>AP018155.1:7526951-8762383 GCA_003052745.1 Caenorhabditis inopinata | reverse complement strand
ATTCCTTGGCTGACCTCAATATTTCTATTATAACATATTCCAGACAGTTCCAATTTTGAATTCAAAAACAAGAAAATGTGAAATTATTTTTAAAAATTATTCAGAAGGCTTTAAAAGTCGTTATACACATGAGAATACTAATTTTAAAAAACATTTAAAAAAAAGTAAAACAACAAAATGTAGCAAATATCATAAAAGTTATTCACGATAATGGAAACATGACAAAAGACCTCTGTAAAAATGTTGAAAGCTGCTCAACCGGCTTCATATTTTGGGGAAAATTTACAAAAAAAAACTCCAGAACATTGTAACCCAAGTTCGGTACAATCTTACTACCTCGCAAAGCATTGAAACAAGTTAAGCACCTTTCAACAAGTTGCTTTTTTGTTTTTCAAAAATACAGTGTTTCCACTGAATTATGGATTTCGTCATTCAAGAAGTCGCAAGCCGTTTCTGGCTATATCCGTAAACGCCACGTGCATTTTAAAATCCAGTTAAGACTTTGAGACGACATGAGGGTTGATTTGTGATTGAGACGCGGACAAAAACAATGGACATATTAGTTTTTTAAAGCATGCAGGTTAATATGGTACACGGGACCGACGTAAGGTTTACGGAACGAGTTGACATGTGACAGAACCCGTCTTATTCACAGTTAACTCTGTATTTCTGAAAACCAATCAGGGAATGGGACTTCTGCAATGTTCTCAAAGTTTTCCATCCTCGCTGTCGATGCTTTTATCTTGAGATTTTTAGTGGTCGGGATGGAATTATGATTCAGTGTTGAAACCGTTTCGAGCAACTCCTTTTGAAGTTGATGATTGAGCGGAGATTCCTATACATTTATCAAATGCTCCAAATATTTAGTACGTTTTCAAACTCACCAATAGAGTTAAAAGTTGATTTCCAATCAAGTTGCATTTCTGACCTTCCAAACTAACGGCTTTCTAAACGACGGAAGATATTCTCAATTTAAAATTAAATTACGTTTACCATTATTATCCTTAGAAATATCTTATCCACGTAATCTTCTGAAAGCTCTTTTAATTTGCCATAAGCGTTAAAAAGAACATCTTGTGCAATTCCAACTAATCTTCCCAAACTCTTCACTTCTGCCTGAATATTAATAGATTAGGTTTCAATAAATATATGTAAAACTCACAATTACATCAGTCACATTATTCATATTGTTTTTTGAGCGTTGGAACTTAAAAGTTATATATTTTTTATTATCATAGGGAGTATTTCTTCAATGGACAAACCTCGTCATCTATGTCGCGAACTGAAACCATCACCTTAATGAGTGGCCTCCTGATCCGATCCATTATGTTTGACCATTCTTCTTCTTTCTCTTCAAAGCGGGTTTGTAATTGGATGCATAATACCATCGCTTGCATTTGCTGATTAAATTTTTCTCTCAATTGACGAATCTCTTCTTCGCGCTCTCTCTGAAACAATGCAGTGTTGAAAAATACAGTATGCTTTACAAATATGCGTATTGCGATAAACGATAAGCGGCACATTCGAGATGATTGGGAGAACTGGTTAGTGCAGGGATAATGGAAGTGAAATGCCCGGTGGATCCCTCAATAGCACAACGCTGGTACGGAGAATGCTTCCAGCGATAACGACGCAATGCAGCAGCAGAAGGCTTGCAGCAGAAGCCAACCAATTCATGTGACCTGACCTGACTGGACCACTCTGTGTGAAGTTTGGGGCACTGCAGGTGACGGTGTCGACAGTAATCCGACAGGGTACAAGTAGTTATTTTGCGAAGCGGTACGAGGGTGCCGAAAAATAAGCCAAAACCGAATAAGTGGTACAACACTATCAATTGAAAGCGGCTATACTGACGACAGAAGGAGAGAAATTGCGGAGTTGTTAGTAATAAGATGGATCATTCAATGAGTTTCTATCATTTCAAGCAGCTGAATTTTCAAAAATATGAAAACGAGTTTTCAAAACAAAATAATGGAAAAGCAACGTACCTCTACTTCTGCTCTTCTTTGCCTTGCTGCTTTCAACTCTTTTTCACTTTGTTTGTTTTGCTCAGCCAGTCGTTCTTGGAATGCTTCCTTCATTTTACGAATTTCTTCATCATCGCTTTCATCTGATACAGTCTGCTCTTTATCTAATTTCAAACTGTCCTGCATTCTTCGCCTAAAATTATGTCATTCTGCGTTTGAAATGCATTTTGCGCAACAAATTTTGAAATACATGGTGGCCGCTAATTACCCGCACACGATGGAACGGCTATAAAACCGGATCCAAAAATCAAAGAGACTTGGGAATTAACAAAAAGTTTATTGAAATGATAACAAAAAACATAAATTAATCTTGTTCCATGCGGTCACCGGATAGCAGCCCGAAGACGTCGCGGGTAAGCATCAACTGTGGCACGCAGGTAATCGGCTGACAATTTGTCCCATTCCTTGAGCAAAGTCTTCTTCAGAGCAGCCACACTTGAATGGGGTTGAGCATTGACCTTGCTCTGCAAGACCCCCCCCCCCACACGGAGTAGTCCAAGGGATTCAGGTCTGACGAGGAAGCAGGCCATTCTTCTTTCGAGATTAAAGCAGGGAGGTGGGTATTGCACCACTGATGAGTGATCTTGGCGGTGTGAATGGGTGCACCATCCGGCTGGAAAACCCAGTGTTGTCCTTTGAAGTGTTTTTGGACCAAGAAAGAAGGCACTTCTCTAAAATTTCTGAAATACAAAGTTCCTTGTTGATTTCGACTCCCTGATCAACGAAGACCAATGGTGTTTTGCCACTTGAGCAGATGGCTCCGAAGACCATGACGCTGGCAGGGTGAGAAACTTGATTGATGGTCCTTCCTTTGTCAGATGCTTCTTGGGAGCTATGGGCCAAAACTCGGTGATTTTGGGAATTGAACTCGGCCTGTACTGTGAAATGTTTTTCATCAGAAAAAATGCTCATTCGTCTGCGTGCGGCGGAGAAGACCTTTTGCTTTCTCCAGACGTTTCTTCTTGTTGGCTTCAGCGAGAATGACTGCTTTTCGAACACGATATGGAGTCATGTGGAGCTGGTTTTCCACAATTTTTCTCATCGATGTTCGTCCGATTTTCATATCAATTGATATCTTTCTCATGCTTCGATGCGGATTTCTGTAGATTCTCATCTTGACAGCCTTAATCACCTCCGGAGTTGTCACAATAACTTTTTTTCCTCGTCCAGGACTAGTGTGTCGTGTCGATTCAAAAATCGATCAATTTTGATTCGATTTGTTGAACGGGCAAATCGACTTGAATCGATTCAGTTCGATTCGATTCGATTTTGAATCGATTTAGTTCGATTCGATTCGATAAAATCGAATCAACAAAAATAGTGCAAATGCGCTCTACCGATCAATGCCTTCGGCGGCGGTTTGAAATCGTATTTTTTCATCGCTTTCATTTTTCATTTTTGCATTATTTTTGTTGATTCGACTTAATCGAATCGAATCGAACTGAATCGAATTGAATCGAATCGAATCGAATCGATTCGATTTTATTCAATCGCGATTCGAATCATGTTGAATCGATTGAATCGATTCGAAAATTGTCGATTTAATTCGATTCAATCGATCAATTCCAAAATCGGCACGACACACTATCCTGGACGATCCTGTTGACTACGAAGCTCTTTGAAACGAGAAATTGCATCATATACCGTTCGGGGGGGGGGGGGAATTCCGAGCTGTTTAGCAATCGTTGCTCCACTGATTCCGGATTTGAACATAAAGGGAAGAAGCCGGTGGGGAGTAGCACGTGCCATTTGGCTAAAACAAAACTTATGAAGCTGAAACTTGGGAAAATAGTAAAACAATACATAAATAAATAAAAAAATTGAATTTATCCGCTCCACTGATGCGTCAATGCTTGCCTGTTTGGCGCGGAACCCGCGTGCGGGTAATTAGCGGCCACCCTGTAAAGGTGTTCGAAGTAACAACAAATTTTCTCTGCTTTTCGTGGTGTAAGCCTCACGTTTACCCTGGAGTGAAAATGATAGAAAAAATGTATTAAAAATCTTTAATGTGCGAAGGACTTTTTTCGAACCATTTTTTCCAAAAATTCAATTGGAATGCCCAATTAATATTCAAAAAATACTTACTGATCTTCTATTTTTGCACTTAATTCCTTGTTTCTTTTGTCTAATTCGTTAATGATGTGAAGCTGTTCAGGTGTTTGATCAAAGATCTGATTTGCATTTTCTTCCAGTTCTTCACGTGGTTTGTCACTGTTAAAGTCATTCTGTTGAAACACGGATTCTTGATTCTGATATGCTGCTATCTTCGGCGCGTTATCAATTCGTGGAACTGTTTTGTTAGATCCATGAGCATTAGACTCAATATCGTGCCTGGCTTCCGAAATCATCTTACTTTTATAGTCATTCTGTTGAAACCCGGATTCTTGATTCTGACATGCTGCTATCTCCGGAGCGTTATCAATTCGCGGAATTGTTTCATGTGATCCAGGAGCATTAGACTCAATGTCGTGACTGGTTTCCGAAACCACCTTACTTTCATAGTTATTCTGTTGAAACACGGATTCATGATTCTGATATGCTGCTATCTCCGGAGCGTTATCAATTCGCGGAATTGCTTCATGTGATCCATGAGCATTAGACTCAATATCGTGCCTGACTTCCGAAACCATCTTACTTTTATAGTTATTCTGTTGAAACCCGGATTCATGATTCTGACATGCTGCTGTCTCCGGCGCGTTATCAATTCGTGGAACTGTGTCGTTAGATCCATGAGCATTAGACTCAACATCACTAAAGTTTAAATTTTAATTAACTGTATTATGCCGACTTTAATAATGGTTTGATATGCTTTCAGAACTGATATTCAAACACTTATTTCAAAATGCAATAGGTAATGATTTCTCCAAATTAATTGTGTTTGCTGTTAAATCATTGTGGTATATCTCAAATTTCATATTTTTTATCAAATATTTGGAATTTTTAGGTTTGACCATTCGCATTTGTAGTTTCTAAGCAACAGGGTTTCAGATGAGCTGGTAAAAAACGGTTAGTAGAAACTAACGGTTTCTCACTGAATCAGAAACGGCAGCTAGAAAACGCTGAATTGCCGAATGGTAGCGTCTAAAATTTCCGTTGCCAAATGCTTGATAATAAACTGGTAAAATTGAAATTACTGACAGAATAGGGATCGGCATAATTTTAAAAGCTTGAAAACTATAGAATTATTCTTACTTGTCACTTTTCCTTCTTGATAAAGTCCATTGTTTCCAGCACCATATTACAATAAATACCGGAAAGCAGAAGATGTAAATCAGCCTCTTGCAGACTTTACGACAGCATTTACAAGCCATTGCAACTATACGACAAGTAAAACGGCGAATGCGCGTCGCAATCAAACGAAATAGTTGAGGTATTACTGGCAATAGTCTAGAAATAGGCGCAAATAACCGGAGAAGCTTTCTCTTGCTGAAAATTAAGATTGAAACGACGATGTTCATTAAAATACTGTCTGTGCTGGCGAGGTAAGGAAGCTGAAAATATAAGAACTGTTAGTTACTTTTAACTATACGTAAAAAGTTGCTGCGAATTACAAAAAACACGACGTCCAATGTTAATGAAAATTTGGATTTTATAGAACATGGAACTAATGATTGCAAATATACAGTGGTCCACATAACATTTTTGGAAATCTCAAAAAATTGATTTTTTCGAGAACGATGTCTCTCTTAAAGATATGTATTCAACAAAAAGTGAGAAAAACAAGCAAATTATCATGCTTGAATCATTATGGCAATTGATTGGAAATCCGTTCTGACCAATCACATGAAAAGATTGCCTTTCCATAGAAAGGTGAGTACCAAATTCCGCTCACACCTGTCTTCATTGACTTCCGCAAGTGGGGAACCGAGAGCTGTATATAGAAAAGCCTTCGAGCACAAGAAGTAGAAACAGTCTATATAAACCTGCTCAAAGAGTGCTACTCAAACTGCACAAAATTTTTTCGTCATTCCGCAGACAAGTTGAGGTACCCATTACAAGAGGTGTCCTCCAAGATGAACGTCCTAGGCCATTTTTCTTGGAGCCATCTGAAAAGACACGACGACGATTACGTTCATACATACAAACGACCCACTAACTGCAAACCGAATGATACAAGAATTCACAGAAAAGGGCAAAAAAGTAGGCTTCCAAATCAATACTAACAAAACAAAAGTATTGAGAAACACGCATGCCACGAAACATCCGGTGATCATTCGAAATAACACCATCATCACAACAATTGAATACGTGGATGAGTGTGTCTACCTTGGTAGACTAATCAACTCACGAAATGAGTGAGAACCAGAACTCCAAAGAAGAAGACGGGCAACTTAGGCAGCGTTCAAGTACATCAAAATACCACTGATGCTCTCACCTGCCCACGAATTCGAGCTCAACTTTTCGACACCATCGTTCTTCCAACTCTTCTGAAACGTGGGCCCATACTCACAGCCTCGCTGAAAGAATCGGTGTAACGCATGCATCACTAGAAAGAAGATTAATAGGAATGACCTTCATGGAAAGGATGGACGAAACTGACGCAAGAATGGATTCCTCGAGACAAAAACGACTTGCCGGACGACCCCCCATGAGACAGTCCGATAGGGAATCGACTGATTACTTCAAGTACCACCATCGACCAAGAGCAAGGGATGACTAGCTGTGATTGGCGCACTGGTGAGCAGGACAATTAAATGGATAAGTGACATAGAGAACCATAGAGAACGTTTGAGGATATACGCCGCTGACATTGTATGATGTAAACAAGTTTTAAGATAATGTTGAGACCATCAAATAGGCCATTGGGGTGGGGAATCGGGTAGACCAAGGAATTGTTGAATAGTTTCTATCGTTGAATAAGCTTACGAGTTCTAGATACTCTCAACTATGAAGAATCGTTTAATAGACACTAACCGATAACCTTTTCAATTTGCATGTTTTTGCCCATTTTTATTAACCGTTCGTATCTTGTTCGTTTGTGCAAAATATTCATATGATTTCGTAATATATTTCTGTTAACTGAGTTAGAATCGATTGTATTAGGTTGAGCGAAAAGTGTTCTTTGTTAGAATTTTCTTCGTAACAAAATTATTCAATGAAAACGAGATTTAAAATATTCACCATTAGTATTTATGACTTCTTGCCATCGCGATGGAAGTTGAGCGATCCCGTTCGCGTAGAACTCGGGAAACTGGGAGGCGAAAAGTCGTCCAACCACTTCCCGACATTCTTTCTATCATGGAACTTCTGCCCGCCAAAGTGATTCTGAAGGGAACGAAAAAGATGATAATCCGTTTTGGCCAAGCCTCGTGAATACGGTGGGTTACACAAGATCTGGACTCCGATCGCCTGGAACTTCTGGCGGGTCTTCAAAGTGGTGTACGGTATTGTGAATTCGTCAAAAAGCGAATTCAAATTAATTAACCAAATTTTCGCACTCTTCCAGATTCATGAGGATGGTCAATGATAGTTCCTTGAAGATGCTTGAGAGTCGCCGCATGTTCGTGGTGGGACGTTGCACTTCGTTCTTCATTCATCGCTTTTGAGATATCAATACCCAAACGTGGACGATCGGATATCGGTTTATCTTCCAGATCGTAGTTCTCTTCGGCTTACTTTTTCAACCAAAACTTGACGGTAGTGTAGGAGTCAGAGTTGTCGCTTAACGCGGCACATAAGTTACGACAAGCTTCACTGCATTTGCGACTTTGGGGAAAATCGTACAGAGAAACACCTCTGAGAGAATGGCGATCACTAAGCAAATTCCCGCTCATTTTGAACTCTGCCTGTGTTGTAAGGTGTTGTTGTCTGTCAGGTGTATTAAGCATGCATATTAAGCACTAGAATAATGAAAAAAAAAAAGAATCGGAAAAAATTAAATTCACACTAAGCATTGACGAAACATTAAAAAATACGATTACTATTCACTCAACCTAATATTACGGTTTTTTAAAGTTCTTGAACATTTCGAAATGTTTGAGTTGATCGTGTGATTAACTGAATCACTGGGCGTTCGGGTTTCTTTAATACACAATTTACAACGATGAGATAGTTCCTGTTAACAATAGCAAAAAAAAAGTGTCCAGTAAACATTTTTACATTTTTCTACCGATTCTGAAATGAAAAAAGAACGGTTTGAAAAGTGAGTAACGGAATCTCTGAAAGGAAAAAATAGGAAATGAGGAACTGTGGACACAGCATGCAAAAGATGCCAATCAATGAAAGATGATAAAAAAAACCAATTTTAACGTTAGCAAGAAACAAGTGGAAGAAACAATATATATCGAACAAACATTTTGTATTATTGCATCCACCGTAATCATACAGTAATCCGACTTTCCGCTTGTACTATAATATTTTCAAACCGTGGGGGACCTCCAACTATTGTCCAAATTTGGTGAAAGTCGATTTTCTACTCGAAAAGTTATTCAAAAGAAGAACAATAAGAGAGTAAAGAGTAACTGCAGCAAAAAAATAGCAATCAGACGTGAATAATAAAATGGGTTACGACAGGAAACTTGCTTCGAACACATGTGGTCCTTTTTGTAGCCGGAATGGGCTTAGCGCCGCCAGGCTTGCACGTAAGCAAAACACGGAATTTCCGATTTTTCTGTCGTAATCACTTCCCAATTTATTATTCGGAAAAAATTTCATAATTTTATCGATAGTCTTGTGGGCAACACTTTACAATTAGTTGCAGATAAGTTTTGGACGCCGCCTTTTTTATTGTTGCAGCACCCATTGAAGGGCATTAGAACAGTGAGCACTAACCTCGATAGACTCCCTTCGGTCAAAGAATGTACTTGAGTGCCTATCTAAACCACTGTGAAGTCCGAAATAAAACGGATATTCTTGAAAACGATTTTGATGAGCCTATAAAGATGTAGATAGCTAATAATAAAACATGGCAACGGTACCATTCTGATGTCTCTTGTCACCTGATTATCGATAAAACGATTCTTTGATTGTTTATCAACAATAATCTTTATAGCGGGGAACATATACAAAAGTAGTTGTGCGTGAGAAAAATGCTGAATTAATTAAATTCTAGATGTTAATTCGCGAAATACAAAATTCAACTTACACCATAATTAACGTCTGTAACGCTCATTCTTTCCAACTTCTGTAAGAAACGTTTTACAATTCCAATATCAAGCTGATCAACTGAGTATTGCTAGAATCTCTTTTCAAGATTCATGAGGAATAGTTATTACTAACGAAACGGAAAAAAAAGTCGTCATAGAATTGTCTAATCGAACAAGAATATCGTTTCTTTCACCATCGTCATGCAAATTATAAAGAATACTGCTTTCATGTATCCAATTTTGCATTTAAGCTGTAAGCTGGTTTCTCAAATTGCATTAAAACATCATTTACCGTTCACCAACAGTTACCATTATTTTAAATTGTAACTTTTCAAGGTGAAGGCACGGTTCACACCAGCCTCTATCGGAAAGATATTTATCAAGCTACTCTACCGTTTTCTGTTCAACTTGGGGCTAAGTTGAACAGCAGGTTGAAGGATGCTAGCGCAGATTTCGGTGATGAATGTAGTTGTCAAGTGATACAGCATGCGATACACGATATACGAGATATGGAGGACGTACGCCAGGTATGAGAAATCACTCGGTTAACCATAACCCGGAAGCATTCAAAATGGTTTTGCATGACGAGTTGAGAAATAAACCAATATCTTTGAAAATATTACTCAGAAAAAGGGTTTCGAAAACTTTTCGAGCCGTTTCGAAAAGGCACACTGCCTTCAACTACATACAACATACATACGGTGAGAGAAATAGATGAACGAACAAAATTCTCCGATAACACTTGTGACGGATGGCATTGAAAAAACTGTGGGAGTAAAGAGACGGAAGACAACGAAGCAGTGGTAAACAACTTTAGCATTAGGAAGAAATGGGAAGGAAGGGCGATTGCGACGTATCGGTTGGTTACTTTCGAAAGCGGGAGCAAGGGAACTGCTCTGTAAAAAAGTTGAAAGCAGTCGAATCGGCTTGAAATATTGGGAGAATTAGTCAGAAACACAAAGTATTATAAGATTCTACCCCCGGTTCGGTGACAAAATAAATAAATAAAGAAAGCAAGAAAAAACGTCCACTTTATATATTTATTATAAGAATCAAGATACTGCGAATTATCGCAAATTTACAAAGAAAGAAAATCGCATAATTATCATTTTTTTTTAATCAAACGTAAAACTAATTACGAAGAGACCGAGGGCGAGGGCTGAGGCTGATGGCGCCGCTGTTTCAAGCAAATTTGGTTTCTCGAATTCTTTAGTATTACCTTTTAAGCCCAAGTGAGGGTATAATTTTTATTCTAAAATTTGTCTTTTTAAATAAATGTTTCGCAATTTCTTCGCAGTTTTTTTTTGCAGGAACAAGGTACCGTACCGTACAGTACCGGCCATAAAGGTGTCATATCATGGTTTTTCGACCAGAACTACCTGAAACGTGAATCAATCTTCCTGAAACTTTCAGGGAGGTTGTAGTGCTAGCTGATACGGTATCACAACAATTATGACGCAATTTGGAAAAAGGCGCCCTAATGCACACCGCATTTCGTAATCACCATTTTTTTTCGATTTTTTTCTTCTTTTTTCGAATACTGTTTCTGTCGAATTTTTTTATGATTAAATATTTTTAAGTGATAGGCCGCAAACAGGGAAGTAGTACTCTTGACGTTAGAGTCCAAACTGCAATTCTCGCTGGCCGAGCACAAGGCCGTACTCAAGTACAACTATCGAGGCAATTCGGTGTTACTCAAGGGTCAATCTCACGTATTCTGAAGCGCTGTCGAACTCAGGTAAGCTATGAAAAATGGTCCTCAATACAACAACGTGTCCAGGGCGCTGTAATCGCGAAGAAATTTCCCGGAAGACCACGCACAACTTCGAGGAACATGGATAGATGTAGTGCCCGCGCGAGCAGGGAAGATCCCCGACGCACTGCCACAGACATCTATAACATCGTATCATCCCTATCTGATCCCGCACCTTCTCACCGAACTATTCGGCGTTGTTTGCAAGCAGCTGGATTGAATGGAAGGAGACCAGCGAAGAAGCCTTTCATCTCGGAGAAGAATCGCAAGTTGCGTGTGAACTGGGCCAGAAGTCATCTTTATTGGACCCGCTAGGACTGGGCCAATATCGCCTGGTCGGATGAAAGCAAGTACAACTTGTTCGGAAGTGACGGTGTGAAGTGGATTCGTCGTCCTATGGGCACTCGCTACCTCCCAAAGTATCAATTGCCAACCATCAAGCACGGTGGCGGTTCCTGTATGGTTTGGGGTTGCTTATCCGCCTCGGTGTGCATTAGTCTCACAAATCCAAATGTTCTTAGCTGATACATTGTTGCTTGATAAAAAAACTGTAAAAAAAATCAGATTGATTATTTCTATATCGAATGAGATATGGTCGAAAAACCATAATATCCTTCATTTATGGCCGGTACTGCAGGTCTGCCTCAAGCATGGATCCTTATTGTTAGACTCTCATTCAACCGATACCCTCTCGATTGAGGTTCTACAAAAGGACATCTGGTACCACCGTTCGAATTGAATTACCTCGCTTCAAGGTGACCATATCACACTTAGAAGTAACACCTGGAATACGAATACACGTCGAATCACGTCATCAGAAGCAATTCGCAATTCTTGTGAATTTTGAGCAAGAATATTTTAAATATTATCATTTTCAGTGCGAAATTGATGAAGATCGAGTATTTTTTTCCGGTGAAGCTTCCGGGCATTTATCGAATTATGATTGTGCAAATAAATACGAAATAATGTAAGGGATTTTCAGTTCGTTTTCTAATAGAGAAACTCTGTTTTGATTCGTTACCAATCCAGAATTTCTGAAGTTTTTGCAACTGAAACCGATCGGTTTCCAAGTTATAACGCCAAAAATTATTGAAGAACTAATAATGAAACCATTTATTGAATATTGTGGGAAGATGAAGAAGAAACAGAAGCATGTGACTAGCTTTTGTCGCGGGCCAACGTTATTTTTCAGTTATGAAGAATCTGTCAATTTTCAATCAAAGAGCAATCAGCATGCAACGCCTTGCATGTATTAGGCGTTTTCAAACCTAACTTTTGCTCTAATAAAACATTTATCAGTCGGAGATCGTCAGTTTTTGAGACGAATAGTCCAACAATTCATTGCCTTAGTCAGTGCACTAATCTTGATAGACTTTCACCTATTGGGCTTATTATCTTCAACTAACCGGCGCCATCTTTAGCTTCGGAATGATTATTTAGGTGACTATTCATTTTGAATGTTGAAATATGAATGTGAAATATTATAATACAACCAATGCTTGGACTTGGTTCGTGAATGTGAAAAGAAGGGGAGGGGAAGAGGGGGGGGGTCTAAATGTTTGGAGTGTCAAGCTCCCATAATAATCATTAGATTGATATGGAAAACAAATGTGATTATTCGGAAGAATATGAAGATACCATTCCACATCAAGGAATGAAAGAGTGAGGAAGAAAAGCAATTTGCATCGATACATTTTATGTTGTTCTTCTCTGTATTTGCTATGAATCCTGGAATGAAAAAAATTACTAATTTTTTGTTGAAATTTCTGAAACTCAATAGAAACGTTGGCATTTTCAATGAAAGAAATACAATATTATTTGGATTTGTTGAATAAATGTGAAAATCTACTTATTCTTATTTCTGTCTGTGTGTTTCTGTGTGTTTACACACAAAATATTCATGATGCATTTTTATGCAAAAAATGCCACTTTAATCTTATTCACGATAGCATTTTAATTGAAAAAAATGCATCGTAGTTCAGTGCTATATTCAGT
Organism: Caenorhabditis inopinata; assembly: GCA_003052745.1. Taxonomy (NCBI): domain Eukaryota; kingdom Metazoa; phylum Nematoda; class Chromadorea; order Rhabditida; family Rhabditidae; genus Caenorhabditis; species Caenorhabditis inopinata. Next base: position 8,749,523 of record AP018155.1, on the reverse strand, counting down.
TAAAATGCAAGGTGGTGTCGGATACCGTCACCGAGAAAGTCTATGCGCGTTTAATTTATTTTTGGTTTTCAAATAAATAATTTTACTATTTTCTCACCATCGCCATAGCAATTTTACGCTTTTTCGCCTACTCATCGTTCATTTTTGGCTGTAAAATATTATTGCTATCAAATTAACTTTAATTTCTTCCGAAAATGTGAATTTTTCGCACATTATGAGTTCTTCTCCAAAAAATTGACGGCCTCGTAAATCGACACATTAAAGGCGCATAGACTTTCTCGGTGACGATATCCAAAACCGTCTTGCATTTTAATTGAACATAGTACTGAACTAAAATGCATTTTTTTTGCATTAAAATGCTATTGTGAATAAGATTAAAGTGGCATTTTTTGCATAAAAATGCATCATGAAAAACCCCATAAGACATTCCGGAATGTTCCAGAACGTTTTAGAACACCCCAGAACACTAATTCTTCTACAATTGTTTACCGTAAAACCTCTAATAGTATTGCACCCCCTAATTGATTTGCGCCCCTAATAGTATTGCCTCCCTAATTGTCTTGCCCCTTCGTGATGACACAATCGGCGCCACGACAGATTTTTTAAATCCAAGTTTGAGGTTTGAGAACTGTAAACCACCCATACGCATTTCAATAGTGAAAAGAGGGCAAACCAATTTAGATTTGTTACTTTTTTTCATTATTTCATCTTTTTTTTAAATTGTTTTTTTTCTTTTTGTTTGATTATCTGAATTTTGAATTTTAAAATGTTTTTCTCTATCACGTATTTGACATCCTGATGAATACGTCAAAAAATGTTTTTTATCGTTTATTAAAAAATTTGGTTCCTCGATGGAGCTGTCATGGTCCGAGAGAATCTTTTTTCAATGATGAGACCACCGAGAATTTCCTTAAATCTATCATCGGAACCACTTTGTTTGGAAAGAGACTGTTAGTCTGGGATTAATATCGTTCTTATCGTTGCCACATTAACACGGATACCAAGAAAGTGATGTAAATCCTACGTGTTGATATGGCTGTGATTCCTGGAGGAACCACTAAATTCATTCAGGTAGAAGACGTTGAATTTCTAGCATTCCAACAGGATTTCAATCATAGGCACCAGATGTGTATTGGAACAGTCCGTTTAAAAGTAAAATTTGTGAATCGTATGAGAGTTGGATGATTCACGGAGTCAAGTCGTACACCGACTCAGGAAACATGCGTCATCCTCCAATGGAAATTTAGTTACAATGGATTTTGGACGCTTGGAAACAGCTATCAGAACCTTTGATCAAACAATCTTTCACTGGATGTGAGTTGAAGAATGCTACGGACGGATCCAAAGGTTTCAAGATTCATTGTTTCAAAGACGACGGCGAAATACCAAAGGAACTGATGAAACGAAAAAGAGAGAGGAGCTGCCCAGTCATTGTCTTTAGGTTCAGTTGCCGATCTTATTGGTGATATTGACTTACAAGGCGAAGAAAACGAAGAAAGTAAAGATTATGATGAATTGAACACTTCCATTCGTATTTTTTCATAAATTTTGTTTGGTTTTTGCTTCGATTTTTTGTTCAAAATGTTGTTGTTTTTTGACTGGAAACTTACTGAAAGTCTTGCCATTTCTGACTGAAACTTTTTTGAAAATCGTAATAAATTCTTATTGTTTTGTGAAGTCGACAGGAAAAAAACAGCGAGAAAAATAGCTTTTGAACAATAGTATTGCACCCCTAATAGTATTGCCCCGCAGAGACAAGCTTGAACAATAGTATTGCATGCAACACTATTTGAGTTTTTACGGTATATTGTTTGAATAACCTTTCAAGTTGCCTTATAATACTAATTAATCTAAAGAATAATTAATTAAAGACAAGCCTACTCCTCCAATTATGCATAATCTAGATTTGGTTATAGTCTAATTAAGATCGTGGCTTCTAATTAGAATAATTTTCAGTTGCCTCAAGTTGCAAGCATTAAAATTCCTAATGAAAAAAACTCGCTGCCGAAAGGGTTAACCGTCTGGTAATGAATGAAGCAGAAAACGTCACACAATCGAAAGTTTCGAAATACATTCGTTGAAACATTCGAAAAAATTGTGAAACTTTAGGAATACTTTTTGAAATATCAATTAATATGCCATCGTACTTGGTGGTCACCTAGTCAGGTGGACTAGACACAGTCTCGACTTAAGCGACATGGCTTAATTGTCAACGCATTCTGTCAACACGACAGAATGCCGACACGTTACTCTATTCACAAACTTGATATCTAGCAATCCGTCTTCTCCTTAATACATTGAGCTCTTCTTCGTGTTTTCTTCTCATTTCTTCTAACTTTTTATTAAAGTCTTCTTGTAGTTCGTTTGTTTCCTCTTCTTCACTGTCATTTTCCATTCCCAACGGAATCACATTTCGACCAAATAGCTGGGGTGACCTGAACGCGATTTAAAAGTGTCTAAATTAATTTGTGAAATCTTACGGCGTTTTCACTTCTCCACGAGACCGGTCAATGCGACAATTCAAATTTTGCAAATATTGATTAATTTGCTCTTCATTTTTTTTCGAATATTCACTGAGCGAATCACTGGGTGGATCTTTCTTTTCGATAAGTGCCAATTCATCTTTTTCCAACGATTGCAGAAGTTCGTTGAAAAAATCCAAATTCACATTACCAGAACAATATTCAGGAAGAGGATCAACTGGTGATAAAACTTCTGGGATCGAAGGATCAATAGGCAATTGCTCATTATTTCGGAAGAAAAACCGTCTGCTTGAGGAGACTGTCGAAGTATTTCTTAGAATACGGAATATGCAGACACAGGTAAGGGTAAGGGGTATAAAAACGACTGATGCAACGGCCACAATGGCAATTACCATTTTTCTACAACTGTAACCACAAGTTTTCCAAATTTCTAGATTAACCTTTCTTCACCTTTAACGTTTAAGTGTACTGGATTGTGATCTCTCCTTTCGACTTGAATCTGCTACGATGTAAACAAAAATCGAATGACTTTGAAAATGAATTGGTTTCCACTGAGAAATTCTTGCTAGGCTATCTGGAAATATCAATAATAAATTAGCAACTATTGCGCCTGAGCACAACAGAACATTCGAAAAGAATTTCTTAATAGAATAAATAAAAGGGCAAATAGAGAAAAAAAATATAGTGTCTCACACAAAGACACGCCACTTCAAAATTGAAAAAATTGAAAATGGGTGGTATTGAAATTTATCGATTAATATACAAGGTAAGGCTTCCACGAAAGACGAAAACAAAATGTCGTCTTTCGTCTCGTTTTTTGTCTCCCCGTCTTTCGTCTCGTCTTCGTTCATCTTTCAGTTCGTCTTGCATTCGTCTTACGCAATAAAAACGTTGTGTAATGTGTATACAATGTATTTTACTTGACCAATACAACAATGTCTATCTCTGCGTCAGACGAATTCAAAAAGCAGACGAAAGCGAAGACGTGGAAGCCTTAATACAAGGTAAATAAAACACTAATTGGCTAATATTCATGAGTATTACAACGTAAAGAACTTAAAATTAGCAAGGGAAATATCTGATTTATTATTATTATTTCTTTTTAATCTACATAATGATAGTCACTCTTTATTATCTTTTAATTTTTCCTTTATATTTTTAAATTAAAGATGTATTATGTAATTGACGGCCGGGTTGTTCAGGAGCGATCATTTAGTCAAATTTCAAAAGAATTCGGAGAAACATCGCTAAAACCGCGTGAAATGAATGTGCCGAAAATAACCAAAAAACGTTGTATTCCGATTAGATTCATTGTATGAACTGTCCAGGAAACGACGTGCTTTGCCATGATTTCATTTATATATATTTCTTTGTTGATTCTATCTTTGTGTTTCACAAAAACGAGAGGGCATTTTCCATCTGCTCAAATCGCTAAGGAACACTATCACTCCATCCGGATGAGACAATCTATGTATATGATGAACTGTATGAACTGTTTTTTCTTTCTCAAAAGCTTTCTAGATGTTTCGAGCCAACGATTCTGAATAGAAAAAAAAAGAACGATTTAAAATGTAATGAACGGAATCTTTCAATGGAAAAAAGAAGGCAATGAAAAAGTAGGCGGGCACGACATGAAAGAGACGCAAATCGATTCAAAGAAGTAAAACAATTTAAGCGTTAGCAAGAAACAAGTGGAAACAAAATAACATATTGAACGGTTGGTGAAAATCGATCTTCTACTCGAAAAGTTATTCAAAAGAAGAACGATAAGAGAGCAAAGAGCAACTGCACCAAACAATTAGCAATAAAACGTACATATTGAAAATATTTAGATGAATTAGCAACATGCAATGAGGAAAGAATGATAACGTTTTCTTCCAATAAGGCAGTGCTCAATCACATGTTGCAAAAAAGACCGGAATAGAACTTGTTGGACATAGCTAGACTATTCTTCCACACAACCCATAGCTTCGCTCCTGGAGGTTATAATGGGGTTATTCATGATGCATTTTTATGCAAAATATGCCACTTTAATCTTATTCACGATTCCACTTTAATTGAAAAAAATGCATCGTAGTTCAGTGCTATATTCAGTTAAAATGCAAGGTGGTGTCGGATATCGTCACCGAGAAAGTCTATGCGCCTTTAATGTGTCGATTTACGAGGCCCTCAATTTTTTGGAGAAGAACTCCTATTGTGCGAAAAATTCACATTTTCGGAAAAAATTTAAATTAATTTGATAAAAATAATATTTTACAGCCAAAAATGAACGATGAAGAGGCGAAAAAGCGTAAAATTACTATGGCAATTGTGAGAAAATAGTAAAATTATTTATTTGAAAGCCAAAAATAAATTAAAGGCGCCCAGACTTTCTCGGTGACGGTATCCGACACCACCTTGCATTTTAACTGAACATAGCACTGAACTACGATGCATTTTTTTCAATTAAAATGCTATCGTGAATAAGATTAAAGTGGCATTTTTTGCATAAAAATGCATCATGAATGACCCCATAATCTCTCCATCCATCTGATAAACCAATTAAGGTGAAAATGATGCAAATGATGGTATATTGAGATTTCTTTACGTAGTGAGTCGGACCATCTCATGGGGGGGGGGTCCTCCGACAAGTCGTTTTTGATCTCGAGGAATCCATTCTTGTATCAGTTTCGTCCATCTTCCGTCAGTTCTTCGCATTACGTGCCCGAGGTATAGTGTAAAGGTCCGAGTTGGTGTCGAAAAGTTGAGCTCGAATTCGTGAGCTGGTGAGAGCGTCGTTGGTGTTTTTGATGTTGTTGAACACTGCCCAGGCTGCCCGTCTTCCGTCTTTGGATTTCTGGTTCTAGCTCATTCGTGAGTTGAGTAGCCTGCCAAGGTAGACATACTCATCCACGTCTTCGATTGTTGTGATGATGGTGTTATTTCTGATGGCAACCACAATTTTAAACAATTCAAAATCAAAACCAACCGTCAAAGAAAAACAACGCTCAAAAGCAAAAAATTCCCGCCTCCACTCTTTCATCGATCAAACTTCGATCGATGAAAAACCTGAGAGTGATTGACACAAGCTGAGTGATAAAACGGAGGGAATTTCAAATGTGAATTCCAGAGGCATTCTTTGGCTTGTTGAAAGAATCACAGTGAACCGCTGGAGAACAGTCATTTTCTACGTTTTCTTTTGCACGAATAACATCATCCGATGACGATCATGCATAAAGGTTTGCCAAAGGCTTTGCAACAAAGTTTTAATACTTGCATTTTTGCGTTCTGTTCCGATTTTCAGCAGCAACGCAGCATACCTCGATAATATCGTGCGCGTAATACTAGTTTCAGTAAACTGCTATTAAAACTTAATTTCCCAGACACTGAGAAATGAGATTTCCCACTTTTTTAAAGTGCTTAGTTCAAGGTATGTTCAGAGCTTGGTTTAACACTGAAAGTTTTGTTAAATATCTCAATTTTTTCTTTTTCTATCAAAAAAAAATTAAATTCAAGTTTTGCTGAACTCTTTTCATATGACAGTTGTTTCTATCTTCCTTTCCTTGGCGATCTTTTTTACTTTTTGAATTTCATTTTCCTCTCTACCAACCATAAGGAGAATTCATTATTAATATGATAGCTGAATCCGTCATCTTGTTTCAAAATGCCAGACTATGTTCATTCAACTTGATCGTGTAATTTTTTATTGATATGCAGAAAAATGTGGAAACCACTTATGCAACGACAACCTTCGATGATCTTCTGCGAGAAACATTGCGTTGAACAGCTACAGATCTTTCTGGGCAATTGCAGTAAGCCGCATCGGCTCCGGGCGCGCCATTTTCTCCTGGTTGACCAGCTTCTCCATTCTGTCCTGGATGCCCTGGTAGTCCATCTATTCCTGGAACTCCTGGCACTCCAGCCTCTCCTGGTGCGCCTGGCGCTCCTGGTTGTCCGGCTTGCCCAACTGGTCCGAGTGGCCCTGGTGGTCCAGCAATTCCTGGAGTTCCAATAGATCTTTGCCCATTTCTTCCTGGTTGTCCTGGATGTCCATCTTGTCCGGGTTGCCCTGGTGGTCCTGCATTTCCGGCTGGCCCTTGTGGTCCTGCTGCTCCTGGTTGCCCAGTTGGCCCGTCTTGTCCTGGTTGTCCGTTTGGCCCTTGTGGTCCTGGAGCTCCTGGAGCACCGGATGGTCCTGGTATTCCAGCAGGGCACTGGATGCACGGGCCGTTTCCTTCACCAACTCCAATAGCGACACCGTTGGCTCCCGGCTTTCCAGTTTCCCCTGGGTGGCCATCATCTCCTGGAGCTCCTGGTGGTCCTGGTGGTCCTGGTGGTCCATCAGGGCATCCGTTGGATTGAGATCCACAGTTGCACTGCCCGGTTTGCCTCTTAACGCGTCCGAAGAAAAACTCGGATGGAGCTCGAGTACGCTCAATCATGCCATGCCAGGCGCCGCGTTCGTTCATCTGCAAAAGTTTGTTCGGTATAGTTGAATTTGCCTGAAAGACGAAGTCTTACTTTGAATTCGTCCATAGTCTCCATGGTGTGACCGTAGAATTCATTAATATCGTTAAAAATGTAACACACAGTGAATACACATCCAAGAATGGCTAGACCGCTCAAAAAGCTGGCGGCGTACACAAGAGTTTTCGCAGACATTGTAAGTGGCTGTGGCTGTACCCTGACGAACCTTCCTTTATATACAACACTGTACAACGCGTTGAACGCAGAAATAGTGTATTAAAGCGAGAAGCAAGGAGATATCCGATAAACAGTTCAATGTGAGAACTGGCATTAAACCGTTGTAATGAGGAAAAAGAGGTAGCCGAAGTGATTTCATTTGTGATTTGCAAAAATCATGAGAAAATTCCTATGAAAGTAAATGAAAAAAATAGTGTCTTCATGAGAAATGTCTTATTATCTGTGTTTTATGGCAAAATCATTATCAATTCGCCAGCATTAATTATCGCAAGGTTTCCCTTAAAAACCGAAGAACTTAACAATGTGTAAATAAAAAATTCGAAAAAAACGAAAGGTTAAGTCAGCTCAAAGTTATTCAAAAAATCGCATCTTTCTCAACCGTGACCGAAACTATACTTAACAAACAATTAAGTGAAAGATCATTTGGACCAGCTCTAGCCCTTTTGATCAAATGGATTAAGATCAAGTGTGATAGATATCAACTATAAGGTTTCCACGAAAGACGAAAACAAAAAGTCGTCTCGCCTTTCGTCTCCCCGTCTTTTGTCTCGTCTTCCGACTGGCAGCGTAAGCCGTCTGGTTTAAATAACGCAGACAAAAAACTCAAAAAAAAAAAACAAGAGAAATCGTATTAGATTATTACAGATTGTGCTATTCTCGTTCTTCAGCTGGATAACTTGGTGCGAAGCTTCGATGCCTTGTTCTATGGGATTTTCTATTTCTCCTGCTGCCTCGATGCATTCTAATGACTGGTTCTACGTTTTCTGGAGATCATATTTCATTTCAGCAGATACTGCCTGGGGTATCAACTGTATTCCTACGTCCATTCTGTTTAAAGCATTTGAAATCACTTAAATTAATAGTTTAAGATGGTTTAATGTCTTTATAAGAAGTAAGAAGTAGGTTACTGTTTCTTGCGGTTTATGTTACAGTATTTCTTTAAAGTGGACATATTATCGCCGTAAAAAAGTTCCGACATTTTTTCGAGCCCGCGAAAATCGGGATTTGAATTTAGAGGCTCCACCCATTTCATCATCAGAGCGCATTTGCTAAGCGCGATATATTTTTTGAATTTTTATTTTTTCTTCTAAATTTTCAGAGTTAAACTGGATTAAAAGAACAAATTGTATTAATCGTGAATTTTTTTACACGTTTCTTCGAATGTTTAAATATATCAATTTGCGTCATTTATTTTTTTTTTCGTTTCTTCTGATAAAAATATATCGCGCATAGCAAATGCGCTCTGATGATGATGAATGGGCGGGGCCTCTAAATTCAAATCCCGACTCGAAAAAATGTCGGAACTTTTTTCGAGCCTGCGAAAACCGGGATTTGAATTTAGAGGCTCCACCCATTTCATCAGACGCTAACGTAAATAGCCGACACTATTTGGGAGAATGCAAACGCGCCCTACCGAACTTGCAGAAAAAAAGCGGGGATTTAAATTACTAAAATTATCCAATTGTTTTCCTTTGTTTTTCAATGAGTTTTCTTCTAGAAAACATATTTTAATTTTAAAAAAGGCGCTATGGTAGTTGGTGGGAGTTAATGGTTTTTAGTCATTTTTGGAGCTTTATTCTTGATTTTTTTTCTGAAAATGTTATTAGATATAAGTTATGATTAACTAATAAGCGAAAAAAAAAATCTTTAAAAAATCCAAAAAAATTGCAAAAATTGCTCATCGTTGAAGCGCGCCACGCGTGAAAAAAACAACTTACAAATATTTTAACAATAGCAACAAACATTTTCAAAAAAAAAGCTCCAAAAATGACTAAAAACCCGAAAAAAAAATTAAAAGTAGTCAAAATTAATCGGAATTTTTATTTAAATCAATTTCAATTTCGTAATTGTCTGGATAAAGTGTAAAATAAAAATTCGGAGAACATTTGCATTGCTTGTTACTCAAAATACACGAAAAATGGGCTGCTTCTTTGCACAAAACGCAGCTGTTAAGTGAAGGTTCTCTACCTGTGCACAAATAGAACAGCGTCTAATTTTTCTTTTTGGGATCAAAATAAAATTGGAAGCGTTGATAGTCTGTCCTCCACTATAATACGTTTTTCTAAAAATAATTTATTCAATAATTAAGCAGTGAGAAATTGAACCTCGTGCAAATGATAATCTCAAAAAAACTTTATAAGGAAAATAAAGCAATCTTCCAATGGCTCTACGAAAAATCACTATTCATATTTCCGAAAAAGAGGATCTAAATTATGTTCTAATCGAGCCGCGAAAAAACTCGTATCATGAGTGTTAATGCATTTGAAAAATTCTGAAAATGCAAAATAATACGTATTCTTTCAATATTAACTCGAATTTTCATAGTTTCTTTTTAAATCTGTCTTTTCTGTGACAAAAACGTTTCATTTCCGATCCAAATGAAAATGTTCATAATTTAAATCGCCTTTTTTTGCAAGTTTGGTAGGGCGCGTTTGCATTCTCCCAAATAGTGTCGACTATTTACGTTAGCGTTTTCATCAGCGCATTTGCTATGCGCGATATATTTTTATCAGAAGAAACGAAAAAAAAAATAAATGACGCAAATTGATATATTTAAACATTCGAAGAAACGTGTAAAAAATTCACGATTAATACAATTTCGTTCTTTTAATCCAGTTTAATTCTGAAAATTCAGAAGAAAAAATAAGGAGCCTCTAAATTCAAATCCCGATTTTCGCGGGCTCGAAAAAATGTCGGAACTTTTTTACGGCGATAATATTATCGCCGTAAAAAAGTTCCGACATTTTTTCGAGCCCGCGAAAATCGGGATTTGAATTTAGAGGCTCCGCCTATTTCATCAGCGCATTTGCTATGCGCGATATATTTTTATCAGAAGAAACGAAAAAAAAATAATAAATGACGCAAATTGATATATTTAAACATTCGAAGAAACGTGTAAAAAAATTCACGATTAATACAATTTCGTTCTTTTAATCCAGTTTAATTCTGAAAATTCAGAAGAAAAAATAAGGAGCCTCTAAATTCAAATCCCGATTTTCGCGGGCTCGAAAAAATGTCGGAACTTTTTTACGGCGATAATACAATCAATTAAAATACCAATCGAATCCGAAAGCATGACTAACGACGAGAATGAGTCATAACGCCTTATGGGGTTATTCATGAAAAGCACGAAAAACATTTTAATGCAAAAAAATGAATTTTTTTGAATTAAAATTCAATCGTGAATAACATTAAAGTGACATTTTTTGCATTAAAATGCAATTGTGCTTTTCATGAATAACCCCATTAGTTGTGAAATATTAAAACAAATATGAATTCTGCAGAATTTCATATTCAATAGGTTGATTTCTAGATTTGTGATCTATCTATGCATAACTCGTGAGTTCTCACGTTCATTTTTTGGCACATCATACTTCCCCAAGCCGTGCCATCGGAAGGCGTCAATAGGTAAACAGTACGCATTTGCGTTATTTCGGAGTGTTGTCTCCGCGCGCGAATTTTGAATGAGATTTTCCTGCTTGAACAATTTTGTTGTTGTTCACATTACGTCTTGTATCGTTTAAAAATTGTAACAGTGGTTTATATTTGTATTAAACCAATATATTCGGAATCTCATTTGCATTTACAGAAAATTTTGTAGCTCCTTTTATAGAAAAAATATTATTCGACTATTTCTCCACTTCTCCATGCGTTTATTGCACCATGCACCTCTTTGAAGTCCTCCGTCTTTTTTTTCTTTCATTCTTATAATTTTTCTCCTAAACAATAAGATGTAAGCGACCTGTTTGGTTCGTCTCTTAGCTCATCGGCTTCAGCAGAATTTCCCTAACGTTTTTCTTCCTCTCACAAACAGTCAACTCTACTATTCAAAGCGATCCAAAACGATTTTCCACTTTCAATACTGTGAAGATTTCAACATGTTGATACCTTTCTTCATTTTTTTCCTCGATGAATCATACGGTTTTTTTTCACATTTTGCATCAAACCCACGAGTATCTTTCGAAAGGTTAGGCATTGTTTTTGGAATTGATATTTTGGAACATTTTTTTGAAATATTTGGAAGTAATGGTGATTGTTTACTTTATAGCGCTCTTATATTAAATATTTGTAAAAAGGGCACATTCATTTCATTTTTATAGTTTGAGATATTCAGAATTGTTTTTATTCATGTTAGAAGAATGAATGTCACGATGGCAAACCCACTGATGCTTCTTCAGTTTTGTTCAATCGATTTCTTTTTACTATCCTTTCTTTCCTTGCTTTTTGCCTTTTTAAAATTAGAATTATGAGTATGCTGGTATTGCTAAAGCACCATCTATAACAAACAGAAATTCTGTTTCTAATTTTTCACAAACCCTAGCTTCTGAAATACTCTTGATATCACTAGTAAAAGAACTTTTAACTAAATACATTTGGAAATTCACGTTTTGCAAAAAAAATGAAGGGAAAATTTAAAAAAAAATTGAAGAAAAACACCGGAGACGCGTCGCTTTATTCGCGACCTAGGTACGTTTTGCAGGGATGTGTGATTTATTTTATTTTAAGTAGTTTTATGTTCATATTCTTGCTGTTATAAATTGCTTCTTACTTTTGCTTTTTTTTGCCGGAACAGTGGCCCTGAAAGAACTGTACCTCCAAAAGGAATTGTGACTGTCGAAACTGCATCTTTCTCCGTTTCATCATAGCCTCTTTTTTGTGTGTATAAATTTCTGCATCTACTAACCCTAAAAACTCGTAATCTCCAGCTAAAAGTACTTAGGCTAAAACTATTGTCTTGGCGTACGCGGACATAGAAAAACATTTTCCTTTCTAAGTGTGCCGATATTCAATATTTGCTTCTCGGAAAAGAGCTCAACTGTTGTAGAAAATTCGAAATTTGCAGTGACGTGTTGTATAGCATAATGAAATTTTCACGAAAAATTACAGTATTGTGCAATATCATGCGTATCTAACTGCAGATTAGGGATGCTGCAGAACAGGCATTTTCCGGAACACCGAGGACGGTTCTGCATGAAGAAAAATCCGTTATTCTTCGCATATTGAGTGCAGTGTTCATATCTTTCTGATATTGCATATTTTTTCAGAAGAGATAATAATCTGCACCTTCGACAAATTAATCAGTTTGAGTGAGGAGCCATGCCTCTAAGAACGGGTAAGTTTTACGGGTTTGAACACGGTTAAGAATATAACCTTCGAAAGTAGAAAATGCGACATCTAAGAGTCTGAAAATTGCAGGTATCAAAGAGAACAACACAACTCGTGGGAGAAGGAAAAAGAATAAAACGGAAAAAAAATTATCGAAGTCGAATAAAATGTTGAAAGAGGTCCAGAACGATGAAACATTTGATAATTCATTGATGGATGGTGAAGAAGTTGCAAGCTCTGCTCCTTTGACTGATATTCGGAAGGATGTAAACTTTCAATCTGTGCCCCTCTTAGTTGATTTTGATTCCCCGATAATTATGGACGAACCAGAGAGCTCAGTTGATTTGGTAGCGGGAACTCAAGAAGCTATAAACAGCGGTGATTCTTCTACGATTGACAATGTCGACAGCACGGCTGGTTTACGGCGGAGAAATCAAAAATGTGTAAACGTTAATGCTTTCCCAATCGCTCAGGAGAAACTTGAAGGATCCGTTATTTCTCTCGAATTAATTCAAAAAACTGAGAGCTTTGGTGATTTTTCCACAGATTTGCAGCTGGATGATAACTCAGAAAACCAAGTAGAAGAACAAGAAAAGGAGCGAAAAAGTTGTTTGGATCAAGAACAAGCTCCCGGTAAATTCAAAGTTTTAAAGTCTTCGAAGGATAGTGGAGATATAGCTAAAAGGAAGAAAGGAGAAGTTCAACAATTTCTAAACGAAGAAGCTATATTTCAGGACAATCATTATCCAAAGGGTGTGTTTTATCTTGCACATGATTTAATACGCTCTGATTTCAGTCACATTCAGGCATGTTGCTCGAAAGTTTTTTCGTGTTGACGAGTTTTCACCAAGACAAAAAGAAACGACGGGATGTTATATTGAAGAGGCTGATTCGAAATGTGTCATCTGTTTCGAAGAAAAAGATTTAAATGGGAACGGCGATTTAATGACCTGCCATGGGCATATGAATGGGGAACTCGATTCTGCTGGAATTAGGATATTACAAAGAAAAAGAACTATTATTCCGTGTCGCAGCAGGTTTCACAAAAAATGTATTATGGTGCGGGTTTCTAGTTAAAGCCTTTCAATTAAATATAAGTAGAAAAATAATTCCCATAATCTGGTTTGACTTGTTAACAAATGAAATAAATATTACCAAGAAAAAAAAATTACTATTTCAAAAATTCGGTGCATATCTGTTGCAATTGGTGAACATTTTTTGTGTATAAAAATAAAAAGATAATTTTACAGGTCCGGACTGAAATTTAAGTAAGTGGCTTGTTAAATGTTAAATGATTCTCCACTAATGTTTTCGCTGTTTTTTTTTCTCTGAAAAGGCAGCATGCGTAAAATTCTGATTTCGTTCTAAAACAATTGTTGGAAATATCAGAAAGGCTAATATTCTTACGACAGCTGAAAATGAGTAACTCAATTCTAAACAATTTAAAAGACGTACAATTTCCGCTCGCGTTTGCATCCCAATTGTTCATATATTTCCTATAGCAATTCCTATAACTCACTAAACCCGAAAAATTCTGTTTCCGCGCCCTCTCCATATTGCTATGCCTAAGAATGATAAAGTTTTTATGAACTCGAATCAGTACTGATAATTACATCCTTTATTCTGTCTAAATAGAGAGTTACTAGAATTACGGTTTTTATTTCCGAATCCGCGATTTTTTTCTCTTGTTGGGAATAAATTACCCTTAAAAACAAATGAAATATACTGCCATACATGCTTCTGATTTCAGCAATACAATAGCGGAGCCTTCTTCTTCCAGTATGCGGCTCGTCATGAATGCCAAGCACAACTCTTATGTCCCCTACACTGCTGCAATTGCTGCAATCTTGATCATTTCAAACAGTCGGCTTACGCCGAAGAATTGATTGAATGTGTTTTATGTCTTCGCGCCTTTCATGTTAAATCATGCTATCCAGCTGGAGGAAGGGATTTAGATATCACTATGTCTATCAATGGAGAAAGCAGACGTATCGAAATGATGATTTGCCCCACTCATTACGTACCGGGAAGCGATGCTCAGTTCTATGGCAAGAGATCGGGAAAGAAGGCATCCAAAAAAAATAAACACTTCAAGATTGAACATCATCTTAATGCATGTTATTCTCTCAATTGTGAAAAGTCTGGAAATTCAGAAAAATCTGGTGATACAGAACTTATCAAGTGCAGAACTTGTTGCCGATCGTTCCATGCTAAGTGCTTCGAGGTTGAGACGATAGATGGTCAGCCCATACCCGTAGATCAATGCGAGTATTGTATTTGTGGTGACACAATCCCACAAGATACTCCAGTTTTGGCTAAATTTACTGATAATAAGTTGGTAGAATACTTATTTTCAACTTTCAACATATAATAATTATTCTTTTATAGGTTCTGGTTAGCACATACTCGGGACTGGTACAAGTTTCCTTCATCTGCTCGCAAGAATCGGGATTTTGAGCGTCTCGGTTTCACAGTTGTCGAATGGAAAACATCAACAAATGCAAAATCTTCACTGATGTCTATACTCCCCGTCCATGATATTGCTAAACTAAACAAAGAGTACATTCCATTGGCAAAAACATCAGCTCTGAAAGAGTTGTGGGCAAGTACTTTTCAAAATTACGAAAATACTTTCTCGGATAGAACTCCCAGAATTTTGAAAGAAGTTTACAATACAAAAAATGTAAGAGAATGTTTTGCTACTGCGTTGAATGCTTTATTAAACACTTTTCAGACCTCAAAGTATTACTTATGTACAGCAAAACTGAAACGCGTCCATCATACTGAAATTTGTAACTGCAAAGGGCCTAATCGTTGCACCACCCAAGAATGCATGTATTTTATAGATGGCTATGAATGCCCTCCCAGCTGCATAAAAGAAGAAGGGGGATGCCAAAATAGAAAAGTTTCGTCGCAATTCGTCAATCAGAAGCTTTACGTAGATAAGACGGAGAAAAAGGGCTACGGAGTGTTCACATCGCAAGCAATCGAAAAAGATGAATTCCTCTGTGAATATGTAGGTGAAATCATCGACAAGGAGGAAAAACAACGTCGTTTGAAAGCTATTTCTGTTACTCGGGATTTCCAGGTATGGCTTGCAATTTTTCTGGGTTGTACATTCGAATAATTTTCATTAGACGCAGTTACATTTTTTCAAACTAGGGTACTTGACAGGGGTAATTATTCTCCCTGCTTACATTAAAGCTAGAGGACGCACTAAAATGAGGGATTCCCGAATATTTCTGTCGGGCTCCTTCCTGCATTTGTGGTCACATGGATTTGGTTGGCTAGAGAAAAACAGTTTCAGCTCTGAGAGTTAAGTGAAACTTTATTTTTTGAATATTTCTAAAATTGTTCCAAACTCAAATTTTTCGAAGGGTTCCATATAGATGCAGGTCCTGCTTTCGCTTTAAATTGTTAATCTACAGGTATTTTCAATCTAGACTAAAAATTAATAGCTAATGTGGAGCAAAAACTAAACTAAAATGAATCATCGCGTATTTTTCAAAAACTAGCTTAAAAAGTGTTGGTTATATTGTACAACTTTCATTGGCGCAAAGTGTCGCTGCTTAGTGGTTCTACGGTTTATGACCCACTACATTTTTATACCTTAAGCCATTAAAAATTTTTTTTCAAAAGAAAACAAAAACATTCAAATTTAAATCCATTAGCTTCCTAATTTTTTAAACAGACCATATTATCGTTAAGTTAGTTTACCTAAAACGTTTTTACTTTTTCTATTATTAGCTCTGCGTCTGCACCCTTTGTTCATTCTCCATCCTCTGTGTTGGTAGTGGCTAATATTTCTGAGATTTTTATGAGGAGATATTTAATGAATTCTAAATTTTTGCACGGAATTGAAGAAAAGTTAAAAAAGAGCAAGCTAGTGCTCGTGCATCTCTTAAGGTTCCTTCGCTTCTGGCGCTGTTGTATGGTTTTTTTTTGTTGAATAAAAAGGCCTGGTTTTTTCTTCTAAAAAACTTCTAGGACATACTATATTGGCTCTTAGATCATTATAAGGCTAATGTTGATTTTGTGAGGTTCGCTGCGGTTGATAGCTTTACTGCTTCAATTTTTCTAGCTCTGTGCCGTGACGCTGATTTATAAAAACAGCTTTGTCTAAAAAAATTTTTTAAAATGTTTTCTTGTAAACGAACTGGAAAAAATAATATTGAATCATAATAATAATCAGAAGAGCCTTATAAAATGGGGAAAATAATACAACATGATGTTCAAAAGTTACGCTTAAAATTCTATTATAAGATGATAATTTAAAAACTGCATGATAATACCATAAATATCCCTCAATTTTTCTAACTATTATTTCTCGAGCTTTTAAATGTATGTATTTCACCGAAACTGAGAGTTTCAATTATTATTCGATAAATGGTTAATATTGTTATTCAGGCTAACCACTACATGATGGACCTTTGTCACGGGTTCACGGTAGACGCTGCGAGGTGTGGTAATATCTCCAGATACATAAATCATTCCTGTGATCCCAACTCCGGCAGCTATGTTGCCAATATTTTTGTTAAAAGAAGCAAAAATATCAGTTACTATGATGTGCGTAGCTACATAAAAGCCGAGAGAAGGATTGAACCTATGGAAGAAATAACGTTCAGTTATAATATGGGCAACGAAGACAACTTGCCAGCTTGTGAATGCGGCGCCAAGAATTGCGATGGAAAAATGGGAAAATCGAAAATGGAGAAGCCAAAAAAATATTCTGATGAGAAGGTTGTCACAAAAAAGAATGATGGAAAGGGAAATAGCAATTCGAGCAAGAATAACTCAAATACTCGCAAGAGAAAATCTCAGAGAGTATGTTTTTTAAAGGATTTTTCCTGATTTGGTATGTTGTCAAAAATCTAGTACATTTGTTTAAAAAAATAGAATTATGCCATAATTTCGCGATATAATGGAAGTGCTTTAAAACATGGCTTACGAAATAAAATTAATTTTTCAAAAACTACTTTCTAACAATAAATTTTATCAAGAAATAGTCATTGATAACTCTAATTGTAAGAAAATTTAATTTCACATTACAAATTTAAAAAAAAACCATTTGATTATGTAATTTTCGAAAACAGTTTATCATGTCATTGAAATCTGTTAGAAGAATTGTGGATTGAATAAAGATTGAGGATCTAAAAGTATTAATATGAACCGAAAATTAGTTAATACTCGAATGCTTTAAGTTTTTAATTGTTGATGTATTGATATTCGTATTAATGCACGATTTGCCTAGACTCTTTTATGCTCGAGAAAAAAAATTGAAACGAACATTCCATATCATGCATGGTATATCATGGTATTTGATCATGGTATCATGGCATATCATGGTATTAAAAATATATAGCGGAAAATGTAAAACTCGCAGCTTGTAGTGAACAAAAATTAGTGCTATATAAAACAAAAATAGAAAAATAAATCTTACTGCAACATTCCTATTGCAATCTAGAGTCTAATGTTAAATCTAATGTTAAAACATCTAAATTTGTTTTAATAATTTGGAATCAACTAATTTGAAATTCCTGATTTAATTCGTTGAAAGTTGAAGAATTTTATAAGTTTAGAAATAATTTTTTATCTCTGTGATAATTAGAATCTGTCTCTGAGAAAGAGAATACGTATCTACATGTAGTTGTTGACGTAGTAGCAGTTTAAAGCTTCTGGAAGCATAAAATCACCGGATTGAAACAGTTTGGCCGTTAGTTCAGATGGGCTTGCCTGACTGGGCTATCATCTCTGAAATGTGCTCTGATATTTACATTGTGTATAATTCCAGGACGAGAAGGAAGAAGACAAAGTTTCCCCTAGAAAACGCACGGCTCCGTTTACTGAATTCTCGGAACAAATGCCGTCGACTTCTGCGGACTCTTTAATTGATGCGACTTATAGAAGAAGTGGCAACATAAAATCACGTGCAACTTCAGAAGCAATGACAACTGTGACGCCAAAGATAGCCAAGAACAAAATCAAGTGCCACAGCGTCAATACGACTAAGCATAAAGAAAACAATAAAGGAAATACATCTTCATTTGGTCGTGTTATTAAAAAAAAGGTTTTTTGAGTGAAATTTGTATCAAAACTTGTAAGTTCAGTTACAGTTTGATCAGCTCAGTGACAAAAAGAGAAGAGCAGAACCTCCGAAACGGACGATGACCTTATTAACTGATGTCGCATGAAAAGTTTTAATTTTCGCCCAATCATATCAATGCAGTATTTTTCCAACTAGCAAGATTCATTACTATTATATATCATATTTGCAAGTTTTAGGCTTTGCATTTTGCCTTGTAATTTTTATTAACAGGTGTTTAGGATTTCAAATATCATTAAACAAGCTTTATTCACTTTTAATTTATCTAATTTTTATTTTATAGGTAAAAAAAATTTAATTCGGACAACACGTTTTCTGTCAAATTGAGCAACATCTGTGATCCTTCTTCTCTACTTCTAAATACAAAGAAATATTTTGTGAACTTCGCACTGCATAGCTCACTGTACCAAATTTCGGAACCAATATTAATATTATCTAACTATGAGATGAATCAGAAGGAGTTTTCGGATAGCCCTTTCTTTAAAAACTATTTTCCAGTCTTTTCCTACGTGTGACATGATTGTAGAATAGCGTGATATTCTATTTTGTTCTGAAAAGAATTCTTGTCAAGTAGTAAGGCTCTTCGAAAGGTGACCATGATGTTCTTAATTTATTATATATGTATGGGCATTTTTTAGCCATTGAATATTTATTTTTCATTTTGTAATTACAGAATTTTTTAGAATTCAACTTCTGAATACTAATCGGTCCAAGCACTATTTTATCGCTATATTTTTGCACAATTCTTATGCCACCAAAACGAAGCACTTAATTACTGTTTCTACCTTTTTATATATGAGCCACTTCATTAACATCTGGCATTCTCTCAATATTCTGGTACTAAATCATGTAACAAGTCTGTGTCGAACTTGCATAAAACACTCGTTGAACAATTTTTTTTAATAATAAAGAGAAACTATGTCAGACAAAATAAAGAGAAAAAAACAGCCGGATTTCGTGGCGGCCTGTTGCGAAAAGCGCAATAGTTTCCGATTCCGAGTTTGATTGTGAAATCATTTAACCAAAACCTAGTCAATGGACTTCTTCGTTAACTTCCTTCGATTTCAAGTATTCGACTTTTTAAAAACAGGAAACAAGTATCACATGTACCTGCATCAGATTCTGCTTCGGAGTATACCGTGTTTTTAATTTTTATGTTGAAAATTAAAAAGAAACATGTTTTTAAAAATTTAAAAATAGAATAAATTGTACAGGGTGGCATCCAAATACCGTTACACGCTTGAAACGTTATAAATGTCTTCAAACAAGTTCAATTTTCACCAGAATTGGACAAAAGTTTATTGAAATGATACAAAAACAAGTTTTAACGATAGTTTTCAAATCGCCCTCCTTTGGCCTTCACCACCGCTCTCAATCTCTTCGGGTAAGCATCCACCACGGCACGCAGGTAGTTGGCATCCATTTCGTCCCAGGCTTTCACAAGTGCGACCTTCAGAGCGCTCAAATTAGCGTAGTGTTTGGTGGAAATCTTCTGGGTCAAATATCCCCAAACGGCGTAGTTCATAGGATTCAGGTCGGGTGACGACGCTGGCCATTCTGACGAGGAGATGAACTCAGGAAAATTGTTCTTGCTCCACTGCTGAGTGGCCTTGGCGCGATGAGCCGGTGCGCCGTCTTGTTGGAAGCACCAGGGTCGGTTTCCGTAATGCGATTTGGACCACGGAAGAACTGCAGTCTCGAAAATGTGTTTTCTGTAGTAGGTTTGGTTCACCTTGGCTCCCAAATCAACAAAAATCAACGGGGTTTTGCCATCGGAGCAAATTCCACCAAAAACGATGACTGAAGACGGATGAGATGTCTTATTGAGAATTTTTCCGTTCTTACAGGCAGTTTGAAAGTCTTTTGCAATAACCCGGTGGTTTTGGCCATTCTTATTAGCTTCAACGGTGAAACATTTCTCGTCTGCGAACAGTGTGCCTGAGCGCGTGCCTTGAAGAAGCTTTCGTGCTTTTTGCATTCGGAGAGCTTTGATTTTCTCGTTCAGGAATGCGCTATTTTGCATACGATATGGAGTCATCTTCAGCTTCTCTTTGACAATGATTCCCATAGAATATCGGCACTTTTTGAAGTCTTTAGCAAGCTTCCTCATGCTTCGCTCCGGATTTCTTCAGATTCTTTCCCGAACGCTTTTGGCGTCGTCAAAGTGACAGGACGACCCGATCTTGGATGGTCATCAGGTGTACGAAGACGGTGGAAGCGAGTAACAGTCCGATGAACAAGCATTCGGTTGACGTTCAGCCGTTTAGCGATCTCCGAATTCGACACACCCTGCTGCATCAGTTTAATAATAGAACCACGATTGGGTGAAGCAGCCGTCATTACCTTAAAAATGGAAGTTGCAACCAGAAAATTGAAACACATAGTAATAAATATGTAATAATTAATAAAAATAAAATTGATACAGTAGCGACTTGTGCTCATGCGCCAGAATCCACGCAAAGTTGTGTAACACTACATGGCTGCCACCCTGTAAACCAGAAATTTTGAAATTTCAAGCTGAAGAGATCAGCAAAACAGATCCTTGGAAAAGCTCACGGCGAATTCGCTCTAAGGCACCACCTACTTTCAGCCATATCTTTGAAAAATGCGATAACAGCTTTCACATTAAATTTCTGGGAGATGCGACTCCGCATTTTAATTGTTAATTGCTTGGTGTTCGATTGGCTCTCCCTGTCTTTGTGTTTTTCTACAGCGGTTTCGAAAAGGAAATATCGACACAAATTACAGCACGTTGCGATCAAATCATAAGAAGCGTCAAGTTTTGGTTGCATGCTTCCTTCAGCAATGCTTTAGGTGGCTCAAGATGCTCATTTTGTTATTCTGTGAAACATAAGTGCTCATTTATTTGCGTCAAGTATATATCAAAACCAAATAAGATTGATTATTCAAAAAAAAATATATATATACAGTATCGGCCAAAAAGATATTCGCAAACAGTTTTTCGAGCATAACTTTTCTGAAACTTCCCGGATCGTTTTGATATTTTGAGACAATATTTAGAACGGTATAAGAAGTTGATTCAACAACAAGAATAATCAAATTTTCAAAAATTTGAAAAAATATCGAAAAATTTATGAAAATGGCAAAAACTGTAAAATGGAACTTTGACTTTTGAGATCTAGGAAAGACCGGTAAATGAAAAACTACAATAAAACATGACTAAAATAGTTGTAATACTTCGTTGGGTAGCCTTTGGCGTCGATGACCGCCTGACATCTTCTTGGCATCGAGTCGAGAAGGGTGTCGATAACAGACAGGGGGATGGCCTTCCAGACAGATTGGAGTTGATCGAATTTCTGATTGGCATTCGATGTACGGACCCCTCTAAGTTGTCTCTCGACATGCTCCCAGATGTGTTCGATCGGATTCAAGTCAAGAGAATGATTGGGAAAGTCCAGAAGATCCACGTGGCGGCGTCGGAACCAGTCCTTGATGTGCTTCGAGGTGTGTTTCGGGTCGTTATTCTGCTGAAAAACGAACGCCCGGCCCACATTAAACCGTGCCCAGGGTCTCATTGTGGTTTAAAAGATGTCTTCTTACACAAATCAATCCATGATGCCTGTAATTCTTCTCAGGAGGCTGATTGAAGTCCCCGAGAAACGTAGCGTAGCATGGGCCAGAGCTCATCTTCACTGGGGACGCCAGGATTGGGCTAATCACGTGTTCGGTGACGAATCCAAGTATAATCTGTTTGGTACTGACGGTATCAAATGGATTCGCCGTCCGGTTGAATGTCGGTTCAATCCCAGCTACCAGCTCCAAACCGAGGTGGTTTGGAGCTGTTTCTCTGGGACTTCAATCGGCCCCCTGAGAAGAATTACGGGCATCATGGATCGACTTGTGTAAGAAGACATCTTTTAAAACACAATGAGACCCTGGGCACGGTTTAATGTGGGCCGGGCGTTCGTTTTTCAGCAGAATAACGACCCGAAACACACCTCGAAGCACATCAAGGACTGGTTCCGACGCCGCCACGTGGATCTTCTGGACTTTCCCAATCATTCTCTTGACTTGAATCCGATCGAACACATCTGGGAGCATGGCGAGAGACAACTTAGAGGGGTCCGTACATCGAATGCCAATCAGAAATTCGATCAACTCCAATGTGTCTAGCAGGCCATCACGATGTCTGTGATCGACACCCTTCTCGACTCGATGGCAAAAAGATTTCAGGCGGTCATCGACGCCAAAGGCTACCTAACAAAGTAATAAAACTATTTTAGTCATGTTTTATTGTAGTTTTTCATTTACCGGTCTTTCCTAGATCTCAAAAGTCAAAGTTCCATTTTACAGTTTTTTGCCATTTTCATAAATTTTTCGATATTTTTTCAAATTTTTGAAAATTTGATTATTCTTGTTGTTGAATCAACTTCTTATACCGTTTTAAATTTTGTCTCAAAATATCAAAACGATCCGGGAAGTTTCAGAAAAGTTATGCTCGAAAAACTGTTTGCGAATATCTTTTTGGCCGATACTGTATGTCTAATCGTGAGAAATATAATTTATACTAAAACAGCAAAAGCTTCAGATTATGACTCAATGTATAATTGCATCAAACCAATTTGTTACTTTTCTCAAATTATGACGTTACAAAAAGTTGGTAAACGAGACACAGCTGAAGAGAGTATTATTCTTTTCTTAGTTTTCGGCGGACCAATGCGAACCCACTATGGGTTCTTAACCTTCTTCGTATTCTTTTTTTACTCAACCAAACTCGAAAACTCCAGATGATCTGTGTGATTTAAGACAATCTTTTGGAAATAAGACGGCCCTGTCCACCATATTCGCTGTTGAAAAGGCCGCGGCACGCATAATGGATACAGCATCTCGGCCTACGAGATTTGTGGCGTTTTGCACACATCTGTGGAATAAAATAAGTTCAATCTGTTCAATGTTTCCCAATTCGTGCGTTTGACAGAATACGGAGAACTATACGTAAAAGGAGTTCACCCGTCGACTCCATCGTTGAACCCGCTTCAATCTGGAAGAATCTACCGAAACAGGGCATAGTAACAGCCTATATCCAACTACGACGTTAGTGCTACTCCAACTGCAGCTCCAAACTTACACTATTCCACAATCATTCAAAGTCCCCATTATTGAAAAATTCTACCCAACATCAAGAGTCGAATCAAAGGCTGAGTCTGGCACACCAGAGAGTCATGGACATCGTCGTTAAATAGTTTAAGAACTGATCGATAAGTGTGGAAAAGTAAGACTCAACATTAACATTAACAGAACAAAAGTGTTATGGAATGCATTCGCCTCAGACCCCCCGGTCTCCGGCCACTTCTGCACAACTTGCACGGCTATCAAAGACATCAAAAAGTGCATCTACATACCTCGATAGACTACGCAATAGAAACAAAGAAATGAAGCCTGAATTAAGAAGAAGACATGAAGTATGGGCGGCTTTCAATGGTATTAAGAAAACCGATGCTCTCATTTGTCCCAAAATACACTTTAATCTTTTAGACTCAATTGTTCTCCCTGCTCTTATTAACGGCTCAGAAGTTTGGACTTTCACAAAAGCACTTGCATAAAGAGTCAGAGTGACCCACGCATCTTTAGGAAGAAGACTGGCGAGACCAAAACTTGCGAAACAGCTTAAAAAAGACGTAATTCAAAAGATAGAGCCCCATTGTTTCTTAAAGAGAAGAGAACTAAAACGGGATGGGCATGTGATTCGTGAAGAATGAATACTGAGAGATGACAAACGACACATCGGAAGGCAGGCGATGAGATCGTCGGATTCTTTGAGAAAAGAAGTATCAATCCGACATGGGAGCCACATCATTACCTCTTGGATCACCATCATCATCGATCACCATTTCTAAAGAACATAATATGTGACCCGGCAGCTGTTCTGTTTCTGCGGATAAAAAACTTAATGAGTGATGAAATGTCATAAAATACATGAAGATCTACAATTTTGCGAGGTTCCTCATGCGAAAATATCGAAATCAAAGAAAAGTGGCCCGGATGCAGCCCGCCGACAACTAAGATTGTCTCTGTACTACACTTTTTCTGTAATTCCATAATTCTTGGTGTTCATCGATTAATTACTGTTGTTGGCACCCCAAATTGGGATGTTTTTCCACCTGAATCGAACTTTCCAGTCTTCGATTGTGCTCTCTTGCTTGCACCATTTCCTAATCCTCCCAATAAATACTTTCTGACAACTCTTGCGAAGAATTGGCGATAAGGTCTAACGAAACACAAATAGGTTAATGGAGATAAGGAGGGCATCAGAATAACGGACGAGAAAACCGCATGCTCGAGAAATGGAGAGATTAAGAGACCAGATTGAGCTGAAATGATCAGTTGCAAAATCGAAAAAAAAAACGTTGTGTAACTCACAAATAAAATAAAATATGACAGCAGTTCCGACAAAGGCAGGAACACACGCTTGTAGAGTGAGAGCTTTCAACAGTTGCGAATGAGCAGCTCTTGTTTCTGGCGCCATCATCTGAGTGTTTTCCTTAAGATGCTTTATAATTTTCCGGCGGAAAACAAAAATAACAATGTAGGCGGGAAAAATTGGAAGACAGAGATGACAAATGCCATAGGCAGCTGCCCAACTTGTAACATCCACTATTCCAGTGATGACACCAGTTTCTGATTCGAAATCGTAGTTTGGAAACCATATTTTGGCAAGTGGAAGAATTTCTTCTCGTGGTACAAAAGTAGTCCAGTAGGTTAGCTGAAACTTTGAAAATATGTGAACTGAATCAAAATAATGTCATCAACTCACTCCTTGAAATAGAGAAGGAATGTAAATAATCACAAGAATCTTCAGCAATGTTGCTCGCGAAAGTGAAGCGTTATGGAGAATGTAGTACCGATAGCCAAATGAAAAGAGCAGTGACCATACCGAATGAGGAATGCAATGTAGGAACATGCTCGTGCCAAACTTACAAGCAAATGGGCTTATATATTTGCATGCTCCATTCAGAATATAAGTCATTGTGACGTCTCCGGGAGCAGGAATGAGCCTAAAACGCTTTGTTTTGGACGCAGTTCGACATTTCTCAGATTTTGTCAAGGACCCCTTCGAGCATTTCAGAAAATATTAACAAACGTATAGAAAATATGTGAATGCCATTCGATTAACAATGAAACATATGTAACTACATATAGGAGACACATTTTTATGAACTTAGCTTTTCGTGTACTGGTGTGTCATTTAAAAGTCACTGTTAAGCAGTCCATTAAGGATCAGACCATCTGGCACTTTCGATGTGGCAGAAATGTTTTCGATTTTTTATACGAGATACATTGTTTTGCTCCGATTTCGTCGTTCTTCATTGGTTTCTTTCTGAATCCATCTTATTTATTAAACATTCCAACATTTTTTTGTTAAAAAGGATTGAATTTTGTGAGACATGGATTTGATTTTTCTGCAGCTGTGCTAGGGTTCCTACTACCGTACTTTTGCACGTAAGTTAAATGTTCAGAATTAAAATTGAAAACAGGTACCGTAACCTAAAAATGAAGATAATCCAACAACTCTAGTACCAAATCAATCAGTCGATCTAAATATCGCCATGGACAGCGCTCATCTCCTCACAGACGCTCAAAAAGATCAAGTGTATGTTGCTCGTTCGTTGGGTGGGATGCTCACCTAGTGCTATTGTTTGTCTTGTCAAGAACACCGCTGCCCGATTCATCGACTTATTCAGCAAAAAATGGACAACTCGAGAGACCTCCGTTTTGTACCAAAGTAAGCTCCAGAAGGTCACTGCTGATTCGACGCGTTCACAAACATGGAAGGCATTTCAACTCGCTTCAACAGCTGAGAAACATCATGGAAGTTAATGCGCCGCAATTGAGAGCTTTCGTGTACAGTTTGCTCAACAGAATGCTCAAAGCAAATCAGAAGAATGAGGGAAAGACAACGATTTCATACATACATTGCTTCATGTAAGCCATAAAATGTCGGAATGTTCGGTTTAAAAAAGGTGGATTCAAAAAGAAAACAATGAAAAACGACAAAATCGTAATTCGAAGAAGAAAACGACGAAACTTTTGGATTGTACGCCAATAAAGGAAGTGCTACAGTCATGAAAATTTGGCTCCTTGTGTTGTTTTTCATTCTGAATCGGATAGAATTCACAAGTTTTTGATACCTTTCTAATTTTGTTTCTAAAAGAATAAAATCGAGCGGGGTCCTTATTTGCTGCACCATATTTCTCACCGAATTTGAATAAACCAGTCTAGTGCACACTCTAAAAAATCCGTCACTGCAAAGTTGATAATCAAAGTTGCGTAAGTTCGAGTTGCTTTTGGTGTCTTGAATACAGCTACATAGACTAGAGCAATATTGAGAGCACATCCCAAAACAGCCCAAAACCAATGCCAGGTTTCGAAGAAGAGATCCATCTGTAAAAATCTTGAAATCGAATTTCAGTGATCTGTTTGGAAGGAGGGATTGTTTGATTGATGGATTAACGATGTAAGATAGCGTAAAAAAGTTTTTCAAATGGAATGACAATGCATTTTCACAAGAGGAAAAAAGAAATTTAATAGCTAGAAAATTACGGTAAATCTTTTACAAATGAAGAATATCAGGGTTGCTTTTCTTTCCTCTACGTGACCTGAGAACCTGAGAAGATCACCTGGAATATGTGCGAATATGTGCGCGCACACAAACACACACATAAACAATTTCAGTCCAACATGACCTAAAATGGATTGTGAAAAACGAATTTAGAAAAAAAAAATGAAATAATCAATTAAAAAAAAGAAACAATTGTTTTGATCTCTCGTGAAACATTTTTTGCATGAAAAGCGTACGACGAAAGATGAATCAAAAAACCGTTTAAGGGGGGAACTGTTTCATAGAAAAAAGACTCTATTTTTATGGCACGTCTGGCAGATCCGTATATCTGACCCTCTGGACGCTTAGGATTAAAAAAAGAAGCAAGCCTTTCTGGAAATCATAACAAACTGCTCAGATATACATTTGTATCTATGTACTAGGCAAGAACGAAAAATATCTCTTTGGGCAGGAAGAATGCTTGTTCAACATGTAACAACACGCTTTCCAAATCAGTTTTTAAAATCTGACATATAAAATGTGCGCGAAAGAAATAGGAACACTCTACCATATACGGTATATAATTCTAAATTTTTTTTTGATAAACTTTTGATAAACTCGTGCCTGATTCAGTGTCAAACACAAATCAGGCACGAGTTTATCAAAAGTTTAGGACAAGTAATTGTCAATACTTTTGCGCTTATGATGTCGGTGAAACCGGCCAGGCGCAATTTTCCAAAAATTACAAAATTGTCGTGGAATCACAATTATTCTTCCGGATTTTAAATTGTTACCGAAATCCATGGAAGTACAGTACCTGATTCATACATAGTTAAGAGTTCTCAATACAATCATCCTTTATTGTTTTGAAATTTAATTTTGGTTATTCTCTTTAGTTTTAAAACGACAGAAGGAAACTAGATTAAGAATTAGTTGTTTTCTTGATCGTGGGGTATTCTGATTTTCTGAGGTGACGTGGTAATGAGAACAAATAAGAAAATATCCTAATAGAATTAAATTTGTGTCACCTTTCTGAGATAAATGTGAATTATACGACATGTCTTCGAAAAACTACATAAGACCAAGAACACCACCTAGCCGATGGCTTATTTCAATAAATAATAACAAACCCGCCGCGATAACAACTTTTGTGAAAAAATAACTATTATAAGGCACACAGCCTTGATGAGTCAATTGAAGCGCTCTATATTCAAAGAACGAGCGCGGAGTGAGATCCAAAACGGCAACGGATTGGAAGATCAGAGTGAGCAAGGCTCGGCGGATTTCTATCGTATTCATCAAGCCTCATGAATGCTATACAAGCAAAGGGCATTGCTATACACCTTTAGTATTCACCTCTCTTCATGATATTAAGAACATTCGTAGGAGAACACGTAAATATTTCGCCGGATAGCAGTGAACAAAACTGCTTTCCAGAACAGATTAAATATTTATGATATCAATATCTGCCCGCTACAAACCTGAAAGTTGATTGATTGCATTAAAATTCGCAGTTTCGTAGAAAAAAAATGAAATGAAAACCCAGATTGCATCATGTATAATATTACCGATTTGTTATTCATGAAATTATCAATACTATTATATAAAAATTGGAGATCGTTGATCACAGGTGAAATACTCTTGCATATGGCCCTAACGAAAATTCACCTGCGATAATGATGAGTTTAGTCTACAGGGGTTCCCCAAAACCAAGAAAAAGCGGTATGCGAAAACGAAGTGCAAGAACCAGATGTACATATTTAGCCCTTTTTTTCATGCTAATAGGCTAGACGTCACACACACATTGTTGGCAGTATTGGCCAGAAGGAATGCGACAGGCTGTTTTTTGGGCTCTTTCTTTTGAATGCCATATGTTCGTTCCGAATTTTGTGACATATCTGCGACAGAGCCATACAAAAGATGTGCGAATTGCATTAAGCTACCAAAAAAAATTTCCAATTTTAATTAATGGCAAACTGTTACCAACAATTCTGCAGAAATTTGGAAGCAATCTCTCACTGTGGATTTTCGAAAAAGAATAGAATCGAACGATGCCATGAACTAGTTGCTGAACCAGGACAGTTTCGAGCTGCCTGTCAGATCTTTTGTATTATGAAAAACTAGGATGAGTTATTCTTTAATACAGGAGGTGAGGCTCATCCACCGATCTGCAGAAAGACTCCGTCTCACTTCAAAAACCATAGGCCGCAACAGGTTGTCGTAAAGATCGTAGACGCACTTGTAAGGACGTTCAAAAATAGCGTTTCCAATTGAGACAGCACTATCGCAACCGCAAAACCGCAAAACCCAACCACGAAGTTCCATATTTGAAAAATAAGTTCTGCCGTGTTGGCCTCAGAAAGGGGGTCTATGCATGCTAGTGCGGAAAAAGTAGTAGCTTTCACTGTGCATCCGAGAGTCTTGTGGCTCTCGGATGAAGTAGAGCTTAGGTGCTTAGAAATGGTGGGTTAGAAACGGCTCTATGATAGGAATGAATAGATTGTCTTACTATTAATCTCCTCGCGATTAGAAATTGAATTTGGTATTACTGTAATTGACCTTTGCGTAGAAAATAAAAATAAAAGAGGAGAAAGGAAAGGTTAAACACAAGCAATAAATATTATTTAGAATATACAACGAGGAAATCTCGAGATCTCGAAGATGCACCTTGGAAATATCCGTCAAGATTAAAAAGGTGAAATGCGACGTCCATACAACGGTGCGGCCCGTATGCAGTCCATATCCTTGCTGTTAAACGCTACGGTTGGATTGGGGCGTGATAAGTTTGCAGGTGGCAGATTGTCCAAATTAGCGCCGACGATAGTTCAAGTCGCAGATCAACTGCAGCAAAACTCAGTGAGTCGGTGTGATCAACGTTCCACTTCTATGGTTTAGAAGTTTGTTTCTCATTGTTTTCAAAAGAATGTATTCAAAAATATTCAGAATCTCATCTCATTAATCTCATTAATATTTATTCAGATGAGCAGACTATCATTCGTTTTCCTTCAGCAAGTCATTCGATTATTCGGAATAATCATTGCATTGGAATTCTATTGGGAACACACGAGTTAAAGCAATTTTGTTGGTGTTATTTTATTATTCTCCCATACTTCGGAAATAGAAAAATAGTTTTTCCTGATCCTCGCTCTGAGGCTGATATTTTTAACAAAAAACTCTTTCACAGTATTATGATAAAGATAATGCATATATTGGAGATTGAGTTTGTTGGTGTTGCTGACATGGATATGACCGGGCCAGGCCCTCGATTGAAAACCGTATGAAAATAAAAAATAATGAAATGACATTCATGAGATTATGGAAGAAAAATGGAAGAAAAATGGAAGATCAAATGGGCTGATGATAGGTGATAGGCTTAATAAAAATTGAAATTCGAAACATGACAATTAAGATGAATGATAAGTTCGTAGCCGAGAAAGAAAGAACCAGGGATTAGAAAAAGAATAGAAACATCAAAGATTCGTTTTTACAAGCAATCTAAACATTACAATTCTTACTGGAGTTGGATATCACGGGCGTCATCTGGAGTTGTTCTTTACCTATTGCTCTCCTGTTCCTTGGCTCCAAGGGAAAGTCGGGTAAGTATCCGGGCAATCGCCCCCTTTCTCTAGATTTGATTTCCTCGAATGAAAAGCTGGTTGTTTGATGTTCGTTGTGGTCTCCTCGGAGAAGTGCATTGTGTGATTACTCTTCTCATATTTGGCAATGCCGTATAGCTGTATTACGTTTGTTAAGTTAGAAAGCTCACTCAGTAGTTTTCGCACTGAGGATCGAGCTTTCAAGCTAGCTAGAAGACAATCTAGCTCAGAGCCATCCGCGCAATTGACGTATGTAGTTCTTGCGAAAACGGTCTGATCGTTTTTTACTCGTCGGATAATAACTTGGAGCATCCCGTTCTTCTGTTTCAGATTTCTCAATTTCAAGTTTGTTGCCTCGTCCGCTATGAGCAGGAAAGGATCCTCAGAAGAGTGCCCCTTTCGCATTTTTCGTTTTTTTCAACTATAATATGTTGAATAACTTGCGTATCTGCTTCAGGAACTTGTTTCGGCTGAGAGGGCGTTCCCTTCGTTGAGCCCTAATCAAATCAGCGGAGAACTTTTCTGCCAAGATTGAGAGGTCGTTGTTTGGTAATTGGAAGACGGCTACCGCTTTTGCTAAACTACTACATAATGTACACCGAAAGTGATCTATGTCTATGTGCCAGATACAAAGGGAAACTCATCTCATTGCGAAAGAGTCTATTTTACTCTCGATGTGTCCTTGGTCGAGTATGCTTTTGATGTCAATGGTGTCATGGCTCTTAGTGAGGGGGGGGGGGAAGCGTTTATCGATATCAACGGAATGTAAAAACCGGTGGTTCTGGCGATAGCGTTGATTAAATTCAGTTTCTGACCTTCTAAAAAAATAGTAATCAGTCATTTGGTTGCAGTTTTTTTCTCTGTTTGTTATATTTTCCCCTTGGGCGGGTGTGGGAATCACAGACACGCTCGTAGATAGAATGGCAAAAATACGGGAGATGCACAAAAGTTCGTTGTGTCTCGTTTCCAGATCCAACAAGAACATTGGATGTCGCTTGCAGGAAAAAAGCGCTAGTAAGTGGCTCGTCTCGGAAGAAACAATAATTGTTCACTTTCACAAAGCATTCGATAGCTTGGAACCGATAGCCATTTGGGAAAGTCTTCGAAACCAAAGAATAGAAACATCCTACCTGCTCATTGAGTGCTACAATAACTGTACAACCACGTTCACACCATTCCAAGGACAAGTTGAGGTGTCCGCAAGGGTGTCTTCTCTAGAGCTCGTTTTTGGTCAGTTATCCTATAACCATCTAAAAGAACACGACGGCGACTACGCTCAGCCGCAAGGAACACGGAGAACACGACGGCGACTACGCTCAGCCGCAAGGAACACACAATGCATGAGTCATTGCGCCTAGGCTACCACAAAGCTTAACACAATAGCCTTCTTTTTTGGTTTATTAGTTCAATGAGAAAAAAAAATAAATGTCTAGCTCAACAGAAGCACATCGGATTCAAGGCAAAATTCTCAGTCACATGCTCGAAGTGTAATTGATAGGAAAACTGCTCAACCTTAACTTTATGCGTGAATACACTGACTTATTCTTTCTGCTGGAAATATTGACGCGAAAAGTGTGAAAAGTATTCCTTTATATCCTTTATTGAAAATTATTCCTTTGAATCGTCGAAATTCGTATACATGTTCAATGAAACTTATATTTTTCCAACATGGTTCTTGATTCTTGAAGCTTCTGTTTCTGTTGTGCTACTT
The DNA here is from genome assembly GCA_003052745.1 of Caenorhabditis inopinata. Classification (NCBI taxonomy): domain Eukaryota; kingdom Metazoa; phylum Nematoda; class Chromadorea; order Rhabditida; family Rhabditidae; genus Caenorhabditis; species Caenorhabditis inopinata. The sequence continues at coordinate 8,717,281 of AP018155.1, read as the reverse complement.
ATATTTACGATGGTTTCTATTTTTCTTTATTTTTTTGAAATTCAAATTATTTTTACAAATAGAAATACTACTTTTAGAGGTAGTCGTTTTCTACTTGTTTTGCTATTTATGTTATTCGGAAAAAAAACCAAAAATTTTCAGGACCCTTCTACCGTTTGATGTTTGTTGGAATTATAGTTGACATAATATCTGTAATAAATATGTTCACAGGCCAGGTGATTCCGGCGCAAAAGTAGGACGCCCGAAAATGGAAAAGCTGTCTGATTTCATTGTTTCAGATGGTTTAAATCATTTTTGCTTAAAAATCAAAGTTGGCTTGGCTCCATTTTTTTCGTTGTAACTTACGGAGGCCGGTGCATTCAAGGAGCCACTGCAGCCATTTTGTCATTCTGTAGGGTTTGCGCAGTTTGCTTCCCTATGTTCTATCAAAAGGTTAAATTCAATAACTTTCAAGTTCAGAACTCTCGAACTGAACATTTCAGTTAGGACAGCCAATCTACATTCACACGCTACAGGTCGTCCAATTGTCAGGGGCAATTGTGGCATTGCTAATTTTGGCACCAGACACTTACCAATATGTTCTGGAAAACGATGGGTATTTGAACAAAAAATAATTCATTCTTGCACATTTTCTTCTTATTCCAGCTACTATTCGGTAGGGTCTGATGAATCGGACGCCGTATGGTTTTATCTATTTGTGGCAATAATGGAGGTTTTTCTTGTTCTGATTATAATTGTGAACAATCTTGTGACCTATGCAGTGATCAAACTGAAATTTAAAAAAGTAATAGAAGATGACCGTCGCATTTTCTGTTTTCTTTTCCAGAAAGCCGCCCTTAGGCTGAACTCGATAACACAAGGCCAGTATCAAGCAAACATGGAAACCCAGAAAAAAGAAAGTGGCTTGAATAAAATGACATTTATAGTTTGTATGGTGGAGCTCATATATTTTGCTTTCGTGGTGTATTCTCTTCAAATAAATCAGTCAATGAACAAGAGAGTATTCTATTTTCTTTATAACATCCTCTGTGTCATGTACTCTACGTTCTCCGCTTGGATGCTTTTCATTGTATCAAAACCTATAAACAAGCATCTTCAAAAGAAATTCTTGTATGATCAAAATCTTTAAATCAGTGATCCAAAATCATATTTTTTTTTTCAGAAATTTGAGTTCAAGAAAGATGTTCTCAATATCTGTCCAAGGAAGCCGGGCCAATAATAAGTAGTATCCCTTATATTGTTACTCGGTGTATCTTCACCTCACAAGCCGTTTGCTTCTTTCTGTTTCAAGCTGTTTTATTCTTTGAAACTATGGACCTTCGGCACGTGACACTACAAACATTACTCACTTTTCTCTTACTTCTTCTGATTTTCCCACTGCTGTACATTCATTGTGATTTTCCAATTTTCGTTGCACCTCATTTATTCTATGCTTTTTTCGAAGTTGCTTGAAACACTGTTCGTTGATCTACCATGTTTTGCAGATGAATAATGTTGTATATGAAAGTTTTCCTGAGTGGTTTCTCATCTCTGAAACTGTTTCATTGGTAATTTTGTTTGCAATTTTCGTTGTTTCGTCTGCAATTTATTTAATGGAAATTCAAATCCTTTTTGCATTTAGAAACACGAATTTTAAAGGTTTGCTGATTTAATAAACATTCCAGATTTCCAAAATTCCGAAAGTATTCTAGGCCCTTTCTATCGCTTGATGTTCATTGGAATCTTTGTTGATATTCTATCCGCACTCAATATATTTGCTCTGCAAATTATACCAGCAAGGGGGTGCTGTTTGAATACTTTTTCTATGAGAAGAATTCCGGAAAATTTGCAGATGGTTCTCATCGTTCTACATCGCCAATCAAAGTTGGACAGGCGCCATTTTTTACTCGATTACGTATAGTGGTCGTTGTGTGCAAGGTGCCACTGCCACTATTTTATCGTTTTGCCGAGTCAGTGCCGTTTGTTTTCCAATATTTTATCAAAAAGTGACCGATGCGAAGTGTTACTTACCTTTAGTCATTTGTTTCAGTTGAATCACCCAAAATACACGTACATAATGCAAATATTGCAACTATCCGGAGCAGTGGTATCAGTGATTTTACTTCTACCGCGAGCATACAAATATGATAATGAAAATGGAGGGTTTGCAAGTTCTACCATATTCGTACACTCGATTTTTAATTCTCAGATACTACTCAGCGTTTGTTAACAATGAGTTCAGAAAGCCATTCTTCAACTTTGTCGCAGGGATTGAAGTTTGTTTTGTTGTTTTGATAGTCGTCAACAATTTTGCGGCTTACATGACATATCGCAATGCATTGAAGAAAGTAGGTCTAAGCTAATTTGTGAGGCTGAAACCTATTTGTTCATTGGAAAACGCCGTGTTGGCGAGCCTCTTACAATTTTACAGAAGAGAGACTCCACTGAGGTCTCTTTTCATTGAAGCTGGCTTGTAGAAGAAGGGAACTTCCTCGCGGAATTCTGCCATTGGTTCTCAGTTGACAGCGAATCGCGAGAAACAGAAAAAGGAAAGTAGCCTGGATAAAATGACGGCCATCGTGTGTTTCGTGGAACTCCTTTATTTTGCTTTTGTCGTTTATTCATTGCAAATAAATCAGACAATGAACAAGAGGGTTTTCTACTTCCTCTATAACATTCTCGGTGTTATATACTCAACATTCTCTGCCTGGATGCTACTACTGTTTTCTAGACCTATCACAGTGCAGTTTAAGCAACGAGTCTCGTGAGTATACTGCGTTATTGTATCATTTTATATTGGAAATCTTTCAGAAAACTAATAGTAAGATCAAAACGTATTTCGATATCAATTCAAGGAAGCAGCCGTTAATAAACAAATTATTTGTACTTGCAATGTGCTTTTTTGTTTTAAATGACACTTGTTTTATTTTGAGAAAAGTTGATTGAAGATTTGAAATAAAGAGAAATAATTATTTAAAAGTTTCGAAGGCATTTCAACACATTTGAAAATGTAGAAAAACAAAAAAAAGGCAAAGATGCAACAAAAGATTTCACTTTCACGACAAATTGTCAATCAGCAGCCAATTTTGTCACAAGTTACTAACATGTACGGAAATCGGAACAATCATAAACACAGCGAGATAGTACGGCGGGAAATGGCACGGGCGGTTTTTAATTTCATGATACATTTTAAAACATGAGATTTCTCTTGAGATTTGTTTGAAGCTTGAATTGATCTTGTATGTAGAGTGAGTTTGAATCTTAGTTTCGAAGAGGACCCCCCCCCCACATATGTAAGCTTGAGCTGCTTGAGCTTTAGCTTGCGCCACTGAGCAGTTGTCTAGTAATTGGCATCCGTATTCTAGAGTTGGTCTCGCATAGACATTGAACAATTTCTTCGTTTCTAGAGATTTTGAATGAAATAATAGTATAACTCTCGGGTTCTTTCATGTACTCCGGTGCTCTTCTGAGAGTTCTTCTCTCTAGGTCCTTCTAGAGAGGGGTTCCATGGTATAGTAAACGAATATTAGCAGTTTCTATTACAGAGTTTATTATAGGATAAATAGGCATAAAATAGAGAATAATAAGAATATATAAAGGAATAAATGAGGGAAGATCAACTTAGCCTCACCAAGGCCTCACCATCCTCTCGCGAGTCTCCACCACCAACTCTAGCAATCCTCCTCTGTACGTCCTCCTGCCGCACGGTCAGTAGGCGTGGTCATAGTTACATAGTTACGACCACTGAGCCTAGAGTGTTCTGCATGTTCTTCACGTGTGCGGGGTGATGAGGCGAGTCCGACTGTTACAATAGTTTTCCAAATGTGAGTTGCACAATGTTAGATATTTGCATTGTTATCTAACATTTTGTATTTCGTTGTGGAAGATGATTCACTCTTAACTTTCCATTCCTAAAAAGGTTCACGAGTTTCAGAAAAATTGATGCACCCTTTTTGTTTCCTGATAACAGACTTAGACACTTCGATGTGATTCTGTTGACTGGTTTTTTCCGCTGTGTCCATCATTTATCGTCTTGTTCTTCTTTTCGCCTCGTTTTTCTCGTATTTGACTGAAGATTGTTTACTGATAACTCAATTTGTTTTCAATAATTCGTTTGTAAAAATTGAAACAGTTGGACATTTCTTCTCGGGAACTGTGAATAGTTGGCATGTCGCTGAAACAAATACAATGGTTTGCCGAAAATACGAATAAGGAAAAATTGGTATGTTCCTTTTTGTTATGCTGAAATAGTAGAAAGTTTACAAAGTAAATCACGCTGCTCAAAATAGTTGATACTCGATTGATATTCAAGCTTTTGTTATACTCAATGTATTTTTTCGCATGACCGGTTTATAGTAATACGCTTGGTTTTTCAGAAAAAAATATGGAATGACATCGATATCACCAAAACAAATGTGCGAAATGCAAGTGTGCTCTATAAGGATGATCCTAACAACACTAACAGCCCTACAACTGTTAGTGATTATTCCTTTTTTGAACAACCAACAAATAAATATTAAACTTTCGTTAAATTTACAGAGCGATCCCTGCCAAAACCACATCATCCAAATTTTTAAAATAGTTGAGGATAATCTGAAAAGTTGCGAAACAATTTTGAGAAATGAAGACATTTCGAGTTGTGATTGGAGCAATGTACAAACACAAAAGGGCTGCGAAGAACTAATTTCGGCAGGATACAACGAGGCATTTGAGAACATTAAACAAGCATCGTTTGTTTTTGTTTCCACAACGTTTAATTTTGCGAAATCTTCAGCTCTAATGCTCTCCGTCTCTGTGATGTACTGATGAATATTGCAAACAGTAGTAATTTTCAAGAGCTGTTAGAAAATGGAGAAGTAATGATATTAGTAATCGTGTTCATAAGGTTTGTACTACCTTCAGAAGCAACGGTGAAACTTCTAGAAGAAGCCATACGTCAGGTAGAATGTAGCTCAATAAAAATCATAAATCCTTGTTTTACAGAGACGCGGTTTTGTTTCTATTGGTGACGGCGAATTCCTTAAGTCAGTGTACGATAATCTGACGGAACTCAATAAAAAACTGGAATTTGGCTTTAATGAACTCACAGAAAACGCACCAGCCAATTCAAGTTTTGAAACGAAGTTCACTGAAGAGTTGGTTGAGCTACGGGAAAGTTACGAGAAAGCGCATTATGGCATAAAAAGTCTTTTGCTCTTGCTAAAGGTGATTCTTTGTTTTCAGCTTGAGAAACGAGGTGTTAATCCCATATAATTCAGGAAGGTGATGAAATAAAAATTTCCGAAGAAAATCTATTAGTCATCCAGCAAAACTGCTTACATTTAGCAGAAAAGTCCAGGGACTTTTTTTTCCAACGTTGTGGACCTATCATTAATTATTGGCAAGCATTGGAAGAAGTCGGAAGTTATGATCCAACCAATTACATTGAAGATAATAAACCATCTAATAATGAAAATTAGTACGAAATGCTCTTTTGTTACGCTTAACCATATTTTTCTCACATTTGCGCCTTGGTGATTGAATGGAAATGAAAATACCTACAGTACTGACCAAAAAGGTATTCGCAAACAGTTTTTCGAGCATAACTTTTCTGAAACTACCCGGATCGATCTGATATTTTAAGACAAAATTTAAAACGGTAAAAGAAATTGATTCAAAAACAAGAATAGTCAAAGTTTCGAAAATTTGAAAAACTATCGAAAAATTTATGAAAATGGTGAAAAACCGAAAAATGGAACTTTGACTTTTGAGATCTATGAAAGACCGGTAAATGAAAAATAACAATAAAACATGATTAAAATAGTTTTATTACTTTGTTGGATAGCCTTTGGCGTCGATGATGTCCGCCTGACATCTTCTTGGCTTCGAGTCGAGAAGGGTGCCGATCCCACGTGCTCCATATCTCTTGAATCTTTTTGTTTCAGTTGGGACCTTCCATCTTCTTCCAGCTTACTTGATAGCTTGGAAGCTTCAGAATTCTCCACCTCAATTTCAGATTCAAGATTCAAGATTCAAGAAAATGAGAGAAATAGAGACAGCGAGAGGAGCAGAGAGAAAGGGACAAAGTCAGCTAAAGGAAACCGATCTGCATAAATTCATTGAAGAATTCTTGTGACAACGTGAGTCTGTCAGAGCGCTCGCTTGACAATTTCAGCCATTACATCGATTTCCAGAAAAGAAAAACGAGCTCGCTTCAAGACTATTCCCCATGACGTCGGCAAGAGTGGAGATTTGGTCTGGAGAGGCTTCTGCCTTCAAAAAATTTGTGCCTTCACACTGTGAGGTGCTGAATTGCTTTGAATTGCTTTGAAAATGAAATTCAGATGAAACAAATCTTCTATTACACATATTTCAGCTCATTTCCTCTCAATTTGTGTTATTTCGGAGCTATTTGAGCTGAAAATTCCGCAGGAAGGCTCAATTAGGAGCAACCAAAACGGTAAGTCTGAGAGTTAGAAAGGAAGCTTCTCATGGTTTGTCTTCAGAAGTTTCAGAAACTGAAATTGCAGATGCAACCACTAAACGAGCCACCGGTAAGTGTTTCTTGTTTTAGTAATTAAATATTGATTATTCTGTCTTCCAGATGGCACCCATCTCGCTGAAATTACAGACCATGCCGGTCTGCTTCTCTTTTCTAAAGTTTCCCAAAATTCTTTAATTTCAGAAAGCAGCCGCTTTCCCGCAAAACCAGAAACTGTGGCGCAAAAGGCAGGAAGAGCCGTTGGTAGCACATTTTCAGAGGAGCACCTAATTCCAGCTCCGTCTGCAGATGTGCAGAACATGAGTGTGGTGAAAAGAATGGTTGGGGGCTCTTCTTTCGGTGCTTCAGAAGTAACGAAGACGATTCGTGAATTCCCACAGGAGAATCCAAGAAGAGTTTCAAGCAAGCATGTTGTTTAATCAATGCGATGAAACGAGCTTCTTTTTTTCAGAGGAACGCCTTCTTCCAGCTCCGTCTTTAGGTGTTCCGAATGCGGATGGATGAGGGTTCTTCATTCAGTGCTTCAGAAGTAACGGAGACGATTCGTGAAATCCCACAGGAGCACCTACTTCCAGCTCCGTCTTCAGATGTGCAGAACCAGGAAAAAACGGCGGCTGCGAGCATGAGCGTGGTGAAAAGAATGCTCTTCGATGGAAGCTCTTCCCTTGGTGCTTCAGAAGCAACGGAGAGGATTCCTGAATTCCCACTGGAAAGAGTTTCAGGCAAGCACGCTGTTTAATTAGTGCGATGATGAAACGAGCTCATTTTTTCAGATGAGCGCCTTCTTCCAGCTCCGTCTTCAGATGTTCCGAACATGAGTGTGGTGAAAAGAGTGCCTTTTGTTGGAAGCTCTTCGTTCGGTGCTTCAGAAGTGATGAAGACGATTCGTAAAATCCCACAGGAGCACCTTCCAGCTCCGTCTTCAGAAGTGCAAAACATGAGTGTGGTGAAAAGAATGCGGATGGATGAGGGCTCTTCATTCAGTGCTTCAGAAGTGATGGAGACGATTCCTGAATTCCCACAGGAGCACCTACTTCCGGATCAAACTGCAAATGTGCAGAACCAGGAAAAGAAGGCAGCGAGCACGAGTGTGGTGAAAAGAATGCCTTTGCTTGGAAGATCTTCGTTCGATGCTTCAGAAGAAACGCAGACGATTCGTAAATTTCCACAGGAGAATCCAAGAAGAGTTTCAGGCAAGCACGCTGCTTAATCAATGCGATGAAACGAGCTCCTTCTTTCAGATGAACGCCTTCTTCCTGCTCCGTCTTCAGAAGTTCCGAACATTTGTGTAGTGAAAAGATTGCCTTTGCTTGGAAGCTCTTCGTTCGGTGCTTCAGAAGTAACGCAGATGACTTGTGAATTTCCACAGGAGAGAATTTCAGGCAAGCACGTTGTTTAATCAATGCGATGATGAAACGAGCTCCTTTTTTTCAGATGAAGCTCATTTAAACGGAGAGGAAACGAACCGGGGAAGCATCAGTAATACTGAAATGTCGAAAAGAGTGGAAGGTACGTCTTCGTATCCTGCGTTGACAGGTGAACTCCATAGCATTCCTTGAAGCTGTTCTAGCAGTTGACACTGCTTTTCTGGTGCTTCTGAGCTTCTGCCAAGACCCTCTGAAATCATATTAATGAATCTGAAACTCAAATACTGTGAATCTGAAACGCGCTATCTTTTTTTGAAGTCGTTATATCATTGTGTTAGTTTTGGCTTGGGCTTAGGTTTAGGCTTAGGCTTAGGCTTAGGCTTATTTTCATAAAGCCTTTGACGCTTTTCCAGTTAATACGACGGTCCCTATTCCACCAGTGGCCCACACCCATATACCGATGCATCTCTTCCGTCTAGCACCGCCCACCCCACTATGTGGACCATCTCCAACTTCAACCATGAGCTTCAGCTTGCTCATAAGCTGCAAGGAAGAAGAAGAACCAAAAGAGCTCTCGTTCGTTCTCCAACCCCTATTCAAGAATCGCCAGAATTCCAGAGGACTTGGGACGAGGCTACCCTGCATTTCATGACGTCTTCAGTCTACTCGGACAGCCGTATTACTAAAGGTATCTCTTCCATTCTATTTGCTCATAACAAAGGAGTGCCCTTCTATTACAGGTTGCCGCCACTTCATATTTGACCCAACGAGAGTGCCGCGTGTATTGCCACAACCCGTTAAAAACGTTGTGAACGTATCGCTCTTGTAGAACTCCTGGCTGAAGAATATAATAGAACCGAGACATGGGGTGGAAGGTGAGACGTTTAAAAATTCTGGAAGTCAGAAGTGACTGAAATTTTATCTGAAAATTTGTCTGGAATGGAATAGTGAAGATTGACCATCCTTAGCGTAGTCTGTAAAACCGCCAGAGTGTCAAATGGGTACGAAAAACCGACCAAATTGGTCACAATTTCAACATATAATAGGTAGAGCACATCTGAAACAATGGGGAGCAAATGAGCTCTGTCTCGAGTAGCCCAACATCTGAAAATGCTCATATCAGCCCGCTTACAGAAGAGAAACAATGGAGGAACATCAGTCTTGAGAAAGGTGCGATATACTGGGAATGGAAGGCCCTCTGCTCCAATCTGGAGGAGGAGCATATGTATCAGCTGGTGAGGGGGTGGATCCGGGTGGAAGAGACTAAAAAGCAAAAGGAATCGAGGATCAGAATGGAGGAGCAGACTGTGAGCACATCGAACAACGTACAGTACCGGCCATAAAGGTATTAATATTATGGTTGCCGTTCGAAACACTGCCAGTGTCGCTGCCTTCCCCCCCCCCCCTCCCCACTCACAGTCTTTCTTGCTCCAGATGCATTTTCAGCTCTTTCTGATTACAATGCTCTTCTTCTTGCCGGTGCTCATTCTACATACAGTACCCCGGCCATAAAGGTATTATATTAGGTTGAACACAAAGTTATGTCGTTTTTATGTTGTTTACTTTTGTGAAAGATTTTTGAATAAAATGTTTGGTTATCTGTGGTCGTGTTATATATCATTTTGAAGAGCGTAATTCGCTCTATCTACTCGTCTTATTTATTTTTCCTCGAAATAATTATGTCACTTTTTATAGCATTTCAAAAAAGCATGGATAAAAGGCAAATTCGAACGATTTTCTTGTTCCAGTTCAAACTAGGCCGAAACTCTGTCGAGACAACTCGCGATATCAACGATGCATTTGGCCAAGAAACCACTAATAAACGTACGGCACAACGGTGGTTCAAAAAATTCGTAGCGGTGACGAGAGCCTCGAAGATGAAGATCGTGACGGCCGGCAGTCTGTGATTGATAACGATCAATTGAGAGCCTTAATCGAAGCCGATCCTCTCAAATCAACACGAGAAGTTGCCGAAGAACTCGACGTTTGCCAAACAACAGTCGTCGTTCATCTGAAGCAAATAGGCAAATCAAAAAAGCTCGACAAATGGGTGCCACACGAATTAAACTAAAATCAAAAAAATCGTCGTTTTGAGGTGTCGTCCGCTCTTCTTTTACGCAACAAAAATGAGCCATTTCTTGACCGAATTGTAACGTGTGATGAAAAGTGGATCCTCTACGACAATCGACGACGTTCCGCGCAGTGGTTGGATCGTGATGAGGCTCCTAAACACTTTCCGAAGCCGAAACTCCACCAAAAAAAGGTTATGGTGACTGTTTGGTGGTCTGCAGCCGGTCTCATTCACTACAGCTTCCTAAATCCGGGCGAAACAATTACAGCAGAGAAGTACTGCCAGCAAATTGACGAAATGCATCAGAAGTTACGACGTATGTGCCCGGCATTGATCAACAGAAAGGAACCAATTCTTCTCCACGATAATGCTCGGCCACATGTTGCACAACCGACCCTGCAAAAGCTGAACGAATTAGGCTATGAGACTCTGCCTCATCCACCATACTCACCAGACCTCTCGCCCACCGATTACCACTTTTTCAAGCACCTCGACAACTTCCTTCGCGAGAAATGCTTCAAAAGCCAAGACGATGCCGAAAATGCCTTCAATGAGTTCGTCGCTTCCAGAGACCCGGACTTTTACGCTACCGGCATAAGGAAACTTGTTTCTCGTTGGCAAAAATGTATTGATTCTAATGGTTTTTGTTTCGATTAATAAATTTGATTTTAAAAAAAGTTATGGTCATTTAAAGTTGAAGGTTAAAAAACGACATAACCTTGTGTTCAACCTAATATGTAATATATTTATGGCCGGCACTGTATCCTAACCGTTTTCGCTTTCGAGCAATTCTCTTCTGAAATTCTGAATTCTGAATCCGTTGTATTGTACTTTCCCCAATAAATTGCTCTTCATCTGTGCTCTTTCGATTTAAGACTGCCACGGCTCATTTGCTATTTTCAGCTCTTTAATGAGCACTCCTCAATTCTGATCGCAGTGAGCAACTTTGTGGAGCTTTGCTTCATTTTTAAAGTTATTTTTGTCAATTTGATTCACGATTTTTATATATAAATGAACGTATGTAATTGAAATCAAAGCAATCAATCAATAAGGGGCGGGAGGCTCAATGCTCAATGCTCCGTTACAGTACCGGCCATAAAGGTATAAATATTATGGTTGCCATTCGAAACACAGTCTTTCTTGCTCCAGATGCATTTTCAGCTCTTTCAGACATATAAGTTATCTGCTTCTGATCACATTGCCTAAAAATTCCCAATGCTCTTCTTGCCGGTGCTCATTCTACATGCAGCACTGGCCATAAAGGTATTAATTTAGAATTTAGTTTCATCTCGCCTTCTGAATCTCTTTATTTCTCCATTAAATTTTAAGAAAAAGTTGCACTTTTCAGAGAGCAATGAAGTTGAATTAGCTTAAAATAAGAAGTCTGGAGCGAGGGAGGGAGGAGGAAGGGGAGGCTAAGCTGAAAATGGCGAACTGCAAATTAGAGGCTATAATTCTAGAAAACAAAGATGATTTGCTCATTAGGCGCTATCCAGAGCTCTTTTCCGAGCGGGTATCCGGAATCTGATGAGCCCCATTTCCAGTTGGTGGTGCTGCACTTGCTTCATGCTCTCCCAGACGGTCTTCCAGTACGTTTTCTCCTCGTCGCTCAGAGAATTCCAGTGAGTGCCTGAAAGCTGTTGTGGTCTCTATGAATCTCTAATCGAAACCTACTGCTCTGATTTGCTGGTCTCTGATTGTAGTACAAGCTGCTCTGATTGCGCGCGGCTATCACAAGCTGCGGCACATTTCTCTCCCCTTTTGGATTGAAGAGGTAGCTGGAAAAGTCTGAAAAATTTGGCGAATCTTTAATACAGCACATGTTGACTCACTTGAAGGCACTCCGGCGAACGTGTAATGCTCCTTGAAATGAGCTCTCCATTTCAAAACTGCCTTATCGAAATCTGCAGCGTTTTCAGATTCAAATTTCGCTTCTGCGGGGCGCGCTTCCAGCGGTGATCTGGCGGTGACGTTGGCGACTTCTGAGCACATGAACATGATTTCAGTCCAATTCCATCAAAAATTAAAGAAGAAAAAAAAACATACTCCGCTTCAACTTTGCGATCTTTCTTAGGAGAAGAGCATTATCTCTTCTGTAAGCTTCATTGGAGGACCGAATCCCGGCGTTATCCCTCTGCAAGACTTGATTGCACCTTTTCTCATGCTCCAGAGAGTTTTGCAAGCAGTGAGCACGTGAGCTGCTACGATGAATCTCTCAAAATTTCAGTTTTATTCCAGTGAACTTCAAAAGTAACGAAGCACACCTTGATTCAAGTCATAAATAGTGATATGATTCTGAATATGACGGTCTTTCCATTGATCCACCATCTTCATGAGAGCTTCAATTTTCTCATCTGAAAGACTGTAATCCATCTTGCAATCTAGAAACGAAGGATGCGTCGATGAGAGCTCCAGAATACCTTTATTCATGTTGGCAGTCTGCCAAAAAATGTGCTCCGTCGGGGTAGGTGGTGGAGAGAGCATTAAGAGCGCCGACGGCGGTGTGGCTGGAAAAGAGAGATGCTCGAGTTTTGTGCTCAGACGTTGTCTCGACAATTTTCAGCAGAAGACCTTCACAGATTCCTACCCTGAACGCTCTGCATCACTGGAGTCGCAGGAGGCATGGGAGTGGACGTTAGTGGCTGGGGAGCTTGAATCATGATTGATGGCGAGCCTAGAAAGAGCATGGAATTGCATGGATAACGGGGAAAGAGTAGTCAATCAATGATCAATTTGAGTTTATCGATTGCGCAGGGCTCCGGGCTCTATGAGCAGGAGCGCAATTGAATTTCCACTCCATCAGAAGCCAGTATCGCTCCAGAATCCAAAAACTTAAATTAGTGTCGTTAATTTTCAGAGAAAATTGAAGATTTTGAAAAGCGGTACACCGGCTGAGAGAGTGCTTCAAAATCTAAACTAAATCTGAAATTTTGAAAAGCAAAACGTTCTGTGCGTTGACAGAGTGAAGCTGCCTTCTGACTCACAACTCTCTATTCACAGAGAGGCGAAATCAAGCTCTTCGATCAAATGAGAGAGAGAGCTGTAAGCATGGGAAACGTGTACCATGAGTCAGATGTGCAATTCGCGGAATATCGTCGCAGGGAATGCTGAAAAACTGGAAGCTGGAAAACGTAATTTTGATTGGCAGATTGCCAAGTCATGAGACATCGTAATCGGAATTCGAAAATTGCACAGAAAATGGAATAGAATCATATGTGGAGAGGGGGGGGGGGTGCAACAATTAGCATTCACAGCTGACACACGAGAGCGGCTACTTGTGGGCAGTGCCAGGCAGTCACATGGCTGCCCACGCTCACAGTGAAACGACAACAACAAATGGATGAAGCTGAAGACGGAATACGAAATACGACCGTCTCGTCTTGGTCTTCGTCTTGAATTCGTCTGGCGCAGAGATCGACATTGTGGTGGTCACAACGTTTCCACGAAAGACGAAATAAGACCGGCTCGTCTGACGCAGAGATAGACGAATGCAAGACGACTTTTTGTTTTCGTCTTTTGTGGAAACCGTAGATTTAAGTGCAGATAAACCTGAAAATGGACTAAAATTGCATTCTTCAACACAAGGAAGGCTCATCCACAGAACCACAGTGCAAGGAATAGTGAAAATGGAAGTTCGATGCTCCCCCCCCCCCAATTTCAATCAGCTTTCCATGCTCCAAGGCTCATCATTAGCTCTCTCAAATTACCATTGCCCGGATTAATCGCAGGATACCTCGCACCTGTCTAACGTGCTTCCTCCTCAGAAATTTATGCCTTTATGGCCAGTACGTGTGAGCACCGGCAAGAAGAAGAGCATTGGAGGATGGTGATATTTAAGAAATTTACTCGGTAGCAGGTAACTTATATATCTGAAAGAGCTGAAAATGAATCTGGAGCAAGGAAGACTGTGGGGGCAGCGATAATATATACCTTTATGGCCAAAAGAGTCAGCGGAAGAACGCGGGCGGGTACTATAATATATAAATCAGCAAGCTTTCTCTTCCTGTTTTTCGATCGATATAGGTGACAGCTGAATCATGTCATCTGAATCAACGTGGCAGAGATGTGTTGTATGCTGTGCGCTGACAGGACAGGACAGGCAGTTAGGAATAGAAGTCAGGAGAATTTCTGAAACGGTGATTCAGAATCGCAAATTTTTTTTGCTGATATTTCAGTTAATGAAGATTTCGACTTTTCAGAGAATTTTTGTCATCTTCTGGAAGGCCATTCCTTGATTATAACTCTACATTTTGAGCATTGGAGCGAGAGCTCTGCAGCTCTTGTGCTGAGAGTCAAAGATCAAAAGCGGCTATCGAATCCGCGTGCTCTCTTGCTCAAAAATAAGCTTTTTCTGAAGCTTTGAACATTCTGGAAAGCAAAGGAAAATACAAATGCGATCGTCTGAAAACTGCATTGCTAAACTCAAAAGCTGAAAAGACACCGTTCAATTACAGTTTCAATTTTCAGAATGCTCTTTTCAGCTCCACATTGAAGTACGCTATCACAAGCACAAATCAAGTGACATTCATGGGTCTTACAACGAAAGAAGTGATTCTTGAAATTTCCAGTTTTTTAAATTCTACATAATGATACGCCACCATGCATTTTTAGATTTTTCTCTAAAATTATTACAGTAAGACTGAATTTTGCTTGCTCAAGCAGCTCAAAATTTCATTATTAACTCATTTTCGAGTTTTTAAAAATATTAGAGAAGTGGGCCCCTGTATCTGGCGAGTTTGGCATCTTTTTCAAAGCTCTTAATGCATTTTTAAACAGTTTTATAATTTTTTTTCAGCTTCATTCTTCCTATTTACATAAAATAGTCTCTTTCCATTTGAATTGCCATCATAATAAAGATAACGTCTATTATCGCCGTAAAAAAGTTCCGACATTTTTTCGAGTCGGGATTTGAATTTAGAGGCTCTGCCCATTCATCATCATTTCAGCGCATTTGCTATGCGCGATATATTTTTTTAATTATTGTTTTTTCTTCTTCTTTTTCTTCGCAAATTGATATATTTAAACTGTTACATTCTACGCCTATTCTTATAAGTTGAATGTATTATTATTATTGGGTGACGTGAACTACCCTGATTCACTAACCCTTTGTAATTCCTCCACATATTCCACGTGGATTTCCCGTCTCTTGAGAACGCGTTAGTTCTCAAGTTCAGTTTCAGTTTCTGTTTTTGTCCTATAGAATAAATACTCTTATTCTACCCTCTACTCTCTCCTTGGGATCATAATGCCCGGACCCCAAGATGCGTCATAAACATTCGAAGAAACGTGTAAAAAATTCACGATTAATACAATTTCTTAAATATATCAATTGTTTAAATAAATATATCAATTTGCGTCATTTATTTTTTTTTTCGTTTCTTCTGATGATCGTAATCTCTCAATATTCAATACCTGAAGTTTTATTGCATTTTTATCCATAATTTTTGCATTAACATAATTTTCCACGTGTCAAATCTTCAAGTTCAAAGTGAAGCAACATCGCCGAAAAGAAGAAACCGTTGCATTCGTGTTATTTTTTGCCAGCCGCTCCTGTAGTCATATATGCTGAAAATTATAATCAAAACACTGAATATATTATAGAATATTTTTTCAGACGAGGATCCTCACTTCTCTCTCCGTCATACATCTCTCCCTGGCTCGCGTTCATTTTCAACACGTTGATAGTGTCACACATGTCGAACAATTTGAAGGGCATTATCTGGGATAGTTTGGCGAAATGATTCTTCGTGTTAGTTTGGAACTAAACTATTGTTGTTCTCTCCGCCAATTTTCTTTCAGATTCTTCATCGGATTTTCGGGTGGCAAGATGTTGGATTTGTAAATTATTTCCATTCTCACGTGATATTCTATAAATAAATGAATTGTAATTCTGCCGACGTGTTCTTTTCTGTTGTCGATTGTGTGGTTATTCTACACAAATCGACAACTTTGCGGCCTTACAAATCCGGGGCTATCGATTTTCCCCGCAATATCCCCCGGATTTAACGCCCGAAATTATCTTTATTTTCTTCCTTTGTTTTTACACGTAAATAGATACGTTTATCTCTCATTCGGCGCTCCAATTTAACTCAACCTCGCTAAAGGTCGTTTGAATTTATCTGTGAGTAAGATGTGCAGGACCGCGACGCGACACGCGCCTCGCTCTACAGTCGCGGAGACAACGACGCGCCTTTTCAAAATGTTTTGGGACATTCACTCTACTCACGACCTTTTTACTCTTACCGACGATGGAAGCATTGTTTTCCTTTCAATTTAAATTAATTTAAAATTTTTTAATATATATTTTTTGTTCTACTAATCTCGCGCCTTTTTTTGTAAAAAGGGGGTTTGACGGAGTCGCGGAAAGGTTTCCTCGATTTCGTCTACTGAGGTTTTAGTCCATCCGCGGTCCCGAAATTCCCCTTTTCTTTTTCTATGACCCCTTAATAAACGGCTCATGGAACCCAGGCGGGGTCGACATTTTCTGAAATGGAAGTATTTCCCAATGTAAAATCCGTTCAATAAAATATGATCCCAACATAAATTCAAATGTTCTTATAACATTTGTTAAGAAACTATGACGCCTGACAAACGATTCAAAAGTCGACAAACTCAAATCACGCAGAGCAAACTACCTGATTTTTTGAAACTGAAAAGCAGCCAAACAGATACTTCATGTTTTCGTATGAAGAATGCGGAGGTTCAGACGGAAAATGATTGAAATCGACTCGAAGAAACGAAAGAGTGATTGTGAAGAAGAACACGAAATGTCTACGGTTGGTAGATTTAACAGAACAATACATTTCAAAAGTGATTTTGATAACAGATGGATTCGGCTTATATGAGAATCGGGAAAGCTATCGCAAGTCTTCAGAATGAGAGTTTTGGAAAAATTACAACAAACAAAATCTTAGCAAATAGTGGCGAAGAAATCGTCGATTTGGAAGATAATGAAGGCGACTTTGATGCTCATAGCGACGATGAGATTGTTGGGGAAGTCTTCGAGGAGCACGGGATGTCCGATTCCGATGATGATAGTATGGAATATTAAATATATATTCTCATTAATCATCTTGTTCTATTGTTAATTATGCGGTATTAAAATAGTTGTTTTGCTCCATTCAACATATTGCCACCCGAAAATCCGATGAAGAATCTGAAAGAAAATTGGCGGAGAGAACAACAATAGTTTAGTTCCAAACTAAAACGAAGAATCATTTCGCCAAACTATCCCAGATAATGCCCTTCAAATTGTTCGACATGTGTGACACTATCAACGTGTTGAAAATGAACGCGAGCCAGGGAGAGATGTATGACGGAGAGAGAAGTGAGGATCCTCGTCTGAAAAAATATTCTATAATATATTCTGTGTTTTGATTATAATTCTATATTCTATATTTCTCCTATTCTTTCCTACAATTTGTTCAATTATGGATTACATGGACCTTTATGGTTAGTTTCCAATATTTTGATATTTTCTTATGTAAATTTAGAAAATCCATTAATGAACATTGCACATTTTTAGAGAAATGATAATAACCAAATCATTAAGGTTGACTAACAAAAAATTCTTGTATTTTGCATAAGAAACAATGAAAAATTATACTTGTAATTGCAACTCTGCTGAACACTTTTAAGACTTTTGAGGTAAACAAATTCTGCATTTTCGAAAATGTTTCATATTTTTAAAATTGCTCAAAACTGAAATGCTCTCTCCCAACAACTGAAAAATAGTTTCAAATTTCAATTTCTGTATTTCCAGCTGTCTACGTACCAACATCTCTATCTGAAAGCCTGAAAGCCACACTGGCGACAACACCGAGCTCTAACGAGCATCCTCACGGACCTGCCGAAGTAATCACTACGCCACATAAGACTGAAGGTAAGGGAAACAACTGCTTTCATGAAGTAAAACTTTGGATTTTGACAGAAATAGCCATATAAAGATTTTCGTGTTTCAAAATTGATTTAGGTATTCTAGAAATTTTTATATTGGCCTTCAAAAATGATAATCTCTGGAACAAGGAATCATTGAAAAATGCCCTAATTTAGAAAAAAAAATGTATTTTTCTTTCTAAAAAAGTTCTAAAATTAATTGAAAATTCGACCAATATTTTTGATTTGCTTATTCCTTGCATTTTTGCAGAATGTGAAGGTTATTCTCCATCAAAACCAGAAATGTGGACAGTCAAAAGAAAAAAGAAGCCAGAAGTGAGCTCAAACATCGTCGGAGTAGGTGCAAAGCTAACGACACTTGCTGCTCTCCGTGCGCTCCCACTTCCAGGACGTCCATGTCCATCAACTGTCAAAGAGCAAGACCTGAAGACGTCACATTATCACTTACATTTTCCTACCATGTCTCAGCAGAATCAGGACGAACAAGGTTCCACATCACATTCCACAACTGGAAATTCGCACCAAGGAACAATGAACACCACCCTGAACCCACCAGTGATTCAACAGGTGTTCCAGGAGACAGATCGACTCGATAACTATTACACAGCCACCACATGCTTTCCAGAAAACGAAAACGTGGAAAATCACGATCCAAATCGTGTGGAGTTGTCAGCGATGATAGAAATGATGTCTCAGCTCAAGGAAAATGGATTAATGTCTTCAGATAATAGTTCAGCACATTCTCATACCAACACACCGCCATCATCGTGTGAATTTTCGCATGCTTCAGCTATTTTTGCTGCTAGACAAATGATGAAGGAACAAGGGTCCACTAACACATATTCCTGCGAGTCGGCTACAGAAGAATATACGATGAACGTATACGAGGTAAGTACTCATATTCGTCCATCATTAAAGAAATCTCATTAAGTAACTAAATTGTGTTTTAATGTTTTAGGCTAAATTTGAAACTCCTGAAATGAAGGCACAGGAACCTCTCCAAGTCTCACGAAATTCTCAACGGTGGACACAGGCTGGATGGAAGATTGATAAGCCGTGTATCTACTTTGCAAACCGACCGGCAGGCTGCATTCGTGGAGACAATTGCCGATTCATGCACGATGAAGCTATGGTGAGTTGAATTAGTTTTTGACGAAACTATCTGAAAGATTACACAAGATTTACCTTTTTCAGAATGATTTTTTTCCTAAAATTTTTCAATCACTTTATTATAGAAATGTACCATATTGAATAGTTAGTGCCAAATATTGTTATTTTTTGTATATCAAAGTAATGTTCGTTCATTTTTCAGAGACAGCAAAAGAATCCAACCCCACTTGGTAACTACCATCATTACGACAATCCCGAGCAGCGAGGACATGTCGACTTCGGCTCCCGCCAGCATGGCACCAACCGTGATTTAAGAGACTATCAAGTTGGGTCGAATCTTTTCAATAATGAAATAAACGATTGTACAAGTGAATTCCGTGGTGGTCGATACAACAAAAGAAGACATGAAAATGGAGCTTCTCTCGGACGACGATCAGTTAATAAAAATGGCGGAGATTATGCTGGATACCGTAGCTACCATGGGCGTCAACAACAACAACATTATGATCATCGTAATTCTGGTTTTCATCAAAATGAGAACCAATTAAACGGATCGCTATGCAAAACTACAGAGCCTTCAAGAAAGCGTGCACGAACCTTCCAAGTCGATTAAGGTTTCTGCATGACTGATGACGAAATAATTTCAATAAATTCTCTGCTATTATTTGATTTTCACTCTGATTTTCACTTTTAACGTTCTTTTTTCTTCGGAAAAGTGATATTTTTTAATTGTGTATTTAATAATGAATAATAAATGAATAATTGAATGTTTGCGCTTAACATAACTGAAATTCCACCATCATAAATTGTTTTCAAAAAATTAATAACATTTAAAAATTTCAAGTCTTTAATAAATTTTGAGGGAAAATTCGTTTTTATAAATTTTCAGCTTTTCAGAATTTATCAATAAATGTAACCTAGTGGTATAACTCCGGACATGAGACAAAAATTCGAATGAAATGCACCAAACTGGAAAAAATCTAATTTTTTCTGAAGAAATAAGAAATTTACGATAAAATAAAACGAGTCAATAGTTGCTACGGACATGATAGAGGTCTACCTAATTTTTTCTATCAATTTTACATGTATCTTTTTAGATTTTTGTAAAGTGAAAATTTACAAAAACTCTAACGAAATCAATAGAAAAAATTGTAAGCCAAAGATATTTCTTTTTCAACTGACCAAGTGCATCATTTCGTGAAGAACGTAGTTCAGGACCCACTCAAAATTCAATTTTTCGCTGTCGGACCATTTTTCAATCACTGTTTCATTTGGAAGTTCATCAACTTTCTTTTTGGGAATGTGAATCTCGGCTCTGTATCCATCAGCAGAAGCTTCAATTTGGCTAGAGTCTTCGATGTCTTCAACAAATACCACAAATTTCACACCATCCGGTTTACGTCTGTAAAAGGGCACAATTGTCTAATATTTTTATTAAAAATAGCTCACTCAGATTCTTTAACTAGTTGAACGCTTTCATACTTCAATTGAGAATGCTCAGTCTGGGAGTCGTGCGTTTTTATAAGTTTCCGAATAGTGTCAATGGCGCGAAGGACTGCAAAATGAGTGATATTTCTGGGTTGTCATGAAAAACAAATAACTTACAAATCTGGTTCATTTTTGTCATAGTCAACTCATCAGCAACTTATCCTGCAGGGCCTGTCACATACATAGATTGCACGAAAACGATTGGCCTTTTAATTAACCCATCTGCCATACTGGAAGCCCTGAGATCAACTGGATTACAAATTATGATAGGAAAAAATTCAATTGAGAGAATATGACTTTCAAAAATTAAGGAGCGTAAAAAATTAATAAAGGATCTTTGCTGCAACCAAATCTGGAAAGCAAGCAGCGCACCGGTAGTCTCCTCAAGAATAGCCGTAGCTTTTTCGACTAGCAAATATTTCAGAAATCGGAACAAGTTTTCTACATTTTGCCAGTATTTCAGGATTTTTTAAACAAGATCTCCGCATTGTTTCATTCGTTATTTTCAAAATTAAATTACTCTGTTTTATCATTCGATGCTCAATCTTCAAGGAACGTTTTCGAATGTAGCTGACGTACCGTGGTAAAAGCGAACGTATCGTTTAAGAATAAAGAAATTCTAGTTAATTAAAATGGTATATATTGCCAAAAAATGAATTACGTTTTACTCGATTTTTTTTAATTAGTTAATACATAATTTAAGATAATTGAACATACCTGATTTATTTCATTTTTATCGCTTGGAAGGGAAAACCAAAATGCATTGACTCAATCATAGGTACTGTAAGAAGCACGGTTCTTTTCTTTAATATTGTTTTCAAACTCCGTTACAATATTGACCCAAAAGTTATTTATGGTGGTGGATGCAAATAAAGAATAATAGTGTCATCTCGAATAGATTCATTTCGAGGTGCCAAGTTTTGCTCGTTGCCCCGTTGTCAATAGTTATTTCTCTAACCAAACTCTCTAACAAAATAAACTGACACAAAAACATTTAGTCGAAAACTATCTAAAAAATCGGAGGGTGGAGAGTTTTCGGCGATGCAAGTTTAGTTGAAACATACATTAATATTAAGAAAAATCAGTCATCATGAAACGATAAATTATGAATAAAATTAATAAGAAAAGTGTTTATTTGGTAAAAATAAAAGGAAACCCACCTTGAATCGGAATTAAACAGTCCTTGTGCCAGCGCTATGAACTGGACACGCTAACGTAAATAGCCGACACTATTTGGGAGAATGCAAACGCGCCCTACCGAACCTGCAAAAAAAGGCGATATAAATTATGAAAATTTTCATTTGGATCGGAAATGAATCGTTTTAGTCACAGAAAAGCCAGATTTAAAAAGAAACTATGAAAATTCGAGTTAATATGGGAAGAATACGTATTATTATGCATTTTCAGAATTTTTCAAATGCATGAACAATCATGATACGAGAATTTTTCGCGGCTCGATTAGAACATAACTTAGATTCTCTTTTTCGTAAAAATATATAGTGATTTTTCGTAGAGCCATTGGAAGATTGCTTTATTTTCCTTATAAAGTTTTTTGTGATTATCATTTGCACGAGGTTCAATTTCTCACTGCTTTATTATTGAATAAATTATTTTTAGAAAAACGTATTATAGTGGAGGACAGACTATCAACGCTTCCAATTCTATTTTGATTCTAAAAAGAAAAATTGGACGCTGTTCTATTTGTGCACAGGTAGAGAACCTTTAATTAACTTTTGGGTACACTAAAATTTCAGGAAGATCCGCCACTCCCTCCAGATGTGCACCCATTAGAATTTGAAACCTTATGACGGAATGGAAGCGCTGCGTTTTATGAAAACAAGCAGCCCATTTTTCGTGTATTTTGAGTAACAAGCAATGCAAATGTTCCCCGAATTCTTATTTTACACTTTATCCAGACAATTACGAAATTGAAATTGATTCAGATGAAAATTCCGATTAATTTTGACTACTTTTAATTTTTTTTTCGGATTTTGTTGTTATTTTTGAAATAAATGTTCATTTAGGCGCTATAGTAGTTGAGGGGGTCAATGGTTTTTAGTCATTTTTGGAGCTTTTTTCTTAATTTTTTTTTGAAAATGTTTGTTGCTATTGTTAAAATATTTATAAGTTGTTTTTTTCACGCGTGGTGCGCATCAACGGTGAGCAATTTTTGCAATGTTTGTGGATTTTTTAAGGATTTTGTTTAGCTTATTAGTTAATCATAACTTATATTTAATAACATTTTCAGAAAAAAAAATCAAGAATAAAGCTCCAAAAATGACTAAATACCATTTACTCCCACCAACTACCATAGCTCCTTTTTTTTAATTAAAATGTTTTCTGGAAGAAAACTCATTGAAAAACAATGAAAACGTTTGGATAATTTTAATAATTTAAATCCCCGCTTTTTTTCTGCAAGTTCGGTAGGGCGCGTTTGCATTCTCCCAAATAGTGTCGGCTATTTACGTTAGCGTGAACTGGACCAGAATCTTGACCAGAATTTTTCGATCCTATCAAGAAATTGTGGAAAATCAGAAAACGTATTTAGAAAAGTATGAGAGACGTTTGGAGAAATTTTCGATCGCGACTTCGTCTCAAGTGATTATAGCGGGAAAGGAATTTAATATAAAGAAAGTGCTCAATCAAGCACAAAACTAACACTTCTTCGAACCTTCTAAGCAATTCTGTACTTTGGTTCTGATTTTTTTTAATGGGATGCATTTTAAAAAGAAAAACTTCCGACCATGGCCTGTCGAGTTGAATTCTGCCGGAGTCGGCTTACTGAAGCAAAGCGACGAAAACCCACGTATTGTTTCGAAATCATTGAAAACGATTTTATTAGGTCAAATCAAGAATATTGAACCAAAACGTTTTTCCTCTTTTCTCTAGAAACCTCAAGTAGCTTCTAGAAGAATCCATATATGAAAGTCTACGTTGCGGCTATTTTCACACAAAAAATCAGCTCAATGGTTACTTCAAACAACTCCTTTGTTCAACTACTGCGAGAGCAAATGTGTCCGTGGCTATATCCTGCATATCAAAGTAGAAGGCTCATATTCATTCGATTTATTCAAGAAAAAATGACCTGGACGGACAAAACTGAACGCCGCCGTTGGTCGGCTTCTGATGAACAATTTTATGACTTTCGAGATATACAAAAGCTGCATTTTCAGAAATGTTTATAATTCAAACAATTTTTATTTCTTTCAATATTTTCTCGTCTATTTTATAATGAATATTAAAATCATTCTCTTCATTCTTAGTCGCCGATAAACCATTTTTTTACTGAAAAAGAAACTTATCAATTTTACCTCTCCTTGACAACAAATCTTATTTGCGCGCCATAGAAATGCGCGCCAACCTCGGTGTACGCGCACACTTTCGGGTCGAACGTATTTCCAAAACAAATGCGAGAATTGACGATCATCGCAACATTTTATATTTTTCGATTAAACTTTTCTCCACGTTTCTTATCAATTCGACTTTTTATGCAAAAGTTTTGACGTTTGAAACCCATCCTATTATTTATGCCGCACTCATTAAGCATTGTTAATCTTTTTTTTTCTATGTTTTTCTTCGTGATTTTTTTGATTTAAAAAAAGTTTATTAATTAATTTATTTGTTTATTTACATTTGAATCAATTTACACATTAAGGAACAGGGAAATTGATTATAATCGGTATGAAACAATTAGAGAAATCACAATTTTTCAAGAGCAAATGCTTCAATGGGAAAGGTTTTCAGAGAAACGAAAATTGAAACAAATGATTTCGTTATTAAAATACAAAAATTTTCATAAAAATTAATTAAAAGAATTAGTTTAAAAGTTGGAGCAGTTTTTGGCTGCTAGCCGGACACCGTTTTTGCAATATTTATTGTTTTTCTTCAAATCGCTGATCATCTGATTCTTGTACTGCGTCACCACGATGAACGCGGTTTCTGCAATGCTTTTTTGGACGATTTCTTCCATATTTCCTCCGTTAATTTGATATATTTTGATGACTGGACGATATTTGTAGTTTGTGTGCACTTGCATCTGAAAAAATTATGAATTTTGAATAACGCCGCCTGAAAACTTTCGAAATTTTGAGAGATTCCGTGTGTCAGACATCGTCACTCACCATATCAGACTTTTGAATGCGTCATGCGGCTTCCTTGCTCTTCTCCGATTTGAACTTCTTCTTGCTATCCATTCCAACATTGTAGATCTTCAGTCTTGTCAGATCCAATGACTCCACTATCTTCGATCCGCTTTGTGGCTTGCAGTGCACTTTATTTGAGGGCTCATAGAGCTTGGGAGACCAGATCTTGGGGTAAGCATTCCAGCATTGGAGTCATACACGTACTTGTTCGGATTTTCCACCATTAGCTGGACTCAGACGCAGTAATTTTTTGATGGATCCAGACCGGTGACAGCGATTTTCAGCAATGGGAAAACCCACCTGAAAATAGTGAAAAATTGAAATGAATTCAGATGAGATTATGACATCAGTGTCTTCTTGTTTTCTAGAATTTTGAGGCTTTTACAGGGATTTCTAATGTTTCAAATGGTTTCAAAAACGGGCTTTCTAATTTGAGTTGTCTTGAAAGACAAGAAGACGAGAATTTTCAGTTTTCCTGAAGTCTAATTCTCTGAAACAGCTTTTATATTGAGTTACAATGACAGATCGAAAAAAAAACAATTACCTTCCATTATTAACCACCATCATCTCGTTTTGAATCTTATCGAGTTCCTGCCAGTGTTCGGAATTTATATTAGATGTTATCTATTAGAAGCTGCACAATAAGTAGGAAGAGTCGCGGCTCAAATTGCTCAAACTATAGCATTAGAGCTCGTAGGGAAGTTTAGAAAAAGTCTGTAAAAAGAGAGAAAAAAATAGAAAACAAATGAGATTTCCAGAATCTGGATCGCTTCAATCAAACTATTCGGCATTTTGGCGACCATATTCTTGAGGACAGCGCTACTGATGTAGTCCCATTCCGATTTCACAGCTCTCTTTAGCTCGTGTACATTGTTGTATTGACGGCCGTTGTGGTACACACCTCGAGCCAAGCATCCCCCAGACATTCTCGATGGGATTCAGAGCCGGACTGCAGGCAGGAAAACCGTTTTCCGCCAAGAAGTTCGATGTGATGGAGTGGCCCGCCTGCAGTCCGACTCTGAATCCCGTCGAGAACGTCTTGGGATACTTAGTTTGTCGTGTGTACCACAACGACCATCAGTACAACACTATACACGAACTAAAGAGAGCTGTGAAATCGGAGTGGGACCTCACAGCGCTGTCCTAAGAATATGACCATGTACCTTTTTGTTGCTACAGGGTCTTGGAAAGTGGTTCACGAAATCTTCACGAAATTTTGAGTTATTTATAAATTTAAAATCGAATAGCGCATACAGATTTTTGATATTCTCCGGATAGAGCCCAATTAGAGGGGGATTCTACAGGGTGCGCCAAAAGTATGGTAACACATGTTTCGGACAAGCTGGCGGACGCGGGCGCACTTCTCGTGCACTGAATTTATTTTCATTATTTTCAGCATGTCTTTCTTACTATATTTCCATATTTTCAAGTCTCTATGTTTTTTTTTCACAGGTATGGTGGCTGTTTCTGTCCATCGAGATACCATCGTCGAGATGGCCAAGAGGGGAATGGGCCCAAGTAGCATCGGAACAGCTCTTGGAATCTCACGCACAACGGCTTGGAAAACCATTGACCGTTTTGAGGAGTTGAACACACTCAAGGACCGTCCAAAAAGCGGAAGACCCCGCACTTCGATCACTCCGGAAAAAATCAAGGTCGTCAGAGAACGAATTCGTCGAAATCCCCACCGAAGCATGCGAAAGTTGAGCACAGAGCTCAGAATCAGTCATTCTTCGATCAGAAGAATTATAAAAAGAGAGTTCGGGATGACCCCATATCGTGTTCGAAAAGCTGCAATTCTATCGGAAAGGAACAAGATGGCCCGGATGAAGAAGTGCAAAGATCTCCTTGCTGGCACGCGCCAAAATGAACATTTGAGTATTCTGTTCACTACCGAAAAATTGTTCACTACCGAAGCCGAATTCAACCCCTAGAATCATAGAGTAGAACACGCTCTACACGGTAGAGTCATCAACAAAGCTTCCCATCCCCAGCAAGTAATGGTTTTTGGAGCCATTACCTCCTTCCGAACATTTTTGTGGATCCTGGAGTGAAAATCAACAAAGAATATTATTTGGAGGAAATTTTGAAGAAGCATGTACTTCCATGGACAAAATCCCATTTTGGAAACCAGGTTTGGACATTTCAATAAGATTCTGCTCCGGTTCACAAAGCAAAGATCATCCAGGCCTGGTGTTCACCCAATTTTCCGCGTTTCATAACAGTTTTGAATTTTGAATCTCATCCCCAAATCTCACTCCGTCCGACTATTCGGTATGGGGAATTCTTCAATCGAGAGTCCAAGCATGTCCTCATCGCAATTTGGAGTCGTTGAAGAAAAGTTTGGAAGTGGAATGGGCCAATCTATCACCAGGATACCTCCGTGCCACGGTAGAAGCGTTCCCGAAGAGACTCATGGATGTTGTGAGGAACAAAGACAACCGTATCGAGCAACTTTGATAATATCATTATTAGAAAGTATTCAATAAACTATTGTTAAATTTTCATGTTGATACGGGTCGTTTTGCGAAAGTTACATCACTTTGAATGTGTTACTATAGTTTTGGCGCACCCTGTGTAGACATTGACCTCACTGTATATATTCAAGAAAGAAGTTAGCGCTACAGAAATCATCAAATGATTGAAAGCTGCGATCTGTACCGTCTATATCACCATCAAATGTTTCAAAAAGCTTGGAATCACTGCTGACATTATTTCAGATCAAACGATTGCCGGTAATTGTCACTGTAGTTATCGAGCGGGACTCGGGAAAGCTCAAATTACGTATTGCCCATGTCACCAAGGCCCGGCTTTTGTCACGATTCATTCATAACGAAGGAAAAGTCAAAAATTCTTCCCGACTAGTTTAAGCTTAATAATTTTACAGAACTCTGTTATTAAAATGATTCATTCATAAATAAAAAACGCATAGTCTCATTATTACCGAATAGTGAGACAATGAGACAATAGTTAGACAACTTGGTAAGATTAGTTATTCACAAAATGTTCATATTGCGAAACGTGCCAAAATGACTGGCTAGATATACAGACAAATGCAACAACTAATAACAAGGAATAAATAAATGAGATATGTAAACGTAATTAGATCGTTTAGTTCTTATGTCCTTTAGGATAAGCAGCTCCTGCTGGTTCGGCTGCTTGGTAACTTCCTCCGGCTGGGGCTGCTCCTGCTATTGGAGTAGACTCAATAGCGGCTGCTGGAGCTTGGTAAGCTCCTCCCGCAGCAGCTGGTGCTGCCTCAGCTTGGTATGCTCCTCCGATTGGGGCGGCTCCTCCGAAAGCTGGAGCAGCTTGGTAGGCTCCTCCGATTGGGGCGGATCCTCCGAATGCTGGAGCAGGTTGGTAGGCTCCTCCGATTGGGGCGGATCCTCCAATTGGTCCAGTGGCGTATCCTCCGGCTGGTGCCGCGGGAGCCGTGGCGTATCCGGCTGCTGGTGGTGGCGCGACGTAGGCTGGGGCTGGGGCTGCACACGGAGGTGGCGGGCATCCTCCTCCGATAGATGGGAGAGCAAGTTTTGGGAGTTCAAACCGGGGAAGTTGAAGTGGTGGGAGTGCCGGGAGTGCCGGGGCACCTCCGCATCCGCATGGTGGTGGTGGAGGCGGTGGGGGTCTGTAAGATTAAAATGCACAAGGCATAACTTTGAGTTTCTGAATGATTTCAGCTATATAAAAAATTTCAAAATGGAGTTATAGAGAAACGTTTAATAAAAAAAAACAAGAATAACAAAACTTACGCGCATCCACATCCTCCTCCTCCTCCAGAAGGAAGAAGGAAAGCCTGAGCGGCAGCGATGGTAGTGAAGAAGATGATAAGCTTCTGCATGACTACAAAAGGTGAGAACTAAATGAATAAGATGACTTAAACCGACATTCCACTCTTCTTAAATACGTTAAGAATAAGGCGGGACTTATTCTACAAATTGCCGAGGGAGCTTGCCTTTTGAGCGAGATATCGGTCAAAACCAGAAATTTTGGCATTGAGGAAAACGGCACGGTGGGATAGGGACGCATTAAAAAGGACAATTGATATGACGAGTTCTGCAACAATGTGTCTTTTCCTCAGCTTATACCTCCTTCTTTCTCTTTCTCTCTTCGCTTCACCTGATGCCAGACAACTGCAAACCGTAGAATCGGAGGAAAATCTTCGTCCGATGACAGATATGACAAAATGGGAAAAGCGAAACGGCAGCAGACAAAAAAAAAGAGAAATTAGGATTTTCAGGATTTCACAATGTATGTGTGATGAGGCGTAAAATAAAAACGGAAAAGTATAATGCTTTCGAAACTTAGGCATTCCGTTGTTTTCCATCCATGAAAAAATCAGATGACCTGTTCCTTTCTCTAGCAGATTTGTAGGACTTTTTCACACTAATTCGTTTTGTTGGAAGTTTTGCAAAATTTCTTACATAGTTATTATATTTAGTCGATTATTCGCCCGTGTTTGTGGGTCACATCTAGCAATGCTCTGTGATCTTGGGCGATGGTGATCCATGAAGTAGAACTGAGCTTTATAGGGCTGCTTTTCGTAGAAATTTTTAGTGCCTGTATACTTTATCTTGGTGTGCTAAGCCAAGGTTAGAACAGTCAGGTATCAGAAATCTATGTTCAGTATTCTCTTTAAATAACATTAGTAGAATTCTACTTTGTAAGATTGCAATCATCTTTTTCTTATTTGGTTAATACTTCGTGTCCTCATTTCTTATATGGTACTGCTCTATTTCGAAAAACGTAAGCCATCCGTTTCGACGACCAACAACGAGCGGCTGTTTCATTTTCGATGCACCATGCTCTGTGCCATAATTACCAATCGTTGTCCATTCTCTCAGCAATCACACCAGCTTCACCTCTTTCAGTCAATTCACATTGCATAATATTGTGATTGAGAAGATCAATTCCTATCACTTTCATTGCTTCATTCTTTAATGATGCGTCACTATGCCCTTTGTGAATCTTCAGCACCCGATACAAAGCAGACGATTGTTGCGTTTAAATTGATGCGCAATGACCTCCAAGAAGATGGCGAAGCTTGATCCTCTTCAATCATGAGTATTTCTAAACGATTGACGGAAGCGATAAGAATGAAAAAAGAGAGAAATTGAAATACTCATCCAGTCGTAAATCGCCCAACACAGCTTTAATTTAGTACAAGCTTTTTCAAAGAATAGAGCAACGCTCTACGAACAATTGAAAAATCAACGACACGAAAAACAAAGGAGGTCGCTCCAGTCACAGAATCAGGAAACACGTCGTATTGCGCTCTTGGCGCATTTTTTGGCTACTTCATTCAATAAATGAAGGTGGATTAGATCGATTGCATCTGATTCATTTTGTTTAGAACAAACCAGAGAGTACGCAAAGTCAACGAAAAGAAATAAAAGTTGAAAAATTAACACCCTCTGTATCCGCCGTATCTGGTGGTGTTCTTGAATGATGCGACGGAATCATGAAAACTTTTGTGTTGCCCTTTTTTATTCATTCATAACGAGCTTGAAAGTGTTCGAAAAAGCAGAATTGAGTTTCAGCGTAACGGAAAAGCATGCTTCTGAATACTTTGAAATATTGTTATGTGAGAGAAAAGCTTGAAAAAGTCAATTATACATACAAAATGATTGTTTCTGTTGAAAATGGCTAACACTGAGATAACAGAGCTAATGGAAGTTGAGAAGCTCAGAAATATGAAATGTTTACATCCTGTTATAGTTGGCAATATTTTCTGCTTTTCTATTGAAGTAAAGGCACCCTAATTTCACAAGTTTTATTCTAGAATAAGCACGTTCTTCAGTAACGACGCCTTCTTTGACTCCATGAGAAGGCATTCTTCCAATTAACATAAATTTTCTTACAGGATTAAGCCCTATTTCATTTATTCTTTCTAGAATACTCGTTTCATAGAAGCCCAGTTATACCCGATTCTACATTAAAAATCAATGTACTCTGCAATTTTAAAAATTTTTATTAAGAATCATCCATTGCCACAATGAGCAACAGCTTAAACATTGGTTTCCATGAAATCGTCGGAATAGTTTTTTGATTCAATTTTCAATTTTTTTTGAATGCCTAAAGCCAATGCCGAGTTGAATTTCAAGCATTATGATGAAGTTAATCTGCGATGAAACGACCTCTTGGAGGTCTAGGAGTTCGTTTCATTCCCCTGAATTCCGTTTTTCAATCATAGCGCATTCGGTGATTACTCTCACTTTTTTACACCAACCCCGATATAATTTCTCTTAATGTTCACGTGAGACTCTCCTTATCGTGATTGAAGTTGTAACCTCATAAACTTCGTGTAATCGCTTCACCTCATTGGTGTTTCGGTAAATGCCATTGAGATGACTACGCACGACCGATTGTAATTCCGCCGAAAAATTGAAATCGCGTAGAAGTGGGATGCCATTGTGATAATTACGGTTAATTATGCATGACGTCAATTTTTTTTTCAGAAATCTTATAAGTTTGAACGGATAATTAATGTAACCAGGCAAACGATTCTCGATATGAATCGGGGAAACTATTTTCTTCTGATGGAACTTTTACCAAATATAGCTTTTAAAAAATCTGAACTTTCTGCTTTAGAATCGTTTACTTGAAGATTTTTTTCGTTTAATCGAAAAGCAGAAGAAGAAAACATGAACAGCGGTAGTTACTGAATTGCTTTGAGATCGGTATCATATTGTATAAGAATCCACGAACGCGTTGAAATTAAAAAAAAACTAACATCCAACTGTGGCTTCCAGAGTTTCTTTTTTAATTGCACATTATGAGATTATTTAGTCTGTAATCCTTTCCACTGTTCATGAAGCAGTTTAGTGTTTTAGAAATATCATTTATTTTAAAACAATGCTGAACAGGTGAAGAAATGAGAACGATTGCAATGATGATATGAGGAAAATTGTCATAAATGTACAGACACACATGTGACGTCAATATTGAGTTTAAAAGAGAGAAGTATTCCTATTCGTCTTGTTCACACTGTTTACTTGCGTCCAGCTGTAGCATATCCGGCTGGTGGTGGTGGTGGTGGAGCGACGTATGCGGCCGGTGGTGGTGGAGCAACGTAGGCAGGAGCTGGGGCGGCGCATGGTGGTGGTCCTCCGCATCCTCCTCCTAGGGACGGAAGGGAAAGTCTTGGAAGCTCGAAGCGTGGGAGTTGAAGTGGCGGAAGAGCTGGAGCGGCTCCACATCCGCATGGTGGTGGTGGTGGTGGGGGTGGACTGTAATATTAAAACATAAAAGAGATATTTAGTTGTTTTAACACTAATCGTTTGTAGTAAATTGAATTTCCTTGTGCCAAAAAGTTTTGTAATTCGAGAAAATGTTGAACTTCCACTTACGCGCATCCACATCCACCTCCTCCTCCGGATGGGAGAAGGAAGGATTGAGCGACAGCTATGGTAGTGAAGAAAAGAACAATCTTCTGCATTCTGAAAATGTTGACAGTCAGAAGTCGGCGATACTCTTACCAATCATTCTCACTCCTTTTATACACCCATGGATTCCGAGTGACAAAACCTGAACAGTCAGCGTATCTGAGACAGTACGCGTATTCAAGAGGGGGACGAAACTTTGAAACAATACTCTGAAGACTCCGCCTTTAGAATAGGACATAGACATCATCGCTTACACCTGTAAACGTAATTTTTTCAGCGAAAGCTTATCGGCGCCGATAATTCATCAAATGCTGGCATCCTCGCGCGCGAATCGTTTGTGATACGTGCTACGTGTCTGCGGCGTCAGACACGTTTTCGTTACGCAACGCGTTTCCCTTACGACTCCTGCGTACAGTTGGCAGGAAAAAAGTGCATGTTAGGGAGGGTGGTCAATGTGGCGAGAAGTGCAATAGCTGGTACCAGTTCTGGCGCAACACATATTGCTTTTTATATGAGGCTTTATTATAGAAGAAATGATATAAAGACAATGATGATTGCAATGAAGTCAATTAGATATAGGAGTAGAAGAATCAACGAATAGAAGAAGAAGGATAGCTGATTGGCATGGGAACTGAGAGCAACGCTCATTGTGGGAAATGACGAGTGCCGTGATGAATACCTGAAAAAAATAAAGACTTGTTATTTCAAATCTTATATTTACATCGCAATACAAATTGTGGCATTTTACAAACTTTATAAATTTCAGAAAAACGTTTCTGACGATTCACTAATCGGAATCAGACGCAAATTACCGAAAATTATTATTTATATGACTATTTTTTTATATGCTACTTCCACTACTCTCTGCTACTTTGAGCACGCCCGCTGGCTTTAGTGTTTTGTGCGAATAGAATCAAGTTTTTAGAATAGGGTGCGGCCCAATTAAAATACGATGCTCATTTACCATCCATGCTCACTTTGAGCTCAATATTTTCGGTCGAGAACAGTGCAACTAGTAGGCATTCCATACAAGTGGAAATTCATACCGAGTGGGCCGGGATTGATCGAAAATTATACGAGATTGATCCTCAGTAATCAAACATTATAATTCTTCAAGAAAAATGAAGAAAGATATTATTTTATTACCGTTTTCTGGGAAAAATTGTTCAAATACAAATTTTATTTGATTTCCCTCAGGTTTTCCCATTTTTTGTAGAAAATAAGCATTATAAAAAGGCTATCTGTAAATGGAACCAGGAATCGTTGAAAATCCACGTTGTTTCCGCCGTTGAAACACCTTCTAATGACTTATAGTTCTCTTATAGTCAACAATCTCTGCAGATATTAAAATATTGTATGAAGCCGATTCGTCTAGTATCCTTTCTTTCTAACCAGGAAAGGAGAAATTTGAAACGCAGAACAACACTAAATGAGGTGCAATCTCAGTTGGGAAGGTCCACTCGTTTTTAGTCATTTTTGGAGGTTTTTCTAATTTTTTTTGTACAATTGTTTGTTGTTACTGTTAAAATATTTGTGAGTTTTTCTTTCACGCGTGGCGTTTACCCGTGGCACGAAAACCACGATTGGATCTGAAAATCCTGAGCACCGCGCCCTTTACTCGCCCCCTTCATAGAGGGATGGGAATTCGGGGGTCGTGGTTCGGTTCCGCTCCAACGTATGTTTTTTTTTGCTTTTCTGATTTTGCTTTTTTTTTAAGTTTAATTGGATCATGACAAATAAAGATAAGTTACATTTGAATAAGCGTGGTGCTTTTCAGAAATAAAAATAATCCAAAAAAGCCGAAAATCCATTGGACCCCCCCCCCAACTAAGATAGCGTCATTTTCTTTTTTGTGCGTATTTTTGTTGTCTGCCAATAAAAGTGTTCTAAAAATTACTAGTGTTATTCGTGTATAACTAATAACATTTTCAGAAAATTTTTTTTAACCTCCAAAAATGACTAAAAACGAGTGGACCCCCCCCCCAACTAAGATTGCCCCTAACTGATGAAATAATATGAAACAATTCTGCAGTGAGAATTTCGGAATTCCTCAGAACCTGCAACATACGAAATTGGGATCTCGCCAAATCTAAAATGCATCATTTTCGAAACGGAAGGGCAGAAATAACCTTGAATAATCTAAAGAACTTGCTGCAAATCTTCTTTGTTCCGTGATAAAAGATAACTCTCTTCTTGATCATACATCGCACTGCCGCGTAACAGACACGCTCGGCACTTTCGATTGGAAAAAGCTGTGGAGCGCGCGACGTAACAAGCGTGTTGGCGCATCACTGGTACACAGTGCACATACCCGAGTTTTCTTTTTCCATTTTTAGACTTGAAATCCTTGAAATTACAAGACTACTTCTACGATTCTCACAAGAACTCAACGAGCCCTAGAAAGATCATTACTGGGAACTAATCGAAGAGAACAACGGGAGCAGAATCTAAGAAGCACCGATCTAAGGCAAAAATCTGGCATCCGAGACGCTGTGGAATACACAGCCACCGCGAAATACCGATGGGCAGGCCACGTCGTACGAAGACAAGACGATAGATGGACAAACCGAATCACCTTCTGGTATCCAAGGGACGTTAAAAGAACATTGGGCCGTCCCGCAACAAGATGGTCCGATGCACTGAAGAAGTTCAATACTCCGACGGCAACTGGTCCCAAGCCGCACAGGACCGAAACAAATGGAAAGAGACGTGTGCCCGGCGCTGAGAACACCCCCAGCCGACTACCGGGCGCCCAAGTATTCAAGTAAGTATTTTTAGAGTTAAATTAAATGTTCAACTACCTCGTGACTCTTGTTTTGTGAGTAGTGAAGAGTGGAGAATAATAATAAAAATGGTTAACAATGGAAAGTCGCGATAAAAAATCAAGTTAAATATCGATGCTTCGTGTTTGTATTAGTAACAACGTATGCTCTGTGGCGAAAAGTGTCTTCGAGATTTTAAGCTAAAAACGATTCTAAAAACTTTAAAAATAGAATCGTTGATTAATTTTTAACACTTTTTTCACTTCTATCAAGTTGAGTCAAAACATTTGTCATTTTCAAAAAGAAAACCTTCAAATCAAAATTTATTTATTTCTAATAACTCAATCCATTTTTTCTTTAATTTTTACAGCGATTGTGGTCAATTGCTGGCAGTCTGCTATGATCCTTCCATGCTCTACCAGATACACAAAAGTACCTTTTTCAGGTGTAGCTCTTTTGGAAAGGACTGATTCGGAAGTACTCATTACAGAGCGACACAATTTCGTTCGTTTCGTTCGCTTGAAGAATACAAATACAGTATGCAAAATTTAGAGAAATTCTGGAAAATGCGTCAACATTGAAATTGAGTGCTCCTTTTCAATCGAAGGTGTCGACTCATAAAAAGCCGAAGTGCTCCGAACTAGAGTAACTTGTCAATACGAATTCCGGAAAATGTTAAAATTTGAATTTGCGGAAATGGAAACTGGAACTATATTTGCCCATCTGTATCTTCATTTTAAGCTTGAAACATTGTTTTATGAAAGAGTGACTCGTTAGATAAAAACTCCCTGAATGGTCTTCCAAACAAAACATTAAAAAACTTCAACGCCTGATTTAAAATAATTTATATTTTAAGGTTTCCGCTCTCCGGCAGTTTTATATAAAGAAGAAAACAATTATAAAGTGAGAAATAGGTATTAAAGTCTATGGATTATATAACAGATGTACTGCAAAGAAAATACTGGTACAAGAAATTCAAAATAAATAAAAAGAAACTATTACTTTACGAGCCATCCTGTGCATCTGATATAATGCTGGCCCTGGTCTAGCGAGGTTAATGCTTGAATTTCCTCTGTAGTCAGTTGCACATCAATAGCCTTAAAGTTTTCATGGATTCTTGCAGGTGTAACTGATTTTGGGACGATTCCAACCCCTTGACGGAGAGCCCAGGCGAGAAGAATGAGCTGAAACATACGATTTTCTTACATTGACGATAGCGTATGAATGAAACTACCGGTACACTTGTGTTGTGCTTCCTTGCAAGTTCGACGACAACCGTATCATTTATTAGCTTCGGTTCGTGTCTGGCAAGAGAGGAGAAGGCCTGAACACATTAACATATTTTTTAGCAAAAACTGGATATAATTTACCTGGAAGAAGATATTGTTTTCCTTGCAGTATTTTTGAAGCGGAATTCGTGCAAAGTGAGGATGATATTCAATCTGATTTGCACATGGAGGAACTTTGGCGTACGTCTTCAGTTCTTCTAGATGAACGATTTCGTAGTTAGACACACCGATTGAGCGCACTTTACCGGAAGCTAAAAATGACAAATATAAGAATAAACGCTTTGATACTCTAACCTTGAGCTTCCTCCAGAACTTCATATGCTATTTTTCGGTATTCTGAATTGCTTGTATCATTGTTATCAGTGTCGTTCGGTTTTGGGTAGTGAACAAGGTACATGTCGATATAGTCAGTTTGAAGACTTTGAAGAGACTCGGCAACGAATCCACGGCACGCTTCACGACTGTTTTTGCTCTCTGGGAAAAATTTGGAAGTGATAAAGACATCAGAACGAGTCAGTCCGTGTTTTGGGAGAAGAACCTGGAAGCAAGCTTTTTGTGAATGTGCGTGGTCTATTTATATCTCAGATTAAAATCAAAAATATTTTAAATAATTTTTCAAAGATATTTTTAAAAGTGTCATTTGTTAATAATTAGACAGATTTGGGAGACTCAACTGCATAAACGGTACCTTCAGAGCTTCTCCTAACTCTTTCTCGTTTATATAGTATTTTGCTGTGTCGAACATTCGATAGCCAGCAGAAAGAGCCGCATCGATCGCTGGTTGCACGTTTTCTCCTGTTACTTTATAAGTTCCGAAACCAATAAGTGGGATGTAATACCCAGAGTTCAGTTTATAAGATCCTCCTGGAATACTGGCGAAAGGGTCCGACATTTCGTGCTGAATTTAAAAATGGAGATTTTAAATAATTACAATAATAAATAGGCGACAAACAAGAAGAGACGGCCATGCACTGAAAGCGACATGTATGAATACAAGAGGTAAAAAGAAAATAAGAAGACTCTATGTACAGAATCGAGGTCAATCGGGGAGAAATGAATTCGTTTTCTGGTATTTTCATATTTTTAGGCATTTAAAAGTGATATTTGACCGGTTTTTGATTAATTTTTACGTAAGTAACGATTTATTCTTTTGATGGGATAAATAGCAATATGATTCTAAATAGAATGGAAAAGAGAATCATTTTTAGAAATATTTATAGGGAAAAACGATTTGAAGAGCTTATAAAAACACTTCGTAATAAAAATCATTAAGATTTTATTCGGTGTATTTCATTGACACTATGGTATTTTACAGAACACTTGCGCTAAAAAGGAACAAAAAATTAGCGCGACAACTCAGATGTTCAGGATACTCGCGTGTAGTCTAATTAGGAAATTGCGGATTCAAAAATGAGTTAAACTAATTACCAAAACGACCAGTTCTGACTAGAGTAACGTGTCGACAGATCAGTCAGTCGACGAAGTCGAAAAAAGTCGGAAAAAGTCAACAAATTCGATGTCGACACAGTCGACAAAAAGTCGAGGCGTTCGGCTAAAAATCGAACAAGAGTCGACTTTTGTCGACACGAAAATTTGATGTCGAAGGTCGACAAAAAAGTCGACTGTCGACTGTCGACACTCAAAAAATTGGACAAAGGTCGACACTCAAAAAAAGTCCACTGTCGAAAGTCGACAAAAAGTGTGCACTTCTGACTCAAAAGTAGAGTGACGCGTCGACTCGACTTTCGACGAATTTGGAGTCGACTACCGATTAAAAGTGGTCGACTAAAGTCGACTGTAATTCGACTCTCAGTCGACTAAAGTCGACTGTAATTCGACTCTCAGTCGACTAAAGTCGACTTGACTCAAGTCGACTTTCAAGTCGAGTCGACTTTTACTCGAAGTCGACTTTAGTCGACTTGACTTAAGTCGACTTTGAAGTCAAGTCGACTTTAGTCGACTCGACTTTGAAGTCAAGTCGACTTTGGTCGACTTGACTTCAAAGTTGCAAGCGCGCTTTATTGCACAGTTTTTTGGAGGGAAATTTAAAATTAATTTTCCACACATTTATTGTGAAATGAGTGCTTTTCGTTAATTTTTAATTTGAATTTACTTTTTTGATGAATAATTTGAAACATTTTCATTTTCATTTAATTTTCAGAAAAAAAATCAAGAAAAAAGCTCCAAAATTTTTTCGAGAAATCACCAGATGGATCTCAAGTGAAATGCATCAAGTGCAAAAATTTGAAATTAAAAAAAAATGTTTTTCTTAAATTTTTTTTGAGAAAAAAAAATGTTTTTCTTAATTCTTTTTGAGAAAAAAAAAAGAAAAATTTTTTAAAATTTGAATCCCCTCTAAAAAGCAGTCCAATAGAGCAAATTTGCAACTTGAAGCGTGGTCGACTTTAGTCGACTTGACTTTAGTCGACTTTGAAGTCGAGTCGACTTTAGTCGAGTCGACTCAAGTCGACTTCGACTTAAAGTCGACTAAAGTCGACTCGACTCGAGTCGACTTTGAAGTCGAGTCGACTTTAGTCGAGTCGACTCAAGTCGACTTCGACTCTCAGTCGACTAAAGTCGACTTGACTTTAGTCGACTCGATTTTTTCGATTTTCGTCGATTTCGTCGACTCGACTCATCATCGACGCGTTACTCTACTCAAAAGTATTATATATTACAAGATTAATATAACTTAATTTATAATTTATTTAGTGTAAGTAAGTACATGAAATAAACAAGCAAATGAATTATTTTGATGTTTGGTTGTCTCATTTTTGTCTATGTCGTCCCGTATTTTTCACTTCATTGATTTCTTTTAAAGATAATAAATATAGTAAAGCATGAATTTGGGAAAAGTGCCACTTACATATAACGACGTCAATTAGATTAGAGCTTTACAATAAGCAATTTTATTGTAGCGATATGAGTGAACAAAAATTTTTCCCATGTGACCATACCCTTTTCGCCATCTTTCCACCGCATAATTATATACCGTCAAATCTGTATTAGACTTGCCTCTTTATTTGTGTTGCTCTAAAAAGAAGTCTTTGAAAAATAGTATATACCCCTTCAATATTGGCGTCCCTTTGCGACAGTTGCCCGACGGCAACTGGTCCCAAGCAGCACAGGATTGAAACGAATGGAAAGAGACGTGTGCCCGGCGCTGAGAACATCCGCGGCCGACTACCGGGCGTCCAAGTATCCAAGTAAGTAAGTCTCTTCGCGACACGCAATCACCACGACTACAATATATATTTTTCTTGACATCCTTTTTTTTTAATTATGAGCAATGTTCTAGCTTTTTTCTTCCGTTTTCATTCCTTTTTAAAATGTTATTCCCTAGATTCTGCAAGTCTACGATATTTCCGATTAAAACATTTACTAAAGTCCAAGACAAAATCGCAGAAAAAGAAACTATATCTATCTTCAATGTATTGTTGATGCCTGGAAAGCTCTCCTGGAAGAACTTATCAGAAATTCATTTATCGGATGTGGTTTGAATAAAGAATTTAATGAGAAGAGCGAGTACGCCATCCACTGTTTCAAGGAAAGTGGCGAGATGCTAGGGGTTTGGAGTTTTTGAAAATGAGAAGATGAGAAATGTGCATTTTTTCGTTTTTTCTTGTACTTGCAGAATCTAGTTGTTTTTTCTCAACGTAGTTCAAAAAACGCTGAAGGGATAGCTAGATTTGAAGGAAGAACAGAAATGTGGGCAACACGAAGAGGAAGTGATAAAGACGGTTCAGTCGATGCCATTGAATTAATATTTATTCTTGTTAAAGTTATGTTTTTTGTATAATTTTACTTTTAAAAAGTGTATTTTTCTTACGTTTTTTTTTTATTTTTTAAAAATTAAATAGTGGTTTTAATTCTAAAAAATAAAGTGGCAAACGCGAACAAGTTTTTTGAACAGTAGTAGTGTATTCAATTGTATTGCACATATATTAGGGTTGCCTTGGGGGTTGAACAATAGTATGCATGCAAGTCTAATTCAGGTTTTACGGTAATTATGTTTCAGAAAAAAAAAACAATTGTTATTGGATCGTCATGCACATCGCAACACTCGTAGCTGAGATATTTTCACATTCCATGTAATTTCCTGCCGCCCGCCGCTTAATCTCTTCTATGATACTTTGAACGAAATTACATTAGAAGTAGGGTCTTCCTAACCGAAAAAAAAGCAGCTAATATCGCTGAGCGAACTGTACATCTCGAAGTGTGAGAAGTCACGTTTTATTTGCGAAAAAATGAATTCTTTGAACGAGGCATAAAAATTTATCATCCATTTTAGTGCTGTTCGATTCAATCGAAGCTTGATACCAAGTGAAATTTTAGTCAGGCTGGAGAGCGGATTAAGATGTGTATTTATTATTATTTTTCATTTTTTTTAAATAAATTCTACTGCGAAGCATGTACGTTAGCGAACAACAAGCATCTCTGTGGACGCCGCCGCCGTGCACATTTTCTGTGCAATGTGCTTTGCTGTGGTTCGCAGGAGTGCATAGCGGTCACTTGAGAAGCACGCCGCCATGATTTATAGTCGTGTTCATGGCGCGCTCAGAGACTTCTCTAGGCAGGTGGCTATCATTGCGCTTCTGAATCTTGTTCTAATCTATCCGTGTCTAACCAAAAGCCGCCTGTTTTTTTGGCTCGCAAGCATTTTCATTTAATTTATAAAATTTAATTAAATGAAATAAGTAAAAATTCGGGAATATTATAACAGAAGCGAGGCGTTATTGTAAAAACGCCGCTTTCATTAAAAAATGCTTACATAAAAATTGTCCGGGGGGCGTGATTGCATTATTTAATCTGTGACATTTACCTTAAACTTGCGAAATTTCGCAGACCTTCTATTAAAAAAAAACAATTTGTTAGTTCGAATCGTAATATTTTAAAATTACAGTAAAAAACGACATACATATTTTTTCGAAAGCTTTTTTCAAAAAATCAATTATTTGAAATTGTTAATCATCAACAAATCCTCACGTATCCTTTATATTGTTTTATAGTTATTAGAAATAAAAATTTCTAGTTCTGTTTATGATCAATTTGTTCTACATGTGTGATTTTATTAATATTTAATACTTAAGCTTAATATTAAAATTTTCAGCAGCCAACCGTAAAACTACTGTTTTACTGCTTTACAATTAATATAAATAAACAATTAAAATTTTAGAAAGCGCATTTTTAATTTTTTTTACATTCCTTGCGAATGTCTGTAAATTCTTTGAAGAAAACTATCTGGAATAACATGTTTAAAAAATAAACCATTGATTTCTATTAAACCTAGACCTTTGGATGTCATTCAAGTCAAATTCATCAAATTCTTTTCGTTATTCTGAAAAGTACTTCAAACAATAAAAATCATTAAAAAATCATTCTTTTATGAAGTGTTGTGTTGTCGCGACGTTTTAGAGAGAACGAGGGTTTATTAATGGGAGACTCGAGTTGGAATTAGTTAATAATAAACATCAAATTGATTATATAGAATTCAATTGCCACGTCGTTGTAAAGGGTCGTGTTATTGCCAACGTGGAAGGTCATGTGCCTTCTCAACATTGTTCTTCAGAAAATTTTCAAGCTGTGTGTTCGAAAAAATCAAGAAATATTTTCGTCTAATTAAAAGCGAAAATCCGGTGCGTTTGTTGGAAATGCTTGGGAATGATTTCGCGTCAGAATCAGTTCACACATTCAAGGGAAATAGAAGGCTTACATAATTTTATAAATTTGAATATATAAATTTTATAAATTCGTTTATGTGGCACTTAAAAAAAAACAAACTTTGGAACAAAGAGTCAATAGTTATAGCAATAGATAACATTTTTTTAATTGTATGACGTAAGTTTGCTATACCAGAGCTCGAAACACTCTTATCTTTACAAAAGCTGACCCATTTACTGTCCATTTATGAAGAAATACAAGTGAATTTTTCAAAAAATAAAGCTGTGCATGATATCACCACTTTCAGTTTCAGTCAAAATCTTCCGATAAACACACTTAAATGCGAGGTGCGGTATTAGAATGGCATCTTGATTTTCGTACCAATTCTGAAACCTGGACCGTTAAGGAAAGCATGACAGATTCTATTCATTGCAAATCAAGTTTAATTGAAACCTGAAGGTAACAATGTTCAGTTTAATCTGTAGATAATGCTGAATCAGAAAAAATGACATCAAAAAGTGTAAATCAGATGAATTATTTTGTATGATATTAGGGGAATAAAATATGTTCGACGTTCGCTCCGCTCTAATAAATCTGTTTAAAAAATAATAAAAAAGTCGAGAAGAGCAAGGCGTAACTGCCGAAACTCGGCCGTGGGAACGCAGTCATCTCGCTGAATGCTATAAAAAATATATCAGAATTAAGAATACCTGCCAGCGAGGAGCATTTTCAGCATTACATCGATATCTCATAAGAAGTTTTTTTTTTCTGAAACACCTGAAATACTGAAAAAAAGACGCCTATTTATCAAAAAATATCGTAGACAAAGTGGAAAAATATTTATAATTTCTTAATATTTCGCACTTGTTCAATTATCGACGGCAAAAGTGAAGAGATTCTGGTTTTCTCATAGATTCAGGCTCTCTATTCGCGAAAGAAAAATACCTGTACTTTCTACTCTAAAATATACGAAACACTTGTCCGCTGAACAGAAAGCTCAATTTTTTTCAGATTCAGATATAGATTATAAAAGTGAACTGGCATCTTGATTTTCGTACCAATTCTGAAATCTGGAGCGTTAAGCAAAGCATGAAAGATTCTATTCATTGCAAAACAAGTTTAATTGAAACCTGAAGGTAACAATGTTCATTTTAATCTGTAGATAATGCTGAATCAGAAAAAAATGGCATCAAAAAGTGTAAATCAGATGAATAATTTTGTATGATATTAGGGGAATAAAATATGTTCGACGTTCGCTCCGCTCTCTACTAAATCTGTTTATAAAAGAATAAAAAAGTCGAGAAGAGCAAGGCGTAACTGCCGAAACTCGGCCGTGGGAACGCAGTCATCTCGCTGAATGCTATTAAAAATATATCAGAATTAAGAATAGCTGCCAGCGAGGAGCATTTTCAGCATTACATCGATATCTCATAAGAAGTTTTCTTTCTGAAACACCTGAAATACTGAAAAAAAGACGCCTATTTATCAAAAAATATCGTAGACAAAGTGGAAAAATATTTATAATTTCTTAATATTAGGTTGTAACATAAGAAACCGCGGTTGTCTTAGTTCATCCATATTTTTTTTGTAATAAAATATTTTTAAATGCGGTTTTGTCTATTAGAAAGAGCGTTTTATTGCGCATCGTTTGATATATAATTTGTCTATGTTTACTTTATTTTTCCACAAGAAAAAGTGTTTAGAAAATGTGTGATCAAAAATTTCGAATGCGAGTTTGCATGTGGTACGACTTTAAGCACGGCAAATCGGCTGCTGAATCTCATCGTGCGCTCATTAAAGTATTTGGCGAGGAAGCCCTGTCTAAACGTCAATGCCAGGAATGGTTTAAACGATTCCGAAGTGGTGACGAAAGCTTGGAGGATCATGAACATGGACATGGAGCTGAAGTCGTCGACAATGACCTGTTGAAGGAAGCAATAGAGTCGGATCCGTGCCAAACAAATCGAGAGCTTGCAGAACAGTTTAGCTGCTCTCACATGACAATTGAGCGTCACTTGCATAAAATCGGCAAGACGAACAGGTGCGGAAAGTGGGTGCCACACCAGTTGAGCAATGCAAACAAGGCGACCCGAGTGACAATGGCCGGAATTCTCACTCGTCGTGCAAAAACTGGCGGTTTTTTCGACTCCATTGTTACGTCAGATGAAAAGTGGATCTGCTACGACAACACAACAAGAAAACGGCAGTGATTGGACCCCGGCGAGGCCCCAAAACCGACTCCAAAACCGGACATCCACGGAAAAAAGGTGATTCTTTGTGTTTGGTGGAACAGCAAAGGTCTTGTGTATTTTGAGGTTCTGGATTCGGGTCAAACAGTTACGGCGGACCTCTATCAACATCAATTGGACCGTGTGGATTAAGCGCTGCGACGTCAAGGTGTGGA
The DNA here is from genome assembly GCA_003052745.1 of Caenorhabditis inopinata. Lineage (NCBI taxonomy): Eukaryota > Metazoa > Nematoda > Chromadorea > Rhabditida > Rhabditidae > Caenorhabditis > Caenorhabditis inopinata. The sequence continues at coordinate 8,673,243 of AP018155.1, read as the reverse complement.
TACGGCGTCAACAAAATTTCTTCACGACAACGCCCGGCCGTATGTTGCAAAGATCATTGCACGAAAAATCGAGGAATTGGGCTGGGAAGTCCTGCCTCACCCGCCATACAGCCCTGACCTGGCGCCATCCGACTACCATCTGTTCCGGTCGATGCAGCACTCTCTGGCCGAGAAAAAGTTCAAAAACCGCGACGAGGTCCAAATTTGGGTGTCTAACTTCTTCGAGTCGCAGCCGGCCGAGTTCTTCGAGAAGGGCATCCATTCTTTGCGTGGACGTTGGCGACAAATAGCCGATAATAATGGCGAATACCTTTTGGATTAAAGTTTTGTAATTTTGTTTTTATAATAAATTTTGCTTTTGGATCAAACCGCGGTTTCTTATATTACAACCTAATATTTCGCACTTGTTCAATTATCGACGGCAAAAGTGAAGAGATTCTGGTTTTCTCATAGATTCAGGCTATTCGCGAAAGAAAAATACCTGTACTTTCTACTCTAAAATTTACGAAACACTTGTCTGCTGAACAGAAAGCTCAATTTTTTCAGATTCAGATATAGATAATAGAAGTGAAAAAATAGGTGAAGTGTGCACGAGGCCAAATGCTTGGAACAACGCCAGTAAGGGGCGTAGTGTCTGTTGTAACATCACAAGCTTATGGTATAAAAATGAACAAAGTATTACAATTTTTCAGAAGAATTACACTAAACATGCTTCTTTGAATACACGTTCAGAATAAAAAAAAAGCAGGAAAAGAAGGTCTGGTAGATGTTAGAAGACGTGTCTCAGCTGGAAACGTCTACAGCATTCTAATTAATAACCCATCTCAAGAAGCATGCTTCATGTTGTCATCTGTTTATATTCCGTTTTTTCAGTTTATCAGTTGACAATAATTGTCATTTTTCAAATGACAACATCGCTGGTTCCTTGAATATTTAAATATTTATTTATTTAATGAAATTCCTGCCGCGCCCCCAGTGCAACAGTGGAATTCTAGGCAGTTTTTAGCTCAGTTCCCGTGGCTTCTCCACTCAAACTTTTTCAATCTGTGGGGCATTGCTCAATTTTTATACGTATTCTGTGCTTCGCTCTTTGTCTCCACTAAAATTACTATAAAAGCGAATTAGTTTGAAATGAACACTCGTTTTAAATGGAGGGCCGCATAATGTTTTTTGAAGATTACTACGAAGAACTAGAAAATTATAGGCTTTTGTATGAATAATCGCGGAATGTTTTACGCGCATCGAGCGCTTTATGAACTTTCTGGAAAATTAATTATTTTCCGCTTAAACTCGAAAAATCTTTAATAATAATTACTTAGAACTGAGGGAGCATTATTTTTTAAAATTACCAACTTCGAGATAATTTCGATATTTTAGTAAATCTAGTTATTCGATAAACTATCCGTAACGAGGCGGGTGTCTCGTATCTCAACCCGCATTCTGCCCGCACCTCGCTTTTTTCTCATTGTTTTGACCGTTAATCGTTACTTTAATTGCAGTATGTTCTCTTAAGTGAGCATATTTTACGAACTAAAGGGTCAAATTAATTTTTGCCGCTTGCATTATCGCAATAAATTTAATAATGAGACAACGACAGAGAGAAAGAACCACTACTATAAAGAAGGTGAGATATCTCACAAATTGCCGGCGGTCTTCGTGGACTTTGGTTATTTTTTGTTTTGTTCTGCAAGGAACTTAAATTTTAAAGCTAGTCAATAAAATAAAAAAGACGAGCAGTATCGTTCTATCACAATTTGAAAAATAAATCGGTTGGTGGGAAGGATCGGCTGGCTTTACCTATCATAGTTCTTCATACTGATCAAAAATTGGCCTACACCTGCTTAACCTTGAGGTTCTTAAAATTATAGTTGTAAACCAAGCAACCCTTCCCCGTTTCCCAATTACACAACTAACAATCCCGACAGAGAAAGAAGGAGTGCCAATCAAGTTTAATGCCCTACGGGAGTTTAGTTATAGTCCTTTTCATTCTCGCTTGGAGAGTCCCTCAATACACCATCTGCTTCCACGTTTCGGCCCCCTCTCGACACTAGAGTCTCGAGAAATAGTACTCGACGTGGAGACGCAGAACTACGCACTGAAACAGTTTCTCTGTTGTAATAGAGTTTTCGAACCAAGAGCACAGAGCAAGCATCACGACGGCCGACACTCAGCCTCACACATACACACATCCGCCGTTTTCCTCTAGTATGCGTGTGTTCGGACTTTGTATCAATCATGATCTCCTGGTTACATCTTTTTCACTGTCTGCTTTTTCACTTTATCAATGTCATGTGACGCAGTCAGTCACCACACGTTGAAGTTGTTTGTGTTAATTTCGCTCTCGGATATCAATCGAACTTTATTGTCGTGACTTCTCCTAAGCGTGGCGTAAATATTTTGATGTTATTAAAAATAAGCAGCCATTGTTTTTCAAATTCCGCCAATCGTCTCAAAGTATGGATCACAGTTGCGTGGTGTCATTTTTACTTTACCATTTGTTCATAGCTCTGGAAGAATTTTCATAGAATAAAATAATGCTTTCGGATATTCTGAAATCCTCTTTGAAAAATCGTATAATCTGCAATAGAAGATTTAGGTTTTGCGCATTTAATTTTTTGCTAACTCTTCCACATTTCTACTGTGAATTGAAGTTGAGATTCATCACTATAAAGTTGAGAATTGTTGAGGTTGAACAGCAGAACTGTTGCACGTTTTGCTGTATTTTAAAAGTTCTGTGTATTTCTGAAACAATTGCCTTAAGACAGTGTCTCATCGGCAGAAAAGGAAGGTGAACCACCTGCAAAATTTTAAGCTTTACTCGATTTAAAATGAAGTGCCAGACCGTTTTCCAAACTCTTGTGACATAATTGTTCGATTATTGGAAATTTGATATTCTTCTGAACTTTACTGAAATTGAGCTACTATTCAATGCTCTTTTGAAGGACACCATATGAGAGTCTAAAATCAAATTGACTTGCTTGACTTTCGCTAACATCAAGCTCCGAAATTTTCCAGTTCTTCGAATACGCAAAATAGATTTTAAAAATTGAATAATTGTTCAATCATATCATCAAAGTACAACCACGCTATTCCGTCGAAGCGAGACTCTTCCAGTGCCGCTCTAAAAGTTCCTAATCGCGCAATGACTCCTCCTCGTTAGCGTACTAAACTCCGGATGTTCATGGACGACGACGGCGTTGCTCTCGTCGTCGTGGCCCACATGTTTGGTTCTGCATCAATCACGCGTAATGAATTCCGAGCACTCCCCCCCCCCCTCCCTGCATTTCCCACCACATTCCCACTCTTCCACACCCATTTTACATTCCATATTTGTACCCAATTTCATTTCATTTTTATTCTTTGAACGCTTGTGATTGTAAGCTAGCATTTATTTTCGCGTTCTCCCATTCTCCAAATAGTCACGAATAAAGTTTTTGAGCAGCATTGCAATTCATGTGAAATGTGAAGATTGAATTGGGTTGTGCCTGGGTGCTTGAGAGTGGGGGCCTCAGTCCTACGTCGTCCTCTCGGGGGGGGGGGGGGTATGAATTATTCAAATGATGCTCCTCACCATGATTATTCATGAATATTCTCTATATACCTCTACGGCCCCTCGTGGCCATCCGCTGGTAGTCGCGCTGCCAACACTTTTCCTTCTGTTTCACTAAAGCGAGCGCAATTTGCTTCGTCGCCCGTTTTTTTTTTTCAATCTGGTAATACGTTGCTCTTTCTAAAATTGTTGATCCAACGATATTATGGCTGATAGTGTAGGGGTATGTAGAGAGCATTGGGCATTGGTGTTGGAAATTTCAGCCAATTTTCTGTTTTTAATAGAAAAAAGTGGAATGCTCCTCGGTGATGGTGTGTAGGCAGGAATAGTGCATCAAAAACTTCTACAATATTCGTTCTAATCGATTGTTCTGCTCCAATTGCCATATATTTCTATTCCTGTTATTTTGAATTCTTATTATTTTTTCAAAATAGTAACCTTGATTCTTCACAAAAATGTTTCAGTCACATGTCTTGAGAAATTCTTAAAATCTGATAATTTGCATTTCATAAACAGTTAAGAGTATGTCGCAAATAAATGTTTTGCATTTACCATTAACCGAGCCATAATCATAATTTAAACATTGGTTGCGTGTCAATTGTGAAGTGATTTTTACGCTTATAGTTCGTGCCACAATTCGAACGAATTTCAGTGAGAAGGCGTTTGAATAACTTTTAATGAAACATAAACGTTACAGAGATATTCAATGGAGCTTCTTCATAAATCTTCAATATTTCCAAACAGAATCGTAACTACCATCTCTTTGAAACATTTAGGACCTATCACGGTTACTTGCGTGCTGTTTCAGCCCATATACTCGTGAAAATGTTTATTCTAATCAAATTCAATTAAATCAGAAATGCATTCTAATAGTAACTAATATAAAGTTTTAAAATTCATGTTTCATTAAGTTAGTATTCTTTATTTAGTTAATATCCGTCTGTCGAAGGTTCTTTGTTTTCAGTATCTAACTAACTTACGACTATTACAATGCTTCTATAGAAGTTGAGTGAACTTTTCCAATATATTTCAATTTCAAAACCACATCACATTTCCTACCGTTGTATTAATTTAACGCCAATCTCCAAGTTCAAGTGGTCTCCTTCGTCCTAATCCTTCCGCGAAGTTCCCACGACAGACGGGACACCTACACACATAGCATAACACTTTTTGCAAATCTTACGCTTGGCTTTTCGTTGATTTTTTTTCCCAATTTTCCACTGTTTTATGTATTCATCAAACGGGTTAGACTATGCGCGCTTTCTACCCTTCTCACGGTAAAAAGTAACTGAAAGGCGCCGCCGCTCACTATCGTGAACCATCTTCTTGACCACACCCTGACACGCGTTATGCCTATTTGATGAGATTCTAATTCAGATTCCATCGTCTGAATTTATTCAAACACCTTTCAGTAGCTGGTCTAGCCATGCTGTGTCTGTTTGAACGCCATTCGAGTGTGTGTTAATTTCTAAACGGTTACCCTTCCTCTCCAACCTGCCGTACGCTCTTGGATCAGTACAGTGTTTGTTTATGCTTACTGTCAGTAGGTTCAACCACTGCTACGCTTTGCCTCTTACTCTTTCTCTGACTAGGAGTTCATATATTTTGCGATGAGAGTGTGGTGGTTATCAGTAGGAGTTACGCAAACTCTCACACTGTGTTTACTCTCTCTCTCTCTCTTTCTCTCTTATTTCTCGTGTGGTGGTGTTAGAATGTGGTATGGGCTTTTACCTCATGCTACTTATGTGTGCGTAAAAAGTTTCTCCAAACCTAAGTCATTATCTATCTGATCGGATACAACTCTCTTTGTTTTCTTTGTGATTTAATTTTTGTTTTTTTTCAAACACTTCAATAAAGAATTCTGAAAATTCATCTATAAATAAAAATGGTTAAACCATTGACTTACCTAGTAAAAGGTGTTAGTTTCCAGCTAGATTATCCCGTGATCATCCCACATAAGTTCAAATGCAAGAGGTTTATCCTGCGAAAACAACAGTAATTTGGTCAAGCTCATTTCATTTTATAGCCACCGGCTCCACTTTCCTCTTTTTTTTTCCAAAGCGATATAAATTTCTATGTGCCCGGTTGTCGATGCCTCCCCGATGCCGCTCGAGGTACACCAATTATAGTGAAGCGCATATGTGCGTATAGAAAATAGGCCCGCATTACTCTCCTCTCACTTACAATTGGCCATACCCCGAAGGCCTGGACACATATGGATTTCGTTTCGGAATTATTTTGGTATCGCTCTCCTGGGACCGTGCTTTTCCATTTTTCCATCCACATCTGCATTCCAGACTCACCCACGAAACTCGTTTTGTGTTTACCCATGCTTCTTCTCCCTGGTTTGCTCCATGCGGCACCAGAAGACCTTGGAATTATAATATTCATGTTTCGGTTCAGTTGAAAAAAGTACATTTCTGGTCGTTAGTCATACTCTTTTTTTTTCGGAAGACTCACAATTCTGTTAGTGTACACTTGCAGAATCAAAATCAAAACAGAAACTGTACAGCATTCTGTTGTTTCCTATTTCCATGTTCTATTTCTGAAATCTGTACTATTTTCTCTGACAGTATGCTAATGTATGATGGCACGATGACGGCAGCACATCGGAAAATCAAACGAGTTTCTCTTCTCCTTTCGATTCCTTTCTTCCGTTTTCTTGTGCGGTAAAGTGAATGCCAATGAATTGGCAATCAGATCAAAGAATTCGCCACAATCGGCTGAATGACCCGTTCGTATTCGAGTACACACACCTTCTCGTACTTTCGCCCAAGATGAACATTACAGGCAATCATAAAACCTTAGTATGCGAATAGTTTTCCACCAATTCCGTGGTTTCCCACTCTTCATTTTCGTCTCGTGGTGCCTTTTTTCCACATATCCGTTTGTGTGTCCTGACAACCATTCCTTTCTGTCCAGCGAATACAATTGGCACTTTTGAAATTAGCACTCTGAACAAAAACAAATAAATGTTTTTCGTTTTACAACTGATTAATTATGGACCTGTTCATGTAATCAAAAATGTCACGGTTTGTGGCATTCATGAGTTTAGGAGAAAAAACAAAAATTTTAAACAAAATAATACTTTTCCTGCATGAAAATAGAATGTTTGAAAAATGAAAAATGTTTAGGTTTTTGAGGAAACAGAGTGTTTCCAAGTAATGCATACAATTAACTTTTCATGAGAATTTCGAGATTTAAATTCAAATTTTAAATCTTCTTCATCTTATAACGTTTCATAGTGGCAATTCCCTGTTTTTTTTTCTATTTTTTGAATTGCCTAAACTGAAGACACCAATTAATAACTAGAAAAACACCTCGCGAACCGCTTTCTCTTGCTTTAGTAGCAGGAAAAGAAGAGCAATTATTGCGTTCAGCGATGAGAAACGCTCTGAAGAGGTGAAGTGCCCATAGGCAATATGATTTTGTTTTATGTGGAAGCGAAGCGCAGTGGGAAAACGAAAAGCCTCATCCATGTGGCTCACTCATTCACACCTTATTCTTTTTCTGCACGGATTCTTCGAGTTCTTTTTTTTTTTAAGTTTTTTCGAATCTTTAATTATTAACCTCTACTTGCACTTTATTAGAATGTGGGGAAGTGTGTATAGGTTAGGAACCTTGTCATTGAGGCCGCCGTCTCAAAGTTGCCTGAAGGAATATGATCCCTTCCTCTCATGCTTCTCTTGCTTCTTCTTTGTAATGTTAAACCAAGGTCTATGATGGATTGAGCTTGTAAAGTAGGTCGAATTCTTTTTTCTAGATTTGCCTCCTAGAAAAGTTGCATCAGTTTCTTGTCTCGTTGTCGCTTCCCACTTTAAATGGATTTCCAAAAAAAAGCGATTTGCTTCGATTTTCGAATTAGAAATGTATGCTCTGAATAGAATATTCAAAACTTAAGAGCTATCATACTTGTTCGTCACTTGTTGAAAAGTGATATGTTGGGCACATGTCTCGATGGGAATGTTTTCAAAAAAAGATTAGAAACAAATCAATGGATCTTCTCGGTGAATATATTTTTTTTCATTCATTGAGTGTAATCCCATGTCACTGTGTTGCAACTCACAAATATAACTTAATTGCTTGCGAACAATAAATAATATTCTGCCGAATTATCGAATTTTATGGGAGGTGCTCCGCAAAAGAAAGATTTATTTGAGATTGTTTCAATGCCTATATCATATAGCTCTTTGCTCCGTTTTATCGTCGGCACGCTTCCATCATTGATGCCGATCGAATTTTGTTCCAAACTACGATTCTTGAATTCTTCCTTTGGCGTTGTTTCTTCTACTTTGCCTTATTCTACTCTTAGGTTTTCCGCGAGTATTTGCTTCTAAGCGCCGTCCGTCGTCCTCTATGAGTGTGTGCACCCGCCGTCCCGTCCCCCCTTCCCGCACTTGTCGAAAGATGCCCCCTTGTCGCATAAGATGTGTCCCCTTCTTCGCTTCTGTGTATGCGTATGTGTGTATGGGGATGGGCATTGGGCAAAAGAGGAGGAGGGGCTGTCTATATGTATGTATTAGAGCAGATGGGCGCAAATTGGTTTTGGCTGCTCTACGATGGAGCAGCCCGGGGCCCCAATGGTCCCTCTATCTCTATGTCGTCGCTTCCCAACAAACTAGTTACAAAACTCGGTAGTCCTATTTTTCAGTTTTAGAAAATTCAAATATATTGAAGTCTGCTTGATTTGTCAGGACGAACCAACAGTTCTCATTGAGTTACATTTTGACATATTGGAAAAACATCCAGAAGGAAACACGCCAAGATTCTTGAGCAAATTCAAGAGTTTCCTGAGTACTTTAGTCATTTTGAGCTTCTTATTCATCAATGAACGCATTGCTTTGTTGGATTTTTATTTTTGGTAAATTTAATCCTTTTCTGAACAAAAAATTTAGTCAAAGCTGTTTGTTTCTCAGAGAAACTAGGAAGTAGAGTTTTCTGAATCCAGGATTGAATAGCGGCACTTCTTTTTTGCTTTTCCTTTCCATAGAAAACACTAAAATGACTGGAATTTTTAGTTTTCTCGACGTTTTACTACATCTTTTCAGGTATTCAAACTGTGGAGAGTGTTATCATTTTTTCGAACGACATTCTCTCTTCCACTTTCTTGCCAAAGTTCATAGAAATGAAATCTTAGCTCACCTCGATTTTCAATTTATTAATGTTTAAAATAATTTTGTTTTATTTTCGAAAGTGACTAATCAGAATTATGATCACTGATTAGTCATTCCATCAGGAGTGTACTGTTTGTCGGCTGGCCAACTTGTGCTACAACAAAGCCTTTTTGAAATTAGAACACCACACCCCATTTACGCATGCTATTTTAACCTGTATATTCTGTCGTCATGTTCTCCTTCCTCCAACCTTGAAGACCCGTTCTCGTTTTTTTTGTTAATACTTTCAAGAATTTGGAAAACTTTTCAGGTACCTCATGGGATACGCACTCGCATGCGCACAGCTGGCTTTTATGACATGCCACCTGGTTCTATGCTTTACAACTTTTCGGGGGTCCCTTTCTTTTTCTGCTCCTCTTCTTCTGCTTGAAAAATATTTCCCCGCCTTGAAGTATTGAGTAGCGGTTTTCTGAAAGTTAATTTAATATTTGACTTGAATTGGATTAGCATAGACATCATCAAGTTTTGAGGCATCGATCATCGTATTTTCACTCACCGTGAAAGCTACACTGAAACTGGGATCCATATGGAAAACCATCGAAGCGGTACGGGTCTATCCTTTCCCATTTTTGACAACCTGTCAATTCATCATCCCTTTTATTTTCCGTCCTGAAGCTTATCCATCATTTTACCAAATAGCACTACTAGGGTGCTCCATTGGCTCTTTTAGAGAACCTGCCTGAACATGAAGGTTGAGTGACAGGCCCGACTGGAAAGCGAGCCCTGCGGCGGCGCGCGACTCAAAGCCAATTTATGCATCAGTGGTCCACCTCGTGCTCCCCCCCCCCCCACACCACGAACAACTCTCCTGTTCTATTCTCGCGGGGATCTTAACAAGCCAATAATCGTTGTGTTGACTTATGTCTGTGCAAATATATTATTTATATATTTTAAAACTTTCACTTTCCATATCCCGATACTCGTTCTATCTGATTGTCGTCTGGATTATAGTGCAGACTTCCGTAAAATGTTGAATATTGCAATTTCCGTTTTTATAGCACTTTTGTGCAAAAGAGCAGCAGAGAAACGAGGCTCTCGTATTTTTATGTCTGTTTATTGTTTGAAAGTTTATAACGGCGGTCAACTTTCCATCAATTCTGGATTTTCCTTCGATGTTTAGATCATTCTTTTTAAAAATTGATTTTATCTTCGCTTTGTGCACGAAAATATGCATTTTTACCATACTTTTTGACTTCATAGTCTGCCATCGTTTTCAAAATCTCAAAACTCATACATAAAGTCCCAAATGTGACAAAATTATATTAAAAAGCTACGCACTTTTAAATGTTTAAAACGATCAGTAATTAAAATACTAAAAATGCGATTTGTTTAAAAATAATGTCCCATGATATTTGAAACATTTTAACTATAAGTATTTCATTGCATTGAAACATAAAAAAGCAAAAAGTTTCTATTTAATTATTATAAATTATATAAAAATGGTTTTTTAATGACAACCAGCTGAATCAAGGTATGGTATTACCATTTCGCTTTTAAACGTTGTAAAACCAAACTGGAAATCATTTGAACAGCAGCCATTTCAATGTTTGAGTTGAACTCCATTCAGTGAAACAGAGAGTTTGCACAGCGAAGTGTAGGGCACAAATGCTCTAAAAATTGATTGAAACGCCTCAATGTACACTCTATCCTCATATATGCTTGATGAATTGTGTTTTATATGGACTCTTGTTCTCCTCTATATAGCTATTACTATATAATGAAACGATGTTGAACTGTGATACCAAAGAGTCGCTTTCAGTAACGGAAAATGCTCTGAAAATGTCATCAAAGTGCTTCTGGAACTGAAGCTACATGAATATTATTTCCGAAAAACGTACACTACTGTACTTACAATAAGCTTGAAGAGCTCTAACTTTTACAGACGGCGTTGTTTTTAAGGAATCCCTGTAGTATTTCCAGTTTCGGTTCACTTTAATTATAATTATATGTTCTTAAGAGTGAATTGTAAAATAGAGTAACACATTTGAAAAGAATTGGCTAATTTTTTGATAAAAGTACATGTACAGGAGGGATGATAAAGCGACAGTTAAGTCTCAAATTTGGAAACGAAACAACTGCGGAATTTCATAGATCTGCAATATTTAATAACGCTTATGATGTTATGACAAGGCCATTCATCATGATCTATACTGTCAAATCTGGTCAGAAGCTAGATCTACTTTAATTCTGCATTAATCATTCATTCACCCATTAAACTGCGCCACCCAGCCAATTTGTTGTTTGTTGGTCGGTTAGCCGACATGGTTTATTAGAAATTTCTGTAAAAGAGTGGTATAGCGTTGGAACTCGCACTGCGAGCTTCATCGAGAATGCGAAAGGCCGATGGAAAAACGGAGACAGTCTACTGTCTGTCGAATCCATCTACTCTTAACCCTATTCTATCAATTTCAACGCTATCGCCCGTCTCGTGCGTAGTTCTGTGTGTGTGTGTGTGTGTGTGCGGTTTATGTTACAACGACGACGCCATGGGGCCGTTTTCTCTGATTCTCGTCGCGTCGTCCTTCCATCGGGCCCCCCACTCGTCCCATCGTCGCTCTTTCGCCAACTAGCATTCTAACACGTCCGATGATTGCCTCTCTATCACTACTTTCCCCGATTGCTACTGCTGCAGCAGCAACAGCAGCAGCAGCAGCTACCGCCGCCGCCACCACCACCAACGTCGGCGCATCGGCGCATCGGTGGGTCGTCGTTGGCCTCTACGAATGCAACTGTTGCGATGGTCTGTCCAAGTGACTTGTCGCATCTCTCGTCTCTGCCCGTTTGTCCCCTCCCGCCGGGACCGCTCTATGTTGCCAACTGCCTTCTCCTCCTCTTTCTCCCGGTTATTCCCTTCTTTCCGTACCTTTTCACCTCGTATATCCCGTATTCTCAATAATATCTTCTTCACCTTTTTTACTTTTTTTGGTTGTTTATCCAATCTATTTTCATCTCTACCTATTTTTAAGTGCATGCCCTTATATGTTTCTGAATTTGATTGGATGAACAACTAGGTTTCATGCTTAGTTTTAAAGAAGAATAAGAAAATGGACGACGGAGAACCGGTTTCATTGTTGATGCGGCGATGTCCCTCCAAAAAAAAACGAGCTGAACCTTAAGTTGGACACTTTGAACACTTTTCTAGTTTTTCATACATAAATCAGCCTTTATGTAACAATTCAGAGTTAATAAATTGACGCAAAATATAGTGATCCACACGCTTCAATATCGTCAATTATGTAGACTGCTTATCGGCAATCAACAAATTGTTTAGGATCACTTTACTATCATTAATAATCTGGAAGGTTTCGTTTCATTTGCTCTTGGTGTTTTGCTCAACGAGCAACATCCCTGCTGTTAGCGCAGCGCACATAGCGTGAAAGGCCTAGATACGGGATTTAATGCGCATTTTCGTTAGGAACAGGTGTCTCTTTCCTCATTTACCAATGGCTGTGTCCTTCAGCTTCTTCTTCTTCTTTCGTCGGAACTTTTGACTAAAGCTATGCTCAATGGCTTCTACAAAAATACCGCATGTATGAAGGCCTTGACAGTCCAATATTGCGTGAATGTTGCATAGGCTGCTTTTCTGTTTGACCGGTAGCATTTTATGTGTCGTGTCGCTAACTTAACCTCAACCTTGAATTCCTTCGTTTTTCGCATTTCATGTGACCAGTCGGTTGTGTCCACACACCATGACTTTTGCGCGAAATGTTTCACCTTTCACATTTTTACATGAATTTTCCTAGCGATTTACGACGAAAAAAATATAAAGACTTTTGTTAGGGGCCGTGCGGAATACTAGAAACGGGTGACATGGGGGATAACTAAATGCCAAATAAGTGAGTTTGTTCGTCGCGAGTAGATGAACACACACACACACACACACACACACACACACACACACACACACACACACACACACACACACACACACACACACACACACTCACACCCCGAGCGCCTAACACAAATTTAGTTTTCGGGGCGAGTCTTCGTCGTTTTAGAAGACGTTGGCAGTCCGTCGACGCTGCATCTACATCCGGAGCAGCCGCATGCAATTCGGACGACTGATTTGCTAGTTGAGCACATCCAAAAAGCCACCAGAAGTCGACGTCAAAACTTATTTTCGCTTTTTTTTTCTGGTTTTGCAGTTCTTTCTCACTGATTTATAAACCAGATGGGCAGTGGGGAGGGATACCGTGGGAAAACGGGAAAAATCGGAAACGTTCATCATTTGTGTTTTTCTTTCTTCTCTTTTCCTCCATTTTTCTCCTTTTCCCTTTTATCTTCAACTTGGTCATTTTCCCTCTATTTCTCTCTTCATTTTTCACTCTATCCTTTTCTTGACCATTTCCCTCCCACCCTTTCTCTTATTTTCTTCTTCTTTTCCTATTTCTCCTGAAAAGATGATAGATAGAAAACGACGATCATAATCTTACAGGGAGTTGCATGCTCAAACCGCCCATCGCCTTCAGCACTGAGAATAACAACATTAAAGTGGCTCAAAACTTGAATGAGTTGAATAATAAGGTGAGAAGAACTCCGTTAATCTCGACTGGGCGTGGGGGAATACGGTCATAGGTCCAATCATTCTGAAAGCTCCGCCCATTAACCTTGGGTGCCAACAGCGTTGTCCACTGCACTGATAAAACATCACGGGAGAGAGCCATGGCGCTCCCAGTATCTCAGCGCGTCTAGGCCTCTGAGTAAAAGGATACTGTAGGTACGTGGGTAGATGTTGAAGGAAGAAGGAGACAGAAAGACCTTGAACCGATAGCATGAATCGGTAGGGTAAGGAAATGTGATACCATCTCGCAACATTCTCTCTCTATGTCTCTACTAACTAGTAATACTACAGTTGCCATTTCCACTACAGTATTTCAACTTTACTTGTTTTTTTTTTCAATTTTTCAATATTTCAACTATTCCTAAATCTGTTCCCGTTTGCGATTTTCAAAAAAAGTAAAAAAAAATTCGGTCCTGAAAAGTTCATTGAAACCCGTTTTCTACTATTTTCTAATAGCTTTAAGACTCACATAGTGGAAAGTGTAAAAAGTTAATTTGGCTTTTTGCCCATTCTTCCAATTCCTCTAATAAAAAAGGTCGATTTACTATCGTTGTCTTATGACCACCTGAAATTTTAAACTTAAACTTTTTACTTTGAGTCTACAAAATGTTTTTTTTTGATGTTGAGGATTATGGAAATAGAAGTTTTATGCAAATTTCTTTGGTGAAATGGGAAATTTCATTTTGACTGGAACTTTTGACATAACCAATATATAATTTTAAAATGCTACACGAATTCTTTTGAAAAAAGAACGTTTCAATTCCATTTTTCTCCGTTTTCTAAACTAATGAATTAATGATTCGAAAAACGAAATATTTAATCTATATAAGAAGGAAAACGGGAGTTTTTCGGTTAAGAATAACATTTTTCTAATGATTCTACTCGTTTTGTTCGGAATGCTTTCAGATTTCTAGATCAAATATGAACATTGTTCGAAATATTTCTCTTCATAGTTGTGTACTTTTGAACTGATAGAACCGACTACGGTATTTGTCTATCAAACATTGTTTTTGCTTGGAATTTCATGCAACTATACTTTTTTCTTATCTTCAGTGTCCTCTTATCCGCAATCAACACACAGCTTCTTTCCTTCTCCAGCGATTTCCATGGTCATTTTTTATCACGACTGATTTACTCTCCTCTGATTGATTCATTAATTATCCCTTCCATCTTCCTACACACATTTTCTTTACGTCTTAGTTCAACTGCCATTCTCTTTTCGTGTCCTTATCTTCCTCTTGAATCAGTAGCCATTTGCCTTGCGCGACACCTCCGTTGACTTGTGGTTAATTACTTTTGAGGCGCAGAAGAAAACAAACTGATCTAGGTCACTGTTCGGATTAACTGAAATGTTTCAGAGGACAATGTCTGGCCAACAAATTGACTCCTTCTCTGCTTGGCACGCTCAAACACCCACTTCATCGGTGACCGGAACATCAGAGCTGTTTGGTTCAACGTATGCGATGCTAAGTGACCACACCGTCTACCCTGATCAGTGGTCCGGCAAACAGCTCACACAATCCATTCTATTTGAGCAACCTCAGATTCAACCGTTAGTAGGAAATTCTTATGATCCACCTGTTCGGTTTGATCCACCATATGCATACCGTGCCACCGCAACAGGCTATATGCCAACAGTGCCAAGCCTAGCAGCGACAGCGGCGCAGTATTATCCGCCAAGGACAACTAGTTATCCTACTGGCCAACAATTTTACGCCCCTTCTTTAACAGGCGTACCGAATACTCAGCAACTTCTGCTGGCTGCTCAAGCTGCTCAGGCAAATAATACTCAACAACAGCTACAGCAGCGTGTTCTCCGACCTGAGCCCCTTCGACCGGCCACCCAAAAAGCGACGAATGGCGTGAACAGAAGTACAAGTAACAGCAGTGCCGAGACATTGAGGAACAATTCTGTTTCAGTGGTAACTGTTTCCCCTTCAGATAATGTGAGTTTTCGTAGAATATGACATTTTAGAACATTGAAGAATAGTCTGACATTTTTCTATTCTTTAACCAAAGCAACATATATTTTTGTGAATTTATAAAAATCGATAATTTTATTATGACTGCTTGAAAATAATAAACACAAACATCTTACTGATTCGTATACTGAAACTGTTCAATTCCAGAATTCCTTGAACAGTCCTGCTCTCACTTCGTCCGGTTCAGCAGCATCAGGAACTCCGCCTCTTGGCAGCGATCTCAACAACACAGATCTTGAAAGCAACGATGAAGAACGTGTGATGTGTATGGCATGCCGTGGTGTCTACCCATCACGTCGTAGTCTCACTGGCCACATTGGACGTAATGAAAAGTGCCGGGAAATTATTGGCAGAAATTACCTAGACGCGCTGGCCAGCGGCGTGAATCCCCCCATTCCGGGAACTGACGCGGCTATCAAGTCGGGAGCAATAACAACGGGAGCTGATGGAATGTCGCCAGTGTGCCCTTATTGCGATCGGTTCATAAGTCACTATAAAGGAAATATCAGGAGGCATATCAACCAATGCAGTAAGAGTGCGGAGCCAATGAAAAGACATAGGGTAGAGACGAACGAAAAACATACACCAAAAAAAAGAGCGAAAAAAGAAGAGAATACAAACCGGTATCACCATGAATTTACTGATCATGACTCGTCATCAATGAGTGGTGGAGTGATGAACTCTCCAAAGATGTCACCCCCATCTTCTTCATTTTACGGAACCACAACATCATCTGAGCTGTGTTCTCCGACGGCATACTCAAATGGTGCATATGAACCTTATCCAAATGGTTTAAATGGACAATCAGAAAGATCACCCCCAGAGACAGCTGTACTCCAAGACGCGTATATCTGCGAAGATTGCGATTTTGTGACAGTGTACAAGGGTAACATGAAACGTCATTTAAACACGTGCCATCCGCAGCCAGAATTTAAAAGTTTGAAAGGTACTTTATTGACATCAACACAAATTATTTTTCGTTTCAGAATGGGACCAAAAGCTTGAAGGAATGCGAGCGTCAAATCTCGGAATCAGTGGAGACCGGCTGCAAGAACGATTGGCAGCACATAAGGCTAATTCCTCGCGAGGAAGAAAACCGAGAAAGAAGAAGGAGAACAACACTGAAGAGGTTCGTTCTTACGAATATCAGCAGTTCAATGAAAATTGTGGCCAAAACGTTAAAGGAGGTGAAATTAAAAACTCCAAACTGTTTTTTCAAATTTATTATTGCTAATCCCCGAACAAATTTTGATGAAAGAAGCTATGCCAAAAACTCTGGCTCTATCACAAAAAAATAAATACTCGTGAGGGAAGTTTCGGCAACTCGACCACACGCTGCACAAAAATACTTTCATTTGACGGATCTGAGTTAACCTTCGATCCTTTATCCAGATTCAGTGATTTCAGTAAGATTCAATATTCAAAGGCAGTGATACTTAAAGTAGAACTATTTCAACTTGCTCTATTCTAGTGACTATACCTAGAAATTATAAAAATGGCTGAGAAAAATAGAATGACGCGATCAAACCGGAAATTTTTAATTTTCAGAGTGAAGCAATGGATTACAAGAATCTTCTAGGCACTGAAGGCGAAGCTCTTCTAGAACCTTTAGTTTCGACATCATCTGCTACCCTGGAAGGTTATTCCAACGGAAATAACTTTCAGCCGCCACCTCCGCCACCTCCCCCATCCTCGATGCTACTGTAAAAATCGCCACGTTTTCCTACATTATATTCGAATATCTCCTTCTACTGAAATTGCTCAAACCAACATGCCTATTACTTTCCGACTACTCCAACCGTCATCGTATCCTATACATTTGACACAGACATCGATTTTGTCTCGGTCCCTTAACATATCTCATTCCATTTTTCCCTCCTTGTGCTCATGACGACTTCTATTTTGCCACGTCATCTCTGTTTCTTTTTCAACGTTCTGCTTCATTTCCTTTCTCCAACGATGACCAGTGCCATGTTTTGTGATTAGCAGTAAACCGTCTAGTTAGCAACAACACAGACTAATGAATAGTAATATTTATGCAAAATTTATTACTTTTTTTTTGTTAGGTTCACACATTTCACAAACACTCACACACAAATGCACACAAACTCCGACTGTTTTCCCGGCTTCTTCTGTATCCCCTTATTGTTTCTCTTTCTACTTTCTTTTTAGCTACTCAGGTGCTACTCTGAACTTATATGTTTCATTTTTTCTGCCAAACTTTTTATTCAATTAAATAGGCAACGATTTTTAAATGTTTTGCCATCGTGTGAATCACAGATTTCTATGAATGTTACTATGAAAAAAAAACAACTAAAATATGATTTCCTTAAAAGTAATGAAAAGTGTTTTCCAAGAATAACCCTGCATCACGAAATTGCATAGGATATGAAGAATTCACGCGCGATCCCTAGTCACCAGCACATCCGCTAGAATATTCATAAAATGGTAGACACGCAACTCTCTCGCTTACTTGGTTTCATTTCGAACGACTAAAGCCTACCTGGCGGTCAAATTCAAATCATGGTAAGTCTGTCATATGTCATGCATCGTACTTGACTCCATTTTCAGTTCGGTTTTATCCATGAAAGTATTCGGCAACTTGTTCTTCGAAAATACGGAGAAGATGTTTGGATTCAAGTTCTGTGAGTAAAGCTAATAAGATTAAATTAGATGCAAAATTGGTAAGACAGTATGAGAAAATGGTTTTGTCAATAGAACGCTTCTGATTCCTTGAGATTCGTGTACCCTGCTAAAAACTCCGTCGAACGATGTGATTGAGCTGATATTTGATATGGTGCAGAGTATCGGCAATATAACCACATTGATTAGTATGTATAGGGTGCACTAAAAATATGGTAACACGAGTTTCGCGCAAGCTTGAGCTTGTGAGCACTGGCGCATTTTTCGTGCAATAAATCTATTTTCATCATTTTCAGCATGTTTTAATTACTTTATTTCCAAATTTCTAATTTCTAGCTTGATTTTTACAAGTGTTGCGGCTAATTCTATACACAGAGGCACAATCGTCGAGAAGGCCAAGAGGGAAATGACCCAAGTAACATCGGAAACGTTTTTGTAATCTCATGAGCAACCATTGGAAGAACCATTAAACATTTTGATGAGTTGATTACACCCAAGAATCGTTCATAAAGCGGAAGACCTCGCACTTCGATTACTTCGATTCCGCAGAGAATCAAATTCGTCAGAGAACAAGTTCGTCGGGATCCGCACCGAAGCATGAGAAGAATGAGACAGGAGCTTCGAATGAGCAATAAATCAGTCAGAAAATTTGTAAAAAGTGATCTTGGATTGAACTCATTCAGAAGTGCGTATCCAGACGTGTAAATCTCTACTTGCTGGCACGCGCCAAAATATTGTTCACCGACGAGAAACTTTCCACGGTGGAAGTGGAATTCAACTCACAAAACCGTTGAGTTTTTGCTAAGCACGATAGGATTATCAACAGAGCTTCACATCCTTAGCAAGTCATAGTTTTTGCTGTGATCACCTTAGATGCCAAGTTGCTTCTCATTTTCGTTGGTCCTGTGGAGAAAATCAACAAATAGTACAATTTGAAGGGGATTTTGAACAAGAATGCGCTTCCGTGAACTAAATCCCATTCTTGAAGCCAAGTCTGGACTTTTCAAAACTATTCTGCTGCCGCTCACAAGGCAAAAATCGTGCAATCATGGTGTACGGTCGACTTCTCTCGATTCATCGCCAGTTCCGAATGGCCGGTCTCTTCGCCAAACTTGAATCTGCGAGACTATTCATACTTTTGGCGCACCCTGGACACTCAGGAACTATAGTAAGCTAAAAAGAACTCTGAAACTCCTAAATAAGCTTTTTCAATGTTTTTCAGACATTTTAAAATTTTTTTAAAAATGAATTATTTGCATATTTGGGCTTTTCGAATTATTGTAATTATCATTGCTTATTGTAGTTAAATATCGTTTCCTGTTTTTTTCAGCTTGAAGTCTGTTTAACAAATCACTGTCAAATATTTCTATTTTTTGCATTTTTTTGAGAATATACCGATGTTTTCCTCAATTTTTACACAAGAGTCATTGAATTATAGCATCTGCGATGTAAATGACGCGAACGCTGTGCTTAACTTGGAAATATGACAACAGAAACGATGTCTCCAAGTATGGTTGAGCTAAATTATAAGGGAAGGTTTGTAAAAAAAAAAACGTCGTGAGAACATCCGCCTATATGAAATAGCGTGGAACTGTATGGAAAACTGACGAGTAGAACCACTGACCTCAAAAATACACAGAAACAGAAAGAGAGAGCGATGGGTAAGGAGAGAGAGAGAAAGAGAGAAAGAGAGAAAGAGATAGAGAGAGAGAGACGGATAAGGAGAGAAGTGTGAAAAATATGTAATAATTTCAATCATAGTTGGGAGTTTTGAGCCCAAAAACGGGTTTTTCTCAGTCTGGGGCCTACATTTTGATCAAGCAAAAATTTGTAATCGGCTGGAATCATTAAGAGAACATTTTAATTCTTTCTGTCTTATTTTGGAGAACATGGGTTCATTGGAAACGCCGCTACGGTTAATGAAACTGGAAAAGAATATGCACAAAGAATCAGTTGTTTGCAAATTTAAATATTTTGATTTGACTTGAGTTTAGCTTTTCCAAATTTCCAAATGTACGCGAAATAATTAACACGATTCTCAGCGAACGATCAGGGTTTGAAAATGGAAAAGAGAACATCGTCAACCACTACTACTCCGACACCGACACCTACGTCCTCGTGGATAGTGTTGCAATCGCTTTAAGTTAGTTTTCATTTTAATAGATTGGAAGGAAAGTATTGGTGAACTTTGAAGAAAAAGAAACATTCATTCGGCGGAGCCCTTCCAGCTTTGCACAGTTCTCAATCAAAATTTGATGTGCCGAGCACATACTTATTGCTGCCAAAATTGGAACCGATAGGACTTGCAGAGTAGTGAAATTTGTCGTTGACCCAACAATTATTTCATAAATCAAAATCAAAAATTATGTATCAAAATTATCAGCAAAAAACTTTTTGTGAAAAGCTGGAATTATAAGTCGAAATATACTCCGAACGAAATTTTTCAAGTAGTAAGAAAAACAATATTTCGTAAATATAGTTTTGAAAAACGATTTTCTTCTATGGCAATGAAAGAATTTCGCCTCGTACCAAAAAGGTATGGTAAAAAGAACAGAGCTCACGAACCTTTGCTTTCCAGTCTCATAAAAGTCGATTTTTTATTCGAATTGTTTAGAAGTGACCAGAGACCAAGTTTGGGAAATGTACGGCGGCTTTTTGATCACTTACTCAATGGAAATCGGATGGGATGAGCTGGTTCGTAGTATGAGCCCGAATCTTAAAGGATTCCTTGACAATTTGGACAGCTTGCACTATTTCATTGACCATGTTGTCTATAAAGCAAACCTTCGTGGTCCTTCCTTTCGTTGTGAGGAAAACCCGGATGGCACTCTCATGCTCCATTATTTCACAGGACGCCCCGGATTGTATCATATAGTGAAGGGAGTTGTTAAAGAAGTGGCTAAACTTGTTTTCAATCTGGATATCATCTTGACTGTCCAAGGTAGAACTCAAAGGAGTGTTCACATGAACAATGGAGAAAGAGTTGAAGAACATGTCATATTTCTCATAAAAGTGAACATTTCATTTAATTTCAAACTTAAAGGACACTTTTTCAGAACGTTGGCGAGCCGCGTCGTGGTTCCGATATATCGTCTATAAGCCTGCTCTCTTCAGTAACCCCAAATTTCAGCGAAATTGCAGATGACAATCTGCGAATGACGTTGCAAGATTTCTCAAAAGCACTACCATACCATTTCGTTCTCGATGAATCTTGTCGGCTCGTGCAGTGTGGTGATGAGCTTTAGTGAGATTTTAGATTTTGCAGGCTTTAACAAAAAAAAACATTTCTCAGCAACCATATTCCAACAGAACTCTTGCAAACTGGCACTCCAATTTTAAGAATATTCGAAATCAATCGTCCTCAGATTCCATTAGACTTTGAAAATATTTGCAATTTCATTAATGCAGTGTTCGTTCTTCAAGTGAAGACGTCTCCATTGAAAAAAAAGTATATGGAAGCAATGACAAAAGAAGAGAGCCAACAAGAAGTGTGAGTGATTCATCGCATTAAATTTGCTGATGTTGGCAGTTAATCAGAAATAGTGTTTCAGACAAATAATGGAAGAGGATAGTATGAAAAACGAGTTAACACAGGGCTGCCATTTGAAATTGAAAGGTCAAATGATGATGTTGTCAACGAAAAAGCATATTATCTACCTTTGCTCACCATATGTAACATCAATAAATGAGCTTATGCAGTTCGGAATGCGTTTGACTGCCATGCCATTACACGATGCTACTCGTGACTTGATTCTTCTCAATCAGCAGAGATTGACCGATGTGGAAGTGAAGTGGGTGGAACCTTGTACTCATTGATTATCAGAGTTGGTTTCTGTTTCAGTCTGCAATTGGAAGCTAATAACGAACAACTGGAGTCCATGACGCGCGAACTAGAATCCGAACGCCAAAAAACTGACTCAATTTTGAAGGATATGCTGCCAAAAAAAATTGCTCAGCAATTGCTCAGTGGGGAACACATTGAGCCTTGCGAATATGAGGCTACGGTTATGTTTTGCGACCTTCCAGCTTTTCAAAAAATTATTCCGAGTTGTCAACCGAAAAATATTGTGAAGCTTCTCAATGAAGTATTCTTCAAACTTGATCGCTTAGTTGTTCTTCGTGGAGTCTATAAAGTGGAGACAGTGTCGGACAGCTACATGACTGTCTCAGGAATTCCAGATTATACCTCTGAACACGCGGAGAATATGTGCCACGTGGCTTTAGGAATGATGTGGGAAGCCCGCTCTGTGATGGATCCTGTTAGTAATACTCCTTTCCTACTCCGTATGGGGCTACACTCTGGAACGATCATAGCAGGTGTCGTTGGAACTAAAATGCCACGCTACTGTTTGTTTGGTGAAACTGTTACTCTCGCATCTCAAATGGAGTCTCTTGGATTGTCAGGAAAAATTCAGTGTAGCAAGTGGACTTACCAAAAAGCCATGGATACTGGAAGATTCGAGTTTGCCCCACGTGGTAGAATACCTATCAAAGGAAGAGGAGACGTTGAGACATTCTTTTTGACAAGAAGCTTGAAAAAGAGCATTTGGGAAATTACTGGCCACGAAAGAGGTACTTTTTGATTAGAATACGCGAGGTTTCAATTTTTCACATTTTTCAGATATCAACGTAAACAGCATTGAAGGCTATGAAGAATTAGAGACGTTAATAGGGAGTGCTCAAACTGCTAAACATGATGAAACGCTGAGTAATCATAAAAACTCAGCAACCTGCATCATTGGGTGATCGAGACAAGCCACTTATCTTTTAATTTTCTGAACTATAAATT
The DNA here is from genome assembly GCA_003052745.1 of Caenorhabditis inopinata. NCBI lineage: Eukaryota > Metazoa > Nematoda > Chromadorea > Rhabditida > Rhabditidae > Caenorhabditis > Caenorhabditis inopinata. The sequence continues at coordinate 8,650,541 of AP018155.1, read as the reverse complement.
TATTTATTGTTTTCTAATAATATATTTAGAAATTCAAGTTAGAAACATCAACATCGGCATAATAGCAATCTCTTTCAATTCCCATATTGTATTGATCTCCTTTTCCATTAAGGTATTTAGAGGTGACAACACGGAACCATCCAAGCTCTCCCCATGCCTCTCCCCAGCTGTTTCGAGCGATCCAGTACTCCACTCCGTTTTCATCAACTCCCCATCCAGTTAAAGAAACAATGTGATTAGAAGGAAGGTCGCTCTTCTCAGAATACACACCTTTGACGTACTCGTACTCGAACTTTCTTGTGGCCCCAATGGAGCACGCGATTGGTCCTCCTTTCTGGATTTCAGCCATGATGTTTTCCCGTGTTTTCACTTGTCCGTAGTCTTTCACGTAGTAGCGGGTGTAGTTAGTGAGAGAGAAACACTCGTTTGGCCAGCAAGATCCGCATCGATGATATGGGTTGCATTCTGAAAATCAGGAAGATTTAGTTTTGAATAATAAAGTTTATTAACAACTATCAAAGAAAACATTGCATTACCTCCATTCGTAGCTCTGTACACATTGCATCCCTCTTCTACAAGGCCTTGAATCTTGGCGTGCTCCAAAACATTTCCAACTTCTCCTCCTTGGCAGTTCCCTTTTCCGTTACAGTCAATTATTTCTTGTGGAGATAGTTGGGTCATAGGCCATCTTCCTTTGCGAGCAACGTTGAAACGGTCGTTGAGTGCTCCTGAGAAAAGTTTGTACGTATATTACTCTAAACTTAATCCAACCAGTGGTTCCGAAAACCCAGCAAGACCCACAGTATACTGGAATGTGCTGATTTCTAGTTGGAGAGCAATAGTTGACACCGTTGACGTTTCTCCAATCCCAAGCTGTTGGAAGATCGTTGGTGGCAAAGTTAACCGATTCCCATTCTCTGGGAGCAGTTTTGGACTCAAAAACCTTTCCTGATTTCTTCAGACAACCACTCTTCAAAAACGGACGATCTTCCTCCCATTCCGTGGAACTTTCTTCCGAAGAATTTTCAGAAGATTCAGATAGCTCCTCAGAAGAGCTGTTGGCATCGGCTGAGTCGTGCTCATCACTCTTTTCGTTCTTAGCCAAGCTCTGAAAATATTACAGTTCCTCAATACAAAACAACTCTAGTTCTAAAATTATTCAGTCCTATGATGAGAACTGTTGAATTTGCATCCTGTGAATATACCTCATAATATCCTCGCTCCACTTTAGCTTTGATCATTGGTTTCAATGCGATTTCTCTCTCATTTTGGGAATCTAAAATTTCAACAACACTCTCATCGAAATTTTCCGGATAAGCAATTTCTGGTCTCGTATTGAAATCCTTTTTCATCATTTTGGGATAGTTGACGACTGGCATGTTGTCAATTTCAAAAGGTGATTTGAGTTTCATGTTCTGAAGAAAAAGTTATTTTAATTACAAATTATAACGTGCAGATTCACAAACAGGTTCAAATACACTTTTCTCATCTTCGACATCTTCAGTATCATCAACGACGTCATCAATAATGCGGCTCACCTCTACCTTCATTTCATAGTCTTCACCACCTAATTCTTCAGGAGCTTCCAGCTTCTGCATTCCGGTGAATTCCTTGGTCAAACGGATTGCAATTCGTGGGAGGTTTAACAGACTGGCCTGCAGGGATTACACAAATTATAGATGTTTTACATACTCTATTAATCGTACCTGACATGATCCAATAGCAAAGAGGAGCGCAATTAGTTTTAAATTCATTTTTCACGAGCCACTGGTCGTTATAAGAAGAGTAAAAAGGCTGAATTGCCTGTTTGCATATGCCCTTATCTTTGTCATTGCAGGCAATTGTATGGACAGAGAGCACTGATAAAACTGGAAATAATGTAAAATTAAGGACACGCAGGATCGTCGGAAAGTTTAAGAAACAAGAATTAGATGAAAAAAAATTTATTTTAAAATTATTGAGAGAAATTTATTATTTTTATAAATCAAGGTACTGTATGCACATATTTTATTGATCCGAAACCGGTTTACATTGCATCTCCTGAACATTTTCAGACATGTATTGCAAGTTTCTTCTGAAGAACTGCTAATTAGAAATGCAAATGCAGTTCCAATTTGAAATTAGGCTAACATGTGCTGTTCACCAACATGTAAATGGACATTATCTGCTCTTCCACATGATCAAGTTCAGCACCTAATAAGTTCGCACCTAATAATTCGCAAAATAGGGTTTTTCAGATATTTTAATGGGTGTGACTAAGCTAAACATTGTAACATAGATTCCAATTTTCAAACCAGTAAGTCATACGAATCATAAAAGAATTATAGTAGGTCATCGCGTTCTTTGTCCACAATCATCTGAAAAGAAACGACGGCTACTACGCTCATACACCATCAACACGGATCAATGACAGAATCTCACAAATTTAAGGCATTTAATTCGGGGGTACAATGATTCGGTGGTACAACGGGGTACAAACGATTCGGGGGTACCAAGTTCATGATTCGGGGACACTTCTTCTGTCTTTTTGCAGTTCGTGGTACTTGGTGAGACAAAGAATTGGACTCCGGAACACGATTTTTGCGTTGAGATCTGAACAATGACTCAAAAACAGATTTACTGTCATGAACTTGGTACCCCCGAATCGTTTGTACCCCGTTGTACGTTGTACCCCTCGAATTAAATGCCCAAATTTAATATTCGCTGATTGCATCATTCTGGTCGTAAAAGACCAACTAACTGCTACCAAAATGATCTAAAAACACAGAGAAATGTGGAACTCCAGTTAAATAAAAATGAGCAAAACCAAAGCTGAGCTCACGTTCTCCATTAGCGGGTAAAAAAGCTTGGGCATCGTTCAACAATATCAATGAAACAACCGACACTCTCACCTACCCCTGACTCCGATCTCAATTATTCGACACCATCGTTCTTCCCGGGCTCACCTAGTGGAAGCCTAAACAGGACCTCACTGAATGAATCCGCATGCATTTCTAGAAGGAAGATTAATAGGAATGACCCTCACGGAACAACATCAACGAAACTTACACCGCGAAGACAAGCAAAAAATCTTCCAAGTCGCGAACCCATTTATAATTACATCAAAAAGAAACGATTAGGAGCCGCATTGTGTGACGAACTGACGGAAGATGGACAAAACTGATTCAAAATCTGATTCCTCGAGACCAAAAACTACCTGTTAGAGGACCCCCCCCCATTTAAACGTTCGACTCCCTGCAAAAATAATTCTCAATACAGCTGAATACTTCATGAACCACCATCCTATAAGATTCCACGCCGACAAAACCGAATAACGGTTCAACTAAGTAACTAAGTAAGTAAATATGAATAAAAATTGTAACATCGATTCCGAATTTATACTAGGTCACCACGATAACAAACTCGAATGGTTAACCCCTCTTGATATCGAGTTACGGTTGTCTGAAAAGATGTACGATACCTTTCAGTCGATTTTAATAGCTTTGAATGATTGATTTTCGGCGTTTCAATCGATGCTGTTAGGATGAAAGAAGTAGTTGATGGGAAAACACTTGAAATGTGCAGCTCAATGACAGGAATATCCAGTATATTATTAATGTGTAAAATCATTCATTTTTGAAACCACATGATACAACATTTTATCAAATTCAAGATTTTCTTGCAGGGGCAGAAACTTCACTCTATTGACAGTTTTATATCAGATCATATGTCTCGCAGCCCAAATAGTATAACTCCAAACTGTAAATCATCAAAACGAGAGAAGTTACCATCTCACAAAATTAAGCTATTAGCAACAAAAAAAGAACTCTATGACTACTACTAGGGGCAAGGAAAACGCCGCGTTTTTGCTCCTGGACTCTTATTTTGGGTTAGTTATCACTTTATATGTAAAAGTTCCGTCTAAGCTCACGAAAAAATGAGCATCTTAAAAGTCCCAGTTGGGTAGTAGCAGAATGTTGTTAGTGATATTTCAAAGAGGTAACATTCCAATGACTGCCACTAGATAACCGCAACCTATCAGGTAGATCAAAAACCATCGCACCATTCTTGTATTAACTGGTTTCTAAATTCAGTTCCGTTAGTTTTCCCTTCGAGTATACCGTGTGTGGAAGTGTGTATGTGTGTGTGTGTGTGTGTGTGGGTGTGTGTGTGTGTGTGGGACATGTACCCTAACTGACACGCACAGTATTAATTACTTTCGCAACTTTTTTGAACGAAACACGCCAGTGAAGGTAGAGACTGATCTGTCCTCGAGAACCAGTTTCTCCATCATCGTCGTCGATATGGCCGAATCAACCTCAACCCCGATGCCGACTGACAAACGGGGTCGACGGCAACGTGGCACTACTAAAAAAATCATTCGAAATACAGAAGCGACGACGGCAAATCAAGCTTCCAGTGAGCATGTTTCCGTGGGCAATTTCTCCGGTAAGCATTATAATTACAAGTCTAGTATTCATGTAGATAAAGCGTTTTTTTTATTGTTTGATATTTCTTAATAGCAATTGCAAAAAGTAAAGAAAGTAGATGCATTTAAATGACAAATATTTTTTAGCATTTCTATGTACTTGTGAATACCAAAAAGCCGTACTTCTAATTACATAAATCGAGCCATAAAAGACTGACGATTTAAGAACTTGAATTCCGAAACTAAATCAAGAACTTGAAATTGTCGAATTACTATAACAAATGGGTCTACTTTACCGCCCCGTGCTCATGTGATTCCAACTTCAATGAACACTCAACTGTATTATTAACAATGAAAACAAGCTGCGTTATAAACTACTTCTATTGCTCATTGGCATTCTCTAAAAGCACGATTTATCATTCAAATTTAAAATACCCGCGGTCGGGTCAAACCGGTCCGATCCGATTACTGAAAATGTCTCTATTTTGCATTTGCTATAAAATTCTGGCATTTTCAGAAAAATGTGAGGCGATTTTTTATCAGACTTTTTGACTTCGAACTCACAAAGACAAAGTAGTGAAATCGGATCTCCAATGACTTCCATTAACATTTTGACTAGGAGACGTTCCCCATTTCTTTTGACTCTAAGCCTGGTGCTTTCTAAATTTTTAAAGCTGAAAGAAAACTAAATGTAAGATTAGTAAAAGTTACTAAAAATCTGGAGAAATTCAAATTTAATTAGCAATTCTCTCATCAAAAGCTGTATTATGGCGTTATGCAATGAGATAAGAAAACTGGGAAAATAAGCAAAACATGCTTATATAGTAGTTGTATGAACAGTTTCAGCTAGTTTTGCTGAAAAGTTTTATTTTGACTTTTTGAATTAATAAGCGACATGCTTCTTAGAAGCTCACTGATTATTTATATGGGTTCCGACAGTTTTTCTTCTGCCTTTTCGTTTCGAGAAGAGCTGAATTTCAGACGGAAGCATATGTATTTGGTTGATAATATTCGATTGCATTACTTTTTCAGAGGATCAATTTTCAAGTAGACTAGAAATTCTAGAAATCTTTTTAAAAAGTCAGCGTTTCTCGTTTCAGCTTTCTATTAGAATAAAATATACGATTGACACTACTCGTTTTTATATTTTTCGTGCAGACGTCATGTCTATGTTGGAACATGTGTCACTTTCTACTGGTGTCCTTCTGTCATGCTTTTTTCTTCGAATATCGGTGGCCTTCTGTGTTTTTTTAAAACAGAACTTTCAATGTCATCTCATACATCCCGTTCGATCAAATTTTCCGGCTCATCCACCGCCTAATAATTAGTACCAAACCAGTCAAAAGAATGCAAAGCGTGGTTTTTTTTTGCAATTCGGGTGACAGGTGTCCTTGTCGTTTTTCTTCTCTGTTCAAGGTCTTCTGTACCACATTTTTCGAAGAGCCGCAGGCTCATCAGTTGCCCTTCCCCAAACGCTGATCCCCTTCTAGAAAGCTGTCCGGTTTTCTGCCATTCAGGCCATCTGGAGAAGCTTTACCTTCTGCTTCTTTTTCCACTCGCGCCGTCGTCATTTCTGTGTCCGGTTTAGAAACACTTTACGCTTATGCCATTGTTCTCTGCCCATTGTAGTTGAAAGTATATCGCATGAAGACGAAGGGTTTCTGATTACCTCGTTACCTTGTTATAGAGAAGATAAAAAGAAACTGAAATTCTATTTATTTGGTGAGTGATTGAGAAAATGATAATCTGTTCCAGTTAGAATAGCGCATTGTTGTTCAATAAGGTATCATCTATGCGTTGAACTGGAAAAGTGTCTTTTCGAATTCTCGGTTCTCAGTATTATCACAAAAAGGTACTGTGTATGTGTCTTCTATCTTTTTATATTTGCGATTTCATTCTCGAGAGTATGCGAGAATGGAGACATTACAACATCAATGCCTTAAGACACAGAGAGTATATTTTAAATTCCATAACCAGTTTGATCACACGTCCACAGAAACATTCGCAAACACAGTAACGTCATCAGTACCATTTTGCAAGTTCTTCCTCTCTATTAACATTAAAAAAAAAAGAAATGTATAATAAATAAAACAACTTTTGTTTCATTTTATTGAAGCAATCCCCGATGGGTTCTCCATATAGCTCTATTCAATAATTATGGCACCCCAGTAGTTTATTTATAAAAAAATTTCGGTGTACCGCAGATTTAATAATTTTCACAGATCCTGGTTAAACACCAACTAAACATAAACTAGTTGCATTGAAAATGGAAGTGGAGCTGTGTGCAGAGCTCTTTACCGTAACGGCGGTTCATATTTCCTTTCAATAAATGAAACTATTATTTCAACATTTCGAAGAACGTGTAAAACTACTAAGACCAAACGTCGATTGCAATATAGTTTTCTATATTGGATCACTATGAAGTACACTATCAGGCAAAAGCGGCAGATAAGAGCCGTCACTCTTATTCCGCTGTTTTCGCAAAAGTTAGAAGAGGTCTAGCACAGGTAATACGCGAAACATGTGCCTAAGGGTGTACAAAATGTGATATACGTGTTGAAATTGCGTGTATTTTGAGTGACACCTAGAAATTCTCTGGTTTTCGAAGTTTGTTCGAAATCTCGCATTGATAAGTGCGTGTTAATATTTTCTAGCTCCGAATTTGTTTCTGGAAAGTTGACAGTTTTTGCAAACTGGCATTGAATCACATTGTTAACCTTCCTTCGGGTACCGTCGTTCAAATCCCTTGTCAAGTGGTGCATTAATTCTGGTTTCACATCTCTTTAACCTCTTCAGCAAGGCCAATTCTCGCTTTTACTAAAGAAATTGTTTTTTTTTTCAAAAAACCAACAGTCGAGCTTGTTTCTGTGTCAGACACTCGTTTTTTTTGATCTAAGCCTGGTCTTCTTAAGAGTTGAGAATCACGACTCAAACGCCTTGTGATCGGCTGAAACTCGAACTGATAAGATGTTGAAAAAGAGGGTAAGGTACAAAGGGCGATTGTGTAAATTTATGGCAACCAACACGAAGTTGAATGAAAAAAAAATAAACAAATGATGATGCCTTGATAAATGTAAATAAATGGATGAGAAAATTTATATAGAAACTTGGGTAATTGAGAGTGTAAAACTGGAAGTTTGTCTTTTCCCCTTTTTTGCCACATCACTTCGTTTTTGCTGCTTTTCTTTCACCACAAAACCACTACACCAAAACTGGACGACGCTTTTTCTGGGCCCAGGTGTAAGAGTGTTTCTCTTTATATGTGTATATGTATTCCTGTCCTTTCTGCTGGCAGGAGAGAAGGAAGAGGTGGAAGTGAAGAAGATTGCGCCTGGAATCGTGCCAACTCGTTTGACTGGTATCTACCCCCCCCCCACATCTTCTCCACGCCTTCTCACCCGATGACAACGACCGGACTGCCCGTCATCACGATGGCAACTTCTGGCGTGCGCGAAGAGGTGGATGGAAAGAGTATGAAGATCAGTGGAGACAAAGTGATCTAGCTGGACAGCTAGCCAGCTACTCTACGATTTACAAAATGAAAAGATAGAAGTGGAAGAAGAAGGAGAGTAACTGGATTTCACCGAAGAATATCTGAAGCTTGTATTCTCTAACAGTCTATGTCTCCATTCACTTGTCTCATTTTTTTATTGAATGAAAGATGAAAGTCGTTCTTTGCAAAGAAGGACTTCATACTTTATATTGGCCACCAAGGTGCGTGGATTTACAATAATTGTAATAACTCTGTTAGTTGCTTTTAATATTTGAAGGGTGTTGTGAACTTTCAGTGTTAGCGCCATACAATTCCTTTTAAAAGAGTTATAATTATGAACATTCCGAACGGCCATTCCTCCCGTTTAGCAGCGATGCGAAATGTTCAACAAACTATCTCACAGTCAACCAGATTTTCGTTTTTTTGGCTACTGTTAGCAACATGATTGACTTCTCAAAGCCCCTCTCAAAGTCCGATTATAAAATATTCAACTTACTGCGTATGGAAGCTCTCCGACAGTTATTGTGCTACAGAGCGTTATAATTTCTATATATCTCCCTCGTAACCTTCATTTTTCTTCTTACTTTTGAAACCGTTTTGCCCTTACACTCCGTACTTCTCTACTACAGTAACCAAAAGGTCAGATTGAATTACTCGATATCCTTCTCCCCTTATTCCATCCGCTCTCTTCTTTACTAGGTCGACGTCTCTTTTTTCTCTTCGTCTTCTTCATTTCTTCATCTCCTCTTTGCCCGTTCACAATTTTGATCAACCGGTTTTACCCGGCAAGGTTGCGCAATCGGACCGCCTCTGCTATTGCAGTTGGAGGGTGAGAAGAAAATGGTTGCGGCTGCACTTTGCATATATCTATTTGTGATGAACATTTTGCTCTACCATTCGGCGTGCAATCCGGTCTTGTGTGCTTCTAAAAATATTAGGCGCTGCGGCAATTTATAGACAAGCAAACTCCGCGAAGCTCACTATTTTCTGTCCTCTCTTATTTTTCCAACTCTTTTCAGGTCTACCTTAGTAACTGGTTACTAGTTTCTTGTTTGTGTACCGCCCGCGCGTCTCCTCCTATCTTCCTCTCTCATTTTTTTTCATAGGGTCTCGATTTATTTGAGTCTTCGCTCCTCTTTTGTTTCGGTTTTTGCAATTTGATCAGATAATCTCAAATCGCAATTTTGGTTTTATTTTTCCGGTTTCTATCATTAGTGTAAATGATTGTGAGACACGTTGAATCTGGAGGTCAGCAAAATAATATGAAGTTTCACTCTTTCCCAAGTAGAATATGTGTAGTTTATTGAAATTCATCTTGCTCCCTTTAAGCTTGCCGAAAATGAATCACTTCAATCTAATCAGAAGCGCTATTTTCAACAGAGCTCTTAAAATTCTATATGCAATTTTCCTATAAACTTCAATGTATTTTGCAGTTTTTGAAGCGTATATCATGCTTTCGCTGGTTCGAGAGTTTGAGAAGTGAGCCGCACACATGCTCCCAGTGCATACATTGCGGAGCCAACTACTCTCGCACAAACTAAAACTCTAAAAAACTCTTACAGGCGCCAAGAATAACCTACCTTTCTCTGGGACTCCATGGCTCCTGTCCTCTCTCGTCCCATGTAAATATTAGCAGAGCTAAGAAAGAAGAATATGGAAACTAAAACAAGCCATTAGAGATAGAAACATTTCTATTTTTTATACTATGTACTGTTAGTCAACGAAAGTTTAGCAGTCCGATAGTTTTATTTGCTACCTACTTACCAACCACCTGGTGGTATCAAACCTTTTTTCGATTCTTCCACTTGGTCATACCACCAAGGTCAATCCTCATTTCCCTTTTTCCGCGTGCGCGATCCTTCCGCTCCCGACGGACTGACCTCCACGCGTCTGCGTCTTCATCCCATTCATCCCATTTCTATCCGTCGCTCTTTTTCTCTTTCCCTGTCCCCGTGAATAAGAGACCTTCAGTCAATTTCTGTAGTAGTTCTTCTAGGCGAATACTGAATACTAGGTCACCATTCCAATCTCTTTTTAGAAGCTTTTTTCCTTTTGTTAAAGTGTTTCTACAGTATCTAGCGGAGTTCTCGCTTCTTGCTGATTCATCATTTTTTTTGATATGCGACTCGGCGACTTCAGCATGCAGCAACCACCAATTTTTCACCCGCCCGATTATTTTGCATATCTATTGTGCCAGAGCCAAATTTGCATTTCCTCTTCCTTTTCATCCTTTCCACATTTTCTTCTCAGCCATTGTGCAACGTGGCCGAAGTCCTTGCTTGTCAACAAGCTATTTTCCTTCGTCACCAGCAAAAGCTTTTGTCCACTGCTATCAGGCATAATTGAACTATGCACCAATAAATATTTGTCGGCGGCACACGGCTATGATGACCTTATCAATAGGTTTGCCTCGGCTATTCTCATGACTCGTCAATAGACTTTCACTTTCCTCTTTGGAATCAAGCGCTTCTACTTTCAACTTCGTACCTCTTATCAGTTGAAAGAAGGGCATTCCCTAGGTAAGGGTGATGACGAACGTGTTTTTAATTCATAAGAAAACATAAACAGAGATGATAAGAATATATCGGATGCTTCCGGAATTGTTGAACGCTGAACAGGTTTCAGCAGCTGGGATTATAGACGATTCACTCAAGCTCAATGAACACAGTGTCTAGAAAAACAAGCGCAATTCTAAAACATCAATATGACAGTGATGATTTCTCATTGATCTATTCCAGTCTTTCTTTTATTTACTTGGCTTTTATTGGAGTAAGTCCCTACCAATTTAGGCTCGTCACCATCTATTTCAATTCCTAGATTGAGATGCAGATCCTATGCAAATGAAATGCACTCTCCATACGTCTTGTGGAATATGAATGAGGAGGGGTCGAAGACTTGAAGGACCCACAACATCACTTACTCCTTTTTTTCTTCTATTCTTCACCAATTCTTTCCACTTGTACACAACTATAGTAATACATTGTGCTCACTAAGGTCGGTGCGTCACCCTGCATCGCCTCTTACTGTCGCCTTCTATTCGCCGATTATTCATAGAGTCCTTCGTCATCCAAAAAGGTGTTACACATCCTTGCAATCGTTCGAATCCTAGGCTTTCCCATTTTCTGATTTGTAAATAGGGCGTTCTATAATAATAATAATAATAATAAAACGAACAAATTAGCGGAATATATGTTTGTGTGCAGCACAAGCAAAAGGAGTGCTCTGTTATCAGCTGCCGGTTATTCGTTTTAACCGGTTCAAAACCATGAGTTTAGTTTTTTTTACCCCTCGGCATTTTTCGCCTTTGCCCAGGAATCTCTCTTATCTTTAGAATGTCCTCCATTCACAGTAAACTTGAAACGCGCCATTCTTCGCTCCATAATTCTTCTATCACCTCTAAATCATTCTTCTCGCAATGAGCTCGTTCTCCGAGTCGGCAGCGGCTCTTCTGCAATCACAACTTTCTTCCATCTCTCCGATTCCTATAGCGATTAACAGCAATTACATTGATGATTATTCTCTATCTCTCCAGATGCTTGCGGCACCCAACGCCGTCTCCTTAGCCAGTGTCAATGGAAGCTCATCGCTTCTCACTGCAACCAATGGCGGATTAAAATCAAACAATAATTCTGCCGAGAAAGTGCCAAGACAACAGTGCTATTTGTGCGATTTGCCACGCTGGCCGTGGGCAATTATCAATGATTACATTGAGCCTGTTTGCCGAGGATGCGTCAATTATGAAGGACCTGATAGGTTAGTGAAAATAAACATAATGTTACAATGTTAAATGGAAATCTATTTTTATAGTTCAATTTCATAACTTTTATTTTGCAAAAGTCATAAGTTTTCTTGTCCTGTTGTGGGACATACCAAAATGACACCCTGTCTCATGATAAGACTTCTTTCAATTGTTTCAGAATTGAACTTGTACTCGAAGAGACTCGTCAACAGAAAAAATTACAAGGAGTCGGTATCAGTGATGCACAAAATTTGAAAACCTCCATCAGGGACATTTCACTTTCGCAACAAACATCATTACAATCACTACCGGTAACTTCTGCAAATGGAATCGGGAGGATAAGTCCTCAAAGAACACCTCAGCCACCGGCACTTCCAACTTCTCCATTCCAAGTTCCAAACATGAATAACTTGGAGGTAAGCCCCTTTTGCGGGATTTTTTGAAAATTACAATTATCAGATTCTTTCAGCAAGCTTTGGCTCACCAACGTCTGCTTCAGATGACACATACAAATCCACGTGCTGTTGATGACCTCATTCAACAGTCACTTCGTAATTTGGGTCATAACTCCCATCTACTGGCTCCATTCATGATGAGCATGATGCCCAGTACAACATATCCAAACCCCCGAAAACGGGAATCTGATGAAGAGCAAAAGCCGGAGATTTACGGAAAAGTTCAAAGAGGTAAACTGCAGTTATCAGTATAAGATAAACTTTATTTTTTAATGTGGCATCGTCCCCAAAGAATAAAACCAGTTTTTGCGTAAGGTGTGGTGCCTTCTCTTCTCCCGATTAGCCCGTATGTCATCTCTCACCCTCTCGAATTGCGTAACACCGACAGACCTGACAGAAACCAGCCGAATTTAGAAGAATTAGAAGAGAAGAGTAGAGAATAGAATGAGTGACCTCGAGAGAAATAAAAGGCTAGATATGGGGTCAACGTTGAAAACGGAACCGGTTTTAGGATGGTAGCGTAGTTGGCTGTGGTGGCGCCTGGCACCCAGGGTCATCATCCTCTCATCATCATCTACCTTCTTTTTTTCCAGGCGATGCCCAAACAACTACTGCTTCGCCAACGTCAACTCATTCACCCGATCACCCTGGAGTCAAAGATCGTAGGGGGATCGCTCCAATTGAGAGAATTTTAAGATGCACGCTCTGCAACGAGCGTCTAGAAGATACACACTTTGTTCAGTGTCCAACAGTTGGGCACCATAAGTTCTGTTTCCCTTGCTCTCGAAGCAGTATCAAAGATCAATGCAAAAGCAGCGATATGTACTGTCCATCTGGGGACAAGTGCCCTTTGGTGGGATCCGCCATGCCATGGGCTTTCATGCAAGGAGAGATTGCTCAAATCCTAGGAGATGAGTATGACGAGTTCAAGAAGACTCGGGAAGCTCATGGGCTTGCTCCACCAATGGGAGCCAACGCGGCTACTCTGGCTGCCGCCGCTGCTGCCGCTGCACAGGTTGGTCAATTGAAGTTATCCATGGTGGAACACTAATAAATCCCCGCGTGCAATACTAGCATGTGCTTGCGTTTGTTTTTTTTTCGTTTGTGTTTGAAATTATATCACTGGCACTTTGGATGGTTTTCAGTTAAGACGAAGGCAGAATGCACAGAGAGCCCAAGCTCATCGCACCCTTTCACGAAATACGATTAACACTTCTTCCTCGTTTGTAAGTAAATACTAACTTGTCTATCTATCAATTAATTTCACTGTAAAGATCACTCTAATTCAACATGATTCTCTCTGAAAATTTCTCTCTAACGTTCTCCATTTGCAGAAGAACCAAACATCTCCAGCGTCTACCACAACGTCTGCAACTTCTTCCACGTCTTCTGCCACGTCCCCAAAAAACTGAATGACGTGCGATTTTTCTCTAGGCATCAATAATTCGTTGTTCATCTCTCGTTTTTCTCAGTCCCACTGACTTTGTTCAAAGCTGCTCGTAATGCTTTTGTAAGCTTCATCTCGATCTCTCCCCTCCCCCTTTCCAATTTATTTCCTTCTATTTCGGTCCCAACTCCGGTGTGATTTTTAAGGAGCTCTTGGTAATAATGCATACACTAAACAATTTCCTTTTTTCTTGACTTTTTTTTTTACTTTTCTTTCTGCTGCGTCTGGGAATTACGGTTTCTCTCTTTTGTTTCAGCCCTATGTTAACCTCTTTTTTTCAAGCTTCTTGTTTCTTACTTAAAGTAACCTCTCCGCCCTGCCACCATTAACCCCGCCCACCGCTGTCAGAGAAAAATTACACAGCCAGAAAAATGAAGTAGTGGAAAGAAACGTCATAATCAAAACAAAGAATCCCGCCGAAGCTTTCATTTTGCCAAACGTTCATTCTTCGAATAAATGTTTCTGCAAAGATGTGAACTATCAAATCTCTCGACAATCTGGAAAACAGCGAGCAGCATAAATTTCAAGAATGTTAAAAAAAAACTTTTAGTTGAAATGTGGAATTAATTGGACGGATGCATGGATGAAGCTTTCGAACATAGAACAACAACTGTCCCCGTACTTGATTTCTTGTTTTTCAGTTTCCTCCACCATTGTGGGTGAATCTCCGCGTGAAAGTACAACATGACACTTCTGAAACATCGTTTTCAGCTCGCTGTTATCAAAATGGTCAACCAACGTCCACTTACCCATCGAGCGCATGAATTGAAAGAAAACTGACAGACAGAAAAACGAACTGATACCATATGTCAGAATTGAGTTTGAAGAGTACTGTGCAGTTTATCATGTCGATCAAGTGAAGAGTGTCTTGTATTACACTCTGAAAAACTGTGTTAACATGGGGTGATTGTAACACGAGTTTCGCATAAGCTGATGGGCGCTGGCGCATTTTTCGTGTCATAATTTCACTTCCATCAAAATGGAAGCGTGTTTTAATAACCTTGTTTCCAAACTTTCAAGTTTCTACAGTACTGGCCAAAAAGGTATTCGCAAACTGTTTTTCGAGCATAACTTTTCTGAAACTTCCCGGATCGATCTGATATTTTAAGAAACAGTTTAAAACGGTAAAAGAATCTGATTCAACACAAGAATAGTCAGATTTTCGAAAATTTGAAAAAAAAAATCGAAACATTTATGAAAATGGCAAAAAACCGAAAAATGGAACTCTGACTTTTGAGATCTAGGAAAGACCGGTAAATGAAAAATAGCATTAAAACATGATTAATATAGTTTTAATATTTTGTTGGGTAGCGTTTGGCGTCGATGAACGCCCGGCCCACATTAGACCGTGCCCAGGGTCTCATTGTGTTTTCCAAGATGTCTCTATGTAGGTTGATTCTTACAAGCATGGTGGCTAGGCACCGAGGCACCATCTTGGCAAAGAGGGGAATGGGCTCAAGCATCAACGGAAATGCTCCTGAAATCTCACAAACAACCGCTTGAAAAACATCATTTTGATTAGTGGACTACACTCAATAATCGTTCAGAAAGCGGAAGGCCTCGCAGTTTGATTATTCAGGAGAGAATTAAGGCCGTCAAAGAACGAGTTCGTCGGAATCTGCTCCGAAGCATTAGAAGAAGGAGTGATTAATAACTCAGTCAGAAGAATAGTAAAATGTGAGTTCGGACTAAAACCTATATCGTGTTCGAAAGACTGCAATTCTGTCGGAAAAGAACAATCTGACTCGTATCCAGAAGTGCAAATCTCTACCTGCTGGCACGCGCCAAAATGAGCACATAAAGATGCCGTTCACCAACGAGAAACATTTTATAGTAAAACCATCGAGTTCTGCCGAATTCAACGGTTTTTGGTGCAATCACCTCAGATGCCAATATCTTTCATTTTCGCTGATCTGGCGGTGAAAATCGAAAAAGAGCACTATTTGGAGGGGATTTTGAAGAAGCATGTGCTTCCACGAACCAAATCCCAATTTGGAAACCAAGTCAGAATTTTTCAAAATGTAGGCAAAAATCGTTCAATCATGGTGCGCGGCCAACTTCTCTCGATTCATCGACAGTTCCGAATGACAAGCTTCTTCGCCAGACTTGAATCCGCTTGACTATTCCGTATGGGGTGTTCTTCAGTGAAGGGTCCAAGCACGTCCACGTCCCAATTTGTAGTCGTTGCAGAGAAGTTTGGAAGCAGAATCGGCCAAGTTATCCCCAGAATACTTCTGTGCCACCATAGTTACGTTTTCGAAGAGACTAATGGATGTTGTGAAGAAAATAAAGGAAACAGCCTCGAAAAACTACGATAATTTCATTTTTAGGAAGGTTTCAATAAGCCATTGTTGAATTTACTTGTTTATATCATTGTTAATGTCATTTTACGAAACTTACATCGCTTTCAAAGTGTTGCCATACTTCTGGCGCACCCTGTAGGATCTGTTTTTTCTATGCTCGATGTGCCCAGTTCCTTGTTTCCTGTACAATCTGACCAAACAGAATAGACAAATCATACCTGCATGTACATGCTGATCCTCCTCTTCTTTCTGCGAATGCAGTCTCCGGATGAAACGCCTTCTACCTGAACACAAATCTTATCAATTGCAGCCCAATTCTTTTTGTCTGCTTCACTTCACATATTTTTCCATCGCTTTTCAATTAAAGCGATGCAATGCAACTCACTTTATTATGAATTAGTTTGAGAAAAGTGGCGAAATTAAGTGAGTTCGAGGTGATCGATAGGCTGAGAGTTGAAAAGAAAATGAAATCAGCCAGCCACAATGCGCAATCAAAGTTTTCCGGCCTCCACGAGAGGACGTCTGGATCGAAGACGAATCCACACTCGTCTGAAGAAATGTCTTATGATTTCATAACGTATTATGCTTATTTTCTTATTTTTATTGCAACAACAGACGTTTTATCTAAGACTGATCAAAATTCAATTTTTTAAATAAGATTTTCTGATTCAATGAATATTTTCAAGCACATGCCATTTTTGTTTACCTGGAAGACCAATAACGGTGTAAACGACAGCAATGCACATAGAAAGAAGTATAGCCAAATTTGTTATTGGAAGTCTTGATTTTTTCATGGATGACATAGGGAAGTAGAGCACATAGAACCGATTTACCGACATGCACACTTGGAGAAGTGGCCCTAAAACATTAAAAAAACCGTTATACTTTAATTATGATAGTTGCTAAACACTTTCTTTCATACCGTGGTGATAGTCGCTTTCAGAATTTCATAATAAAATACTAATGTACCCTTTGATGCCTGAACCCCTGAATTCTGAACCCATGATTCTGAATTGTGAATCTGGAAAAATGTGGCTGCATTGGACGTTTTGCTTATTTTTCATACAGCTCGAAGCAGCAGGTAATTACAGTTAAAAATGTGCAAAAACTTCAGCTTAAATTCGAGTAGACAACCAAAATTCCAAAATGAAAAATCAAGTGTGATTGTTGCTTCCTGTATTGCTGTGATTTGTTGTTCAACAAAGGGGAAACGTTTCTATTTGGGCTAAACACCCTTCAGTAACAAAACCTAGAGCGCAATGTGACCTCTTGATCAGAACAATGTTTCGGCATTCTCACTATTTTCCAAGTATTAAGAGACGTCGAAACATTGGTTAATACACTTAGATCTGTTCAGAAGTAGTTTTGGGTGGCGAGTACACAATCCCGGGTTTTTATGGGTTGATTATCATGAAAACAGAAAAACGTCACTTTCCCATTATATTTCAAATTGAATCGAAAATAGTCCTCACACAAAGTGTCGTGTCTACTATAGGGAATCGATTTCTATTTTTCTACTTTTTCTATCGAAGATTTATAAATACAACGCGCTTCGAAATTATAGATATCCCCTCGGGTTGTTCTGGATTTTTTGGGCTAAGTGAAACTTTTTCTTAAACACCTGATCGAACTGTATTTGCCGATTTTCGATTCAATTTGAAATACCCTAAATATACGCATTACAGGGTGGCTGCCATGTAGTGTTACATAACTTTGCGTGGATTCTGGCGCATGAGCACAAGTCGCTACTGTATCAATTTTATTTTTTATTAATTATTACATATTTATTACTATGTTTTTCAATTTTCTGGTTGCAACTTCCATTTTTAAGGTAATGACGGCTGCTTCACCCCATCGTGGTTCTATTATTAAACTGATGCAGCAGGGTGTGTCGAATTCGGAGATCGCTAAGCGGTTGAACGTCAACCGAATGCTTGCTCATCGGACTGTTACTCGCTTCCACCGTCTTCGTACACCTGATGACCATCCAAGATCGGGTCGTCCTGTCACTTTGACGACGCCAAAAGCGTTCGGGAAAGAATCCGAAGAAATCCGGAGCGAAGCATGAAGAAGCTTGCTAAAGACTTCAAAAAGTGCCGATATTCTATGGGAATCATTGCCAAAGAGAAGCTGAAGATGTCTCCGTATCGTATGCAGAATAGCGCATTCCTGAACGAGAAAATCAAAGATCTCCGAATGCAAAAAGCACGAAAGCTTATCCAAGGCACGCGCCCAGGCACACTGTTCACAGACGAGAAATTTTTCACCGTCGAAGCTAATAATAATGGCCAAAACCATCGGGTTATTGCAAAAGATTTTCAAACTGCCTGTAAGATTGGAAACATTCTCAATAAGACATCTCATCCGTCTTCAGTCATGGTTTTGGTGGAATTTGCTCCGATGGCAAAACCCCGCTGATTTTTGTTGATTTGGGAGCCAAGGTGAACCAAACCTACTACAGAGAAAACATTTTAGAGGCTTCAGTTCTTCCGTGGTCCAAATTGCATTACGGAAACCAATCCTGGTGCTTCCAACAAGACGGCGCACCGGCTCATCGCGCCAAGGCCACTCAGCAGTGGTGCAAGAACAATTTTCCTGAGTTCATCTCCTCGTCAGAATGGCCAGCGTCGTCACCCGACCTGAATTCTCTGGATTACGCCGTTTGGGGATATTTGACCCAGAAGGTTTCCACCAAAAACTACGCTAGTTTGAGCGCTCTGAAGGTCGCACTTGTGAAAGCCTGGGACGAAATGGATGCCAACTACTTGCGTGCCGTGGTGGACGATTACCCGAAGAGATTGAGAGCGGTGGTGAAAGCCGAAGGAGGGTGATTTGAAAACTATTGTTAACACTTGTTTTTGTATCATTTCAATAAACTTGTGTCCAATTCTGGTGAAAATTGAACTTGTTTGAAGACATTTATAACGTTTCAAGGGTGTAACGGTATTTGGCTGCCACCCTGTAATACAATAAGAAGCGATAAGTAATAAGAGGAAAAGACGAAAATTTTGAGAAATTAAACCAAAAATAAAACAATAAAACAGCGCTCTCGTAAATCAACACAACTTTTCAAGCGAGACGGTTATTTTTTAGCTGGATCACATTTCAATAAGTGTTTCGACTGTTATGTGCATTTATTATCACTAGTTCAGTTAATTTTTGCGTTATAATGCCAAAACCCGAATGATCTGGATGCACTCCAATCATAACTCGTTGTGTGGGTGCTGCTGGCTCACGCTAAATGAACTCGTCAACAGTGAAACTTCTTGTATCGAGGGACGAGGACAAATTAATGCTCGTTGGTTCTCACTTTTGGGGAAATACAGGTAGGAATCAGATTTTATCTTCAGTTTCAGTCGGTTTCAACAAGATTACGGCCCTGAGCACAATTCGGTTAGTAGTTAAAGTGAGCTTAAAATCCAAATTCGTCGAATAGTCTATGTCCAGGGCTGGCTCACAATGAATCGCTTTGTTCAGCGATTACTGGGATTCTGGAATCCATCAAGAGCACTGAGAAGCCATTATCAATGTTCAGTTATTTTTTGTAACTATTCAAAAAAAAGCAAAGGAAATATTTGAACTTTTTTCAATAGACCTACCTAAAATATACGCTCCCCATCCGGCTACCTGACCAAATGCAACATTGAAAATTCTTGGAATAGTTTCATACTTGGGATGCCTATAATTAACTTGTTTGCAAAACAATACGTTGGTCAATTATTCCGACACTCACATGGCACATAAAGGAGTTGACCAAATCAGAAATGATATGCAAACTATTGAGTTCGGAATAGTTTTGACAATGCAAAGTTTATGAAATCCACTGAACGGCTTTTTTCTAGTTGCAAGCTTCCAAAATACATACAGATTAACAAGGAAACCAGGAAGGCTTATCTGAAAATCTCAGTTCTCATGAGGATAACCTTAATGTACGATGATGTGCATACTTACCATTGCTAATAATATGGCCGCAAAAAACGGCAACGCGAGAATCATTTCGAAGAGATGCAACGGAGTATCTTAATCAGCCTGCGACAAAAATTTATAAACTCGAAAAAAATATATGTCTATTCAGCTTTACTTCCAAGTTATGTATTCCGAAAAGTAGATTAGCAAGCGAAGCCAGTCTAGCAAAATTTATTTATATCAGTAGAAAAACTCCACATGTTTTCAGTTAAGTTAACAAGAATAAATTAGAAACCAATAAGAAACAATCAAAGAAGTTTGGCAAGTTGCCGTGAAAAGAATTGCTTGCCGATTGTCACGTTGTCGGTAAACTGTTTTGGTCTACACCTTTCCGTTTTTTGTTGTACATAAATAACCGGTGATTTACAGAATTCCGCAGTTTCAAACAGCCAGTTGCCTAATTCTATTTCAGCTCGCGGTTTCTCACTGCAAGTTACCGTATACCTGCCAAATATTCTGTATGAAGTTTTCTTCTTAGTTTTGGGCAACGTGCCAATTCGCAAGCACTCAAGCACTTTGTAAAAAGTTAGCGGACATTTTGAAATTTTGAAAAACGAATCAATTGAGAGTTCTAGATGAAAATATGGTCCGTGCCCTTCTTATTTAAATAACTTGCTGCTCACTATACGGTTACAGTTCCTATTTGTGATAAAGCAGTTTGATATATGAAATATCCTTTAATAAACTGAGAGTGTAAACTGGACTGGTGCTTGCATGCATGCATACTAGTGAATTTGGAACTCTTGTAGAAACAATGTGAAGTTTTTATTGCATGCATGAACGAGCTACTCAATCCACACACCATCGTGCCATTCTGGACGTCGAAATGAAACGTAATTGTCTGGCGTCTGGAAGAAGCATGAATGCTTTTGATGTTTGGAAGAAGTTGTGGCGTTTTGATGACCTGTGGGAAGTATGTATCTACGCAAACCATACTCCTCAGTTTCACAGAAGATGTGTTACGAAAGGCTCCTAATGTTCGGCTCCGATGCTATTCATAAAGCTGTGAGCATTTTTTTTTATGTAGTTCATGTCATATAATGAAAACAATTCAATGATTGCTTCACGTTAGAATAGTTCATTAATTCAAAAATTGTTGAAACTTTATTTGAAAAACATGTAGAAATCTGATAACTGAACCCTTGCTCAACTATCCGTCAAATTCGTTGTTTCGCTTCAATTTTATTCTAAAAAAGACATAGGATTCACTGCACAAAACAATTTAAAAATTAAAAACGGTCGTACACAATAAGTTCTCCGATACCCGCTCCTCCACCCTCCCGGCTGGCAAAGTACATTTTTCGGGTTTTATATTCATTTTCCAATCTGAATAGCAACTAGAAAATAAATTACTGAAATTATGTTCATTTTTTCAAAATATCTTTTGAGAGTAAAATGAAGAAATGAACGTTGTTGCATAAAACAATTTATTCGATGCACAAAAGGGATAAATGATATGCATATGCCCTAATCGTAAATTCATCTCCAGAATCATTTCTCTGGATCTGTAGTCGGTAACGCCGTTCTTCCATTTTGCCTTCTTTCCGGCATTGTTTCTGGAAGAAGTGTTCCTTTTGTCTCAGGTAGTTGCAGCTGGAATGCGATGGCGTCGAATAAGCATATTCCGGTCAAAACTGCATAAGGAAGACTTTTATATGGACACTGAAACACATCTCATTTTTTTTCGTGAAATTCGGAAAACTTCTAGTTGTCGCTGTCGCTGGGCCAAACCGAAATGAATATTTCAAAGTTCAATTTGCTATATTTCACGAAAAATGCAGATATTTCAGTGGAAATAATGGACGGCGGCTCTGCAAAAATTGTACAAAATTTACTCAAATTGTCATTTAATTAATTCAATGTCACTGACAAAATATGAAGACTGGAGCTTTTTATAATTTTTTAAACGAAATTCGCCAATTATTTTTATGTGCACATATGCTGTATGTCGCTATAAAAAACATGGCAGAGCTCATGTGCCCTAACTGTGCAATGTACATGTGATACGTCTCAAGAGCAGCAGTACCGAGGCGTGCTCAGAATTCCGTGACGGAATTTCCCGATTATCTAATAACAGTGTTTAATAGTAATTTAAAAAGTAGTGTTTAAGATTAACGACTGTGGTGTTCCCAACGCAATTTTTTTCCCATCATACCTTGGAAAAAATAATACAGAAACTATTACGAAATTGAGTTGATTACAAAAAACGCCTACAAAACCTGCACGTTTACATGGTAGACGACAAGCTTGCAATCCAAATCGTAAGCACCGCGGTATTCAATTGCCGAAAGTTATTGTACTCCTTTTGTGCCGCTAGTTCCAAATAATACTTAATGCTTTTCAGTTGAACAACTGATAGTGAGTGCAGTTGCACAAACACCTAGATGAACCCTTACAACTCTAACTTTGACTCTTTTCGGCAAATTGCTGCAAAACAGCTATGCATATTACTAAATAAATCGGCAAGTCATTGTACGAAAAAAGCTTGTTAGCCACCGCCATTCGGCAAGCTATTATTTTCTCGGCAACTTGCCGAAACCTTTTGACAGTTATTTCCAATTCTAAAACACTATTTCAAAATAGTCACTAGCTTTCCACACTCTCCAAATAACGTAAGCAACAAAAACTGATGTACTGCAAAAAAGATCTTTACAGTGGCTCTTAGAATTTCTTACACCGGTAATGCACAGATCTCAGACCGGACCTTATCAAAGGGCCACTGTCGTCGTTTCCGAAATGTTCGTCTCATCCCTGTGGAAGGAAATATCCCAGGCGCCCTTCTCTCCGCCCGAGAGAAGTCTACTTCTTGCATTGTTTACTGTCGAAGATTTGCTCAAAATCAATTACACGACAGGGAAAGGCACTTCTGCGCTATATATTTTGGAGCATTTTATGTTAATTCAATCTAGATAAAAAATCTGCTCAGCTATAAGTTGTATGTGTAAAGATCGAAAAACTAATCTGATATGTACTCAAATATTGGACGAAATAGTCAAAAATAACCGAATAACAAAGAATCCAAATATGGCTTAAAATCTGTATTTTTTTCTAGTTTTAGTTGTTTTTTGATTTTATGTTCATAAATTGCATTAAATTAAATTAAATGTTTTAACTCGTGGCGGTGCAGAATCATTTTCGGGAAAATTTCAATATAACCTCCCACCCTGTTTAAACCCCCCACTACCCGGATAACCGCCACCGCCGTTGAAATTTGGGAAAGTTCGAAGAAGGGGGCCTAATTGGAATGATATCAGTGGGGGGTTTAATTGGAATTAAATATATCCCACCATCGTTGATTTGGGGGGTGTATATTGAAATACCTGGAAATTTTTCAATTAGCTCCCCGCCCCCCCCCCCCCGACAGATTTCATTCCGATCCCCACTGTCGGAATGAAATCTGTCGGAGGGGGGGGGGCCACCTAGGTCATCTTAATATAGTGGGGGTCATATTTAAATGGGAGAGAGAATGGTAAGCTCATTTTCAGGGGGGGGGTTATCCGGTATTTATAATTGGGGGGGGGGGTTTTGCAATGTTCTGGGGTTTATTGAAATATACCCTCATTTTCGGCCCAACCAGCTGACTAGGTAACCTTCGACAACTAATAGGGGGGGGGGGCGAGCTTATACCAGAATGAAGAGTTGAGGCCCTAAAATGTTGCCCATTCTAGATGCACTTGATTTGAATGAAACTGCAGAATTCCGAATAACTGTTGGATAGAATTCCATGAGCACCATAGACTTTGTGATGAACACTTGAGATGCGGTGGCGGTGGCTAGTAGAGTGGCCACTCGGATGACAGTGGAATACTCTTCTTCGTGTTCTAAAAACCATTTTCAGATTGATAACCATTAATCCTAGAAAATGATACCAGTGTAATATGTCACAAAAATCGAGAACACGCAAACAGCAATCGTCAGCTTTGAGATCAAATGAATGTGTTTCCTTCCCAAATTTTTGAATTTTAAGTCAGCCAAACCAAAACAAATATTGAGAATCCATCGGAACGATCCCATGAGCAACGCATTAATGTACAGGGACCCCGACAGTTTCTCGATATTAAAAACAAAACCGTAGTTTGTGAATGACGTGGAAAACATGCCGAGCCACATAATCATAGTCACTGACGCCATATATTTGTTCCAGAACAAGTGTCGGAAGTCATATTTCTTTCTTTTCTCAGTGCTTTCTGCTTGACGTTGCTTTTCTGCGTCTAGCATGTGCTCAATTTCCATCCACGAATGCTTCGAAGTGTTCCCATCAACTTCCATTATTCTTTTGAGAACTAACCGAGCATCGTCAATTTTTCCAGCTTGAATCAGCCATCTGGGAGATTCTTGAACAAATCTAAATATTAGAAAACTCAATTTTGCGCTTTGATATCGCTGAATAAAAACTAACAGGAAAACGATTGCGCCAGGCATTGAAAGAGCAAAAATCGCGTATTGGTAAGTAATCCAATCCTGCGATAGATATGCTACGAGACTGAGAAGCATGTAGTTTGGAGCCCAGCTGATCATGGTGGCAATCCAGAAGCGGTGTTGACGAGGGACGTGTTCCATTTTATAAACTCCATATGTGCTCAGCAACCCACCTTTGAAAAAGGATAGAATGGTTCGCACAAGTGTGAAGTAAATGAGATCCTTGACCAACGTGTTGACGATACTCAGAGCAGATACCATAAAGAAGCACACAGAAAGCACCTAAAACCAAGGAAATCAATTGTTTTTTTTTGCCATTAAGTTTCTCATCCCGGATTCTTAAAATAGACTTTAGAAGAGCATTCACCTCATTTGGTTCACGTTGAATTTACAATTCACTACTTAACATTTCAAGTTTTATAACCGTTGTTTAAATGCTCTTCGCGCCTAGAATCCCAATGAAACGCAGCAACTCATGCACTTTTTCTGGTGTCTTATATCTAGAGGGGTGATTCGGAGGACCAAAAAAGTTTCCAGAATTGACACTTTCAGTTTGCCTACCTTCAACCTCCCGTGTCGATCGGCTACAGCTCCCGCTGTAACAGATCCTATCAAAACACCGATCATTTGCACTGAAATACTAGTTTTGATCCAGGAGCCTTCGTCGCAAAAATGCCCAAACTAGAAAAAGAGTTGCAAGATAAAATTCAAATCTCCATGTTTTTACATCAATATTTATAGAGTAAAAATCATATTTCGGCGTGATTGTGCAATTTGGTGGATTATGAAAATCGTATGATGATTTGCAAATGTCCTTTATAAAATTGTCTGGACCTTCACAGCTCACAAGCTTTGGGTAAGCTCCTAAACGTGTATTATAAAAAATAATGTTTCTCTGACAGTGAGTGATCTGAAACGTACCTGCATACATCATATAAAGCGTGTTACCAGCTCCAGAAAGAAGCATAAACTCGGAGAAAAGAAGTATGAGCCAGCAGTATCTACCAAGACTCATGAAGTTATCCAACGTTTTTTCTTCTTTTGCAGGCAGAAGCTTTATCTCATTCTCCTGATTTGGCGCCAAGGATAAGGTGGCGGTAGAGTCCATTCTGCAAGTCGTTCGTTTTTATTTTTAAAATATGTCTGAAAAGTAGTTACAAAGTTGAAATATTTCATCATTTTGCTTGGAATTTCACTATGTTTTCTATTTTTTATCATAATTTGAAGATCACAGAAAATCAAGAACACCTGTTAAATTGGACGTTTGAATGTTTGATCAGCGCTCTCAAGTTGAGAGATAACTTGGTGATGAAACTAATAATAACCAGAAAACACACCTTACTACAATAATAAACACTAAAACACTTTTTCAAAAAGAAAGTTGCAGGCCGACAAGCCGCTGCCTAAGCTGTGAAAAAGCCTTAATGGCTAAAATTGTCCAAATTTGGAATAGGACATCAGAACATAGTCTACGATGCAAAATGAATTTAAAAACTCTTTGGCTCTTAATTGGCAGGTTAGTCCAAAACAGAATAATGAACTAAGACAAATGGAGGACTAAATAAGACTCGAACCATTCAGCAAACACATATACAGATTTTTAAAAGTCGATTTGGCATTTATAAGGAAATAGTGTAGCAACGTTGGAAGTGGAGTAGAATATCACAATCGGATTGCTAAATGGCAGCAAAGGCAAACTTCGCAATGGGGCGATTTGCATGAATAAGTGTTTCAGTCATTCTTTCGATATGCACGCAACATACATATGGTGTACATATGCACCAGTATTTTGAGATACATATAGAACAAAAGCAGTGGCAAGGGAAGTTAGAAATTTTCAGAGAAATTTGAAAATCTTTTGGAATATTTTAGTATAGTGCATTCCTTAAAATGTCTGATAAATCCTTGAAGTGCTTTAGGAGGTCTGACGAATCATTAACGTTTCTTCCAGGCCTGATGAAGCCTTAAACGATCTTTACAAAGCCATACAAAGCCTTAAAAAGAATCCTTGGGTTGGCTCATAATTTTTTGCTGCACACTGATTCGGCTTGCACACTGATTAACTTGCTTTCTGATATTCCCAAAGTCGGGCATTAATATTCCCAGCATTATTATTCTATTGTTAAGATAGAAGCATGCCAAGAAAAGTCGTATTTTCTCGTCTATTCGTAGATCTGCTGTAATTTATATTGTTTTAATCAGATGTACCGTATGCTCATTGCAACATGAAGAATAGCTGAGAATTCATTGTGAAAACTGGAATGTTGAGGATTTCAGAAACTGGAAATCTAAGTTGTTTTCCTCCGTCTCTTTTTTTATAAAGAATAGAGAAATACGAAATGAAAACAGTGTCAGATCTAGATTTGCATAATAATTGACAGGCTTCTATTTGCTTAAATACGACTTTATTTAAGTGGTGTTCATGCACTCCAAAGATCGAACAGAAGCACGTGCATTTTGAAACAGCGTCAAGCAATTCTTGTCGTTTTTCAAGCTGAGGTCTGGTGCAGATGCATAAGTACAGAACGCCATTTATTGACATCATTATTTTTCAAAAAATACAAATTTGTTATGAAAATGGTGAAACTGACTCGAATGAGGTCGATTACGTACTCGTAGGAACAATGGGACATTGGAAAGATGACTGAGAAAAGAGAGAAGAATGAAAGGCGAGATCAAGAAAAATACCCAATGTGGGGTGCTACTATGCGTATGATACTTCAAAGAAACCGGTGTTGCGTTGTTTTCAGATTGATGAACGTTAGATTAAAATCCATTGCGTTTTTTGGAGCTGAGACCATCAGAGAAGATTGTCGATTTTCGGAAAAAATAGAAGATATCAGATTCTGAAGGTAGATCACGTCCATCGTCAAGTTCTTCTGAAGTGAAATCATCGATGAGGCGTTCTGGAAGCTCGCGGAATGGAAGGAACACATTCGGAGAGAATTGCCTTGAATTCGGGAACCGAATAATATCTGAAATGACAACATTCATCTATAGAAAGAAATCTTCAGAATAACTAACTGTTTTGTTGTGTAAGAATGGGAGCAGCGTACACGGATAATACGGTTACTGTAAGCATGAGAACGATGCAGGTGCAGGAGACCATGACTGTGGAAGGCAATGAGTAAGAAAATAAATGTAGAAACTGAATTCGTCTTTTTTGAAAATCTTCAGTGGGCGGAATTCGTCTTTTTCTCTTTTCACCAAAGAAATATAAGGAAATCTAAGGAGATGGGAAAGAGTAATTGATACGCGACCTCTTCTGCAGTTCTTCATCTCTCTTCCTCTTGTGATTTTCAAAAACTCCAGCCCATTCTATTTCGGTCGGGCGTGTACATTCCTCCGCGGATTCTATGATCTTATCAGTGTTTTGTAAATAAGATGTGAATACAGGTAATAAAGGAGATTGAACGTTGCAGAGATTACTGTACTGCTTCCTGTGGCATATTCATGTACGTACATATCACACCGCGTGTTTCTATTCTTGGTACTCATTGACATTGTTTCATATTTATACATACGTCACATGACTTTTCCTTTTACAGCACTAAATCTCTTTGGGAACGCACGCACGCACATGTACCGCAAATAATTCTTACCGTAGTCAGTTATTATCAATCATACACATCAAACACCACTACCGCCCTGCTGCTTCTTAACCACTGTTTATGTGGCTAAACGAAGAAAAATAGCCGATTGCGCATATGAAACAGGCCGGATGAGCCGCAGTTTGGCATCTGGGAATATGAAGATGCGCGGAGATGGCCGGCTGATGGCCAGTCTTTGAGTAGTTTCGCTTGCTTTGGACAGTGCTGCTCAAAACAAGAGCACACGTGGATTTCTTCTTTTGAAATTTGATTTTGGAATAATGTTTTCATTGTTCAATTAAATTTGCACATATCTTATAAAAAGTTAGATTATCTAACCTATTTCGATTCTTTAAAGAGATTCTCTTCCGCAAACGAACATCTTCTTCGTATCGAATCTTCGTTCTTTAAAAGTGACATGCAGAAAATGGTCATCAATCTCTTTCCCAATCTTTATAACATTAGTTAATTGCTTTGCAAAAGAGGAATAACGAAGAATCGAATCTGTTCATTCAATATAGTGATTACAACACTGTACTTAATCGGCAAAATATAAATGACAAAGCGATTAGCGAACAAAGAATAATTGTTCTCCCATTCCTTTTGATGAAAGGTGCCACTAAGACAACAAGACGTCGAATGATTGGATTCGACGGTTTCAGTATAAACGAGAACAATCTAGAAAGGCCGATCATTGGGAACAATGCGAACGCTATGAGAATCAAACCAAGGGTTAGTAAAAGCTGAAAATGCTTTTAATATGATAATCTGCTCAACGCAGACACTTCGAAACTGGCGATAAAATTATACGTAAATTACAGAAAACTTATGATAGTAGGGCAGCTCAAAATCTGATAATTTTTCTTATGTTTTTTGGTTTTATAATTGCGTTCATTTCCTTCTTTTAAATGGTCAAAGTAAATTCGTAGTGGCTTCCAAAAGTTATGTGGCCAGTGCTTTCCGGCTTGCAAGAAGTTTTTGTGAGAAATAATTGGAAATAAAGCATGATAACAGGCTTTTATAAATCTTTTCAGTAAGTTTTAAGCCAACTGCCAGAAGAAAAACAGCTTAAGGGCCGGCAAGCTATTTTGCACGAATGGTAACATGTCGCATTGCGCCGTTCCGAAATTTGTCTTTTTCACTGCAACTTGGCGTTTCTTAGGGCCATTTGCCGGTTTCTCAGTACGCTGCCGTATTCTTACCTAAAATTCTCAAAGCTAACGAGAAGAAAAGATGAAAATCAAGTTTCTGTGCTAGCATACAAGCAGATTAATCAGATGATGTAAGGAAACACCTTATCTATTCTTATCAGTCTTGCTCTTCTTCTCTCTTTCGCATTTCGGAACCTTTGGCAAACTCTAAACGAACTATGCTTGCCATAATTTTAATTTTATTCCAATTTGCTTCTGTTGCCACTCCCTCGAATCTATCACTAAAACACAACTCAAAAATCTCCGATTATGCTCGTGGACTCTCTGGAAATGATCTTACGGCATACGTAAACGGCCAACAGACACTTTGGAAAGCAGAGACCTCCCGTATGACATTTCAAGAGAAGATGGTAAGCTTTCGTGTCCACCAGAATCCTTCATATGTGTGAATTTCAGTCACGCGTAAAGGATATCAAATTCATCAAGTCGAACGAGGATGACGGCAGCAGGGAGAACAACCGAGCTCTATTAGAGATTCCGACAAGTTTCGACGCCAGACAGAAATGGCCGGAATGTTCCCAAATTGGATCCGTTCGCGATCAGTCAGACTGCGGTATGTCTGATGGCGACAAGTTAACAACACCCTTTTTCTCTTTTGTGAAATGTGAAATCGCTGACTAGTGACCGGTCAGAAAACGACGCTTTTTGAAGAAACGGCGGAAGAATATAGAAGTGGAAAGGGCGATGTATGATATTATTATTTTTATAATTAATTGTTTAATCTCTCACTTATTACACTAAGCCACGGTTTCATATTGAAAACATCAAAAGAACAACAATGCCAGAAGAAAAATGAGTCACCCAAAAGTGCGAAGACGTGAAAAATAGTCGTTCAAGAAACTGACCGTTGTTTTATTCCGTATTCAAAAAATCTGACAATAAATATTTCCTTTTTGAGGTTCTGCTGCTCACTTGGTAGCCGTAGAGATCGCTTCGGATCGCACGT
Source organism: Caenorhabditis inopinata (assembly GCA_003052745.1). Lineage (NCBI taxonomy): Eukaryota > Metazoa > Nematoda > Chromadorea > Rhabditida > Rhabditidae > Caenorhabditis > Caenorhabditis inopinata. The sequence continues at coordinate 8,620,564 of AP018155.1, read as the reverse complement.
GTATCTTCTCAAATGGAACTTTCAACTGGCCACTTTCAGCTCAAGATCCATTGTCTTGCTGTGTTGGAGTGCTATCAATTTGTGGTGATGGCTGGGGGTAAGCATATATACGGTATTTACTCCTATACAACATAGCACGGAATTCCGGCCTATTTTTCGATATTTTCATTTCTATTGCCGATTAAATTTATCCAATTAGCAATCACTGGATTTCGATCTACAGTCATTGTAATTTCATTACTAATGCCATTTATAATTTATCATATTGCAATTGTTGCAACCATCAATTTCGTTTGGTACTATAGTTAAAACGGTTTAATGATTACACCAGCTGGAACATTGTCCCATTCATTATTCTGCGTTTTTATCGCTGTTAAACGTCCAATTATCCTTGTTTGATCTAGTTGATAATTATTTGCTTTGAACACAAAATTTCAATGCACGTCTGCCGGCTTAATGACCGTCATCTTCAGCCCTTTAGAACAAGTATGAACTGCGCATTTGAATGAAATGAACACCTCGAATCACTGAAATATTTAATTTAAATCTTGCCAACGGAGGTTTCGTGTCTTCACTTACTTGGCACAAATAAGAGTCTCAGATATTTCTCTTTTCGGAGAACAAGATGGGCTCAACAATTATTTACAGGAACTTTTTATGTAATGCAGTCCTAAAAAATGCGGTCTATCTGAATTCAAGTCAACCACTATATTTGTACTTGTAGCAGTTTCTTGATCAGAAGAGCGATATACTGGTCTTTTTATTTTCCCATAGCATCACATTCACTTGAAGCTTGTCTTTTGATACTTTTGATTGAATATAAAAGTTATTTTCCTTATCTCTCGTAACACTCTATTGCTCACAATCTTTTAATTCGAAACATCAAGGTACACTGCATTTTTAGTAATTTCACCATGCAATAAGCATTTTTCTGACTACTTCTTGGACCACCAAGATCACAGAGCATGACTAGCTATAATCGGCACCAACACAAGTGAATAAAGGAAGGTTGTTAACTCACCGTGGAGTTTCCATACGAGACCTATGTGAATCGATAGATTAGAACACGCTGATAAAGAATCCGTTTTCAGAATTTGCTGAACGCTTCAGCGAAGCGAGTTATTTCGATCTGAAATTCCAGCACTAACCAGTTCCTCCACGACATAACAGCCTATTTTTAGTGTGTTGAACCGTGGCAAGTTGGTGAAGTGGGTATACCCTTATACTCGCTTCGCTGAAGCGTTCAACAAATTCTGAACACGGATTCTTTATCAGCGTGTTCTAATCTATCGATTCACATACATAGGTCTCGTATGGAAACTCCACGGTGAGTTAACAACCTTCCCTAGTAAGTAACTAAGTAAGTAAGTATGACTAAAATTTGTAACACCGATTTCGGATTTATACTAGGTCACTACGATAACAAACTCGAATGGTTAACCCCTCTTGATATCGAGTTACGGTTGTCTGAAAAAGTGTACGATACCTTTCAATAGCTTTGAATGACTGATTTTGATCGAAGCTGTTAGGATGAAAGAATCGACTAGGTAACTAAATAAGTAAGTAAGTAACCCATGTCTTGTCGGAGATATTTTTATTAACATTTCTCGCTTGCAGGTGTTTATATTACTGCTTAGAACTTACCGAAAAAAATGAATCGCTGCTCATTATCTTGGACTGCCTTTGAAAAATTCTTCGGCTGATTCTAAATGATTTTTAGCGCTCTCATGTTGTTCCAAACGGATTCATTGAATATTAAAATCGTGTTTTTTTTCGCGGTAGTCATGCTTTTATCATTTCACTGTCTTTTTCTTCCATTATTCAGTCTTTCTTCTTAACCCAATTCAAGACACACGATCTAGGTTCTTTCAACTCCGTCGCCACCAAATAAATATTGACGGCGGCGGTATGAGCTTCTTTTTTTTGCATAGGTCCATTCTAGAGCCCTACGTTTCCGTTGCAGATCAGCTAGGAGGTCGGTGAGCATTTGCTAGAAAGTGAATACGGTATTTGTGTTTACAGAAGTTCACAGAATCAAAAGTTCGAAGATTTCATATTTGCAATTTGTTTCTTTAATCGCATTGACAAATTTATTTACATTGACTTTAATAATGATACTTTAATACTAAGAATATTTGTTTTCAGATGCGACGGAAGTTGGCCAAAAGACATTTTGAAATGGTGGCAGGTTCATGGTCTCTGTACTGGGGGCAATTATGAAGATCAATTTGGTTGTAAGCCGTATTCAATCTACCCTTGCGATAAAAAATATCCAAACGGGACGACTTCTGTCCCTTGTCCCGGTTACCACACTCCACCATGTGAGAGCCACTGCACTTCGAATGTCTCGTGGCCAATTGCCTACAAGCAAGACAAACATTTTGGGAAAGCTCATTATAATGTGGGCAAGAAAATGACAGATATTCAAATTGAAATTATGACGAATGGGCCTGTTATCGCTTCGTTCATTATTTACGACGATTTTTGGGATTACAAATCGGGAATCTATGTGCATACAGCAGGAGATGAAGAAGGTGGGATGGACACCAAAATTATCGGATGGGGTGTGGATAATGGCGTTCCATACTGGACATGTGTGCATCAATGGGGAACTGATTTTGGAGAGAATGGTAGGGTATTTGAAACTTTATTTTCTATTTATTTTCTATTGAAATACAAATCAATTTTCTAGGATACGTCAGAGTTCTTAGAGGAGTTAATGAAGTGAATATTGAGCATCAAGTTCTGGCAGCTCTTCCGGATTTAGAAAAACATAATTGAATAAATTATTATTTGTATTCTTCTAAAATAAATATAAATTGAAACGACAAGACAATTATAATGTTTTTCATCACTGAACCTGGAGTTATTACATTTCAATGTTTAAGAAATTGTGGATAGCTAAACTGCCGTCGAATTACAAAATTCAATAGTGTTAGAAATAGAACTGCGGAACGTTTACAATTGTTAAATTCATTTTGTTTTCATTATTCTAAACAAATTATTACAATGAGGGCTTTTCTGAACTTATTACTGATCGAAGAATGGGTATTATAACCGTATTTCCCCCCACAAATCTCGGTATTACCCCCCACTGGAATGAACCGGAATCGCCCCCCCCCTTTTTTTTTAATTTTATTCATCCATTCCTTCATTCATTCAAGAGAGAGAGAGAGAGTGATTTTTGATAAAGGATGAATGGCACTGTTGTTTAGGTGGGATCACGAGGGGCCCTAGAAGGATAGGGGGGGGGGGTGATTCTGGAATCGTGGGGGGTGATTCTGGGATCGTGGTGGGTGGTTCTAGAATCGTGGGGAACGATTCTGGAATCGTGGGGGGGGGCGATTCTGGAATCGTGGGGGGGGCGCAATTCTGGAATCGTGGGGGCGATTCTGGAATCGTGGGGGGGGCAATTCTGGAATCGTGGGGGGGCGATTCTGGAATCGTGGGGGGGGGGCGATTCTGGAATCGTGGGGGGGGGGTGATTCCGGTTCATTCCAGTGGGGGAAAACAAAGATATAATGTGGGGGTCATTATGAAAGATTACCTCTTTTCCGGAATCGCCCCCCACATCAAGAAGTTGGGGGCAATTCGGATATTTATACCTCACAGAATTGTCCCACACACACAATCACCCCCACATCCAAAAGTGATCGAAAACATAACTGTGTGGGGAGGGGTGATTCCGGTTATGGGGGCCGATAGAGGTGTGGGGGGCGATTCTGTAAAATTACCGAAGAATAATTACCCGGACACTTTGACAACGATATAACTCTAGAAGTAGAAAGCGAAAACGGTAGAAAAAATAGAATTGTTTAAATTGGAACGTTCATTATGCCTTGAAAGTTTTAACAAATGAGGAGTCGTTTACTGTGAAAGCATAATTCACCTCGAAATCTCAGAGTTCTTGCAAAAAATTCTGAAGAAGTTGTTATGAAAAGAATGACCGTCCACCGGGTTCCTCATGATTGCAGCGTTATTGTATTAGTAGCGATTTGTGATATTGGTAAATGCCCATTTATTTTCAATAAAACGGTATCGAAATCAACGAAAACAACTAAATCAAGGTGATTCTGGAGAAGCATCTAGTTCCCTGGGCCCAACAGACAACATTGGTTTTTTCAACAAAACGGAGAACCGGCTCATAGAATAGGTAATCCTCATCCAAAACTGGTGCTTCTTCGGCTTACCTGAATCCTCGGGACTTTTCGGAACGTGTTCTCTTTCGAATAAGGTCAATGCTATAATAAATATCACACCAATATCAAATTTCGGAAGAAGTCTATGGTGAAGGGATGAGGCAATTTGTCTCTGGACTAAGTGCTTGCGGTAGTGGTTCCACTAAAACTGCTGTTAAATTTCAACTGTCTTCGTGGTCTATTTCTGAAAATTTCTGGAGTGTCTTTGGGATTATTTTCCACCAAGTACTATGTTTAAAAAAACAATCGTTATGAGAATTCTTCGTTCCTTCTTTTCTTTTTCTTTTGTTAGCTTTTTGCACCGTTAATTGCCAAGAGCAGGGATTTTCTGAGAATTTCCTCATTTTCTCTTATGTTCTCAGGGATACATAATTATGTAGCGAAGAGAGAAACACCGGAATCTTGAAAATTAAATAGATCATTCAACAATTATTCAAGGGGCACTCCAAAAATTGGTGGTGCAGCAAAGAACATTGTCATAACGTTGATTTTGCTAGCATTACACAACTTTAAAATATCCCACAAATTATCAGAATATTATGGAAAATTGTGGCGGATTCAAATTTTCAACGAATTTTTAAACAGCGTTTCTTGGATCACCCGAACGGCTACAAGTATTGCTGCCAAAAATGTTTTACAGGTGATTCTCCTTCAATTTGGTCGTAGTTTCAGCTGCTTGTCCGCCTTGATAAACCCACTCGGCACGCCTCACGTTGTTGTCATAGAGTACCCATTTTTTATCTCCAGTAATGATTTCTCCATGAGTGCGGTGAAGATTTGAGCCGGTATCAACACGGGTGCCCAAGTTGTGTTGCGTCAAAACGTGGGGAACATATCGTCCGAGTTTTTGAATTTTTCCAAGGCGTGCAAGGCCCCGATCAATGGTTGCTTGACTAACCCTAAGGGTCCTTGCTGGCTCACGGGTTGTTGGGAAAAGATCACTCTCCACTTCGGAGCGTGAAGTATCCAAATCCAACTCCATTGGTCTACCGGTACAGGCATCATCATCCAATGAGAAATCGCCATTTTCGAATCGATGGAACCAACGTCTAATGATACTTTCAGAGGGTGTATTCTTGTCATATACTTTCGTCATTCGACGATCAATGTGGGGTATTTTCAGACCAGATAGAAAATGGTGTCAAAAGCGAGAGCCATTTCTCAGTGATGCGATCACTGGAAATGATACGAGTTGTGTTGTCGATATGGGTACGTTTAACCTCCCATGAGACAGAAAGACAGCTGTCTCCATAATATTTCCACAGGAAAAAAAAACTAGCAAAAAATCCACTTGAAAAATCTGCCAGGACTTATGAATCAACCAGTATATTCTACAACAATATGATAATTATATTACGGCTGTCGTCGTAACAATTACAAAATAAATGCTGAAGAGCCCAATAAAAATGAATCCTATAGTCATCATTCTCTTTGTACTTATTTTCAATGTTTACATTTTCCTTCGTACCCGCCATCAACAAGTGTACACAAACCCAGAAACCATAAATCAGAAAAGGGAAACATGCATGCTCAGATGCTTTGGAAAATTCCGAATATTTATCACCATGAAACTTCAGATACGCTGCTATTCCACAAGCTTTTTCAAATACTGAATTGTAATATTTTGAATTGTAATATTATTTTGAAAGAAACACAAACAAACTATCAATTAAACATATCTTTAAAAATCAGTGTATTTGTAAAACATTTGAACAAAATTTCCTCAATCTGATCACCGGCAGATAAAATTATTTAAATAAAAATGGATACTTTGACAGTTTTGCTGAGGCATTTGAAAGTGTCAAAAATGGATTTATCACAGCTTAAAAATATAGAGATTGACGAGTGCAATTCATTGTCATCATTGCTGATGTTTCGTTGTTCGGAAGCGACTCCATATTTGTTGATATTCTAAGTATCGTCGTCGCGCTTCTTCACTCCAGCGGCCTTCTTGAGATACAACTTCTGAACCGAGTAATTGTTTCAGAATACGAAAGAAAATCGGAGAAAAAAACAACTCACCGTTATTCAAATCATTCAACGCTTTCAAAAGCTTCTGGAGCTCTATGCACTGTGAGCTTTTTCGCACACCTTCATTTTGGCAAACTTCCTGAAAATAAAAAATTAAAACAAACGACTATAATAAAGATGCAAAAACCGGTCTGTCTGCAATTTCAGCTTCCATATCTGGGAACTGGTTTTCTCCGGATTCATATTCTTCGTTCACACTATGCAATATGAAGTTCTCATCCGAGTTTTCAGTCAACGGTTCGTGGTTAACAGTGATCAGCTTTGAATCGGATGATCTTGAATAGGGAACACGAATGAGCATCTGCTTGGAACCGCACGATACTGAAATAGGGAAAAGGGCGTTGAAAACGAAGCAGGTCGCAAAATAACCAAATAGAGTAGTTGAAGTTGGTTGGCTGGTTTGTTGGTTGCTCTCACAGCAAAAACAATTTGGTGACTGCAATCATGCTGGAATGATGTTTCGAGGGAACGTGTGTGCAAGTGCATCATTTTCAACTCATTCCACTTTGATGAATTATTTTTGTATTGGTTTTCATTTCAACTTATTAGGTTTGTATAGAAGAAAAAACAATTCAGACATGCTTTGACAATATGATTCATAATTAATTGCACTTTGGTGATTTTGAAAAAGAGAGAAAATGAGAGGAAGGAGCAATGTGAATAATGTTGGCCGCCAATTGGATAGAATGCAAGTGCACATTTCTCGGTTGCACCCACAATCACACAGAACTCAAATCGATAATTAATAGGAAGCCCCGTATTTCAACAATATCAACAACATCAATGCAAACCATCTAAGCAGTTCAGTGCTGAGACGAAGTCAGTTAAAATTCAGAATAATAATTACGGTTAGATTGTAATGTCACTAAATCGTCGTCATCGACATAGTGCATTGAGCCGCTTTCTATTGCTCGCCAGTAGTTCGAATTCATCCACGTACGGTCGTTCTAAAATAAAATGTTCATGTTTTCAGCAAGGAAATAAAGCTCTCCGGTACTGTAAATACCGAAACTGTTTACCATACGCTTGAAACCATTCAATATTTAATTTATATACATATCAGGTTGAGTCAAAATAATTGTACCACTCTCAAAAAACCTTTAAATCAACATTTATTTATTTATGTCTAATATCAGTCAATATACAGGGTGCGCCAAAAGTATGGTAACACATGTTTTGCGCAAGCTGGCGGGCATGAGCGCACTTCTCGTGCACTGAATTTATTTGAAAGTGGAATGAGCCAAACTATCACCAGAATACCTCCGTGCCACGGTAGAGGCGTTCCCGAAGAGACTCATGGATGTTGTGAGGAACAAAGGCAACCGCATCGAGCAACTTTGATAATATCATTATTAGAAAGTATTCAAGAAACTATTGTTAAATTTTCATGTTGATACGGGTCGAATGTGTTACCATACTTTTGGCGCACCCTGTAATATACATCATTATTATTGGCAATGAATTGTCAACGGGCAGGTAGATGTTCGATTTCATTTCGGTAGAAGTCCCGCGGGCTACTATGTATCAAAAATAGACTGCAGCTCAATCTTGATATCGTCTTCATTTCGAAATTCCTTTCCATTCAGGAAGTGAGTCAGAGATCGGAACAAGGGATAACCGAAGAGTACATTGGATGGGGCTAGAGTCGTTCAGGCTAGCTTCTGAATTTTCTGACGAGTCACCTTCGCGACATGTGATCGAGCGTTTTCATGGAGGAAGTAAACTCGATTCATTTTTTTTTATTTTTTCAGCGATTGTTGTCATTTGCTTGCAGTAGAGGACTGTCGCATTGGTTTTTAAAAGCTACCAGTGAACCGGTCCTTCCACGCTCCACCAAATGCACAAAAGTAATTGTTTCGAGTGTAACTAACTCTTTTTGGCGTTGGAACTCGAGAACGCCCAGGTTTCAGCCACAATCGGCAATTTCTAGGAGAATCCCAGATCACGGGGAGCACAATTGATGGTATTTTGAGAGTGCCCACTTTGGCTTGCATGACAGCTACTCATCTGATGGGGGTCCCCTTTCACCAGTACCTTCATCAACCACTTTGGGTCGTCCGTTAGGTGGAGAATATTTGAATTCCACCTTCCCACTTCTGAATTTTTGGAACAAACGAATTGCTGTTACATCAAAACAGCCACAATGCAGCTACTCATATACCCCCAACATGGATTCTTCTAGAAACTTCTCGAAGTTTCCAGAGAGAAAAGAAAAAGTGGTACAACTAAATATGTACATATGTATATCAAAAACAAGAGAAATCAGAAAATTTGGTTAAAAAATACATTTTTTAATTTCCTCGTAATTTGTTATTTGTTTCGAATTTATTTTAACGAGCTGTTTCAAAATAAAAGCAGTCTTGCTCGAACTGTTTTAAGAAAGAGGTTCTCTTAACCGAGCCCTCCTCAATTAAAATGTTTAATGAATACTCACTCGCAAAGTTGTCAGTTCTCCAGCTTCTACTTTGATAGCATCATCGACAAACTTTGCCAGATCCAGATTCTCCAGTTCTTCCACAGGAACATTCAGCTGATCACCAAGATTTTTTACCAATGCTCTCATTGATAATCTGAAATTATTTGAATAAAATATGCAACGCATACACTCCCTACTTTTGCCCGCCAAACCAAATCTGCACATTATGAACGTTGTCCAGCTTTCTTCCAAAGTAATGCAACTTCTTCAATGTATCTGCAGCTATCTCGATTGCTATTGTTGTTAGTGCCAACCCGATAGCGCAATAGACGAGCGTCACGAACTGAAATTATTTGAAAATTGAAAACCCGGACAACTTGCGCATTTTTGAATATCTCACCAGCCAATCAGTGGATTGCGGAACCAGATCCCCTAAACCGATCGTTGTCAAGGTTACAAAATTGAAGTATATAGCCAGACCGAAATTCATTCCTTCTTCATAATAGCTCATCAAAAGGGATCCGGCAATGATGTAGATGAGGAAAGCAAGGAAAAGGACAACTGTTTCAGTGACTGAAAAAAAACGAATGAGTGAACGTTTTCGAGAAGATGAACGCTTGAGCTTGAGCCAGTGAAAAGTGCGAGTTGAAAAATGAAAAAGCTAGTGCAAAAGAAAATCTGGTGAAGATTTTTCGGTGATTTTTTGTGAGTTATCCACTTTATTAATTATGGAGAAGTGCTCTTATCTTACCAGTAATAACGCTATCGTCTTTGTCACCTCTCTGTGCTTCTTCAGATTCCTCGGATATATCTATATTTATTTAATTTTTTTCCAGATTTTATGAAATATAAATGAAGCAAGAAACATGTTTCCCTTTCCAATATGAATTGTTGACTACCAAACTTTGAAGAAGAAGCAAACAACTGAACTAACCATCGCTTTCTTCCATATCTTCTTCTGCTTCGTCATCGTCGTGCGACGAAATATCATCCTCAATCTTTTTCGCTTTCTTTTTTGAACTCTCCATCAACCTTTGCGTTTCCTTTATTTCATTTCCATTTCGATCCTTTTTTTGCATTCTTCTTTTCATCCTTTTGCACATCAAGAGAAAAGGACGTGTCCATGATTTCAGAAGTGTCGCCAGAAATTTTCCGACGTTCGCAATAGCCATCATGGCAGTCGGGATTCCGATTGTTCCATAGATTATGACGAATACTCGACCCCAAAATGACTGCGGCGCAACGTTTCCGTATCCTAGAAATACAACATGTATGTATAAATGTAAATTTGAAGACATGTGTAAAGCTTTCATTATTTAACTCCTTTCTGCTTTGGATCTTACCGATCGTTGTGATTACTGTAAAACAAAACAGAATTGCATCTGTTTTTGTCCACTGCTCAAAGCCATCAACCACTTCAAACTTCTTCAAAGCAACCGCCGACTTCGGTTCAGGCTCTTTTGACCCGCTTGACCCTATAATCATAAACTATAGCTATAAGTGGCAATATTTGATGCTTATCTCTCTCCCAGTAAACATTTTCATTAATCCCCAGAGACCTGGTCTTTTGTCAGAACATATGGTGAAAACAACAGAAAACGACTGCGAAAAAACACGAAAAAGTGTTGAAATTGCAACACGATTTGATGAACCAAGTCTCAGAAAAAGGAGCAGTTAAGTTTCCAGAGTCCCTGGAGACGATGGAAGAAAATAACCACATTTTGACTCAATCTAACCTTCTGAACTTGGCCTATCATATGCTCCTTTGAGCTTCTGCAATTTTGTAGAATAACATGTATCAAGAAGATTTGCATTACTCTGAAAAAGAAAATGGTAAACAAATATTTGATCAGAAAACAACTACTTGAATACGTGAGCAATTTCCTTTCGATATCTGAGCCAATGTCCTCAGAACTTGAAGTACGCATTCTTTTGAGCGTTCCACTGAAAAAAACTTGAAAATAACAAAAACTATTTTTTTCCATGCGAATTTCCATTGTCTTTGGCTAACTCATCAAAAACATACCACGAAGCATCCCCGTTATCATTATTATAACCTTGAAGACAACATTTATTTAAAGATTTATCTACACGCACGTACACACACCATTTTTCGATGAGTCTCCAGATTCTAGACTTCTCGCATCTCCCAACTTCATTTTTTTAAATGATAGCTTTTTGAAAGGCTATCTAAAGTTTGCATCGTTTAAAATAAAATAAAAACGCCTAGTTCTACTAAAAATAATCGTACGACTATCTTCCTAAGGTTGTGAGCAGCTTCTTTATATTTTTGTAGAGCTTCGTCAACATGCATATACTGAAATGTTTTTTGCACAATTACATCAAAGTTCGTCGTTTCTTTTTCTCATATTCTATATAATTTTCCATATTTCATTGTCTATCTCATTATTCTTTTTTTTCAATTAACAGGTTAACAGTTTGACGTCAGTGCAAAAGTAATACGAGTAAAAGAGCAAGAAGTGCACTGCTAAAAAGACTGACGGGATCTTTATACAGAACATTAAAACTTACAAGGAATAATTGGCACGTCTCCTTCACTATTTCGTCGAAGTCTGAACGATTCTTCCGGCTGAAATTCGAAATATATTGTGGCGAAGTGCCAAATGGTTCGGGAAAAATCAGGGAATCTTGACGGATATACACCATTTCAATATCACAAAAGAAGGGAAATCTCGCACAGACATTACCTTAATAGGGACCCGTTCGATGTACTGGATAAGAAGTGCTCCCGCATAGACGTAGATTCCGACAAACAGGACAATACCCGCGTTGAGTAGATAGGGTTTCAGCTGAAACATTTCATCATAGAGCTGCTTAAATAGAATTTCTAACTGGAAAAACCAAGAAAGTACTTAAAGCTATAAGGAGATACTGTTTAATTTAAATGTAATTTCAGCGAAACGTTATTGTCTCGGATGACACCCAATAACCTTCTGTTTAATAATTCAAAAATGGTTCCTGCTCTACAGTTACCTTCTTTCTTTTAATTTTTATTGCTTGGAGTACGTGGCTTTCTGCTATTTCTTGGTTCTCACGAATTTTGAAAAGGAAGTGGAATTGATAGATAACTATCCCTCGTTCCACCCATCTTTTTAACTAAACTAGGTTAGGCACAATTGTTGTGTTGAGAGCACAAGTACACATGTTGTTCTCTTCAAACCGAAACTTTCCATTCTCAGTGAGTAGTAAATAAGTGTGACAGAGTAGTGGTTCTATGTCACTAAACTATTCCCGGTTCGTTTCTTCATGAATAGTTTTCGTGTCCGCTCCGGTCAGCGTTTGTCCCTCAGGGGTTGTTTGATGACCCCGCACGCGTCTTCTTGTCGGGTATGTGAATGTTCATGTGTCTACTTTTCTACCGCTTCTTATATTTTCAAGACCAACGAGCAGCCAGCTAGCAGACACGCAATTGTCTAATACTTGAAGAACACCCAGTATTCGTATTACGTGTTGGTAGAGGAATTCAGATGAATCTCCCTAAGGAGCTTCCGTTTTCGACTGCTCCCTTGCTCTTCTTTGGCTCCTGATGGCACATCAAAACATAACGAAGAGAAAACGAGGAGCCTATCTAAGCATCTAATCAAGCTCAATTTAACATTGTGAATTCCTGGTTCTATTGCAAACACGAACATACATATTTTTGCCTTACTGCGTTCGGGTTCTGATCTAGGATGCCATGAATCTTCCGAGAGCTCGTTTAAATGGTTCCTATTTCGAACTTCAAAATGGATTAGGTGACGAGAGAAGGGAGGAAACCAAGACAAAAGTCACAGACGATTTCAAATTGAGTTGTAGCTCGTGCTTGTGGTGCACTTTTCTCTACTGCATTTTCTCTAAATTTCTTCAAATCACAAAAGAAAAGAGAGTTCGAAAGGCTCTTTGAAACTTGAATGTCAATCATTTTCTTAAATTATATATATATTTATATTAATTATAATGATACAATTAAGGCTTTGATTACTTTGATGCTTTCTGGATCAAAGGTTATGGAAATAATAAAATGTTACTTTTAAACATTTAATAAATTCAAAGATGTTTCAATGATGTTTTGAAAAAGCGATTCTAAGATTCTAAAAGTTGAAAAATTAGTCTGAGGAAGCTGAAATCATTTCTTTATTGGCGGGTTTCTTTGACCTTTAATGAGCTTGGAATTCTGTGATTCATATTCGGAATTGATCTCATTTTTAATTTTTTTTTTGATTGTTGAAACTTCATATTTTTCTTAGCTTTGCAATGCAACAGTCAAACAAAGTGCTGGTGCAGAAATACTCCATTCTCGGTTCAGAAATACAAAAAAATGGAAAATGGGTTTCGCTCAACTCTATCAACTCCACTCAACTTCAGTCTTACCTTTGCCAAATCAATTTTTTTTTTCGACGCTTTTGCCGACCTTGAATGGAACACCATCTTTGATAGAAATCGGATTAAATCAAATCGTAATAATACAATCAGAGAATTTATACAAGAAAGGCACAAAAGCGACGACTAAACGCTGTGAAGCGCCCACCACAAGAGCACGAAGGGGCGGAGCAAAAGAGGAGGCGTCCCGGGGTCCGCTTCTGTGTTTGTGGTGGTCTGTCTACTACGTTTATGACATCGTTTCGCTTTTTTGTTGGTTTAAGTATAAAGAAAATGGAAAACGGAATGCTAATCCTCGGTAACAGTGAGAAAATAATACATGGTTTTTTGGAAATGGAGGAGTTAACAGCTAACAAAACAAGATGTGAGACTTCTTTTCCATAAATATTTTATGGAATTTTTAAAAAAAGTGTGGGAAATTAAGATTTTGGCTTCTTGTGAAGTAAATAATTGGGCTCTTCTTATAATAATATTCTAATAAAGGCAGTTTGCTTAAAACTTCCGGGTAGCAAAATAACCATTTTCCTAGTCATTCGAAATATTTTTAAAATCATATAGTCGTCACGAAAATGCGTTAATGACTGGAAAAAATCCTATAAATGCCCTTTTAATTTTTAAAGTGAAAAAAATGCGTTCTGTAATGGAAGGACATAGACAACATACGCGTATCATCTTCTATCATTACCATTATGGTTATCATTAGCGTCCTACTATTAGAGGGTTTATTTGAATTTTGATTATAGCACTTCTGTTAGATAACTGATCATTCCACTGAACTTTTGAACCAGGAGCACAAATTTTTCTTGTTTTCCTTGTCCAACTAGTTTCAAACTAGGTCCTAATTTACAATCAACGACCAGTGGAAAGTACATCTAACCGCCCATGAAGACTCGCATTTTTGATGAACCGGGTGTTGAATTGCAAAAATGGTGGGCATATAGACATCTTCTCTTGTCTCTCTTCCTGCTTTTGGAGGTTTTAGCACATTATTAGAAGAGTATAGAACGTTGTGTCTGGGCCCGGTGCACCCGCCACAATATCCAATTTCACGTGCGTACTTAATCGTCGTCGTCATTCAGAATGTACTGATCAATGTGGTTGTTACAAGACAAAGCACTTCTTAGTCGTGGAAACCAATGAATTCGGAAACAGTGATGCGCCCTCCGTTTCTCGTGGGACTGAACATCATAAGGAATGCGCGGGAATTTGGGCTCGAAAATCTCACCACGTTTCTTTTTTTGGCAAACAGATGTAAAAAAGATGAAAAATGATTTGTATGTTGGAGCCGGAGGAGGGAAACTACAAATGGCCGACAAAAAAAATTGTAGAACTGAGGTAAAAAGAGCAATGCAGGAAGAGGTTATAAATTGAAAGCTTAGGAAAATCTCCAATTTTTCTTCTCCAATCCTTCTAAACTGAATGAATGGAATGATAGTGTTTTGAATAGGATGAGCACCAACAATAAGATAGAAAAGGGATATTTCCTGCAACTGGAACTTGGCGATTTATGAAACATTGCTTTCTTTGATTTCTAAAAGTCTTGAAATAAGTACTTTGAAATGTTAAGCCTTGAATTCTAACCATGGCATAACTATGGAAGGTGGAAGGCCATCAATGAGATTGTCGGATTCCTTGAGAAAAAAGTATCTATCCGGCATGGAAACCACCCCATTTCCTTTTGAACCACCATCCCAAATAACAGGAACAACGGTGCACTCGCGCTCAAACGATGAGAGCGAAGAACGGATCAACTGAATAACTGTATAAGTATGAAGTTGTGAACCCGAATTCAATATACTTGGACCTGGACTGAACGATATTGATTGTGAAACCTTTCATATTTCCTTTTGAATCTTCTAATAATGCGCCTTTTTTGATTTATAGTAACTCTAATTCTCATAAAACTAAGCACAGGGAGCATGGGCCGTACACGAAACAGTGTCGGCAACTTGCTCGTGGACAGTAGTTAACAGAAATTGGGCAGATACTACGTGAGGCTCCTGACTCACATGCGATGAGATTGATATCTGGCTCATGAACTATGGTGTGTATTTAATTGCTGTTCGAAGATCTTCTGTGTTAAGCCAAATAATGCGTTTTTCGGCAATGAAGGAAATGGGGTAACCACTCGGATGAAACATTCATTAGTCACTGTCAATTTTATTTCGGCTTGCTTCACCTCTACTTGCAACATAACCTCTCTCCCTCTTCTCTCCTCCGTCCAGAAAATGTAATCCTTTTGGCATGATACGATCAAGTATTTGAGCCAAATGTGAATATTTCCTTCACCATTAAAATATTATGAACTCACTTTTTCAAAACGATCTTTAAACGCTCCCATTTTGCATGCCTCCTCAAGTTTGCTGATGTTCAACCTGAAATCATGGAATGTGAAGAAGTGAAGAGTCTCGGAGCAAAGGTTCACTAGACAGATTCCTTAGATTCTTGAAGAAAAAAGAACGGCTCGTTTTGTTTCGTATGAAATGAGTGAAGTGAGTTGGTGACGAAAAAGGTCAAGAAGAAAAAAAAAGAAGAAGAATACGCTGAAACAGAAAAAAGAGAAGAGAAACTGTTATGAAAAGATCATGCATAAATGATAAAATAAGAAAGTGAGACGGGTCACAATTCTGTATTCCGGATGTGACAGAGCGGATGGCGGCTATCAGATCTATTTCTGGTTAAACAATTTTATTTTTGACCTTTCATCACCAGTTTTTTCGGGGCTAATTTAAATTCAAAAGTGATTGTTATAGCAAAATAACATTAAAAAAAAGCAAACAAAACAATTTTCTAATAGGTTTATGTTTATGTCTAATAGGTTTATTTTTATGTCTAATAGGTTAATAGATTTTCTAATAAATGTTCTAATTTTATAATAGGATCCGCGCTCACACAAGCGACTGACGGATCGACTAAGTAACTAAGTAAGTAAGTAACTAATAGGTAAAATAGGAAATTTAGCACCGAGAAATGACCTTCCAGAGAGAGCATTTCCATAATATAAAATAAAGAAAAAAGGAATCATAAAAACAATTTAGAAACATCGTTGCTTCTGGACAATGAGCAATACTATCCACCCAGAGAGAAAGCGCCATTTCATTTCTTCAATTTTGAAATTTGAATTTTTCATCTACCAAATTGAATGCTAATCAACTTAGTTTTTAGGGCGTGATAGAAGATTCATTTTTTCGAAAACTGCACGGGTAGTAGACAAATGTCGAGAGTTTCCCGTGCCACTCTTCTCAGATTTTAACGCAAAAGAACAATTAGTTCGCAGAATTGTGTTGTCCCTACTTTTTCTTATGATAACAATGGGCTCGTCCACTCATTGATAACAAAACTCATTAATCATTGTGGTCCGCTCACTCTTTGTTGATGCCCACAGAAACAATGAAAAATCCATTTCATTACAACACTTGCTAACATGAACTCTGCTTGCTGCGGCAGGTGATCCGAGCCGCTAATCGTTTGCTATTAACATGGACTTTTGAGGAAAGTATATGAAGCTTACCAAACAATCAGAAAATTGAGGCGACGCGTGAAAAAGGCGAGCAATGTCTTCAAAAATTTATGCTCAGCTAGAACAAAACCGATTACAAAATCGTTGAAAATAATAATTCAATTGGAGGAGTCAGATCTATTCTTAAATGGGATTTGCCATTGTTGAAATCCAGAAGTTCAAAAAGGGGTGCATGCTCATTGAAAACTCAAAAAGCAAGGAGTTGGCAGACATATTTTAGAGAACTAGGTCTCGTCACTGATCCGTCTCTTAAATTCGAACACCATATTCATCAGAAAATTTTGTTATTCTTTATTCGAGTCAAACAATTCCTCATGCCTTTTCGCTCATCCAATCCCTTATTTTATTGTACTTTTTCAAATCTTATGTTCTGCCGATACTACATAGAATACTGTTCGGTTGTCTCTTCTCCAAAACTTCCCCAAATCTACAAATTAGAGAGACCTCTCAGAGAATTCTCTAATATAGCCCTTCAACGTATCTTTTACCTTTTGTGAAATACTCTTAAAACTTCTTAATATCTGCTCTATTAAAAACCGCCGACTCAAATCTCAGTTACTTTTGCTTTACCGTATTGCTAGCGGAGCATCTTACTTTCCGCGAGCTCAATTGTTCGTAACTCCCCCCCCCCCCACTTTTCTCACCCCATCTGAATTTTTTCAGTTACTAGATTCATCTATCTCCCGGTTGTAGCATTTTTCGCCTTCTCCTAATTTATTCTTGTAAACTTTGACAGAAAGATCCGTGGACAAATTTATTTTATTCATTAAAAATATTTAAAGTTAAATTAAAACTTTTTAAAATTTTTATATTATTTAGAGAATACTTTAAAATTTTAAATTCGATATTTATTTTTCTTTAAGTAATTTTAAAAATTTATATAAATTAAAATTGAAAAAAACCTCTTAAAAGGTGACACAAAAGTCCGTGGACAAACATTTAAACATAGCTTAACAATTAATTTTTTTGCTATTTTTTGCTTTTTAGATTAACGAAAATAAACTATTAGGCATACTTTGGGAAAGACTCTTTAAAAAATTTGAATCGATTTGGTCCATATCTTGGCCCTACGCGAGGAAGGAAGCACAACTCGGGCTATTGCGGGTCGTATTGATTGATCAAAAAGCGTAGTTCACAAACTTGTGTCATACATTTTTAGTTTTAATTTTTAGTTTACGTTCATTTTGAACAGATCTGTAACGGCCGACAGCGGCGAGTCGGGCTCGCACATTCATTAAACGATTAGTAGAAAATAGTTCAAACGTTACATTTACAAGAATCTTCAAATCGTGATGTTTGGCTAGTATATACTGTTTCCCTCACTTTTGTTCCGTCAACCGTTGAAGCTAAATGTTTTTAAAAATCACCATTCCGAATAGGATGGATTACAAAAAAACGATCTGTCGGACGGCCCACAATCAGATGGTCCGACTCATTTGGAAAAGAAGTTTCGATATGTTGAGGAAATCAACGAACCGACTTACTTTAGGTAACTGAGTAAGTAAGTAAATGTATGCAACAGAGAAGGGCGGAATTCCGCATTCCGCATTCCGCATTCTGGATTCCGCCGTTTTTTTCATTTCGTCTTCCGGATTCCGAGTTCCCAAAATCCAGTTCCGCCCTACTCTGCAGAGAAGGGCGAAACTCCGCATTCCGCATTCCGCATTCCGGATTACGCCGTTTTTTTTCATTCCGTCTTCCAGATTCCAGATTCCGTGAAAAAAATGTTTTCCGTTTTCCGTTTTCCGGATTCCGAGTTCCCAAAATCCGATTCCACCCTACTCTGGTATGCAATGACTAATGGGACCATTCTCGAAAACGAAAAAACCAACATTCCAAGTATTAATATTTCTACCGACTTGACTCTGTAACAATTAGTCAAAGAAACACGAGAGTTCGAAACCGAAATAAGAAGTTTAAAAAGTTTATTTTAAAGCAATACCAGCTCTAAATTAGTTGATCTGGCTAATCAACACGACAGCCGTTTCTTCCGAAACTAGCACGGAAACATTGATATTTCAATTTTTCCATTCTACACAACTTTGTATGCTGGCAATATTTTTGCGATTTATTTTTTTCTTGATTTTTTTTGTTAAACTATTATTTTTATTAGTTGCCTAAAATAGATTTTCATAAAAATTATTTAATGTTACAGAAATAGCAACTGCTTCCCGGAAGGCGATGCAGTCATCATCCTTGAATTTCAAAAAAGAGCGTGACGCTTGGAGTCTTACAAAAAAATTCTTTCAATATCTACAAACGACGCAGAGAAAACATTCTGGATATATAGTTATTAAAAATAAGCCCAAGATGACCCAAAACACAGACGTTCTTTCTTCGAGAAATGTATTATACAACACTGATTCGAAAGATACAAGAAGCTTCTCGCTGACAACATTGTTCATCCATAGGAAACTTTTCACTCTCCAAACCGAGTACAATCACCGGAATAATTGTATAAATGTAAAAACGACTAGAGAAGCCAGAGAAAATGTTAGACATAGAACTTTACCTCTAGAAATTATGGTTTCACATTTCTGGGGTATTGGTGCAAGTCTCCCTACTGCTCATCGCCTACAGTATCAAAACATGATGCAATACCAATTTCTTGCATAGGCATTTCTGTAAGTAGTATTGCTAAAGTGGTGTCTGTTGTAAGTAGTCGGTTGACCATAATATCTACTATTTTCTATAAATTTCAAGTTACAATCACATTTTTCAGATCTCATTTCAAGCGACATTCGTAAACAACTCAGCCATCATAAATTTCGAAACATTAATTGTGCAATTTGTCAACTATTAAATCAAATGTCAAATATAACTGAAATTTGAAGCCATTGTTAGTGGAATGAAAAAAATCATTGCGGGACAGAGCATTAATATTGCTCCCTCTTAAGAAGTTGCCGAAGGCGCGGTGTTTGAAAAATAATTTGGATATCAGTCTACTGCAAGGATTACGGTATATTTGCGGTATTCATTTCATCATATAACAAGCTGTTTGAAAATCTGCTCCTAAAAAATTTTTACTGGAATATTTAAATATTTTCTTTTAACTTTTTGATTGTTTTGTTAATTACCGTAAACTAAAAAATAAGCACTGAATTATAACAGAAAACAACGGTTAGAAGTTATTTTTTTAATCCTAAAAAAAAAAGCAAAACCAGCAAAAGATAAAGGTCAGATGTTTGGAAAGAAAACGGCGAACCCATGATGTATGGTTTAAACAACATATCCAATATGAAATTGTAAAAAATTATTGTTTTCAGACGGATAAAGAAGAATATCAAAAAATCCGATGGAAAAGTACTTATATAGGCGGGTCTTCGTTTATCCAAAACATTCGACATTTAAAAATATTTCATTTAAAAAATTAAATATCTATTCAAAATATTAAGAAACTTTAATACTGAAAAATAAGTGTTTTGATCAGAACAATGCTTCAATTCGAATTGTTCCCAGTTCTTGAACAACACTTAGAGCATAAAAACTGCTTCAGACCTAGAGAGCTTTGGCTGAAATAAAAAGCTAGACTACACTCATTTAGATGAAAAAAAAGTATTCCTATAAAATTTTATAAGCAAGGGAGCAATAAATAATGTGTGTCGAGAAACAATGTAGTAAAAATGGTCGTTATCGTTAAGGTTGAACGACTTTACTCGATTCTCCGGACCCCTATGAACGCCGACAAACTGGAAGGAAGAGAATCTCTTCAAATGGGCCAATTAATGGATTACGAGAGAAAATGGCTCAGAGCGTTCAGAGCCATCGCCAAGCTGGAGCCATAAAAATTTAGGATTAAGTTTGAAAAATAATAGAAAACAAGACCTATCAGGAATTTCAGTTTATTATGACTCACCTCACTCTTTTATCGGAATTCTGCACGTCTTCATCACCAAAATCTTGAATGTTCATATCTCTTATGAATAGAAAAAGGAGTGATACAGACAGAAATTCGATCAAATGAAAGTAAGAAGAAGCCAAGAATAAAAAGGAAATTGAATATGTCCGTCACATATACATTTCTGGTACAAGTTGGGCGCAAGTTGGGCACACGCGATGGCTCGGTGTGAAAAATGAACGATGAACAAATGAGAAATTGACTGGGTGGTCATTACACACTCTAAAAGCGTGCGAGAAAGTGTAACGGAAACCGCTGGGAAATGATAAGGATGTGGCTGTGTTGGAGTTGTATTGAATTATGAAGCCGTCGATCATTTTGTCTCCTAAACTGAACGATGGTGATTTGTAAGAACCGATAACAATTTGTCTTCTTTATTCTTTTCCCAAAGTTTCACTGAAGTCTCGAATTGTGAAAATAGGTTTTTGTGAATTGGCACAATTGGCGTCATTTATTAAAATTACAATTTAGAAATATGTAGTGGGAAAATTTAAAATCGTTCGTTCAATTCCATATGTTAAACGGACTGATATGTCATCGAGTTAAGCATAAGTTCAGGATGCTTAGAAGTTTTACCCAGGACTTCGGGGAGACTTGTGCTAGACTTGTGGAGTTTTGCTGAGATGATAACTAAACATGCGATCAGTGTTGAAATAGAATCAGTTGAGTATCCGGACAAAATCGGCATGGAATCCCCCCGCTCGACTTTTTAGAGGTGTATGGTATTATGCCGACTTGTTCAATAAATTCATATTCAAAATTGTATGCAAGAATATCTACATTTAGCCTTATTTTGTTAGCGGCAATTCTTATACCATAAAACCTCTAATAGATTTGCACCCCTATTTGATTTGCGCCCCTAATAGTATTGCCCCGCAGAGCCAAGCTTGAACAATAGTATTGCACCCCTAATTGATTTGCGCCCTAATAGTATTGCCTCCCCAATTGTCTTGCCCCTTCGTGATGACACAATCGGCGCCACGACAGATTTTTTAAATCGAAGTTTGAGGTTCGAGAACTGTAAACCACCCATACGTCTTTCAATAGTGAAAAGAGAGCAAAGCAATTTAGATTTGTTATTTTTTCATTATTTCATCTTTTTTTTATTGTTTTTTCTTTGTTTTTTTTTTGATTATCTGAATTTTGAATTTTTAATGTTTTTCTCTATCACGAATTTGACATCCGTGATAGAATCGAAACATTTTTTTTCATTGATTGTTAAAAAATTAGGTTCCTCGATGGAGTTGTCATGGTCAGAGAGAATATTTTTTCAATGATGAGACCACAGATAATTTCCTTAAATCTATCATCGGAACCAATTTGTTTGGAAAGAGACTGTTGGTATGGGATTAATATCGTTCCTATCGTTGCCACATTAACACGGATACCAAGAAAGTGATGAAAATCCTACGTGTTGATATGGCTGTGATACATGGAGGGACCTCTAAATTCATTCAGGCAGAAGACGTTGAATTTCTAGAAATCATAGGCACCAGATGTGTATTGGAACAGTCCGTTTAAAAGTATGAGAGTTGGATGATTCACGGAGTCAGGTCGTACACAGACTCAGGAAACATCCGAAAATCAAAAAACACAATGGAAATTTATTTACAATGGATTTTGGACGCTTCGAAACAGCTATCAGAACCTTTGATCAAAAAATCTTTCACCGGATGTGGGTTGAAGAATTCTATGGACGGATCCGAAGATTTCAAGATTCATTGTTTCAAAGACGAAGGCATAATACCAGAGGGATTGGAACTAATGAAACGAAAAAGAGAAGAAGCTGCCCAGTCATTGTCTTTAGGTTCAGTTGGCTACCTTATTGGTGATATTGACTTACAAGGCGATGAAAACAAAGAAAGTAAAGATTATGATGAATTGGACACTTCCATTCGTATTATTTCATAATTTTTGCTTGCTTTTTGCTTCGATTTTTTATTCGAAATTTTGTTGTTTTTTGACTGGAACTTTTGCCGTTTTCTTACTGAAAGTCTTGCCATTTCTGACTGAAACTTTTTTGAAAATCGTAATGAATTCTTATTGTTTTAAGAAATCGACAGGGAAAAACAACGAGAAAAATAGTTTTTGAACAATAGTATTGCACCCCTTATAGATTTGCGCCCCTAATAGTATTGCCCAGCAGAGACAAGCTTGAACAATCGTATTGCATGCAACACTATTTGAGTTTTTACGGTAATTGAAAAAGTTAAGCGTCGGGTCTGTCATTTCGGCTTGATTGCAAATATGATCTGTACACATTCGCTTTTATAGTGGCGTTTTCAGAATGGAAACAGAATCCAATTAAACTTACACTCCTAACTAAATGCTTGAAAAACAGTTTATATCTGCTGTATTTTTCGTTATATACGAAGACTCAAAATTAAAATAAACAAAAACGTGCCGGCACTGACTTCTTTTGCAGCAGAGCAGAATGATGACCGTCGAGCTCAGGATGAATGAGCGCATATGGAACATATTTTCTGGGGAAACGGATAAAGGTGAAGCAAAAAAGAACCAGAAGACATTTATAAAAACAGAAATGAATATGAGCAAATTGAGCACAAATGTATTGAAAAGTGGAAAAGCTTTTATTTACGTCAGCATTTAAACCAAGCCACAAAATATTATTGAGAAAGGGGGAGTGGAGGAGTTAGTTGAAAGTATAATCTATCTGAGAAAAAGCACCGTGGAGCTAAGCTAAGAAAAAGTGTATAACTGAGACTGAACTGACTGACTGACGCTGGAAGAAGTGAGCAGAAATGGGATGAATGAGAAGAGCTGTCGGGAACGAAACCGATACGCTTGGGAACAGGAGGTGTACAACTTTTTTCGGGGGAATACAAACGGACGGAGAACTTGAACAAATATTTTCGTTCTCTCTTTAAGATCATCCAACTTTGAAACCGTATCGTGCCCAGTAGATTATCTAAAAAAAATTCTGCTATTGGCATTAAACAGACATCGTGGTGGCTGTGGTTTATTGAGATTCTCAAGAATTTTAAATTTTAGTTTTAGATATAGATTAGATTTTGAATAAAAATTAATTTTTCTTCTTCAAACAGGCTCATCACTTAGTACTGATTGAAACTTTTCCACTCTTACGTTGAAGATGCTGAATCCGGCGGGGAATACGAATCTGGCAATTCTGTCAACTTGCTCAATTATATGCTCTTTCTCTCGCTGCATTTGAAGTTTATATCCGACAATTGCCAACTCGATTAGCGACAGAAAAACAAATGTCATCGAACTAAGCATCCACACATCTGGAACGTAATAATGCTATCGGCTTTCGAGAAAAAAAAAACAATTAAAATGTCACCAATTGCTTTTATATACGAAACTCTCGGCAAGTTCTTCATGATGGAGCCAAAATGAAATATCATAGACAGTAATGCATTCACTCCAATCATAGTTCGTGGAGTGATTGCTTGAGGCCCCAATGAAAATGCAATCCAGCTGAAAACGGATCTTCGACTGCCGATTTAATAGGTATCCGATACCTAATGAAAATGGAGAAAAACGTTGGGAGGTACGCTTGTAAAAAGTACCACATATAGCGACGCTCGAATACAAATGTCACGACAAGTTCATCCCAATAGCCAGCCGGATACTCCTGAAATAGGTGCCCGTATTACAGTGGAAGCGTAATGTTATTATTATAGATGTTTTTGTCAACCATTGATGCATCTTATGCGGAGTTGCTTGAATGTAAGTTACTCTAAATCACTCTTAGCCTATGATTGAATAATTTTGTCCAAACCACGAATTAATTGATTGTGCTATAATACAAGAAGCTTGAAATGTGTGTAGTGTGTCGTGTCGATTCAACAATCGATCAATTTTGATTCGATTTGTTGAACAGGCAAATCGATTTGAATCGATTCGATAAAATCGAATCAACAAAAATCGTGCAAATGCGCTCTACCGATCAATGCCTTCGACTGCGGTTTGAAATATTATTTTTTTTATCGCATTCATTCAGATTGTACGATTTTAAACCGCCGCCAAAGGCATTGTTCGGTGGAGCGCATTTGCATTATTTTGCATTATTTTTGTTGATTCGATATGATTCTATCAACACGGCAACAATCGAATTAAATCGAATCGATTCGAATCAAGTTGAATCGATTGAATCGATTCAAAAATTGTCGATCAATTCCAAAATCGACACGACACACATCATGTGTGTTTTGATATTTTTTAGAAAATAAAATGTTACTCATTTTTATTAAATGTGCGCTTTCAAATCGCTAACATGATAAAGGACCATGTAGACGAAACAGAATTCATCGATTCAACCATTTTTTTATGAACCGTACCCTTTTGATGACGGCTGACGTTATGTCCTTGAGCCAAAAGTCAGCAATCCTTATCTGGAAAATCTGACTTTTGAAAAGATAGTTCACAACTCTTTACCTCTTGTAAAGCAAATACCGGTGATCTTTGGCTATTCCACTGTAGTCGCACTTCCTCGTTATTGTATGAAAAACTTTAAGAGAATTTAGATGCAAATTTAGAATACCGCAAAATGCATCGAACCTCTGATAGTTGAGCCGACACGATTGCGTATCCATTGGGAAATCCTCGAGATCCATATTGCAAGGCCCTTTGACGCGAACTCTCTGAAATGTTTCACAATCATCTTTTGCAAAGCACTACGACAACAGACATAGTTAACCCAAACGGTTCCATTGTCGAAAAGTGTTAGGAAGACATTTTGAAATGGTGACTCATAAATTTCTGCAAACTTCGAGTTGACAAAGCATGTATTTGGCGTCCATAACCTGCAATTGACAACTTTAAATGTTTTTTGTGCCCGAAAGGCAGACGGACTTAGTCAGAGTCTGCTGGTTCAGTGTCAGATTAGCTTTACATGCTCCTAGGTGAGAGAATCTGAAAACAAAACGAGTTGAAAATTAAACATGGATTTATTAAGAAAACCATATTCGCCATTGTCAATGACCTGAAATAGTTTTTGCATAGTTCCTGTACCATTTTCTAATTTTTGTTTTACAATGTTTTTTTTAATGCCAAATCCACATGCGGAAATCGTGACTTGTGAATATTTAACTATTATGAAAATGGCAATGAAAAAAAATCGAAAATTCAAGGATTGATTGTTCTCGGTGAGTTCTATGAATAAGAAATTAAACAAATAATTTTGATGGGCAAGTAATGAAGCAGTCAGGATGTTAATATCGGATTGCTATATGTCAGTTCGGCTGTTTAAAGAATTCTAGTCCTGGTTTTAAATCAATATTTCTCCTATAAAACACGCCGAGATCTATAATTTGCGGACTTTTTCGAGTCACTGGCTTCATTTTGAAGAGAAATATGCGCCGGTCCGTGATCGACCCAGTTCGACTGAACTTCATTCATTGCATTTATTTCATTGACTTTTTTCGTTATGCCATTGATATTGTATTGTATGTTGATCTGTATGTATTGTATGTTGATCTGCTCACCACACATCCGGTGATCATCAGTAATAGTACAACCATCACAACAATCGAAGACGTGGACGAGTATGTCTACCTTGGCAGGCTACTCAACTCATGAAATGAACTAGAACCTGAACTCCACAGAAGAAGACGGGCAGCCTGGGCAGCGTTCAACAACATCAAAAGCACCACCGACGCTCTCACCTGCCCACAAATTCGAGCTCAACTTTTCGACACCATCGTTCTTCCCGCGCTCACATACGGATCTGAAACCTGGACCTTTACACAGAACCTCGCTGAAAGAATCCGTGTGACGCATGCATCGCTAGAAAGAAGATTAATTGGAATGACCCTCACGGAACAACGCCAACGAGACTTGCACCGCGATGACATCCGAAGAATCTCCCAAGTCAAGGACCCACTCAAACACATCAAAAAGAAAAAATTAGGATGGGCCGGGCACATTATGCGAAGAAATGACGGAAGATGGACAAAACTGATACAAGAATGGATTACTCGAGATCAAAAACGACCTGTCGGACGACCCCCCATGAGATGGTCCGACTCACTACATAAAGAAATCTCAATATACCGAGGAAATATACTAACTACTTCATGGACAACCATCGCCCAAGATCGCAAGGCATGGTTAGCTGTGATCCGCGCTCACACAAGTGAATGACGGATCGACTAAGTAACTAAGTAAGTAAGTTGATCTGCTCATGCATTTGTATCTTTCCATGAATACATTTGCAATGCACGAATGGCGCAGTTGGATGCGCTTGATTTAGTCTTTGCAAGGTTAGTTCAAGCTCGAATATAGTTGGTGTCAAATTCCTTGTATTATTACTTCGCTTACGAGATCAATATACTGGCTCCGCCACTAATTATTGTTTTGGTGCTCACCTACCAATCGCTCGATGATTATTTAAAGCAATTTTCAGTTGTAGACACTACCTCAAATTGGGATCCGTCCACATTTCATTGATGAAAAGTTCCAATTCAAAATCATTAGTCATCTCCGAAATCGAGTTAATTTCTTGTATCCAAAATTCAACACTAACTGTGATCCCAGCTTTTCCTGAAGTGTTTTTATATTTTTTTAACTTCGGTCTAGCTGAAAAAAGACAGTACGTGGCAGCTTGTGTTTACTGTATTCCCGCTTCCTAATCAGAGTATCCATGAGTTGTGCTTCATTAAGACACTCTGAACGTAGTTCATGAGCGTCATCGGCGAGAATAAACGACAGAAACTCGAAAAATGGAAGAAAATACAGCATGAAGCTAAACGAGAAAGCAAATGAGCTTTCTGTCTTTTTTTGTTTTTTTTTCCCTCCAAAACGCATTTTTTTGAGGCCCCGAAACAGGAAATACAACGAAACAGGAAACTGAAAAACGGAAATAGTCGTTTGGGAAATAATTTTGAAGAATGGAGCTTTTTATTAGAAAATAAGCCGGATAAAAATATGAATTCTCAAATTTCAGAAACGATGTGTAGCGTAAGTATTCAAATTGCAGGCAATTCACACTGATGGGCATCAAGCATCTTCTTGACAAATGCCTTCTTTGCCAGAAGAATTGACTGAATTCAGCGCGCTGTCGAAATTTGCAGCCATTTGTTTAAACTCCCATTTCTTATCATCTGCAGAGAAAGCGATTTGGATAGCGGTATATGTGCTTTTCCAGAGGCATTTATAGCATAGCCAGCTACCCGCTTCTTCCCTAACTTTGTTATAATAGCAGCAGCCTCGTTCGAGCTTTCTTCAGACTTCAAGATCGCCATTTCATCACTCGCCATTTAGCTGCAAACTTCAAACTCAATAATGCGCTGAACGCTATGTGTTGGGAAATCCGTTTATGCTTCTGAATTAGGATCATTCTGAATACCAATTGTGAATACTTTTCATGTTCAATTGATTATTTGGCATTCTAAATAAGTGACCGATGCTCACAACTTCTAGAAATTATCATGCTCAGTAATTTGTAACGTTTTCGCCACAGCGGAGTATATTCGAAAGGGTATGTGCTAAGTCCGAAATCAAGTTATATTCTCACGTCATTGCAAGCTCAATGACAAACATCTAGATTCGAGGCTTTTCAAAAGCTCAATAGAAATTTCGGTTTTTTCTTTGATATTTTCTTTTTTTCTAAAAAATCATCAGTTAATAAAAGCAACAGAGATTCGTTCTAAAAACGGTAGCTGTTACTCAGCAGTATTCTTTTTGTGTTTTTTTAGCATTCTTTTCATCTTACCTTTGCAAAAGATTATTGTTTACTTGAGCTGCGTATGCGAATACTTCGCCGATATGGAAGCGACACGGGTTATATAGATCTTTCCAAAATGAAAATGAAGGTAATTTCTGGGAATTTAAGCTTCGAACATATCTATCACGTGATAAAGAAATTAGATCAGCAAATTAGCGAGCCATAGAGATATACAGTACCGTGCCGTTATAAAGTAACGTAAGTATGCGAGCCGGGTGATTTTTACCGAAAATCGACTTCGGAAGATCCGACCGACCCCAAAGTTTCAGGAATTGAGAAAAACGCTTGAAAATGAGTTTGTATGATAAATTACGGTAATCAGTAACAATTGCGAACTTATTTTTGAATTATTCGATAAACGGTACAATCCAATGTTTTGGTTTTTTCATTTTTTTTTCGATTTTTTTCAAGTATTATCGTTCTTTTATGCATGAATATTGTTATTTAAAATGAGTAGACCACGTGACTCACATAATACATCAGAATCTCAGCGATTGGCTATCATCCGTGGTCGTCAGATGGGTCTGGACATGCCCACCCCCGCGAAACAGTTCAAGTCTTCTAAATCGGTTATCTGGGCAACTAAAAAAAAATTGTACAGAAAAATTCGAGAAACTCAAGAAAGAATGGACCACAATCCCACTTCAGACCCTGATGAACTTGATCGACTCGATGCCAAGAAGATGTGAGGTCGTTATCAAAGCCAAAGGCATGGCGACCAAGTATTAAGTTAATTTAATCATTTCGTATCGTTTCCCCAGATTTTTAACTTGTCGTTTTTGTTTTTTCTTTCCATTATCAAAAATCAAAATATCCATTTTTCAATTTTTTAAATTTTCTTCAAAAAAAATTTTTTTTGAGGAAATTTGTTCTTTTGTTATTAAAACTCACTTTTTAAGCGTTTTCCTCAATTCCTGAAACTTTGGGGTCGATCGGATCATCCGAAGTCGAGTTTCGGTAAAAATCACCGCTCCAGCCTCTTCGATTCCATGGTTCTACCCGTTACAACGAAACTGAACGAGGGATAACTTGATGTAATAATTGGTTTAGAGTGAAAAAAAAATTTTTATGGTCGGATTCGGAGATGTTAGGATTTTTTGCGATTTCTGTTTCCAGTTTAAAAGAATTTGAATTAATAGAAGGAATAAACATTGTAGCTTCATTAAAATCAAATGTTCGATTTTACTTTAGTCTCATTTTTCGTAATCTCATTTTCCCGAATAGCATCCATCAACTTATCGAGTCGCGTCAAAACTTCTTGGTTCAAATCAAAGTAATGATCGGCATGAGGAATTTTATAAAAATCTTTGTAAGAGGCAGCAATTCGTTTCATCAGTTTATTAGAGTTTTCGACGGGTACTATCTGGAAATGATGAAACATTCTTTAGAAATCTACGCTGAAAACCCTCACATTATCTTCTGTTCCATGTACAGTCAAAACGGGGCAAGTGATGCCAATTGATTCTTCTGGAGTGTTACAAATGTCAGTCTGTAATTGAACGTAGCTGTTGGTTAACGGCTTCACGAAGTGAGGAACTTGCCCTCAGAAACTCCTGTATGCATTCAACATTCAGAAGTGCAGGATGGCCATGCTTCGACGGTGGATATCTTATGGAGCCCTTCTTCATAAGAAAATGTAGTGCACCCGGCTGAATTGTATCCACAAAGTTCATATCAAGTGAAGATCCGGGGCACATGAGAAACAATCCCGATATCTTTTCTTTGCGATATTTGGCAATATTCATTACAGCATGACAAGCTCCGCTAGTGGCCATCAAAACCCATCGATCATCGTTTGAATCTGACAACAAGAGAATCATAATGAAGTTGTTCTATTGTTAAAAGTGCTACTAGCAATATTCTTCTCGAAGCCCATGTTTCGGCCAAACTCCACCTCCCCCCTAAAAAAATTCAAAAAAAAATTCTAGACTAATTCTAGACTGATAAAGCTATAAGATCCCAAATAAGCGGATCACATTTGCATTTTTAGCTATTATATAAAGTGTTGAGAGGGTTTTAAAGATATTAGTGTCTTGTTTTTACTTGTTTCCTTCTATTCTGAATTATAATTTGAAAGGTTGATAATTGCCTTATTCTAGTCAAATTTCATCAGCTGCTGAATTTGCCACCCCTTTTCGAATTTTCTAAATCGAAGTACGGATTCATTAGATTCTATATCTTCCATCGTCGGAATGGTCGTCCGTCTATATCGTCGGATTACCTTCTCAGAGAACACACATACTGCCGATGTTCAAACATGTTTTCAAACATTTGTTCGTGCTGAACAGGTAAAAAATTGTTCTTCTCCTTGGAAATTGGTAGATAATCGAATGAGGTCTGGTTTCTTTCAACAGGAAGTGGTTCACTGGTAATGTGGTTAGGCATCGAATTGTTAGTAGTGTCACCTTGTCTGATTCCTTATCTTAATGACTTTAAGTGTATTTCTTCACGTGTATTACTTGGGAAAACTTGGGAAAAGATGCATATCTGTTTTCTACCAGTACTCAAGACATTCTCAAAATGCCTATTGAATAGAGTGCTAGAAGAAGCACAGAAGAACACACTGGTCTTCATTGACTTCAACAAGGCATTTGACAGTGTGGAACCGAGAGCCATATGGGAAATCTTTGAAATAGAATCAGTCTACTTACACAAAGAAGGCCACACAAACTGCCCAGAAAAAGAGGATCCAAGCATTGATCAAAGAACTTACGGAATCGTGTAAAAATGTAGGTCTCCAAATCAATACTAACAAAACTAAAGTGTTAAGAAACACTTACGCACGCAAACAATCGGTAATCATCAGAAACAATACCACCATCACAACAATCGGAGACGTTGATGAGTATGTCTACCTTGGCAGGCTACCTAACTCCCGAAATGAGCTAGAATCAGAACTCCGCAAAAGAAGACGAAGAGCATGGACAGCGTTCTACTACATCAAAAACACTGCATACGTTCCTGCTCCCGGATTCGAGCTCAACTTTTTGACACCATCGTTCTTCCCGAGATACGGATCTGAAACGAGGACCCTTACACAGAACCTTACAGAAAGAATCCGTGTTACGCATGCATCACTGGAAAGAAGATTAATAGAAATGACCCTCACAGAACAGCGCCACCGAAACAACACGAAGATATCCGAAAGATCTCCAAGGGACGGACCCAATTGAATACATCAGAAAGAAACAAATTAGGATTGACCGGACACATTACGAGAAGAACTGACGGAAGATGGACGAAACTGATACGAGAATAGATTCCTCGAAACAAAAAAAGACAAGTCTGACGACACCGGAGAAGAAGTATCAATATATCGATGAAAT
The DNA here is from genome assembly GCA_003052745.1 of Caenorhabditis inopinata. NCBI lineage: Eukaryota > Metazoa > Nematoda > Chromadorea > Rhabditida > Rhabditidae > Caenorhabditis > Caenorhabditis inopinata. The sequence continues at coordinate 8,589,086 of AP018155.1, read as the reverse complement.
CAACGAACTACTCTAGATCTTAAATATTTAAAACAAATATTTAAAACCCACAATAAATAAAAGTTTTGAATGAGATACCACGCGTTCAGAATTCATAATGGGCAAGATGCCGACTAGAGTTCAAACTGTGTCCATTCAGGAGAAACGCGTTCCCTATTCTCGTATGCATAAGTTATAAGCGCCGTGCTTAAATCACAGGCAACGTGCCGAATTTAAATCAAACGTTGCCCTACAATTGCTGAAGGTTCCGCGAGTCAACAACTAGAAAGGAAAGCAGTTTAAGTCACCTATTCTCTCTTCGATATCCTTCCTCCACTCATTAACGCTCCATACATGCTCATATGATCCGGGATTCTTGTATTGGAATCTGAATTTTTAAGACATTAATTAATGGAATCAATTCTAAATAAAACCTTTCAAAATAAACATCTTTCTGGTTCTCAAAATAGGCAAATAATTGAGTAGCATGTCGGCAGTTGATCGACGATCCCAGTCCATGACAGTACAGAACGTTGAGCCTTTTCAGCACTCCCATTGTTCCTTGAGCTCCGTTTCAGTTACCTGCAAATCGAATAACTGTGAATCGTTATATTTACTTGTTTTACTTCAAAACTCATGCAAGAAATGAATCTTGTTTCGTGGCAATTCGATTTATTTTTGAGGGGTTTCCCTTCTTAATGTCTACGATGTCATTTTTAGTGACTATAGTAGAGCAAGAATATTAGAAGAAAGTGAAAAGTATAAATAAGCAAAACTTTATTATGAATCTCAATCGAAATGTTCGTCAAATCATCGAATCTAATTATTTTCTGACTCTGAAGTTTATCTGGGACACAACGGAAAATGGAGACAGAAAAGAAGGCAACACAACTAACACATGAAACCCGTTTGTCTTGATGACCACTGTTCATCACAGAACTTTGTTATTTCTTCTCTGTTTCGCTGCGTCTCCAAATTGACATATTCTCCAGCCTTGGCAACACACAAGACTACAGCAAAGTTGCATCCAACACATGCCATTTACACGCACTAATTCTAATTTCGCAGTTCAGAATACACGTTGAAGAATCCACAGTAGGCGATGCGAGATGCGGTTTATGCTTAGAAGAGCATTTCTTGACGAATGCTTTAACGAAAATTTCTGAAATAACTCCCGTTCCCCCCCCCCCACCACATCCTACTTTATTTTCATCACCGATATCTTTATTTCACTCAAAAATAACAGCAACTAAACCATTTTAATCCCAATGAAACGCAGTATTACATGCACTAATTGAGAAGTGAGAAGATCAAGCATTTATAGTAAATCCGAAGATTAAAAATGAAATTCTAAACTTTATTTTTCACGAATTTGGCTACAGAAACGACAGAGTGGCGAGAAATTCTAAAAATAAGTGATTCTTCCCGAGTTAAATCGACAAATTACCATCGTTTCCCAAAGTTTGAATTTTAAATATTCCAAATTGCTCCGAAAATCATATCGACAATAATTCCACGCACTGCTAGTAATCGGAATAATAATTTCCATTTTTCAAAAATTTTCATTGAAAATAGATGCACTACATCTTTTAAGTCTGTTGATTTATTCGTTCGTTTTTCTCTCTTTCATTGGTTTTCTACGTGCGGCACTCTATGCAAACCGCATAGTTGCCGGCCTTCGTTCTTTTCTATTTCTCTTTTCGCTCTACATTCTTTGCATTTATATTTTTTCACGTCCTCGTTTACCTTGTTAGCTAGGCAATGAACAGTTCTCTCAATACCATATAGTTGCTCGTCGTTTTTCGAAACCATTTCCGTTTCTGCTCTAGACGAATGAAGCAAACATTGAAAGCAATTGATCTGCATCATCATTCGTTTCGTCCGTCCATTGGTCCTCCGTTTGCATCTATTTGTTGTCATGTCATCGAATCCCCAAAGAAAAGACGTCTCGTTAGAGGTCGTTAACGTTGGTGGTATGAAGTTGAAAATTAATAAGCTCGACAATGGCATTCAGTATAATTTCGCATGTTGTCTGTGAGATCTTCCTTGTCTCGGTGGTCACCAGGGAAGGGAGGAATTCCGGATTCCGCCGTTTTTTTTTCATTCCGTCTTCTGGATTCCAGATTCCGTGAAAATAAATTTTTTTCCGTTTCCGTATTCCGGATTCCGCGATATGGCGTTTTATTCCGTTTTTATTCTTTATTCTCAATTGTTGTGAATAGTATACTTTTTTGAACTCCTGCAAACATTTTTGCGAACAGAGCGCATTTACATCATAAATATTCCCTCATTAATGGTTAAAATTCCGTTTTCCGTTTTCCGCATTCCGCATTCCGCCGTTTTTTATATTCCGGATTCCGAGTTCCCAAAATCCAATTCCGCACTACTCTGGTGCTCACTCAGTAACGTTTTTTACATTTGCTTACACATCGTTTTGCTGGATCTTCATTTTTCCATGAGCCAAGATCACCTTTAGAACTACTCTATATTAAAAAGAAGCTCTGTTCTCATGGCTCTCCAAAACGTTGATATCCATATTCCAATTACACACTGTTTTAGTGAAATTGTATTCTTACTTTTGATTCATTTCTGACTTCTTTGGCCACCATAATGCTGTATCCTACTAAAAACGGATTAAAGACAATACTCAGAATGCGGAACATGCCAATTGATTATGTGTAGCTCGCTTAGAGTATTACACCTCTTGCACATGGGGAAATAGAAAAAATGTCTGAAAACGAATATTATTGAAACGCCGTTTATTCAGTTATTCCTCAGCTTCTTTTCACCGTCATAAAATTGAGCTTTTTCAACTTTCAGTGCGACATATTTACTGAGATTCTTTTCCAAATTCTTTCCATGCTAGTTACTAATAATTAAGCATTTCGCGAGACATTTCTTTTCATTAATTAGATATCTTTTCAAATATCAAACACCACGGCTGGTATTTATATATGTATATATAGATATGATTTTCGAATTTCCGCAATTCGGCTTCCCTCCTGAATACTGCTCTGAATTCTTGCATGGCTTTCAACTCTATACAAAATTTATAATATATTTTTTTAATAATACGTTTTGCTTTTACTGAAAAAAATGACATTTGTGTTTTCATTCATGTGTTTCCTTAATTTATAACATCACTGATTTGCAAAAATGTTCTGTTATTTCTCCTGCTGCGATTCTGGCATCATAATATCTTTAAACCATGGCTTCATTTGAGATCATGAATCAAATGAGAAAGGTAGTTTTTGGTCTATGTAATGATGTAAGCTTGGCAAGTCATTACTGCAAATTGGTTACTGAAACTTGTACATGATATACATGATTCAGAAACATCACAAGTTTTATGATCTAATAAACTGCGATTGGCATTCCAACAGTTCACACTGAACTCAGTGAGACGTGTTTACTTTTGTATGTGGCTTCTTGACAATACGAACTTTTACGAATTGATAATAAAACTCTCCGCTACTTATCTGTCATCTGATGCCTCCGGTCGGCACTGATGCGTCATAAACAGGAAAAGCATTCGGTAACTTTCAGGTTTTACTTATAACCGGGCTTACCTAATGTTTCGTTGTTCAACTTGGTTTTCGTCGGAGCACGAAAACGTTGTTTTATTTGCGGTGTAGCCAAGAGATCAGCAATTCTTCAGTTTGCAGATAAGCTTTTTCGAATGCCATCTTTTTCCGTGTTCCAGTCTTGTTATAGTGAGAACTTTCAACTGTTCAGGATTACGAAATCACACATCAAATAGCAATTATGATAATTCCTGATGTGTTTTGTTTCGGTTTTAACAGTTTCAATATGTTTGGCTTCCTCTAGGTTTACGAGTAAGCTTCTTCTACTCGTTCTCGCTCCTTTCCTTTACCTCTTTGAGAACTATTAATTTCCTCTGTTTCTTTGCTCGGTGTTTTCCACATTTGTCCTTGTCGTACCTTTTATCAAATATTCCGATCAGGTCAAAGAAAACCGATATATTCCATCTTCTACACAGGTCATTCATTATCGACCGGTACCGTCAGACTTGTCGTTTTTTGTTTCGAGGAATCCATTCTTGTTTCGTTTTCCTGATTTTAATCCAGTTTTGTCCATACTCCGTCGGTTCTCCGCATGGTGCGTCCGGCCCAACCTAATTTTTATATTTTTGGTAAGGTAAGTTCTGACAGTTTTCCAAAGTAGATATACTAATCCAAGTCTCCGATTTTTTTGACGATGGTGCGAATTCTTATGATCGCCGGTTGTTTGGTGCGGTAAGTGTTTTTAACACTTTGGTTTTGTTAGTGTTTATTGAGAGGTCTACATTTTTACACTTTTTCGTGATTATTTGAATGACAGTGGGTTGCTTGCGACTAGAAGGATGTTGTCTGCGAATCTCAAGTGGGTGAGATTTCTGCCATTGATCCTTATTCCTGGCACGTGAGCGTAGTCATCGTCGTGTCCTTTCAGGTGGTTCCAAGACAATTGTCCGAGGACGAGCTCTAGACAAGCTGAGAAGAGATTTGGTGATATTGGATCACCTTGGCGTACACCTCTTGTGATGGGTACCTCAACTTGTCTGTGGAATGGTGTGAAGGTGGTTGTGCAGTTTGTGTAGCACACTTTGAGCCGGTTTATATAGACTTTTTCTACTCCTTGTGCTCGAAGGCTTTCCCATATAGCTCTCGGTTCCACACTTGCGGAAGTCAATGAAGACAAGCGGGATATGGTACTCGCGGCCAACCTCGAGCAAGCGTTGAACTGAGTGTATGTGGTCGATCGTTGAGAATGATCGACGGAATCCTGCTTGTTCGACTGGCTGGGCTTCTTCTAGTGTTTTTCGTACTCTATTTAATAGGCATTTTGAGCATTCCCTATAGAATACTGATAGAAGACAGATAGGCCCATAATTCTCCAAATTTTTTCTGTCTCCTTTTTTGAAGATCAGAGTAGTGTTAGAGTTTTTCCATTTCACTAGAATTTTCCCGCTTTCTAATTACTTCATGTTGGTTGATTTTGGAAAAGAGAAGTTGCAGCTGAATAGTTTCGAGTAGAACTTTTGGATCTCTTGCTCCATCTTTGTCCTAGAAGTGATATTTTTGCCGCTCGCTGGAGACTTGAGGCATGATGTTTGAGATTTGTATTCTGCGATATCCTTCGCTACCTTCTGTTGATTAGCCGCATTAGGTGGGCTGCCCTCAGCTAAACTCTTCGTGGTCTGTTTCGACAACTTCTCGGTATTCTTGAAACAGTTACTTGTCTCAAGAATAACTTTCAACTGTTCAGGATTACGAGATCAAATATCAATTATGATAATGCCAGAGGAGATGTGTTTTGTGTCGGTTTTAAACTAAGCTATTCATACATAATTTTATAATTAATATTGTTTTTTTTTCTTCTACTCGTTCTCGCTCCTTCCCTTTTTTACCTCTTTGAGAGCTATTAATTTCCTCTGTTCCTTTTCTCGGTGTTTTCCACATTTGTCCTTGTCGTACCTTTTATCAAATATTCCGATCTGGATAAGGAAAACCGATATATTCCATCTTCTGCATAGGTCATTCATTATCGACTGTGATTACGCTGTGACGTAGTAATGCCCACTTTGTCTCCGAAGAGACTCTGCTTCATTTTCTCCTTAATTCCAAACCAAATGACCTTCTGTCGTTTTGATTCGATGCAAAACTTTTTGGAACTTTTTTCTAAATTATTTTGGTATTGCAGAAAGTTCATGGATCTACCAAGCTGCTCAAATCTTTCATCCGTTGATTCTTCGGATTTCGACTTGCCTGAAGTATAATTCTTTCGGAGAATGACACATCCAACTAATTTTTTTTTCAGATACCATCAGTAATAATGAATGAACCTCATAGAACAGAGAGCATGTCGGAATTTCCCACAGCTGAACGGCATCAAAGACCGACGGAATGTGCAATATGCGGAAAACCGGCAAATGGATACCACTATGACGTTGCATCGTGTAACGGATGTAAAACATTCTTTAGAAGATTATGCATTTCTGAAAGAAATTTTACATGCAAAACTAATAAAGACTGCTTCGATCTGACAAAAAGAGAGCACCCTGTCAAATGTCGAGCATGCCGCTATGAGAAGTGCATTTCAGTGGGAATGAATCCTATGGCAATGAAAATTGATGAACAGGAAGCCACTGCTGAAAATTTTAAGAAACTCACCAAACGAATTAGGCAATCCAACGGCGTCAGCAATGAGGATCCTGACATGGAATCAGTTTACCAAATCCAGAAGAAGCAAATCACGAAAGACATCACAACAATAGAGAACAAAATGCAAAAGTTGATTGATATGTTAAGCTATTTAGAGAGCAAGGTTGCCAAGTTCAAGATGTCATCTTATAATCCACATTGGAAAACATTACCAGGTCTAGAAGGGTTCCTTCTGATGGAGAACAAAATTTGTCTGGGTGATAAATCTGGAGTGAGTAATCAAAGCCTATACTGTTAAATCAATCCTTCATTTCAGCCGATGCCAGGATGGCCGTTTAAAACACAGTCCGGTCCCCCAACAGCTCCAAACTTTGCTAAATTGAACGGGCCACAATATTCGCCTGAAAAGTAAGTGCTGCTTTGTTTCTTTATACAACCCGATCACAGGAAATCTTTGCAGGAAACAATGGTTTCTTTATGATTTGATGGTTTCCGTTGAATACGCGAAAACGTTCAATTTTTTCCACAAGCTTGATTTCAAAGATCGGCTCATTTTAATAAGATATGTGGCTCTGGCGTTAATGAATATCCACATTTCCTATTTCACTGTTACCAGAAAATATGACAGCGTCATTCATCCAGATGGATCGTTGGCTCCTATGGCAAAGTGGGTTTGGAAAATGATTTTCATAGGCGATAATCAACAACGACTTTTAGAGGAATTGTGTATGCTAAAACAGTAATGTCGATTGGCCCCCTAATCAGATGTGACATACAAGAAAAAGAATATGTTCTGTTGAAAGCGATTTGCCTTTGCAATCCAGGTGAGTCAACCGTGGGCGGCACATTTAACAGGCATTTTACAACTATTGTTAGTTTTAAACGAGACTGTAGGCATTGAATTCCAAAATATTTGTTTGTGCTCACTTTTACAAAACCCCCTGAGGATTGAAAAAAAACTACAAAGACTAAAGAGCGGTTTGTAAAGGACAATACTTACATTCGTGATGAATCATGAAAGTGTTCATCTCTGTGAAAAGTAAGCAGCAAGGAAAGAGGAAGCTCTCTAAAGAATAATGATAATGGCCATAGATATGATCAAATTTCAGCAACGTCCTCGACACATTCTTCCAAAATTCTAGAAGGGTATTTATCATGGCTGTTAGATTATTCCTATGACAACCAGTCTTTCCTTTTCAGAATTCCTTCAGTCAGACACATTTTATGTTTTAGCCGTTCCTGACCTCTCAGCCCATGCAGTTCAAATCATCGCCAAGGAACGACAGCAATACGCAGAAGCACTATTTGATCAGTGCATGCGATACAGAAAGGACGGACCGAGGCAGTTTGCTGAGCTCATAGGGTTGACCGACCTGCTAGAGCGTCAACAGAGAATGCAGAAAGACTTACACCTACTACATGTAGCACCGTTTGTTCAAAAAATTCCAAAAGAGGAAAAAATGTTATTAGTAGAAGATATTATGAATTGCTAAATCGCAATGTTTCAAAAAATCGCTTTCTTTTATTTTTTAGATTGAAATATTGCCATTCTCGTTTTACTTATTGTGATTTCTATGTATTGAACGTGTAGAGCTGATCTCATGTGAAAATCTTCATTTATTCAAATATCTATTTTCCATTTTTTTTAAATAAAAGGTGTACTTTAATTCCGAATCCAGCAACCAATTTCACATTGTTCTTTTTTCCTGCTTCAATTATCATAATCGCTTTTTTTCAGGGTGTCTTGTTTTACAATGAATGAAGTCGTCTATTCTGGTGAAGATATCGAATTGCCAGAGGTAACGTCTTTTCTTTCTGCTCGCAAAACTACCACAGAGCCAGTCAAATGAAAAAGTGTCATATAGGCAAATTAGACTTCCAGTTTTGAATTTGTTCTCGGAATAACTAATAATCATAAACGAATTATATATACAGGGTGCGCCAAAATTATGGTGACACATTCAAAGTGCTGTACCTTCTACTCGAATCGACTTGAAAATTCAGCTAGAGTTTATTGAAACGCTTATAAAACATATAAAATTAAAGCTGTTCAATGCGGTTCCCTTTGTTGTTCACGACATCCTTGAGTCTCTTCGGGAATACATCCACTGTGGCACGAAGGTATTCTGGTGATAGCTTGGCCCATTCCACTTCCAAACTTTTCTTCAACGACTCCAAATTGCGATGAGGACGTGCTTGGACTCTCGATTGAAGAACTCCCTTTACCGAATAATCGAACGGATTGAGATCTGGGGATGAGGCTGACCATTCAGAACTGGTTATGAAACGCGGAAAATTGGCTTAACACCAGGCCTGGACGATTTTTGCTTTGTGAGCCGGGGCAGAATCCTGTTGAAATGTCCAAACCAGGTTTTCAAAATGGGATTTTGTTCGTGGAAGCACGTGCTTCTTCAAAATTTTCTCCAAATAATATTATTTGTTGATTTTCACTCCAGGATCCACAAAGATGAGCTGCATCTTCCCATCAGAGGTAATGACTCCAAAAACCATTACTTGCTAGGGATGGAAAGCTCTGTTGATGGCTCTACCGTGTAGAGCGTGCTATACTCTATGATTCTGGAAGTTGAATTCGGCTTCGATAGTGAACAATTTTTCGTCAGTGAACAGCATCCTCAAATGTTCATTTTGACTCGTGCCAGCAAGGAGAGCTTTGCATTTCTTCATCCGGGCCATCATGTTCCTTCCCGATAGAATTGCAGCTTTTCGAATACGATATGGGGTCATCCCGAGCTCTCTTTTCACAATTCTTCAGTTCGAAGAATGACTGATTCTGAGCTCTGTGCTCAACTTTCGCATGCTTCGGTGCGGATTTCGACGTAGGCGTTCACGGTCCGTCTTAATCGTTTTTCAAACGGTTTGTCGAGCGATCCCAAGAGCTTTGCCGATGATACTTGCACTCTGCCCTCTTTTCGCCAATTCAATGATGGTGTCTCGGTGTTCCAAATTGGATACCATTTCTGTAAAAATTAAGTTGGCGATTAGAAAATTTGGCAAAATATTAATGAAAACTTGCTGAAAAAAAATGAGAAAAAATAGATGCGAAAAAACTGCCACTCGCGCCGCCTCCTTGGTCCAAAGTTTTGTCACCATAATTTTGGCGCACACTGTACATACATAACGCATACATAACGCATCTTTTGTCGTTTTTAAAATTATTCAAACTCGAGCAGAACTTTCCTTTAAATATCTGTTGAATTAATATTTCTAAAGTAGACATTCGCAAAGCCATTTGCAAATAAACACATCTTGTCGAAAATGAATATTTCATATTTTTCCGCCGCCACTGCCATTGAAAGATCTTCGCGCTAAAGCACGGCCAAAAACGTGTCTCGTCTGTGGAGGACAAGCTGCTGGATACCACTACGATGTGCCTTCCTGCAACGGATGTAAAACATTTTTTAGACGATATTTGGTTTCAGAGCGAAATTTTCAATGCAAACTTTATGAGAAATGCTTTGATTTAACAACACGAGGTGAGATCGCTTAAGAAATTTCAAGAAAAGTGATCATTGTTCTTAAGAAAAGCCTATCAAATGCCGATCCTGCCGTTACAATAAATGTATATCCGTCGGAATGAATCCACTTTTGCTTGAAGTGAATGAAAAAATCGCGGAAACAGAAAACTTCAAAGCAGTAGTGAAGCGCTTAAAAATGAATGAAGACTATGCAAATTCGAAACAACTAGTTCTCAAAAATTTGGAAGTAAAAGACAATAAAATAAGGAAAATAAATGAGATGTTGACGTATCTTGAAACCAAAGTGGAACAATTTCGGCTGTCTGCTTACAATCCTCACTGGGCTGAAATTGGAGGTCTGGATGTTTTGATTCGGAGTACCAACAGGATAAGCCTAGCTGATAAACATGGTGTAAGAATATTTTAAAAGCCAGTTAAACCAATCGTGCACCAGCAGTTTTTCAGCCCATGTCCGGTTGGGGAATTTCATCTTATAACCCATCTTTGTCGTTATTGGAGGAAGGCACTTTGAACGGTCCGCCATCTCATTCTCTTAGCAGGTTTCTTTGCTTGAAAAGACTACTCAGTCCGCAAAAGTTCTTTTCAGGAAACACTGGCTCTATTTTAATATAATGGCGACAGTAGAGTACGCCAAGACATTCATGTTTTTCCATAGACTTTACCCGCAAGACCAGATAATTCTGATAAGACATGTGACGCTGGCTTGTGTGAATTTACTGGTTTCCTTCGCTTCAGTCATTAGAAAATTTGACACGACAATACATCCAGATGGAAGCAAGCAGTTTGTTAGACAGTAAATAAATATTCAAAAAAAATAAGCAAAAACTTGTTAGTACTTCAGCCAAGACTACTACTCAAGCACCGTCATGTCAATAGCGCCGCTTGTCAGATATCAAGTTCAGCCTATCGAATATGTTTTGCTCAAAGCCATGTGTCTATGTAATCCAGGTGATTTGAAATGAGCCTGTCGCTTCCGGAGAACTTATTAATCTTCTTTCAGCCGTTCCAGATCTTTCAGAGTACGCACAACTTATTATTGCTAAAGAACGACGTCAGTACGCTGAAGCGCTCTTTGACCATTGTATTAGGGAACGAGCGGATGGTCCTGGTCATTTCACTGATCTTATTTCAATTATAGATTTATTAGAACGACAACAGAGAATGCAAAAAGATCTACACCTCCTTCATATTGGACCATTGGTTGCAAAGGCCCCCAAGGAAAATGTAATACAAATAATTGAAGATGTTATGAATGCGTAATTATTCACCTTTGGTAAATATACTAAATGAAATTCAAAAACTACAAAACTAGAAAACTACAATGCTCAGTTACAAAAAAAATAGAGTTTATTCAAATTGGACACAAATACTCTACTCCTAACACTTTCAGATGTGTTTTAGAATTTGAAAATCATTGAACAAAAAAAAACATTTTTTTAGTTCATTCCAATATTTTAAATTTTCAATTTTTGATTCTTGTTCTGTATTTAATAACAATTATTGTTACTGGAATACTTTTGATAAACGGATGTTATAAACAAGTTCACAAGCTGAAGGGAACGATTTTCTGAATAGAATGCAGATACCGTCAGATTCCGTGCCAATTTGAATATCAACGGAGGCTCTAAGTAGCGTGGTTTTAATAGAAAATAGATGCTCCAGATTTCAGTTACGAGTTAAAATATTGTACGGTCTTCTTTAGATTTACAGTGACATTGCAGAGATTGTGATGGAGTAAGCAATCAATAACACTGTACCTATATGCGGCAAAACAGCATGAAGCGCTTTTCAAATGAGCCCTTTTATTTTTGTCCTGAAATGAGCTCCCACGTAGGGCTTGTGAGCACTGTTGATCCATACGTTTTACATCTATATCTAAGAAGTGAGTTACGGAATATACTCTAGAATTTGTTGTTGGTGAACCCTTTGTAGGGGCAGTGGTGGTTCCATGGAGGCAAGAGCCGTGGTGGCTCATAAACGTGAAGAAGCGGAAGGGAGTCGAAAGGACGAAGAGTGAAGATACGTGAATAGTGGAGAAGAGTGAATTCATTGAGATTTCCTGACCCTTTTATAACGCTATTCCTGTAGATGTCCTCTCAAGTAGTACAAGAACCGTTTGTTCTATAATAAGTCCTAAGTGTGTCGGACTCTTTTGTGGTTTTGAGCAGTGGTCCCCTCTTCACTAAAAGAGAGTCCAAGTGGTATGAGTTGGTTGATTGCTGTCTAATCAAAAGATATAAAAGTTTTGCATGGCTCCATTAAAGAATGCTTGGCTCCCTGAATCTTTTTATGGAATACTAGTGCAAACTGATGTTCTATTTCAAGGTCAGACAAAGCTTCAGGTGAACGAGCAGGAAAGATGACAGCAACATTATTCTTATCGAACTTCTATACTGATAGAATTGAATCTAGTTTGAATAATTCCAATGAAGCATTCCCGTAAATTGAGTCTACGACGGCCAATGTGATAAAGAAATGTGGATAACGTGTAAAGCGCATTATATTATTAGCGAACTTTAAATGGCGTAGACGAAAATTGTATACTCGAAGAGTATCTCAGCAACGATTCACGTAGCAGATATTTTGGTCTCGATTCGAGCATCGCACTATACATACTTTCATTTAATATTATGTAATATAATAGTATATTTCCTCCCACATTTTCCCACAATCAAATATAAACATTCTGTAGGCTTTTGACTCCAACATTCTCCACACATTCCCAGAGGGTTCATCGTCCCAGGCATTCTAGCAAAATACAGTTTCATTGTAACGCTCCGCCTATTTTATAAAAGTGCACAGTATAAAAGAGCTCCATTAGAGCTATCTTTATTTTTCCCCTATTATTGTATATCTTCATTATTACGCTAGTTAACTTTTCTTATTGTTGAAATAAAGGTTTAATTACCCAAGTTTGAGGTCACTCCCCACACATACCTTTGCCCCCCCCCATATACATTAGCGAGGCGGACAAGGAGCTGGACGGCACAAATTATAAACTGCCCACACGACCAGGGATTTTCAAATTGTCTTGGTTTGACGGCCAGTGTTTCAAAATATTTCTTCCGATTTAACTGTTTTTGTCGTTCTGAAAACCTGTTCAAACGAAAAAGGAGATGGTATCAGGGTGATAAAATCGATGTTAAATGTGTACTATGTTGTGTTTCCCTTATTTCATTGAAGACAGAGGTTGCTTATTGAGTTCTTGTTATTTTTCATTCCACCAAATCTTTGATCCGATTTACGGAATAGTTGCTTCCAGCATCACCATGCTCAAACCACTACTTCTCTTCTTTGTCATCGACCATTCAATGGCTTACAACTACTACTGGTACGACAAGACGCAAACATTGCAAAACCGTCAAACAATGGTGCATTTATTTGAATGGAAGTGGACCGATGTTGCTAATGAATGCGAGAACTTTTTGCAGTACTATGGATACGGAGCGGTGCAAGTATCCCCTCCGATGGAGCATCTGAAAGCGTTCCCAAACAACAATTATCCGTGGTGGGTGAGATATCAGCCAGTCAGCTACAAATTGGACTCGAGAAGTGGAAATGAGCAAGAGTTTCAGAATATGGTAAACAGATGTAACAATGTTGGAGTGAGGTAGGCAGTTTAACAAGTATCGTTTTATAATGCTGCGTTTGAAGTGAAATTTCGTTCTGATACTTATGTGAATTTTGTCTGTCGTGGCGAGATCCTCGCGCATCTAAAGACTACGGTGGTCAGATATTTCTTTTAAGTTAAAGGATATCACTATTTTTTTCATTAAGTAATGCGTAATGCAGAGTCATTAGATGTCATTCGTGAGGGTCTCCCCATGAATGGCAAGAAAACACGAAAAGGGAAGCAGATGTGCTGTAAGTTGCATGATCCTACAAAGCGTTTTAGTCTGCAATACATATTTTAAATGAAAGTTTGAGACTGACGTTGAAAAAAAAGAACCTCCAATGAATTGACTGGATCTCGAGCGTGAAGCTGGATTTTAGGTTACTACGCTGGAAATATTAGTGGTACTTTATTTCTGTAAATCTCTAATATAAAATGCTTATATAGTTTACAAAAAATTCAAAAAACCAATTTAATTTCAAAAACTAACGACGATTGACCGGACGTCATTCTTCAATAATATCTTTCAGAATAATCGTGGACATTGTGATGAACCACATGGTCGGAATCGGGCAGAAGAGTGGAACTGGCGGGGTTGGTTCTAGTGGGAACTCTAGTTTCGATGGAACTCACGGCATTCAATCATTTCCCGGAGTTCCATACTCTTTCGGTGATTTCAACAATGCAAAGTGTGATGCTGACATTCAAGGGTCCGACTATCAAAACAATGCGGAGCATGTAAACGATACACTTAGCGGACATTTCCTATTTCTTAACATTTTAGGTCAAAGACTGTCGATTAGTTGGACTTCTTGATTTGAACCAAGCGTCTCCAACTGTGCGAGCAAAGATTGTTGCTTATCTGAACAAACTTATTGACATGGGAGTGGCGGGTTTCCGCCATGATGCGTCGAAACACATGTGGCCACAAGATATTTTGAATATTCTGAATGATGTCAAAAATTTAAAAGCCGAGGCAGGCTGCAGCTCTCCGTCTAAATAAATAATACATCATGAAATTTTCAGATTTTCGGGTCAAATCAGAGGCCGTTTGCTGTCCATGAAGTTATAGACGGAGGAGGTGAAGCTGTAAAATGTGCGGATTATCTTGGGAATGGAAGATATACTAACTTCAATTTTGGAGCCGCTGTTTCATCGGCAGCAAAACAGCAATCTGACTGGAAAAATATGGCCCACCTGGGGCCTGGATTTGGCTACGGAAATAATGAAGATCACGACGTTCTTAATTTCATTGACAATCATGACAATCAGAGAGACTCAAATCCTTATGTTGTACGTTTTCACAATGAAATGTGTAATGAGATTTTTGAGATAAGAGATGGGTCTAGGTCACCTACAAAGATGGACAAAAGTACATCATGGCTGTGAGCTTCATGCTTGCTTGGCCTTATGGATATCCTAGAGTTATGAGTAGCTTCGCTTTTAGCTATTCCGACCAAGGTCCGCCAAACTCTGGAGCTTCGAATGAATATGCAGTGAGTTTTGTCTCATTCAAAAATATGGAATATTTGTTTTGTTTTTTCTAATTATGAAAAAAAACTTTAGACGACAAGTCCCACATTTAACGATGACCAGACATGCAACAGTGATTCTGGATGGGTCTGCGAGCATCGCTGGCCAGCTATCAGACAAATGGCAAAGTTCCGAAGTTCTGTTCAAGGAACTGCTGCAACTCAAATCGTGACAGATAATCAAAGAATTGCATTTGCAAGAGATGGATCAGGATTCTTTGCTTTGAACCAACAGCAAGGTTCGTGGAATAAGTAAGTTTCTTTCTGAAAGTAGATGTGGGGTGGGGGGAGAAGCGTTCAAATGCTAAAATAGATATTTAAAAATATGTAATAGAATAATCAAGCCTTGTAACTTATTACTCCTATCCAATTAATGTTTGCTATTTATGATTTTTCTCTTTAAATATATTCAGAAATAGGAATGTGGTAACTATAGACAATTGAAAAACTGATAGTGAGTTTTATGAGCTCAATAAAACTCAATATTTCATGAGCTCATTTCTTGAGCTCAATAAAACTTTTCAAATAAAGACCGTACCTTTAACAAGTCTCGGTGAAATTTGGGATATGTCTCACATCTCGGCTAAATTTTGGTAGAGCTTTAATTGAATTTATTTATTCAGAATTAAAACAATATTGGGTGACAGTAGGATTAGATAGGGCCCCTCACGAGGCTAACCTAATGGATTGGGAGCTTCAATAAGAAAAAAAAACAAAAGAGAAAAATAAACCGGGGATTTTTTTATCAGAGAAACGAAATAACTCGGAAAGAAGTGCATCAATAAATACAAGAAAGAGAGAATGGAGTAAATAATTTCTTGATTGATATTCTTTATATAATTACCAATGACGCCAATGAGGATGCTAGTCTAGCAGAACTTTAGGATAAGTCATATTGAGCTCAATTCTGAATTATTTGCTGGACTTGCAGAGTTTTGCTGATGTACAATCAGATGTTCAAGAAAAAAAGAAGTGCGCTGCAGTTCAAAGAACAGCGCCGAAGTCGCATAATAAGATTAATGAGTTTTCAATGGATTCATTTGCAAACTTGTTATTGCAGCATTAAAAAAAAAAAAAGAACAATATTGGAACATTTTCGGACATTTTGATGAACCTCTGCAAAAAAATTTAGAAAACCCGTCAAAGATTTGATTATATTTAAGAGTTCGGATGTACGTATTTCAGAAGACTATATAATACATACCTGCGTTTTATGTGTTATTGGTCACATGTAGGACCGTGGCAACACTATCTGTAAAACCTTAAGGCTCCCGTTCGAACAATCACGTCTCAATTCAAATCTTCATTGTGCTGCGAATTTGATGAGTTGATTCAGAATGCGCTGCGGAAATTTATGCGTGACAAAAAGCACAACGCACAACTTCTAAAATTGATGAAGAAGCGGCGTGAGGTCAGCGCGTGTTACATTTCATGTTTTTGAGACGCTGACACTACAAAACATAATCAAATTATCATCAGACAATCAGGTTAATACTATTATACTCTTAATCATATAACGCAATTGTGAACCGAGTTATGATTATTTAAACTACATTGCATGCTAATATGGTGGTAATGCGACTCTAACTGTTTATCAAACACAATTGAAACGATCTTGTTGGGAATATTGGGAATTGGGAACTGGAATACATAAGAATTCAATTTTTATGGGGTTTCAGAGTCTTCTCAACAACTCTTCCTGCTGGAGAATACTGCGATCACTTTTCTGGAGGTATTCATAATGGAGAGTGTGTTGGAACAAAAGTTAATGTGAGAAATGACCGTGAGTCGTTGCATCTTTAACGTAATTTCTGAAAACTGGCATTTTGCAGAAACTGCTTTTCTGACTATTCCCTCTTATTCTATAATTGCAATTTCATTGGTATCAAAGCTCGTTCCGTACACTCAACCAGCAGCACCAGCTGGTTACACTACTACAGTAATTCTAATCAAGAAGGACACAAACTCTGGCCAGAATTTATTCATCAGAGGAGGAACAAGTAACTCTCATAACGGAAGTAAGTCTAATGAGCATTAATTTTGATTGTGAAATTATTAGCGAAGCTTCAGAATGCTCTACTGGACCATATCAACAATCAAGTGATCCGTGTGCGATCCCGATGTATCATAACACCACAGTCCCATTTGTATATGCTGAATATCTGTCCTGGAGTCAACAAGACAACTACCTGGACTTTGAGGGAGCTGAAATCAAACAAGGAACACATGATGGAGCAGCTGCTTACGGAACACCGTTGGCCTACTCTACAAACGACAACACTGCAGTTGAATATCAACCATACAACAAATATGGACCAGGATACTGGATGGTTGTTCTGAAAATGGACTGCTCCAAGGCTGAAAAAGGCTGGTTTGAAGTGAAAGGATACGAATCTCCAAACGTTGGCTGGGAGAGCAATATCAAGCAAGAAACGTGCTCTGGATCAGTTGGTGGTACTGCACCATTTCCTTCGATTAACCACGTGGCAAAGTGCGGAGCTGTGAATGTTTTCACTTGGGGATCTGGAAGCTGTCAGATTGATTTGGTTTAACAGTTTACTATTTTTTATAAGTGCGAGCAATAAATTCTGAACGAAAAACAGAGATTTCTTAAAAGGGGCTTTAGTAACGATTCGAGTACAATGTTGGCGATTGTGAGATGTTGTATACGTTTACGGTTTTTTATACATATACCAGCGGAAAGTTGGCTTCCACTGGCTTTTGTTTATAACCAATTGTAAGTGTTCTGTTTTTCTACTTGTTAGTAAAACAATTTATTAGCAGATCGTCAAAAACCAAATAAGATTTACATCCCGTGCCGTATCCCAACTACCCTACAACCTCCTAAATAAATGAATGTGAAGCGCTCGGGTGGTCATGACTCCATCCCGAATATCAAAGTAAAAGACCCACGATCTTTTGAGTTATTCAAAGAAACATCTTGGACAGAATCACAGACAGACAGAACTATTCGCTTAATAATAAGTAGATATACAGTGCCCTTCAAAAGTATAGACACCCCCTCAATTTTGGCTGTTCTGAATTTTCTGTACAAAATGAAAAAAAATCGGCTAATGCAGTTCGATCAGGCGTATATGAAAACCTACAGGTAAAAAATTTCAATCGGATCCGATTGTTCTGCACTTGATCTAGAGCAGATAAATCAAAAATCGGAGCCGTCAAAAGTATAGACAGTTTTTGGTATTGTTACTCTGGTTGCCGAAAATGGGTATAAAAACCAGCGTGTTTTTTATTTTTGTTTCATTATTATTCTTTCTTCGAATGTATCAAATAGTTCTCACTTATCCGCCGCCGAACGAGGTCAAATCGATGTTCTGATCATTAGTGGAATATGGAGATCTTCGATCGCCCGTCAGCTAGGAAGGAATCTGAAAACTGTTTCCATCTATGCTTGCAATCTAACTTCTGGTCCTGCTCCACGTTCCTGAAGACCAAAGAAATTGTCAAGTCGCGAACACCTCGCCATTAAACGCATTGTGTCCAACTCCACCAAAGCATAAAGACTGATCTTCAGCTTTCGGTGTCGAAAAACATTGTTCTCCGATCCATTAACTCTTCTGCACAGATGGCCTATGAAGCCATGATTTCGGCACCAATACTGAAACCCGAGTACAATGCGAAGAGACGCCGGTTCGCTCGCAGCAGCATTTCTACAATTTGGGAGAAGATGCATTAAGCTGGATGGCTACCAAGCCATATTTAATAAAGAAAAACGGACAACATTTGTTTCAGATTATCTTCTCTAATGAGAAGAAGTTCAACTTCGATAGCTCTGCAATTTTCGACCGATTCTGAACAGGAAAAAAACGGTTTAAAAACACAAGAACTGTGAAAAGAATGAAACCTGAATAGACCCGTTATGTTGCTTCGAAGATTGTTATTGCTGGCTAAAAAACTATCTACTTTTATATCTACTTTTGTATAATATAAATAGTCAAAAATTTGCTGATATACAACTCCGCGCATATATAGCACGATATATTCCGCAATATACAGTACTGGCCATAAAGGTGTAATATTATGGTTTTTCGACCATATCTCATTCTATATAGAACGAATCAATCTGATTTTTTTACAGTTTCTTTATCAATCAACAATGTATCAGCTAAGAACATTTGGAATTGTGAGACTAATGAATACTGGAGTAAATTGAAAAAGATCGAAAGCAACAAAAACCCATATTTCTTCAATGAAACTTCATGCTCTTAGAAATTGTTCTGTTCTGCGAGATTTCAATATTTTGTGGGAAAATTATTTGCATCAATTACTGTCTGGCACCTACGGGGCATGGAATCGATCATTGAGTCGATGGTTGATTGGGGAATCATCTTCCACTCCTCCTCGAGAAGTTTGTACTTCTCTTCGACGTTTGAAGCAGTTTTTCCGGTCAATCTCTTTTCAAATTTCTTCCATAGGTGCTCAATGATGTTCTGGTCCAAGCTTTGACTTAGCCAATCCAAAAGGGTGACACGGCGGCGGTTGAACCAGTTACGCACGTGATGCTTGGGATCAATATCCTGCTGATACAGAAAGGTACGGCCTACGCTAGAAAGTGACCAGAGTCTCATGGTGTTCTCTAAAATATCCTCATATCCATAGCGATCGAGGTTACCGACGATGCGCTTGAGAGGACCTATTCTCGTTGCGGAGAAGCAACCCCAAACAATGCAGGAACCGTCACCGTGCTTCATGGTTGGCAGTTGATACTTGGGGACGTAGCGAATGCCGATAGGACAACGAATCCATTTCACACCGTCACCTCCGAACAAGTTGTACTTGCTTTCGTCCGACCAGACGATATTGGCCCAGTCCTGGCGGGTCCAATGAAAATGGGTTCTGGCCCAGATGGTTTGGGGTTGCTTCTCCGCCACAGGAATGGATTCTCTCAAGCGCATCGTCGGTAACCTCGATTGCTATGGATATTTTGGGAAACACCATGAGACTCTGGGCACTGTCTAGCGTAGGCCGTACCTTTCTGTATCAGCAGGATGATGATTCCAAGCATCGTTCTCATCACGTGCGCAACTTGTTCAACCGCCGCCGTGTCACCCTTTTGGATTGGCTGAGTCAAAGCTCGGACCAGAAAATCATTGAGCACCTATGGGAGGAATTGGAGAGGTGATTGACCGGAAAAACTGCTTCAAACATCGACGAGAAGTTCGAACTTCTCGAGGAGGAGTGGAAGTTGATTCCCCAATCAACCATCGACATAATTATCGATTCTATGCCCTGTAGATGCCAGGCAGTAATTGATGCAAATAATTTTCCCACAAAATATTGAAATCTTGCAGATAGAACAATTTCTAAGAGCACGAAGTTTCATTGAAGAAATATGGGTTTTTGTTGTTTTCGATCTTTTTCAATTTACTCCAGTATTCATTAGTCTCACAAATCCAAATGTTCTTAGCTGATACATTGTTGATTGATAAAAAAACTGTAAAAAAATCAGATTGATTCGTTCTATATAGAATGAGATATGGTCGAAAAACCATAATATTACACCTTTATGGCCAGTACTGTAGTCCGCGTATCAC
Organism: Caenorhabditis inopinata; assembly: GCA_003052745.1. Lineage (NCBI taxonomy): Eukaryota > Metazoa > Nematoda > Chromadorea > Rhabditida > Rhabditidae > Caenorhabditis > Caenorhabditis inopinata. Next base: position 8,568,746 of record AP018155.1, on the reverse strand, counting down.
ATGTAGAAAATCAGCTTCATATGCCCAAAACTACAACTCTAATAGACATGATTTTCCAAAGTTTTTAAGACATTTCAGAAGGCTCCAGAAATTTCTAGAACAGGGGCGTAGCCGCGAAATTTCCACAGGTTGAATATATCTCACGATAGAACTGATTTTCGAATTCGGTGGATTAAAGACGCTCTGTGGTACAGGCGTTGAAGCAGCTCAGAAGAAACATTTCGCCATGTCGATTCTTTATTGTTTATTTTAATTATAACAGTTATGTCTAATAGAAATTTTAAATCAATATGGGATCGCAGAAAGGTCTCTTCGATAGTATCCTCCATTATGAGTATCTTCCAGTTTGTGGAATGCAGCCACTAATTGAGAAGACGACTCCTCGATCTGCAATTGCGTGTATTCAAAAATGTTTATGAATACTGAGAAGTTTACCGTCAATTGCCCTTTTCCTTTACTCATATCAGTTTGTACCTTCCCTGGACAGATTGCTGCAGACAGCACATGATCTTCTTTCAAGTCAATAGAGAGTGTTTTTGTAAATTGATTAACGGCACATTTTGTCATTCGATAAGCCATTGCTTTATACTCTCCCGATCCAGTGATATTTCCTGAGATAGAGCCAAGGAATTCAGACGCGATGTTAATAATTGCTCCACGTGAAACAGAAAGAACATTTCCAGTTACAGTTTTCGCAGCTTTGACAATCAATGGAACAAGTCTTTGGGTCAGAATCATTGGGCCAATTGTATTCGTCTCGAATAAATCCTGAACAACTTTGCGCTCCGGTTCTTGTTTCGTCACATAAGGAAGCATAATAGCAGCGTTATTAACTAGGAGAGTAAGTCCGGCATCTCCAACAATTTCGGAAACTCTTTCAGCAAAAGCAGAAATCGATTCATCGGATTCTAAAGAAAGTTGCAAAATGTGAAGACGAGGATCTGATATGGCTTTCAGCGCCTGAAATATTTTGAACTTTGAAATTCATGAACGAGGAGACTGATCCATTTTCCTGCCAATAGATTAGGCTTATTTATTTGATTAATAATTATAATAGAAAACTTTTTAAAACATTCCAGAAAGTTCTAGAACACTTCAGAACATACTAATAACCGAATTATAATAATTAATTAAAGACACGCACGCGGTGCTTGCTTCTAATTATTCTTCCGCTTTTTGAATTTATGCAGTTATCGATTCTAAACAATGTGCATTCAATGTTCAAAGGAATTCGAAATAATTTCTAATGAAAAAGTTGAAAAACGCGGTTTTTTGAATTTTTCTCGATTTTGCATGTATGGCAGTTTTCAATTAAAGCTTTCAATTAAGGCTTTCATTAGCACTTCATTAATTATGTTACAACTTTTTAAACAATAAGCACCGTTTTTTTTAAATTTATGTATTTTGCAATAAAGAAATTTCCTTTTGGTCAAGAACAAGCCATAATCAGTGTGTCGTGGCTAACTTTATAAAACTGGCATTTCTTATTGAATAATTTTATTAAAAACTTACAGTCGCTTTCTCGACGTCTCTTGCGGTTGCAATCACATTTTCAACATTTGAATCTTTCAGAAACTGCTGCACTAATCCAAATCCTATTCCTCGGTTGGCACCAGTCACCACAACAGATTTCGGGGACATTTCGAAACTTGATGGGAGTAGAACAATTATCCTTTCCTTTTAAAAATCGATAAATGCCATAGTTTGTTATCAGTGCCCGCATCATGGTGGACAGAGAAGTAGTAGAAAACTGCTTGACCTGCAACAGTGGAATTCTGGTAGATTTACGCCGATGTTTTGGGACATATTTTGAATTCCTTGATTTCGCGCTAATTTTAGGAGAGCGCTTTTGATCGGTGGCTGTCGCAAAACTTTTTAATGCATTGATACCGATGACATTTATAAGCAAGCCACATTTCCTACACTGTTCGCTATGGGAGATTTCTTTAAAATCGCATTATTCGGAATTAAAATCGTGTATTCAACATCATTAAAAAAATTACAGCGCAGATCACGTGGATGTGTCTTGCTTACGTGTTTTGGGAAGATTTTTTTCATTTATTAAAAGTCGAGAGAGATTAAGTGCTAACAAGATATATGCTAACTTCAATTGTATTTCAAGCTTTAATTGTTTTGGGAATAATCCTACATACAAAAGAGGAATATATTGTAGGTGTGCTTTACTGCGCCGTACCTCCTATTTCTGATTCATTTATCAATTCAGACTTCTTGCCCTATTCTCTCCCGTACACGTTATAAAGAGCGTCGAGCTCTAAATTATCAATACTGTACATTTGGCTACAATAAATGCTTTCAACAAATTCTCCTAACTGAAATTATTCTCCATGAACAATTCACATTTCTTTTTGCTTCGGGATGTGCTTCCTCTTCAACACTTGAACCATTCAACTTGACCGAATCTCAATTCGAGGAAATGTGCGGAAAGATTGGAATTAGTCGATGCGTTCATCGCTTTAACGACAGACTTTACGAAGGAACAATGTGTTGTGAGGGAACTTCAGAAGAGATGTTTCTTTCTTGGTTATGGGATATCTTTTTCGGAAGCAGTGAAGAATTAAAAGCGGAATTAGAAAATACGGTTAATTTTGCTAATCGTAGGATAAATGGGATGTATAATGAGGATGTAAGTATCGAATGTCAGCTACTCTTTTTTTTAGCTCGTTTCTGTCTGCTATCTTGATATTCTTTCATTTTTTGGTAACAAAAAGTAGAAAAAAAACCACGATAGCAAAAATGCAGTAGCAAAAAAATTATTAGGAAAAGTGTGAGAGTAAAAGAGTAACAGCAGAAAGTTCGCGGCTTCGCCGCTGTTCTAGAAAGAAACTTTTGAAAACAATGTCTATTTTTTTTGGGTTTTTTTTTCTAAAAATGTTATTAGATATACTCGAATAACACTAGAAATTTTTAGAACAATTTTATTGGCAGACAACAAAAATACGCACAAAAAAGAAAATGACTAGGTGGCTGGATATTTCTTGGCGATTCCGGCCCATAACTCGTAAAATTTCGTATAAACATTTTTAAAAAAATTGCAAAAACCTTCAAAATGACTAAAAACCAATGGACCCCCCCAACTAAGATAGCGCCTTAAAGTTGTAGTTTCGCACATATAAAGCTGATTTTTTACGTGTGATATACGGACATCCCAATTGATATATCAGCAAAATTTTTTTTAGTTCTTTTGAGTTATTCAAAGAAACGTTTTGGGCAGACAGACAGAAATTGTTCGCTTTATAATAAGTAGATTTAGTTTTTTTAAAGCATTCCAGATGCCAATATAATTACCTAATACGTTTTCAGAGAGGTTATTTCATTTTTCCACTCATTGGACTCTTCATCGTCACTTTAATATTTACCGCATTGTCATTGCTGCAGTATTATCATATAAATGATGGAATTATGTCTTGAATGAATCCTTGAAAATAACGTTATCTTGTATGCTATCTTGTATCCCAGACCGTCTTGTTGAGAATGTGTCGTCAAAATTTGAGGTTTTTGCGCAACTGGAAATTTCGGATCAGGACGTTTCATAATTGATGGTTTCAGAATCGGGTGTTTTCCAAGCGGCTTTTTGCATATAAAACTGTTTGTCACGTATAATTAAACTATAAACGCGCATTTTTTTAAATAATTTGGAATCGATCGAATGACGCTTGTGTCCAATGAGCCTAGGCAAATCAAAAAAGCTCGACAAATGGGTGCCACACGAATTAAACGAAAATCAAAAAAATCGTCGTTGTGAGGTGTCGTCCGCTCTTCTTTTACGCAACAAAAATGAGCCGTTTCTTGACCGAATTGTAACGTGTGATGAAAGTGATCCTCTACGACAATCGACGACGTTCCGCACAGTGGTTGGATCGTGATGAGGCTCCTAAACACTTTCCGAAGCCGAAACTCCACCAAAAAAAGGTTATGGTGACTGTTTGGTGGTATGCAGCCGTCTCATTCATCACAGCTTCCTAAATCCGGCGAAACAATTACAGCAGAGCAGTACTGCCAGCAAAATTAGCTATCTTAGGATTAAATACATTTTAAATTTTAACGCAATTGAAGGCTTTAGCATATGGCAAGCGGCTCGTTCGTTCTTATGGGGTTATTCATGATGCATTTTTATGCAAAATGCCACTGAATCTCTCGCCACGATTACCACTTTTCAAGCTCCTCGACAACTTCTTCGTGAGAAATGCTTCAAAAGCAAGACGATGCCGAAAATGCATTCAATGAGTTCGTCGCTTCCAGAGACCCGGACTTTTACGCTACCGCATAAGAAACTTGTTTCTCGTTGGCAAAAATGTATTGATTCTAATGGTTTTTATTTCGATTAATAAATTTGATTTTAAAAAAAGTTATGGTCATTTAAAGTTGAAGGTTAAAAAACGCAATAACTTTTCAATCAACCTAATAATTATTAAACTTTAGGTGTTTACAGCAAATGGGGCACCCGACAATTAGCTACCTTAGGATTAAATACATTTTAAATTTTAACGCAATTGAAGGCTTTAGCATATGGCAAGCGGCTCGTTCGTTCTTAATATTCGAAATAGCATTTTCTTATGGGGTTATTCATGATGCATTTTTATGCAAAAAAATGCCACTTTAATCTTATTCGATGTAACCTTAATTGAAAAAATGCATCGTAGTTCAGTGCTATATTCAGTTAAAATGCAAGGTGGTGTCGGATATCGTCACCGAGAGATGCATTTTTTCAATTAAAATGCTATCGTGAATAAGATTAAAGTGGCATTTTTTGCATAAAAATGCATCATGAATAACCCCATTAACGAGGGGGCAGTTTGCCGACAACGTACGTAATTAGGTTCGATCCCACTAAACCACTCGCGCAACGACACTCCTTTCGCCTTTCGCGTATTGCCTTTCGCGGGACACTTTTTTCAAATAGAGTTGCTTAAATAAGTGCATTTTTTATTTGGAAAATTAATATTTTTTCTTGAGCTTGCGGTGTATTTCTGGTATATTCTTTCATTTCAACTATGTCTCAAGATTCTTCAGATGGAAAACGGACAGAACCTGCGTAAGTAAAATTTGTTTCATTGGCTTCATCCAATAATATTGTTCCCTTACAGGCGAAAAGTGGATTTTATGCTGAAACCACGGTTCACTAACAATGTTCCAGACGTTCCTTTTGATGCAAAGTTTATGGCTTGTCCATTCGTTCCGCTCAGCAGGTTAAATTATTATTTTTATTGACTTATCCTAATCAACGCGAAATTAAATATGAATGGTTAGAATATTACGTGCATAATTAGGCTAAATAGCTAATTAGATTTAATTAGAGACAATAGCGATCAAAACACAATTAGGTTCGAAGAATGCTCTATTAATATTGAAAATCCGCTGATGAAATATTGAAAGCTTCTTTCCATGTTTGTCTTCTATTTACTTCATTCATCACAAAATCATGCAAACTTTCAAATATGGAAAAATTCTTTTAAAGAAAGACATGAAAAAGTTGAACTTTAAAGGGTGTGAAAGTGAAAGTGATTCTAGTGAAAGATGCTGCAAAATTGTATAGATGTTTAAAATCTATCCTAGCATTATAGCGCCCTGGAAACACTACGTATTATAAAGACGTCTCGAAGTGAGTGAAAGTATTTAAAACCTATTTTCTAAAATCGGAAAAACTTGCTTAACCAAAATCTAACTAAAATCTAATATGCATTAACTTTGTCGGTTTCTTGTGAAGGTTCCTCTCTTGGTTTCTTCGTCAAAAATAATTTCATTCGGTTTAAGTTTGGTAGTATCGAGTTTATCTAGCATAATTACTGAAACGATATTCTCATAAATTGAGTTGCGTGTTCTACTAAAACAATGCAACTACAAAGCGGTCCATTTTTTGTATGAACAACTTGCGCGTTCAGCTTTTGCATTACTCTAGTTAAATGAGTATGACACATGATACAGGCTTTACAATTGTTTATTTAGTTTACGCCATAACTCGTTTCGCCACAGTCGCATCATCAAGAAAAATGCCAACTTCTAAGTACATGAGCAAAATTTGATATAATTCTTCAAAAAATACTAATTTAAAAAATGTTTTATTTGTCCGTATAAAAAAATAACACAAATAGCTGTTTAAGACAAAAATTAACTTAATTGAATGCGCACCTTTAAGCTAATAAATCAGTGCGACTATAATCAGAGTCTTGCCATCTTTAATCTGTAGTTCTTCTGATTGTATTGCATTTCACTCACTTCACATTAAACTAAACAATTTAAATAATTTTCAGATTTGTAGAATATCAAATGGGAGCTATCGATCGAGAATATAAGCATGCTGTAATTTGTGACGATGATATGGGTTTGAATGTTGATTTAATTGATTTAAAAAGATATGATGAAGACATTAGAGAATACGTAAGTCTTAAACAAAGTAAATTTTTAAATTCTATATGATTTGCAGATTTTGGATGAAAAAGACCAATTCTTGTTAGAAGAAGAAAGTGTTTCGAAGATGAGCTTGAAGAGATCCGCTCAGCATTCCAAACTTGTCCCGTGGATGAGAAAAACAGAGTATATTTCAACAGAGTTTAATCGATTCGGAGTGACTGCTGACAGGCAAGAGACAAAACTTGGGTACAATTTGAAAAAGAATCAACAAGTTGAAGACATGTATCGTGACAAGCAGAGTCAAATTGATGCGATTAATAAAACCTTTGAAGATGTGAGTTTCAAAAAAACGTAAATATAAAAAATAGTGTGTTATTAAAACTTTATAGGTTAAAAAACCGGTAAAAGAGCACTACTCAAAGAAGGGAGTGAAGGCTGTTTCCGAATGTTACATCTTTCCTGATTTCGATCATTGGAAGTATCTTTTCGCACATGTTCAGTTTGATGGTGAAACAATTACTTCTGATATTACTGAAGAAGAAGAGAAGAATCTTGCAAGATCTAATAGTGTTATTAAAGCAATGGATATCGATAATCAAAGATTCGCTGCTGTCTTTGTTCCTACGATAGATTCCCTTTCAAGCTTCATGGATGACCTTGAATCAGATCGACCTTATGAACCGGATACGAAATATGAATTTTTATTAAGCCGCGAATATTCATTCAAAATGGAAGAACTACCACCGAGAGATCGGGACGTCTTCGTCATGTTCCGACGGCAAGATCAATTCCTATACAACGAGGTGCACTGCAATGTCAAAATGACGAGAAAACCCAAAATGGTTCTGAGCAGAAAATCTAAGTTAACACTTACCTACCGCCCATTCAACGAAACCGAGCAGCGGTTAATGGACAAGAGGGACTCTGAACTTTACGAACAACCCAAGAATAGAAAGCAAGAAATTCTAGAAAAAGTTCAAGAGGAAGAAGACGATGGTAATAACTAATAACATGAGTGTTTTTATTTAAAAAAGTAACCCTATAAATTATAATTTGATTTCGTATAACAGAAACTATGTCAGAACCTTGCAGGCTTGTCGCAATGACGTTCAAAGTACCTGCCACATTTTTATACATAGGTCCCCTGCTAGAAATTACAGAAAAAGTTCCCAATTTCTTTGAAATCTGTGTGTTTAACTGTTTAACATGCTAAATTGTTCAATCGTTTCAGGAGAAAGTTCTTCCGGCGAGAGCAGTGGCTCAGAAAATTCAAAATCGAGGAAACAATCCAATAAAAGCAGTTTTGACAACTCTTCAAATGACGAAGCTCCTAGAAGTAAAACGCCGATGACAGACAGCGACAGTGATTGATCTCAAAAATTAAATATGTTGCTTGATTATCATTTTTCATATGTTATCATTTATCACAATTTTCCAGCTTCCCCGTTTGGGAGTGTTTTCTAACAAGATTTGATTTTTTAGCACCTAAACATTCTTCTTTAAAGTTTGCGCGGCTTTATATTGACACGCGTAAAAAAACATCGGAGAGCCCTATCGCTGGCACGGTTTTTGTTTGTGTAGGTGTCTACAGCGCATGTGTACAAGGTTCTAGCTTAGCAATGATTTTACTAACAGAAAGGAAACTTGCGAGATCTGTGTGTAAAATATAGCGAAAAGTAAACCCTTCTTGCAGATTGTTTCCTTGCGAATCTCGTAATGATATATATATATATATATATATATATATATATATATATATATATATATATATATATATATATATATATATATATATACATATATATATATATTTATATATGAACATATAATATATTCAGAATGCCTTTCAAACATTTACGTAACTTGAAAAATGCGTGTTTCTGCCTAGATGTTCCGCTCATTAATGATATCGTTTCGAAAGTATTAATTATATCTGCAAACGAAGTGAACTCTAGAAAACTGTCACCTTAATCTAATCAACCGTACTAATTCTAAACTTCTATTCCTGATTAAAAGAACAAGCCAATAGACTATGAACCTTCCCCTACGCTTTCGTTTTTTTTCCTGGCTGGGGGAAGCCTCGTACGAGAGGGGAAGCATGCGCGGAGAGAAAAACCTCTAAGCAGTTTTCTGAGTTTTTTGTTAGCACATACACAAAAAAAAGACGAGGGAGCGACAATCGGTGAGTTGCGGAAAAGACAGAAACTGGTAGAATGAAAGAGCAAAGAGCGCACAAGCTCTGAACGGTTGTGGTAGCGTCAGAACTTAAGAGATCAACGACAATTCTTTATTTGGCTGGTAAATGAGATTGAAGTTAGTCATTTTCGAGTATTTCTGAATAAACGAAAATGTACCCTTTTTCAGAAATGTGGATTGCGCAATTGCGCAACAAAATAGCAGACGGTTTTTATCGTAATAGGAATTTTTTCAGCCTGTTTATTTTTTGGGTAAATAAGTTGTTTGCGCACCATAAAAGGCAAAATACAAATAGTACCTAAAGATACCGAAGAAAGTCCTATGGGAATACTTCCCTCCTGTTTTGATAAGGTCAGAGAAGCAGATACGGCAGGAATGTTATATTTTTAAAGATTGTGTTGTTTTGTTTCAGAAAGCGAAAGTTAAATTGCGTAAAACTATTTTTTAGACTTTTCAAAGCGCCATTTAATCAAATACAACTTTTTTGGTGTATTGAAATATTGTAAGGCACTGCAATTTCTCCAAGAAAAAGGAAATGGTAGCCTCTGAAGTGGCAGCGTCATGTTTAAAGCTTTGATATAACCTAGACAACAAGATATCACTTATCTGCAACCTCGAAAATTGCTGATTTTTGCGTACTAATGCCATTGAGTCAGCAGGAATTTTAAAGCACTTTAACGACTTCTTTTGATTTTCGCCGGAAAACCTAGGAGCTCTTAGACTCTTGAATCCTTGATTCTTTTTAAAAGTTAATGTAAACTATTCTTACTGCTATGAGAAACCTAGGGCAGACATAAAAGTTTCTCCGTTCTTTTGATGTTTCAGCCTACCGTTCACGATTCTTTACACACCATTTCAATGATGAACATTTGGAACAGTGTTTAGCACACGTGCACTGGTCTATCCATTTGTTTAATGATATCTGAAATCGAGAAGATAGAAACAGTTTAATTAAGGGTTCTTTTGTTTGGAAGAAAAGTGTAACTCTGTCAATAGAAGTATAAAAGGCCTCGATCTGACCTGCGTTTTCCTCTACCATATACTCTACATTTTCGTCTTCTCCTTTCTCTTTTTTCTTTCTAAACTTCATTGCATTTTCTGAAGCATTGGCCACTCACTCTGCCCCTATCGCTTTCCTTTCTTCGTTATTGTTAACCTCGGGAATTACAGAAAATAGTGGGTGGCTAGAATGAAGCTAACCAGTCTTCTTCATTATCTTCTTCCTCAAAGGTGTTCTTGACTCACACTCTCTTTTCTCGTAGTACACCATCATACCAATCAGGTTCTTTCTTTCACGTACCGCCACGGCGACTCCGCCCACTGTTTCTTTGCGCAATCGTCGTGCCCTCCGCGCAGCAGACGGGGGTAAACGTTAGACAGCGCGCTTTGCGCAAAAGAAGCATTTATACGTGAAAGTTCACTTTCGATTTGCCATTGATGATTTCACTTATCGGCTTGCCCTCCTCCTCCTACCGAGGGCTTCCTTCCAGCAGTTTTCCGCACACTGAACATTTTTTGCCCTCCCATCCACAGTACTCCTCCTCTTCCTTAGTAATGCCTCCTGTCGCGCGAAAACTTCATTTCAGTGTGGTATATAGTTGTACAGTACTAGCAGCTACCTACAGCTCATCATCGTTTTACATTGAGCAGCTATTTTTGATGTTAAGTGGCTTGGAAATGAATTCATACTGCTGCTTCCATGTTGGATACTTAGAAAAGCACTGGCGAAGTCGTGTTCCTACAATACACCGAACTAGATTTTTTTTCAGTTTCATGGGGTAGCCAAAAATATTTTTTTTTATTCTTAGTTATATATATTTTTCCCCGTACCACAATATGGAGCATTGGTGGGCAAGTTTATGAACACGTGTGAGAAATGCGTAAAAGTTCGCACATGGGGATCATTTTTGAAAAAAAAAACTACTTTCTAGTTATATTGATTTCAAAAATTACTTGATAAGTGTCACACTCCTATCACTTTTTCAAGTTTTAACAGACTGACGGTTTATTAGGATATCACATTTCGGCGAGATACCCCTGTTTATACAAAAGAAAATTTCTTATTGTAATAGTCTCTCTTCCGTCTCTCTCTCTCACACCAGAAAATAAATTCTTACTATTCGAATTTTTCGATAAATTCTTCCATGAAGTCGTTTGAGCGTGATGTTTCGCTTAGTATTACTCAAAAAGCGGAGGTCACACTTGTCAGTCCGCTTAATTACAAATAGAATGATTTAAGATGAGATTCTGAAATCACTTCACTATTCTTTAGCAACATCTTTCTTCTTTTTTCTGAAGATTTTCGTAGCTGCCGCAAAATCTGAATTGTTATTATAATTCAGTTTTGTCCTGCTTTATAGAAATAATTTATTTTAAATCATGAATCTTAAATCATGAAACGGATCTCGTCCATATATCACAGAGCTCATTGAAATATTTCCAACAAAAATCGAACGAATGGCATTGACACTTTAGCGGTAAGTCATAAGTCATGGATCAACTTCCCAGTTCATATCCTCCTTTTCATTAAACACCGTTTTTTCGGAGAGAGCGGAAGTGTTAGTTTCTTTAGTTTCTAGTTTACAACGTGCACCCTCTCTTGCTAAAATGATTGATGCAGAACCAAGCGCAGAAACCCGTTTCTCATTCGATTCCCCTTTGCCTTTTGTGTCCTTCTAGAGAGCCGATTAACATTGCCAGCGAGAAAGGTCGTTTATAGAATAAAGTGTTTTAAAATTTGACAGGTCCTCTTCCGTTGTCAGAAATAATCCTTACTATATTAGAATATTAAGAAAAGAAGGCGATGTCTCCATCTATGTGGAAAACTGACTGCAACAGTGCATCATCACTTCCTCATACCTTTTCTGAGCCAGCATATTTCAATAAAAACGGGTTGTTCGTCAGATTTCCCATACTTTTCTATGCCAATTCATATAAGGATCTTCTATTTCACGTTCTACGGCATTAATCGGACGAGTCAGTGAGAATCTAGGTAGCGAAACCTAGCAAAATAATTTTAGCCATTTCCCTTTGCGGAAATATATTTGCTGAATTTGAAAACTGCTGTCTTTCAATTTAAGTTTCTGAAATGTTGTCTAAAGCCAAGTGTTTTCACATACCGATTCAAATATTCAATATTCTTCTAACTCTTTTGAAAGATATCATTTTATATTGTAAACGAGCTGTAGAAGATTTGCTTTTTTCGAGTTTCTAGCGTGCAGCGGTTTGCGTTGAATTATTCGAGTGATGCGGTGTTTCAGATCTGTTCGTATCGTACATTTCATCGCGTCGGCAGTCAAACAACGCTTCGCAGTTAAGCTTCTTCAAGCTATATATTTAATTGTCTATTAAGAAGATTTGAAAGCTCGCTCCAAATGTGTTTTGGACAAATGCGCTCCACCCTAAAAACTACATTCAAATTTATGTACATCGTGAAATTTTCCCACGATAGCACTTACAGGCTTCGAGACTGTTCATGTTTTTCTTTTCTTTTTCTGCCTTTGTAAACTTTTAATTTGCATTGCCTCTATTTCTGTCGTGGTTTGTTGCTTTTTCTTACTAAAAAGTCACATTTTTTAATTGCTTTTCTTAATTTCTTTTAAAGTTTTAATTTCAACTATTGAATTAATTTTCATATTTGTAATTCGAAATACGTTGTTTTCATTATTTATAAATACAAAAAAATAACTGCAATGCCGAAATAAATATTTTCCTGCGTTCTTGTAAAATGCGAAAAAAAAACCGTTTTAATTGCGATTACTAATTACTAAAGCCCTTTATTATGTTAGAAATTTTTATGATCGTTTTTTTTTTGCAGAAATCGTGAAAGCCGAAAGAACTAACCGATAGTGCTTCAACAAGTACCACAGGCTGCCAAATATGCAAGTTCACTAAAAATGTGCTAAATTTTAACAACATGAATTTACAGATTCTATCAAAATGTTCGATTTTGGCGGCTTGTCCAGTAAGCACACGGCATTTTTCGACTCGGGTCTCTCGTCGACGCTCACCAACTCGACTAATAACAGGTGAGTGTTGACTTTCGTTTGTATTCTACTCTTCACGCCCTATGAAAATTTTTCAGCATTTCCTCCGGCTCTCCACCATCCGCTTTTTCCAGTAACTACATCGAACGACCTGGGTTGCTTTTCAAGGTAGGTCTAATTTTTAGAATTGAAAATATTGTTCCATATAAATTGCATGAACTTCGAAAATCTCATTTTAGTATGTATTCTATATACAAATTGCTTCCGCCTCTGCTGATAGTAGGATTTTTTCTGAAAATTCAGTTTATCGGAATTAAATTTACAGATTTTAAGGTTGCTATTTTAGTCGTTTGTTGTAAAATTTTTATTCATATTCCTTTTATTTTCAATTAGTTTTTGTCTCTACCGCTTATTCAGCCAAATGTCCTATTCACAGTAATTTATTTCCTAATAGACAGTTTTTGTTATTTTTATTGTTAGGAAGAGGGGTCGCGGCTTATTGCCCGTTTTCCGATCTGCTACTTTTGTCTTCTTAATGACACGTGCAATCGTTCTGTATTATGCGGCAATCGAAATCACGTGGTAGCACCACATGGGTCACTACGTCTTCTTGTCTTTGGAAACTCTGTTACACTGGGCACTGTACGAAACAAAGGAATCGTTAAAAATCTTTCTGTATCTCAACGGCAACTGGTGACAATAATAGAAAACGGAAGGGTGTAAAAGATGTTTGAAGGCGTGAAAGTGATGAATGCATGAATAGGAGAGACTGTTTGGCGCAGTACATCGGTTTCGCGCAAGTAAAATTTTACATGTTTATCAAAACAGGGATTGTAGAAAAGAGTTCAGAAAGAATAGAAAATCTTGATATTCGTATAAGTTTAGTTGAGAAAATTTTTAAAACGTCATCTCTCAGCGCCTATAATAGAAACAAATATGCTACAGTACATTGTGAACAGAAAACGAACTAATTGGCTTTGTCGCTCTACCAGTTATTGCACTAAATATGAATACAACACGTTTTCTCTATTATGCTATAAGGTGTTTATAATAAGTACACCGCCGTCAGTGGCGACGCCCACAATTTCCGAAGAATTGGTGAAGCGTACTGAATTTTGTTCAGGATTCATTCTCCACTTTTCACCTTCGTTTTATGAGTTTCACTAACAGTTAGCTTTTTCTTTTTATTCGCGACTTCCACTTTCATCCCATTCCAAGTTGAAACCTGCACAAACTTACTGAAGGGCATACGTGCACAAACGGTGTGAAGAAAAAAGCGTGCAAATATTTATCGACCCACTTTGTATTTTTCTCTTAAACTCTATTGATCCCTGTTTCTTTCCCAGTGCAGAGAGATGCGCGTATACCTCCAAAATCCTAGTGTCTGGAACATCGTTGGCAACTGTGTGCAAATAAATTGTCGAATGGCATTGAGATGTGGAACATCAGAAGTTGTCCAAGCGCGATGAGAACAGAAGTTGGACAAGACTAATATAACGGAAGTAGGGGCATGAAAAAAAAAAGTATTTCCGTAGGTAAATATCCATATTCTCGAATGACCAAAAAGTTGAGAAAAGGGGAATCCAATACACGTGACAAAAGGCTGGCATAGGAAAGTGGGGCATTGAGCAACGCAAATAATAGGGAACGCATTTACTTTTTTTTATATAGTTGAGACGTAACACAGAGTTGGATAGAACTAACAACATGCTGAGTTCAGATCCTATTCCTCATTTTAAACAGCTAACTAATAGCTAATGATTAAGCAGTAACTGGCTCTACATATCAACCTCTTGTAAAAGTCAAAAATGCATACAATAATATTCATGCTGCCTAGCGATCAATTAAATATGTGACGTTGAGAACCGAATCAATAAGGACACTTCAATATTTTTCTTAGAGGAAAGTGGTGATCTCACAGGCAGTTGGTTCTAAGAAGCGGGTCAGCCTACTAAATTTCGGGGATGGTTACATATCATTTCACCCAGTAAAATTTTCCGCTGTTTTTCTTTTGTAATGGTAACAAAGCTCGACATAAAACTCGGCGGAATTCATTCGAAATTGAAAAAAAAGACATTTCAAGATATCATCAATAATGGCATAAACATGTAATTTCCCTAATTTTTTTAAATTTTCTTCAGAATTTAAAATTAAATATTTTTATTTTTCAGCCCGCTCTATTTAGATATCCTCGCACTTTTTGACCATTAAAACGTTTCCGACTCATAGGCAAGCAAAAAGGAACTTACCATGATATTAATCTCTTACATTTTTTCCTTTCCCAAGTTTTTAATTTCAAACTCGTTTTCACTGATTCTGTTGTTTGCGTAAGAAGAGTTCAAAAAATATTGTGCTCATTGATCAGTTGACTACATTAATAGCCATCTACTCCGATCAATATGTAGTGCTTCTGCTCCATCTTTCCTTGTCAGTGTCTCTTGATCTCTGTCTAAGTTTTCATCTAAGAACTTGTGTCGAGTGCTTTTTGCCATTGCGCCTAGACTCTTTCTTTCCTTACACTCGTTTTTCCGTCTTTTCCGCGCGGAAGGCACGAGTATACTGGTGAGGAAAGAAACGAGCACATTTTGTGTCCGTTCCACATTTTCAATTTTCATTAAAATGAATTTTCAATAACCTTTTTTAACTGCCTATATCTATTATAACTGAATAATATTACTTAATTTATTTTACTTCTTTAAATTTAGTCCAATACGGGAGCTTACTGTAATTATGAGAATAACGGGACCCCCCTCCCCCCCTCCTCCCCACATCATGGTTGTCTTATCGACCTTCTGTTTTTCTTACCATCCATTCACTTTCAAGTCTCACATTTACACACATAAACACACAAAAGGTTTGCGAGTATAGAGTACTGTAGACGCTTACCAGATAATGTCTGGTCTGTCAGCTGACGACGTGAAGAACCACTGTGTACATTTTAAACATTGAAACTTCCGAAAAAAAAACCAAGAATATCGGCTAGATTCCAGGTCGGTCTGGAGGTCATGCAGTCTTTCTGGCATCACACTGTCGGCAAATAGTAAAAGTGATTCACTTCAAAATAAAGAGTGACAGTTTCTAAGTTTTTCTAAAAACATTAGTTCAGTGAAAAATTAATATATTCTAGTATACCTAGTATATTAGATGAGTTCAAAATTTTAAAGCGAGAATGATTTTGTGAAGTTTACATGAAACTAAGACTATGGCATTTTCTCGTATTCTAGCCAAATACAGATTCCTTTTAACTTTTCGAGCGAGATCCAAAAAAGATACAAACTGCATCTGATGTTTTTATTCATTTTTTATATGTATCGCTTAAATTTAATGTTTTACTTATAAAGTTCGGGAGCTTGATTAGAGTAAGGCTTCCACGAAAGACGGAAGCAAAAAGTCGTCTTCGTTCGTCTTGCATTCGTCTTACGCAATAAAAAAAGTTGTCAACACACTGCGTCAGACGAATTCAAGACGAAGACGAAGATATGACGAGACGGCCGAAATTTCGCCCAAATGGAAGCCTTAGATTAGAGCATATAGTACTTTTTTGAAAATAAATGCGAGTTTCTCGTTTCTTTTTCATTTTTATTTCAATATGTTACTAGGAATTTTAGCGGGCTTCGTAATTTTTAAAATGTAAGCTGTTAAAATTTCTGTAAACTGGTGGCACGATACTCATGTAGACAATCTTTTAGTTGTCTATGCTCTCTATAACTAACACTGTCCTGTGTTTCCTCTCCGGCTGATCATACGACCAGCTGTGCTGTGAAATAAGCATGTGTTAGTATGTGCTTCTTCTTTTTTTCTTCTTCTTCAGGCTTTCTTCACTTCTGTGCCCTGATCTTCCCGAGAAACGATAGCTATCGATCTATCCATTTTACACTCCATGTGGCTCAAAGTAACAACAGCGGCGGGCGCTTGTGGCATTTTTCTTCAGTTTTTTTTCTTTTGCGTCTCGTGTAATTACCACACTGTATCAACCTAGGCGAAAAAAACAGAGCGGCTGGGGCGCCCGTCACGTCGTTGATGCCGCCCATGTGTTTTGCGAGAATCTGCATCTCTGCAGTCTCTACATCTACCGTAATCTTCAGCTCCTTCAGGTGGCAGTGGTGGTGATGACTGAGCGAAGGAGGGTTGGGAGAGATTGAGAGAAATAACAAAGCATCTGTGTGTTGGTTGTGTTGTTTGACTTTGACTTGAAAGTTTTCTCTATCCCTCATTCTCTTCTTCTCTAACACTGCCTGTCTTCATTTTTTGTTCAATTCGACTCCTCCCGCGTGAGAGTGAGAGAATCAGAAGACAGGCAAAGTGCCCGCCCTCCTACTTTCTACCAATTCTCCCTTTTCTTGGGGTCTGTCAACCAGATGCCGTGTCCTCTTCACCTCTGAACCCAAAGAAAGTAAAGGTGCACTGTACTTCTTTCTTGTACAGTTACCACCTTTCTATACCTTCTATTCGTGGAACATTCCTTAAGAAGCACAATGTCATTAGACAATTATCACCTATCATTCCTTAAGGTGGGTTCATCACTTTTGCCTAATCAGAATGTTTGAATTATCAAAAATTTGACTTAATAAAAAATACTAACAGTATAAATTGCACTGTAATGAAAGTATATGCCAATGAAAAGATAACGTTTTACAACGGTTCCATCTAAAATTAGTAGAATTGGCTGACATTTGTATCGTCTCTCTCGCCATATTTCCCCCTGAGTCAATCTGATGTCGCTGTGACGATGCCTTTCGATGATGTTGATGATGGCACACCGAGGTTGAAATGAAAATGGAGACCCCGGGAGACCGGTTTTCCTGGCCGTGAACGGTCGATGCGCAATCGTCAGGCATCGCCATTGTCGTTGCGCAATCGAAAGTGAAAGAGAAAGTGGATGAAAGTTTTTGATTGGGTTTTCACCTCTTCTCATTCTATCGATGGCGATGGCGCCAAAAACCACACGAGAATCGCTTTGATGCAAATTGGTAAAACTGAAAAGAAAATGATAATGGCGCTGAAAGTAGTTTGCGACTGGTTCAGATCCACCTTGGTTGTGTCCTTTTTTTGAAAGAAAATAAACAACTGAATATGAACGTGTTATTGAAGCGTCCAGCCCTTTAATGATGAAATGAACGAGCCTAAGTCAACATACCTGTTTCCCTCCTTGACAAAGTAATCGTCAAAATGCCTACAGAATCGAAGATAAAACACGAGACACAAGAGAATGTAGAGAATTGATCGATTTAGGTATCAATCTGGATTGATAAATCTACTGCCAATTGAAACTATTGGCATTTTTTGCATTTGAAAATAGACTTGAAAAATTGGAAGTGTTGGATTGGCTGTAATGAGGAAAGGTGAAATTTGATGCCCCTTCTGCCGGTTAGTGTCACGGCTCAATTTCATCGAATTTATCCACGATTCCGCAACAAAGTGCACCTTTATTTTTCAAGTCTTTTATATGTAGTTTTCTTTGCAGTATATGACCTATTTTCCAATTTTTTTTCTGTTTGTTAAAAGAACGTACGTCTTATGTTTGAGTGATTGCATGTGACACAAAAAAGGAAAGGAAACAGATGGCAAAAAAGAACAACAAAACAACAAAAAGTACCAACAAAGTTGGTTATTTGACTATAGAGGAGTGTCTGTAATGTTACTTTTAAAAATTAAAAAAAAGAACCACACATCTACTATTCACTTTCCTTATTACCAAAGAATAACAGCCAAATCCTAATCTGCGTGTGACTCAATTTGAATGCTTTTGACTTTGAAGGTCCTTTAAAATTTCTACCTCTAAGCCTATCGCTTTCTATTTTCTCATTGCTCGTTTCGCGCATTTCGCCGCATCAATGCTACTCCGTTTGTTTCAAGTTGTTTGAACAGTGCCTATCCCTTCCCGAGTCCTTCTCGGAACTTTTCTTATAGCTGTTCCTACACTTGTTTGTGACGTCAAAAAAGTTACGGTGTTATCAGAGTACTAGTGATTTGGACATGCCGTAACTAACTTTTCAACCTTCACCTTATGACTCGCCCGTCATTATCACTGTTTCTTTTGCTTTTTCTTCTTTATCGGCGAAGAATTGACCGCGTATGCCTCGTTGTTCTTGAAACTAGAAAGGCAGCTGATTACGTTATCAATAACCATTTTGTTAGCGCCGTCAATATTTTTCTCGCTCACAATTTGATGGCGTCCTTCCTAAAATAAATAAATATTGTAAAATATTCATGAAATAAATCTAATTGGTAAATATTGGATATTCGTTTTGCCATACGTGTATTGAAAATTTTTGTCTGTCAAAATTTATAGTTTCCGATTTCTCATCCCTCATTGCACGAAAGAGCCTCCAGAGCAGCACGACCCGGGCGTTTTGAGTCAGCTGTTAGACATAGTCAGTAGGTGCCCTCTCGACTTCCTAGAAAAACTATGGCTCTCAACGGGCTTCGCAAAAAAATTAATATAATATAAGTTAAATAAAATCATATGTCATTATTTTCGCTTTGTTAACCGTAAGCTGAATTACCTGATTGTAGCTTGTTTTCATTCATTTGGTTTCTTTGCTCTTTCATACCATTTCTCGGAACGAACCCTCACGTTTGAAATACACAGTAAAGCATTTTCTAGCTTCTTTAAGCTACAAAAATATGCTTTAGAGAGAGAGCTGTTTTTTTGTATTTTTTTCTTAGTGTCAGTTTTTTCTCGAACGCCGAATCACAACGAAGAAACAATAGAACACTCATTGTTTCTTATAATATATTTTTTTTCACTCACACTCGTCCTTCACTTTTCGTGCTGTTTTATCTCAATGAATCGGAGTTCTTGTTCTCCTTCCACCAGCTCTTTCAGATTCCCAAAGATTGACTCGAAAAAGTGCATCGTAAAATCTCAGCTGTGCGCTAGTCTGACAAACCACGCATAGAGTGTACGAGACAACGAGATTCAGCTTTTCAAATAGCAACATTTGTTTCTTCGGTCCAACTCACTTCCCGCTTCCGCTGGGTCCATATTAATCAGGAATAATGTGCTTGGCGAGCGCATTCAACTTTCTATGAAGAAAGATTTTTCTGATAATTGGGACTCTGCCCGTGTCAGCTGGTTTTCTGTGCTATGCTTCTTTTGTTACAGTGATGATAAGAACATCGAAATGAAGCAAATTTTCATGTTATCAGTAGAGACGAAGAGAAAAACGAAAACCGAAAGAAACAGATTCGATTCAATTCGCTTTGTTAATAATTTCCTTCATTTACTTCAGCGCATATATTCAAATTCTCAAATAGATCTCCAACTAGTTAATTTTTATAATTTTTCATCAATTTTATTATTATTGTATTCAGAGTCTCTATAGCACCGAAAACGGGGTCGGTGTCAACGGACACTGCAGTAACGGATTCGGCTTGACGAGCAAGTCAACAACATCAGCACAATCCTCACCAACTGCTGTTCCAAACGCCACTACTATCGAGTCTCTTTTAGAGCCATTTTGTCTACAGAGCAGCCAAGCAGATTTTTCTGCCGCATTGGCTCAATTGACCGGGGAATCTGTCAAACAGATGGATAGGTAAGTGAACATTTATTTTCAAGCTACTAACATTACTTAGTGCATTTTTTTGCTGAAATGCTCTATGTTGTCTGACAAAAGAAAATGAATAGGAAAACGTTGCTTATTCCTTTCACTACAACCGGCGATTCGCTTCCCACTTTCCCCATTTCTGCACTCTAACAGTTCATATGCACTATTTTTCTTTGTAGGCAACAGGTTTCGACTGTGCAAAGACCGACATCGTTTTCTGCTAGCTCTCTATTTGGAACTTCTGAAATTGGAAATCCGTTAGGAGCTCCCGGAACACCAATTGGTATGTATTTTTTAAAACCCTTTTTTTCTATTTCTGAGCTGTCACACTTGGTTTTTCGGGACCCTTTTTAAATTACTCGATTTCGCACATATTGAAAATTTTCAGGATGAATTCTTTTCTGCGTGTTTTCGGAAAATTCTTTTGTTGTAATTGGCGCAAAAAGAGATGCAATTGCTCTCTGTAAAAATGACCTCAGAAAATGAGAAATTTCCTGCGGTGTTCGCTGCTTTTTTTCATTAAAACTGTGTGCAGTTAAACAATGCATTCAACGTCCCAAAAAGTTGCCGTGAGTAATACTCATTTTTGCTTCTATAATTTCTATTTATTCAAACTTTACTCCATGACACTGCAAAATTGACGTTTTATAGTGAAACATAGTTCAATCCACAATACTACAACTTACTGTAAAATTTTTGATTGAATTGTAACCCAGAATTTATTACATGTTTTTGAAGTTTTTGATTGAACAAAACTAGAATATTAAAATTATAATATCAACAGGCTGATTCACTTCCAGCATTACGTTTTTTACATCGTGGTAATGCCATTCAGATTTTCTATTTCTTCCGCCAAGGTCATGCTGATAAGTATAAATTCGTAATTTTTTTGAGTTTATATTAGGTCCTATTTTTATATTGTTAACCCGGTTCGTTTCAAAACACATTTTTATTTAAAAAGTTGTTTAAATAATTCAATTTTCAGAAAATTTTCTTCAAAACTTTTAAATATCCAAATCAATAAGTTCGTTATGAAACTCCTTAATTCCTCAAGAGCTCAACCCATATAGCCTGCAATTTCTTAAATCTACCAATTCTGTTCGAATTGTCCAACCAAATGTATTTGTCTATATTTCTTCTTAAATTGCCTCACTTTGTTTATTTCTAAAATATCTCTACAGACTCAACAGAACATGCATGAATTGAAATTAATGAAAATGTTCTACTTAAAATTTTGGAAAATTTCTTAGTTGTAGTACTTCGAACCACTTTTCACCCCAGCACGCCGAGTTAGCCGTCCCGTGACCTTACAGCAGGCCTCCCCAAAAGAAGGGCGGACACAATTCTAAGTTATCTTTCAATTCGCATCCAATTTTTCAAATATTTTCTTTTTCGTATTCTCCATAAGAGTTTCAACTTTTTCCGGCTTCTCTTCAGACGGCAGTCACATGGCGCAGTTTGATAATTTATAAACGAATTTCTCTAGGATTTGCCTCTCTTCAAGTTAAGCGGATTACTTCTTACTTTTCACAACAGCTCCTTTAACTTTTTTTGATGCATTTGTGCATTATTACCCGTTGTGAGAGGTTGGAAGTTTACAAAAATTGATTATTCCATTCGTGACCGCAACGATTATTGGTTCAGAATTTGTGGTCCTCTCTTTTTAGTGCATATGAACTCTAATTATATCGTTAATTCTTGTAATCCCGGGAACATATGCTACACTATAACTTTACGCGTTCCGCTGTGTTTTAAAACATTATATGACCTCTGTTAGATACGAGAACTTATCTACTAGTTGCACTAATCGCAAAATCAAGGTCGTTATTCACAACACTTAGCTACGTTGGTCGCAAAAATTTCTTGTTTCAAAAAATGTTCTCTAAATTTGTGTTTTCAGTAATCTTACGTGTATCATTAAAACATGTGTACGTTATAACTCAGATACTTGCGATAGAAATAAGCTCGAATATCCCTATTTTATTCCTACATTCTTGTTTTTCTCACATCCTCGTATCCCTTCCTACTGAACTTTTATTTATAAGCACGCGACTTCTCTTTGTTTTATATTGTTCTCCGGACCATATTAGCACTAAATATGCATAAGATATACATTCATGCTGAAGATTCTTTTATGCGTTAACACTATGTTGTTTTAAAAATGAGATGAAAGCTCTACTACGGATACTACATTTTTATGTACAGGAAGATTCCTCGTTGCACTTTTACATTTTCCAAATTCTGTGAGCTCACTTCGTTATGTATATTTTTATTAATAGAACCACTTGTTTCCACTTTTCTTCTGATGTCCCTGAGTCCGTTCATAAGAAAGTGGTAGATGATAAAGCAGTCTCAAAAACTGGAGGAAGAAGTAGCGTAGTTATGGTGTTCCCCTTGATGATAAACAAAGTAGAAAATATTTTGTTGTAGAAAATAAAAACCAATATTCTATTTCCTATGTTGGGGCTTTGTATTTAGTATATTTTTGAAACCTTTAAAATTATATGTTTCTTAACTATAGTTTTTGTAAAGTAATTATTTGCTTAAATCTAAATTTCCTTTTGAAGACCTACCATAAGTAGTTTCTAATTTCAGTTGTATAAGCTTTCTTTTTTAGATAGTATCTACTATTTTCTTAACGATCACTTGTGGGCATCTTTTCGAGAGTTTTCAAATTTCCGTTATTCCACGATCATCCCCCTGCTTTGCCATTCTCCTCCACCTCTTTTCTCTGCTCTCCAAAAGCAAATAGTTTGTTCGTTCTCCCTATTTCTTTTTACCGGAAAGAACGAACCAAATCGAATTTAAGGAGCTGAAGGGATTCTCAGTCACTCCTTTATTTGTCCCCTCCATCTGTTTTTACGTGTTTTGGGAATATCCTTCTCATTTCTAGGAACGCAACATAAGATGGGCATCGGGCACAATGTTGGTGCCTCGTCGCCCTTCTCCACTCCACAGCACACTCCAATGAACACTCCGAATGGAGGAAACAGTTCTGTTCCACCGCCAAAAAATCCGAAGCTGTACAAAACTGAACTTTGCCGGTCGTGGATGGACCATGGGCGGTGTAACTACGGCGAGCGATGTCAGTATGCTCATGGAGAGCTTGAGAAACGGCCAGTGCCACGGCACCCTAAGTACAAAACGGAGGCTTGTCAATCGTTTCACCAAAGTGGATACTGCCCGTATGGCCCAAGATGTCACTTTATACACAAGTTAGTATATGGAAACTCATATCTATTCTGTTGCTTTTAAAAATATGGATTTTTACAGCGAACCTCCAAGCGTTCAAAACCAGTTCTCTACTCCTATTTCTACTCCTGTTACTCAGAAAAGCTCGCCATCACTTTACGCTTCACAATATCATAATATGAACATGAAGTCGCAGCAACAGGCACAGAACACAGGAAGTGTGCCTAACAATGTGCTTCAACGCGTATATTCTCTTCCAAATGGAGGATATGGGAGTGCCGGAGAATCTCCGCCATGCAGTTCAAATGATTCCGGCAGTGAATCACCTATTGGAAGTTTCTCTCCTGGGTTGGACCTTGAAGAAAATGGTAATTATTTTCGCCTTTAAATAAATAATTTTCAAAGCACCTTTCAATTTAATCTATGTATTTAAAGTATTAATCCAACTGGTTCAGGGCCGTTTTCAGCTGGATTCCTGTCTGCTTCTCCGCACAAAATGCAACGACAGAAGTCAGCTCCCACGCCACGTTCTCAGACAAATCGGTTCTTGTCGTACGATCAGTCCAGTTTGTAAGTTTTTTGTAATACCTACAGTATTGAATTGCCTAACCTCATTTTGTAATTTTTAGAAACGATAATCAATTCAGTAACTTGCTGAATGACATTTGCCATTGGAGCATTGAAGATTCCTTATCGACAACTTATCCTGGTAATGACTATTTTACTGTTACATTTTAAATTTTTCGCAGCTGATCAGAACATTATTGATTATTTAGATATTTTTTGTAAAATTATTTTGCAATTCTCTGTTACTAATGGTTCGCCTCCAATTTAACTATTATTTTCTAGGATTTCTAGCACCAAAATGGTCAGCAACTGCTAGTGAGACAACATCATCGACGACCACTTCCGTGACGACCCCCGGTCGTTTGCCAGTGTTCGCACAGCTGAGCAATCCTCAATAAAAATTGCAATAATAAAAGAGGACCGTCCATTTTCAGGGAATTATAGAAAGGTTCTACCCCGTATTCACTCTTCGTAATATCTTCAATAACCTCTATACTAATAATAACCGTTTCTTGTTACGTTTTCATTTTTCTATGTATAGTCTAAAATACTCCCCAGCCTCCAAAATGTATTCATGCCGCTAGTTGACACTTCATTTTATCAATATTTTTCAACCCGATGTCCTTCTTTTCACAAACAAATCTCTTCATTATTTGACGACCCTTATTTTAGACAAGAAATGACATTTGTACCTATGTAACTTATGCTCTTTCGTGAGTGTTGAGTGCCTTTACCTTCATGAACTGAAAATTGTACAATAAGCCCCAGCAACCCGAGTAGATCTAACTTATTTGATTTGTGAAATCTGCATGCTTTCTTTCAACTTCATGTATTTTTACTTCTACCATCCCAATTCATCCCACCGCTAGCGTTTTGTGTCGTACAGTCTAACTTCTCTTCTCCTAATTTATTCATTCGCATCCGTTTCCCCACATTCTTTCTATTCACACACTTCTTTCATACATTGTCAACTAGCCGTATACATTTTGTCCCATTTTTCCATTTTAAATTTATATATTATCGGTTCGCGAGTACGCAAGAAACCGCTTAGAGATGGGGTTTGGGTCTCGTTAGGAAATTGGCGCGTTAAAACGCGCCAATTTAAAAATTGAAGGAAAGCGCACACACTGCGTTTGTTTTTCTTTTCGAAAATTGAAATCGAATATTGGAATTTTTTTCTATTTATATTTTGCTTCGAAAATCATGTTTTTTTTAAAATTAATTTTTATTGTAAAACCTCTTCTCACGAAAAACCTGAAAATTAATATTTATAAATTTCATTTGACAGGTATTCCTTACCATAAACTTCATCACTTCTGTTGAAACAATTAGCTGCAAGTGAAAAGATACTAATTTGAAGAATATAAACTTCTAATATTGAAAAAAAAAACATTTAAATTCCGGTAAATAATACTTTATTCAGTTTAATAAGCAGTTTAAGAAAATTGACAATAAAAATTAATTTAAAAAAAAACATGATTTTCGAAGCAAAATATAAATAGAAAAAAATTCCAATATTCGATTTCAATTTTCGAAAAGAAAAACAAACGCAGTGTGTGCGCTTTCTTTCAATTTTTAAATTGGCGCGTTTTAACGCGCCAATTTCCTAACGAGACCCAAACCCCATCTCTAAGCGGTTTCTTGCGTACTCGCGAACCGATAATAAGTGCAACTAATATAATTTTTTCTTTTATAAAATCTCCATTTAATTTTTTAAAATTCATTCTGCTTTTCCACCCGCATTTTGATATGTACTCTCTTTTCCTCTCCTCCGCTAGAGTTTCAATTTGTAAAACAAAAATAGCTACCTGGTCGAGTAGATTATTATGTTTCGTGCCTCGAAAACCGTCACATCTTCCTCGATTTATTTCATGTCTATCTCGTGAAAACCCGGTTTACACTCCCATTTTTAATTTTTATCTGCTGGCTGTTTTCTAATATAATTTGTTTCTATTTCCCGTAATCGCATAACTTTTAATAAAGTTCGCACGTCAACACACCGATTCTGAAAAGCTATTTCGATGACATTGTGCGTTTCAATACAATTCAGGGGTATCATTTAAAAAAATTAGCAAACTTGTTTTCAGGAAAATACATTTAGTCTAAATCATTTGTCGCCCATACAAGCTGTTCACGAAAATCATCCTTAATAGACTGGAGAAGAATCGAAAAATTTCATCCTGTCTAACAAGCCGGGTTTCGAAGGAAATTCACAGCAAGAAGCTCAGCAATCTTCGATTCTCCGACGATATCGTTCTGATCAGTCACAGCCACGTCGTGCGAAGACAAGGGGATAGATGAATAAACCGAATCATCTTCTGATATTCAAGGGACGTGAAAAGAACATTGGGCCGTCCCGCAACAAGATGGTCCAATGCACTGAAGAAAGTCAATACTCCCGACGGCAACTGGTCCCAAGCCGCACAGGACCGAAACAAATGGAAAGAGCCGTGTGCCCGGCGGTGAGAACATCCCCAGCCGACTTCCGGGCGTCCATGTATCCAAGTATGTCTGGGTTTACAATAACTTGAAAAAGCGACGAATACTGAAGAAAGCACAATAGACAACGCTCAAAATAGGATTTAATTAATATATCAGAAAACTAGTTTTTACAGTTTAATATTATTACTTATTTTTCCATTTTTTTGAACTCCTTTTCTCTTGAAACCGTACGCCTTTTTATCGGCGTTCCTGCTGTACTCACACTCCCCACAAGAACTAAGCGGCGCAAGTTTCAAGAACTACTTTTATCGGCACATCAAAATGCTCGTGTAAATTCCCATTAAAAGTATTATTTTTGAACTTAAATAAATGCGTAAACATATTTAATACTCCACTTTCAAAAGCACCGTGAATTTCGCGTCTTTTTAGAAATACTTTCTAATATAGTTTTCCTAGTACAAGGCCATGCTCGGACAGCACTGGAGAATCGCTTTGACTGAGAAAATCTTCTTTGAAAATTCCACTAAAGAGCTCGCGGCTCGCGATTGACAACGATGTTGCACAATAGCAGAACAATAAAATCATTTATTTCTATCGGTAAAATATCAGTAGATATTGGAAGCACCCTTTTTGCTGTGCTGGATTTTAGATTATTCTTCCAAAAGTAGTTCAAAAAATATATTAAAATTATGAACTCTCATTTCATTCATTAATATCGAAACAAATTGCTTGAAAAATAATGTTAGTGACCGAGAAAGAACAGGTGTTCTCGAATATATCAATCGCGAAAACTTCGAGTTCATTTTTAAAGCTGATAAAAAGATAACTGATAACAATGAACGAGCTAATCAATTTTTATAATTTTGAAACTTCCGGAACTCAACCTCTTTTCACTGTTCGGTGCACCAAAACACACTGTATTGATACCGAATCTATTTTAATTCTTCTTTCAAAACTTTCAAGCTGAAAACAGTTTTCTTTTTTCATTGGCTCATTTTCCGTGTTGTAACAAGCCGAAAAAAATTCAATATTCTATTCAAACCCACTCCGGAATCTTGGACGACAACGAACATTCCAAATCTAAGTGCTTCATAGGAGAATACTGGTTCCGAGTACGGAGTGAATCGAAGAGAAAACCCGCTATAGAACAAAAAGCCTTACGAACAGAATAAGAATTATTGCAGAGAAGATTTTAGATGCAACATCAACTAAACTGGGAAAATCCTTCTTTTAATTCACCGATAGCTTTCCAGCAACTTTAAAATTGTTTGTTTTCTTAGAATATCTAATAATTATATTATCGGATCGCGAGTACGTGGTTTGTCGTATAGAGGCGGGGTTTAGGTCTCGTTAGGGGATAGCGCGTTTTAACGCGCCAATTAAAAAATTGTATGGAAGCGCACACACTGCGTTTGTGATTTCTTTTCGAAAATTGAAGCGAATATATTTAGGAATTTTTTCTATTTATATTTTGCTTCGAAAATTATGTTTTTTAAAATTAATTTTTATTGTCAAATTTCGCTTCAATTTTCGAAAAGAAATCACATACGCAGTGTGTGCGCTTCCTTACAATTTTTAAATTGGCGCGTTAAAACGCGCTATCCCCTAACGAGACCCAAACCCCGCCTCTATACGACAAACCACGTACTCGCGATCCGATAATAACTCGGTAAATTTTTACCATAATTTCGCATGATTGACATTAATTGGCGATACTTTTACATTCAAAATAGAATAGATCTATTTGTCATTTTCCGATAGATCTATTATCGCCGGAAAAAAGTTCCGACATTTTTTCGAGTCGGGATTTGAATTTAGAGGCTCCGCCCATTCATCATCATTTGAGCGCATTTGCTATGCGCGATATGTGTGTTGAATTTTTATTTTTTCTTCTTTTTCTTCGCAAATTGATATATTTAAGAAATTGTATTAATCGTGAATTTTTTACACGTTTCTTCGAATGTTTAAATATATCAATTTGCGAAGAAAAAGAAGAAGAAAAAATAAAAATTCAACAAACATATCGCGCATAGCAAATGCGCTCAAATGATGATGAATGGGCGGAGCCTCTAAATTCAAATCCCGACTCGAAAAAATGTCGGAACTTTTTTACGGCGATAATATTTGTCATTTGGGAGTTACATACTTTGACGAGGTGCTTAGAGAAGAATTAAAAAAAGAAAGTACTAAGGCGTGCATTATTCCCAAACATTTCTGTATTATACAAAAAGTGACTCACAAATTCCTGAAGCGAAATATTGGTTTGGAAGTTCCCAATCACCTTACATGTGTGTTAATTGTCATATTTCGAAATTAGGGGGGAGGGGTCTTACAGAAAACTGCAGTCCTATTATCTTCAACAGAGCCTTTATTGTCCTATTCCGTTAAATGCAGGGCTCTGCGTTTGGTATCGAAGCAGAATATTAACATTGATTTCAGCAAAATTATGTATTATTCTACGGAAAAAAGCAAACTGCATTTTTTAAACAATCAAATATTTATTAAATACCATTGTTTTCTATTTTCAAAAAAACGCGCCTCTCGTTACAACTTATTGTGATTCAAAGGGGACGCAAACTCGAGAGTAGCCGCATCATTAGTTCTTTTGCCGCTTGATTTGAACCAAAAGGTTAAAAAGTACCGGTTTTCTGTTGTATCGTCGCAGATGATATCATTCCTTTCGCTATTCCTACCAATCTTAATTTTTCAACTTTTCGTCAATGATTTGAAGGCAAAATGACATCAACCCTCATCTTCTTCTGTGCAGTTGTTTGATCTAAGACGTCATTAAGGAAAAGAACATTCTGATTAGTGGTTGGGGAAGGGAATAAAGTGTCGGCAACTACAGTTTCTTCACATTCCACCGTAAATCAGTTTATATGTTGATTGCTTTTTTCGTGATACTTTTTATTCTGAAATGCGTCGTTGGATTTGTGACGAGAACTGTTACATATCATGCGTAAGAATTTTGGAATAATAATGTGGAAACTTGTGTGTGTGTGTGTTCATGTATTGCAAATAAATTCAAACAATTAAGAAAATAAAAAGAACTTGCAATTCAGAATCTCAGGAAAACATCCTCTGAACTAAAGAAATTTTCAATTTTTGGAGTTTCGATGTTTGATAATTCTCAATATATACTATTTGAGATAGAGATCAAATCGTATAAGGTTCTCACATTTCTTATATTTTATTCAGTGACATCTCAGCCAATTTCTACGCTCAATTCATCAAAACGGTTTACATGGAAGATGAGAAAAATTTTGAATTTGAAAAAAACAAAAAAGGCACTCGCTACGTAATTCATAACGATTCTCCTATTAAATTTGAGAAATACAAGTATTACTGGAACGAATCTCATGCTGATTTGAAGGATGTCTTAAACATTTGTGAGTACCGCATCAGTTGGATGATTGATTCAAAGGAGCTCTATGAAGTAAGATTCTAGATTGTTAGTTCATATAATGTAGTCACGGTTTTTCGATTCTTTCAGACATATTCTCCCGATGGTTTTCAGATGAAGTCGCTTTTCTATCCATGTCATTTTGCACAGTCATGTATGGGATTGGAATGCAGAGTTGACAGCAGACTTATCGTCCCACCAATGTAAGAATTTGGGAGTTGAGATATAATTTCAAAAAAGACTGAAAATATCAATGTTTCACGTTTGTTTAATTTGTTGCTACTGATTTTTATCAAAATCCGAACTATCTTTTGTGGGAAAACCGGTCAACTCTTCCTAATTTTCAATATTTTTCGAATAAGAAATGTTAACATTTATAATCAGTTACAGTCATCTGTTTAGTGAAAAATTAATCAGCGTTCAACGGTTTTTACAGATTTCTGACAGCATTCATATCAATTTTCTGTCTATTCAAAAGGATGCTGTGGAGAGAAATGGAACATGTTGAATGTCAGCAAACATCTTCTCATCTTATGGATACTGCAATGCCTGTTGGATTAGAAGCTCCGCCTCCATCGTACAACGAGGTGTTTTCATTGGTTCCACCATCATATGAATCGGTGATATTACAAAATGAAAACTGTACTGTGTCTTCTTGTTCATGACGCAAACGTTTGATTTTCACGCTTAATGTGGTTAGACTGATAACATTGGCATATGTGGTTAATATTACGGGTTAATTACAAAATAACAACTTTTTTTGAAATTCTGATGATATTTTACATCATAATTCTTCACGACTCAATGAATATATTGGCGAGTAGAGAGAAGTTCACAGAGATATCTGGTTTTTTTTTCATGAAATTCAACGCAAACTTAGAATTAAACAAATATTGAATATTGATAAATTCACAATACATTTTAAGTACAATTTGCAATGTTGCCAACCGCCCAAAACCTCAATGGAAACCAATTTTTCTTAAAACCATTAAAACCATTAAGACCAGGCAATGTGCTGGAATTCTCAAAAGGTGTTTTGTGAAAAATTTTTACATAGTGAACATTTTGGAAAACATGTGCAAGTTGCAAGTTGTCTTTTTTAATTTTTCGGAAGATTGCCGCATCTGTTTTATATTTCTTAAACAATTTTCTCGTTTATATTATGAAAAAGTTCTGCACTGATCTATCTCTAGTTCGCACTTTAAAGTGTGTGGATACAGTAGAAAGCCGGTTAACCATAAATCAAAAGTATTAACCGTTGGTCTCGACATGCAACGTACGCATTGTGAAATATACTTCCAGTAATCATCACCGGAATCCCACTTGCGCTATGAAGTGGAAAGTTTGAAAGATGAGTAAAGTGCCTCCTGCTCACCAAAAAAGGCAGCTGTGGTAACCGTTCTTCAGTGTAGAGCTTTCGATTAAAAATTTTATGAAAATAAAGGAAATTTTTCAAAGAATATTTATATAACAGATAGTTTATCCTTCTGGGTCAAACTCATTAAATGATGAGATTTATGTAATCTAATTCTTCTATGGTGTTTGTATAGCATAAGTCTACCTTTATTCTGAAACATAAGCAAAATACCGTTCTGATTGTTACTATTTATATATCCAAAACTTTCGAAATCGGGCTTTTTTTTTTCGAATTGGCGTCTATTCTCAAAATAGACTCTTCTAAATCCTTTTATAGTTTGTTTTCAGCAACATGAAAGTATATTCTAATAGTAAGATTAATTTTTTATTGAATAGGCCCGATCGATGTTAACCTGACTAATTTAATCATAGTTATCGAAGATGTCAAAAAGTATATATATCTGTAAACTACTCAACACCTATAAAAGTGTACCATGGGCAGTATTCAGTAGGGTTAAGCCTACAACTGATGTACTGATGCACCCGCTGGCCTCGAAATTCGCTTCAACCTCTCCAACTACATCGACTTCCTTGCTCTCATCTCCGAAGTAAAGAAAAAGAGTCTACTGGAAGGTCAGAAATGGTCTTATTCTTTCAGGAAGTCTCAATCTGGTATGAGAAGCAACTCATCACTTCCTGCAGCTCCACAAAAAAAAACTGGTGCGAAGTGATCCGCGCTCACACAACGGATAGACTACGCAACTGAATCAGTAAGTACCATTCTTTCGGCAAGCGCCTCAACCCTTCCAAAATTGTTCATGTGTAAAAGTTCAACATCAATCGTAATCAAAAATTCTGAAGCTTGCTCTTGCGGATACTTGTCTTCGAAGGTAAGCTTGCAGTTACAAGGTATTGATATTCAAAAATCCGGCATCTTGGCAAATTTACGATCAAACTATAATTTTTTTTCGATTTGAAGCCAATATTATCTCAACTTTCTATCAGAAGTCGACCGGATTGGACCAACTCCATTTAAAAATGTGACAATGCACGTCAACTGAAAGATCTCGAAATTGCTCATACGATTTTCGGGAGAAGATTATGGTTGAAATTCGGTCGAATTCTTCATTACTGAGCGATACTTTTATTCAGGTTTTAAAAGTACTTAAAACCGCAGAATCTTTAATTTCGATTTCGATTTTTCTCAATGTGAGTTCACTAATAAAAGTAATAAAATAAAATAAATAAACGTTTTTTTTACAGTAATTCTGAAATTCTGAAAAAAATATTTATATACATACAGTTTTTCTCGGTACACTTTTTTCACAGCGGACCTTGAATTTCTTAATGAGGTGAAAATATTGCATATAAGAACATTTCTTTTCTTGTTTGGTCTCCCAGTGAATGAATCTCTTGAAAGAATAAGCACATGCGTGCTCACCCCGATTTACCTCCGACTATGAAGAAGCGTATCTTCCAAAGTACGAAAGATTCATTTACCGAAGCAAACGATTTAGAGTGTCTTCGCGATCTAAAATAATTAAGGCTCGATGAAAGGAAAAAATTCATCGAAAATCTAGAAAATTTTGTGCTTTTTCGAAAAATATACTGTAACTTGCGGATGAATTCGATAACCGACGTAATGGGCAAAAAATTGCTTCAAAAAATTGCAGAATTTCCTCCAAAGATGTTCTCTTTTATCTTTCAATACGACATCTGGGACGGATTTCATATGGACTGATGTCTCGGTGAGCAAAGCTAAATGGCTCACGAATATTGGTTCTTCAACTTTCCATCATTCCATGACGCTGTCCTCAACACGACAAATGTTGTCCAGTTTGTCACCAAGGAAACTGGTACCCGCGGTGTGCCTACCCAACTACAGTGAATGCCCAGATCTTTGTATTATTTCACATTTCCGTCGAAATTCAATGAGAAAATCAAAAATCGTTGTATTCTTGTCCGTCCAGCAAAATATCTATTGAATGATATGAAGTATTATCAAATTAAGAAATTTCGACATTTTATTTAAAAAAAACTAGTTACTTTTAACAAACCTGCAATATTTATCAACAGCAAATGCGAAACATTTTAATTTTCATAAAGATTTTTTATTGAACAAAGGAAGCAAGTGTTTCAATGATTTTTGGAATTTAACGATTGGGCACATTGAATTTTAAAAAATTTTAATGTAGTGAATGCATCCATCTATCCTGCATCTTGTATTAGGAAGCAACTATAATAAATCTGTTCAATTATCCTGTAAATGGCAAAAAATGTAATTTTAAAGCTGTCAGGCATCTTCAATGTTTTAAACTTATTATTTTCACCAAGCTTATACTAAAATGTTCTTTTGAGTTTTGAGACAAATAACACCAAATGGAAAACCGGTCCAGCCGCTTTCAGCACTTACATAAATAGCTTATTCTCGTTTTTTACCTTTTTTGTCTTCTTTATGAATAACCCCATTACGTCTTCGTGGTAGTAAAGTCTTAGTAAAAAAAATTTAGTAAAATCACGAGAACAATTGTTCTTTTATTTAAAATTTTTTCTAACAGCTTTTCTAACGCAAGCACATCGCTCCATGTCCCGAACTGCAAACATTGAATTCCAAGTAGAGAGCTGTTGATGTAAA
Organism: Caenorhabditis inopinata; assembly: GCA_003052745.1. Lineage (NCBI taxonomy): Eukaryota > Metazoa > Nematoda > Chromadorea > Rhabditida > Rhabditidae > Caenorhabditis > Caenorhabditis inopinata. The sequence continues at coordinate 8,535,047 of AP018155.1, read as the reverse complement.
ATGCTAAACTTGTTAAAGCCAATACTCTTTGACTACCAAATATTGACTTTTTCTTCATTGACTTTTATTTTCTTTTCTTTATTAACCTTTTTATTTACCCTTGTTTTTGTTATTACTAATATTTGCAGAACTATTAAGCTAGCTAAGTTAGGTAGAAAAGATGTTTATCAGTAAATACTTTTTTATCAAATTTATAGTAATTTAATTATAAAAATTATCCAAGGAAGAGAAAGTCAAAAAGTGAATGCTTTGTCAAAATGTTCAATGCTCCAAAATGTTCAAAAAGTGAACGTCAAAGAGGAAAAAATAAAAAAAAACAGCGAGTCAGAGAGTATTGACCGATTATTGAAAATAAAAATGAAATAAGAATAAATCGATATGGGCTAACTTCTGAAAGATCGACTTGATTGGGCACCGAAACAAATTGTTGTGTCAACTATGAAGTGAGTGCGCATTTTCCTTTAATTTAAGCTTACAGATTTATTTCTTTTTTTTAAATACCTATATACACGTTCTTTTTTCATTTCTGATATTTCGCTTGAAATGAAGCGACATGAAGTAGCTTCACTTATTGCTTTTGTGTGTCGTTCGTGAGAAGACCCTCCGCATATCTAACGTCTACGACTGCACTAAATTGGGAAAAGGTTAAAATTCCAAAATTTCAAATTAACAAAATATACTATTCGAGGGTCCCAGCCCTCAGAATTCACTTCGGAGGCAGAATTAGGCACCCTCATCTTTCCATACTCATGCCACGCGCATACTCGTCTATTCTCGCGCAGTGTCGCATAATTGTTTTTGTGGTGGGTCTCGCACATTCCTTGCTTGAACGTCCTACGGCTAAACGATAAACAATTGAAAAAATACTATGAAAGTTTATTTCCTTAATGGGGTTATTCATGAAAAGCATTTTAATGCAAAAAATTCCTTTTTTTGTATTAAAATGCAATCGTGAATAAGATTAAAGTGGCATTTTTTGCATTAAAATGCATCATGAATAACCCCATAACTGTTTTTTAAAATTGGATTTTTATATCATTATTTTTCATCTTGTAGCATACAATTCCTGATTGTTAATACATATATTTGCCGCAAGTCGAATTTTAAAACAAAAACAATGACTCATGTTTTGTTCATAGAAAAACTGGAATTTCGCAATAATAGACATACACGAATGACGACATGTGACAATGAGAGAGTGGGAGGTGTGATTATATGCTCGTCCTAACGAAACAAACACATACCAATAGAAATGGAATGTCACTGTTATAAATCTGTTCCAAGAATAACCGATGAAATTTCTCCTCTAGCCTTCTTTTTTTTTCGTTCAGCTTCCTAGCAACCCTCACTAGCCCATTTCAGCGTTGCCTCAGTTGTCTCGTGTGTTCTCTTCTTTCACTGAGCACTCCTAGCCCGACACGCTATACTCGTTACCAGCTGCAACCCTACTCCTCGTCTCAAGCAAATATTCCTCTCTGCCAGTCAGCCACTGCCATTTCTTTAATATATTTGACTCCTTTGAGATTGCTATCGATATGGGTGAGTTATTGCTTTTTTTCTCAATCAGCGATTCTATAGTTCAATGTTTCACAGAATACTGTAAGTGATACAGAAGATTTGAATTTATTTTGAATGAATAAATAAATTTGATTTTTTTGTCAGAAATCAGTCACATAAGGTTTAAAACGTATATTTAAGACATGAAACATTTTGGTAACAAAAGTTTATTAAAAAATTCACTAAAATCTGCTAATCAATGTCCTTCGTGTTTCGAATTCTTGTTTATAGCTATTGTCACTGAAGCTTTTGTCTGAATTCTGTCTAATAAAATGCGTCAACTTTAGGAGACATTCGCCGTCTGAAAGATGGTGAGATTCTCAAGTACAATTCTGGAATCTTCAGTTCAAAATGGAAAAGAATGTACGCTGTCTTGTTCAGCGATTCGAGATTGGTGTGGTTTGAAAATAAAGTAGGTTGTCTGGTAACGAGGCGGCGGCTGATAGATATCCGATTTCCTTTAGGGTGATCGCAAACCGAAAGGAAGTATTTTGCTCAAAGATGTCATTCCGTACATTTGTGTTGGACTCATGACTGACAGAATGCCAATTAAGCGGCCAAACGTGCCAGAGGGGAATTCAGTTCATCATCTGGTTGGAATAGGAATGAATCCGAAGGCTGACCCATGTCACTGGATTCTGTTCTCATCAGATTCAGACATTGAGTGAGTGTTTTTCTGGAAAACTGTAACAAACCTGAAAAATGATGTGTGTGTACCCTAGCCACTTATCTATCAAAATCGTTAGCATTCGGTAGAAAAATACAGCAAAGAATGGCAGAAATTCTTCAACCAAAACCAAATTGGAATAGTTTTAAAATGTCACCCATTCCATATATTATATAACAAGAAATCAATGTTTAAATAAATAATTAAATAATTAAAATTTATAAATACATTTGTACGTAGATCTTGGTTCATCGAAATCACGAAGACTCTTCCAAAACCTGCAAACCCTCCTCCAAACGGATCACAACAAGGACCTCCATCTGCACCGCCTCCACAAAACAATGGAGGTTACGGTTAGCTTTTCATTGTGACTTTTTGTGCGCATTAGGAAGTATATGCTTCATTATGAATTCTCTTGATTTCTTGTTTTCTCTTTTAAAATTCTCTCAGTAACGTTGAAAATTTAAATTGTTTTCTCAAGCTTGAAAACAGAATTTCAGAAGAAAATGTCTTTTTATTTGAAATTCACAACAGTTCTTATCTTAGTCACTTTGATATTTATAAATTTTATAAATCTTAGTCACACACACTCATATAGAATTTTTCAGTACCACCTGCTGTGTATCCAAGTGCACCACCACCGGTTCAACCTGGATACAATCCATCGCGGCCAGTTGTTGGACAGGCTTATCCGTCAGGGCCACAAGCCCCACCAGTCTATGGACAATACCCTCAACCAGCTGGAGTTCCTAGCTCCTCACATACCACTGTTATTGTAAGAGATGGTGGTTCCGGGGGAGGTGGATTTGGAGGGTATGGCGGAGGAGGTGGTTTCGGAGGAACAGGGCTTGGCTTCGGATCTGGAATGCTGGCTGGCAGTCTGCTGGGATACGGTCTCGGATCTATGTGGGGAGGGCATCACAGCTACGGAGGTTGGGGAGGAGGCTATGGTGGTGGATATGGCATGGGAGGAGGTTATTATTCCGATAATGATACCAACATCACGAACAACTACTACAATAGTGGAGATGGTGGGAATAGTGGAGCAGACAACCGTGGTAACAGTTCTGATAATTCAGGAGTGAGTTTAATCAAAACATTTCCCAATTTCAATATTTCCAATTCAGAATGCTGGAAACCAATCAGGACAATCTGATAACAATTACGGAAATGCCAATGAAGATTCGTATGATCAAGGAAATGACAATTACGACTATGGAAACGCTGGTTATGATTCTGGCGATTTCGGTGGTGCAGATTATGGCAGTGGTGGATATGATTCTGGTGACTTTGGAGGCGGTGACTTCGGAGGCGGTGATTTTGGCGGTGGTGATTTTGGCGGTGGTGATTTTGGAGGAGGCGACTTTTAAGCTTTATAATGTAGTCATAAACCGCTTTCTCAATATAACTTCCCATTCTTTTTTGCTTGGATTCTTGTTCACTGCATTGTGCCATTTCCAGTAATACAATCGTTCAAAGAAATTATAAACACAAATAAATGCATATAATTGACTCAGTTTTGTTAGTTATGTAGCGGAGAAATTCATTTCCATTTCTGACAATACGGACGGAAAACGTTGATTGCCCGGTTTCTCACAGAAATTACACCAGGGACCGCCAAAATACATACCAACATTATTATGTGTGTGCGAGGAAAATTGAAAGTTCCCAATAACATTCCCAGCGTTCCAAAATGTGTATAGTTAATTTTGCACAGCTCGCAATTTATTTATCTAGTGACCACATTTATCGTTTCAAAGAAAGAAGCACTAACTAAAATTTTTAGTTTTCAACCTTAATTGATTTCCATTAGATGCTCTTTGTGGAACCGCACAATTGTATGGAGACGTTTCACGAAGAAGTTGTCAGTTACAAAAAGAAGAAAAATCTATTCAATAGAAAACACGCTCAACGGTTTTAAGTTGATTATGGTGTGAAGTTAATGAGTCTCGCTTTTATTAGGTTGATGAAAACGTTATTGCGTTTTTTAACCTTCAACTTTAAATGACCACATCTTTTTTTAAAATCAAATTTATTAATCGAAATAAAAACCATTAGAATCAATGCATTTTTGCCAACGAGAAACAAGTTTCCTTATCAACGTCGAGTTCTTCGGCAACTTCTCGTGTTGATTTGAGAGGATCGGTTTCGATTAAGGCTCTCAATTGATCGTTATCGATCAAAGACTGCGTCCGCACGCTCTTCATCTTCGAGCTCTCGTCACGCTACGGAATTTTTGAACTACCATTGTGTCGTACGTTTATTAGTGGTTTCTTGGCCAAATCCATCGTTGATATCGCGAGTTGTTTCGACAGCGTTTTGGAACAAGAAAATCGTTTGAATTTGCCTTTTATCCATGCTTTTTTGAAGTGCTAGAAAAAGTGACATAATTATTTAAAGAAAAAATTAATAAAACGCGTAGATAGAGCAAATTACGCTCTTTAAAATGATATATAAAACGACCACAGATAACCAAACATTGTATTCAAAAATCTTTCACAAAAGTAAACAACTTAAAAACGCAATAACTTTTTCATCAACGTAATATTTATCCACGCACTCCTCGACTCAGAAACTATATAAAGAATAAGTTTTGGGCAAATTCGGTATTTTTCCAAACTTTATTCTTTGTGTTTTCCTTCTGCCTGCCCTTATAAATTCCCTCTTGCTGTTGGACGGATTCTCTGCAAATACTCTTTGACTATACTTGTCTCAATGACTACACTTGCTCATTGACTACACTTTTCTAAATGAACGGTTATGAAAGTTCCCAATTCCTTAAGGATATCGTTTTTTCATCGTTTATCAATAATAGCAGATAGAAGAGCCTGTGCATTTGCCATTTCAAATTTCAGCCTGATTAGAACAATTTTATATTACTTTTAATATCGAATTCGGAAGATCATGAAGAATACATAGTCTAGTCAAAGAACATTTTGAGAATGTCTTGTAGAATACTGGTAGTAGACAAATAAACCTATAATTCTTTAAATGTTCTCTGCCTCCATTTTTAAGATCAGAGCAGTTACAGATTTCAGAGTAGTTGTTTAGAAACGCCCTCTGAAAATGCGAAATGCACAAATGTTAAAAGTGTATGAAACTACCTATTCTCAAATGAAAGCATAGGTAATGAATAGTTTTTGTTTCTTAAACATTCTGCCAGTTTGAAATTTCAAATATTATATTATTAACTCGAAGGCTGTATTTTCAAACACAAATTTCATAAGAGTGTCTGTCTTCTTATCCACCACTCAAATCGAATACCATAAGCAACCGTAGCCTCCCTTTTTTTGAAGATAAATGTTTTCAACATATTTGTCAGCATACCTTTTGTTATTTTCCACACCTTCGACCGTCTCTGCTCACCCTTAATCAATTTTCTTGCCCACAAGACGAAGCTTATAGCCAATTATTAGATGCGTCACGTGAATACCCGATGAAACTTATGACGTCGTCTTAAATTAACTTCGGTTCTTCATCGTTTGATAGAGCTTTGGGAGAAGTCAACTGAAACTTGCTTCATACTAAAACCGAATTAATTTCTTATTCTGAGAACAATTGTTTTTCTACACTTCCAAAGCGAATAAACATAGCATCAGCTCAAGTTATGCGGCAATAATCCATGTAATGCTCCAATGCAAGCGATGCGAAAATTTTCGAAGAATCAAGGCATCGAACAGTTGCGGAGGAGCTGCCGTGAAATGCCTTCAATACAAAATCCGAATATCATCGAAATGTCAACAATTCATTTATGATGAGATTTTGATTCTTACTTCCTTTCAAAGACTCAGACGTCCAAGAGCCCAGCGCTATATTTTCAGAGCAGGAGAAGCTGAAGCCGGAAAATTAGTTGTGTCTTGTACATAATTATCAACCGGGTGCAGCTCGTTGAATCGATGGGTGAACGTAATTCTTCCTTCTGATCGATAAACTTCCATTACGTACATATCTCGCGCGAGTAGATTTGCAGTTTTTTAAAAATTTATTTTTAACCGTTATGGACTTTTTTTTAAATATCTCAGCAAAAATCATGTCTATGAACGTAAATTTTTAATTCAGGAACTTATTGATATTAACGCTATTTAAATTAACGTGCATTTAGGTTGACCCATAAGCCAATTGATGTGAAAAGTTGTATTATATTTAGTGTTTCCGTTGAATAAATTGTGCTGAAATAAGTTATTCAATATGTTAGTGACAAATTTGATCAGCACGATAATGTTATTTGAAATAACAAGTTTTAATTCTCATTTACAATTCCCAGCGGATTCTTTCAGCGAGACTCTGTGTAAGGATCCAGGCTTCAGATGTTAGCGCAGGAAAAACGATGGTGTCGAAGAGTTGAGCTCGAATTCAGAGACTTGTGAAAGCGTAAGTAGTGTCATTGATCCGTACTCTAGACTCTAGTCGTCGTCTTGTCCTTTCAGATGATTTCAAGTTAATTGTCCTAGCACGAGCTCCTTTTGTAATGTGTACCTCAGCTTGTCTGGTGCGAATAGTGAGAAGATGGTTGTGCAGTTTGTGTAGAACTCTTTGAACAGGTTTATATAGACTGTATCTACTCCTTGTGCTCGAAGGCTTTCCCATATCGCTTTTGGTTCCACACTGTCAAATGCCTTGTGGAAGTCAATGAAGACAAGTGTGCGCGGGATTTGGTACTCAAGGCCAACCTCGAAAAAGCGTTGTACTGAGTGTATGTGGTCGATCGTTGAGAATGATCGACGGAATCCTGCTTGCTCGACAGGCTGAGCTTCTTCTAGTGTTTTTCGTACTCTATTTAATAGACATTTTGAGAATTCCCTATAGAATAATCAGGCCATCAGGCTGATGACATTATCCTGACAGCTCTAGACGAAATCTGCCGTGATTTTGTCCTCTCCTGCTGCCTTCCCGCCTTCCATCTTTGTTCTATAAGTAATTATCTCGCCTCCCACTGGAGACTTGAGGCATGTATTTGAGATTGGTACTCTGTAATATCTCTCGCTACCTTGATTCAAATTCTTGAGCATATTGATTAGATCTTGATAGTCTTGATCAATGTCTGTATTTCAATCTACTGTGACTGTGGATCAGAGGTACAAACGTGAAAAGTACTAAATGCACAAATGTTAAAAGGGTATCAAACTACATATTATCAAACGGAAGCATAGGTAATGTATAATTTTTTTCGTAAATAATCTGCCAATTTGAAGTTTCAAATATTAGGTTGAGCCAAATGCTTTCTTCGTTTTTTCTTTTTTTCCTCTAGAAACTTCGAGAAGTTTCTGGAAAATTTCATACTCGCGGTATATAACGAGCAGCATGTGGGCTACATTTGTACAAAAACCTGGTTCAATAGAAACATCAATCAACACTCCGGTTCAACTAATGCGAGAGCAAGTCCGACTGCTTCATTTTTATGAGCACCGGTGTGGCTCTTCAGCAAGGCAAGCCGTGGATCCAATCGATCTATTGACGGGTCCCGCACTGTTAATCAAGCAATTGTATGTTGGCTACAGAAGTTCAAAACTGGAGAGGTGGAATTCACAGAATTTCATTGTGGTGGACGCCCAAAAGCAGTTGATGAAAACGATTTAATAGAATTGGTCAAAGAGGATCCACGTCAATCGAGTAGGTGTCTTGCAAGCCAGGTCGGGCACTCTCAAAGACACCCTCTTTAAATGTTTTTAGGTTATGCAAATAATTTGACTCAGCCTAATAATATCTTATTAACTCCAAGGCTATATTGTCAGATAACCAATTTCATATGAGTGTCGTATAATGTGAAGATTCTCGTGCAATTGGTTCGTCAACTAATCATATGGAAGTAAATGCAGTTCGTGAGAAGAAACAGGACAGATCGTCCAACAATCATCCGAGGAATGAGAAGCCACCGCCGTCACCTTGCAAGCATTAGACTTATGGTCATATCGGGTCATATTCTTCCATCCGGAGAGGTTGTAGTGACGCTTGATGATTCCAGTGTATTCATCGATTCGGAAAGGACTACCGTCAAGCAAAACCGACTTGGACCAGTGGTTGCAGAGATCCTGTTGATGATACACTTTCTGTACCACGTTATTTCACCCTCACGTGAAATACGTGATCTTTACATGTCACTGATCATTATCAGTTCCATAGACAGACTTTTCTCTGTTCCCCAGTTTGAGATCTGCTCCTCTTCCCCACTATCGCACTTCAATAAAGACCTTTAATTCTTCTCGACGTCGTAACAGTTTCCATTGACTAAATAGCTCTGAAATAAGTTATTCAATATGTTAGTGACACATTTTATCAGCTCGATAATGTTATATGAAATAACAATCTTCATCTCTCATTTTCAATTCCCATCGGCGACAATTTATCGTCGCTTTTTATCGACGTCAGCTTTCCAGTCGGAGAAATCTCTCGAGTCTTCAGGCACGGGAGCATTTTATCTTGTGTTTTCAACTTCTTTTCATTGCTCACTTTTTCAAATTCAGTTTCAAATTATTTTATTGAGCGCATGTAGTAACTGTAATTGGAGTGTACCCTGAAATTAGATCACGTTTCCCCGTAAACCTATTCAGCCTATTCTACGCACTACGCATCTACGGACCAAATCAAATTTTCTAACTAGATTATATGTATGTGAAAAAACGAATGAATCGTGCAAATCATCGTGCACAACAAAAAACTGAGGATCATTACGCTTTGATAATTAAAAAAAACTTTCATTTTTCCATGTAGAACATATGTATTAAGCCTTGCAAAATAGACTACCAGAAACTTTTAAAGAACCAATGTTCCGCTTTGTAATAAACCGAACCGTAAAGAACTTTTTAAATGTGATTTTTCCATTCTTATATATTTTACAGTGCCCATATAAAGATACGGCAGATAATACAAAATGAGAAAAAAATTAAAAGATTGAATCCAAATGTGGTTTAATAATCAATGGCGTTTACAATTACGTTTACAATTAATAAGCCATGGGTGGATGATCCGTTGCTCGATGGCAGGGATACTGTCGTAGCTTTTATTTACATTGTAAATTTCCCCACCATGGGCTCCAAAACATTCTCGATGATGTTTATGTTTAGAGAGCAAGCTGGCAAGACGTGAACTGAAATCTCACGGTCCTTCATCCATTTGATTGTGCGACTTGCACCGTGTCATGGAGCTCCATCTTGTTGATATGTGTAACATTTGGTTCATTCATAAGTTCAGACGGATTTTCAGTGTGAAAAGTTTATTGTATAACTGATCGAAACGCTATCATAAATTATATATACTGACCTTGTTTATCAATAACGATCTGCCAACGGTTCACCAACTTGCGAATACCGTCCTACCAAAACGCCAGGTACAGGGACGTAAAGGATGACTTCAACTCATTTTCGATATCTTTCCGAGTTGTGAATTTCTTCCCAACATGATGCTGTTGGAGATGACTGAAAAGATGATAATCAGAGGGTGCTATACGGTGGGTGTGGCAAAACAGTCCAGCCATATCCTGCGAATTCAGCTTTTGTGTTTTCGATGCTGACAAGTGTAGACGTTGACTGTTTTAGTAGTACTATCATGAAGAATTTCCCAATACTCTACACCACGAACAGACCACCAAACTGACAACATCACTTTTTGACCGTGAACTTCGTGTTTGGGACCGTCAGCGGCTTGTCCGCCTTGATCAACCCACTCGGCACGCCTCACCTTGTTGTCATAGAGAACCCACTTTTCATCTCCAGTAATGATTTCATCGAGCCATCCATAAGTGCGGTGTAGCGTGAGAAGATTTAAGCAGGTATCAACACGGGTGTCCAAGTTGCGTTGCGTCAAAACGTGGGGATCATATCGTCCGAGTTTATGAACTTATGAACTTATGAACTGAACAGACCAAGGCGTGCGAGGCCCCGATCAATGTTTGCTTGTCGAAATCTAAGGGTCCTTGCTAGCTCACGGATTGTTGGAAAAGGATCGCTTTCCACTTCGGAGCGTACCGTATCCAAATCCAACTTCACTGGTCTACCGGTACGGGCATCATCATCCAATGAAAAATCGCCATTTAAGAATCCATGGAGTCAACGTCTAATGGTACTTTCAGAGGGTGCATTTTTGTCATATACTTTTGTCATTCGACGATCAATATTGGTTATTTTCAGATTAGATAGAAACAGAAATAAAATGACATATAGACGGGGGCAAAAGCGAAATCCATTTCTCAGAAATGCGATCACTGACAATGATACGAGTTGTGTTGTCGATAAAGGTACGTTCAACCTCCCATGAGACAGAATGACAGCTGTCTCCATTAAGGTTTCCACGAAAACGTAATCAGACCATCTCGTCTCGTTTTCGTCATCGTCTAGTATTCGTCTAACACAAAGACATTATGTTGGTACACATGTATGTATTTTAATTGACGACGTAAGACGAACGGAAAACGTGATGAAAGACGAACGAAGACGAGACGAAAGGATCCCACGAAAGACGACCGACTTGCTTCGTCTTTCGTGGAAGCCTTAGTCTCCATCAAATTTCAGCAGAAAAAAAACTAACAAAAAATGAACTTGAAAAATCTGTCAGGACTTATGAATCAACCTAATAAACCAATATTCCTCCACCTTTGACGTTACGGCGGGAACAACGCAATTTTTCTTTAATCAATTCGTCCCGGTAATCACGGTATTCATCCGGGCAGTCACAATTTAAGATTTTTAATCGATATTCTGTAATCAGAAAGTGGTTTCCATTAACCTACCGTAATCCTCACCGGACTACAATCCGTGACTAGGTCTAAAAGTTTCTCAGTGAGTGTCTTTGGCATTTTTTTTTTCATAAACTCGCTTTGGGATAAAACCCGACAAACAGTCTCTGCGTAGACCGACAGGTTCAATTCGCATTTGGGGTTAGAGCATATGGAGTTGGAATTCGAAGCTCAACCGATGATAAATTTCGTTTTTTTATCCGAAATTATCAATGTTAGGGGTCTTAATCAGCTGGAATCGACACATATATATACGAATTACATTTCTCGAACGGCACAATTATTTTGAAATTCGACAGAATAAGTCCCTCCCAATTCAATTATAAATTTGGTTTTGTCATAGTAGGTCAACGCTTTTCCGATAACCATGACGGCAAAATTCCATAAAATAACACAACATTTAGTTTAATTTTAAACAATTTGAGAACAAAAAAATTAATAATTGATAGGGTCTTGTTATGAGCCCAGAAAGAAGCGTTCGTTTTTGGGTGACGTATCTTTATGTGGAGCGCAGTATATGTAACTTGCAGGAAGCTCCATGTCTTTTACTTTCCACACACCTATGATATCCGCTATTAATATTTTTAAATTTTACTTCCTCATTACGTAAAAAGATGAAATCGTTTCAGTCTCGGCTATGACTAGTCAAGTTACTGAACGGATTCCAAATGTTGAATCGGTCTTCAATTACGGGGACTTCACATCTCTCTCAGCTGCAATTATGATGATCACTGTAAGTGACTTTCTACTTTGAATTTCTCAAAACACATTTGTGGACAGAGGTATTTTTCGAAAGCGTAGGATATCTGCTGAATGACACACATTTAGCATTTGGAATTTTTGGAATTTCGCTAATAACTTTTCTGGTTGGAAATAACTGTTTTGATAGCCATCTGTTCGTTTTTTATGACCATGTGGGATGGCTTGATCTCAAGAGTTGCCATCAATCTTGTACCAGACGATATGTGGAGATCTACGTCTGCAAAAACAGATGGGTAGAAAATTAGTTGAAAAAGACGAACGGGAGTGATGAATCACGTCAAAAATGCTGGAAAACGACGATGAGAACCTTACAACATTCCAGAAAATATTCTAATGAAGATATCGTTTTCGAAACGTTTTGTTTTATAGAATGGCCTCTTTGGAGTTGTTTGCAACAGTTTCGTCATTTACATTTTTTGCAAAGAAAAGAACGAAAAGACATCGTTCAATGTGATCTGCATGGTGCGAGCTGTCGTTAACCTTTTCACCATCATCACCAATCATTTAATGATTTTTGTCCCAACGACGCTGATGTAAGTGACGCCAGAAAGTCAAAACATATTCAAATTTTCAGCGGAAAATCTTTCATAAGCAAAACTTTAGAGACGTGGATGATATCCATGTGTAATTCGTTGTACGTAGCCAATGAATTCTCGACAGTGCTGATTGCTGTGAACAGATTAATTGCTATATTTTTTTCGATGTACTATACGAAATTATGCGGAATGAAGCCGACAATTTGGATCTTGGTCTTTATTTATGCATACCGAATCATAGCAGTTACAATGGAAGTTGTCAAATTCACAGGTAAATGAATATCCATGATGTAAACAGTAACCCTAAATATTTCACTATCAGTGAAATTTATAAAATAAAAGGAATAAAAAGACGCTTTAAATTTATTAAATGAGCACTTCCTGAATTTCCCTGAATTTGAATTTGAAAGAATTTCCCGAATAATGTTTTCAATTGAGCAAAATGTTGTCCACCCCCGAGCGACCCGGCCGCCAAATTCCCGAGCGCCATGAGAGTTATCTCTTAATGATCTCTTAAAAGTAGACAAATTACGAAAAAAATTTTGAAAAAGTTATATTGAATATTATCATTATATGATCAGTGTGCTCCTTCGATAGTAGTTTGTAACACATTTTTAACGAAATTTTAAAAAACGCTTTCCGACATCAATTTCGAAAGAAGATTACAATGGTATGGAAATTCTGAAAATCGAACGGATTTTCACATATATTCAATCAGACCGAAAAGAACCGAATTTTTATATAGAAAAAGCAGCATTTTTTTATAATCTTCAGATGTTTTATCAAAATCATTTTCAGGTAAAAACAAAAAATACCGTATCGTGTTGAAATATTAGTATTGACACAAATTGACATTTTCCACTCTTTTACAGTTTTTTGGAAGAATAATTTCTTCATTGTTTTCGTAATTTCGTATTATTTTGGAGATTGACAGTTTCCAAAATAATCGAAAATAATCGACATAAGTAAACGCTATATATGCAACGACACTCCGCATTGACGCTTGGCGAATTGCTTATATTTTCTTTCGAAATTCGAATGTTTTAAAAAAATCTCGATATTTGCTGAAAATCAGAAACATAATGTTTTCGAGTTCACACATTGGCTAAGGCTATGCTTTAGGTTTAACAAGTGAACCGGCCGCAAAGCCGTTCAAAATCTTCAACATTAAATACATTTCTACAGGATATTAATCATTTAATGAATAACCTTCAGGCAATGACTGTTATTCTACCTACTCCGTCGTATCCCTCTCATGGGTTTCTGACTATTCACCTAATTGCGTGGCTATCGTTAATAATAGTTCAGTCGTTGAGTTCATGGCAGCAATGTTCTTGCTCGTATTTGTGATCAATATGGCAACGTTAACAAAGATATGTATGTTTTATAAAGTAAGAAAATTGAAATGAAGAAACGAGTCAACTAATTTTTATTTCAGAACCGAAATAAGGAAGATACGGAATCATACAAACGAATAAAGAAAAATGTGTTTTTGTTCATTCAAACATGCATACAAGACTCTCTTTATGTGATTGATGTTTCATGCACTTTTTACTTCGTGTCCCTCTACGATAATCGGTTTTGGACTTTTATCTGTGGCACTTTTGTGTGGGAATCTCTACATTCGCTTGATGGTTTTATTATGATTCTGTTCAAGGAACGTCTGCCATTTCTCCAGAAACACCTATTTAAGCGTACTCCTTCAAAGATTGTAACTTTCCAAGTATCTCAAAACACGACGAAATTTATTTAACACTAGTTTCTCTGGATGTATTTCATATTAGCGACGCCACGGCAAATGACTATATTAAAGAGAACATGAAAATTTTCAATTTTAAACTAGAATCAATACCTGTGAATTCTCGAAAAAAAACATTCAAGGAGCATAGGAAGAATGACTTTTATCTCGAAAATTGTTAAATTTTCCTGTTTTTGTATTATCGCCGTAAAAAAGTTCCGACATTTTTTCGAGCCCGCGAAAATCGGGATTTGAATTTAGAGGCTCCTTATTTTTTCTTCTGAATTTTCAGAATTAAACTGGATTAAAAGAACGAAATTGTATTAATCGTGAATTTTTTTACACGTTTCTTCGAATGCTTAAATATATCAATTTGCGTCATTAATTTTTTTTTTCGTTTCTTCTGATAAAAATATATCGCGCATAGCAAATGCGCTGATGAAATGGGCGGAGCCTCTAAATTCAAATTCCGATTTTCGCGGGCTCGAAAAAATGTCGGAACTTTTTTACGGCGATAATAAATTTGTTTTATTTTTATGGTGATTTCATGTTTTTTAAAAATAATACTTGGCATTTCTAAATTGGTTCAGAATTTTAGAAAAGTAGAATAATATCCTTTGGTGATATTCTTCTTCTTCTAAAATATTGTTGCATTCCATACATGAATTAGGGGACCTATTATCCATCCGCGAGTACGCGATTTTTCGTTTAAAGGTGCTGTTTGGGTCTCGTTAGGGGATAGCGCGTTTTAACACGCTAATTTAAAAATTTTAAGAAAGCGCACACACTGCGTTTGTGATTTCTTTTCGAAAATTGAAGCGAATATTGGAATTTTTTCTATATTTTGCTTCGAAAATCATGTTTTTTAATTAATGTTTATTGTCAAATTTCTTAGACTGTTTATTAAACTGAATAAATCACAAACACAGTGTGTGCGCTTTGTTACAATTTTTAAATTAGCGCGTGAAAACGCGCTATCCCCTAACGAGACCCAAACAGCGCCTTTAAACGAAAAATCACGTACTCGCGAATGGATAATACTTAGTTTTGATCTACTCCAAGCGTAGAGGCGCGCATATTTATATACCAGCGGAAAGTTCGCGGATACGGCGCCACTTCCACTGGCTTCCACTGGCTTTCATTTAGAAATAATTGTAGTCGTTTCAGTTTTTTCTCCTGTTAATAGAACAATTTATTAGAAGAACATCAAAAAGCAAATCGTCCCATCCCGTCTATCACGAATATTAAAGTAGGAACCTCACGTTCTTTTGAGTTATTCAAAGAAACGTTTTGGACAGAGTCACGGACACACAGACGGAACTAATCGCTTAATAATAAGTCGATTACTCTTGTCTCTTGTTTACGTGCGCGTATTTAGAATCTAACTGTGACGCCATCACCACTATTTAAGGTGGCTGATTTTATTTTGTTATGTTCATTTCTGAGCTATTAATAAATTTTCTTCTCTATTTCTTCTCCGACCTACCAGATGGCGCAAGACAACAATTATTAAACGAGATACATTTTTGATTAGACTTTTATCTCGAAAATTGTTCAATCTTCGTATATATGCTTATTAATTTGTTTTATTTCTACTTACTTAGTTACTTAGTCGATCCGTTAATCGCTTGCGTGGGCGCGGATCAAAGCTAACCATGCCTTGCAATCTTGGGCGATGGTAGTCAGTCGGTTTCCTCGGTATATTGAGACTTCTTTACGTAGTGAGTCGGACCATCTCATGGGGAGTCGTCCGACAGGTCGTTTTTGATCTCGAGGAATCCATTCTTGTATCAGTTTTGTCCATCTTCTGTCAGTTCTTCGCATAATGTGTCCAGCCCATCCTAATATTTTCTTTTTGATGTATTTGAGTGGGTCCGTGACTTGGGAGATTTTTCGGATGTCTTCGCGGTGTAAGTCTAGTTGGCGTTGTTCCGTGAAGGCCATTCCTATTAACCTTTTTTCTAGTGATGCATGTGTCACCCGGATTCTTTCAGCGAGGCTCTGCGTCCAGGTTTCACATCAGTATGTGAGCGCGGGAAGAACGATAGTGTCGAAAAGTTAAGCTCGAATTCGGGGGCAGGTGAGAGCGTCGGTGGTATTTTTGATGTTGTTGAACGCTGCCCAGGCTACTCGTCGTCTTCTTTGGAGTTCAGGTTCTAGCTCATTTCGTGAGTTGAGTAGCCTGCCAAGGTAGACATACATGGAAAGCGGAAGAAGTCAGCATTGAACGCGACGATGGCGAAGCAGTACTGCCATTAGACCGTACAGGTACATAAGCACTTTTTAAGTAAGAAAAGGGTTCAACTACTTATTTTGCAATGAAAATTTTCGAAATTTTGAAAAATTAAAAGCCGTTCCATTGTATTGTCATCGGTAAAACTGTTTCTCTTACATTTCCGGCAAAGAAATGAAAAACATGGACTGTTCTGGAGCAACTACAGTGCATCGAATACAGATAGGTTTACCCTTATTTTTCAAAAACAACACCAAAATACAAACTTTTTAAAATTAGTTGTATATTGAATTGATACGTAATGTCATTGTATCAAAGTACCATATTGCGGCAATTAATTCTGCACTACCTAAAAGTGCACTACCAATAATTTTTGCACTACCCTGATTTTGCACTACCTACTTTTTTTGTAATTTTTGCACTCCCTAATTTTGCACTACCAGAATATTGATTTTGCACTACCTCCGATTTTGCACTACCATTTTCGCAGTTTATTTTGCACTACCAAGCATGATTTTGCACTACCAAACTTGATTTTACACTACCTCTGTGTTCATTTTGCACTACCATTTTTGTGGTTTCCACTTTTTGTAAAACTACAAGGTTTTCTTGGCTCCATATAATTATTAAATTGATGTGACGAGCGGAATATTCCAAAAACATCCGTTTCAGTATTAGAAATATGTTAGCCATTAGTTTACATTCAACAGTTATAGTTTTGAAAATTTATACAATCCAATCACAAAACGTTTGCAGATGGAGTTTGTAAAGTTCTTATAGATTTTGTTATGGAGAATGCAGAGTTCGAGTGTCTTTCTTGTTTCTTATTGACCGTATTGAGATTTCTCGCAAAAAGTATCATCATCAAATAAAAACCAATCTGAGAAAATCCATGAAAAACGCGTTCTTGCAATCGATGTTGTTCACAACCCCCATAATTCTTAAACTAATTGTTGTTGCTTACTCTTGCCATAATTTTTTCATTCTTTGTTTTGTTTAGACTAGAGGTGTTGTCACGAAAAAATAAAAGTAGTGTTACAAAAAGTGGAAACCACAAAAATCGTAGTGCAAAATGAACTCAGAGGTAGTGCAAAATCAAGTTTAGTAGTGCAAAATCATGTTTGGTAGTGCAAAATAAACTGCGAAAATGGTAGTGCAAAATCGGAGGTAGTGCAAAATCAATATTCTGGTAGTGCAAAATTAGGGAGTGCAAAAATTACAAAAAAAGTAGGTAGTGCAAAATCAGGGTAGTGCAAAAATTATTGGTAGTGCACTTTTAGGTAGTGCAGAATTAATTGCCCCATATTGCTGTTACCGATTCTCTCTATTTACTTTCAAAAAAAAAAACAATTCGATGTTCATTTTCACAAAGCTGAAAAACTCAAAAAGGTCAAACCTCCTCAGAAAGTATCACCTGTTTCCAATCATTTTTTTGATTAGTTGCTGCAAACGAAAGGGCTTTTCACACATTTCGATATTATGAAAAATGAACTCTTAATATTCGTCGAACAGTTTCGTTTGTTATTTTTAAATTCAAATCATTTTTGATTTTTGTAACAGTATATAAAGAATTAGAAGACTTTCGAAGAATAGGTCGCTGATGGGGGTATGTGAAATCGGAACAAAATGAGAATATAACTCGTAGCAAATCGGAACTTGATGAAAATAAAATTGTTAAAAAAGAAAACTGTATTGAATTGGAACTGATAGGGAATTAGAACTGTTTTAAAGTAAAACCGCATGCAAGCGGAACTGTATGGAATTGGAACTCTGTTCAATGGAGCGCGTTTGCTTTACAAGAGTATTTTTAGTTGATTTAACGCTGAGAAAATTACTCGTGTAAAGCAAACGCGCTCCATTGAACAGAGTTCCAATTCCATACAGTTCCGCTTGCATGCGGTTTTACTTTAAAACAGTTCTAATTCCCTATCAGTTCCAATTCAATACAGTTTTCTTTTTTAACAATTTTATTTTCATCATGTTCCGATTTGCTACGAGTTCTATTCTCATTTTGTTCCGATTTCACATACCCCTTCGCTGATATCTCTTGAAGAGAATTTGTGGACTTCCTGGACATTTTTCGTTCCGTATTTCACTGGGTGTTTAACGAAATTGCTAACATTTGTTTTTTTAAGAAAACCCACAGCGGCCAAAAAATCACATCTAATTACATCCTGTTTAGACTTTACTCTTTCATTGTATTTCTTCAAGCTCATGGCGTTCCTTAGCATTGGTATTTTCTCCCGTTCGTTATCGTCTGGAGATGTTACTTGTTTTTTTTTGCTGCTTCTTATCGTTCATTAAGCTCCGGGAGAGTCGGCAAACTAAAGAGCCCATTCGCCGTTTGACCTCTACCTTTCTCTGGAATCACGGAAAATGCTGACACGGACAGTTGCACACGTTCATTAAGTTGAAAAATATGAACTCACTCTGTTGCTTTCTCATTGAGGACCGAGCTCTTCAGTGAGTTAGCAGACATTCTAACTCCGACCGATTCGCACACTCGATGTATGTCGTTCTTTTTTTGCTCGTCGCATTAGAGATTCCAACTTCCGGTTCTCCTGCTTCAGATCGATCCATTTGAAGTATGCGGCCTCGTACAGTGCGGGCAATATCTATAGGACCCCCTTCTAATTGGGGTCTATCCGGAGAACGGAAAGAGATATCAAAAATCTGTAAGCACCATTTGATTTAAAACACTTTAAAATAAAATAGTAGTAACGTGCAGACACGACAATAGAAAAACAGAAGGTCAGGTATTCTGCAAAATGACTTTTTTGTTGTCATACTTTGTAATCAACATTTTCATGTGTGACCTATACTTATTCTTAGCATAATAATGGGTAAAATACGACATTGCAATCCAAACATTTCAACTATTAAACTTCTTGCAGACTTCGTTTCAGAACTGCTGTATTTATTAGAAGTATAAGATCTCAGACAACTAGTTGCGAAACGAACGGTGACGAAGCACCCAATTCTGAAACAACAGGTTCTAAAACGTTGCGGCCAGGAATATATGAATTGTATTCTGATACGACCCTGGTAAAAGGGACACTACACAACACTATTCTGACAACTTTTTCATTCATGCTCTACTCAGATGGAACAGTGCGGTCAATATCTATAGGACCCACCTCTAATTGGGGTCTATTCGGAGAACGGAAAAAGATATCAAAATTCTGTAAGCGCCATTCGGTTTCAAACACAAAAAAACCCCCGGGGCCAAAATTTCATGAAGATACCACTTTTCAGGATTCTGTAACAACAAAAAGGTGCATCCGCAAGTGGTCAATATCTATTTATAGGACCCCCTCCCGTTTTCTGCTGTTTGCAGATAAGAGGTCCTTCGGAACTTTGATTTGCTTCCTATTTTTATTTTATTACACGTTTTCCGGTTTTCTACAGTAATTTTACTCTTCTAGAGACTTTCCTGCTTTTTTAAACATCCCAAATCCCCTAAATTACACATTAACAAACATAGTTTATTGAAAACTGGAAAGGAATGGCAAGAAAAACATCAAGAACGGATAAAAATTTAATGAATGTTTCTCCTCTATGGTTCTGGATCACTTCAATCAAACGATTCGGCATGCTGGCGGCGATATTCTTGAGGACAGCGCTGCTGATGAGGTCCTACTCCGATTTTACAGCTCTCTGCAAACAGCAGAAAACGGGAGGGGGTCCTATAAATAGATATTGACCACTTGCGGATGCATCTTTTTGTTGTTACAGAACCCTGGAAAGTGGTATCTTCATGAAATTTTGGCCGGGGTTTTTTTGTGTTTAAAATCGAATAGCTCTTACAGATTTTTGATATCTCTTTCCGTTCTCCGAATAGACCCCAATTAGAGGTGGGTCCTATAGATATTGACCGCACTGTAAACAGTTACCGTAAATATTTCAGTGGAATTTATAAAATAAAAGGAATAAAAAGACGCTTTAAATTCATTAAATGAGCATTTCATGAACTTCTCTGAATTTAAATTTGCAAGAATTTCCCGAATAAGGTTTTCAATTGAGCAAAATGTTGTCCAACCACGACCGACACGGCCGCGGCATTCCCGAGCGCCATGAGTTAACTCTTAATGATCTCTTAAAAGTGGACAAATAAAAAAAAAAACTATATTGAATATTATTATCATATGATCAGTGTGCTCCTTCGATAGTACAGTACTGGCCATAAAGAATGTCCCCTGGCTTTTTTTTGGGATAACTAGTCTGAAAACAGATATTTTGTTGTGAAAATTTCACTGTAGCTGCGGAACACACATCACGGCAACTTGCAAAAAATGAAATTGCATCATTGCAAAAGTTATTAATTTTTTTTCAATTTTTTTTCGTTTTTTCCATTTTTGAGTGTTTTTATTTATTTTCAGTTTTTGATTCAGAAGTCTTGTTAATCAGCGAGTAT
Source organism: Caenorhabditis inopinata (assembly GCA_003052745.1). NCBI lineage: Eukaryota > Metazoa > Nematoda > Chromadorea > Rhabditida > Rhabditidae > Caenorhabditis > Caenorhabditis inopinata. Next base: position 8,514,412 of record AP018155.1, on the reverse strand, counting down.
GATTCCCTATTTTTTTTAGAAATGGTTAGACCTATTGGAAGGAAATCCCTCACTGTAGACCTACGAGAAGCCATCATTGTCGGCTGGAAACGAGGTGATTCTACAGTTGAATCTACAGATATTCAGATGATTGTCACTTCTCCAATGGAGCCCGTGCCTTCAAGGAGAACTATTAGAAAACGTCTCCAAAAAAATGGACTTCACGGACGCCGTCCTGTGAAGAAACCGCTGGTCAGTTTGAAGAATCGAAAAGCACGTGTAGCGTGGGCAAAGGCACATCTGAACTGGGATCCACAGGAGTGGGCGAAACACGTCTGGAGCGACGAATCTAAGTTCAATTTGTTTGGTACGGATGGAATTCAATGGGTTCGTCGTACATTTGGTGCCAGGTACGACCCAAAGCACCAGTGCCCAACAGTCAAACATGGAGGCGGATCGGTGATGGTGTGGTGGTGCTTCTCAGACACTGCAATGGTTGAGACGTATCAATGGAATCATGGATCGGTTTGTGTATGAAGATATCTTGGAGAGTACGATGAGACCATAGGCGAGAGCAAAATTTGGAAGAGCGTTCGCATACCTCGAAGCATGTTGCAAGCTGGTTTCAACATCGTCTAATTAATTTGTTGGAGTGGCCAAGTCAATCTCCAGAGTTAAATTCGATGAAACACATGTGGGAGGTGCTCGAGAGACAACTTTGAGGTGTCCGGGCCACCAATGCAACTCAGAAGTTCGCTCAACGTGAAGCAGCATGGGCGAGCATCCCAATCACAGTCATTAAGACACTTTTGGAGTCCATGCCACGCCGTTGCCAAGCTGTTATCGATGCAAAAGGGTACCCAACGAAGTATTAAACATTTTAAAACCGTATTTTGGTTAGATATTTTGAAGTTTTTGTTTCCTAACATTGTTTTAAAAAGTTTCAAAAAAGGGCATTTTTCACGATTTTCTCAAATTTTGAATTTTTCCAAAACTATCTATCTATATTTACAAGCTACAACTTACTGAATAAGTTACTCAGGCAAGTTTTAACACTGTCAAAAAAATTTAGACCGATCGGAGCAGTGCCAGCGAAGTTATTCCAAAAAAAAAGCCAGGAGACATTCTTTATGGCCAGTACTGTAGCTTGTAACACATTTTTAACGATTTAACGATTTAACAATGGAGCGGTTTTGGAAAATTTGCAAAATGTTCATTGAAAATGCGTAGTCTTGTGTTGAACCGATTTCTTACGTGAAAATTACTTTCCTGTACGGTCTAAAAGCAGTACTGCTTCGCCATCGTCGCGGTCAATGTTGACTTCTTTCGCTTTGGTATTTGGATCGCTATATATAGTGTTTTTCTCTGGTTCATTCTCCGACGAACTGTTATTGTCGATAGTTGCTCTGTCTTCTTCTGGATTCTATATTGGAGTTTTATTGGTAGGGAAGTTAAGAATTGCATTTTCATTGTTCAGAATCTTGAGTGACTCGAGACTGCGAGTTTGAAAGGGCCAATATTCAATGGCTACCTGATATTCTTTGGCCACTTTGGCCTTCGATTATCAATGGCTACCTATTTTCAATGACTACCTAGTTTTTTCTGATTTTCCATCTTTCCATAAGAAACAAATAAAATCAGCAAGTAAAAAGGCATATTCAGCTGTCGCAAGTTGAAAATGTATAAGTTTCAATTATAACTTTTTAAACTTTTTTTGTTGTTATTGTTTTTTTTTCAAGAGTTTCCACAAAATATGTTGAATATATTTGTTGGCACAGGGAACGGATTTTCTCACATTTTTGAAAACTGAAAGTTCTTCTTAACTAAAATCACTTGAAGAAATTCAAATGCAGCCGACCGATTTGAATTTTTCAATAACTTCGTGCAAAACACCAGTGGCTTCTTCAACTCCACAGGAGAAAAAATCAAAAAGGTTGCAGAGAGCTTTGTAAATATAGACTATATTCGTTTTTACAGATATGCAGAACCCACACTTGAGACATTTGGTTTCACTTTTGTTACAAAGAAAAAATAATTTTTCATTAATCTTATTATAGAATTTTCAAAATTTTTTTAATATGATGTTATCGTTTTCTTTTGAGTTTTCATTTAATTTTCTTGTTACCCTGTTATTTTTGTCCTTTCAAAAAAATCACTTTTGATATTGATTTAAAAAAGGGGTAACCACAAAATAAACTCTGGTTACCCACTGAGTGGAAATAACTATCAGTGTTTTTATAGATTAAAAATAAGAAAAACAACTGAGTAGCCATTGAAACTAAGTAGCCATTGAAAATAGGTAGCCATTGATCAAGTAGCCAAAGATTAGGTAGCCATTGAATATTGGCCGTTTGAAAGATGCATATGTTGCTCATGGTATATCAATAATGGCTGGAGATGTTGGTGCCGGTTTACCTTTCTAGCGAGGAGCCGAGACTGTGTCAGATTCCTTATCCGCAATTGTTTCATTTTCTAGAGATTCGGTCACTAGCGAAATCAACTAACAAACAGTTCATTTGTAGTATTTTCTTTGTCCTTCACGTTTTTGCTGGTAAAGAAATATTGGCGGCTATCAACATTCTTTGAATGAAAACCTTATCTTCAGTTTCCTCCTGTTCGTTGTCCGTCATGTTCTAATTCACAGCGAAGTAGATTTTCAACTCTATATCGGCGCGGACACTTTTTCAACCAATTGCGAATTCATCACTACCTCGGCGTACAACTGGCATTTTGTCGCTTTCGAATTGAGTTTGGTAGGGCCCGATGGGCGTCCACATAGTCCCTTCATAGTTCCCTCGCGAGTTCTATTCACTATTTACAGTTGTAGCTGGCCGTGAGAGCATCGGTGCATCGACGATGTCGGTAGATTCGAAAGAGATCTGCCTGTTTCTTTAAAATTCTAAACTTAGTGGAGGAATGCAAAGTATTAATTTTAAAAACATGAAATCACCATAAAAATAAAACAAATTTACAAATACAGGAAAATTTAACAATTTTCGAGATAAAAGTCATTCTTCCTATGTACCTTGAATGTTTTTTTTTGGGATTCATAAGCATTGATTCTAGTTTAAAATTGCAAATTTTCATTTTCTCTTTAATATGGCCATTTTCCGTAGCGTCGCTGCTATGAAATACACCCAGAGATACTCGGTGTTAAATAAATTTCGTCGTGTTGTGAGATACTTGGATGGTTACAATTTTTGAAGGAGTATGCTTAAATAGCTGTTTCTGGAGAAATGGCAGACGTTCCTTGAACAGAATCATAATAAAACCATCAAGGGAATGTAGAGATTCCCACACAAAAGTGCCACAGATAAAAGTCCAAAACCGATTATCGTAGAGGGACACGAAGTAAAAAGTGCATGAAACATCAATCACATAAAGAGAGTCTTGTATGCATGTTTGAATGAACAAATACACATTTTTCTTTATTCGTTTGTATGATTCCGTATCTTCCTTATTTCGGTTCTGAAATAAAAATTAGTTGTCTCGTCGCTTCATTTCAATTTTCTTACTTTATAAAACATGCATATCTTTGTTAACGTTGTCATATTGATCACTAATACGAGCAAGAACATTGTTGCCATGAACTCAACGATTGTAATATTATCAACGATAGCCACGCATTTGGGTGAATAGTCAGGAACCCATGAGAGGGATACGACTGAGTAGGTAGAATAACAGTCAATGGCTGAAGGTTATTAATTAAATGAGTACAAGTGGAAAGTTCGCGGTTACGCCGCGACTTCCACTAGCTTCCACTGACTTTCGTTTAGAAATAATTGTAGTCGTTCTGTTTTTCCTCTTGTTAGAAAAACAATTTATTAGAAAAATGCCAACAAGCAAATAGCATTAAAATGTAAAAAGTTTTAAACAGAAATGATAGAAAAGACAACAATTGAATTAATAGAACAATTCAACATAGAAAAAGTGTAATTATTAGAAACATATAACGATAATAGTCAATAATTAGGGAAACTACGTTAATAGAACAAATCACCTAAAAGAAGTCGGCGTGGGAAAGTTGTAAATAGAAATTGGAGCTATAAATGATATTATAGAACATTTTTGAAGACACTATCACACATTGTGTTTTCCGGGGCCCAAATTGTGATTCCATCCTCTGATCGAGTTCTTGTGAACGCGACGTATGTATTTAAGTGAGTGGATCCATGACTTGGGAGATTTTTCGGATGTCTTCGCTGTGTAGGTCTCGTTGGCGTTGTTCCGTCAGAGTCATTCCAATTAATCTTCTTTCAAGTGATGCATGCGTCACCCGGATTCTTTCAGCGAGGTTCTGTGTAAGGGTCCACGTTTCAAATCCGTATGTGAGCGCGGGAAGAACGATGGTGTCGAAAAGTTGAGCTCGAATTCGTGGGCAGGTGAGAGCGTCGGTGGTGTTTTTGATGTTGTTGAACGCGACCCATGCTGCCCGTCTTCTTCTGTGGAGTTCTTGTTTTAGCTCATTCCGTGGGTTGAATAGCCTGCCAAGGTAGACATACTCGTCCACGTCTTCGATTGTTGTGATGGTTGTGCTGTTACTGATGATCACCGGATGTGTGGTGGCGTACGTGTTTCTCAACACATTGTTTTTGTTAGTATTTATTTGAAGGCCTGCTTTTTTGCACCTTTCTGTGAACTCTTGGATCATCCTGCTGGCAGTTCTTGGGTCGTTTGCGACGAGAATGATGTCGTCTGCAAATCTCAAGTGGGTGAGATTTCTGTCATTGATCCTTATTCCTGGCACGTGAGCGTAGTCGTCGTCTTGTCCTTTAAGGTGATTCCAAAGTTTCAGACTACATTCCTAACCTGTTTCGATTCAAATTTTCCCTTTCCGAAATACCATCTTCACATCTTGTAAGTCTCTGTTTACGACTCTGGCTAACTCCCCCTCTTCTTCTTTGTCGCGCATCATTTTAAACGAATTAACAAATGAAGTAGAGCACATCCTATTTATATCTTTAGAGCACATCCTATTTATCTTTCGATTCGCGAGTTGCTCGGCTGCTTCTTCTGTAGTCGGAATGTGCATGAGCCTCCACCTTTCAGAATATCCAACTTTGCAGTTATCAATCCCATTGCCAAGGAAAATTAAGGAAAATGTCTCGGGAAAATTTCGTAGTGGAAGCACTGGATTCGGAAGCGGTGGCTCCGACTTAAAAGTACCTACTGGGTGCGCCATAAATATAGCGCCGCATTCAAGACGGTGTAAAAACTTCAAATCGAAAGATTTTTTTCTGAAAATCAACCAAAATGTTTATTAAAACATAACTAAAAATATAGCATTAACGATTTTCGAATCTTCCTTTAATGACTGCTCGAAGTCTCTTCGGGTAGGAGTCGATGACGGCACGGAGGTATGAGGCGTCTAAATTGTTCCATGCAGCTGTCAAGGCGGTCTTCAGGGCTTCCAAATTTCGATAATTTTTTGTGGACACTTGTTGGGTCAAATATCCCCAAACAGCGAAATCCATCGGGTTCAAGACCGGGCTGGAAGCGGGCAGTCGGCTCTTCTGGGAAATCGTTGGCTATTTCACTAGCGGCCTTCCGAAGAGTCCAGAATCACGGAGTCGTCTTTTGACAGTGTCGTTGGACACCTGTAAGCCATATTGATTGAAATTTTTTGAGAAATGTCCAAAAAACTAACCTCGACTCCATATTGGCCCTTCAGTTCCAAGTTGATGTCCGTATTTGTCAGCCGCGGATTTTTCTTGCACATCTTGACAATGATTCTGTCGATTCCTGGTGATGTTTTCGAAGGTCTTCCAGTAGCTTTCGATCGGTTTCGTGTGTTCAAAGATGCCCAGATAACCGATTTAGAAGTCTTGAACTGCTTCGAGAGGGTGGGCATGTCCAGACCCTTCTGACGACCACGGATGATAGCCAATCGCTGAGATTCTGATATATTAGGTCAGCCACGTGGTCTACTCATTCTAAATAACAATATTCATGCATAAAAGAACGATAATAATTGAAAAAAAAATTTAAAAAATGAAAAAAGAAACCAAAAAAATCGGATTTTACCGATTATCGAAAAATTCAAAAATAGGTTCGCAATTGTTACTGCTTACCGTAATTTATTATGCAAACTCATTTTTAAGCGTTTTTCTCAATCCCTGAAACTTGGGGGTCGATCGGATCATCCGAAGTCGAGTTTCGGTTAAAATCAACCCGGTTCGTATACTTTTGCACGGTAATGTACATCATGGATATTCATTTACCTGAGACTTGGACAATTTCCACTGTAACTACTATGATTCGGTATGCATAACTAAGAACCAAGATCGCAATTGTTGGCTTCATTCCGCAAAATTTATCATAGCACATTGGAAAAAATATAGCAATTAATCTGTTCACAGCAATCAGCACTGTCGAGTATTCATTGGCTACGTACAAGGATTTACAGATGGACATCATCAACGTCTCTAAAGTTTTGCTCATAAAAGGCGTTCCGCTGAAAATTTGAAGATGACTTGTAGTTAAGTAAGCCGTCTTCCCCAATAAGTTTTGACTTTCTGACGTCACTTACATCAGCGTCGTTGGGACAAAAATCATTAAATGATTGGTGATGATGGTGAAAAGGTTAACGACAGCTCGAACCATGCAGATCACATTGAACGATGTCTTTTCGTTCTTTTCTTTGCAAAAAATGTAGATGACGAAACTGTTGCAAACAACTCCAAAGAGGCCATTCTATAAAATAAAACGTTTCGAAAACGATATTTTTATTATAATATTTTCTGGAATGTTGTAAGGTTCTTATCGTCGTTTCCCAACATTTTTGACTGTAGGTAGGCATCAAGTTTTTAAGAATTTATCACTCCCGGTCGTCTTTTTCTGCTAATTTTCTACCCATCTGTTTTCGCAGACGTAGATCTCCACATATCGTCTGGTACAAGATTGATGGCGATTCTTGAAATCAAGCCATCCCACATGATCATAAAAATCAAACAGATGGCTATCAAAACAATTATTTCCAACGAGAAACGTTATTAGCGAAATTCCAAAAATTCCAAATGTTAAATGTGTGTCATTCGGCAGATATCCTACGCTTTCGAAAAATACCTTTGTCCACAAATGAGTTTTGAGCAATTCAAAGTCGAAAGTAACTTACAGTGATCATCATAATTGCAGCTGCGAGAGATGTCGGATCTCCGTAATTGAAGACCGATTCAGCATTTGGAATCCCTTCAGTAACTTGGCTAGTCATAGCTGAGACTGAAACGATTGCATCGTTTTATTCCAGTAAACTTGAATGACATATTTTAAAAGGGCAAATGTGATACGACTAAACATGTTGAAATTGGCATGCACAGAGCCTACATTAGACCACGATTTATAACGTAATGAAGAAACACGATTCAGAAATTTTAATGCCGGGCTACGTGGAAGGGACATGTGACAGAAATGCATTCAGACAAGTATGTTGTCCTTTAACTGACTTTAAACGAAGAAGAGGAGTTATACATTGCTTTACATATGCATAGATACGACACACCCAAATTTTGAAAATGAGTTGAAAAAACACCAACGACGCTCTCTCCTGCCCCAGAACTCGAACTCATCTTTTCAACACAATCTTTCTTCCCGCGCTCACATTCTTATCTGAAACGTATACCCTTACACAGAGCATTCGGTAGAAGTCCCACGGGTTACTATCGAAAAAAGACTGAAAAAAAACATGGGTACCCAAATCGGATGTTTCAAGGAAAATCCGATATCGTGGAGGGTCCGATTGATAGTATTTTGAGGGAGACCAAGCTTGCTTGCAAGACACCTACTCTGCTGACCGGGGTCCTCCCTCTTTTGATGCCCACCCTCTCGAAGCAGTTCAAGACTTCTAAATCGGTTATCAGGGCATCTTTGAACGCACGAAACCGATCGAAAGCTACTGGAAGACATTCGAAAACATCACCAGGAATCGACAGAATCATTGTCAGGATGTGCAAGAAAACTCCGCGGCTGACAAGTACGGACATCAACTCTTCGGAAGGCGCCCAGTGAAAAAGCCTATGATTTCCGATAAGAACCGTTTGGCTCGATTAAAGTGGGCGGAGGATCATCTGCACTGGACTGTTCAACAGTGGAATAAGGTACTGTGGAGCGACGAGCCGAAGTATTTGATGATTGTTACAGAAGGAATCACTCATGTACGACGTCCAGTTAACAAACGGTACGATCCCAAGTACCGGGTTCCGACTGTCAATCACGGTGGTGGTAACGTCATGGTTTGGGGCTGATTCCACGCCAAGTACAAGGACAAGTACGAAGTACCAGTACAGGGTACATGTACAAGGACATTTTGGACAAGGAAATGTTGCCATATGGAAGGGCTCAGATGGGTCGTGGTTAGTTGTTCCAACAAGACAACGATCCGAAACACTCTTTCCTCTTCGTCAAGGATTGGTTCGCACAGCGTTAGGTCAACGTTATGACCTGGCCAAGCCAATCTCCCGACCTGAAACCCGTTGAGCATCTCTGGGAGGCTCTTGGCAGACGTTTGAAAAACAGAAAAGCAAAAAATTGTACCGAAAAATTCGAGCAACTCAAGGAAGAATGGACCAAAATCCCACTTCAGACCATGATGAACTTAATCGACTCGATTTTAAGAAGATGTGAGGCCGTTATCAAAGCCAAAGGCATGGCGACCAAGTATTAAGTTAATTTAATCATTTCATATCATTTCCCCCGATTTTTAACTTGTTTTTTTTTTCTTCCCATGAATATCAAAAATCAAAATATCCATTTTTTCAATTTTTCAAATAAAAAAAACAATTTTTTTGAGTTAATTTGTTGTTTTGTTATTAAAACTCATTTTTAACCGTTTTCCTCAATTCCTGAAACTTTGAGGTCGATGGGATCACTCTAAATCGAGTTTCGGTTGAAATCAACCCGGTTCGTATACTTTTGCACGGTACTGTACATATGTTGCGAGCAAAACCTTCAAAACAATGCTAGTTTTAACACAGAAAATTTTCAATCAGGATTCTTTCGAAAAGCTTCACAAAATTTTCCAAATTATGAAAATTCGAGTTCCGTTCCGCGCACCTCTGTTCTCTTTCGAAATTTTCCTCAAAATTTTCTAATGTCCGATGGTTTGTTTTTTTCAGATCGTCATTTCTGACCAGACAACATTTAACAGCTGCGGTTAGTTCGATCCGAAAATGTCGAATCGAACTAAATGAGCGGAGTAGACCATTTATTCATTAACGGTTTTAATAAACGGTTTAATTATTTAACGGTTAAATTAAATTTTTAAAAACTTCAAATCGATATGTTCGAGACGTATAAAATAATTTTTATAAAGCATAAGGAATAATTACCTTCACCCATCGATTCAACGAGGTGCATCCGGTTGATAATTATGTACAAGACACAACTAACTTTCCGGCTTCAGCCCCTCCTGCTCTGAAAATATAGAGCTGGGCTCTTGGACGTTCATAAATGAATTGCTGGCATTTCGATGATATTCGGATTTTGTAATGAAGGCATTTCGCGGATTACACTTGTGTTTAGCATGTGATGATTAGATGTGATTTTTTGATCGCTGTGTGTTTTCTCATTCAAAAAAACAAATGTTAGCAATTTTAATAAAACCCAGTGAAATACGGAATGAAAAATGTCCAGGAAGTCGACAAATTCTCTTCAAGAGATATCAGCGAATTATTCTTCGAAAATCTTCTAATTCTTTAGATATTGTTACAAAAATCAAAAATGATTTGAATTTAAAAGTAACAAACGAAACTGTTCGACGAATATTAAGAGTTCATTTTTCTTAATATCGAAAGGTGTGAAAAGCCCTTTTCGTTTGCAGCAAATCATTAAAAAAAACGAATGGATTTGACAGCAACTAATCAAAAAAAAACTGATTGGAAACAGGTGATACTTTCTGAGGAGGTTTGACCTTTTTGAGTTTCTCAGTTTTGTGAGAATAAACATCGAATTGTGTTTTTTTGGAAGTGACTAGAGAGAATCCTTAACAACAAGGTGGTACTTTGATCCAATGATATTACGTATCATTTCAATATACAACTCATTTTGAAAAATTTGTATTTTGGTGTTGTTTTTTTGAAAAATAAGGGTGAACCTATCTTTATTCGATGCACTGTAGTTGCTCCAGAACAGTCCATGTTTTTCATTTCTTTGCCGGAAATGTAAGAGAAACAGTTTCACCGATGATGATACAATGGAACGGCTTTTAATTTTTCAAAATTTCCAAAAATTTTCATTGAAAATACGTAGTTGAACCCTTTTCTTACTTAAAAAGTGCTTATGTACCTGTACGGTGTAAAGGCAGTACTGCTTCGCCGTCGACGCGGCCAATGTTGACTTCTTCCGCTTTGGCATTTGGATTGCTATACATAGTGTTCTTCTCTGGTTCATCCTCCGACGAACTGTTATTGTGGATAGTCGCTTCGTCTTCTTCTGAATTCTCTATTGGAGTGTTATTGGTAAGGAAGTAAAGATCGTATTTTGATTGTTCAGAATCTTGAGTGGCTCGAGGCTGCGAGTTTGAAAGGTGCATATGTTGCTCATGGTATATCAATAATGGCTGGATATGATGGTGCCGGTTTACCTTTGTAGCGAGGATACGAGACTGCCAGATTCATCATCCGTGATTGTCTCATTTTCTGTTGATTCGGCCTCGAGGGGAACCAACTGGCAAACGGCTCATTTGTAACATATTCCTTGTCTTTCACGTTTTTTCTGGTAAAGAAATATTGGCGGCTGTCAAGATTCTTTGAATGAAAACCTTATCTTCAGTTTCCTCTTTCTCGTTGTTCGTCATGTTCTAATTCACAGCGAAGTACATTTTCTTGTCGATTTCTTTAGATTTGATGTTAGCTCTAACTCGGCGTACAGTTTTTCAACCAATTGCGAGTTCTTCATTACCTCGGCGTACAACTGACATTTTGTCGCTTTCGAATTGAGTTTGGCTGGACCGACTCCTAACTGTGAGCCAATAAATGGAGATCGTGATGCGAACTCAGCTTCTAGTAGTTGAATTTTGGCTTCAAACTTCTTGAACAAGCAGTCATAAGCTTGCCATTCTTCATGACGCTTTTTGTTATATTTCCAGGTTAGAAATTGCTTTATCAGTGCTTCCGATGAGCCGGCAAAAGTGATTCGACCCGTTGGGCGTCCACATGGTCTCTTCATTGATACTCCTCGCGAATTCTATTTAGCTGGCGGTGAGAGCATCGATGCATCGACGATGTCAGTAGATTCAAAAGAGATTTGCCAGCCGTTTTCGGTTGTTAGCGATGCATTACGAGTCCACTCAAACTTACATATCGAGAAATGAAGGTTCAGTTGTGGTCTGGTTACCGATTATCTCTGTTTACTTAAAAAAAAAAACCATTCCATTTTCATGTGTCTTCTAACACGCAAAAACATATTCGTTACCACCAATATGTACTGTTATGCTGGCAGAAACAGCTTTTTCGCATTTCATGCATTAAAAAAAGCTAACCGCCTACAAGTAATGGTAAATATCTATAACGAACATGTCAAATTTGAAGAGTTATTTCGCAAATCTCTAGGAAATTCTATCTATTTTGCCAGTTTATCCGTTCTAACCGGAATAAACTTGTTTTACATTTTTTCAGAAATGTCGCACGGAAGCCCCACAATCCGACACCTAGCAACATCTAGCAAGACCAGAATGTAAATAGTTGTTCTGCACCTTGTAATTTAAATCAATACATTTTATCGAAATTCCATTTTATTTTCACTGAAACTACGTTGAAACGGTGATAATCACTAGGAACAAACCTAATTTAACAATTTTTAACCTTACCCAACAAATTTGGTTTTAGTCGTTTTAGCATTCCTTCCTAGTTACAGTTCGACACGATGCTCGTGTCTTCAAGATTGTCTATTGCTTCCGATATTCTACTGCGTGAACGGATCACCAAACCGAAACCTTCACCTGTTTATCGTAAATTTAATGTTTGGACACATCGGCTGGCTGTGCAACTTTATCGACCCATTTTAGACGGCGTTCATTGTTGTCATAGTCAACTTGTGATGATAAGAGCGTAAGCGTTAAGCTAAAGTTACAAGACTAATCAAAAAATTGAGCGAACGATTTCGAATATAGGTAGAAGAAATCGTCGTCTAAACAGCAAGTGACTTGATTCGCACTTATAATTCAAAAATGCAACATGTAATTATATCTGATATCTCTGCGCGCAGAGAGCTTTCCAAATTTTTGTTTTCGTGTTTTTATGCAGAAAATGGAAAAACATCTAATTATAAAAATAAAACAAATGTATAAGTATCGGAAGAATTTTCTTGAAACATTTTCGAGGTAAAAGTCAATTTTCCAAATATCAAAATCCGTTTTTATAAGCATTGTAGCAGAACTAAGGATTCCATTTGGGCGAAACTTCGGCCGTCTCGTCTTCTTCTTGAATTCGTCTGATTCAATGGAATTTCGATAAAATGTATTGATTTACAGTACCGGCCATAAAGGTATCATATTATGGTTTTTCGACCATATCTCATTCGATATGGAACGAATCAATCTGATTTTTTCAGAGTATAGAAGCAGGATAATAATCCCAAGCATCGTTCTCATCACGTGCACGACTGGTTCAACCGCCGCCGTGTCACCCTTTTGGATTGGCTGAGTCAAAGTTCGGACCAGAACATCATTGAGCACCTATGGGAGAAATTTGAAAAGAGATTGACTGGTAAAACTGCTTCAAACATCGACAAGAAGTTCAAACTTCTTGAGGAGGAGTGAAAGAAGATTCCCCAATCAACCATCGGCACAATGGTCGATTCTATGCCCAGTAGATGCCAGGCAGTAATTGATACAAATAATTTTCCCATAAAATATTGAAATCTTGCAGATAGAACAATTTCTAAGAGCATGAAATTTCATTGAAGAAATATGGGTTTTTGTTGTTTTCGATTTTTTTCGAATTACTCCAGTATTCGTTAGTCTTACAAATCCAAATGTACTTGGCTGATATATTATTGCTTGATGAAGAAACTCTGAAAAAATCAGATTGATTCGTTCTATATCGAATGAGATATGGTCGAAAAACCATAATATGATACCTTTATGGCCGGTACTGTACATTACAAGGTGCAGAACAACTATTTACATTCTGGTCTTGCTAGATGCGGCTAGGTGTCGGATTGTGGGGCTTCCGTGCGACATTTCTGAAAAAATGTAAAACAAGGTTATTCCGGTTAGAATGGATAAACTAGCAAAATATATAGAATTTCCTCGAGATTTGCGAAATAACTTTTTCAAATTTAACATGTTCGTTATAGATATTTACCATTATTTGTTATTTGGAAACCATTATTTGGAAATATAACAAAAAGCGAGTCATGAAAAATGGCAAGCTTATGACTGCTTGTTCAAGAAGTTTGAAGCCAAAATCCAACTACTAGAAGCTGAGTTCGCATCATGATCTCCATTTATTGGCTCACAGTTAGGAGTCGGTCCAGCCAAACTCAATTCGAAAGCGACAAAATGCCAGTTGTACGCCGAGGTAATGAAGAATTCGCAATTGGTTGAGTTAGAGTTAACATCAAATCTAAAGAAATCGACAAGAAAATGTACTTCGCTGTGAATTAGAACAGCTCATTTTGTAAGTAGCCTGCTACAGTTGACATACTCCACGTCTTTGATTCTTGTGATGGTTGCGCTATTTCTGATGATTGCAGGTTATAATCAACTAACACACACACAGCATTCTGCTTTAATGAGCATATTTAAATAATTAATAGTGGAGTGTATGGATTGAAAGTGGCGAAAGACTTTAAAAATTAGATTTCTCCGCTTGTTTAGATTAAGTTCGTGTTCATTGTAAAAACTATGAAAGAGAAGAACAGTGGATCAATTTTCGACACAACTCATTTTCAAAACTTGGGTGTGTCGTATCTATGCATATGTAAAGCACTGTATAACTCTTCTTCTTCGTTTAAAGTCAGTTAAAGGATAACATACTTGTCTGAATGCATTTCTGTCACATGTCCCTTCCACGTAGCCCGGCATTAAAATTTCTGAATCTTGTTTCTTCATTACGTTATAAATCGTGGTCTAATGTAGGCTCTGTGCATGCCAATTTCAACATGTTTAGTCGTATCACATTTGCCCTTTTAAAATATGTCATTCAAGTTTACTGGAATAAAAAGATGCAATCGTTTCAGTCTCGGCTATGACTAGCCAAGCTACGGAACGGATTCCATATGCTGAATCGGTCTTCAATTACGGAGATCCGACATCTCTCGCAGCTGCAATTATGATGATCACTGTAAGTTACTTTCGACTTTGAATTGCTCAAAACACATTTGTGGACAGAGGTATTTTTCGAAAGCGTAGGATATCTGCCGAATGACACACATTTAACATTTGGAATTTTTGGAATTTCGCTAATAACGTTTCTCGTTGGAAATAATTGTTTTGATAGCCATCTGTTTGATTTTTATGATCATGTGGGATGGCTTGATTTCAAGAATCGCCATCAATCTTGTACCAGACGATATGTGGAGATCTACGTCTGCGAAAACAGATGGGCAGAAAATTAGTTGAAAAAGACGACCGGGAGTGATGAATAAAGTCAAAAATGCTGGAAAACGACAATGAGAACCTTACAATATTCCAGAAAATATTCTAATGAAGATATCGTTTTCGAAACGTTTTGTTTTATAGAATGACCTCTTTGGAGTTGTTTGCAACAGTTTCGTCATTAACATTTTCTGCAAAGAAAAGAACGAAAAGACATCATTCAATGTGATCTGCATGGTGCGAGCTGTCGTTAACCTTGTCACCATCATCACCAATCATTTAATGATTTTTGTCCCAACGACGCTGATGTGAAATGAGATGTGAAACGAAATAAGCTAGAACCTGAACTCCACAGAAGAAGACGGGCAGCCTGGGCCGCGTTCAACAACATCAAAAACACCACCGACGCTCTCACCTGCCCACAAATTCGAGCTCAACTTTTCGACACCATCGTTCTTCCCGCGCTCACATACGGATCTGAAACCTAGACCTTTACACGGAACCTCGCTGAAAGGATCCGTGTGACGCATGCATCACTAGAAAGAAGATTAATTGGAATGACCCTCACGGAACAACGCCAACGAGACTTGCACCGCGAAGACATCCGAAAAATCTCCCAAGTCACGGACCCACTCAAATACATCAAAAATAAAAAATTAGGATGGGCCGGGCACATTATGCGAAGAAATGACGGAAGATGGACAAAACTGATACAAGAATGGATTCCTCGAGATCAAAAACGACCTGTCGGACGACCCCCCATGAGATGGTCCGACTCACTACAAAAAGAAGTCTCAATATACCGAGGAAATCGACTAACCACTTCATGGACAACCATCGCCCAAGATCGCAAAGCATGGTTAGCTGTGATCCGCGCTCACACAAGCGACTGACGGATCGACTAAGTAACTAAGTAAGTAAGTAAGTAACGACGCTGATGTAAGTGACGTCAGAAAGTCAAAATTTATTGGGGAAGACGGCTTACTTAACTACAAGTCATCTTCAAATTTTCAGCGGAACGTCTTTTATAAGTTTTTATATTCATAAGCAACACTTTAGAGACGTTGATGATATCCATCTGTAATTCCTTGTACGTAGCCAATGAATACTCGACAGTGCTCATAGCTGCGAACAGATTAATTGCTATATTTTTTCCAATGTGCTATGAGAAATTGTGCGGAATGAAGCCAACAATTGCGATCTTGGTTCTTAGTTATGCATACCGAATCATCTACTTATTATTAAGCGAATAGTTCTGTCTGTCTGTTACTCTGTCCAAGACGTTTAATTGAATAACTCAAAAGATTGTTGGTCTTTTACTTTGATATTCGGGATGGAGTCATGACCACCCGAGCGATTCACATTCATTTATTTAGGAGGTTGTAGGGTAGTTGGGATACGGCACGGGATGTAAATCTTATTTGGTTTTTGACGTTCTGCTAATAAATTGTTTTACTAACAAGTGGAAAAGCAGAACGCCTACAATTATTTCTAAAAGAAAGCCCGTGGAAGCCAGTGGAAGTCGCGGCGTAGCCGCGAACTTTCCGCTGGTAGTAGTTACAGTGGAGGTTGTGCAAGTCTCAGGTAAATGAATATCCATGATGTACAGTACCGTGCAAAAGTATACGAACCGGGTTGATTTTAACCGAAACTCGACTTCGGGTGATCCGACCGACCCCAATGTTTCAGGAATTGAGAAAAACGCTTAGAAAATGAGTTTGAATAATAAATTACGGTAAGCAGTAACAATTGCGAACTTATTTTTGAATTTTTCAATAATCGGTAAAATCCGATTTTTTTGGTTTTTTCTTTTTTTTTCAAGTATTATCGTTCTTTTATGCATGAATATTGTTATTTAGAATGAGTAGACCACGTGGCTCACCTAATATATCAGAATTTCAGCGATTGGCTATCATCCGTGGTCGTCAGATGGTGTCGACGAAGCACACACATACGGTATCGTCGATATCGTAAAAAGAAAAGAGATCAGTGATCATTGAAAGGAAGGAAGATGTGCAATAAAAGAGCGGTTGCAATGAAATTATTTATGAGCAATAATCGGGATCATAAAACTATAATGTATTTAAACACACCTTTCTCTTCATATTTCATATATTTTTATTTTTGTCATCTTTTCTTTTCCTTTTCCTTGTTCTATAGTTTCTTTATAAATAAATGGTTTAATTACCCAAGTTTGAGATCGACGAGAAGAAAAAACTCGACAGATGGGTCTGGACATGACCACCCTCTCGAAGCAGTTCAAGACTTCTAAATCGGTTATCTGGGCATCTTTGAACACTCGAAACCGATTGAAAGCTACTGGAAGATCTTCGAAAACATCACCAGGAATCGACAGAATCATTGTCAGGATGTGCAAGAAAAATCCGCGGCTGACAAGTACGGATATCAACTCTGAACTGAAGGCCCAATATGGAGCCGAGGTTAGTTTTTTGGACATTTCTCAAAAAATTTCAATTGATATTGCTTATAGGTGTCCAACGACACTGTCAAAAGACGTCTGCGTGATTCTGAACTTTTTGGAAGGCGCCCAGTGAAACAGCCAACGATTTCCGAGAAGAGCCGACTGGCTCGATTGAAGTGGGTGAAGGATCATATGCACTGGACACCTCAACAGTGGAATAAGGTACTGTGGAGCGACGAGTCGAAGTATTTGATGATTGTTACAGAAGGAATCACTCATGTACGACGTCCAGTTAACAAACGGTACGATCCCAAGTACCGGGTTCCGACTGTTAAGCACGGTGGTGGTAACGTCATGGTTTGGGGCTGCTGGAGTTAGCCATAGTCGTATACAGAGACTTACAGGATATGAAGATGGTGTTTCGGAAAGGGAAAAATTTGAATCGAAACAGGTTAGGAATGTAGTCTGAAACTTTGGAATCACCTTAAAGGACAAGACGACGACTACGCTCACGTGCTAGGAATAAGGATCAATGACAGAAAACTCACCCACTTGAGATTTGCAGACGACATCATTCTCGTCGCAAACGACCCAAAAACTGCCAGCAGGATGATCCAAGAGTTCACAGAAAGGTGCAAAAAAGCAGGCCTTCAAATAAATACTAACAAAAACAAAGTGTTGAGAAACACGTACGCCACCACACATTCGGTGATCATCAGTAACAGCACAACCATCACAACAATCGAAGACGTGGATTAGTATGTCTACCTTGGCAGGCTATTCAACCCACGGAACGAGCTAGAACAAGAACTCCACAGAAGAAGACGGGCAGCATGGGCCGCGTTCAACAACATCAAAAGCACCACCGACGCTCTCACCTGCCCACGAATTCGAGCTCAACTTTCCGACACCATCGTTCTTCCCGCGCTCACATACGGATCTGAAACGTGGACCCTTACACAGAACCGCGCTGAAAGAATCCGGGTGACGTATGCATCACTTGAAAGAAGATTAATTGGAATGACTCTGACGGAACAACGCCAACGAGACCTACACAGCGAAGACATCCGAAAAATCTCCCAAGTCATGAATCCACTCACTTAAATATACGTCGCGTTCACAAGAACTCGATCAGAGGATGGAATCACAATTTGGGCCCTGGAAAACACAATGCGTGATAGTGTCTTTTAAAATGTTCTATAATTTCATTTATAGCTCCAATTTCTATTTACAACTTTCCCACGCCGACTTCTTTTAGGTGATTTGTTCTATTAACGTTGTTTCCCTAATTATTGACTTTTATCGTTAATTAAATTGTTTCTAATAATTACACTTTTTCTATGTTGAATTGTTCTATAAATTCAATTGTTGTCTTTTCTATCATTTCTGTTTAAAAATGTTTACATTTCAATGTTGTTTGCTTGTTGGCATTCTTCTAATAAATTGTTTTTCTAACAAGAGGAAAAACAACGACTACAAATTTTTCTAAACGAAAGTCAGGTAGTTCTTTCCAGAAGGGGATCTTCTGGATTGTTTCATCGATGGTTTTCCGGAGAGCGTTGTTCGCTCTGGTCATCGCTCCTTGTTTCGCGCTGAGAGCCATCGTTTTTTTTTCGAATTGATTTCGATCAATTTTTCGTTGTGTGCCACGCGGGTCTTTTTGTCTTTCGGGGTTCGTTTCTATGATGGTCGTTGTACCATATATAAAATTATCCCAAATTATTTCGGTCGTATTGATTTACCTCAAACTTGGGTAATTAAACCATTTATTAAAAGTATGAGATTAACATTTAGATAAAGATAAAGAGAAATATGAAGAGAAAGTTGAAGATGAAGTTGAAGAACAAGTTAAAGATAAAGTTAAAAATAAAGATAAATATAAAATTAAGATAAAGATAAAGTTAAAAAGATAAAGTCCATTTGAAGGTAGAGTGGAAAACAAATTAACAACAAATTCAAATATGATCCCGAGTCGTAAACAACTCGTTCTCATAGGATGAGCAAGAAGGGGCGGGGCGTGAACGCGCATTTACAGTTACAATAACAAACTACAAGAATTGCGCAAGATAATGAATAACAAATTCAAATATGATTTCGAGTCGTAAACAACTCGATATCATAGGATGAGGAAGAAGGGGCGGGGTTTAGATGGAAAATGACTGGAAGTGCTCGTAATCGAGTACAGTTGGGTACCTCATGCCTTGAAGGACTACGATAAGGATTGCCGAGTGGACATCGGTATGTTTCTTCATTCTTCTCACCGCACTCAAGTCTGGCTGAATGATCTAATCACTGGTGATGAGAAGTGGATATACTACTCTAACCAAATACGGAAAGGCTAGTGGGTGGAAAAAGATGAGCAGCCGGTAGACGTCCCGAAACCCGAACTTCACGTGAAAAAGGTGATGCTGTGCGTTTGGTGGTCCGTGCAAGGAATCGAGTATTGGGAATTGCTCAAAAAAGGCAAAACAATAACAGTTGACGTCTACACTACACAGTTGCAAAAACTTAGACAAACAGTGAAGAAGAGCCGAGGAGAGAAAGCGAAAGTTTTCTTTCAACACGACAACGTTAACGAATGCTGAGCTCCTGTTGTATGGATGGATTGTCTTGCCCCATCCACCGTATCTTCCAGATCTCGCTCCTTCTGATTCTTGGCTTTTCAGCCATCTCCAACGACATCTTGATGGCGAAGCTTTCAAAACAAAGGAGGACATCGAAATTGAGTTGACTCAGTACTTTGCCCCGCAGAAGCCAGAGTTCTTTGATGATGGAATCCGAAAACTTCCAGGGCGATGGCGACAGACCATCAATGCTAATGGTGAATACTTTAATTAATTATAATTGCTTGGCGATGTAAAAAAATTTCAATAAAAATGTTTCCAAAATCGAAAGAAACTTATGGACCAACCTAATATTTGAGTGGGTCCGTGACTTGGGAGATTTTTCGGATGTCTTCGCTGTGGAAGTCTCGTTGCGTTGTTGCGTGAGAGTCAGTCCTATTAACCTTCTTTCTAGTGTTGCATGTGTCACCCGGAGGCTCTGCGATCCAGGTTTCAGATCAGTATATGAGCGCGGGACGAACGATAGTGTCGAAAAGTTGAGCTCGAATTCGTGGGCAGGTGAGAGCGTCGGTGGTATTTTTGATGTTGTTAAACGCTGCCCAGGCTACTCGTCGTCTTCTGTGGAGTTCAGGTTCTAGCTCATTTCGTGAATTGAGTAGCCTGCCAAGGTAGACATACTTATCCATGGAAAGCGGAAGAAGTCAGCATTGACCGCGACGATGGCGAAGCAGTACTGCCCTTACAATTCCCTTACATGCCCTTGTTAGACCGTACAGGAGAGTAATTTTTACGTAAGAAAACGGTTCAACACAGGCATTTAATTCGGGGGGTACAATATTCGGGGGTACAACGGGGTACAAACGATTCGGAGGTACCAAATTCATGATTCGGGGGGTACTATTATTCGGGGGCACTATATTTTTAGGGTACAATGACAGAGGGGTACCATGACGCTATGATTCAGGGGTACCAACGATATTATTTGGGGGTACCACAATTATGATTCGAGGGTACCACAGGTAGGCCTTAGGGTTTCAATTAATATGAACAAACAAGAGTTATTCATTCTTACGTTTACCAATCGTTGCTGCGAAGAATAGCAGAAAATGTAAATTTTAAGAAGTATTCATCTTTGAAACAGAAATAGTATTCGTTTTTGAATATGATTCGTTTAATATGTTTTTATCATATTAATTCTGTGTTTTTTTCCGTTTAGCCTGAATACTAAACTGACCAGGATGAGAATTTAGATAGAACACCCACTGATTCAGAATCAATCATTGAATAGATTTTAAATGAAAGAATCAAAAGAAGTCCCTGTGTACTCTGTGAGTATGAGAAACGTTGCACCTCCAAAAAGACTCAAATTCTCTTGAAAAATAGTTTATAATTGCTCGATATGTTGAACACTTATTGTTTAAAAAATACCAAGGCTAGATTTTACGTTTCGCATTATTTGTTTTGTTTGGTTTTCGTTAGTAATAACACAATAATTTCTGCCTGAAATAATTTTACTTTCTATGTTTTTTTGAAATTAAAATGATTAAAAACTTAACTTTTTAATAAACCAGTTTATTAAATCATCATTCAATTGTTCACTTAGTTTTCTCTTCTGTCTTATGGACATTGCGGTTCCTTCGAGTCTTCGAGTTTCTCGTCCTCTTGACACTCCTGCTTCGATCTCTCTGCTTTTTTTTTACAGTTTTCGTAGATATGAAAACTTTGTTTGGTATTGATGAATCTTTAACAAAAACAAAGGCAATTCTTTTGTATTCAGGCTAAACGGAAAAAACACAGAATTAATATAATAAAAACATATTAAACGAATCATATTCACACACGAATACTATTTCTGTTTCAAAGATGAATACTTCTTAAAATTTATATTTTCTGCTATTCTTCGCAGTAACGATTGGTAAACGTAAGAATGAATAACTCTTGTTTGTTCATATTAATTGAAACCCTAAGGCCTACCTGTGGTACCCTCGAATCATAATTGTGGTACCCCCAAATAATATCGTTGGTACCCCCTGAATCATAGCGTCATGGTACCCCTCTGTCATTGTACCCTAAAAATATAGTGCCCCCCGAATAATAGTACCCCCCGAATCATGAATTTGGTACCACCGAATCGTTTGTACCCCGTTGTACCCCCGAATATTGTACCCCCCGAATTAAATGCCTTCAACACAAGAGCTACGCATTTTCAATGAACACTTTGCAAATTTTCCAAAAGCCGTTCCATTGTATCGTCATCGGTGAAACTGTTTATCCTACATTTCCGGCAAAGAAATGAAAAACATGGACTGTTCTGGAGCAACTACAATGCATCGCATAAAGATAAGTTCACCCTTATTTTGCAAAAATAACACCAAAATACAAACTTTTCAAAATGAGTTGTATATTGAATTGATACGTAATGTCATTGTATCAAAGTACCACATTGCTGTTACCGATGCTATCTATGATGCTTACTTCCAAAAAGTTTTTTTTGATTAGTTGCTGTCAAATCCTTCGTTTTTTTAATGATTTGCTGCAAACGAAAGAGCTTTTCACACCTTTCGATATTAAGAAAAATGTACTCTTAATATTCGTCAAACAGTTTCGTTGGATACTTTTAAATTCAAATCATTTTTGATTTTTGTAACAGTATCTAAAGAATTAGAAGATTTTCGAAGAATAA
The DNA here is from genome assembly GCA_003052745.1 of Caenorhabditis inopinata. Classification (NCBI taxonomy): domain Eukaryota; kingdom Metazoa; phylum Nematoda; class Chromadorea; order Rhabditida; family Rhabditidae; genus Caenorhabditis; species Caenorhabditis inopinata. Next base: position 8,492,231 of record AP018155.1, on the reverse strand, counting down.
TTCGCTGATATCTCTTGAAGAGAATTTGTCGACTTCCTGGACATTTTTCGTTCCGTATTTCACTGGGTTTTAGCAAAATTGCTAACATTTGTTTTTTTTTAATGGGAAAACACACAGCGACCAAAAAATCACATCTAATCACATGCTGTCTAGACTTCGAGTTTACTCTTTCACTGAACTTCCTCAAGCTCATGGCGTTGATTAGCATTGGCATTCGCTCCCGTTCGTTGTCGTCTGGAGATGTTCCTTGCATTTTTTGCTGTGGCTTTCCCGTCCATTAAGCTCCGGGAGAGTCGGTGAAGTAAAGAGCCAATTCGTCGTTTGTCCTCCACCTTCCTCTCGCTTTTATCTCCTCGAATTAAAACTGAAAACTTGAAGTTCGTTGGCGAAGCTTCAAATCGACGAAGCTCCAACAACGGGCTTCGTCGGTGAAAAACAAGATGGAATAGGATATCGGAGAGTTCTACTTAAAATCCGTTATGAACTGAACTCTTTGCCATTTGGAAGCACCTGGAAATGATAAAATGGACTTCTACGGTCTAGGAAATGCTTGGACACATAATAGATTCCTCTATACAGTAGACGTTTTCACCGTTCAGAGGAGGCGGAACATTTTGTCGTACGGGAAGTGGCATGGTGTTTCACTCACAGAGCGCCAGATATGAAGACAATTTAGTCATTCCCTTGCATCTATGTATATACATAGTTGAGAACTGAGTGATCAGAGTGGAAAATACATGTACATACATTTTGAATTTCGTCTCTCTGGTAAGCAGTTGGCGCTTAATTCACTAATCATAATCATTCATATAGGCCGAAACAGACAGACAGAGTGTGAGCCAAAATTCTTGCGGCCGCAACGTTTCAGACCCAGTCGTTTCAGAATTGTCTGCTTCGACACCGTTCGTTTCGCAACTAGAGTTGTCTGATATTTTATTTCTTAAACTTCTTATAAATACAACCGGTTCTGAAACGATCAGTTTCAGAAAACTGCAAGAAGTTTAATCGTTGAAATGTTCAGATTGCAATGTCTTATTTCACCCATTATTACCGCTAAAAATAAGTATAGGTCACACATGAAAATGTTGAATACAAACTATGACAACAAAAAAGTCATTTTGCAGAATACCAGACATTCTGTTTTTCTATTGTCGTGTCTGCACAGTGTTATCCAACAAGGTATCAATTCTCTTTCTTTTATAATTGAAAATCTTAAAAATGACTCCTTCATATAGGCTTTAAAAATGTGGTCTTCTTCGGAATAGAGAAGAATGGTGACTAGACTCGATAGCGCTTTCAAGTCTTCCAATTCAATATCTAACGTATTATATGTATCTTCCCGGATGATATATGAAATTATGATTTTAATATAACAATCTTACGATTTCTAAGAGTACAGTAAAGATAGGGTCACACCTCAAAATCGTGAAAACTTCACTTTGAAAAGATATTATTAAAGACTGTTAGTGTCATGGTCTATTCCGCACATTTTCTTCGACTCGATAAACAATTTCGGATCGAACTAACCGCAGCTGTTAAATGTTCTCTCGTCAGAAATGACGATTTGAAAACCTTTAACTTACTAACGCACAACTAAACTATTCTCACCTGTTTCCTGTCAGTATTTTTTGATTAGTTGCTGTCAAATCCATTCGTTTTTTAAGGGTTTGCTGTCAACGAAGGGGCTTTTCACACCTTCGATATTAAGAAAAATCACATGCTAAACACAAGTGTAAGCCGCAAAATGCCTTCATTACAAAATCCGAATATCATCGAAATGCCAGCAATTCATTTATGAACGTCCAAGAGCCCAGCGCTATACTTCAGAGCAGGAGGGGCTAAAGCCGGAAATATAGTTGTGTCTTGTACATAATTATCGACCGGATGCACCTCGTTGAATCGATGGGTGAAGGTAATTCTTCCTTCTGCTCTATAAACATTCTTTTATACGTCTCGAACATATTGATTTGAAGTTTTTAAAAATTTAATTTAACCGTTAAATAATTAAACTTTTGTGCCTCGGTGGAGGTCCGAGCACAATGTTGTAAGAGAAACACGTTTTACGTGATAACAATATTTATTAAGTGCAGAGGAAAGATGGCACTGATTGGCCGCATTAAAACCTCTACTATCACGTTAATTACAGTGATTTGAGGAAAAAGAATAAAAGAGAAATTAGAGAGGGGAAAACTACTCTAGGTTTTAATATAAAGATACCGGAGATAAATTAGGAGCTAACTGATACAAATAAGGGACATTAGGAGGAACAAAACAGTATAAGTTAATTATATAAAAGGGGAGAAAAACGGGCAGGGACGGAGTGGCTGATTGCACTCCTCCAATTTTAGGCCCAATAAAGATAAGAATCAATAATTAATTAGGAGGCGGCTCCCAGAGGCCCTCTGATTGATGTCGTGTCGAGACCCGTCGTGAGTACTGTAGCGGAATGGGCGGCAATTCAAACACAGTAGGCGTAACGGAGCGTTTATGTAAGAGATAAATATTAAAGGGTGACTGGAAGGAACCCGATAATTAATTGTGAATATCATTGAACATGAGTATTCACAACATAAACCGTTAATTAAAACCGTTAAAAACCATTAAATTAAATTAACACTGACTGAGCAATGACAAAACCAAAAAATTACGAAAACTTTTTGCTCAACCTAATATTATATTTTGGGTTTCCGTTAAATAAATAATTCTGAAATAAGTTATTCAATATGTCAGTGACAAATTTGATCAGCACGATAATGTTATTTGAAATAACAAGTTTCAACTCTCATTTTCATTTTCCAGCGGTTTCTTTCAGCGAGGCCCTGTAAGGGACCAGGCTTCAGATCCGTGTATTCCAGAAGTATGAGCATGCAAGAATCCATGGAAGGATCAATGATTTCCAGCAATATTTGGTCCGCAAGTAGCCATGGGTGGACGCCGCGAAAAAGAGCAAGTTGCTGTTTAATTTTAATCAAATATACGCCATCAACTTCAGTTTGTTGTTCCAATTTTCCAAACATTCATTTTTTTCAAGGAATCTCAACAATTTCAGAAACTTTTATATTCTTTTCAATATATATTAAACTGTAATTGGAGAATGCTAAAGCCATTTTTTGATATATGAATTACCACTTTGAAAATTAAATTAATAAAATGTCAAACACCAATTTCATAAGAGTGTCTGTCTCCAAATTCACCACTCAAATTCCTTCTACCGTTTTTGCTCTTACATTTCTTGCACAAACGACGAAGCTAATTATTAAAAATACTTGAAGCAATCTTTCCAGCTTTGAGTCATTGATCCGTACTCCAGTCGTATGAGTGTAGACGTTGTCGTGTCCTTTCAGATAGTTCCAAGACAATTTGAGCTCTAGACAAGCTGAGAAGAGGTTTGGTGATATAACCTTGGCGTACACCTTTTGTGATGTGTACCTCAGCTTGTCTGAGGAATGATGCGAAGGTGGTTGTGCAGTTTGTGTAGCACTCTTTGAACAGGTTTGTTTCTACTCTTTTATGCTCGAAGGCTTTCCCATATGACTCTCGGTTTCACACTGTCAAATGCCTTATGGAAGCCAATGAAGACAAGTGTGCGCGGGATTTGGTACTCCAGGCCAACAGTGTATGTGTCGATCGTTGAGAATGATCGACGGAATCCTGCTTGCTCGAGTGACTGGGCTTCTTATAGTGTTTTTCGTACTCTATTTAATAGACATTTTAAGAACTTCTTGTAGAGTACTCATAGAAGACAGATATAATTCTCCTATAATACTCCAAATGTTCTCTGTCTCCTTTTTTGAAGATCAAAGTAGTGTTCGAGTCCTTCCATTGCAATTTAACTTTTCCGCTTTCTAAATACTTTGAGAATCGTCAGGCTTATCACATTATCATGACAGCTCTTGAGGAAATCTGCCGTGATTTTGTCCTCTCCTGTTGCCTTCCCGTTAAGGAATTGAATTGAAGGCAGTTCGCACTTTTTCTGAGAAGAACGGTGGTGCTGATGGTTGTGTTTCCGTTCTGATGGGGAAGAATGGTTGAGGTGGAGAAGAGAAATTGCTGCTGAATAGTTTCGTGTAGAACTTCTGGATCTCCTGTTCCATCTTTGTTCTATAAATAATTCTCTCGCAATTATTTATAGATTGAGGTTGAGTCAAATGCTTTGCTTCGTATTTTTCCTCTAGAAACTTCGAGAAGCTTCTGGAAAATTTAATACTCGCGGTATATAGCAGCGTGTCAGCTACATTTGTACATAAACCCGGTTCAATGGAAACATCAATCAACACTCTGGTTCAGCTAATGCGAGAACAAGTCCGACTGCTACATTTTTATGAGCACCGTTCGGGCTCTTCAACAAGGCAAGCCGTGGATTCAATCAATCTATTGACTTGTCCCGCACTGTTAATCAAGCAATTGTACGTTGGCTCCGAAAATTCAAGACTGGAGAGGTGGAATTCACAGAATTTCATTGTGGTGGACGCCACAAAGCAGTTGATGAAGACGATTGGTCAAAGAGAATCAAGTAGATGTCTTGCAAGCAAGCTCGGGCACTCTCAAATACACTCTCTTTAAATGTTTTTAGGTGATGCAAAGAATTTGACTCAACCTAATAACATCTTATTAACTCCAAGGCTATATTTCCAAGCACCAATTTCATATGAGTGTTTGTCTCCTTATCCACCACTCAAATCCAATACCGTAAGCTACCATAGCCTTCTTTCTTTCAAATTAAATGTTTTTAAATAACAACATATGTACTTGTCAGCAAAAATTTGGTTATTTCCCACACCTTCTACCATCTCTGCTCACCCTTAATCAATTTTCTTTCACAAAAGACGAAGCCAATTATTAGGAATATTCGAAGCGATTTTTTCAACTTATGACGTCTTCTTCAATTCACTTCGGTGCTTCATCGTTCGATAGAACTTTGTGAGACGTCAACTGAAGCTTGCTTCAACCTAAAAATAGACACGATTTGAACTAACGTGCATTTAGGTTGATCCACAAGCCAATTGATGTGAAAAGTTGTATTATATTTAGTGTTTCCGTTGACCAAATAGTGCTGAAATCAGTTATTCACTATGTTAGTGACAAATTTGATCAGCACGATAATGTTATTTGAAATAACAATCTTCATCTCTCATTTTGAATTCCCATCGGCGACAATTTATCGTCGTTTTTTATCGACGTCAGCTTTCCAGTCGGAGAAAATTCTTGAGTCTCCAGAAACGGGAACATTTTATTCTGTGTTTTCAACTTCATTTCATTGCTCTCTTCAGATTTATTCTAATTTTTTCAATGCCCGATTTCGAGAATGTTTCTCAGTGACTATCGGTGTCTTTGGCATTTTTCTTTTGATAAACTGGTTTTGGGATAAAACACGACAAACAGTCTCTGCGGAGAGCGACAAGTTCAATTCGCATTTGATTTTAGAGCATATGGAGTTGGAATTCGAAGCTCCACCGATGATTATTTGCGTGTTTATATCCGAAAATGTCGATGGCTAGTTAGGAGTCTTTTTTATTCCATAATCAGCTGGATTCGACACATATCCATAAATTACATCTCTCGAATGACACAATTATTTTGAAATTCGACAGAATAAGTTCGTCCCTCCCAATTCAATTATAAATTTTGGTTTTGTCATAGTAGGTCAACGCTTTTTCTAGAACCATGACGGTAAAATTCTATATAATAACACACAATTCAGTTTAATTTTAAACATTTTGAAGAACAAAAAAATGAATAATGTATGGGGCCTTATTATGCGCCCAGAAAGAAGCGTTCGTTTTTGGGTGACGTATCTTTATGTGGAGCGCAGTATATGTATGTAACTTGCAGGAAGCGCCATGTCTTTTACTTTCCACACACTTATGATATCCGCTATTAATATTTTCAAATTTTGCTTCCTCATTACGTAAAAAGATGCAATCGTTTCAGTCTCGGCTATGACTAGTCAAGTTACTGAACGTATTCCAAATGTTGAATCGGTCTTCAATTACGGGGACTCCACATCTCTCGCAGCTGCAATTATGATGATCACTGTAAGTTACTTTCGACTTTGAATTGCTCAAAACACATTTGTGGATAGAGGTATTTTTTGGAAGCGTAGAATATCTGCCAAATGACATCCATTTAGCATTTGGAATTTTTGGAATTTCGCTAATAACTTTTCTGGTTGGAAATAACTGTTTTGATAGCCATCTGTTCGTTTTTTATGACCATGTGGGATGGCTTGATCTCAATCATCATTTGTAATAACGCCGTGATTACTGAACAACGAAGATATTTGAAAATACATTCGTTTTTTATTTAATTTCTATTATCGGGATGATTATGAAGCGTAAATTCACTGAGTCGTTGTAGTCTTGTCTTATTACAAGTTTTAGCGTTCCATATAAGGATAGTAGCAGGAAATAAGCCAACAATAGCTTAATGATACCACAGAATGGGGCAAATAACCGTTTAGTAGTGAGGCAGTCGCCATCAATCTTGTACCAGACCATATGTGGAGATCTACGGATCTTAAAAATATCTTAAAAAAGACTACCAGGAGTTTTTAATTCTTAAAAGTTGATGTCTACTGTTAAAAATGCTGGAAAACGACGATGAGAACCTTACAATATTCCAGAAAATATTCTAATGAAGATATCGTTTTTGAAACGTTTTATTTTATAGAATGGTCTCTTTGGAGTTGCTTGCAACAGTTTCGTCATTTATATTTTCTGCAAAGAAAAGAACGAAAAGACATCGTTCAATGTGATCTGCATGGTGCGAGCTGTCGTTAACCTTTTCACCATCATCACCAATCATTTAATGATTTTTGTCCCAACGACGCTGATGTAAGTGACGCCAGAAAGTGAAAACATATTCAAATTTTCAGCGGAAAATCTTTCATAAGCAACACTTTAGAGACGTTGATGATATCCATCAGCAATTCCTTGTACGTAGCCAATGAATTGTCGACAGTGCTGATAGGAGTGAACAGATTAGTTGCTATATTTTTTCCGATGTACTATACGAAATTATGCGGAATGAAGCCAACAATTGGGATCTTGGTCTTTATTTATGCATACCGAATCATACGAGTTACAGTGGAAGTTGTCAAATTAACAGGTAAACACAGTATTGCATGCAACACTATTTGAGTTTTTACGATAACTGAAAAGAACGGGGGTCTTTTATTGTGTTATTCGGGATGGAGTCATGACCACCCGAGCGCTTCACATTCATATATTTAGAAGGTTGCAGAGTACTTGGGATACTGTAGAACCGTACACCCAAAATCTACAAAACTGTCTTAACAACGATAAAAACAGTCAAAATTTTGATGGTATATCAATCGGCATGTCCGTATATCATATGTAAAAAATCAGCTTCATATGTGCAAGACAACAACTTTAATGAACATTGTTTTCAAAAGTTTCTAAAACATTCCGGAATGTTCTAGAACAGCGGCGTAGCCGCAAACTTTCTACTGGTTACTCATTTAATGAATAACCTTCAGCCAATAACTGTTATTCTACCTATTCCGTCGTATCCCTCTTATGGGTTCCTGACTATTCACTCAATTGCTTGGCTATTGTTGATAATGGTTCAATCGTTTTGGGGATGATAGTAACTTTCTTGGTCGTGTTAGTGGTAAATATGGCGACGTTTACAAAGATATGCATCTTTTATAAAGTAAGAAAATACTAATTGAAATGAAGCGACGAGCCAACTAATTTTTATTTCAGAACCGAAATAAGGAAGATACGGAGTCGTACAAACGAATAAAGAAAAATGTGTATTTGTTCATTCAAACATGCATACAAGACTCTCTTTATGTGATTGATGTTTCATGCACTTTTTACTTCGTATCCCTCTACGATAACCGTTTTTATACTTTTATCTGTGGCACTTTTGTGTGGGAATCTCTACATTCGCTTGATGGTTTCATTATGATTCTGTTCAAGGAACGTCTACCATGTTTCCAGAGACAGCTATTTAAGCATTCTCCTTCAAAAATTGTAACCATCCAAGTATCTTAAAACACGACGAAAGTTATTTAACACTGAGTTTCTCTGGATGTATTTCATATTAGCGACGTCACGGAAAATGGTTATATCAAAGAGAAAATGAACATTTTCAATTTTAAACTAGAATAAATACCTGGGAATTCTCGAAAAAAGACATTCAAGGAGCATGGGAAGAATGACTTTTATCTCGAAAATTGTTAAATTTTCCTGTTTTTGTAAATTTGTTTTATTTTTATGGTGATTTCATGTTTTAAAAAATAATACTTTGCATTCCTCCACTAAGTTTAGAATTTTAAAGAAACAGGCAGATCTCTTTTGAATCTACCGACATCGTCGATGCACCGATGCTCTCACGGCCAGCTACAACTGTAAATAGTAAATAGAACTCGCGAGGGAACTATGAAGGGACTATGTGGACGCCCATCGGGCTTTGAAAAAGTGTCCGCGCCGAGATAGAGTTGAAAATCTACTTCATTATGAATTAGAACATGACGGACAACGAACAGGAGGAAACTGAAGATAAGGTTTTCATTCAAAGAATGTTGATAGCCGCCAATATTTCTTTACCAGCAAAAACGTGAAAGACAAAGAAAATATTACAAATTAACTGTTTGCTAGTTGATTTCGCTAGTGACCGAATCTCTAGAATGAAACAATTGCGTATAAGGCATCTGACACAGTCTCGGCTCCTCGCTAGAAAGGTAAACCGGCACCAACATCTCCAGCCATTATTGATATACCATGAGCAACATATGCACCTTTCAAACGGCCAATATTCAATGGCTACCTAATCTTTGGCTACTTGATCAATGGCTACCTGATATTCTTTGGCTACTTTTGCCTTCGATTATCAATGGCTACCTAGTTTCAATGGCTACCTAGTATCAATGGCTACCTGATATTCTTTGACTACTTCTGCCTTCGAGTTTCAATTTCAATTCACGTTAGTTTCAATGAAAACTCAAAAGAAAACGATAACATCATATTTAAACATTTTTGAAAATTCTATAATAAGATTAATGAAAATATTTTTTTTCTTTGTAACAGAAGTGAAACCAAATTTCTCAAGTGTGGGTTCTGCATATCTGTAAAAACGAATATACCGTAAAAACTCAAATAGAGTTGCATGCAATACTATTGTTCAAGCTTGTCTCTGCGGGGCAATACTATTAGGGGCGCAAATAAATAAGGGGTGCAATACTATTGTTCAAAAACTATTTTGCTCGTTGTTTTTTCTTGTCGAACTTTCAAAACAATACAAATTTATTACGATTTTCAAAAAAGTTTCAGTCAGAAATGACAAGACTTTCTGTAAGAAAACGGCAAGAGGTCCAGTCAAAAACTACAACATTTTGAACAAAAACAACACAGTTTTGAACAAAAAATCGAGAGCAAAACGCAAACAAAAATTATGAAATAATATCAGTGTATTCATCATAATCTTCACTTTATTCGTTTTCTTCGTCTTGTAAGTCAATGTCACCAATAAGGTCGGCAACTGAATCTAAAGACAATGACTGGACAGCTTCTTCTCTTTTTCGTTTCATCAATTCCAATCCCTCTGGTATTATGCCTTCGTCTTTGAAACAATGAATCTTGAAATATTCGGATCCGTCCGTAACTTTTTTCAACCCACATTCGGTGAAAGATTTTTTGATAAAAGATTCTGGCAGCTGTTTCCAAGCGTCCAAAATCTATTGAAAGTAAATTTCCGTTGTGGAGGAGGATCCATGTTTCTTGAGACTGTGCAGGACTTGACTCCGTGAATCATCCAACTCCAACGAAGAACTTTCATTTTTCAAAAATTTGAGAAAATCCGTTCCCTGCGCCAACAAATATATTCAACATATTCTGTGGAAACTCTTGAAAAAAAAACAAAAACAAAAAAAAGTTTAAAAAGTTATAATTGAAACTTTTATATTTGTAACTTGCGACAGCTGAATATGCCTTTTTACTTGTTGATTTTATTTGTTTCTTATGGAAAGATGGAAAATCAGAAAAAATTAGGTAGTCATTGAAAATAGGTAGCCATTGATAATCGAAGGCAAAAGTGGCCAAAGAATATCAGGTAGCCATTGAATATTGGCCCTTTCAAACTCGCAGTCTCGAGTCACTCAAGATTCTGAACAATCAAGATACAATTCTTAACTTCCCTACCAATAACACTCCAATAGAGGATCCAGAAGAAGACAGAGCAATTATCGACAATAAAAGTTTGTCGGAGAATGAACCAGAGAAAAACACTATATACAGTGGTGTGCAAAAGTATACGAACCGGGGTGATTTTTACCGAAACTCGGCTTCGGATGATTCGATCGACCCCAAAGTTTCAAGAATTGAGAAAAATGCTTATGGGGTTATTCATGAAAATCACGAAAAGAATTTTAATGCAAAAAATGCATTTTTTTTGCATTAAAATGCAATCGTGAATAACATTAAAGTGGCATTTTATGCATTAAAATGCAATTGTGATTTTCATGAATAACCCCATTAAAAATGAGTTTGAATGATAAATTACGGTAAGCAGTAACAATTGCGAACTTATTTTTGAATTTTTCGAAAATCGGTAAAATCCGATTTTTCAGTTGTTTCCTTTTTTTCAAGTATTATCGTTCTTTTGTGCATGAATATTGTTATTTAGAATGTGTATACCACGTGGCTTACCTAATGTATCAGATTCTCAGCGATTGGCTATCATCCGTGGTCGTCACATGGGTCTGGACATGCCCATCCTCGCGAAGCAGTTCAAGACTTATAAATCGGTTATCTGGGCAACTTTGAACACTAGAAAACTACTGGAAGATCTTTGAAAACATCACCAAGAATCGACAGAATCATTGTCAAAATGTGCAAGAAAAATCCGCGGCTGACAAATACGGACATCAACTTGGAACTGAAGGGGCAATATGGAGTCGAGGTTAGTTTTTTGGACATTTCTCAAAAAATTTCAATTACTTTCAAAAAAAAAACAATTCTCACAAAGCTGGAAAACTCAAAAAAGGTCAAACCTACTCAGAAAGTATCACCTGTTTCCAGTCAGTTTTTTTTGATTAGTTGCTGTCAAATCCATTCGTTTTTTTTTAATGATTTTCTGACAACGAAGGGACTTTTTACATCTTTCGATATTAGAAAGAATGTATCCTTATTATTTGTCAAACAGTTTCGTTTGATACTTTTAAATTCAAATCATTTTTGATTTTTGTAACAGTATCTAAAGAATTAGAAGCTTTTCGAAGAATAAGTCGCTGATATCTCTTGAAGAGAATTTGTCGACTTCCTGGACATTTTTCGTTCCGTATATCACTGGGTTTTTAACAAAAATGTTAACATTTGTTTTTTTGAATGAGAAAACACACAGCGACCAAAAAATCACATCTAATCCCATGCTGTTCAGACTCCGAATTTACTGTTTCACTGTACTTCCTCAAGCTCATGGAGTTCATTCGCATTGGCATTCGCTCCCGTTCGTTGTCGTCTTGAGATGTTCCTTGCTTTTTTTGCTGCTGTTTTACCGTCCATTAAGCTCCGGGAGAGTCGGTTAAATAAAAAGCCCATTCGCCGTTTGACCTCCACCTTTCTCTGTAATCACGGTAATTGCTGACACGGACAGTTGCAATTTCGTCTCTCTGGTAATCAGTTGGCGGTATATTCACCAATCATAATCTTTTATATATGCCGAAACAGACAGTGTGTGAGCCAAAATTCTTGCGGCCGCAACGTTTCAGACCCAGTTGTTTCAGAACTGGCTGTTTTAAAAAATTTATTTTTAATCGTTATGGCTTTTTTTAATAATTCAGCAAAAATCATGTTTATGGACCTAAATTTTTAATTCGGGAACTTACATATTAACACGATTTAAATTAACGTGCATTGAGGTTGATCCATAAGCCAATTGATGTGAAAAGTTGTATTATATTTAGTGTTTCCGTTGAATAAATAGTGCTGAAATAAATTATTCAATATGTTAGTGACAAATTTGATCAGCACGATAATGTTATTTGAAATAATAACTTTTAACTCTCATTTACAATTCCCAGCGGATTCTTTCAGCGAGGCTCTGTGTAAGGGTCCAGGCTTCAGATCCGTGTGTGAGCGCAGGAATAACGATGGTGTCAAAGAGTTGAGCTCGAATTAAGTTGTTGGTGAGAGCGTAGGTAGAGTCATTGATCCGTACTCCAGTCATTGTCGTTGTCGTGGTCGTTGTCGTGTCCTTTCAGATAGTTCCAAGACAATTTGAGCTCTAGACAAGCTGAGAAGAAGCTCGGTGATATAACCTTGGCGTACATCTTTTGTGATGTGTACCTCAGCTTGTCTGAGGAGTGGTGCGAAGGTGGTTGTGCAGTTTGCATAGCACTCTTTGAGCAGGTTAATATAGACTGTTTCTACTCTTTTATGCTCGAAGGCATTCCCAAATGGCTCTCGGTTTCACACTGTCAAATGCGTTATGGAAGCCAATGAAGACAAGTGTGAGCGGAATTTGGTACTCGCGGCCAACCTCGAGCAAGCGTTGTACTGAGTGTATGTGGTCGATCGTTGAGAATGATCGACGGAATCCTGCTTGCTCGTCTTTTATATATGCCGAAACAGACAGTGTGTGAGCCAAAATTCTTGCGGCCGCAACGTTTCAGACCCAGTTGTTTCAGAACTGGCTGTTTTAAAAAATTTATTTTTAATCGTTATGGCTTTTTTTAATAATTCAGCAAAAATCATGTTTATGGACCTAAATTTTTAATTCGGGAACTTACATATTAACACGATTTAAATTAACGTGCATTGAGGTTGATCCATAAGCCAATTGATGTGAAAAGTTGTATTATATTTAGTGTTTCCGTTGAATAAATAGTGCTGAAATAAATTATTCAATATGTCAGTGACGAATTTGATCAGCACGATAATGTTATTTGAAATAACAAGTTTCAACTCTCATTTTCATTTTCCAGCGGTTTCTTTCAGCGAGGCCCTGTAAGGGACCAGGCTTCAGATCCGTGTATTCCAGAAGTATGAGCATGCAAGAATCCATGGAAGGATCAATGATTTCCAGCAATATTTGGTCCACAAGTAGCCATGGGTGGACGATCCGTTGTTCGGGGGCCGAATATACTGTCGTAGCTCTTCATTATATCGTAAAGTTTTCTCACCATGGACGCCAAAACATTCTCGGTGATGCTACTTCAGATCTGCACTCAAAACTTATCGAATATCAACTTCCCATTCGTCGTTCTTGATATCTTCTAAAAAAACTTTTCGGGAAGCATATGGCAGCTTGTTGTTCATTTGGTAATATGCCGCGAAAAAGAGCACTGTTTAATTTTAATCAAATTTACGCCATCAACTTCAGTTTGTTGTTCCAATTTTCCAAACATTCATTTTTTTCAAGGAATCTCAACAATTTCAGAAACTTTTATATTCTTTTGAATAGATATTAAACTGTAATTGGAGAATGCTAAAGCCATTTTTTGATATATGAATTACCACTTTGAAAATTAAATTAATAAAATATCAAACACCAATTTCATAAGAGTGTCTGTCTCCAAATTCACCACTCAAATTCCTTCTACCGTTTTTGCTCTTACTTTTCTTGCACAAACGACGAAGCTAATTATTAAAAATACTCGAAGCAATCTTTCCAGCTTTGAGTCATTGATCCGTACTCCAGTCGTATGAGTGTAGTCGTTGTCGTGTCCTTTCAGATAGTTCCAAGACAATTTGAGCTCTAGACAAGCTGAGAAGAGGTTTGGTGATATAACCTTGGCGTACACCTTTTGTGATGTGTACCTCAGCTTGTCTGAGGAAGGTGGTTGTGCAGTTTGTGTGGAACTCTTTTTATATAGACTGTTTCTACTCTTTTATGCTCGAAGGCATTCCCATATGACTCTCGGTTTCACACTGTCAAATGCCTTATGGAAGCCAATGAAGACAAGTGTGCGCGGGATTTGGTACTCAAGGCCAATCTCGAAGAAACGTTGTACTGAGTGTATGTGGTCGATCGTTGAGAATGATCGACGGAATCCTGCTTGCTCGACAGGCTGGGCTTCTTCTAGTGTTTTTCGTACTCTATTTAATAAACATTTTGAGAATTCGTTATAGAATACTGATAGAAGACAGATAGGCCTATAGATCTCCAAATTTCTCTCTCTCCTTTTTTGAAGATCAGAGTAGTGTTAGAGTCTTTCCATTGCAATGGAATTTTTCCGCTTTCTAAATACTTTAAGAATCGTCAGGCTTATCACATTATCATGACAGCTCTTGGGGAAATCTGCCGTGATTTTGTCCTCTCCTGCTGCCTTCCCGTTAGGGAATGAATTGAAGGCAGTTCGTACTTCTTCTGAGAGGGACGGTGGTGGTGATGGTTGTGTTTCCGTTCTGATGGGGAAGAATGGTTGAAGTGGGAGAAGAGAAGTTTTTGCTGAATAGTTTCGTGTAGAACTTCTGGATCTCCTCTTCCATCTTTGTTCTATAAGTAATTATCTCGCCTCCCATTGGAGACTTGAGGCATGTATTTTAGATTTGTACTCTGTAATATCTCTCGCTAGCTTGATTCAAATTCTTGAGCATATTGATTAGATCTTGATAGTCTTGATCAATGTCTGTATTTCAATCTACTGTGACTGTGGATCAGAGGTACAAACGTGAAATCGATCATATGAAGAGTAATAAATGCACAAATGTTAAAAGGGTATCAAACTACATATTTTCAAGCGGAAGCATAGGTAATGTATAATTTGTTTCCGTAAATAATCTGCCAATTTGAAGTTTCAAATATTAGGTTGAGCCAAATACTTTGCTTCGTTTTTTCTTTTTTTTTCCTCTAGAAACTTCGAGAAGCTTCTGGAAAAGTTCATGCTCGCGGTATATAAGAAGCAGCGTGTGGGCTACATTTGAACAAAAACCTGGCTCAATAGAAACATCAATCAACACTCCGGTTCAACTAATGCGAAAGCAAGTTCGACTGCTTCATTTCTATGAGCACCGGTCTGGCTCTTCAACAAGGCAAGCCGTGGATCCAATCAATCTATTGACTTGTCCCGCACTGTTAATCAAGCAATTGTACGTTGGCTACAGAAGTTAAAAACTGGAGAGGTGGAATTCACAGAATTTCATTGTGGTGGACGCCCAAAAGCAGTTGATGAAGACGATTGGTCAAAGAGAATCAAGTAGATGTCTTGCAAGCAAGCTCGGGCACTCTCAAATACACTCTCTTTAAATGTTTTTAGGTGATGCAAAGAATTTGACTCAACCTAATAACATCTTATAAACTCCAAGGCTATATTTCCAAGCACCAATTTCATATGAGTGTTTGTCTCCTTATCCACCACTCAAATCCAATACCGTAAGCTACCATAGCCTTCTTTCTTTCAAATTAAGTGTTTTTAAAGAACAACATATTTACTTGTCAGCAAAAATTTGGTTATTTCCCACACCTTCTACCATCTCTGCTCACCATTAATCAATTTTCTTGCACAAAAGACGAAGCCAATTATTAGGAATATTTGCAGCAATTTTTCCAACTTATGATGTCTTTTTCAGTTCACTTCGGTGCTTCATCGTTCGATAGAGCTTTGCGAGAAGTTAACTGAGCCTTGCTTCAGCCTAAAAATATACACGATTAACGTGCATTGAGGTTGATCCATAAGCCAATTGAGGTGAAAAGTTGAATTATATTCATAATCATTCATATAGGCCGAAGCAGACAGTGTGTGAGCCAAAATTCTTGCGGCCGCAACGTTTCAGACCCAGTCGTTTCAGAATTGGCTGCTTCGACACCGTTCGTTTCGCAACTAGAGTTGTCTGATATTTTATTTCTTCAACTTATAAATACAACCGGTTCTGAAACGATCAGTTTCAGAAAACTGCAAGAAGTTTAATCGTTGAAATGTTCAGATTGCAATGTCTTATTTCACCCATTATTAACGCTAAAAATAAGTATAGGTCACACATGCAAATGTTGAATACAAAGTATGACAACAGGAAAGTCATTTTGCAGAACCTGACCTTTTGTTTTTCTATTGCCGTGTCTGCACAGTGTTATCCAACAAAGAATCAATTCTCTTTCTTTTATAATTGAAAATCTTAAAAAATGCCTCATTCATATAGGCTTTAAAAATGTCGTCTTCTTCGGAATAGAGAAGAATGGTGACTAGACTCGATAGCGCTTTCAAGTCTTCCAATTCAATATCTAACGTATTATATGTATCTTCCCGGATGATGTATGAAATTATGATTTTAATATAACAATCTTACGATTTCTAAGAGTACAGTAAAGATAGGGTCACACCTCAAAATCGTGAAAACTTCACTTTGAAAAGATATTATTAAAGACTGTTAGTGTCATTAATAATCTACTCCGCTCATTTAATTCGATAAACATTTTCGGAACGAACTAGCTGCAGCTGTTAAATGTTCTCTCGTCAGAAATGACGATTTGAAAACCTTGAATTTACTAACGCACAACTAAACTATTCTCACCTGTTTCCAGTCAGTTTTTTTGATTAGTTGCAGCGAACTGGATTTTTTATAAAATTATATCACTTTCATAATAATTGTAGCATTTTTTTTAATAATTGAAGAAAAAAAAATTCTGTAGCATTGTTCATCACAATGTGCTCCGCTGTAGGACCGTAAGCAATGTGTCCACAATGCTCGTTTCTCGCACTAACTGTTTTCAATAGTTAGGAAGATCAATATATGTATAGTTATGTCAGGCAGAAAAGACGCGATGGAGTATTTTGAAAGTGGGAGCAACGAACTGAAATTGATGGCATATGCTATAATGCACCCTTTTCCGGAGACTCCCCAAAGTTTTCACATACTGTAAAGTCGATATTGATTAAAATTGCACTGAAACTTGTTCTTTTTCGCGGCATATTGCCAAATGCACAACAGCCGGTCGTAATGTTATTTGAAACAGGATGTTTCATCTCTTATTTTCACTTCACAGCGAATGAAAAAATGTCCAATCGTCGTCAACTTTATAGCATGAGAAAACTTTTGAGAGAGCGAGTGAGCATTATAGCCTAAACTAGAGTCTTCTCGTGATGTGAGGAGCTCCTTTGGAAATGAATGTGTGATGATAAAGATATATAATAGAAAAAAGGGTAATACTACAAAAATGAAACAAAGAAGAAAAAATGACAAAGAGCACTTTGGAGCGCTCTTTTATACAGTTTGAGAATGGGGGCTGTATTACAAAAAAGGGGCGGGGCTAGTGACCGAAAGTAGAAACAGATAGTCCAGCGCGACATACGGTATTTACTGTAGCAAGATGAAAGCCGACCGCTTTTATACAAGGTTGGGACCTTGTTTAAAAGAGTTCCTTTAACTTGTAATATAAGCTACCGTAAAACCTCTAATAGATTTGCACCCCTATTTGATTTGCGCCCCTAATAGTATTGCCCCGCAGAGACAAACTTGAACAATAGTATTGCACCTCCTAATTGATTTTCGCCCCTATTAGTATTGCCTCTCTAATTGTATTGCCCCTTCGTGATGACGCAACCGGCGACACGACAGATTTTTTAAATCTAAGTTTGAGGTTTGAGAATTGTAAACCACCCATACACCTTTCAATAGTGAAAAGAGAGCAAAGCAATTTAGATTTGTTATTTTTTCATTATTTCATCTTTTTTTATTGTTTTTTTTTCTTTTTGTTTGATTATCTGAATTTTGAATTTTAAAATTTTTTTCTCTGTCACGTATTTGACATCCGTGATAGAGTCGAAACATTTTTTTCATCGATTATTAAAATTTGGTTCCTCGATGGAGCTGTCATGGTCAGAGAGAATCTTTTTTCAATGATGAGACCACAGAGCATCTCCTTAAATCTATCATCGGAACCACTTTGTTTGGAAAGAGACTGTTAGTCTGGGATTAATATCGTTCCTATCGTTGCCACATTAACACGGGTACCAAGAATGTGATGTAAATTCTACGTGTTGATATGGCTGTGATCCCTGGAGGGACCACAAAATAATTTCAAGTAGAAGACGTTGGATTTCTAGTATTTCAACAGGATTTCAATCATAGGCACCAGATGTGTATTGGAACAGTCCGTTCAAAAGTATGAGAGTTGGATTATTCACGGAGTCAAGTCGTACACAGACTCAGGAAACATGCGTCCTCCTCCAATGGAAATTTATTTACAATGGATTTTGGGCGCTTCGAAACAGCTATCAGATTCTTTGATCAAAAAATCTTTCACCGGATGTGGGTTGAAGAATTCTATGGACGGATCCGAAGATTTCAAGATTCATTGTTTCAAAGACGAAGGCATAATAGCAGAGGGATTGGAACTGATGAAACGAAAAAGAGAAGAAGCGGCCCAGTCATTGTCTTTAGGCTCAGTTGGCTACCTTATTGGTAACATTGACTTACAAGGAGAAGAAAACGAAGAAAGTGAAGATCATGATGAATTGGATACTTTCATTATTTCATTTTTTTGCTTTTTATTTCGATTTTTTGTTCAAAATGTTGTTGTTTTTTGACTGGAACTTTTTCCGTTTTCTTACTGAAAGTCTTGCCATTTCTGACTGAAACTTTTTTGAAAATCGTAATAAATTCTTATTGTTTTGAGAAGTCGACAGGAAAAAACCACGAGAAAAGTCACTTTTGAACAATAGTATTGCACCCCTTATTGATTTGCGCCCCTAATAGTATTGCCCCGCAGAGACAAGCTTGAACAATAGTATTGCATGCAACACTATTTGAGTTTTTACGGTAACATAAGATTAAAAGATTAGTAAAAGAAACCCGATTCATTGTTCATAGCGTTATCAATTTCAGTTTGATTACTGGGGATGAAAAGTGGACATGTATGTTAACTTTTATCATGGACGTCAATGGCTGAAATCTGGGGATTCTGGAGTTTCTATAAGAATAAGAAATAAGAGCGTGAATAAGAGATTGACACCCGAAAAAGGTACTTTTGTGCATCTGGTTGAGCGTGGAAGGACCGGTTCACTCGGAATTTTTACCAACCAATACAACAGTCACAACAGACCTCTACTGCAATCAATTGACAACAGTCGCTGAAAAAAATCAAAGAAAAATGGGTCGAGTATAATTCCTCCATGACAACGATCGACCACATGACACGAAGGTGACTCGTCAGAAAATTCAGGATCTAGGCTGGACGACTCTACCCCATACTCATGGCCTCCACTGATTATAATTTGTTGCGATCTCTGACTCACTTCCTAGATGGAAGGGAAATTCAAAATGAAGACGATCTCAAGATCGAGCTGCGTACTTTTTTCGACCGTAACCTACGGGACGTATCCGTTGGCAATACATTATCGACATTGATGGTACATACATACTATGTTAAATGATATTAGAAATAAATCAATAAATCTTGATTCGAAGGTTTTTTTGAAAGTGGTATAATTATTTTGACTCAACTTGATAGGACATATTAACTTTCTTACTTAGTTACTCAGTCGATCCGTTATTCGCTTGTGTGGGCGCGAATCGCTCCTAATCATGCCTTGAGATATACGGTGATGGTGTGGTGAATCAAGTAATCTGGTAATCTGTTGATTTCCCCAACGTATTAAGAATTATTTTCGTAGCGAGCCGTATAATGGGGAATCGTCCGACAGTTCTGTTTTTGTCTCGAGGAGTCCATTCTTGAATCAGTTTCGTCCATCTTCCGTCATTTCTTCGCATAATGTGCCCGGCCCATCCTAATTTTTTCTTTTTGATGTATTTGAGTGGGACCGTGAATTGGGAGAATTTTCGGATGTCTTCGAGGTGTAACTCTCGTTGGCGATGGTCTGTGATGGTCATTATTAAACTTCTTACTGCGTAACAAGGATCTTTTATGTGAGGGTCTAGATTTCAGATCCGTAGGTGAGCGCGGGAAGAACGATAGTGTCGAATAGTTAAGCTCGAATTTGGGGGCTGGTGAGACCGTCGGCTGGGTTTTTGATGATGTTAGAGTCGCCCATGCTGCCCGTCTTCTTCTGTGGAATTCATACACGTTTTCGAATGCTGTGATGGTGGTGTTATCTTTTTTGATGATGTTGACCCACGCTGTTCGTCTTCTTCTCTGCCGGCACGTTCTTTTTCGGTTTCGATTCGAAACAATATGAGTTCCATGATTGTAAAATTCAATAAAATAACACACACAAAGTTCCGCGTTAATGATCAAATTTAAAAAAAATAATAATATTATAATTAATGGTAGGGTTTGGGTGTATCGTATCTATATGTAGAGCACTGTATAACTCCTCTTCTTCGTTTAAAGCCTATTAAAGGACAACATACTTGTCTGGATACATTTCTGTCACATTCCACAGACCTTCCACGTAACTCGGCATTAAAATTTATGAATCTTGTTTCTTCATTACTTTATAAATCGTGGTCTAATCTAATTATGCATGCCAATTTCAACATGTTTAGTCGTATCACATTTGCCCTTTTAAAATATGTCATTCATGTTTACTGTAATACAAATATGCAATGGTTTCAGTCTCGGCTATGACTAGCCAAGCTACTGAACGGATTCCAGAGGCTGAATCGTTCTTCAATTACGAGGATCCGACATCTCTTGCAGCTGCCTTTATGATGATCACTGTAAGTGACTTTCGACTTTGAATTGCTCAAAACACATTTGTGGACAGAGGAATTTTTCAAAAGCGTAGAATATCTGCCAAATAACATCCATTTAGAATTTGGAATTTTTGGAATTTCGCTAATAATTTTTCTGGTTGGAAATAACTGTTTTGATAGCCATCTGTTCGTTTTTTATGACATTGGATGCTTGATCTCAATCATCATTTGTAATAACGCCGTGATTACTAAAGAACAAAGGTAGTTGAAAATACATTCGTTTTTTATTTAATTTCTATTATCGGGATGATTATGAAGCGTAAATTCACTGAGATTCACGTTGTAGTCTTGTCTTATTACAAGTTTTAGCGTTCCATATAAGGATAGTAGCAGGAAAAAAGCCAACAATGACGTAATGATACTAGAGAATGACGCAAGTAATCGTTTAGTGTTAGTAAAGTAGGAGGCGCCATCAATCTTGTACCAAGCGACATGTTGAGATCTACGTCAGATTGGGTTATAAATTCTTAAAAACTTGATGTCTAGAGTTAAAAATGTTGGAAAACAACGATGAGAACCTTACAACATTCCAGAAAATATTAAAATGAAGATATCGTTTTCGAAACGTTTTATTTTATAGAATGGCCTCTTTGGAGCTGCTTGCAACAGTTTCGTCATTTATATTTTCTGCAAAGAAAAGAACGAAAAGACATCGTTCAATGTGATCTGCATGGTTCGAGCTGTCGTTAACCTTTTCATCATCATCACCAATCATTTAATGATTTTTGTCCCAACGACGCTGATGTAAGTGACGTCAGAAAGTCAAAACATACTGGGGAAACGGTTTACTTAACTTCTAATCATCTTCAATATTTCAGCGGAACGCCTTTTATAAGCAAAACTTTAGAGACGTGGGTGACATATATAAGCAATTCTATGTACACAGCCAATGAATTATCAACGGTGCTGATAGCTGTGAACAGATTAGTTGCTATATTTTTTCCGTTTTACTATGCGAAATTGTGCGGAATGAAGCCAACAATTGGGATCTTGGTCTTTATTTATGCATTCCGAATTATAACAGCTACCGTGGAAGTTGTCCAATACACAGGTAAATGAATAACCAAGGTGTAAAAAATTACCGTAAGTATTTCAATGGAAAGCATAAAATAAAAGGAATCGAAATATACCTTAAATTCAGCAAGCAATTTCCCGGATAAGGGTTTCATTTGAGCAAAGATATACAATCAGTCCGAAACCGAATTTTATATATAGAAAAGGCAAAAATTCTACATGAGTTTTAGAATTGCTAGCAAGAATTATTTTCAAGAAGATTTTTATTCAATGGCTTCAAGGTTTTATAGTAAAAACAAAAAATACCTTAACATGATGAAAAATGTGTATTTGTACACAAATTTACATACTGACATTCTCTACCGTTCTCCAGTTTTTCGAAAAAATATGTCTTTATAGTTTTTGTTTAATTTTGTAGGCTTTTGGAGTTTGCGACTCCTAGAGAACATCGGGTGACTGCCCGCCAGATTTTTAGCAAATCAAGTAATATCAACAGCTGAAAATATTCAATTTTGACGCATTTTAACTACGAAATTATACAAGGGAACAAATTAATAATAAAAAATTTCGAAGAAAACGAAAACAAGGGAAGAATGAAATTAAATCGACATAAGTAAACGCGATGGATGCAATGACACTCCGTATTAACGCCTTTCGAATTACTAATACTTTCCTTTGAAATTCGAATGTTTTAAAAGAATCTCGATATTTGCTACAAATCAGAAACATCATGGTTTCAAATTCATTCACTGGCATAAACCGTGCTTTAGGCTTAACGAGTGAGCCGGCTGCCCAGCCGTTCAACAACTTGAACGTTAAATACATTACTACAGTTTAATAGCCGATTAATGAATAACCTTAAGCCATTTCTTGTTATGTTACCTACTCCGTTGTATTGCTATCTCCTACGTTTTCGCCTAATTGCATGAGTAGCAGTGGGGCCTTCGAAGGGATGGTAACAATGTTCTTGCTCGTATTAGTGGTAAACATGGCGACGTTTACAAAGATATGCATGTTTTATAAAGTAAGAAAATACTAATTGAAATGAAGCGACGAGTCAACTAATTTCTGTTTCAGAACCGAAATAAGGAAGATACGGAATCATACAAACGAATAAAGAAAAATGTGTATTTGTTCATTCAAACATGCATACAAGACTCTCTTTATGTGATTGATGTTTCATGCACTTTTTACTTCGTGTCCCTCTACGATAATCGGTTTTGGACTTTTATCTGTGGCACTTTTGTGTGGGAATCTCTACATTCCCTTGATGGTTTTATTATGATTATGTTCAAGGAACGTCTGCCATGTATCCAGAAACACCTATTTAAGCATACTCCTTCAAAAATTGTAACCATCCAAGTATCTCAAAACACGACGAAAGTTTAACATTGAGTTTTTCTGGGTATATTTCAAATTTTTCGATTTCAAGGTGCATTTAAATTCATGTGATATATTTTTCGCGCTGGAAATGTGTAGCAAAAATTTAAAATTTTTTAAACAAGGCTGATTTAAATTTTAGTAACTTGCGGTACATTTAGTAATTTTCGCATCGCGGCCGTAATAAAACTAGTTAAAAAAAACTCTACTAATTCCACTTTGTATGCGCTGCGAGAGCTTTCTTTAAAACCGCATACATCAAAAATACAGCCACATAGACAACTCACCAATTTGATCCAAACGCAATCAAAAACAGGTAAATTTGAAACGAATAAAGTTATCAAATCTGATCCAAATTTAGTTCGCCTTAGCCTTTCGTATTCCTTCCGTACTCACTTATCACTATTGCGGTAAATGAAAAATGGCTATATAATAAAGAAAATGAAAGTTTGCAAGTTTAAAGTAGAATCAATGCCGGTGATTTCTCGAAAAAAAGACGGGATGTCTAGGAAAATTGACTTTTATCTCAAAAATAGTTCAATGTTCCTATATTTATCAATTTTCTTTATTTTATTATGATTTCATTTTTTTTAAATAATACTTTGCATTCCTCCACTAACCACCACCAAGAAAACTGTATTGAATTGGAACTGATGGGTAATTAGAACTGTTTTAAAGTAAAACCGCATGGAAGCGGAACTGTATGGAATTTTTAAACTATTTTTTTACAGTTTTAACAGTTCTTTTTTAACAGTTTTATGTTCATCATGTTCCAATTTCCTACGAGTTCTATTCTCATTTTGTTCCGATTTCACATACCCCACACTAAGTTCAGCATTTTAGAAAAATATAATAATAATATTTGGTTATATTCGTCTTCTAAAATAAACGTTTGATTATGTTCAACAATTTCATAATGTTTTTTTAATTGTCATATAAAAAGACTAGATCTGTAGATGCTTCGCATTTCAACAAAATTTTAAGTTTTTCACGACTATAAACTAGGACTATTAAAAAAAAAGAAAAAAAGTTTCCATTAAAATACAAAAATTTGAGAAAAAAATTATCGAGGTATCTCTGGCTTGTGAACTTCTACAAATTGGTTTTTTGGACACTATACATGCCTGAATTCCAATGTTTGTCAAAAATGCACAAACTTTGGAATTCTTTGGATATTTGAATCCTCTTCAACCAGGAGATTTGATTTTGAATGCTTTGTTCGCGAGTTCTCCCCATTATCTATCGATGATAATTCTCTACGGTGAATCCGAGATCGCTAAACTTGAAAAATCTTTGTCGATCTCAAGCTGTGCCGCACTTCAGGTGGAGCAACGAGAAGATTTTTACTATTTTGTCTTTTCTAAATCGTAAAAACAGAATAGAGAAAATTTTTGATACATGTTGGCCGTATGCCCCCACAACACATCCTTTACAAAAACGTTCCATGGTTTGGACTGTGAAGTCGGGCTGTGAAGCTCCGTTGGCTTTCGTTAATAGTAGGGCAAAAATTAATTCGCAAATCTACCGAAAATTGATTTCGAAGAATTTTTTGAAGAATAAGGCAAATGAATTCCTAACTCAAAAAACCACTTCATAGAAGGTACATAGAAGACAGATACGTCGAGAATTCTTTTTTGGTTCATTGTGATATTCCGAATGAGATTATGTGGTTTTTTCAATTTACTCATTGAATACGCTACATTATGTTCACAGAGTCACAATATTCAGTGGTAACTGTATTGATTTAAGGTGCAGAACAACTATTTATATTCTGGTCACCTTAACAAAGATGCTAGGTGTCGGATTGTGGGCCTTCCGTGCGGACAGTTCTGAAAAAATGTAAAGCAAGCTTATTCTAGTTATAACTAACCCATGGTTGTTCCAGCTTGGCCAAATGACGAATGATTAGAGTCATTTCACGTTGGTTTAACGGTTTCCCGATCATTACAGACATTCTACACGATTTTGATGCAAAAATGTTTCTTATGCGGACTGGGCGATACATTTGATGCGGGTAATCTGACACAACAGCTAGAATTTCCTCGAGATCTGCGAATAACTCTTTCAAATTTAACGGGTTCGGTATTCGGTATTTACCATTATTTGTGAGCTGTTGATTGAGAATTTCAGGTCTTGCAGTTAAAAACGTTTTCAAGCATCCATCGTTTTCTCTAAATTCAAAATCGAATCCATTCGCTTGGAAAATAGGTAAATTCTCCCTTATGATCAACTCTTGGACGGTTCCGAAGCCTAGAGCTGTAGGCCTGAAAATATCTTATGTTTCTAATATTAACAATCGAAAATAATATTAACGTGAATAGTGGTTGCTTTGTGAGCTTTGCACTTTTTTGAAGACGCTCGAAATTGTACTTCTCGTCGCTGGCATGCTGATCGACGATAAAGAGATGGCCTCGTAAGCGGCAGATAATGAATCCATTGTTAAATTGTCCAATAATTTTCATGTTGACAAAGTCCTCTTTTCTGAAAAAAATTGATACACCGATTAGTAACATAACTGGTTTACGTCAACGATCTTGATAATTGTTTTTCAGCATCTCCGTTTTCTTCTTTGAGGATTTTAGTAGTGATATCGTCAAGGACATCAATTTCAGATATGTTCTTGTCTAATTCTTCTTGTTTATCAGCGAAATGGCGAGAGAAAGAATCTCGAAGAAGTTTCATTGAAAATTTTATCTGAATATTTACATTACGTATTATATGTGTTTTCATATAAAAAAACCTTTTGTTGCGGCCTTAAAGTGCATCGCGCGCTTTGAGATTCTTGCGAGCACTGCGAATCACTGATAGTAATACTTTGTGAATCTTCTGATGGCTCCAACGTTTCAACGTAGTCGTCGTTTTCTGATATTTCCGCAGCGTTTTCTTCTACTATTGCAGTTTTTAATTCTTCGTCAGTTAGTTTAACTTCTGATACATCCGTTTTCTTTCTCGGAACTTCTACTCGTTTCGGCTCCATAGTGAACGAAAAGTTTTCCAGCCGACTACTTCTCAAAAAACTTGAATTAGAAGTGGAAGTCTCTCGAGGAGCTCCTGATCTGCTAATTAATTGCCTTTTAGCTGGCGGAGATCGAAGTTTTTTTCGTTGTTTAAGTAGATCCGATGTATTTAAGAGCGAATCGTTTGGGAAGGTCGAGTTGAGAGTCGTGTTGTTGTGATCTTCTACACTTGGCGATTTTGATGAAACGAAACTGAACTATAAATAATGGAATATGATTTAAAATTAAATATCAAACCTAGAATTTAAATAGCTTTGTTGCGATTGATATAAAACTCGCCGGTCCTCAACGCTACTCTTTACTGTTGAATGTGACCCAACAATTTTCAAAAATGTTTTTAACATTGATGCTCGAATGATGGCCAAAAGATGTCGTTCTTTTTCAAGCATGACTGTCTTTTTATCCGGCGTCACATTTACATCAATTTTCTCTGCAAAATGTATTGTTTCTCCTTCACTAATTGTTTACTGGAATACCTTGTGGAACTTCAATGAACAAAACAATAATTGGATACTGACTTTTGTTGAACTGCTTGTAGACATCGTTGACAACACTACATACCTAAAAAACGAAAATAGAAAATTTATAACAATTACATTTTTCGAACTCTTGTGTATTCTACTGGTCTATTATTTATGTAGATGAACTGACGATCCGACGTTCCACGACCGCAGCTATGCTCACAATTGCTTACAAAGCCTCGAATTCTGAATGATCCGGATACAATTAGTTTACTGGATGCAATTAAAACAGAGGCTCAGAAATTTTTAACGATGAGTAAACTTGCACCGCTTTCACTCCGTCTCCGTTCTCGCAAAAAATGTTGGTAGATTTTTTCTTTTTCGGTGGTGCCAAAACGAAAAACAGTTTGAAACGAGTTATAATTGTAGAATATGCAAGCTTTCCCAGTTTCTTCAGACCTCATTCGCCGATATAAGCTGTGAAAGCTTACTTGAATAAATCAAAGATATGCATATCTTCTATTTGTATTGAGTGAATTGCCATAATTTCACCATCGGGTTGATCTTGTTCAATCGGAACGAGAACTGATGAACCAAATTTCGAGTTTTCACATTTTCGATTAGCACCAAACAAATTTATAACAACATCTTGAACTGTTGAAGTGCCTCCTGGAGTACAAATGAGGTTCGTTTTCTTTCCTGCAACAATATTTGTGCAAAGTATTTTAATGTGAGGACATAATAGAGCGAATGACTGAATAGTGCTTAGCAGTTTGACGAATTCTCTTTTTTGACTTCTCTCCAGTTCTTTACGCCGCACAGGGAGTGTCTTGAACAATTGATTCACGATGATAGTTGTACCGAGTTCCCGAGCGGCTGATTGACGTTCGATAATTGAGCCAGAATGATCATATGTAAGACGGGTTCCAATATCAGCATCAGCTGCACGTGTGAAAATAATGACTGAACTGAAAAAAAAAGGATTTTGTAGAATATGGGCGAAGTACCGGTTACCTAATAGAGCAAAGAGCATTAAGAGCTTCTCCCCTGAATCCCAAAGTGGCTAGCTTGTCAAAATCCGAAAACTGACTGAGCTTCGAGGTAGAGTGAGGTTTGCAGAGCGCATTAAAATTTTGAGCTTCAATTCCCGAACCGTTATCTTGTACCTCTATGCTATCAAAACCATTATTTTTAGCACGAATATCGATAATTGTTGATCCAGCGTCAATCGAATTGTCTATAAGCTGTCGCACAGCACTTGATAGACTAGCAACAACCTGAAAATATGCATATTGGGTAAAAGAGGAGTTTCAGAATTAGGAAAACTGCACCTGAGCCGAAGTGATTCGTTCTGCTACATTTTCTGATATTCTAGCAATTTTATTTTCAGACATTCCAACGCAAAATTTAGCAATTATTTGTGAGAAAAATAGTTTATTATGTTTTGAGCTGCCGCGAAAAACATTTCAATGGGGCGCACTTGCGAGAACATTAGAAAAAAGTTTATTCAGTAGAGATACACCCGAATTCCACGGAAATATATAGTTCTTGGTGTGAAATGTAAGAAAATGAAGAACTTTAACTTCAGTTCCCTTACAATCCGCCGTATATTAGTATGTTTTGTAAAAATCCAAACTTACTTACATACTTACTTAGTTACTTAGCCGATCTGTCCGTCGCTTGAGTGAGCGCGGATCACAGCTAACCATCCCTTGCGGTCTGGGACGATGGTTGTAGATGATGCGCCGATATTGATGGAGACCGGGTGACTTGAAGTGAATAAGTTTTTTAAGAATTAAAAAAAAATGTCGGTCCAAGTCATTTCGTTGAGAATATGTTCCAGGCATAATGAAACAGGGTCGCCTTGGATTTGAATGCCTTGTGGAATGATGTGAGTATTGTGCTGCTGTTCCAGTAACACTCACGGAGTAGGCGGATATCACCTTTACAACTTTGTAGATACTTCGAGAAACGGTCCGTTATCAAAGATATCACATTATCATGGCGTATTTTCAAGAAATGTGCTGTGGTTTTGTCATTTTCAGCTACTTTCGCATTGAAGAAGGAGGATTTTACATCGAAAATTCAATTTCAAACAATCAAGTTAGAAGATATTCGGAAGTGTTCCGTAAAACGATAATTTGAGTTTCTGTTTGTTTTCACCAAGTTCTGAAATTAGTTGAGTCGTTTTTAAATTATTAACAGAATTTATCTATGCTTTGTTTTCGTGTTCATGCATAATCCAAATAATACTCGAATTCATATTTTGCTACTCAGTTTTTCCCTACGATGAGCAACCATTAATAGCTATCACGTGAGAACGCTTTGAAATAGGTTCAATTAGGAAGACGTACAGACGAAATATGTCTCCCCCGCTTCTGGCCGTGTGCCAATTTTTTCAATAGAACATGCAATTAATAATTTTATTGTAAAACGAGCCAAGATCTAAATATGTGACCTTTTTCGAGTGGTAATTTTTAATTTGATGGAAGTTATGGTATCTTTTCGGCAAGAAATATGTATAAATAGAAATAGTTCTTTTTTTTTCTAGTTTTCTTATTTATAATAAACTTTTCGTTGCATCTGATTGCCTTTAAAAGTTCAACAAAAGTGATGACTGTCGGTGAAATGTATAATAGTTTCTCTGCTTCCACCAGTCCGAGAGATATCACAAGAGAGAAACGCTAAAAAATCAATTCGTCATAGTTTGTTTGAACCCACTGATCTTCTTTTTTTTCTCGAGACCCTTGCTTCAGTGCCCCATCTCTTATCTCTTCTATGACATACACGTTTTCTTGTGTCAACAATTAATTGATTTTCATTTCGAATGGAGGCTGAAGAACTCTGCTTGGTCTGCAATGATCTCTCCAGCGGGTACCATTACGGCGTTCCATCCTGCAATGGGTGGTGAGTCTCAACATTATAAAAACAACTTAGTATGTATATAATCAGTTATCTTGTTTGAATAGTGTACTTTGCAAACCTGAAAACAATTCGTGCGTGTGGTACGGTTCAGAATTAAAATTATAATTATAAAACTAAAATTGTAAGCCATGTGAAAAAAATCTTTACACATTATGATATAAACTTTGAATTTCACAGAAATTTAAAAAGTTAAATTCGCAATATAACATTCATATTAAGCAGAATCCATTATGATGCAACACAAACGAAAAGTAGAACACAGAGGGATCATTTCAGTCCACCCACGCTTTACTAATAAATTAATTAATCTTATTGAAGAGCTTTCCATAAATCCGGAATGAATCCGGAAAATATCATAGAACTTTTTGTCATGAAACTCGATTTTATAAACATGTTAAATCACTTTTTAGCTTGCAGCATTTAGCATAACTGTCAAAAAATGAAAGTAAACTAAATATTGATTAGGATGCAACATGTTGCGGAGATTCACAGGAACACAATTTCAGCAAAACCTTTTTCCGCCGAACAATCATGAAAAACCAAATATTCGTTTGCCAACAAGAGAAAAACTGCCCGGTTGATAAAAGTATCAGATGCGCTTGTCGATTTTGTCGTTTCCAAAAATGTATACAAGTCGGGATGGACAAATCTGCACTTCAAGCCTCGAGAGACCGCATTGGTTACACAAAACGAACAAGAAAACCGAAAATAAAAAGTGCCTCGTTAGGTAGCTCGAGTGAAATGTCTCCAGCAAGTTATCATGCAGATTCTCCCGGATATGCTCAGAAAGCGCTTGACGCCTACTGGAGTTATGTAACGAATAGAGAAAAAGCGTTAGTGAACGAATTCTTATTTTGTTTTAGATGTTCAATTTTAGATCTAATGATATGCGTCTATCAGACTATATGCCGAAAAGAAGCTTGAAAGAGGCATTGTGCTCCAAAAGTCTTCTCAACGACCCAATATTTCTGAGTAAATATGGCGTACCAGTAAGGTACTGGACGCGAGAAGCCATTACGCTGAAATTTACAGAGCCCGAAGCACACCTACACAGAACTCCGATTTATAACGCAGAATGATTACCATTATTGGCATGAGAGGGATTGGTTCGTGCTGACTGAATATGCGAAGACGTTCAAGGTGTTTGAAAATCTCTGCTACTCAGATAAGGTTAGTGTCTTTCCAGAGCTTACACATAAACAAAGCAAAACTCGGAAAATCTCAGGCTGAGCTAGTCCGTCACTCTGCCATCACATTGCCAGCTCTAAATCAAGTCTATTACTCACCAAACCACGGAATCGATACTATAGTTTTTCCGGATGGGACGTACTACGATAGAACCCATGAACCTACAAGGTAAGTTACTTAGTCAATTCGTATTTCGAACACATTGTATCAGCGCGGATAAAAGTGCACCAGCACTTCTGGTCTTTTGCAATGGTGGTTCAAGATGTAATGAGATGATTTCCATAACGGATTTACACTTCCTTTCTCGAATAAAAGTCCAACCATCTCATCGACCACCTTCCAACCGATCGTTTTTCATATCTTGGTATTCATTCCAAAAATTAACAAATTTCTGGATAGGTTTTTAGTGGATCGAAACGTCGTGTATTTTATTATAATTCATAGTTTAACAAGCGTGCTCACAATTTTAGACCAGCTGGTTTGAATCGGAAAAAATACCAAGTTCTCGACTTGATCTTGAAGCCATTTCGAGAAATTGAAGTTAACTTCAATGAATTTGCCGCGTTCAAAGCGATTACATTTCTGAATCCAGGTATGTCCTCAGAAGCGGACAAAAAGTACATTAAAGTGACAAATTCCAGATTCGAATGTCACATATCTGGCAAAGCTGGCGATAAATGAGGAGCGAGTGGCTGTCACCAAAAAACTATATGATTACATGGTTCGAAACGATGGGACTGAGAAGGCTATCAAAAGGTTCAGCCGGCTAATTTTAATCGGAACCTCCATGTCGAAAATGGCGTGCGAGTCGAAAGAAGCCGTCTGGATTGCCGACTTTTTCGAGAACATTGGATACACCAGTTTCGCCAAAGAACTTTTTTTCGGAGATCACAACGATGCTGATTGATTTCTGGAGAAATACTCACATTTATCGATGTTGCACATGAATATGAACGGGTCTAAATGAATTTATTGCAAACTGACTACAATAAATAGTTTGAAAATCAAACTGACCTCGTCCTTTGTGAACGCACACTCGCACAAATGCTTCTTTGAATTATGAGAAAAAAAACGAACGATTCTTCACTTAAAATATGATGTGTAACTAACTAAACGTGATGATCTCACAATTAGAGATTGCGTATTGGCGAATAGAATTCCGGGTGAAGCCCGTAAATTCCCTTTTTTATACAATTATACAACATTCATGTTTAAATGTTGTTCAATCATATTTTCTAATAAGCACAGTTCATATGTGAATTTTCACCATTTTCCGTTGTTTTTTATTGGAAACTTCAATAAATCGGAATGGGTGGAAAACTAATTTATTCGATGGATTTTCTTAGCAAAAGACCTATCACATATTTCATCACAGAAAGAGTGTTTCCGATTGAACTAGCGTTTCAGCAGCAGTGCCAACTTAAAAAAAAAGAGCTAGTAATTCACAGCATTATGTGTGATATTCTTAGCAAGCAATTAATTAAATGATTATTTGGATTCAAGTTTAAATCAAGTTGAAGGGATTTAGGTATCAAGTAGGATAGCATCTACGAGCATTGTGATGGCCTGAGGTAACAACTTTTTAGGAATCAATATATTTCATACTTTGAATTGGAATTTATTTATTCAGAATTAAAACAATATTGGGTGACAGTAGGATTAGATAGGACCACTCACGATGCTAACCTAATGGATTGGGAGCTTCAATAAGAAAGAAAAAAAAAAGAGAAAAATAAACCAGGGATTTTTTTTAACACAGAAACGAAATAACTCGGAAGGAAGTATATCAATAAAAACAAGAAAGAGCACTTACTTACTTACTTGGATACTTGGACGCCTGGTAGTCGGCTGGGGATGTTCTCAGCGCCGAGCACACGCCTCTTTCTATTTGTTTCGGTCCTGTGCGGCTTGGGACCAGTTGCCGTCGGGAGTATTGAATTTCTTCAGTGCATCGGACCATCTTTTCCATCGTTTTCCACAAAAAAACTTAGAATAAGGTTAGAATTAAACAATTTTTGGCATTCATTATGGATAGCATCCACGATTGATGTTTTCTTTTTTTATTTAATGGGCCGTTACTCTATTTATTCGTTTTTCACATCGTCAAGCCCTATCGGCATGATATAAAACAATTGCCTTATGGGATAATAAGAATAAAATGAATGGCGGGACCGGCAGTAGTAATATTCCGACAAATAAGCTTATTTTCTCATGCTTTCCAGAACGCGTTTTTCTTTTATATTATGACTAACAAGGGAACTGTTTTTAGACAATGGTTGAGAATTTTATGAAAATTGGTACACAGACACTTTCGAGCATGCTGAAAACCATGACAAACTTTTTTTTTGCCCAATACTCTCCAGAAGCTAAATATTCGCATCTGAAGTTTCATCTGAAGTTTCATCACATCTGAAGTTCTCACCTCATCTCGCGACCTCACACTTCTCTATGCTTCCATATCATCCATTTCCGTAAGCAGCGGTGGTGTAGTGGCAGTGGGATGGTGTGGAACTCTGGGGTCACAAGTTCGAACCCTATTATGGAAAATTTTTTTTTGTTTCTTGTAATTTCATTTTCTAGAGGTCTCCAGAGCACATTGGTCTCGAATGGAACTTGCAGAAAGTTCCAGAGAAAGTTCCAGGCATGCAAATTAGTATAAAAATAAGATTTTCCTTCAGTTTCTTCATTATTTGTTTCCATTTTCTTATCTTATCCATTTTCTCCATTACTGATGACCAAGTTCCGTCGGATTCTTATGTATATCCTAGATCTGGAGAGCAATCCGAAGAGGGTCCCGCTGTCAGAAGTTCAAAATTCCAGATTCAGCACCTTTTTCAGGTTGGACTCCTGAGGACGAGGAGTACCATAAAATCAAGGAGTATCCAGATGTGGTCAACCTTCCTGGAGCCCCCGACTTGATTCAATTCAGTATTGGAGAATTCGTCGAACTTTCTAAAGTCAAGGAGGCATTATTGAATAATTGAATTTCAGCTGCTTCCACTCGTGTGGCTCGTTTTCTCTGATTGCGAAAACTTATAATTTGTACGATTCGCCAAATCCAATCGGAAAACCGATTTGGAATTCATTTCGGCCTAACTGTAAAAGGAGATGAAGAGGCAAATCGAAGATGGGAAAATCCTATTTTCCATAATAGGGTTCGAACTTGTGACCCCAGAGTTCCACACCATCCCACTGCCACTACACCACCGCTGCTTACGGAAATGGATGATATGGAAGCATAGAGAAGAGTGAGGTCGCGAGATGAGGGGAGAACTTCAGATGTGATGAAACTTCAGATGAAACTTCAGATGCGAATATTCAGCTTCTGGAAAGTATTGGGCAAAAAAAAAGTTTGTCATGGTTTTCAGCATGCTCGAAAGTATCTGTGTACCAATTTTCATAAAATTCTCAACCATTGTCTAAAAACAGTTCCCTTGTAAGGGTATCAGATTGCGGCATCAGAAATGAAATCTGGTCAGATGTCTACTTATTATTAAGCGAATAGTTTCGTCTGCGTTTTTGTCTGTCTGTCCAAGTCGTTTTTTTGAATATCTCAAAAAAACGTGGTCCTCCTACATTGATATGTGGGATGGAGTCATGACCACCAGCGCGCTTCGCAACCATATCTTTGGGAGGTCACAGGGTGCTTGGGATACTGTAGAACTATACACCCAAAATCTACAAAATTGTTTTAAAAACGATAGAAACAGTCAAAATTTTGCTGATATAGCAATCTGGATGTCCGTGTATCACATGTAAACAATCATCTTGTTATGTGCAAAACTACAACTTTAAAAGACATTTTTTTCCAAGTTTCTAACACATTCCAGAATATTCCAAAATGTTCTAGAACAGCGGCGTAGACGCGAACGTTCCACTGGTGAATCATAAGTTAATAAGTCAGATCACCGTTTTAGATCTGCCAAATCAAATCGAAAAAAGTATCAAGTTGATCTTGAAGCCATTTCGAAAAATTTAAATCGACTTCAATAAATGCGCCGCGTTAAAAACGATCACATTTCTGAATCCAGGTATCCAGGAACGGACAAAATGCTGGCTCTCCCAGAGAACCAACTGAGAAGGAAGGGATTTCGAACAATCGCGTGTAGCAAAAGCCTTCTATTTTTTGTTTATTTTTTGTTCGGATTAGTTTGGCACCGGCATTACACAACGAAATACAATTATCATTTATGACGGCGAACTACACGTTATCTATAAATCGGACGAACGTGAATACTCCTTGAAACAAGTGAAATAAACTGAAAATGACATTTGCGGTTAATAATTTTATGATACATTCGTAGAACTGCAAATATTCTTCTATTGTATGTAAAAATCTGCTTTATTAGTGCTTGTCTATATGAGTCGAGGTTTCAGTTTGCACTAAGTGGTGGTCCGGTTATTTGGAACTGTATTCCATTTATAATCGATCTCGACTTGATATTGTTCAGCTTTAATTAAAATTCTAAGAAAATTCGAGTTAAATGAGCGCCGAAGTTGTCTATATTTTGAAAATGCTATATAGACATTCATAGCATTTGCAAGATTATCAAACACTTGTTGGTGGTCGACAAGGATTATTAAGCCTTTAATATTATATTATAGAGTTTACAACATTTGAGCAACGGTTCATGATAAAAACTGCTAGTCTTCAAAAGTATTAAAAAAAGAGTTGTTGTCGCGGAAATTCTGACACTGGAGACCTTATCACTAGAAATAGGTAGTTTTTGTAGTGTGCGAAAATAATTGTAACTTTTTTCACCGCTTTCTTTCGCATTATCTTGATTTCATTGAGACCACCTGATTAGATGAACCAGGTGGGTTGGAACGAACGGACTCAAAATGTACCATTTCTTTCATCGATTCGGTGTTTGATTTGCTGGGCGATAGGAAACACGTGGAGGTATCATTACTTCTAGCGACAGGAGAACATGATCACAGTTCTCTTTTTAAACACTGATATTCACCTCTCCGTTTTGTTCTTCCTATTTCGGCAGCCTGTGTGTTATTTGTAGCAGAAGAAAATATTGTCACTTTTTCGGTACACGTGCTGAAAAGGTGTATCCTTGGCTTGTGTACTCATTATTTATTATTTGTGGCAAACATCCAAATGTGAAAATACTTTTCATTCGATTTACTTACCATATTTAATCGCTGATGGAGTTTTAACAAAATGCGTATTGTTTTGTTCCATCTTTATAATCGGCTTGACATAATTTCCTTTTTTCGATTATGGCTTTTTGTATAGCAGCTCGAATAAACCACCAAAAGAACAATCCAACTATTAAGGTTTAGACGCGAAACTTTTCCAAAGTGCTGTTCTATTCTTCCTACTTTAAATATTTAATAATAAGTTTGTTTCATTTGAAAAATCTATGATGTTATTGAAATTTTCAGTTGCCACCTTCCATGGAAAATCAGGAACTCTGTCTCGTGTGCCAGGACTTTTCGAGTGGCTATCATTATGGGGTACCTTCGTGTAATGGCTGGTAAGTTTATTGCAAAATTAGCGAAAGCAAATGTAGACGGTTCAGTAAGACTTTCTTCCGCCGAACTGTAATGAAAAAGCAAAAATTCGTTTGCCAATTCGATCAAAACTGCCCCGTTGATAAAAGTATTCGTTGTGCATGCCGTTTCTGTCGATTCGAAAAATGCTTGAAAGTCGGAATGGACAAGACGGCTCTACAGGCATCTAGAGATCCAATTGGGTACACAAAGAGAAACAAAAAGCCGAGGGAATCAATATGTGAAGTTGTTAGTGACGATTCAAGTAACGATACACCTGAAAGACAAATTTACCCAGTTCGATCTTTTGAAAACAGCCTAAACTTGCTCGCGATGAGGGAAAGATCGTAAGTTGCTTTTCAATTTCACCGATGCCTAAAATTACAATTATAGTGCAAATGAGCTGCGACTATCTTCTTATCTTCCAAAGCGGAATCTCAAGCAGGCACTTTGCTCGAAATCATTACTCAATGATCCTATTTTCATGTGCAAGCATGCCACATTAGTAAGTGTAGAATACTGAAGACCCATGTCCAGGAAGACGATTTCAGAGTCCGCGACATACATACGAGAAACTCCGATTTATCACTCAAGACGACTACCATTATTGGCATGAAAGAGATTGGTTCGTGTTGACGGAATATGCGAAGACGTTCAAAGTTTTCAAAAACCTGTCGTATCACGATAAGGTATGGTTTTTAGTTTTTTCTGGGTAGTTTAAGCTTTTAAAAAAAATTTTTTTAATTCCTGAAGAAGTAAACATTACATAGTCAACAATGAATAAAAGTAAATATAGCTCCATGTATTCTGCAGAAGATACGAAGTTATCTCTGTAATTTCGATTTATTTTCACTTCTGCGTTTCTTATAATTATAATATAACGAAAAAAGAAAAAACTTATAACGAAGCCTCGTATTTAATGATTGTTGAGCGGGGATGAGAAACAGTTTAGAAAAGTTGATAACATTTTCATCAAACACTGAAGTAAAGGATATTGACTGAGAAGCCAATATCCCTTGCGAAAGTTGGGCAATTCGTAGGTGAAACCTGAACGGTTTCAGCTTTTTTTTTCCAACAACAGCCAACAAATTTGTTTTTTTTTGCAGAAAATCACCCCCATTCTTGAATGTTTTTTCTTAGACGGGCGAGCTTTCCCACATTTATTATCATACTTTAGACGGAGTTGGTTCGCCACGCTGGTATTGTGATACCTGTTCTCAGCCAAGTGTACAATTCCCCCGACCACGGCCTTGATACTGTTGTTTTCCCGGACGGCACTTATTATGACCGAACTCATGAGCCAACTAGGTGAGTGTACAGTTTTTAACTCCTTTTCATCTATGTTTCATTATGCGTATTTGGTTTTCAGACCTGCGGGATTGAATCGAAAGAAATATCAAATATTGGATTTGGTACTGAAGCCGTTTAGAGAAATGGAAATTGACTTTATTGAGTTTTCTGCGTTCAAAGCAATCACATTTTTGAATCCAGGTACTACGTGAAAATACAAATATAACTTGCCTGAACTGAAAAGGAAATATAGTGGCCTATGCTCTAATAAAAGCCACATGTAGCAATGATTTCATTTTAGCCAGTATTAATTACATTTTGAAACCGCCGGACGTAGGTTGGGCCCTAAGCAAAAACAACAATATTTCAAAGTACTCATTGATCTCGTGTTTGGTAAAATTTTATTTTAAATATGTGAATGATATTGAAAAAAATCAGCCGAAAAATCAGCCACAAAAAATGTAGGAGTTCTAAAAGCTCCGGAAGTGATTACTACTTTAACTTTAACTTTTTTGCAGATGCTGACGTGTCACTTGAGGCAAAACACGCTGTCAATGAGGAACGTGTGTTGATAACAAAACAACTTTATGCCTATATGTTCCAGAAGGATGGACCCGAAAAATCGATATACAGGTTATTAAATGTTCAAAAAACTTCCAGCGACGTATGACTTTCAGGTTTGGTCGTCTAATTCTAATGGGAACATCAATGTCAAAAATGGCTTGTGAGTCAAAGGAAGCCGTCTGGATTGCTCACTTTTTTGAGAATATTGGCTTCAGTTCTTTCGCCAAAGAGCTCATCTTTGGAGAAATATAAACGTCATGTAAAGAATCGAGATCTCATGAAGAAATCTTTCATTCAGCTGCTTCACTCAAATAATAGATTGTATGGCATTATGGTCGCTGGTCTCTTCATATTGAATTTTTAAATACAAATTTCTAGCAAATTTGACGTGTTTCGTAAGATTTCATTTTTCTGTAATATGAAAAATAATTTTGTAGAAAAAAGTAAAGAAAAAAATGGTTTGTGAGCATCAAAAATCTGTTTTATTGCTCTAAAAGCCAACCATAGTCATAAATTATTGGCATACCAAAATTCGGTGGACAATTTATTTTATTGGACCATCTTAATCTTGATAGTAAATAACTACTGAAATTTAATGATTATTTAAATTAAAAGTTCTATTTGGATTTAGGTAATCTCTAAGGAGCTGCACATATTCCAAAATTATTAAAATTATTTAAAAATAATTGAATAGCAAAAACGACAGGTTCACCAAAGAAAAAAATAATAAATGAGAGAAATGCTTAATAAGTTATATCTCCTTTCCTTCATTCTTCTGGAACATTTCGGACATTACATTGGGCTTGTTGCCCACGTGACAAATTGTTCTGCTACGCTTGCAAAAACAGCCGAAAGTCAGATGGCAAACCTCACCAACTACGAAACTCATACATCATATCGAACTGCAACGAGGAAGAAACGCTAAAGTTTATTTCCAACGTGACGATGCTCCATCACTTGTTTACTATGTCGAATGTCCGAACTTGTTGATTATAAATGAACGTTTCTTCAACGTCCGCTGCAACCATCTGCACCTTCACCTAAAAGAAAAACAATTCGATTCTGGAGAAGAGGTCACCGTCTTCGTCATTCTGGCAGGAGGGCAGCCACAAGTTAATAACTCGTTGACAGACAGATATCGAGAAAAATGGTGAATCTTAGTGTATCCCACATCTCCCAATTTGTTATAAAATAAAACTCGCTTGTATAATCTTTATTGCCAATGTTTTCTTCTCTCCAATTGCTAGCCAAAAGTCAAAAAGCGCATAGCAATTACTCAGATAATTCAGATACATAAAAAATTGATAGTATTATGTACATATTTGAACCTCAATCAACCAAGAGTCGTTGAATAGCTACACAGGTAGACAGACCGCTGAGGCTGTATGGTGTCTGAAACGGAAACAAAAGATAGGCCAGTCATTCACAACCTTGATATTCAACTTTTTTCAGCATTTTTCTTCTTCATTAGCCAGTTTAACAGCAAATTTTTATCTCGCCGAACAAAGAAAGGAAAATGAGAATTTAAGAAATAAAATAGACAAGTCCCCAAACGTTCTCTTTCAACGTCATTTTCTCAATGATACCCTTTTTCGTCTCGAAATATTCTGCTGTGCCCGCCAATATTTGTACCACCCTCATGCACATATTACCATGAAGTCGGGTACCCATTTATAAACTGTGAGACATTGGCTTTATCGATTTATTGCGAACAAAAATTGGCAAACAAGCTTAGCTTAAGTTTCACGCTTATTTAGCACTTTTTTCGCATCGGTTTAGAACATGATTACCACGACGTTTGCAGAAGTTTTGTGTTGTTCTTACACGTTAGGCACGTTACACGTTGTTAGGCGAGGATTGGGCAATGCTTACATTTTGCGAAAACAGCCAATTTTTTAGGATATTCTTTAATTTTTCACCATGATGCTGTTTTTCCCGATGATTTAGAGAATAAACTAATAAATCACCGCCGACTACTATTGTACTGAAATAAGATCAATATTAAAACTGAAATGCAGTTAGAAAAAGGTTCTAGAAACGAGACGCTATAATTTTTCGACTTTTGCACCTTTCGTGGCATTTTGCTCCCGCCCTTTTGCTTTACCAGATTTAGAGAGAAACCAAATAATCGAGTAAAGTCCACTTCAATTCTCTTTCTTTAGAATGAGCTCAAGTTTGCCGTTTTCTAACGAAACTGTCTATTTGTTTCAGAATAATCTGAATTGGATTTCTGCTTTCCTAGTAATGGCGGTGAGTTAAAAACTGAAAAAATACTAATCATCTTCTATTTTTTAGATTGGAGTACTCGGAGTAATTACAAATGCTTTGATCCTTTTATTATTCTTTAAAGAAAAATCCGAGAGAACTTCATTCAATCTTATTTGTGCTTTTCGAGCAGCTTCAAATACTATTATATTATTTTTAACATTCTTACTAGTTTTCCTGCCGAAAATGTTAATGTGAGCACATACTTTTTGACTATACTTTTCTAATTGATTGGTCTTGTTGAAGTACTGCCAACCGTCATTTTTTTCAGAATGCCCAAGGATTTTCCCTGAAATTTTTATGCTTTTCACATACATCCAGCTCTTCTAGAGAAATAGTTATGACCTGAATCAATGGAAATGCTTTCTAGACATCATATCCGGCAAGGAAACAATGCTACATTCGTCTTGATATTTTTCTGCTTTTCGCCTTGAAGCTGAATATCTTGGGTCAAAATGGGTTTTCAAATTTTAAAACTTACTCAGCGGCATGATTATTTACTCGGATGGGATTGCTCGCCAATTCCAAATCTGTCGGATTGTTTCTTTCTGGAATAACTATTCTTTTACTGCAATCACGTCCGAGTAAATAATCATTTTGTTGAAGTTTCTGAATTTGGCAACCTTCTTGTGCATAAGATATTCAGACAACCTAAAAATCGATTTCAGGAAACGAAAAAGCAGAAAAAGATCAAGACAAAGTATGATTTCCTTGCTGGATGTGATGTATACTAGAATGGAAAATATTTCCAGTGAGCCAACTCTTAAGTTGTTTTCTAGAAAAGCAGTGTATGTGCAAAGTTTAAAAATTTCAGGAAAATACCGGGGCGATAGTTTTTCAACGAAACTTCAGTTGTTTCATACTTTTTAAAAAACTGTTGCTTCCTTCTATGGCAAACGCACAGGCCCTTCTATCTATCAACATTGATAAACGATACCAGCAAGCGATTACCTTAAATATTAAGAGTCTTCATTGAGAAAAGTTTAATCAAAGAGATACTGCGTAGTCATTGAGACTAGTGTAGTATGTACATAGTCAAAGAATAGCGTAGTTAAAGAGTATAAGTCTGCCTTTCGCTTGATTAACGCGGGTATCTCGAAAGGTTCCGCATAGGAAAACTGACCAACGGGTCGACGCATAACTTTCTCCAAGAAAAAAAAAATGAATTCTTGAAATGTATCGCAAAAGAATTGCCCGGCCGAAGAAATTGGCCTGGAACCTGCCAGCGTTCGGTGTTGAATTACTTTTAAATTAAAGCTTATCAATTTTCGTGTTTTTTTCCAGCTGTAATTTTCAGATAGGCTAAGGTTTTCATCTGATAACTATTCAAGTTTTTAGTATTAAAACGAAAAAAAAACGAATTTCAGTGGCTATTCCATATACCCTCCAATGTTGGAATCTATTGGTATTCATTTTAGTCTTACTCTTTACCTGGGAAACGAATATCAAATTATTCTAATTTCCTTTAATCGTTTCTGTGCGTTATTTCTTGCCATTTACTATTCGAAGCTTTGTAGATTCATTTATACGCTTATGGCTCTTTGTGCTATCTATTTTTATCGGTTGGTCAGGTTTTTAATGCAGGAAATTCCTGCTGACATAAGAGGTTGTTTTTCGTCTTTCTCAATGGAACAATTATCATGGATTCCTGATTTCAATTCAATGTGTCTTGATGATACAGAAGATAATCTATTTTATGTGGTATTGTTCACATTCTTCGCAATATCTATTATTAACGTTATCATTCTGCTGAAAACTATAAGTTTTTATTGGGTAATCTATTATCGCCGTAAAAAAGTTCCGACATTTTTTCGTGCCCGCGAAAATCGGGATTTGAATTTAGAGGCTCCGCCCATTTCATCAGCGCATTTGCTATGCGCTGATGAAATTTTAATAAAAAATAACGAAAAAAAAAATAAATGACGCAAATTGATATATTTAAACATTCGAAGAAACGTGTAAAAAATTCACGATTAATACAATTTCGTTCTTTTAATCCAGTTTAATTCTGAAAATTCAGAAGAAAAAATAAGGAGCCTCTAAATTCAAATCCCGATTTTCGCGGGCTCGAAAAAATGTCGGAACTTTTTTACGGCGATAATAAATGTCCAGAACGTAGAAAAGGAAAAATTACTCTTTGTGCGTTTTTTCGGCGATTATCTGGTTTAAAATATGTTTAGAGTAGTCCTTCGTGAAATCTGTGAACCCAGATTGAAAATCACATATTGGATGCAACTTGGACGATACCAAAACAAGAAAGATGGTCCCCAATTAGTGTGTCGTGTCGATTCAACAATCGATCAATTTTGATTCGATTTGTTGAACGGGCCAATCGATTTGAATTGATTCGATTCAATTCGATTCTCGATTCGAAGCGAATCGATTCAATTCGATTCGATTCGATTCGATAAAATCGAATCAACAAAAATAGTGCAAATGCGCTCTACCGACCAATGCCTTCGGCGGCGGTTTGAAATCGTATTTTTCATCGCTTTCATTCAGATTGCGTTTTTTAAAGCAATTATGAGTTTTTACACTTTTCTACGATTTTTCACGTTCTGTTTTCGTTTTCACTAAAAACAGTTAAAAATACGATTTTAAGCCGCCGCCAAAGGCATAGTTCGGTAGAGCGCATTTGCACTATTTTTATTGATTCGATTTTATCGATTCGAATCGAACTGGATCGATTCAAAATCGAATCGAATTAAATCGAATCGAATCGATTCAAGTTCGAATCAAATCGAATCGATTCGATTTTTATTCAATCGCGATTCGAATCAAGTTGAATCGATTCAATCTATTCAAAAATTGTCGATCCAATTCGATTCAATCGATCAATTCCGAAATCGACACGACACACTATTCCCAATATACAGTGTGGTGAATAAATATAGCGCCGCAATTTCGCGTAAGCTCTGGCGCCTGCGAAACGGTTTGTGTGGCACATAGTCACGGTGAAATGTTTTGTTACTTTTTCAATCGCGCTCCATTGACACGAAAACTCAGCGTCTCTCAGCGAGAGAGTAGGACTACACGAGCCAAAGATTGAAAAAGTAACAAAACATTTCACCGGGCATAGTATTATCTTTTTTATTCAGTATTTTGTTTTTAGCTATTTCCGAAAATTTTAGTTAATTACAGGGTGGCATCCATGTAGTGTTACACAACTTTGCGTGGATTCTGACGCATGAGCACAAGTCGCTACTATATCAATTTTAT
The DNA here is from genome assembly GCA_003052745.1 of Caenorhabditis inopinata. NCBI lineage: Eukaryota > Metazoa > Nematoda > Chromadorea > Rhabditida > Rhabditidae > Caenorhabditis > Caenorhabditis inopinata. The sequence continues at coordinate 8,448,785 of AP018155.1, read as the reverse complement.
TTTTTATTAATTATTACATATTCATTACTATGTTTTTCAATTTTCTGGTTGCAACTTCCATTTTTAAGGAAATGACGGCTGCTTCACCCCATCGTGGTTCTATTATTAAAATGATGCAGCAGGGTGTGTCGAATTCGGAGATCGCTAAGCGGTTGAACGTCAACCGAATGCTAGTTCATCGGACTGTTACTCGCTTCCACCGTCTTCGTACACCTGATGACCATCCAAGATCGGGTCGTCCTGTCACTTTGACGACGCCAAAAGCGTTCGGGAAAGAATCCAAAGAAATCCGGAGCGAAGCATGAGGAAGCTTGCTAAAGACTTCAAAAAGTGCCGATATTATATGGGAATCATTGTCAAAGAAAATCTGAAGATGACTCCGTACCGTATGCAAAATAGCGCATTCCTGAACGAGAATATCAAAGCTCTCCGAATGCAAAAAGCACGAAAGCTTCTTCAAGGCACGCGCTCAGGCACACTGTTCGCAGACGAGAAATTTTTCACCGTCGAAGCTAATAAGAATGGCCAAAACCATCGATTTATTGCAAAAGACTTTCAAACTGCCTGTAAGAACGGAAAAATTCTCAATAAGACATCTCATCCGTCTTCAGTCATGGTTTTTGGTGGAACTTGCTCCGATGGCAAAACCCCGCTGATTTTTGTTGATTTGGGAGCCAAGGTGAACCAAACCTACTACAGAGCAAACATTTTAGAGGCTGCAGTTCTTCCGTGGTCCAAATCGCATTACGGAAACCGACCCTGGTGCTTCCAACAAGACGGCGCACCGGCTCATCGCGCCAAGGCCACACAGCAGTGGTGCAAAAACAATTTTCCTGAGTTCATCTCCTCGTCAGAATGGCCAGCGTCGTCACCCGACCTGAATCCTATGGACTACGCCGTTTGGGGATATTTGACCCAGAAGGTTTCCACCAAAAACTACGCTAGTTTGAGCGCTCTGAAGGTCGCACTTGTGAAAGCCTGGGACGAAATGGATGCCAACTACCTGCGTGCCGTGGTGGACGCTTACCCGAAGAGATTGAGAGCGGTGGTGAAGGCCAAAGGAGGGCGATTTGAAAACTATCGTTAAAAATTGTTTTTGTATCATTTCAATAAACTTCTGTCCAATTCTGGTGAAAATTGAACTTGTTTGAAGACATTTACAACGTTTCAAGCGTGTAACGGTATTTGGCTGCCACCCTGTGTATTAACTTTGAAGGTAATGGTGGCTCCTTCTCTTTTCCGATCCGCCATTGTAGAATGTGCAAGGAGCTGGATGACTTCTTCGGAGATCGTTCAGAAGATAGGCACCGGAAAATCAGTGGTGAATCATCGAGCTCTAATTCCGTTTAGAGAGCTAAGAACTTTGAAGGACAAGAGGAGAAGCAATCGTCCGGTGTCTGTCACGACTCCTGATGTCGTCAAAGCCGTCAGAGAGCGAATTCGAAGGAATCCGGAGAGAAACATGAGAAAGATGTCATGAGCCCAAAATCTATGAGACTCATTGTCCTGAAAATGCTTTAAAAAACTAAAAAGCAAAAAAGAAATCTTTCGATTTCAAGTTATTACAGTCTTGAATGCGGCGATATATTTATTCCCCACCCTGTATCTTTAAAGCCATGTTTCTTTAACAGGAATGGTGTAGAACAATTTTTTTTGACAACAGAAGACACAAAAAGATTTATTTGTTAAGCCTTGTATACTTGCAAAGCCTTATAAGCAAGGTCATTAAAATGAGCAAACCTGAAAAGCTACTGTCGTTTATGCTAGTGTTAGGATCGAATTTTTCTTCTTTTAATACTGAATTAAATTTACAAAATTCACGAAGCCGTTGGGCATTAATAATAATTCAGAAGTATTCCATTTTTATGTTCAGACTAGTAACAAAGGACACGTTGCGGATAAAGAAATGAAAAAGAAAATCAGAAAAAACGTTGTTTTATTCTTTCAAACAATACTTCAAGATTCATTATATTTGATTGATTTGTCATTCACCTACAAATTAAGGTAGCTCATAAACTACGGCTCTTTTTGATTTGTTGATCATCATTTTCAGCGGTTTGAGTTCTAGTCGAATCTGGACTTTTATAAGTAACACACTTGTATGGGAATGCGTTCATTCACTTGATGGGTGCCTTCAAATTCGGATAACATATACTAATTTTTCCGTTTTTTTCAGATTCATAATGATAATGTTCAACGAGCGTTTAGCGATTTTAAAAAGACGTTTTCATCCTAACGGTTCAGTCAGCAACACGAATAGACAACTTTTCATTAAAACCCGTACTTCACCTTCCGTTGGATGAAACATTTGTGATCCTAGACTTGATGAACTTTATTTCAGTCGCACGGAACAAATTTGGGTAGAAATTTTAAAAGTATTCCGTATTTCATCATTTGATCGCGCAGGATTCAAATATGGAAATGCATGGACGAAATGTCGTCAAGTTTGGTGGTCTGTGATGTGAGATGTCTCGCCTCTTATCATATTATTCGTTGCACGGCTCTGAACTGCGCCTGTTGAGACGATAAATTACATATGCCGATTGCTCAAGGTTTCGGCACATGCGTCATACCGTACGCGGCACGGTGCATCTTTGAAACGGCACTGATAACATTTACATTCCGTTCGGTTATCCATAAATTGCGATGCGTTTGACCTGTGGAAAATGAAACATTTGTCTGCAATAGAATGAAGATGAACAAACAAATAAAAACTGAAAAATGAAATATGAAAATTTTCAAACTTATTCAAAACAACCGAATCTAGGAGAAAACAAATGAAGCCAAGCCAACGTGTTTTACCATGTGGTGCATCCCGTACGGGCACGCTTCACTTCACTGAAATGATTCCATGTTTCTTAATTTTCTATTTATTATTTTAAGAGTCCGTTGTACTTTAAATCTACTTTGTGATTTTTAACAACGAAACCTATGAAGGTCTCCAGATGCAGCCAAATGTTTGGGGTAGACTGTCTAAACCAGAGGAAACTGATGTAGCTTTCTTTGGTTTTTCAGCAATAACTTTTTTCAGAGAAGAGCTAAAAACTTGAGTTCAACTGTGATAATGTTGCAAAATGAACCAGAAAAGTGATCCAGTTTTTTTAATCGACTTTTATCTGTAAAATACATTTATCTTTGAAAAATTCAAAAAATGTGATCTCTCCCACCACAATTATGTTTTCGCTTTCGGATGTGGGTGTGATTATGTGTGGGGGACTATTCTGTGAGGTATAAATATCCAAATTGACTCCAACCTCTTGATGGGGGGGGGGGGGGCCTACGGAAAAAAGGTATCCTTTCACAATGACCCTCACATTATATCTTCATTCTTCCCCACCATTCTGGGAACTGGAATCACCCCCACGATTCCAGAATCCAGAATTTCCCCTCTCAACCTTCTAGGACTCCTCGTGATCCCCATCTAAAACAAAAATGTCATTCATTCTTTATCCAGTTCGAAATCACTCTCTCTTGGACTTAAGTTCTTCAAGAATTCTGTTGAAGAAGTCGACTCCTTCTTTTTCTCTGACGATGAACTCGGACAAGTCGGATGGAAGAAGATCATCGATGTTCTTAGCGCTCTTCAGAAGGTCGTTCATTCTCTTCCATGAACCTTTTACCTAATTCGTAGAGACTTCTAATCCATCATCAGCAAACCGTTGGAATCATGTATTATCGGTTCGCGAGTACGTGGTGAGCCGCTTACAGGTGGGGTTTGGGTCTCGTTAGGAAATTGGCGCGTTTTAACGCGCCAATTTAAAAATTGAAAGAAAGCGAACACACTGCGTTTGTTTTTCTTTTCGAAAATTGAAATCGAATATTGGAATTTTTTCTATTTATATTTTGCTTCGAAAATCATGTTTTTTTAAAATTAATTTTTATTGTCAACTTTCTTAAACTGCTTATTAAACTGAATAAAGTATTACAAACGCAGTGTGTGCGCTTTCTTTCAATTTTTAAATTGGCGCGTTAAAACGCGCCAATTTCATAACGAGACCCAAACCCCACCTGTAAGCGGCTCACCACGTACTCGCGAACCGATAATAGCATGACATATCGTTTCATGCTGTTCGAAATGATCTTTGAGTTTTGAATACGTTCTCCACTCATCTCCTCGAATAAGTTTCAGCTATACTAAAACAGAAGACATAAACTCACTTATTACATAACTCTCTTATGGGGTTATTCATGATGCATTTTTATGCAAAAAATGCCACTTTAATCTTATTCACGATACCAATTTAATTGAAAAAAATGCATCTTAGTTCAGTGCTATGTTCAGTTAAAATGCAAGGAGGTGTCGGATACCATCACCGAGAAAGTCTATGCGCCTTTAATCTTTCAAATAAATAATTTTACTATTTTTTCACCATTGCCATAGTAATTTTCCGCTTTTTCGCCTCCTCATCGTTCATTTTTGGCTGTAAAATATTATTTTTATCAAATTAATTTAAATTTTTTCCGAAAATGTGAATTTTTCGCACAATAGGAGTTCTTCTCCAAAATATTGAGGGCCTCGTAAATCGACACATTAAAGGCGCACAGACTCTCTCGGTGACGGTATCCGACACCACCTTGCATTTTAACTGAACATAGCACTGAACTAAGATGCATTTTTTTCAATTAAAATGGTATCGTGAATAAGATTAAAGTGGCGTTTTTTGCATAAAAATGCATCATGAATAACCCCATTAGAAAGTTCTTCCAATCCCCAATAGTTGTCGGAGAATTCTTCAAATATTTTTCAATTTGGACGCCACTCCATCCGGCATTAACGGATTTACTTGAACAATCCTTCCGATCCTGTCGATATCTCCACTAAATCGTTCCAATCCAATGTTCCGTGCAATATCCAATGTGATTATTCTTACGATCGCTTGTATGGTCACTTTCTTGCCTAAGACAGTACTGTAAGTGATCCTTAAGAGAGTACAGTTACAATCTGTAACGTATTTTGCTTGTTGTGGTTGTTCTTTGTTTCCAGCTGTGGTAGAGTCATGGTTCATCAACTTTGCCACAACTTTATATCGGGGAAATGAGTATCAAATAATTGTTGTCGCCCTCAACAGATTCTGCGCACTGTTTTTCCCAATGAAATACTCAAAGATTTCCTCGATTGTCGTACACTTTTCTTCACAAATGCATTAACATGATCCTACAATACCTCGCCGCAATGTGACTGGGTGGACGATGCGTTTAAAGTCATCATTTACACTTTTATCGCAGTGGCATGCTTCAACACAATCACTTTTGTCAGAGATCCTGCATTTCTACAAAGCAAGGTTTTGAGTAAGATTGGCTGAGCAGTTATCTACTCATTATTAAGCGAATAGTTTCTGTTTATCTGTCCAAGACGTTTCTTTGAATAACTCATAAGAACGTGGGCCTTTTACCTTGATATTCCGGATAGTCATGGCCACTCGAGCGCTTCGCAGCCATATATTTAGAAAGTCGCAGGGTACTTGGGATACTGTAGAACCGTACACCTTAAATCTATACTGTCTTAACAACGATAAAAACCGTCAAAATTTTGTTGATATATCAATTGGGATGTCTGTATATCACATGTAAAAAATCAGCTTCATATGTGCAAAACTACAACTTTAATAGACATTGTTTTTAAACGTTTCTGGAACATTCCAGAATGTTATATATATATTGAAAAAAGAACGCATTTATTTGCGTTCAGTAAGTTCCAATATATTTATTTATTTATACTAGATTAACCTGACCAATTAACTGTTTTCCCCTCCATTGAAATTGATTTTCCTGATCCTGTGTTTCAAATTGATGGAAGCTATTATCGACTGATCGCAAAGAATAATTTGATTTTTTCAGGAGTTTGAGTGCAATAATTGATTCTAAATAAGCTAAATAGCAATACAACATTGATTTAACTTCGCCTTAGAGATCACAATTATGATAACTAGAGAGGAAACAACAGATAAAATGAGCTAGTAGTTCATAGACGGAATTCTCAGATTCAGTCGGCTGTTTTGGTACTTTTATACTTCATAAGTGTGTTCAAACTTGTCACCAGTGTTGGAAGATACAACAGTTTCTTTTTGTGATTCATTTTCGCATTGTTCGTCGGGCAGCTTTTTTTGCTATTGTTTCCTCAGATTCGATAACGAAATGAAACTTCGGAGACGAAGAATAAATGTATTAACCGATTTTTTTTCAATAAGGCTGTTGTGCTTATTGAGTTGTAAATGCAGTAGATCGACGAGGATAAAGGAAAATCCAATGTCTTCTTGAGAAATACATAAATAAAGGGGAGAAAAACGTCTTCTTTTTAATTGTATGAACTTAAAATCAAATCAGTGTTCCCACGAAAACTCTGAATTTGGGTTAAAATGTAGTTTTATGAAAATCGGTAAATGAAATAACCAAAAAAGTAAGCATGCAGTCGAGTACGATGACAATCGGCTCGGTAGCTGCTTCGTTTTTTTTTATTCACAGAGCTAACGGCTTGCTTTATGGAGAGCCGTTTTTTTTATTTTCGGAACACGTTAAAATACATTTTGGAAGTCGACCGATATTTGAACGCGTACCTTACAGGTATGAAAATAATGCTTCTCTTGAGATCCTATTCCCAAGAACTGGCACTATGTTTAATATATTGTTGTATATTGTGGAATTATCTGTTCAGTGAGCATCCTATTGATTGTTGATAGGAAAACGTCAAAAATACAGTGATCCCTTACAGAATAATAAGCGTAAATAAACGTCTATTGAATCACTTAAGAAAAATATTATATACCTAGACGCCAAACTGCCATAATTTCTATTTATATATTTATTTTATTGAAAATTAATAAACTAGGGTGAATATTTCTCTGAGAAACTTACTTATGTTATAAAAAACGATAAGAAACGAAGGGAAAAGACAAACAATTTAGAAAATTCGACGAGAAGCCAGAAAAAGTTACCCCGTAAATCAAAACCATTTTCGTGGCGAGACCATCATTTTTTAGACAGAACACATTTTAATTAATGTTAATTAATTAATTAATTAGTTAATTATTGCTTAACTGTCGTTTTTGTAATATAACACTTTTAATATTCGTCTTCATGAATCTTCATAATATTTCTAACAAAACTCGCTAAAAGTTTATTTAATAAGCCATTTAAGTTCCTTCGAAAAATTACCGTCGTAAGATTAACATGATCTTTTGAAATTAGAAAACATGATTGAGCTACTAGCTAACCTTATTTATAAGCAGCTCGCTTTGCAAACACGTGATGCATTTGAAGGGAAAATTAGTTCGCAGTCGTATTTTACGACATTTTTCTTTTTAAGGGAAATTTAAGTAAATTATAAATAAGTTTACCAGCAGGAATTTTATCGAATATATATCCCACAATTGTTTTCACTTGTTTTAATAATTTTCGCGTAAAACATCAGAAGTCTGTTTGAATGAGACACGTCAAAAAAATCAATGTGACGTTACACGAAAAGTTACATGAAGCGATATTTAAAAAAAACGACTCGAGCGCAATTGTGGAGCGCAATTGCGCGAGTCCGTTTTTTTTTAAATTTTTCATTAATTTTGTTAATCACATTGATTCTTTTTACGTTTCTTTGAATTTTTTGATCTGCATGCAGGTTACGGTAGTCACGAGTTGCTCTATTTTTTCATGACGTTTTATTTCACATTCCACGTATATATACGCGTATACGACTCTAAAGAAGCTCGCCACAAATAAAGTAGGAACTTTGTTGCTTATTCCACTTAATACTCTTAAAAATTGAATTTCATTCGAATCACATTGTAATGCATTAACCAGTTTCGCCGCTGCCACACAACAAAGAGTATGCCCGTAGAATATAAAATTAGCGCAAAGTCGAGAAGTGGAAACAATTTCCCAAGAAAATCGCCGTGTTGGCATGCTATTGAATTGTTCAATTACGAAAAACCAATAATTAGGTTTCAATTTTCGGGATATTGCGGGGTGATCAGTAGCGGTGTCTCTTATTAAAACGTACTCACCGATTTCTATCGATGAAGCTACTGAGTATATTCAAGGAAACTAAGGCGTCCCCCTTTCACCACGAGTCGGCATTTCCAAAAATAATGGTTCTGAAGCGAAACACTGTACCCACTATACGAATTATGTCTGTCTTAAGGGGTTCCCTCCTTCAAACTTCCTTCGCATTCCTTTCTTCTAACTCACTGTAGAAATCACAGAGTATACATAAAAAGCACTATACTGAAATGCCGTCTTAAGAATACTAAGGCGAAGGACGAATGAGATATAGAAAGAGAATAATAATCATCGACCCGGACTGAAAGTTATGAATTCCTTCGTATGCACTTCTAAGGTTTTGCCTTAATTTTTCTTCCTCAATTCCTTGTTCATATTACAGAAACCACCATTCAAAGCCGAACCAGGTTTTGAGGATTTCCGAAAAGCCGATTACGAACGGAGGAGAGCAATTCTGAAGAAGTCAGCAAAATCAGTTGAAATTTCGTCTGAATATGAGTTGTGCCGTCGAGAGCAAGCAATAGCGGAGAGAAAAATTGTGAACGATAAACAACTCTGTGGTTATTGGACTCTTCATCCGCTGATAGATAAAGAGAAACTCGGCCGAATTTTTCGGTATTTGGGGCAAAGATCAGTAATATCACAAGGTAGAGAAAGTCAACTTTTGAACGATAAAGGGCCCAAGTATGGAGAAATCCCAAAGTAGGTTTCCATTGCTCTACAGATTAGTGTACACCAAATTTGCTTGTCCAAAAGCGACAATAGCGCTCCAACTATACGAGGTTAAAATGTTAAAAAAAGAGCAGTCTCAAAAAGTGCGATTCAATGTATAAGCGAAAAAGTAGAATAAAAGTAACTCCAAAAACTTCGAAAATTGCCTGAAATTCTACTGTACATTTGAAGCCCGATTTTTAAATAATATAATTTCTAGAAATCTAATAACCTATCAAACAAAATATTGGGCACCCAAACAACGGATCAAGATCACATCAAATATCACTTTCAATAAATGGGATGTCATTCCAGTTTACTCGGATTTGGAAAATGAAACCGTTAAAAATATCGAAATTCCAAACTCGCTTCTCTTCGATTACATTGACGTCAATTCATTTGACGCAAGTTTGGAAACTGAACTGGCTGAAGCTGTTACTATGTCAGAGAAAACAAATAATTTAGTTTGGCTAAATTTGATATATTTTGATACAAATGTGTAGTTTTCAGATTCGATGCGACTGCAGCTCTCGTGAGCCGATCGTTCATTGCTATGAAAACGAAAAATGCCCATGTTACAATATGAACAAGCAGCTTCAAACTTTACAGATCGTACGAGAGGACTGTCCATATACAGAATTTGTAAGTAAAAATAGAGCATGTTACAAATAAGTTCTAAACGAACTAACGAAAAAAAAATTGAAATACTATCAGGAGGAGCCTTTTATATTTGAAACTGTTCCAGAAACCGGGAAAAATGAGAAACAAACTTTTGGAATTCTCATTTTTTTTTCTTAATTGAAATAAAGAAGAAAGAGTGTAACTTGAAAAACATTCGATAACCTCGAATTTTATTCCAAAAATATTCACGTTTGTATCTTGGATTTCATAAAACATGAATTGGGGAGTATTTTGAATTCATTGGTTTTTAAATTTTATGTCTAGAAAAAATCTGTTAAGCAAGAAAAAAATTTTTTCAAGCTAATTCAAGATTTATAGCTGAAACCTCGCTGCGATATACCATCTTCTAGGTTTATCGACTAAAAATATTTGGTATATACAAAGTCCGAATTGCGTCCGTTAACCTTTATTAGTTTTACTGTTATTATCTTTTCAGGCCTCATTCAAACCGATTATATTCACGGAACCTAGAAATCTTTTCACAAGATGTATGGGATTCGCATGCTCGGAGATATGCGCATGCAAGGGATGCTGTACCAACAACAGCCTCCTAATTCCCAAAAAGAAACTATTTCCAATGGAACTTTATCGGAAAAACAAGGAAATCGGGTTTGAAGTACGCTCATCGGTTTTGATTCCTGCAGGCACGCCTATTCTGGAATTTGTTGGCGAAATAGTTGAAAAAAGAAATTTTAATGTTTTCTCAATCGACTATGCATATGAGCTAGTTGGAGTAGAGAACGGAAAATGGCTTGAAATAGTGGATTCGACGAAATTTGATGAAAATTACAAAACTCTTCTCAAAAAATTTTCTACCATTAGTTACACTTATTACATTGATCCGAAATCTGAAGGAAATATTGGAAGAATGTTTTGTCACAGTTGTTCTCCAAATATGGAAGTCGTTCGGGTTTTTCAAAAGAGTCTCTCTCCTGCCCACATTCATCTTATGGTGATATCAATCTTAGATATTTACCCAGGAATTCCAGTTAGTTTTTTTTTAGGTTTGATTCTTATTCATTGTGGACTGATTCATGCAATTAATGCTCCGTTTTTCAAATGTGTCCTGACATGAATGAGTGGAAGAAAATATAGAAACAAATTAAACATAATGGCATATTAACAAAATTAATTTTAAAAATGTAATTTTAATTTTATGAATTAGTTCATAACGAATGAGAACGGGTTTCTTATTCTTTTTGAATACTTGAATAAGTACGGTTTTTTATACAAATAGTCAATTACAAAAAAAATTGTTCTCAATGCTACTCCTTTCTAATTTCAGCTTACTATCGATTATGGTGCTGAATATACAGCAAAACAAATGGGTGGAAAATGTTTGTGTGGAAGCTTTGCTTGTTTAAGCACGAAAAATTCGGAATACTCAGCAATGCTGTTTTCCAATGTAATCCTAAAAATCGCTTATTAAATTAATATATTATGTTATTTGCAGTTCACCAAATGCCACACAGATTTGTACAACTGGCAGAAAAAAGATTGGGTGGACAATGTGCTCAAGGTGAAGCGAAGATTTGAAGAGCAATGTAAACTAGCAGGAAGAGAACCGAAATCATCCCGAATTTGTAGTGATTGAACAATAAGTTTGTTTATAGAAGTATTATTCAAAAATTTCCACCGACCTTTCTTTTTCTCACAAATCGAATTGAAAAAAATGTTTTAATTTTTTTTTTCAAAATAATTCGCTTTACCTGCCTGATATTTTAATTGAACAGCAAATCATTATTAAAAGAAACATTATTAAAGAAAACATTTTTTAAAGTTCGTTTTTCACAAGTGCGTTTTGGAAATGATATGGAAAATTGGCGAAATGATCTTGTTTTTGGCGCATTTTTCGCGCATCCATTACAGGGTGGCTGCCAAATAGTGTTACGCAACTTTGAGTGGATTCTGGCGCATGAACACAAGTCGCTACCGTATCAATTTTATTTTTTATTGATTATTACATATTTATTACTATATTTTCAATTTTCTGGTCGCAACTTTCATTTTTAAGGTAATTACGGCTGCTTCACCCCATTGTGGTTCCATTTTTCAACTGATGCAGCTGGGTGTGTCGAATTGGGAGATCGCTAAGCGGTTGAACATCAACCGAATGCTAGTTCATCGAACTGTTACTCGCTTCCACCGTTTTCGTACACTTAATGACCATCCAAGATCGGGTCGTCCTGTCACATTGACGACGCCAAAAGCGTCCGGGAAAGAATCCGAAGAAACCCGGAGCGAAGCATGAGGAAGCTTGCTAAAGACTTCAAAAAGTGCCGATATTCTATGGGAATCATTGTCAAAGAAAATCTGAAGATGACTCCGCATCGTATTCAAAATAGCGCATTCCTGACCGAGAAAATCAAAGCTCTCCGAATGCAAAAAGCACAAAAGCTTCTTCAAGGCACGCGCTCAGGCACACTGTTCGCAGACGAGAAATTTTTCACCGTTGAAGCTAATAAGAATGGCCAAAACCATCGGTTTATTGCAAAAGACTTTCAAACTGCCTGTAAGAACGGAAAAATTCTCAATAAGACATCTCATCCGTTTTCAGTCATGGTTTTTTGGTGGAATTTGCTCCGATGGCAAAACCCCGCTGATTTTTGTTGATTTGGGAGCCAAGGTGAACCAAACCTACTACAGAGAAAACATTTTAGAGGCTGCAGTTCTTCCGTTGTCCAAATCGCATTTCGGAAACCGATCCTGGCGCTTCCAACAAGACGGCGCACCGGCTCATCGCGCCAAGGTCACTCAGCAGAGGTGCAAGAACAATTTTCCTGAGTTCATCTCCTCGTCAGAATGGCCAGCGTCGTCACCCGACCTGAATCCTATGGACTACGCCGTTTGGGGATATTTGACCCAGAAGTTTCCACCAAAAACTACGCTAGTTTGAGCGCTCTGAAGGTCGCACTTGTGAAAGCCTGAGACGAAATGGATGCCAACTACCTGCGTGCCGTGGTGGACGCTCACCCGAAGAGGTTGAGAGCGGTGGTGAAGACCAAAGAAGGGCGATTTGAAAACTATTGTTAACACTTGTTTTTGTATCATTTCAATAAACTTTTGTCCAATTCTGGTTAAAATTGAACTTGTTTGAAGACATTTATAACGTTTCAAGCGTTTAACGCTATTTGGCAGCCACCCTGTATTTGAGTTTTTATTTATCATCTTTTAACTATTTTGCCAACGTTCTGTATATGCTGTAGAAGATTTTTACGTCCGAGCTCTCGTCGCTTGTGTGATTTTTAAAAGTGCTAAATATGCCTTGCTATCGTGTGCGGTAAGTAAGTTTCGTTTCTCTCATGTGACAAGATCTAGAATCTGGCCAAAAGATGGAAGGCTTTCTTCGAAGTACGCACAGTGGGGAGCACTTGGTGATAGTGTTCTCTGATGTGAAGCTGATACCCTAGTGGAATTTAACCTGTTGAATTATTTTTGGAATCGAATTTCTTCACTAAAGTTCCTTCTCGCCCACGCCGCCAGGTTTACTCAACCCTTATGCGATGCTCATTTGGCTGTTTTAATGAATTCACCCATTAGGCTTCTTCGACCTGGAAACAAAAAGTTTATCTGCCCACGAAATGCGTGCCGTGATCGCCGCGAGTATTGAAATGTGAGGGTGCGAAAGAAGCAGTAGGGTTTGATGATCCGAGCGTAATTAGTAATTAGTAAGTAATTAGTTACTCGTAATTGAAAAACTTACCGGTCAATACTAATTAATTAATATACTACTTAATCGGGTAAAATATAAACATAACTGTCCTCTAGTGGGTTAAAAAAAACGAAAACATCCATCATTCTGACATCACCTCTTTGCTGGATTAAGATTTTTTGGACAGATCACTGTTTGGATGGATGGTTTCCGATAAACAAGCTTCACTAAAATTTTTTTTTCACTTTGGTGAAAGAATGTTCCCTGAGATTAATTACAAACCAAAACCACGAGTTCTGCACGTTTCTATCATTATGCTTATAACCGAAAAACTGAGCAATCGTTTATTTTGAAAAATGAAGAGAATTTGCTAATTTTTCGGTTTCCGGCCTTTTCATCTATTATAATACCATTCACACAAACAATGATTTAGCCGAAACATTTTAATCGACTTGTCAGTGTTTTCAGGGTGGCCGCTAATTACCCGCACACAACAGAACGCCTGTAAAATCGGAACCAAAAATCAAAGAGACTTGGGAATTAACAAAAAGTTTATTGAAATGATAACAAAGAACATAAATTAATCTTGTTCCATGCGGTCACCTCGCTTGCGGAAGACAGCCCGAATACGTCGCGGGTAAGCATCAACTGTGGCACGCAGGTGATCGGCTGACAATTTGTCCCATTCCTTGAGCAAAGTCTTCTTCAGAGCAGCCACACTTGAATGGGGTTGAACATTGACCTTGCTCTGCAAGATCCCCCACACGGAGTAGTCCAAAGGATTCAGGTCTGGCGAGGAAGCAGGCCATTCTTCCTTGCGAATGAATGCAGGAAAATGCCACTCCTGAGTGATCTTGGCGGTGTGAGCGGGTGCACCATCCTGCTGGATAACCTGGTGTTGTCCTTTGAAGTGTTTTTTGGACCAAGAAAGAAGGCACTTCTTTAAAATTTCTGAAATATGAAGTTCCTTTTTGATTTTGACTCCGTGATCAACGAAGACCAATGGTGTTTTGCCATTTGAGCAGATGGCTCCGAAGACCATGACGCTGGCAGGGTGAGAGACTTGATTGATGGTCCTTCCTTTGTCAGATGCTTCTTGGGAACTATGGGCCAAAACACGGTGATTTTGGGAATTGAACTCGGCCTGTACTGTGAAAATGTCTTCATCAGAAAAAATGCTCATTCGTCTGCATGCGGCGGTGACGACCTTTGCAAGAGAATGGCTGCTTTTCGAACACGATATTGAGTCATGTGGAGCTGGTTTTCCACAATTTTTCTCATCGATGTTCGTCCGATTTTCGTATCAATTGTCATCTTTCTCATGCTTCGATGCGGATTTCTGTAGATTCTCATCTTGGCAGCCTTAATCTCCTCCGGAGTTGTCGTTGCTCTACTGATTCCGGACTTGAACATATGGATAATGGTAGCACGGTGGGGAGAAGCACGTGCCATTTGGCTACAACAAAACTTATGAAGCTGAAACTTAGAAAAATAGTAAAAAATACATTTAAAAAAATAATTGAATTTATCCGCCCCACTGATGCGTCAATGCTTGCCTGCTTGGCGCGGAACCCGTGTGCGGGTAATTACCGGCCACCCTGTAATAGGTGTCCAAGTTTCCAAGAATAATCGTGCCGATGTATAAGGGAACAACTATTGTTAAAAATGTAATAATACAACCCTTCAGTTATAAGGAATGCGCTTTCGTGGTTTTTAATTTTTCACACAAAAGAAAAATTATGCTCATAATATTCCCATATAATTGGTGGCCAGTAAATTTTTAATGATTAGTGTGATGTGGTACACTATAAAACGAACGTCTCCTTACACGAATTCAGTTCATCTTACAAAATACAAAATCTTATCGATTTTCTGAGTCTAATTCAACTACTCGCTTGGCTTCGGAAGGTATGTCGAACCTTACCTGTTTTGTTTCATCGAGCAATCATGTGATTCGGGCGTCAGTGGCTACTGATCTGTAATTGAATGCAATTGAAATCTTGGGCTGGGTGTCGTGCATTGAAGCTGAGGCTGAGGGTGGGATTTTTCTTTATATTGTTTTCCAATTATACATCGCTTTTGAAACACACGATGCCCATTTTAAGCATTCTGTTATCTGCATATCACCCGATCATTTTTTATTTATCTCAAAACCAAAGCGTCGAATTTTTTCAAAACATTTGCCGTTTTTTTACGTGGTGTGACATTCGATCGAAATTATAACCACCTATATAGAAAGGTCATTCTAAAATGTAGTGTGGACATACGAAGTAATCTAATATATAAAACGATTATAAGGTTTGAAGTCTGGGACTCCGCCTTAATATCGTGCGTAATAATTATTCTCGGTATTGTCATAGCACATTATTTCAGACAAATGAATGCAACTGCAATGCCTAACTATAACGATCCGCTTAATTTATTTGCTGCATTAATCATGTTTTTTGTAAGTCTTCAAATTATTTTCATAAGAAATTGTGCAATTATGCAATATGTATTGCCATTTTGCTTAGATTGCTATTTTGCTTGCAAAATGAAGCAAAATGACAATCTAAATCTAAATATATTAATCATTAGAGTTCCTGGAACATGCTGTGTGCGCGACGATAAAACTAATCTCTCTCATTCTGGACTATATTTTGTATGATACATTTTTCTATATATTCCTTAGTGAGCTTCAATAGCTTGATAGGTATAATAAAACAATTTAAAAATATAAATACCAAGAGCAAAAGTCCAAAAAAGTGTTCTATAAATGCGTTGTAAACGCTTCTGTCTATTTATACAGTTGGTGCGCGAGTTTAAGTTGATATTGTTGCTTAAAAATGTTTTTTGTTCTTTTTTTTTTTCATTTTATGCCTTCAATTCATCTAAATGCCTAAAGATTCACGACCTTTAGTGCTTCACGTAACCTTTCATAGAAGAGAGTTCGTCTCTTTCATAGAATTTCATCGTCGTCATGTACCAAACGAGAACTGCGCGGAAGATGCGCTCTCGATCTTATTTAATAAAGTTAGTAAAGTATCTGGAGAACAATAAAACGGATTCCAAACTAATTCCAAATTGCTATCGCTATTCTTCTATCCATATTTTTCGATACGATGACTCTTTTACTGCAAAAAATTCTTATTATGTTGCCATTTCTTGATATCTTTCTTGACCGTTTGGCAATGGGCCGTTTTGGAGCCTGCCATTTGAAAAGTAAATGCAGCGGTGCACTGTAATTGAGAAACGAAGGTTCGTGTTTCTGAAAGATTTGTTGTTATGAGCGATCTAGATCGCACTGTGTTTTTCGAACCTTTTAATTACTAAAGTAATTGCTCAGTTAAATGCACACACTGACTCCCCCTTTTTTTGTGTTGAAAAATCTGCGTTTCATTGCGTAAGTGAATTTTCTCTCATATCATTTTTACTATGGCGACTCGATTGCAATGTTGTTAAAAGTTATTTGAATTTAATTATGGAATATTTTTCTACAATTGTGTCATTATATATTTCAAATAACTTCTAATTAAATTAGTAACTGTCGCAGCTGCGGTACAATGGAGCTTCGTATTAAATTTAGGGTTGAATTGAAATATTTAGAACAAATCATTTATTGAAGAAAATACAGAAACTTGTACCAATGAAAGCATTTACAAGAAATGGAATGACGAAATCGAATCTCACTGAAGAAGTATAACTGTGTGGGGTTCGAACAGCTTCGTTCCAACTGTAATTGCTGTGAAGGCACGTGACCTTCAGCGTTGGCAATGACACGACTCTTCACAACGACTTTACAACAAAGTTGTGTCAGCAAAATATGAAACGCCAGTACGATTCTAGAAACGCGGCATAGTACAAATTTTATGAAGTTGGACAACAGGTGTACGCGAAAGTACAACACGGGAACAAATGGCAGTGGGAACACGGGGTTGTCGGAAGAAGAATTGGTACGGTTCTTTATGGCATCCAAATAGGGATACGTTTTCAACGGAGCCACGTTAATCAACTCCGTCAATGTCATGGTGATCGTAGTAGTGAAGAAATTTTCACAAACACCATATACATATTCTCTATTTTTCGATTCCAAACTGTAGTTCCACAAAGGGGGGTGGGGGAGATGCTAATCGATGTAAGATTGCAGATTTGGCTCGTGATCTTTCAGATACTAGTATTGGTCGACATTCTGGGAATAAGCAGTCCTCACTATTCAGTTCTCTAATGACAGCGTAAACCGATTGCT
This sequence comes from Caenorhabditis inopinata, assembly GCA_003052745.1. Lineage (NCBI taxonomy): Eukaryota > Metazoa > Nematoda > Chromadorea > Rhabditida > Rhabditidae > Caenorhabditis > Caenorhabditis inopinata. The sequence goes on along the minus strand of AP018155.1, from coordinate 8,431,527 downwards.
TTTTACGCTATGAGAATATTAATTCTTCAAACAAACACCGGGAACGGTGGTTCTGGGAATTTCAGAGCCATTGCACTCAGTTTAATAACTGATTTTGCAAAGACTTTCTAAATTTTCAGCTTGTTTATGTGACTTCCGATACTTGATTTCGGTTTTCAAGAGTAGTCATTAAATTTCCGTTTTTTCCACAAAAAACATTTTTAAATGTTAAATGTTAAATTAAATTTTAATTTTTAATTTTTAAATTTAAATTTAATTTTAAATGTTAAAACATTTTCCAAACGAATGAGATGGAGGCTAAACTACGTATTGAATTTTTTCAAGATAACCAATTATACTGTTTCATATATTGTTTTTCGTGCTTATCATCAAAATCTAAAATTTTAAACAAAACTTTAGTTGTAACCCCAAACATTTGATATATTCAGATTGGAATACCCGGGATTATTTCAAATTCGTTAATTATTCATAATTTTATTCACACTTCGTCTGAAAGGACGTCGTTCAACATGATATGTGTGGTACGAGCGGTTGGAAACTTTATTATTCTGGCATGGGCATTTTTAGCCACGTTTCTGCCAATCACTCTAATGTAAGTGTCCTCCAGTTGATTACTGTATAGGTCTTCATTAATACTATTCAAGAGGCGTCTCCCCATTCAGTCCTCTATATGAAACTGTGGTAATTGGAATAGCAAACAGTATGTACTTTGGTATTCAAAACACTGGAATTCTAATTGGATTAAACCGATTTTTCGCAATATTTTTACCCAAATACTATTCCAAAATTTTTGGATTAAAGGGAACATTTCTTGTTTTATCAATAATGGTGATTCAAAGGACTGGAAAATCAGTTTTTGAGCTTGTCCATTATCTACGTAAGTACCCAATTTCGGTAAAGATTTAAGAATTCAACTCATTTTATAGCTCTGGAATGCTGGATGGTATACATTTCTTCCGATCTCACTTGGTACCCAAGTATGAAACCAATATGTGAAGAAGATCATAGCGATTTCTTCGATTCAAACACTATTTTTCTCTTAGTGATGATTTTGCTGAATGCTGCTACCTTCACAAAGATATACTTTTTTTACAAGTCCACGGGATTAGACGTCAAAGAACGTAAAGAAAAAATCCGGAAGAATAGATTCTTATTTCTACAAACGTTTGTTCAAGACAATATCACAGTGTTGGATATGGTTTTCACTTTCAAATTGAATTCTCTGAGCACTGATCGTGCGTGGACGTTCCTGTGTGGTACGGTTATATGGGAATGTGTGCATTCGTTCGATGGGTAATGTTTTCAATGTTGAGTGTTTTATAGAAATATATCATTTTTCAGTTTGATAATGGTGATATTTAATCATCAAATCCGTAACTTGGTCTTCAATGCGTTATTTAAATCTTCAGTATCCCCAATGAGCTATCATCCAACTTCCTGAATGGTTAAAAAAACGTATTTAAAATTTTCATAGAATAATTTTTGTTATGTATCCTTGTCTTCCATTTAGACGTGCTATATGTTCAACTTCTGATCTGCATTCTCAATGAAAATAAGTGGTTGCCAAATGGAACCAAGATGGAACCAAGAAACGAAAGAGGCGTGCTACTTGCAACCTTTTGTTATTCAAATCACCTATGGCATTTGCAATGGACACACGTCAGTCCCGACTAATAGTGTAAACATGAAATCGGTCATATACTGGGGAATGGAATATTTGCCACGAATGGGTCGGTGCTCCCTTCATTTACAGACAGTAGCGACCACCGTCTATTTCCTGACAAAGCAGGAACACGGTCATCCAACTACTCATCCAATCCAATTTCGAAAATAAATCGCCAGCGTCTAACCAAACGGCGCTTCACAGACAGATAAGGTCCAAGCTTCAAGTCGTTTCTCTATAATCCAGAGAAGCTGTACTCATTTCCGAACGGGATGGCTGCGGAATGTGAAAAAATAACGGCAGACTTCCTCAAAAGCTGCCACGATCATTTTGTCAATCTGATAGTGTAACTCAAATATTTAGGATACGGAAAAGTTTAATCTAAATAGAAAGACTCTAATACTACTCTGATATTTAAAAAAGGAGACAAAGAAGATGATTATAGGCCTATCTATCTTCTACAACTACTCTACAAGACATTCTCCAAAAGTCTATAGAATAAAGTACGAAAAACACTAGATGAAGTCGAACAAGCAGGATTCCGTCAGTCATTCTCTACGATCGACCACATACACTCACAAGGGAACTGTTTTTAGATAATGGTTGAGAATTTTATGAAAATTGGTACACAGACACTTTCGAGCATTCTGAAAACCATGGCAATCTTTTCTAGTGCAACGCTTACTCAAAGGTTGGCCGTGAGTACCAAATCCCATTCACGCTGAATTCTACAAGGCATTGGACAGTGTGGAATCGAGAGCCAAATTGGGTAGCTTTCGAGCATAAAAGAGTAGAAACGGCCTATACAAGCCTGCTCAAAGAGTGCTATACAGACTGCACAACCAGCTTAACGTCATTCCACAGAAAAGTTGAGGTGTTTCATATGTTGCGCAGCCATTGACGTCCATGATGAAAGTTGGCATAGAGTGTCCACTTCTCATCCCCAATAATCAAATTGAAAATCCATGTCGTCGTTCTTTTGTTTAACAAAAAAATCTTCAAGATCTGCTCTCATTTGCTGTTGGGTGGTCGACAAAACATGGGATACCCAAATCCGCTGTTCATCCAAACGGGGGTCCTCTGTGCCACCAGTGCCTCTAGCTAGTTTTCATCAACATCCGTTATGTGGGGAATCTTTGAATTCCTCCTCCTCATTGCTGAATTTTCGGAACCAACGAACTACTAATACGTGAGTAACAGTAATCGCACCGATCAAATTGTAGATCTGCCGCTTGTCTTGTCGAAGAGCCAGAACGATGCTCATTAAAAAAATGGAAGACGGACTTACTCTCGCGATAGTTGAATTACATAGAGAGTGGTTAGAAGTAGCCATTGAGCGGATAATTTGTGTGAAAATAGCCAAAACGCACCCCCTCAAACACCCCCCACATAGACTGTATAGTATGGAGGCTTGATTTTCGAATCAAATTTGGAAACGACAGTGATTAAAACAAAATCAACGTTATTTTCTGATAGAGTATACCAAAAACTACTATTATTTTAGAAGATGTTCGAAAATTAATCCTTTTGCCTCGATGCACACCTTCAGACGAGCCGGAAAAAGATTATTCGACCGTACGCTGCCGGTGACTTCAGATTTGGATGGGAGTCAGCCATGACCTTCTGCTCCAAGAATTTCCAGATGGAATTATCCATTTGATTGAGATCAGGCGACGAAGCTGGCCACAAGTCCTTCCACCAATATCCCTCGAGTGTAAAACTTCCTCACTTCTTCCAGGAGCACTTTTTAGCCAACAGAGTTTAATAGTACTGAAAAATATCAATGTTTTTTGTGTGTTCCATCCCTATTTTAAATGTTTGGGTATTCGATTTTGGATACAACTCTCGTTTAGTTCAATGACTTAATTTTTGATTTGGCGAAAACTAAGTTTGAACATTTCCAGTAGACGAAATGAACCCAGCATGTTATCACCTCTTGGCTCGCGCCGGTAAAGGTTAACTAACATATTGTTGTTTGCCTTCTCGATTCTTGGTAAAGAACGTTGGTATCTAATTTTGATCTCGACGAATTCTTTCCATAATTTTTCCACAATCACGCTTGATACTGTTCTTCGCGGAGGTTTCCTTGGCTCATTTTAGCGTTGTCTTCTTCCGCTGAGAAGTTCAATTCGATATATATCCTCTCATTTTTCACATGATACCAAGTACTTTCATGGTGTCTTCTTGAACTTTTTTTATTCTGATCAAACTTCTAATTTAATTTATTTAGATTTGATAAAAATTCTCTCGAATTCATGCTCATCTCTTGGAATATTGTTGTTGTTGCCGTGCAGATTTTTGAAATTTTTTCAGCATTTCCCTCAATTGCGATGATCCAATTTTAGAGGTGCACCGCTTTCTCAACGTCAGATATCTTTGGGTGTCTTCCGTATCTCAATCTGACGAGCATCTCCACTACTTCTGGCAAAATCACGGCTTATTGAATAATGATGTTGATTATAGACGGCTCATTCTTGTAATAAGCTTCTCCATCTAACTCTATTTTTTATTTGGTAATAGTGCTTTAGAGAGTAATTAGTGATGGAATGATATCATAGTGAACCACGTTTTCCGGTCTGGATGATTCTTTTTTTCTTTATTTTTGAGCATTGCATTCATTTGCACCGAAACTTCTTTTAATGAGCTTTTATAGACGTTTTGAAGTCTTTTCATTGCTATTGCAAAGCTGCTAAGTAATTTTCGATGATCCTTCTTGAATAGAAGACAAACTATTAGGTTGAGGGAAAAGTCTTCGCAATTTTTTGAATTTTTTTGAAAGCAAAATTTATTAAAAGAAATGTGTTATATATTCACCATCAATATAATATTTATAACTTCTTGCCAACGTGGTGGAAGTTGAGCGATTCCATTCGCGTAGAACTCGGGAGACTGGGAGGCAAAAAAGTTTCCCAACCACTTCTCGACGTCCTATCTACCATTAAACTTCTGCCCGCCAATGTCGTTCTGCAGGGAACAAAGGAGATGATAGTCAGTTAGGGCCACGTCTGGTTAATAACGATGGGTGAAACAAGACCTGGACTCCGAGCGTCTTGCGTTGTCATGTAGAATCAGTATAGGCCCGCGTTGACAATTGCGATATTATGAAGGAAGCTCTCGAAAGATTATACTTTTACTGTCCCACCAAATCGACAGCATCACTTTTTTCTCATGACGTTCTCCTTTGAAGTCCGTTTTGGCGGTTTCCTCGGACGGGACCCATTGTCTTTTTCTGAAATGTCTGTCACCAGTAATAATATTCACAATCCAGGTCACAATGCAATTGTTTTTGTGAATCCGACAAAAAATGAGGAACGAATTGACCAAACTTTGGCACTCTTCCAGATTCATGAAGATGATCAATGATAGTTTTTTGAGAATGCTCGAGAGTCGCTGCAAGGTCTCGTGGCGTTGCTCTCGGTTCTTCTTTCAGCGATCTCGAGATATCCGCATCAGCGACCACACGTAGACGGCAGGATTACTGTTTATCTTCCATATCTTATTTCTGTCAGGCGAATTTTTCGAACCAAATGGTCGTGTAGGAGACGCTTCTATCCTAACACTTCTAGCCTGCACACTAGTTGAGACAAGCTTCTCTGCATTTGCGACCTTTGAGAAATTCGTACAGAAAAACACCTCTGAGAGCGTGGCGATCGGCAAGCAAATTCTCGCTCATTTTGAATGCTGCCTGTGAGTTTGTCAGGTGTGTTAAGCATGTATAATATGCACTAAAGAAATGAAAGACAGAATCAGAAAAAAAATTTAATTAACACTGAGAAATGACGAAACAAAAAGATTACTAAGACTTTTCCGCCAACCTAATAAACGCTTTCCGTCTTTTTTTTTTATTTTTTTTCTAAAGAACTATCATACTTCTTTGTTTCATAGAAACAAGCAAAAATGGTGAAACTCATTCAAAGAAAAAAAATGCTCAAGCTATATCATCTGATTATAGCCCACGTAAATACACGTAAATCCTTCTTCTTCATCATTATATTGTTACAATGTTTCCCGATGGTCTAATCCATGTTTCTTTCTTGGTATTTTAAGAAAGTATGATCTTGAAAAAGTAATAGGGAGTGCAAATAAAGTGGAAATATTGGTGAAAATTCGAATTCGGTACATTCGTTACTTATACATAATGTCATTCATGTCATTCATTGTTTTTTTATCAAAAATTTGGGAAAATGAAATTAGTTTGGAAAATGTATATTGTGGGAAGTTGTCGTGAACAAAGAATATAGCTGAGAAAGACAATTAGCTCCGTTGTTCCTTGTTTGTGTTTTCCGTTTGTATCGTGAATGCTTCGCCGTATCAAGAATTATCCAGCCCCCCCCCCCGCCCCCACCAATTTTAGTAATCGAAACAATGCAATGCGTATTTTTTCAATTATATGCTAATTGCATAACACGCGAGTTGGGTCTCCCTTTCTCCTAACTGAAAAGTCGAATATCTCTCACGAAACTTCACATTATAAATAAGGTAGTAGACTGACATTATAGTAAAAAGCCAGAATCTGATCTAGAATGGCAGTTGAGAAAAGTAGGTTATGATTACAGAATAAAATAAATCATACGAAACGGAGGCGAAACCTTTTAGCGCTTCTGGCTCCGCCTTAAGCTTCTGGCTCCGCCTGCTCTGCCCATTCCTTTTGCAAGTTTCCTTACGGCTTGTAGTACCCTAACCGCATTATACTTTTTTATTAATTCTATACCTCTTCTCTTTTCCAAAAAATCAAACATAAACTTTTAGAGGAAAAATGAATGCAAGTATTACTCCCAACTACAAGGATTCTTTAAACATGGCTGCTGCACTTATTATATTAATTGTGAGTTAAATATGTAAATTAATATATTCGATGTTGCATGCTTGAAAACGAATTCCTAGCTCGAAACATTCCAGGAATAAGTTTGGCCTTGATTTCATTTAAAAGTGTAATAGAAAGCCTTGTAATGACATATACAAAAAAAGGATTTTTTAGTTGAATTTGAATTTATTTATTCACAATTAAAACAATATTGGTGACAGTAGGATTAGTTAGATAGGGCCCCTCACGAGGCTAACCTAATGGATTAGGAGCTTCAATAAGAAAAAATTAAACCGGGGATTTTTTTTAACACAGAAACGAAATAACTCGGAAAGAAGTATATCAATAAATACAAGAAAGTGTCTTTTTCAAAACGTCTGAAGAGCTAATGCTGGGGCGTTTAATTGAAATGCTCTCTATAGAGACAAACCAGACTGTTTACGCTGCCATTTGACCGCGAATTTTGTATATAAAGAATTTTATTTAACACCTTGTACCTTGAGGCTACTGAAAATTATTGTATTAGGTTGATGGAAAAGTTATGGCATTTTTATGTTGTTTACTTTTGTGAAAGATTTTTGAATAAAATTTTTGGTTATCTGTGATTGTGTTATATATCATTTTAAAGAGCGTAATTCGCTCTATCTACTTGTCTTTTTGATTTTTCCTTGAAATAATTATGTCACTTTTTATAGCATTTCAAAAAAGCATGGATAAAAGTCAAATTCGAACGATTTTCTTGTTCCAGTTCAAACTAGGCCGAAACGCTGTCGAGACAACTCGCGATATCAACGATGCATTTGGCCAAGAAACCACTAATAAACGTACGGCAAAATGGTGGTTTAAAAAATTCCGTAGCGGTGACGAGAGCCTCGAAGATGAAGAGCCTGCCGGCCGCCAGTCTGTGATCGATAACCATTCAATTGAGAGCCTTAATCGAAGCCGATCTTCTCAAATCAACACGAGAAGTTGCCGAAGAACTCGACGTTGACCAATCAACAGTCGTTGTTCATCTGAAGCAAATAGGCAAATCAAAAAAGCTCGACAAATGGGTGCCACACGAATCAAACGAAAATCAAAAAAATCGTCGTTTTGAGGTGTCGTCCGCTCTTCTTTTACGCAACAAAAATGAGCCGTTTCTTGACCGAATTGTAACGTGTGATGAAAAGTGGATCCTCTACGACAACCGACAACGTTCCGCGCAGTGGTTAAATCGTGATGAGGCTCTCAAACACTTTCCGAAGCCGAAAATCCACCAAAAAAAGGTTATGGTGACTGTTTGGTGGTCTGCAGCCGGCCTCATTCACCACATCTTCTTAAATTCGGGTGAAACAATTACAGCAGAGAAGTACTGCCACCAAATTGACGAAATGCATCAGAAGTTACGACGTATGTGCCCGGCATTGATCAACAGAAAGGGACCAATTCTTCTCCACGATAATGCTCGGCCACATGTTGCACAACCGACCCTGCAAAACCTGAACGAATTAGGCTATGAGACTCCGCCTCATCCACTATACTCACCGAACTTCTCGCCCACCGATTACCACTTTTTCAAGCTCCTCGCCAACTTCCTTCGTGAGAAATGCTTCAAAAGCCAAGACGATGCCGAAAATGCCTTCAATGAGTTCGTCCCTTCCAGAAACCCGGATTTTCACGCTACCGGCATAAAGAAACTTGTTTCTCGTTGGCAAAAATGTATTTATTCTAATGGCTTTTATTTCGATTAATAAATTTGATTTAAAAAAAAGTTATGGTCATTTAAAGTTGAAGGTTCAATAACGACAAAACTTTTCCATCAACCTAATAATTAAAATCCACTAGATTAATTAGACAATGGCAAAATCTAGATTATGCATAATTGGATTCTTATGCTTGTCTTTAATTAATTATTCTAGTTAGGTTAATTAGTATTATTAGAAATTGTCTATCGAAGATGTAGTTTTTCACATATGAAACTGATTTTTTACATGTGATACACGGACTTCCGGATTGCTATATCCGCAAAATTTTGAAGTTCTTTTGAGTTATTCAAAAAAACGTCCTGGACAGATAGAGAGACACACAGACAGAACTATTCGCTTAAAAATAAGTAGATTCGAATTTAATAGATAGGAGATTGAAGTTGAACAATCAGTTCCGCTGATGAAAATGGGAAAGTTGGCTTGTCACTAGTCCGAAATAGTGTTTGAACATATGATGCTCCGTCTTGCTGTCAATTGGAAAAGTTAGATTTTTTGTCCGTAGCAATCAGCTGATCGCCCATCCGCTTTTTCCAATGTACTGAATGGTCTTTCTTATACTGTGATGATGACTGCGTTTCATTGTTTCTATCACATGTTTCATTAGTTTAAGAGTAATGCCAGTAAATGATCTTTTTATTTTCTGACTCGGTAAGATTTTGAATGTGTCTCGTTTCGACTTGTCACTGTCACTTTAATAACGGTTATTCAAAGGTGTTCGTGATGCTTTACGAGATAACAGTTTCAAATGCGAAAAAAACGTACAATCATTATGAAAGTTTACTGTAAATCATCATTAAACGAAAAAACAATAATTAAACAGACTAGAACCAAGTTAAAAGTTCAAAAAACAACAAAAAATAAAAGTGAACATATCATTATGTGGAAAAAAATACCATTTGCGAAAAATGTGAAATTTCTCGATTGCTCAGCTTTACTTTATTTTCGCTCCAGACCATAATTGTATTTTTTAAAGTGTTTCCATATCATATATGATAAATAATTAAGAATTACTGAAAATCGAAAATTTGAGATTTTTGAAGGTGAACATAAGATTATGTGGAGCACTATAGTAATGTTAAATAAGTTCATAAAAGTGCGATAGATCTGTTCATCTAACGCTAAAGTCGTTCGCACGTACTTTAATTTATCCCGAATTCTTTCAAAGAATCAGCTACCTTATAGTGCTTAAATTAATACTGACTGAGATTACTAATGCTGTACATACATATATCAAAAAGCAGAAAATTCTTTTCTTGGGACCAGTTTTACATCTTGAGTCATCGCAGTCCCCACCCCACAACCAAAAGAGAATTAAAAGTTGCACGGAGGTGAGCATCTGTTCCCTTAATAATTCAAATTCTTTCATTTCCCAAAAGCGACTTTGGAAAAACAGAAATAGTCGTGTTTCGCGGCGCCCACAATACGCCACCACTGATATAGAAGAAGGATTAATTTGACAATAATTCATATTCAGACTGGAATAGTCGGGACTATTTCAAATGCGTTGATTATTTATATTTTTATTCACACTTCGTCTGAAAGGACGTCGTTCAACATGATATGTGTGGTACGAGCGGTTGGAAACTTTATTATTTTGGCATGGGCATTTTTAGCCACGTTTCTGCCAATCACTCTAATGTAAGTGTCCTCCAGTTGATTACTGTATAGGTCTTCATCAATACTATTCAAGAGGCGACTCCCCATTCGGTCCTCTATATGAAACTGTGGCAATTGGAATAGCAAACAGTATCTACTCTGGTATTCAAAACACTGGAATTCTTATTGGATTAAACCGATTTTTCGCAATATTTTTCCCCAAATACTATTCCATAATTTTTGGAATAAAAGGAACATTTCTTGCTTTATCAATAATAGTGACTCATAGGACTGTAAAATCAGTTTTTGAGCTTATCCATTTCCTACGTAAGTACCCAATTTCGGTAAAGATTCAAGAATTCAACTCATATTATAGCTCTGGAATGCTGGATGGTATACACGTCTTCCGATCTAACTTGGTACCCAAGTACGAAACCAATATGTGAAGAAGATGATAACGGTTTCGATACAAGTACCATTTTTCTTTTAGCGATGATTTTGCTGAATGCTGCTACCTTCACAAAGATATACTTTTTTTACAAGTCCACGGGATTAGACATCAAAGAACGTAAAGAAAAAATGCGGAAGAATAGATCCTTATTTCTACAAACGTTTGTTCAAGACAATATCACAGTGTTGGATATGATTTTCACTTTCAAATTGAATTCTCTGAGCACTGATCGTGCGTGGACGTTCCTGTGTGGTACGGTTATATGGGAATGTGTGCATTCGTTCGATGGGTAATGTTTGCAACGCTGAGTGTTTCATAGGAATATATCATTTTTCAGTTTGATAATGGTAATGTTCAATCAAAGACTGTCATTTATAAAAAAGGTACTGTTTTCTTCAACTGCAAACCCATCAGTCGCTGTTCAAGAAAAGATGACAGGGTCAATCGTAAGGAATAATCCCCCTCCTGTTTCGTAGACATTCAGTATTTATTTGAATAAAACACATTTTGTTATGCATTTCGTTTCTGTTATTTTTCAGGATTTTAATGTTTGTTTTCAGTTTGAAATCTATGTTCTCAATGAACTTTTATTTATTTGTATAGTTAACTTTCTCTGAACTATGCGGTCTAAATGCATGCCTGCAACAGCGTTGTTAACATCTGACCAGTTTTATTTTAAAAAAACTCAATTTTCATTACCGTGTGGTGTCATACGGTGGCCTTGTTATTTTCAACATGAAAACTTTCCATACATCCACATTGATCCGCACTAATCCCTAATAACAAATTGCTATATTTGGGGTTGAATCTCCAACGAATTCAGTTCTTTTAACAACTTTCTCGCTGGACTGAACGACTATTCCACTAGAAATGAAGCATTTAACACTGATTTTTCTCTCTATTCTTGCTTTTCGGTCAACAGAAGCGTTTCGGCCGCGTGGTCCTCTTCAACCACAAAATACGGATTCATCAAATGTTTCTTCAATGAGCTCTGAAGAAAGTTCGTCGGACGAAATTCTGAATGGAAGTGAACAACAAAGAAAAGTGGTTCGTCCAGATACTATGATTCAAAGTCAACAATATAAGAATGATCCTGTCAAGAATCTTAACAAGGATAAGAAAAAAGAATTCTTCGATCGACCATCTTCGGAACAATTAGAAGCTTATGATGACAAAGTGAGAAATCAAAAGAAGGGTCGTCTGAATAAGGACAAATCAGTGATGGTGCAAAAGCCTGTTGATTTAGAATTGCCAAGAGTCAAGCCAGTGAAGCCAATGAAACCGAAAATGGATGACGGGGATGAGCAGTTATTTTTAACTGCACTCGGTCAAATATACTTGGACAAGTTGGATGAAAGAAGCGAGGTATTTCCAGGACCACCAGGACCAATCGGACCGATGATGCCACCACAACCGCCATTTGACTACGATTATATGTTTGGACCTGCCGAAGTACCCGTCAAAGCAGAGGCCAACAACAATGGAAACAACAATGTTCACGTTAATGTCAATCACGTTGAGGTTACTTTTTAAAGATCAATTTTCCAAATAACATCAATCAATTTAACAGGTGAACTCAAAAGTTCTTCATGTCCCAGAAAAAGACAGAAGAAATAATTTTGAGAAACACGAAGAAGTGGCACCGGTGATTCCTGTTCAACAATACCTGGATCCAGCTCCTACATCCCAGTATCTTTATTTCAACTTCAACGTGGCTGATGCATTTATCATGGCGATTCTCGCTGCCGTATTCGTTTTTGCAACCAAAAAAGCTTACACTAAGTGTTTCCCTAAGTAGGTGTTCTTAAACTGAAAAATATATGTTTGTTTTATTTAAAGGAAATCATTGGTTAACCAATTGCCAACAACCCTCCCACCCACCTACGCTCCATCTACCGTAGTCGTGGAAACTGTCCCAAAAAAAATCGCTCAGTGATTTCAAATTTATAAAGTTTGTTTATATACTGTGACTAAATATTTGGCATAAATTGCTTTGCATTCGAGCTTATTCAATTTATTTTCTTTTTCTTCATGTTTTCTTCTAAACAAGCTGGAAGGACTTCTTGCTTTCCAAGGTTCCTCACCACGAAATCTGTCCACCATGTCGGTAGGAGAGACAGCGGAACGTAGACGAAAATCGCATCCCATCCACAATAATATCTATGACGTGGATACCTGGCCGTCAAAGCATGATAGTAGTTGTCAACAACGTAGTGAATTTTAGTGGTGCTCAGTGCAATATATGTCTTGTTCCACATTTGGGCAACTGAAGAATAGTAATATTTGTCGGTGCTTTAATGAAAGCTTTTTTTTAATGATTTGAGTGAGAATCTACATTGTTTTGCTCAGCTTATTGCAGAACAACCCTGACTATGAAATAGATTGAAATCAGCCATGAACGGTGACCGGACGATTATTTCATGGGTTTTTTTCCAACAAATTTCAAACGAGTTTTGTGCGTTGCAACCTGTGTTAAAAATAGAGAGACAGAGAGAAAGAGAGACCTACAGTAATTTTTGAAATCCTCTCCATATTCTGTTCTGGTCTCGTCGTCAATTTGCGCCCAAACATGATTCACCCTTTTCAACATTGCCTGCTCATCAAGAAGGGGTGTTCGGAAGATTCCGGGCTCCACAATACTGACTTTTACATCAAAATTATAAAGCTCTTGTCTGAAATAAAATCCATTATGAATAGGCCATCTTGGTATTTTTGGTTTACTCTCCACCTTTTCCTTGAAAAGCTTTTTAATATTTGAAAAAAAATGAAATGCGAAATGGAGTCATTGATTACTATGTGAAAATGCCTCAAACATCTAAGACAAACCTCAGGCAGTCCATGTACGCAGAAGCGCCAAACTTCGAAACAACATAGGGACCTGCTGCAGGGGTAGAGAGGCGTCCGTTAACCGAAGTCACAGTCACAATTCTTCCTTTCGCTGCTTTTATCAGTTTTTTGAACACTTGAGTAACTCTGATCACTCCAAGACAATTAACATCAAGCGCCAATTTATAGTCATTCATTCTGCACCAATCGTCGGGACCATAACATGAAAAGATACCCGCATTGTTGACGACCCCCCAGAGTTCTGAAAAATGCCATCCACATTTTAGACCGAAGACACAGCAATTTTGCGTGTGAAAACGTACTATGACCGTTCAAGTGTTTCTGGACAAACGCTGCCGCTTTCTCAACTGATTCATCCTTGCTCACGTCGAGAGAAACGGTTCGAAGTCGTTCATTCGCAACTTCTGCTTCTAAGGTTTCAGCTGCCTGAAAACTCCATTTTTACTTCAGAGAATTCAATTATAATTGAAAGATTATTCTGAAAAATAAATATGAAAAAAGTAATTTTATAGAGAATTCAACGCTTTCTTAAATACTCAAAAAGCCTTTTTCGTATATGCTATGTAAAAAATTATGTCAATTATTTATTTAGATATTTCTCATTCTCATGTTTCACATATTTACCATAGCGCAATATACAGTAGTGGCCATAAAGAATGCGCGTGGGAGATTTTTTTTGGATAACTTCGCTGAAACTGCTTCAAGCGGTCTAAATTTTTTTGGCTGTGTTAAAACTGAACTGAGTAACGTATTCAGTAAGTTGCAGTTTGTAAATATAGATAGTTTTGGGAAAAATCCAAAATCCAAAACAAAATACTTTTTTTTTTTAACTTTTTAAAGCAATGTTAGGAAACAAAAACTTCAAACTTTTACAATGGTGCAGTTTCATTTTTTTGAAAGTTGCCGTGAGGGTGCTCCGCAATTACAGTAGAAACTTCACAACGAAATATCTGTTTTCAGCGGAGACACCCGCACGCATTCTTTATGGGCAGTACTGTAGTAGCGGTCAAAGAAATATCATTATTTGAATTTTGCAGCTGAAAAACGCAAATCTTTGGTGCTTTCCCTATTGCTGAAAATTGTTAAGTGAATTCTACAAGAAGAAAACATCAATTTGATTTTTTGCAACTAAATCTTAAAATTACTTTCAGTTTTATAGCTTTCACATGATAACCCCGTCAAAATAAACGAATTTTTCAGGCTTTTAGTTCAAAAGTTTGTGGTTTTTAAGGGAGTGCTCGTCTTAGATCGATTAATCTGTTGTAATGGTTGCACAAAAAAGGTGTTAACTACAAAAATGAAGTTCTAATTTTACAGAATTTTCTCAAAAACTTTCGTAATGCCGCGTTCAAAGTTAATTTTCAGAAGAAATTTCCTGGAAAAACGCCGTCCAAAGCTGCCATTTTTTCCAGATTTTCCGGAAATTGTTGCAACGAGTGTTACCGTAGTTTGCCTCTTCCCTTCGAGACCACCGACAGTCTCACGATTTACGGCTCTTTTTTAACGCAATTTGTTCAAGTTTTTAGACTTTTTTTCGCTATATTCGGCTGTTTTTTTTCTGAATATTTCTCCTTAAATGATGGATTCTGACGGAGAAACCGTTGAAGATCTCGAAGCCATTCGTGAGTAGATTGTAACTTGTTGTGACAGTTTCCGAAAAATCTGGAAAAAAATAGCAGCTTTGGACAGCGTTTTTCCAGGAAATTTCTCCTGGAAATCAACTTTGAACGCGGCATAATAATCAAAGGATTCTTAGCATTATGACACGAACTTAAATTCGGTGTTTTTCAATAGATTTTCTAAAGAAACTTCAAGGATTAAATAAATACTTCTGTTGTTAAGCACCCGGCGAAAACCATGAACCCATTCCGGACACATTTCTTGGCAAGTTCTCTTCCAAATCCAGTGTCGCACCCTGTAATGAAGACTGCACGCTCCTGAATTGATCCTCCTTCAGGTATCAATTCAATGATATACCTAAAACGATGCAATTTTCGTTCATTATCAGTTGAGACATTTCGCCATCACTAGCCTGATAATGTTCCACACAACAGCGAAGGAAAGAACGTAGAGAACGCACTGGAATATAGTACAAAGAGAGCAAAGAACCATCTGGAGATGAGGGAAATAAGTCCAATTCTACAATTTCAAGGGCCTTAAAAAGAAAAAAAACGACGGAGGTAAAATACGAAAAGAGGGCGTTTTCAAAAAGGGTCAGTGAGTAGAAAGGGAAAATGAAATTGGAATCTAAATAGAAGTATAACTTTTCAATTTCAAGGTCAACATTTTCTTTCATTCCCGCCACTGCTGTAAATAATTGAACTGCTGAAACACCAGTTTCCATTCTTAAATCATTGGCGAAAAAATTTGAAGCTTCTGCTGTGCTTTCACTGATTCTGGTTATCAAGCATTGGCAGAATAAACAGTTTATTCTTGTACAACAGATAGCCAATACGACGAAACAAATGGAAATAGAATGTTATCTTTAGTCATCATTGGCGACGATTTGGGAGCTGCTGGTGCTTGCTGGGCTTGATGCTTCACTAAAAATAAACATTCATTTTGTCTGATAACACTTATTTTCACACTTCTGGAACGTGGAATTTTAACGATTAATATTTTGATTCTCTACCCTACTTTGCGTTTCTTATCTGTTCTGGCGCTTCTTTCCATTCCACACTTTTTGTTCTATTCAATATGTGCCTTCATTGGTACTTTTAATAAGGGAATCAAAAAACGTGGTTGTTCTTATGAGTATCTTCCAGCTTCCCATACGGAGCAATGTTGAAGGTACCACAAAACCCCAATAATTTAAGAGCTAGATGCGCAGAAATTTTGGCAGCGGCGAAGACGTGAGCGCCAGTTTCCAAACTGCTTCCGCATTCAACGCATTCCATGTACACGACGTGCGCTGTATTATGTGAGAAGGAATGAAATTACCCGATCTCAAATTAAATGTATAGTTATGTATAGCTCACAATAAGAAACGCGACAGTGAACATATTTCCTCACAACTAGAATTTCAGAATAGTTTTCACGGACTACATGAAGTCAGTCCCACTTAGTGTTCACATCGCAAACTACCGCATTCCATATGATACTCCAGCGATGAAGCTCATGCTCTGCGGTAGCATTGATCATCTGAACTCCGCATATCCTCTACAGCGCAATCTATATCTATTATTGAGGAAGTTGCATTTTTTCACTTTCAGAGGTTTTTTTGCAGTTAAAAGGTTTTTGTCATTATTATTTTAACATTTCTTGAGTCTTCTCAGATGGTACTTCAGTTTTGTAGCTGTCTCCACAATTCGGAAAGAGAACTCTATCTAAAATGTCTTGTTTTCAAAATGTCTTGTTTTCAGAAAAATAGTTTCGTGTTAGAATTTTTAAAACAGTTAGAATAATTGTGGCTTCTGAAACTTCGTTGGCCTGTCACTTCGATTAATGAGAACTAGTTACCAAGTGGCCGACTGAACTGGTCTACCTTGTCATAAGAAACTCAAAAAAAAGAGAAATTTGAAAACTCTCGATGTAAAAACCAAAATCTGACGCGTTTACAATAATAATCAGTTGAACAGTAATAAGCTATAATAAGCTGTATTAAAACGAAAAATAAAATGAAATGAACACTTTTAATATAAAATGTCCATTTTTCCATTTGGTACGTACCAGAGTAGGGCGGAATTGGATTTTGGGAACTCGAAACCCGGAATCCGGAAAACGGAAAAAAAATTTTCCACGGAATCTGGAATCCGGAAAACGGAATGTAAAAAACGGCGGAATCCGGAATGCGGAATGCTGCAAACGGAATTTTAACCATTAATGAGGGAATCAAGTGATGTGAATGCGACAATCACAACAATTGAGAATAAAGTATTAAAACTTATAGTTGGGCGGAATTGGATTTTGGGAACTCGGAATCCGGAACACGGAAAACAGAAAAAACATTTTTCATGGAATCTGGAATCCACGGAATCTGGAATCCGAAAAACGGAATGAAAAAAACGGAGGAATCCGGAATTCCGCCCTTCTCTGATACGCACACAGTTTTTAACGGGGTTTATTCATTAAATTGGTTTTAAACGGCTTATAATTTGTTGTCCCAGAGATTATTAGAAATTTCCAATTGAAAGTTCAGATGTCAGCCGGCGCTTCTCAATTTCAATATTTTACTCGATTGGGTCTAAAAAAAACTACCAATTTTGTCAATGCAATTCACTCCAGACACCTATGTTGTACGGATTTCTGCGTGAATCCGATGTATAAAAGAAACATTTTTCAATTACATGACATAGAGCACAGCAAGATCTACATTTGGCAAGGTTGGTCGAGCAAAAATAGTGAACTTGAAGAAGGTTATGAAAAGCGTGGGCAGAGTGAACATTAGCCCCCCTCAATTGGAAAAATAACCCCCCCCCACAATCGAAAAAGATAATCCCCTGCCTTTTCATCGAATATGAACCCCGCTTACAATAAGACCTTCACTTTTCCCCGTGAGAGTTCACGCTGAAAAGTTTAGATAATTGAGGTAATGTATCTCGCGTGACCTCCACCGCCACGTAATGTCTGCCACGTCGCACAAGTGATGAAACAGAAAGGATGCTGCTTCCCGCTTCCTATGCAAGTAATGTTGTACTGGATGGAATGATTTTTATAAAGAACGAACTGCTATATTAAATGAATGTGTTTTGCATTATTGAAATTCTATGTCACTCTATCGGTCGGAATAATTTTGAACCTGGTATCCTAGGCAGTAGTTTGGGGGGGGGGGGGAGGGGCTATAGTTCCTGAGCGGGGGGTTCATATACTTCTGGTGGGGTTCTTTTGTTCACAAGCCCCTCCTGTGAACTTACACCTCCCAAAACGGAAGGGAGTTTATGTTCACGGACTTCAGCCCCCCACATAGGGAAACTGCTGCCCCACAGAAAAATCTATTACGGTGGGGGACCAAACATTATCTTTGGGGAGCTCAACTCCACCTTGGGGTGATCAATTACACTTGTGGGGGGTTAAATGTGTGTGGGGGGCTTATGTTCACTATTGCCAAAAGTGTTTATACGTCCACATTACGCTTGAAAGAGTGTTCCTTAACA
Source organism: Caenorhabditis inopinata (assembly GCA_003052745.1). NCBI lineage: Eukaryota > Metazoa > Nematoda > Chromadorea > Rhabditida > Rhabditidae > Caenorhabditis > Caenorhabditis inopinata. Next base: position 8,413,328 of record AP018155.1, on the reverse strand, counting down.
ATTAAAAAACAAAGCTCCAGGCCGATCTATTACAGGCTTTTTTTTACCGTTTCGCTTTGATGAAAACTGTCTCAAACTGTGTTCTAATCTAAATAAATCGATTTCTTTGTTTGACGGCTCGATTGCACAATTACCGTTTCCTTTTCACTTTTTTCAGTATTTATCATTAACTGACTTTCCAACTGTCAAGATTTTCTATTTTCTTTTTCTTTCTCTTTTTCCAAAAAACACACAATTTATCACTGTACAAACAGAGAAGCGTCTCCCTGGCCACACGATCAAAGAAACGTTACTGTCATCTTCTCAAATATACGAAACATACTCGTCAGACCCTGCTCCTGACCCATCAACAACACTGTCGTCTTCAGTAACTTCAGCATTCACTTTTGTGAATTGATAAGGGATTCTCCAGCTGCTGTCCTGTGATGGATCCAATGAACTTTGGGTTGGACGAATTCTCATAGAAGATGGCTCCTGTGGTTGTTGAAGTTGTTGAGACTGATACCCATTACCGTAATACATGGGCGACCATGAAGATTGGGACGGAGTGTTGTACTGCTGCTGTTGCTGCATGTATTGATGGTTTTGAGTTTGATAGTACGGAGTCATTTGGTAAGAAGCAGACGATGGATATCTAAAAAGAAACGAATAATTAATTTTGACAACTGTGACGATAAGGAAAACTTCCATTTGGCGTGCATTAAAGAGAGAGAGAGAGAGAGAGAGAGAGAGAGAGAGAGAGAGAGAGAGAGAGAGAGAGAGAAATTATTTTGGAATAATTTCCAAAATGAAAAGAGGTTTGATATGCTAAAAACAATTTTAGAACCCGTCATAAAAGGGTACAGTTCATATAGAATTTGCTTCAATTTTTCCGTGTCAATCAAATCAGAGTTTTGATTGAGAAGAAGTGTTGAGTATTCTCGAATAGCTGATTCTAATACGCGGTCATAATAAACTAACCCATAATATTGGCGAGCTCCCTGTGATCCATAGTAACTGGCCAACCCCATGTAAGGATAATAGTATGGAGATCCAGAGCCGCTGCTCTGTCCTGGATACCCTTGTTGGTCACCTTGGTACCGTTGGTATGATGGATCTTGATAACCTTGATAGCCTCCTTGGATTCCACTTTGCATTCCTCCTTGGTAGCTTCGCGGCATTCCTTGATAGTTCTGGTATCCATCTTGGTAACCTCGTTGTCTTTCTGATGGGTAGTATTGAGATGGTAGAGAATACTGCTGATCGTAATTGTCATACTCTTGTGAGTATGGATAGCCAACTGCCAGGGCGGCAATAGAAGCCAGAAGAAGCGTGGGGGACAGCATTCTCGATCTCTCTCCAATAATAGAAACTGATGAAAGGAAATGGAAGAAGGAGGAGCTGGCAATGGGGTTAGGTAAGAGTTCAATGGCGCTCCCCTCTTTTATTATTTACTTCGGAGACACACAGTTCTCGCGTACCCAAACAACCGCTCTATTTTAACTCTTGTGACTAACCTCAGAGTTCAATTGTTTCTCGTGTTTAATATCTTCAGTGTGTTATTTAGAAAAAAAAAGAAATAGAAGATCAGCATCTAAGAAGTTCAACCCCTAATTATTATCACACTACGAACCGATTTTTTTTTGAAAACTTATAAATATTAGGGATTGGGTTTCAATTATGTTCATACCAGTGGAAATTTCGCGGCTACTCCGCTGTTTTGTAACATTCTAGGATGTCTTATGTCTTCCTTCACATTAAATAAGACGACTGGCACTAGCCACAACGAATATGACATTTCCAAAAATGACGATTTATTCAATACAATCACTCGACAGGTTGAATTCCATGCTAACCTAGGTCAACTTTTGCGCGAGGTTTGGGAGGGGATACGAACTTGAATTGGAAAGGGGGAGCGACGTTGAGCTTTATTCAGAGATTAAAGTACCTATATATAAAAAAAAACGATTTACGCTGCAATTCGGCAGCGTTTTTTTTTACATAAAGAAATTTAACACCGTGCACCTCGCGGCAACTGAAAGTTATTTAATTAGAAGTCACGAACTTAATTAGACAGTGACCGAATCTAGATTAGGCAAAATTGGACGTTTAGGCTTGTCTTTAATTAATTATTCTAATTAGGTTAATTAGTATGTTCTGGAGTGTTCTAGAACTTTGTGGAGCATTCTGGAATGTTCCAGAAACTTTGGAAAACAATGTCTATTAAAGTTGTAGTTTAGCACTTATGAAGCTGATTTTTTGCATGTGATACACGGTATATCTCCAAAATTTTTGACTGTTTATATCGTTGTTAAGACAGTTTTGTAAATTTTGTGTGTATAGTTCTACAGTATCCCAAGTACCCAGCGACATCTTAAAGATATGGTTGCGAAGAGCTCGGGTGGCCATGATTCGCATATCAAAGTAAAATGCCCACGCTCTTTAGAGTTATTCAAAAAAGCGTCCTGGACAGACAGACGGAACTACAAGCTATTCTTAAGGCGGTATTAATGTATTCCACTTTCGCATCGATCTCTAGACTTTTGGCGGGTACAAGACAGTACACCCCCGGAGATTTCAAGACTTCAATCTTCCCTGAGCGAAATCCTTTGTTACTCGGATTTCATTTCACACTTGGCATCCGGCCGGACCATGCCCGGTGCATAATTGAGGAATAGTGATGAGCAATTCCATTTGCGATAAACAACGAATTGATACGGTTTAGAAATAAGGCGATAGCGGGCAGATGAAGTCGCTTGGAGAATGTCGATCCGGCTACTTAACGATTTCTGGTTTGGTATTAATTTGTTTTTTGGATTTCCCTATGGACAATAAAATCGCAAAAAGCGTTTTTTCTCGCAGAAGATTTTCTTGCAATTCGAACACCTGTTTTGCTTCGAATTCACTTCTAGTGCAACATAGGAATACGCCTTCATATGTTTTCATTGTGCTGAAGTCTTGGACAATATTCAGAGCCGGGGTCTCGACTGCCGGAATCAGCATTGAAAATTACTTCGGAAAACTCGTGATGTTTTCGTTAAATCTGGAAAAGAAGTTGGCGTGGGATATTTTTTCTTTAAGGAGATTTTAAAGCACCAACGTTATTGGGGTTGTTCTAGTCCATAGCGGGCACATGGAACCTGAAGTTGCCCTTTTTAAAAATAAACAGAAGACTATTGAAACATCAACGAAATAGAACGAGCATACTGATATTTAGAATACAGACAGCGTGATCTGAAATTTTAGTTTCACAAGTCTGGCCGGCAAAAAGCATTATAGACTTCGTCTTCGTCTCTGCTAGTAGCATAATTTTTTTTGTCGCGAGAAGTCTTTTTGCTTATAACGGATCCGTAATACTCTCCCCTTCGCCATCTTAAATAAATTACCCAGTAGAAAACCTTTTGCTCGACAATCTGCTAACAATCTAGTCCTCAAAAAATGTGCAGCATCTCTTGCTCTTCCTCTCTCAATCATCTTTAGGCTTCCATTGTGCATAGTCACAATGGAATCATTCTGCTATAATTCTTGTACCTAAAAAGGGTTCCTTCAAAACTACAAACGTGTTGCGCTTACAGGTGATATAGCCAGAACCATGCAACGACTAATCACTAAAAATCTTTAAACAACTCAGAGAATTTTGGCAAGCAAATGGTAGTTTTCTACGATTTTGGCAAGTTGTTGCGCGAAACGACAAATTGGAAAAACGGCGGATTGCCGCCTTATTTTCATCAAAAAAATGGATGGCAACTTGCTAAATGCTTGCTAACGATGCGGATAGTTGCTTCTGGTTTGAGCATAAGCATCAACATGCTTCCTGTTTGCAATTTGCCTGGTTCAGAAACAGCAAATTGCAATTTGCTTGCAGGTGATTACTGACACAAAAGGTGTGTTGGCGTGATTTATAATATTCCGTATTAAAAATTCGAAATTTTGTTAAATTTTCTTCGTGCTTTAATAACTATCAACTATCTATTTAATAGTTTTATCAAATTCTAATCGGCTGACTAATTAAAATTTAATTGAAAAAGTTTTTTTTCCTGTTTTCTTTTAATATTTTAGTTAAATAATTTACGATATCTTTATGTAAAGTTTCTTTTAAAGTTTTGAACAAAGAAAGCCATGGCTCATAATACTCCGCAACTCTCACATCATAAATGCTTTTTTTATTCATAGTAATTGAAAGAATCTGCTCGTGCTCGTGAGTTTCGAAAAATAAATAAAAGTTTAAAAATCCGGGAGTCATAGAGTATTGGCCTTATTTCCACCAGCGCCTTCTAATTTCGCTGCATCAAGGAATGTGTCCATTTGTCGAGAGAAAATGGTCGAACAAAAATAACTATTATAAAAGCTATAATTCTCAAAATCATTTCATCAGGAGCAATAGACACTATCGCCCTACATTTAACAAATTCTCAAAAATATTTTTTTTAGAAAAAAAATGTGATGTGAACAATTAAAGAAGTAAAACGAAATTCCATTTAAAACGTCAATTTTTTAAAATTCTCATCGCGAAAAACCGATAAATATTCATCTTGTTCTGATTTCAGTTCCAGGAATTCATCGCACAATGTGACCTCTGTAGCATATAAGTTTTTCAACCGTTGAAATTTTCTAGCAAAATGAAACATTTACAGGCGTTTTTATGCATTGCTTGGAACACAGGTTTCCCTTCGGGATACTTCATACGACACAGCCATTTAAAAGAGAAAACAAATTCTACATGAACTCCGTTCATCAATATTCTCTGAACAAATCTGTGTGACTAGGTAATAAATTGCCAATTGTTTTAAATTTAAAAAAATGTTTATTACATGACAATTATTTTAAAAAAATCAGACAAAATTGCCAAAAAAAATAGCAGGGCCGTTCAGGGCACAGTTGTTTGAAAGTACCAAGTTCAGTAGTCAACTAAGCTGGCAAAAATTGAAAATGCCAGAAGTTGCATACTCCCTATTCCTCGAGTGATTTCCAGCGTATTAATCAAGGGCCACTTGACAAAAAAACCATCAGTTATTATTTCAGTAAATGAGATTGAGAAAAAACTTCACAATAATGTGAGCCCTAACCGAAATCAGTCAAAATCATATTTTCGATTTCTTTCTAATCAGGAAGAATATTGAAATAGAAAGTGGCTTGGTGCACTTTGTTTTTATCCTATAACCAAAATCTAATTAAGACATTGATTTCAGACAACTTGCCACTGCCAGAAATGCATTTTTAACAATTACTTTTCATTAAAATTTCAGTTACATTAGTAATGTTTTACTCTGAATCCGATTTTCATGCAAAGAAAAGCCTATTGTCAACGGTTGCTGCAAAATTAAATTTTCCGATCAGATAGGGAATTATTACTTTTTCTGATTATGCTGAAAACAATTTAGCCACATTAAGCTTCCGTATGACATATGATACCATGGTCTTAACCGCATTTTTCCTGTCCCAACGATTGAGCTCCCTTCCTGAAAATTAAGAATCCTAAAGCATTTTTTTATAAAATACTCGTATAAACTATGAGAAATAATCTGAAGTCGCTTGTCAAATTTAAATTCTCTGGAAGGACCAATGAGAAGCACTTTTGAAAAGTTATTTTTTGTAGCGATCAAATCGATATACCGGGAAAAAACATATTTTAGAATGTGTCGTGCCAAATTGAACATCTATTTTGTGCTGAGAACTGGTACTGATATGCAACTTTCAATATACGAGAAGGAGTATTCGGCCGATTTGTGCAATTCAATCTGATTTAAAAGAACCCGATAGCATTTATATCTTAAGCAAATGATTCAAAATACAGATAAAGAGGCATGTGGATTTCATATTAATGAGAAGATGTAGTCTGATTCTTGCAAATGGCCATGCAAGAGTTGTAACTTGGAAAGTTGTTGGCGTTTCCAAGAGTTCCGTAAAATGAGAATCTCATGCAAGTGCTGTACTCGGGAGCCCAGAAGTATTTGTCGCTTTTCTCACCTCCAATGGCGAACTTTCCGGAATCGTAGACGAGATTGCAAAGGTAGTCTAAAATAACATCACTACATATAGTGCAGTTAGTGCTCCATTGTGGAATTTGAATGCAAAACGGGCATTATCTCCTTTCTTTCAGAACCATTACTTAGGGTTAACAATTTTAACTCACTGGCTGTGGGACAACAAAACGATTGGATGCAGTTGTGACCCTGTGGACACGTATTGGCCGCAGGGGAACATCTTACTGGTTTCAAATGGTCCGTGTCGTATGTGGCTGAGCAGGCAGCTGAAAAATATGGTTTAAAATTCTTCACTACTAAAAATATACCCTTCATTTGAACAGTTTCATCTGATGACTGTGAGTCCTTCTGAGCTTGAGCATTTGCGCATGCTGTCTTACACGCTTGTGCACTCGTAAACCGGTTAGAGTTGCCTCCGCATCCATGATAGTTGAATGGTTGGCATGTTCCAAGACGTGGGAGATAGTAATACATGCGAGAGGCACTGTTTTCGGAGCACGTATTCCCAGAATCCCGTGACGCGAAGCAGTCGACGTCATCAGAAAGAACGGAGGCAGCGAGAAGGGTGATAAGCTCAATTTGGAATCATTTAAAATTGTAATTTGGTTTCCGCGGGCACTACTTTCGCGTTTGTCAATCAAAATTCGTTCTACTATTATAAACGAAAGATATAGGAACTATTAAGTTGTGTAAAATCGATAAATTTCCAATAATATATAAGATCCTATGAGAAAGATAAGGTACCTTTTTAGAACTAAGCTATTTTCTTATTCTCCGATTGAAAACTTACCGCTGTTAGTTTGAATATCATTTTTTTATTTGTACTCAATCTCAAATATGAAACACTTTTAAATAGTCTTAACTATTCTCTCCGCCCCTTCAAAGTGTTTTACTGGTTACTTTGTAACCTCGCCTCCTCCTGTGGAGCAGCAGTCGATTTCAAATTCCAGTTTCATCTGACCCCACGCAGCAAACATTGTGTATGTATTATACATAATCTAAGGGCTTCGTCGCATAGCTTCTTCTGCACACAGTTTTATTTTGAGACATTTTTTGTGTGTCTGTCTCTCGCTCTGTGTGCAGAGTGCACATTTGTTCTGGGAATTTTAGAAGAACTAGTTGGTATTATTTACTTGTTTTTTTAACGCGAGGAGAAAGATGAGGCATTTAATAGTGAACGGAAACAGATTTTAAATGCAAATAGTTATAATAATCAGAAAACAAAACCGTTGTTACCGCTGTTTAATTCAAAAATGAAGTGAAGATTAATTGTAGTTTAGACTATTCCCAAAGATAAAAATCGTGAATAAGGAAGTTTCATTAAAAAAAACAATGCAGTTACTATTTGCAGGAAACTTCGACAGCTCGTGTGAGTTGTCACCAATCCACCATAAGAACGCGAAACTGCTCAACTTCCATGCATGTTTGATACAAAGGGACTAGAAACAGCAGCAAAAAGGCGAGAGTAGAAACGTCTAAAAGCTAAAACACCTGCAGAGCCAAGTACCAAATACCATTTGCAGAACCAAGTACTTTCGCAACTGATTTCAAGACAATTTTGTGTATATTTGTTACTCCTTGTTGAATCCAATTCTGTCCAATGAAATATAGGTTTCAAACATTACGAAAACTTTAAAAAGAATTTCGGAAATTTGCAAATCTTTGAACTGCTTAAATTTTTCTTTAAAAATTTTTAACAATATTTGAAACCCATTTACTAAAGTCTGCCTATTTCCTTCGAGGCAGATTTAAAGAATAGTATTGCAGCATTATATTGTGTAAATGCAATGATTTACATGTGCATCACTGCGCAAACATCGTGCCGGCGTTGCAAAATAGGCCACGCCTCTTCTAAACGCGGTAATTTTGAAGATGAACATTACCCTTTCTGGCGGAATTCCACAAAAATGTCATCGCATTGAGCGGTTATGATCAATTACGAAGAATTTCCTTGTTCTCTTCGTGTTTCAAAACAATCCGGTCAGTTTTTTCAGAAATGTATCGTGAAAATAAATATTTTATTTCATTTAGCTGAAGAAACACCGCACCAACCGACAGTCGTCAAAGAAATCGAAGCCCCAAGACCACAAAAGTATTTGCAACCTCCGCCAGAACACGTTCCATCGCCCGTACCGCTTATAGCTGCTGCAGTTGCATCAACGAAAAAGAAGTCGTGTCTCTCAACTAATAATTCAAAAAGAGAACCGCCACCACATCCTGCACTTCGTCGAAAAACTGTAGCCTTCGGGAGAACTGTCAACGTGTCTCAAACTGTTGAGGTTAGTAGTGAAAAAATATAATTTTTTTGTACTTTTTTACTTTATAATATATTCTTACTTCTCAGGGAACTTCCCGGAATCACAGAAAAGCACTCGCCAGTTCTTCGGCATCTTCTTTACCAGCCGATCAAATTATGGCCGAAGAAAAACCGGAAGAGGACTGGCGCGATGTGATAAAAACGGAGCTGGAGACAATGAAAAAAGAAATGCAGGAAGAGACAACTAGGCGGCAAGAAGAGCTTAACGCACAGAATTTTGCAAAAATGCAAGAATTGATGGCACAGTTCTTCCAACGTTAGATTTTTGTAAATGTGGGCTGATATATTCTTTTTTTTTCAGAAATAACCATTCCTAAGAAGCCGTCCATTGAAGAAATTGAAACAGATAAAGAAAATTTGTATGATACCGTCCGACAGTCGAGGCGTCAGGAACCTGCAAACAAGGTTAGCAATCGTTTTTCAAATTAATGCATAATCAGGCAACTCGATTGAATTATGTTTACAAACGATTTAAATCCAATAGTAGAACATTTTGCAACCAACGAGTCTTTATTACATACTAATAACTGCTAATTCCACTCAAATAACTTCTACTTAGGTTCAGTGAAAGAGAAAACAACGTGCTTCTGTGTCATCTTAATATTGTTGAATATTGTTAGATTCTAAATTCATCAGTTTTCTAATAATATTGCAATCGAGTTTCCTGAGTAATTAATTTTCAGATCGCTATGGCTCGTGATGTACTTAAAAGAGAAGGGATTATATCTTCAGAAGCTTTAATTATTGTAGAACAAAGGGTTCGGTCTGATCCCATGTTTAGGCAGCAAATCGACAATGTTCTTGCAGATGTAAGTCTTATTTCGAAAATTTGAAAATTATAATGTATGAAATTCATATGTTGCAGGCTGAGTGTGATGCGCACAGAGCCGCTTATTCTCCAACGCCGCCAATTTCCGAAGTGCCACATACAAATGGCGCTGGTGTAAATCCAGCACTGATGAGAGAAACTTTGACAGTTGAGAGGAGTATTCGATTTGGAAATGGACTCTCATCAATTGATTCGAGACAATGGACGACAGAACGAAGTGATACCAATGGTTTCTAATTTTGAAAATCAAACTGACATTTCCAGACCAATACCGCCCTTACGAACCAGACCCTCCTTATCAATCTACGTATCAAAAAGGACAAAGTATCAGTTACTATCCTTCAGAAGCGGTCACCAACAATAGAAATAATCGACCTGGTTATTATTTGGAAGGAATTTCAGACGAAGAAGAAGAAACCGTTATTAGTAGACGAAACAAAACTAATTATGAGCCAATAGCAACAGAAACAGCAGCTGAACGTGAACGGCGAATTCGAGAGAAGTACGCTCGTAAAAAGTGAAATCGATTTTAGAAAACTTCAAATTTGAATTTTACTTGAATTATCCTGATTTTTTACGGGTTTTCCCGCTTAACCACTTATTGTTTTACAGAGACTTCAACCAAATAAAGTGATCTTATTTAATCGTTTGTTAATTTATAAATCGTAGAATTTTTATAAGGACTAAAAACTTGTTTAGATAGTCGAAGAAAAATTAAAATTCAGACCCTCTTTCTGTTTCTTAATATTTCTCGACGTGACCTTCCTTTGTCTAGTTTTTACTCTAAAACACTACATGTAACAGAGTGTACGAAACTAGGGAAAGAGTATTTGCCAATTTTCAGTTCTCAGAATTTTAAACTACATGTTTATGAGTACTTTTCTGAAGAAATCGTTCCAAATGTTTCAGTGTTGTTTATTGTATTTGAACATCGTCGTTCTCTGACTAGACTATGGAAAATAAAACATTCACTTGATTTTCATATCGAATCATTTTTAACCTACAAGCCGTCTTTAATTGCTTTGATGCTTCCTCCGTTTTCATTCCTGAAATTCTATCTTATTTATATTTGCTCTCGATTTTTTTTTGAGTTCTGGTAAATATTGACTCAAATTAATTTTAGAGAGTGGGTGGAACTTTTCAAAATATAAAACATTAGGTAAATCTTTTTATTTGCAAAAAGTCTATTTCCATTGCCAAATTACGGGAGAGCATCTAGGTGTCTGGTCTCCGCCTAGTGTTAGTTCGACAGATACAATTCCCTAATTTTTCCTAGATTAAACAGCTATCAAATAAATTTCGTGTTCAACGTCCCCTTCTGTTTCGAAAATATAACAGAAAAGTGATTTTCCTCTGCAGAAATGCGACATATTCTGATAGCCAGTTCCTTTTTCGTCTCTGTATTGAGTTTTGATTGCACACAGCCAAAGGACAATGGAAGTGCATGTGGTGGAAGTCAAGCAGCAAGATCATTCTATTTTGATACTAGAACCAGTAAGTGACTAAATAGCTTTTAAAATAACAAATCTAATAAACCGCCATGGTACTGAAACGGCTTCAACGTACTTTTTTATTTTCATAGTGAAATAGTAAACATTCTTGAACAGTCTACGAAAAAATGTTTGCTCCGCTCCGTTGACGACATTTTGGTTATTGTGAACCAATTCAAGTCGAAGTCGTTTCAGTAAACAGCTGCTCCGTTCGCCAAATTGAACCAATAGTTTGAAATATTAATTCCCCTTAGCAGAAGCTTTTCTACCATTTGAAGAAATATTTGTGTTTATTTTGCGGACAACTTTCTGATTTTTGATTAGAAAAGTACTTTGTGACGAGAATTCAGAAGAATGATTTAAAAAAATTTCCGATTGTTATTTTAATTTTGAAGTTTGGTCACTAAAGCGAGGGAAACATTTTCTTTTAGAAGTCTGTCAACCATTTCTTTACTACGGCTGTGGAGGAAACGACAATCGCTTCTCTACTTCAAAAGAATGCCAAAATTCATGCCAAAATAAGAAACCAGCCTCTGTGATGCCTCCCGATACCATGACAGATCATTCGGAGTCGGCTACATCGCCAAACTCGCCTCCATTCATCCCACAGGGAAATTCCCATAACCAATGGAGAAAAGCGGAAATCTGCGGATCGAACTACTTAATTCCAAATGGGAAGTACATTCTTTGCTCTTCAAAAGAACCGTGTCCCAAGTTCCATTCATGCGTGAATGGGGCTTGCTGTCCATCAAAAGATTACGTATGCTCTCTCAGAGATGATAGCGGGAACTTTATGGACGGAGTTGAGGATCGTCCCCGATTCTCATGGAACAATGACGTGCATAGCTGCACTAGATGGAGCTATTACGGAGCAAATGGAAACTACAACAATTTTCCGAACTTCCAATCTTGTATGAAATACTGCCAAGACTCGACAAAAGTTGATATATAATTTTATTTCGGTTTTTAAATGTCGACTGTTTAAATGTTAACAATTTGAAACACCCTCCAGAAAAATATACGTTTTCCCTCGTGTTCTTCATTCCGCATTGCTTCAACTACTTTTTCTGTTAGCTTTAAAACAATTTCGCACTCTTCTGCGCCTTGAATGAAATTCCGTGTGATTGATTTGGTCTGTCACATTTCTTGCATTCATTTCTATACGTGACTTGATCTGATTCAATTCACCAAAGAAAACAGTGATGCCATTTTTCTGTGTCCTTACTATGATCTATTAGATTTTCAGACGGACATGAAAACGATATCAAATTGATGATGCATATCTACCTATTATTAAGCGAATAGTTCCGTCTGTGTTTCCGTCTGTCTGTCCAAGACGTTTCTTTGAATAACTCAAAAGAACGTGGCCTCCTACTATGCGGGATAGAGTCATGGCCACTGGAGCGTCTCGCAACCATATCTTTAAGAGGTCACTGGGTATTTGGGATACTGTAGAATTATACACACAAAATCTACGAAACTGTCTGAAAAACGATATAAACAGTCAAACATTTTGCAGATATAGCAATCTGGAGGTCCGTGTATCACATGTAAAATATCAGCGTCATATATACAGTTCCGTGCAAAATTATACGAACCGGGGTGATTTTTACCAAAACTCGACTTCGGATGATCCGATTGACCCCAAAGTTTCAGGGATTGAGAAAAACGCTTAAAAAATGAGTTTGAATAATAAATTACGGTAAGCAGTAACAGTTGCGAACTTATTTTTGAATTTTTCGAAAATCGGTAAAATCCGATTTTTTGGTTTTTTCCATTTTTTTTAAAGTATTATCGTTCTTTTATGCATGAATATTGTTATTAAAAATGGGTAGACTACGTGGCTTACCTAATTTATCAGAATCTCAGCGATTGGCTATCATCCGTGGTCGTTAAATGGGTCTGGACATGACCACCCTCGCGAAGCAGTTAAAGACTTCTAAATCGGTTATCTGGGCAACTTTGAACACTCGAAACCGATCGAAAGGTACTGGAAGACCTTCGAAAACATCACCAGGAATCGACAGAATCATTGTCAGGATGTGCAAGAAAAATCCGCGGTTGACAAGTACGGATATCAACTCGGAACTTAATTGCCAAATTGAAGTCGAGATTAGTTTTTTGGACATTTCTCAAAAAACTTCAATCGATATGGCTTATAGGAGTCCAACGACAATGTCAAAAGACGTGTGCGTGATTCTGGACTCTTCTGAAGGCGCCCAGTGAAAAAGCAAATGACTTCTGAGAAGAACCGTCTGGCTCGAGTACAGGGTACATGTACAAGGACATTTTCGAGAACGAAATGTTGCCATATGGAAGGTCTCAGATAGGTCGTGGTTGGTTGTTCCAACAAGACAACATGTCAACAAGTCAAGGATTGGTTCGCACAGCGTCAAGTCAACCTGGCCAAGCCAATCCGAATCCCATTGACCTGAATTCCATTGAGCATCTCTGGGAGGTCCTTGGCAGACGTTTGAAATCCAGAAAAGCAAAAAATTGTACCAAAAAATTTGAGCAACTCAAGGAAGAATGGACCAAAATTTTGCACGGTACTGTATGTGCAATACTACAAGTTTAATAGACATTTTTTTATCAATGTTTCTGGAACATTCAGAAATTTTCTGGAAAGTTCCAGAATGTTCTAGAACAGCGCCGTAGTCGCGAACTTTCCACTGGTGAAGATGTAATTGAAATCACTATTTTTTTCTACTAATATCCTGTCTGAACTTTATTTCCTTATTTCGAAGACCGTCGGCGCGTTGGCGCGGGAGTGAAAGAACATCGACACAGAGAAAGAAAGAACAAGGAAGCTGCGTGTTTTTGTACGGTAATAATGGTTTGAAGGCTGAGGTAACAGGAAACGCAGTTTTCAAATCTTTTCAAAAATCACGAGTAACAAACTTCAGTTTCAATAAATGAAGGTGATCTAGATAAATGAAAACATCCTGATATCTGTGATAACCTTTTTACACATCATTATCAACCTATGATATTCCAAGAGGCAACCCCGCAAAAAATATAAGAACAATAATTCGTAATTAACAAAAACGATTTATTCAAACAATTCGCTTTTCGCAAAAACGACTGACGAGTTATGAGATCGGAATATGTTTGGCGCTATTTAAGCAAAATATTTAATCTGAAATGCTATTTTAATTAATGAGTGCGTGGTTTGCGTTTTTTGTAATACGGAGATCGCTAGGCCGGCCCATAACTTTCTTTAAAATTTAAATTATTTATTGGAAAGTGTTATATTGATTTAAATAAATAGAAGCACATTTAACAAGGAAAACAGCTTCGTCCCGTTGTTTAGGATTCGCATAGTTATTTATAATGCAATAGTTTTCTTGTAAAATACAAATAAATTCTCGTTTTGTGAAATTTTTCGAGTCATTGTTTTGATTTTGAAGAAGATTATTCAAAATTATGGTATAATACAATAACTCCCCCCGTTTAACATAAAAGTGACCCCCCGGTGGAAAACTGTGGAATGACCCCCCATCTCTTCCCCTAACGCCAGTTTTTTCCACCAATTTTTACAATTTTCATAATTATTTTCGATTTTTACGTGGCATCATGAACTAGTTTCATTTTCATTTTTTCATTTCATTTCGTCTGAATCTCATGGAAATATTGGAAGGGGGGGATCATTCCTGGATCTTCTGGTGGGGGAAGGATTAGTACTGTTTGTTGGGGGTTGATTATTGTAGATTACCTAGGATCCAAATGTTCCCCCCCCCCATTTCAACTGGCGGGGGATTAATATTGAATAACGACTTTGTATAGAAGCCCCCTACAGTAATTATCCTCCACACCAATTTTGATAATGAATAACGTTGGTTGGGGGGCTATTATCGATGGTGGGGGGCGGTTGTAGGTTGGGGGGCGATTCTTGGAAATTACCAAAATTATTCTCAACCTCCTAAATTGTTGTAATAAAGTGAATCAGTCTAAAAAAAACAGGCGAGAAATTAATCTTGAAGGTTTACACTCTTATTAAGAAAATGGGTCAAGGAAATTAATTTTTTTAGCCACGCAGTATCTTGAGAACATATCTGTAGAATTCCATCAAGTTATATGTCTTAAGATGGAAAAAGAAAGAAGCCTGAACACGAATAGAGAGTATTCCGTAAGCACTCCTCCAAACATGCATAGGTTCACCCGCATTTTTTGAATTATTTCGTTTTATGTTAAGTTTGAAAAAGATTTTGCCATTAAAAAATGTCGCATTTTGAATAATTTTGATACACTAAAAGGAGCTATGGAAAAAAAGTTTGAAAAAATACCTGTATTTGTTTGAAAAATAAGGTGAACAATTCCAAAAAAAATAGGTTCACCTTTATTTTTTTGTATTTTTTCCTGTTTTTTAAGTATTGTTGCCGCGCGGCTGACTGTGAATCAAAAGCTTATTGAAAACTTCTACCTTTCTTTAGAATACCGTTTTTTTAAACAGACTACAAACCAGGAGGCTCATACCCGCTGTTAACTAACATTTTATTCAATGTTTCTTTCTGGTAATGCCTTTTTTTGTTCTTCTTTCCGTGTGAACCTATCTTTTTTTGGAATGTTTTCGACGTAATTTTTTAAATAAATAAATGTAATCAAACTTCATTTCTTTTAAATCAAATTTCACTTATGTGCATCAAAAAGTATTCAAAATTGGACTTTTTTCAATGACAAAACCTTTTTAAAACATAACCGAAAGCGAGACAATTCGAAAAACATGGATGAACCTATGTTTCTTTGGAGGAATGTAGATGCAATTTCGCAAATTTTTCAATATTTTTCTGGGGGAAAAACCGATAGTTATGAAACTCGATGATTTCAAACTGATTTTTATTGAAACAGGAATTGCTTTCTGTTGAAAATCTCTATATCTCAAGGTTCAATCGAAATGCAAGCTAAATAAGTGACTTCATCATCCTCTACTCCCATCTCCCCTTCCCCAAAGTCTATATTGTGAGTCCAAGGTCATGGAAGGAAAGACAAGGAGATTGTATGGCAAATTTCAGATCACAAACTACGATAAAGTAGACAACGGGTGATCGAAACCACTTTTGAACGAAATGAAATGTTTCATACAATCGCTTGTCATTATTTGCCGTTTCTTCTCAACTTATTTTTTCGCCACTTCCGTAGTTAATGTTTCCAAGGTCAGTACCTGAAAAAAAAGACAAAGCATCTTCAAAGGGAGATGACCTATAAGGTCCAGCGGCGCATCTCTCTTCCTATCCCGCCCATTTTCACTGTATTTGATAAAACGGGTTGGCGTAGGTGGTATATAAGCTGGAAAATTCAAAAAAATCTTCAACATGTCCCTTATCATTTTGGTGTTTCTTTTCACGTTTATTACTATCTTATTTTTCTTTAGAAATTAGAGATCATTGTACCTTCGTTGGCTTTCCACTGCCATGTTTCCCAAAAGAAATTCGACGTTTCCAGAATGAACAAGCTCCTTATTCTCCTAATTCTCGTTTCTGTGATTGCTATGGTCTCGGCTCAATGGGGAGGTCCATATGGAGGTTATGGAAGATACGGACCTTATGGAGGACGCGGACGATACGGATATGGAGGACGCGGACCATATGGATATGGACCAAGTTGATTAAATCGGAATTTATCCAAGTATACTAATCGGATACTCTCTTTTAGGATACGGATATGGTCCAGGACTCGTCGGAGCTCTCTTGGGAAAGTAAACGAGCCCATCCACAAATCAGAAGCCAACATCATGGACGATACTCTCCTCTCTCAACATATTATTCTGATCATAACTATGATAACAAAAAATCCCTATAAAAACGGAAACAATAAATATATGGGTTTTCATTGTCTCTATGAGCTTATTTGTATATATTATACAAACATTTGCCATCAGATAGAAAGAAAAATAAGAGAACAGAAGATATGCTTCTTAAGTGCTACTGTAACTTATAGCCTTCACCCGTCAAGCGCCTTTCCGGATTCGATACGTCCCAATTTGTTAGCCGATTCTGAATGTTTTCGCGAGCGCAGTCGCTTCGAACGTGAAGCGATGAAGCGGTAGGAGTTGATTTGAGGGCACGAAGAAGACCGAGCATGACGGACCTGAAAAAACAGCTCTTTTAAATATGAAAAGAAACTGGGAGTATGTTCAACTTTCACAAGAAATACGTGAATGAGTTGCATGATGAGCTGCTTATTTAAGCAACATTTTTGAAGCTCATCTGCGCTGGACACCAGCGACGGAAGCGGTGACTGTATGATAGGGAGCCCGGAGCATTAGCTGCTAATGCGCATGCGCGAGTCTGACCAAACTGCATGGCAACATGCCCATTTCATGCCCACTCCTATGCTCGCGTAACTATTGGAAATAACATTAAGAGTAATCTGTTGTTGACATTTCTATGCTGACTGAAATCAACGGGAGAATGGTTCAGAATATTTTATCAGAGAATACCCTTTGTATGTTTTCACAGCAATAATTGCATTTATTGCGTGCTATATATGTAAGTTGGAAAAAATAATTTGCAGTGTTTTCAAGTTTCAAAAAAAAATAAATGAATCACAGGGGGCGGCAAGAGTATTGTAACTGAATTGAAAAGCTTCATGTTTTTACCTCAGTTTTTACAGTAATGACGGTTCCTTCTATGAACCGATCTTCATCCGTTCAACACTCAGAATTAGTAATGTTACTGTCTGGAGGGCCTTCAAACGTTATGAAGCAACTGAGGATAATACAGATCAATCGAAAAGCGCCGCCGGAGGACTTCCATTATTCTAGAGCGAGTCAGAGCGATTTGGGAAAGGATCAGACGCTATCGTCACAGAAGCATGCGCATGATGACGGAAGAAGTCGGAACGAGTGACCAAACTGTGAGAAGAATACTCAAAAATGTGTTGGAGGTGAACCCATATCAAGTGAGAAGAATTGGTAATCTTTTGGATCGAAACAAACTTGCTCGATTCCAAAAATGTAAAACGCTTCTTTCCGGCAAGCGACAAGGCTGGCACGTGGCGACCGTGTTCACCGATGAAAAGCTATTCAATTTGAAAGCGGAATTCAATTAAATGGAAAGACACCTTTGATTTTTGTGGAACGAGATTTTGGTGAAAGTCATGCTTTCCTTGTCCCAATCTCACTGTGGATCGCAAAATTGGACTTTCCAGTAGAACGGGGCAATCTGTCGCCGGACTACCTCCGTGCCACCATCGATGAATACGCGAAGAGATTGGGGGGGGGGGGTTCTTCTAGAACAGAAGTGCGAGAAACAAACAATTATAATTTAATTTGGTTATTTTTGTTTTTCTGGTAAATTTCTATTAAAATTGGAAGTTGATTCGACTTTTGTTGAAGAAGTTATACCGTTTTTTTTTATTACACTACCTTTGCCGCTCCCCGCTTCGAGTTTTTGATAACTTTTTCGTATAATTTTTCAGGAAGTAAGGAGGCTGGAATTATTTAAGCTAGGATGTCTGTGGCTCTAGCATTAAAGCCGAAAATATTCCATTTCCTAATTTCAATCGATACCGATGCACGTTTTATGGTGTCTCACTCAGAACTCTCTAGAACTACGCGGAGGAACTAAAGATGGTTAATCACAGTGGTCAGTGCTGCAATTTCAGATTGAAATAACTCGGTTCGCTGAAGCGTTCAGCAAATTCGGAAAACGGATTCTTTATCAGCTTGTTCTAATCTATCGATTCACATAGGTCTGGTATGGAAACTCCATGGTGAGTGAACAACCTTCCCTAGTAAGCCGAGCATTTACATAATACATTCATCAAACACAAAATTTTCAAATGAATTACGATTTGAAAGAAAAAAGAAACCGAAACACTCACATGTTCCAAATAACTGTCCTTGATCTCGGAGATCATAAAACTGATGAGCTTGTTCCAAGTGGCACATACTTTATCCTGCAATTAACAGAATCTTCTTACATACTCATCGACGCCTTCCTATTTCGCCTATTTTTCCACTGAATTTCTATGATTATCACACTTACATTTGCATCCTTGCAAAGGAGATCGAGTAGAACGTTCTTAAAAATGAGCCATTTCTCTGCGGTGAAGCTCATTGTCCGCACGTTTCCGTGTTGACGTCCAACGATTCTAGAAGAGCATCATATGTAGCAATTCTTATCATTTTGTGGGGTTACGCGTGTCAATTAATGTGTTTTAATGCACATTTTTGTCAGTTTTAAATCCGCGTTAACCATAATTCCTTTCTAATTGATACCTGAGAATTTCCACAATTTGGTCTGAACTCTCGACTCCTTTTGACAGCATGTCTATGATGCCTGAAATGGTTAATTTGTTAACAGCTGCCTGTATAAGCTATACCTGTGATGAATCGTTGAAATTTTCCAATATGAGTTCTGAACTTCTGTTCAACTTTTAGCTGCTGCTCATTCAAATTTTCAAGCTCAAAACTGTACGCCATCTCTACATCCTGCTCCAAAAAGATTGTCAAGAACATTTGTTCGAATAACGCGTATTTGTCGTCGATTTTCTGATACGATTCGATGAGTTTAGCGATATCTTCTTGCTCACAGATAAACAAACGGCTTGTGTACCTGAATTCGGGATTTGTGTGTCAGTGGAGTAATAGAAATCGACTAACTTGCTGGAAATATATACATGGTCTGCCTGTATTGACGGACGTTGTAGGCGTCTTACAAACTGTTGAATCCGTGCTGAATGCATTCTGAGAATAAAGAAAAACAAATGGAATCTAGTCCAAGAAGTTTGCCTTTCCGATTTCAAAAGGAAGTGTGAGAACAGACAATTTCAATTGTGGAATTAGATTAGAAAGTCCAGAAAAGTTATAATACAAAAATTAAAAATCATGGAAATTTTTACAAGGAGTATGCTCTTAAAAAAGAGTATGCTGGAAATGCTGTGAATTAATGAATCCGAAAAACGTTTCGATATACATATGAAGAAATTAAGATTCTCTTATAATACAGATTGAATTAAAAAAAGCAGAACGGAGCTTATCTCATAGTTGCCTTTCATCATAAAAAGCCAGTCCTGAGCAGGTTTGCTCCGAAACAGGCGAAACATAAAACAGCAAAATGCTTTCTAGAAGTAGCTCGTTTCTGAGAGTAAACAGAAAAACGCGTAGCTGACTTTTATGCACATGGTTATATGTGTGGGTGGGGAAAACACGAACGACCAGTTCCTTCGTAAAGACAAAGTGCGCTCCAATTTTCGGATTTTCCCATCCAACATGAAATAAGTTAAAAGTTGTATTGAAAACCAAACGTTTTGTCATCCTGGCAGAAACACAGCGGAGAACAGGCTCTGATCAGAGAAACAAATGGAAAAAAGTACAAGAAGGGAAAGTGAGCTTGAGCGGATTATAACCACACATTTATAAATACATATGTATGTAGATAGATACTAAAAATAGTTTGCTGAAATGGTGAGAGAGCCATGAGGAATTTCGACCGACGATGCGCATCGTCTCGCGAAGCGAATGTAATATTTATGAAAGCACACCTCATTTCATCACTTCTTATCGTTTATTGGTTGGTGGGAACGAGGGGAGAATCATGGGAAATAAGTGATACAGCAAACTGGATTGAAACAAGAGTTTCGAAGGACTCACTCTGGTGGGCGGATCACATCTCAACCAAAACAGAACAGACTGGTAGCATTTTCTTGCCACCACCAACCCCTTGAAAGCAGGTGTTTTCTAATACTTAAACCCCCCCCAGCTCTTTCCCACTTCCCACCTCCACCATCTCACTACTTGTCAGTGTATGTGTATGTATGTTCTGCCATATTCGTATTATCCCGTTACGTTACCCGTTTCGGCTCCCCTTTAGAGTTCTTTTAGACGGTACCGGTTGTAAACCTGCTAATTATGATGTAACTATGAACATCATAAGACATCCTAAGTTTATAGAAATTTCGGTGTGGACTGATCTCGCTCTATCCTTGAGCTCATCGTGTAGCCGAAGGTATGTATACTTGAATAGCAAATTATTGCACTTGGAATGCCGCTCGTTTTTCAGAAAAACTTGCTCTTATAGTCGTAAA
This sequence comes from Caenorhabditis inopinata, assembly GCA_003052745.1. Classification (NCBI taxonomy): domain Eukaryota; kingdom Metazoa; phylum Nematoda; class Chromadorea; order Rhabditida; family Rhabditidae; genus Caenorhabditis; species Caenorhabditis inopinata. The sequence continues at coordinate 8,392,700 of AP018155.1, read as the reverse complement.
CTGATTTTTTAAAGTTACTGCTGTAAAACGCAGAGAAAATCAAAAACAAGCCAAGAATACAAAGTTTAAAAAGAAGAAACCCAAATGGTCTAGAAGCAAGTATTAAGAAAGACTTGTTCTCAAGTAAGGGTCTACAAAAGACAAAGACAAAACGTCGTCTTCAAAAGTCGAGTCGTCTTCGTTTGTCTTTCAGTTCGTCTTGCATTCATCTCACGCAATAAAACAGTTGTCAACACACTGCGTCAGACGAATTCAAGAAGGTGAGACGAGACGGCCAAAATTTCGCACAAATGGAACGCTTATTCTCAAAGATTACTTTGCTTTTTCTGTAATTTCAATCAAAATTCAAACAAAATCAATCAGACACTTCGTTTTGCGATTACAACGAATGTGATTGTTTGAGTAACACTTAACGATTCTAAAAAGGTGGAGACGCATTTCCCATAATCCGAAATTTGTAAGCCATGGTTTCAAATGTTCTTAAATATTAAAGTTCAATGATATTTTTGTGATTTTCACCGACTATTGGAGAATGTTCCGGGTTTTTATGATATAATCTAATAAGTATAAGTAATTCTTTAATATTTTCTTAATCCAGGTTGTTGAAGCAAGGAGTTTCAGATTAAAAAGTACTGAACATACTGAAGAATGCAAGTTTAAGTAATTCCTGATAAACACCTTGCTCTTGATGAAGAACTAGATCCAATCTCTTTAACACTCTTTACTCGATCACATGTATGTATATAAAATGGGTTACGAAATAAATTATTTCTTGAAAACCAAACAACAATGAATCTGAAAACTTCAGGCGTCATTACTCGAGAGAAATAGTTGGTTGCAGCAATCAAAAATTGAAGAGATGACATTTTGCGTCTCTCACTTCGTTTTGCTGCTTATAGATCCTGGTTGTAAATATATTATACTTAAATGAAGCCACGGATTGCAGTAGGAGGCCCATTATTCTGTGTAGAGAGTGAGGAGCTGGCATAATTTGATGGCCATATTCCCAAAACAAGCGCAAACTTCCCATGCGCTTGAGATTTCACCCATCAGTTTCCCGCGCATTACAGGCGACCTCCACGCAAGCACCAGTTGCGTAACTGCAGCGCATTCCGCCCCATTTAAAGCCCATCCTCTGCGCTGTTATATGTTTAATAGTGGGGAAAATGTTCAGAATATTGGCGTATAGCCCATAAACTGTATGAGCACTAATACCCAATGGTTTTCGGAGCTTCTAAGCCGTTATTGTCTTGCATTGTTCTCCGAAATAGCCACATTTGTGCCCTCAAAATGTTGATGTATGATGTCAGACGCTTTTCGTTTTACGAAAAAAAAACTCGTTAAAAATAAGCGAGCCAGCTCCGTGTACCGACCATTAAGCTGGCAATAGTACAGATCAAACATGGTGACATTATGAGTAACCTACACGAATTCAGACGTCATCGGTGCTTCCACCTTATTTTCATAAAACTTTTAAACTTCTAAAAATGATTATTTGTATTATAAAATGCGTTGACTCGTTGAATGAATTCTTCGAGGAAATGCTTGGCTGATTATAAATAAAATAATGCATTAATACTGATGAAAGTCATGATCTAATCAGTAATCATTCATTTTCTATGCCTATTTTGAGATTCTATTTTGAAAAAATGCAATAAGTATTACTGAACTGTTCTAGTTTATTTGAACAATGAACACTACGAGCACATTTTCACATTTTCTAAGAAAAAAAATGAATTTTTAATAAAACATTTTTTGTTTGAAAATTATATATATAAAATGAATGAAACACTTTAATTAAATTCTAGATATTACTCGAATCGCGCTTCTCAAATGATGCTTATCAGGGACAATTTTTCCTCAAGTAAACGCCAAGACGATAGTTCGAAACTAGTTTCAGAATTCTGTTTGAAAAATATAACTTTGCTATTCTTTTTTTACGATCATGCACACCTCAAATTCAAGTTTCGCTGATATTGGGAAGTACGGGAGCCCGGCTCTCAAATTTCAGCCAAAAAAAGGGACGGCGATCAGTGAAAGATAAGCCGCTACCCATTGAGCGAAAACTGACTGATTGTTATTCGTAATTCTTTGGTAATAGCGAGAATCACAAACTTATAAATAAGAGCTTAACTGAAAGGCTACTTCATGGAATACTTCAAGTGTTCTCTAAAAGTGTTTTCAACTAATGTTAAAGATTTTTTTTCTTGGAAATTTCTATAATATTTATGGAGTTATACAATACACTTTTTGTTATGCACGAGCGTATTCAAATGCAAGAAATGCGTTTTTTTTTAACATTAAAATACATTTTAACTAAACAAAAAAACTTCAAAAATGACATTTGTATACGCACTTTAATTGTTTGCACCATTTCTTTAAAACTGGAAAAAACAACTGTAAAATTTAAAATTTTAGTTTCAGTTCCCACTTGATATGTTTATCTGGCAGAATACGGAATGAACCCATCGAAATTAACAAGTGGAAATCTTCGTCTCCATTTTCCCATTCAGCTGAGAAATATGTAAACTTCTCTCGTTTTTCTCAAGCGAACGAGAGTCTCAGGAGTAAAACTGGACGATATGATGAGAAAATACGAAAAAACAATTGTGGAAGTGTGGAAAATCCAACAAAGAGATACAGATAGATACGCGTTCATGTGCAGTTGGAAAAGTTATGTGTGAGTGAGAGTTTTGGGGCCCGAGGAGGATGCGATGTTGAAAGATCTAAGCTCATTCTTTTTGATTTCAAAGGCGGATAAGAGGAAGCAGAAAGAAGTGGAAGCCGCCATCGAAGAAGTAGCAGGGGAGGCGAAAGCACAATGTGTATTTATGGGCAGAAAAGCTTTGAAACATTTCGTTTATGGGATAGCTTAGCCGTGGTTGATGATTGGGATTATAGGAGGGCAACTAGACATACTTCAGAGCGAGAAAGAGATTAAAATCTCATGCGGTGTTCTGTGAGCAATAGACGGTGAGCTAAGGCCCCAGGAAACCAGAGTAGGGCGGAATTGGATTTTGGGAACACGGAATCCGGAAAACGGAAAATGGAAAAAAATTTTTTCACGGAATCTGGAATCCGGAAGACGGAATGAAAAAACGGTGAAATCCGGAATTCCGCCCTTCTCTGCAGAGTAGAAGGATTTTGGTTTAGGGATTTTGTGGATTTTGTGGATTTTGGGAACTCGGAATCCGGAAAACGGAAAACGGAAAATGGAAAAAAATTTTTTCACGGAATCTGGAATCCGGAATACGGAATGAAAAAAAACGGCGAAATCCGGAATTCCGCCCTTCTCTGCAGGAAACCATCGCATTCCTATTCCCAGCGAGAATTCAACGCATCTGCTTAAATCACTATTAGAAATTCAGCGAATATGTAGCTCAAAGAAAGGGATACGGATACCGAAAAAAACGCTTATTTCTGAGAAAATTATTCAAAATCGTTGATACTCTTGTTTTTTCTTAATAATTGCAAGATTTTAGATGCTCATTTTCATCATTACTGTAGCCGTCTTGAATCTTAAGACAACTTTTTTATCGAATAATTTTCTTTTTATTCATTACGTTTTTGTGGTGCTAAAATGCTGTTTTCAATCCAGATCCACTTACTTGAGAATATAAACTTCAAGAATTAGCTATTCGGCTCATAAGCCCCTTCTCTGAGCTCTCTTCAACTTTCTTTAAGGAGTTAGGAGTCTCACGTGGCAAGCTGGAAACTCTAAACTGAAACTATGAAGCTTTAAACATTCTTGTTGAACAGAACGAATATTTTGGTGAATAGCACAGCAAAATACAAACTCTTTGGAAACAATTTTGGAAGTGACAATACAAAAAACAACAAAAAATACGGTTATTTTGGGCGCATACATAAATTTTAGTTGCGAGCACGTCCGAGACCAAGAGTTGAAAACTAAAACATAAACAATCCGCGAAGCTGTACTGGCGTCGACTAATAGTTCAGGAAATGGACAATGGCTCTCAGGGGACGTATAGAGGCCCGTCCGTCCGGCAGCCGACATCACTCCGCAGCCAGATCACTTCTCCGGGTGCTTCGCCTTGCGCCTACTTTTCTGCTCCTCCTCCTCCAACCAATTTTCCATTTTCTGACAAATCGCGCGTTTTGATGTCTGAGGCACGTGCTATTGAGCCCTGCTGGTTAGTTGGCCGATGACCGCGAGAGCTAAAAAAAAACCAGAAACAAACAAATAGCAATAAGAAATCGAATAAAATGGGAGGTTTCAAGCCGATAGAGTTGAGAAGAAAACTCGATGCAATTTCTTCTTGATTCAGTTTTCCTGCTTTTCGCCACTTGTAATCAATCTGTAATGAAGTCAAAGCACCTGGGCAGTCGGGTGGTGCCAGCCTTTGGATTGCAATGAAGTCTTGTCAGCAGCACACAAAACGTCTCTAAGCAGAAATATTACTGAAATGTGGGAAGCCTATGTAGCTAATTAATCTGTCACGCAAGCCTGAATACTCCCTAATAGAAGGGTAAACCGTTTACTCTAATTTCCGAAGCTTTAACATTGTAATTGTTAGTGCTTCCGAATCTAGAACCAATCAAATAATCAAATTCATCATTCTCTATTGCTTTTTGATCGAAGAAATGCAGGTTGATTGAATATGGATAAGCGCCTGAAATCAAACATAATTGATTTCAGAAAAGGGATTTCCGATAGTTGTGTTAAGCAACGGTGTAAACGTGAAATTTATCTTTTATTTTTCACTAAAAGTAAGCGATGTCGGTTTCCATGGTATGATTATCAATTCTCAAATTGTCAGTCGGGGATAGGGATTTTTGATGACAATTTTACCCTTTTTGAAACGAAATGTTTTCCAAAAATACAACACAAATAACACTTTCGGAGGATCATCTTTGGCGCTGCTAGGGACCAACGAGGCATCTGCGTTAGCTTCAAGCCCTGCGACAACACATACAAAGAAACAATGAAGTTAGAATAAAGTGTTTTTTGGGTACATTCCGAGAATGTATTTGGATTAATAGATTATTCGAAAGAAATAAGAAAACGAGTAAAAAGAAAAGGAAGTTGTTGTGTGGGTGGACACAAATAGGAGAATCCGGAAACTATCCTTCTTTGAACGTCTCCCCGATTGCAAACTATTTCAGTGTTAGTCGGAGCCCTTGCGCTGTTTTGTGAAATAAATTTATGTGAATGGGACTGGGCTGGGTGGGTTAAACAAGTGGTTAGCTCATCCGGTGTCGGTGAAGCGAGTCTCAAGCAATGAGCGCGCCCGTCTACAACACGACGAGAAACTAGACGAGGCGGGGAATGAAGAAGAAAAAGAAGAACTAATCCTTTTTTGTTATTTCGTTTTTGCAACATAAAACACGAGTCAATTCAGTTTGAAAAGAAAAAGTTGGTGAGAATAAGAGTGCACGACTGGATGTCCGAAGGATGCTATTAACAACTAAATAACCAGGAAGAAGAATGAAAGGAACTGCCAAAACAAGAGACGAGTCTGACGGCAAGAAAATTGGAAAACGCTGGAGGAGTGGGCGCTGTTGGTAGAAAACCGAACTAGTGGATGATGGAACTTCTGATAACGAAAGTAGGGATTGGAGCAAAGACAAGCTAGAAAATAAGAGAACCGCATAGCAAAGTGAAGCGCGTTTCCTTGAAACCGGCGTGCTGCTCTTTGGATATTCAGTCTACATATAAATGCGTTTCGTTGATATTCATAAGAGAAGCCGAAGAAGAAGCACTTTTATAAATGTCTGAAAGTGGCCCCTACAATCAGATTAATTCATGTTGAATTGACTGGTCTTGTAGGAGATCAATGTCGAGAAAAACTTGTCGAGAAGACCTTGTATGAATTCGAATCACATTTTTCTGTGTGTGTATGAACTCTGTATGAACTTATGTCTGTGCAGTTATGAAATGGCGTAAATCCAAATTCAACTGCACTGAATTGTCAAAAAACTTCACACGTTTGATCGTAACTTGTTCATCAGCGAGGCTTGGCACATATTATCTCCAAGGTATGATTCAACAATCAACACGGTTGAATAGGACGCCGATGTTTTTTGTGGCGGTTTTTTTGCGGAGGCATTCTCAAAACACTTTTGGATGCTCAGAAAGAGTTTCAGTTCTATTGAGCTTTACTATTCGCAATGAAAACTGTAAATATTAATAGTCGAAGTAGAGGAAAAAGGGAGAAGATTTTGAATGGTTTGTTGACTTTTTAAGCTTGTGGATAGTTTCCTTTTGCTCCGTCGTGCATTACAGTAATCCTTACTTAGCGGTGGCTGAAATCTCAAAAGTTGCTTTATATGCCTATGCATAAAGGAGCTCGCAATAGGATATGACTATCGTTTACCTATATAAATGACAACATCTGACGATTATGCTCAAATTCTGTTTACTTTTTGCCCTCTACTGATTCTGTGACATTCTGCTTTCTACATTACAAACAAATGTAAATCCGATGACCGAACTTCTTGTGACTCTCTATTTTTAGAAAAACCCAGATTTATCACAAAAAGAGTAAAAGGAGTAAAAGATTTGAAGAGGATGATACATCGGATAATGACTGTGAGTTGCATGGGACTGAGAAAATAGCACCAACGCGTATTCTCTGCCCTCGTCAGGTCTTTGATCCTACAAATGAGAGGAAATAGATACGTCTTCCGAAAAAAACATGCAGGTTGTTTGAATATTGCACGGAAAGGGAGATAATTGTTCCGCGCAAGCTTGCTTTCCTGTCTTTTAATCCCTACCCGTTCATTCCTAGTTGTCTCGAGCCATTCAAATTTTGTAGGCTTTTAGGCTTTAATAGGCTTTTGCCAATTTCATGTTTAAATCAATCGGTTAAATCGAGAATACGGTGTGCACCTGTACATCGCCCGCAAACACTTTAAAACGTGTAATTCTATCGGAAAATATATTTTGTTTACTTCCTCCTCCAAAAATCGCTAATAATCATTAACCATCGGAACTCGACGATGTTCTTCACTTCACTAATCATGCTTTTTCAAGATGTAAACAACTTTAATCTTTCTTCTCTATTCATTTACTCTTTTAATCTTGCTTTTGTGCTTCTGATTCCGTTTTGTTCGTCGCAGACGCAAACAGACTCATGTGACGATGTTGATTCGCAGGCGCATCATAGTCACTATTGTGTGCGTACAATTCAAATTGATTAACTTTGTATATATTCCAACGAATTTTTCTAAAAAATGGTTGAATTTAAAACTGCATAAATCCCTTGTGACCATTGTTCGTTGGTGCCGCCGAACCACCATCTCTTCTTCTATAGTTCAAGTTCAACGTCGACGAACAGATTACGAAAATTTTGAAAGCGAAGTATGTAAGGCTGGATAGAATGCAACAGAACCAAGGCGACGATCATAATACAGATCAAACCCAATCAATGAAAAATTAAATTCAATTAATCCTTTGAAAAATCTGGAGAAAGAATATAGGACAAGTTCAAGAAGCAACCCGCGGTTGACAACATCGGGGAAAATTTTAGATTAGTTGTTCCAATTAATTGTTTAAACTTTATAACTCTTACCTTTTCTAGCGATACAGGTTTTCACTTTATTGGTTTAGAATATGGTTGAACAGGTCTCATCTCATTTATTATCAGCTTCCCCTTTAATAATTTCAAATAGAGACTTCAAAGGAATTTTGGTTCTGTTATTTCCAGCTTTATTTCAGGCATTGAGAGATCCTTAGGAAGTCAAAATATTTCAGAATTCATTGACATCAGAACAGGATGCTCGGAGATCTATCTCTGCGTCAGACGAATTCGCTCGGAGGCGAAATTGCGCACCAGCCGGAAACAGAGAAAGGCGGAATTCCGCATTCCGCATTCCGGATTCCGCCGTTTTCTTTCATTCCATCTTCCGGATTCCAGATTCCGTGAAAAAATTTTTTTCCGTTTTCCGTTTTCCGGATTCCGAGTTCCCAAAATTCAATTACGCCCTACTCTGGCCGGAAAGGTGCAATTGTACAAATTTTTCTGTTACGCAGGGAATACATGCTATTCAAAAATAGTAGCGATATGATAATGTTCCAAATGAACAAGCATTATCTTAGAGAACCACCATACATTTGACGAAATATCATGAATACAGGTTAATTCTCTTTGTTATAGGCGGTACCAAAGGATTTCTGCTCCGATTGGATGTCGCTTCCACCCTAGCAACCAACGTCTTACGTCGTCAATTAAAAAACATGTGTACCAACACAATTTCTATCTCTGCGTCTGACGAATTCTAGACGATGACAAAGACGAGACGAGACGGTCTTCGTGGAAGCCTTAATGAGAACATCTTTGAAAACGCGATAACATACTGAGAACGAACAAATGCAATCAATGTGGTACGGGGTTTCGTCTCTCAGCGAAACAACAATCCTTAGCACACCTTGATGAACGTCAATGTTTGCCCTCGACGCCACCGTGCAGGTCTTCTGAGGTCTTTCTCTAAAATTCAATCCGATCCAACATTTGCGGGAGCATCGCGAGAAACCAGCTTGAGAGAAATCCAAAAATAAGATCAGCTCCAGTCCATCCCACTATCTTTGATTCACATACTTCTGGTTCCATGCCAAGAAGATTTCTGCGGTAATTCATTAATGCTATTGATTATCAAACAAGGTAATAACGCTATTTTAACCATTTTTGTTGCTTGTTTTCACTTAGTTGTCTCTATTTGAACTATTGTTGATTTTTCATTGTATCGATTTTTGCCAATTTTATGAATTCTTCAATTTAATTTCAAAATTTTTAACACATCTAAAGGCTGGATGATAAATAGTGTTACACGTTAGAAACGTTATAAATGTCTTCAAACTAGTTCAATTTTCACCAAAATTGGACAGAAGTTTATTGAAATGATACAAAGACAATTTTTAACAATAGTTTTCAAATCGCCCTCCTTTGGCCTTCACCACCGCTCTCAACCTCTTCGGGTAAGCGTCCACCACGGCACACAAGTTGTTGGAATCCATTTCGTCCCAGGCTTTCACAAGCGTGATCTTCAGAGTGCTCAAACTAGCGTATTTTTTGGTGAATCCAGATTTTTGCATCTCAGCACTTTTTCGGTATTCTCAGGCAAATAATATTTTAGTACAAAACGTGAGAGGTTAGGCAGTGTTCAATTCATAGAGCTACATATGGGAAGTCATCTATTACATAAAAATCAGAATTTTCGATTCAAATGTTTCAGCAATGATTTAAAACATTTATTTTCAGACAATGAAACATATTTTGCACTGGACAGACTCGTAAATAATCAATAGTACTAAAAAAGAAATGTTTGTTAGGTAAAACGAATTAAATGTTGGTACATTGAAGGGTACTTCAGTGAGTTTTCGAAGAAATGCAAGCCGACTGAGGAGGCATTTTGAATTGAAATTGCAAAGAAGCATGGTTGACCCGTGGCATAAACTTTAGAACATGAAAGAAACTACAACTAGCCCTAAATGCCTTCTTTGTAGGGGTTTACACGTGTCAGCAGTTGGAGTAACAGGTTGATTTTGAAGGAATTAATGGGAGGGCGATTATCGTTTTTGTTTTTTTTTCCGCATTTGAGGAGGAGAAGATGAGAGAGAACGAGATCAGCTTACAGGCGAAGTGGCACACAGACATCATCTAGTTGCTAGAAAAGAGAAAAAACACGGATATGATAATTAGAATTAGAACGGAGCTATCCTCACTTCTTTGCACTTGCAACTCTTCACCTGAAAATTGAAAATCAGTTGCTGAAAATGGACCATCGACAAGCTGCAATCCCACCTTCACAATCGTTTTCGTTGCAGTGGGCGGCGTCCTGCCAGGACAGTCTAAAGTGATATCGACATAGTCGTACTCGGCAGGAGCACAAGCCGCACAGCTCCGGAACGCCGCTTTCAGCTTTTTGGAGTGCATTCTTGGTATGAAGATACTTGCGCATGTACCATGGCAAAGTCTAAAACATGCTTGATAAGACGTGCGGAGCGTTAGTTAGACATGGCCTGATAAATACAAATTTCTGTTATTGTATGGTTGCTTGTTTATGTTTGAATAGTTCACAGGCTATTGCCTTCAAATTTCTCTCTCTCTCTCTCTCTCTCTCTCTCTCTCTCTCTCTCACACACACCTTTTCTCTCTCTTTCTCTCTGTCTCTTTCTCTTCATTTTGTTTACTACTTAAAGCATAATCAATAAAGGAATTCATCAGATTTTTGTATTTTTGTAGTATAATAGAGGAATAAGTAGCGTATAGTTCATTCGTATTTCAGTGCTTTTTCTACGTTTCTTATTAAAGGCATATGGAAGCCAGAATTGAAATTTGAAACCTATTGTAATAATCACCTTGATCCTATCTTAATGAATGAGCTATTAGTTGGGTAGTCTAGAAAGTTATTGTATATTTTTTCAGAAGTATTAAGTTTCTAGACACGAAACAATGAAATGTGTTTTCTACTGTTTCGCCGAAGTAATCTACAGCATCCCTCGAATGTAGCTACAATTCCTTTCTTGGAATTTTTAAACTGTTAAAGAATTATTTATGTATTAACTCAACTAAGGCCTTAATTTTAATTCTTCGGCTCGTCTTTTGTAGCGAAATGATAAGACTGGTGAAGTGCAAAGTTTCAGAACAATTTGTAGCGACTCACCGGTTAACCACCACTTTTGTCAGGCATCCGTCCACTCGGATTCTTTGTTTGAATTTCTGCCCGTCACACCGTTGATTCATAATCAATGCATCTGGATCGGCAAGTTGAAGTAACGCGTGCTTTCTTCCTTCTAATACAGTGTCTCCGTGCTTGTCTGGAATTTTTCTGGAAATTGGATTGAGCAATCTCTTTCACCACAACCAACCATTGCAAAAACAGAATGTCATAGACAAAAGGAGACGAAATTAACGAGAAAACGGATACAATCATATTCGGGGCTCAAGATCTCACACTAAATAGTTTTAAGGAAAAATAAAAAAAAACATTGGCGTTAACCGGAAATTTTCTCAAGTCAAGCTTGCGTTATAAACATTAAAATATTAGAAAACAATGTTTTACGTGTACATCAACTATTTTAAGATACTGTTGAATTGTTTTCTGGCTCTTTTTTCATGTGATAACCTAAAATTGCATTATATCAACATATGAAACTGTCCCGTGATGAACTGTTGCACCGATACCCCACATACTGCTACTTTTTTGGCAGCTCTAAGTATTTTTTGAATGTGAAAATATATCAGAAACTTGCTTTTTTTTTCAACAAAGTCATAAAATCTATAAGCAAATATTCCATTGGCTGCCGTTTCTGTGTCGTGGGTGTAAAAGTGAGACAAGTGTGGATGAGCTGAGGGAGCAAACCTATGATATCAGGTAACTCTAGAACACGAAACACACACACACACACACACACACACACGCATCTTCACGAGTCAACTATTACCAACCTTTTCCAATTTTCTTCAACTTGCTCACTGGCTTTCGATTCTTTTTGCGATGGTGTCGGGTTAAATGGTCTACGTGAGATTGGCGGTCAACATTGTTTATATGGTTGGCCTCTTCTTTTTCATTGCTCTCAAGTTGATAAGCGGTGCCGAGTCGAAAACGGGACTCTACAGGAGTTCCTTTTAGTTGAAGGAACGCGTTTCTCGATATTTCTTGGAATGTTGGAACGGCCGAACTTCCATTCACTGAAGACGGAAATTTGAAAAACAGTGGAGAACACGATGACAGTGCTTCAAGCTATCTTCTTTGAAAATCACAAAAATCACTTAATCGGGTTCATTTTTGATTATTCATATTATTTTTTTTTCGGCGCATAGAGTATACGAATTTTTTTGTGAACTCCGGCCACAAAAACAAAGGAAATATATTGATCATTCATTCGCCAAATTTCTCTGATAGCAGCATCGTTAGCTACACTAAAATCAAGGCAAAATCACAAACTGACCAGAATAATTAACATATCCATCAAGAATCTCTACAGTCGGCTGTCGATCGTTTCTGTCTGTGGGCGCTGCCACGATGCCACCTGCTATCCAGCATATCAAAAAAACCGCATAGTACATATGTCGCCATGAAAATGATGATAATAGTTGTAATTTAGATAGTAAACAAAATGATGATTCTGATGCGTTTGAAGTATAAAAGGAAGAAGGTGATGAGGATGATGATGATAAGATAGTTCTTCTGTATCGTCGTTGTGTTCGTGATCTGTCGTTCGTCATGGCTGCTGCTGTCGTCGCTTCGTCGTCGTTCGATGTCGGTATTGGCGACTCTTGGCACGTCGGAGACTCGTGCTCTCGCTGTCCGCTGCACCCACTCTCATCATTGTTATCCTCGGTTCTGAGGCTCCGTTGGCCACGCCCATCTGCTCGTTTCATCGTAGTTAAGTTAAAACTTGCAATTGGTCGATCATAGATCGATTTTTTTGCCTGAAATGGGCATCGAAATTATGAATTTGTATTATTTTTGGAAAATGTGGGTGAGTGGGAGCAGTTGTTTTTTAATCGATCAATCAATATTTTCAAAATGGTGGTAATCAAAAAATAGAAATAGATGAGAGGTAAGGAAAAGGCGTAAGAAAAGCAGCGGTCGGAAAGAGAGAAAACTGTCACCCACACATGCACACTTGCATACACGCACCACCATCACGCATATTTAGACCGGCATATCGCTATCAGCGACTAGCGGACGAAGCGAAGATAGCACCGGGCAGAGTGCCCCGTCTCGCAGACGCCACCGTCGAATCAGTGTGCAGTAATGGAGCAACACACGAGTCTAGGGTTTCGCTCCAAATATGCTGATACATTCCATTCGTTTCGTTTTCCACCCCTACAGCCGGTCGCTGGCTGACCTTTTATGATCGCGCTCCCGTTTTTTTCTGCTTCGTTCAATGTTTCTTCAACCAATTATATTTTAATAACGCTGGTGATAAGCATCGAAAGCGTTACACAAAAAAAGTTTTATGAGTTTATGTAGAGACCTTCTGACAAGGAATCGTCGTTCTCCCGTTTACAAACCACCAAAATACTGCGCCACTCACGAGCATTCTTTTGGGATGAACTTCTAATTTCCCAGCTTCACGCCCATCGAAAATATTTGAGATCTTCTTTTTCTCTGCGCTTCCACCCAAAAATTATTCTTAACGCCAAAAAATGAGTGATACTGATCGCTGCGAATACTGCGCATTCTTAAAATCTGCATGAAAAGAAACGCCCCACAAACTTTGCATCTGGTGCGGTGACATTGATAGCGTTGAAATAAGTAATGAAGCAATTAAGTATGTTGTCATCACAATGACATTGCACTATAGTCCCCACAGAGGTTGGCATCGAATAACATTAATAGCAAAGGAACTTGAAAAATACAGATTCCCAGAAGCCTCTTGGAAAGTAATGCGACTTCCGTTTAGCAAAAATAAATCACCGAACGACTTTGTCTGGAAATGCTCAAAAGAATATATCGTTTTGTGCTTAGCTATACATCAACGTAGTCTACGTTATTCAATTTGTTTCAGCTAGCAACTTATTCAATTTCTTTGGCTGGAAACACCATGAAACCACCTGCCAAAGTTATTAAACTCGACTTGTTGCACAACTACTGAATGCTGATGCCAATACCGCAGTTTCTTTCCAATTACTTCATAAAATAAAGTTATGAAAACCAAAAAACAGATGTAGCCACGCCAAGTTTCAAGAAAGCAACACAAATTCTTGCTGAGAAATTCCAAAAAGTCAATTCGTATTGATATTTGGTGCTTCCAAACGCAATAAAAGAGCAACTTGTGATCACCTTGACGTATTTGTGAGATCCAATCGAAGAAACTCACTCTCTTCTGTCTGGGCGGCGCACACACTTTCTTGAAACTGGCGTCATTTCCCGGAAAGACCAAAAGCGGGTCGGTTTCCTTCATCATACTCCATGTCCCGTATTTTGTGCTCGGTCTAAATTATTCAACCAATTAGCTCATCTAATTCGCTTTATAAGATGTAAACAGACGAGAAAAGGGTTGCGAAATACTTCGTCGTCGTCGTGCAGTTCTTCTTCTCGAATACTTGTGAGCCTTGACGCGGATGGAGGGGAGAGGAATTCGAAAAGAACGCTTCATTGGAACAGTGCGAAATGGCATGATGCATTAAATCTCAACACATAACTCATGAAAAATGGACGGAAATGGAAGAATTAAAGAGGGAAAATGTACAGGACAGGCAGGAATATGCAAGAGAAAACAAGGAGAGAACAATCAGAATTCTTTTTTTTTTTAGTTTTTTTTAAATTGAGACAGAAGGAATTGTTGGCACGGGGAACACTTGACTAGAATTAAAGAGAAACAATTAATCACAATGACAATGATAAAATGATAAAGATGAACAGGCAATAAGAAGAGATCATAGTGGAAGGAAGTATGGAAAACATGAAGACAGAGAAAAATCTAGCTCACAACCAGCTATCACAAAAAATAGGTATGAGGAACAGAAGAAACGTCATTGATTATTATTTTTTCTCGTACAACTTCTTCAATCTTTCCATCTCTCGTTTCGTGTTGTCGTGAGATTGGCGCTCCTGAAATATGAAAGCTTGCAAACTGAAAAGAAAGAATGTATTAATTGGTCAACCTGAATAAGTTGCTTTTTGAGCTGTTGAGCGAGCATTTCAAGTGCTCGCTTTTCCTGGACAGTACGCTCCAGGTGAGTTTGAATTCGTACAAGTTCACTGGACTCCCGTTCATTTGTAGACTCGCGCGCTGATAAGGGTGCCTGAAAGTCCAATTTGCAAAACGCCATTTTGTTGATTGGTTTTTAAAAAAACGACAAACTAGTTAACCCAAAGTAAATAAGGAAGTTCCGTACTTTTCTATTGAGCTCATCCATTAGAGGGGACCGCAGTTGCTCGTCGGATTGGGCTCTATTTAGGCATTTTGGGGGGTTCAGCAACGTGCACATATTGTCGTTGACACTGGCACTCCCAAGTGTATTTGGACGGTTGTTATGCCTGAATTCGATTCATTGCATTGCTATATTCTTTCTGTATTTCAAGTTTACGACAAGGCTCACATGTTGCTTGCTCGCTGCTCAAGACTCTTTTTGTTGGCCGTGAAACTGAAAGTGCGTTCGTCGAAAGAAGATGCTGGACTGCTGCTAGCGCTATTCGTCTGGTTCTCCAGCTTCTTTTGACGGAACATCTCATGGTACCTGCTGCTCACGCGATGAAAACCTTGCTTGAAACGCGTCTAAAAAAAAGACTCACGTAATCGGCTGTTTCGCAAACGCATCTGGAGTTAGCATCTGCTCGATTCCCTTTACTGCTGGACAGTTTGGATCTTCGCAACCCCGACGAGGACTTCCGTCAGAAGATGGCGAAATCATAAGAAGCCTAACACACTCCGACACTGCAAATTGATCACAGATCTTATCAAACGACAGTGTACTGATTGGCATTGAGTCCATTTCCACTATCCGGCTTCCTTGACGAATTCCAGCTTTCCAAGCCAGTTGATACATCTCAACGTCTGTTACAACACCTTCGTCCTGAACATGGAAACCCCAATGGTCAGTTGTCTTTAACCTTCGGAGAACCACTTCCTTTGCCTCGTCTCCTTTAGTAACGTTTTCTAAACGACGTATCAATTCGTTGAGTTCCGAGTCTGTGCATGTTTCTGAATAGCAACGAAGTAGTAATTGATCTCCATGATCGTAGTACAGTTTCAGCCTGAAAAATGTTTCCTAATCTTTATGCATACTTTTTAATATTCAAACGCCGGAATATAATTTGATTAATGTGACCATGCATATATTGAAAAAACGAACCCCGTGTCACTGTTAGCCCATCCGATGATGGAATGTGTTGGAGTGGAGAACAGAACGATTCCTGAAGGACGTTCCAAAAGCACGATCCAGTCCTGTGCTACTCCAAGCACACAGCTGACTCTCTGGTTTGTGGAGTAGTCATGAACATCAACCAACCATGATAACGCTCCGCGCGGAACGTGATTAGTTGGTTTTGGATTGTGTCGCTCTTTCCGCTTCACACTGCCTCCGAGGAAGCGACCTATCATTATGTAGTTGTATTATCCGAGAAAAAGGAAGTAAGGCTTACTTGCTATCTTGCTGGCTCCCTCATTTTGATGAGGTCCTACATAGTTTTCCACTAAATCTCGAAGAGCCTCACGGCGAGTTCTTGCAGCCATCGTCGCAAACTTCTTTGAGCGATGCACCGCATTCTCCGCATTGATAACTTTAGAAATAATAGCTTATTTAGTTGAAAAATAATGGTGACCTACTTTTGGTTAAAAGCCAATCATGGAACTCTGCACATTTACTAAAACAAGCTCCCTTTGGTACTGGAGGTCCGAATGGAGGTACGTCTTTGGAACGGCTCACTGCCACACTGTACGTCACATTTTCAGAACATTCATTATGAACTCGAACAATGATAAACACGTGTTGGAAGTGACTCCGCACAGTTATTGGAGAGAATGGAAGGGCGCCCGGTTCTTGGAATACAATGGTAACCATATCATTGCCAATGTGACGCTTTCTCGATAACTGCTGCCTGTTACTAGGAGTGAATGGAAGTAATGTCGACACATGAAACATGATTTCATGCGCCTGGTATTCAGAATAAATGGACTGTGTTCCTGTGGTATCACCACGTGTGTCCAGACCGCCTTTGTACGCCTCAAAACCCTTCAAAGTAACCCGTTGGCCAAGAAAATCTAAAAACTCGTCGAATGAGGGAGTTGAGAACTCTGCAAAAATATAATGGTCAGGGTGACACAAATCCGAAGACATCTACCGTTGTTGTACATTTGTTCCTCGGTGCTCTGCCCATTTTTGCACAGCATAATTCCAACTTTGTACCTCGTGTATATTGGCTGCTCATCAATTTTCATTATGAGCTCTTCAACTCTTCCTGATGTGACCGAAGGCCTCAGACATCCAAAACTAATCTTGGGACAAACAATCTCCAACAACTCTCGCATCAAAGATCTTGTTGCTTTATCAGTTCCCTCTGGTGAGGAGAGAGCTTCTTCGGGAACCGCGACACGAATCGTTTTTTGCTACAAAAGACGTGCAATTTAGTGGAAGTAGTATGCTACTACAAAACATTTACATCTGAAATTCGGACGATCATCCTGTAAATGGTGTAGGAATCCTTCCGATCCACAATTTCCTTTACCATGGAGACACTAATTGGGCCCAGAATCTCGTCCATCCCGAGGTACTCCACGTGCTCTGCTAACAAAATTTTATTGTTTTTCTGTTCAACATATTTTCTTCACTACAACGAAGTGCACAACACAGTTGTTCAACAGAGAGCCAGATATGAAAAAGTTCACGACTAAGACGAACCCTTTGAAATGAAGCAGTGTCGGTAGTAGTAGGATCCGACATCTTGCGGCTCAATGACAGTCCTTGGTTGTCTTGCTGCACATAACCTTCCCCCCAAGTAGACATTGGACACGTCCTCTAGAATTCCAGCTTCAGAAGCGGAATGCTCTCTCATCCATGTTTCACATTCATGAGCATCGACATGAGCCATGTCGTAAGTATGGCGAGAAAGGGCTAGATGTCGCGTTGGCTCCCAACCCAACTCATTACGGAACGCCGGACAACTGGCAAGCAGGTCATTGTACTTCCCGTCTCCTGAATCGTCTTCACTGGGAGATTGAGCTTGACTAGCGCCGGTTGGTTTGTCGTCAAATCCGTTCGGGTGTGAGCCGAGCCCCCAAGCCGCACCGAGAGACAGACAGTCCTGGTAGGCTATTAATCGCGGATACGGTGGACGCCACTCGTTGTATGCCTCCGTGTCATTGTCGGAATTGGTTGAGGAAGGCTGGTCCGCACTGATGACTCCGCTTGAAGAAGACATGGCTGACGTGTTCGAAACTCCTGCACTTGGTGGAAGAACATCGGCTGCGGTATTACCTAAAGAGAATTTATTCAAATGGGCAATAATGCATAGATTGGAGGGTATCAGATGTCGATATGAAGTTGGTTGGGGAACGAAAGTGTTTATTAGCCGAGGTGGGAATTCGACATTTCACCTTTTACATTTGATTTTCATTAATGTATGTTTTTGAGCTTTGAGCTCTGCTCAACTCTTCGAAACAACGAAAATTAAATACAAATTGAAAACAACTAAATTTCAAATTTCAAGATATGAGACGATATCGTTTCTTGTCATTCTAAAGCTTCTTTAGATATTACGAGATCCGAAAACGTAAACACAACAAATTAGACTCATTTCGCGAAGAAGCCGTCAGCAAGAAATGGCGCCTAACGACATGCGAATCAGGTTTCATCTGTTTTTTTGCTTCTACGTGAGACTTCTCTGGAAATAAGAGAATGATACTTTTGGGCAAACCTTACAATATTTTAACTCAACAACAACGCTGAACTTATTCGGGTGACTCTCTGAATTTGGAGTCTCGTTGTTAGCCGATTTCAGACATCGAACTGAATTGTCACATCTATATTTAACGAGTGGCGAGTTTTGCTAAACCTAAACCTTTTGAAAAGGAATTACGTAAAACATGCTACAAATTTTAAATTTTAAATTTCCTTCCCTAACTCTTCCTGCTGCTAAACGCATTTCTAACGGTATATTTCCCCAGACCATAAATCGCTTTTCGAAATTCTCGGTGTTCTCGAAAATTCCAAAGAAGCGGGGCAAGGTCCGGAGTAGGATATGCAATTTTTTAGTATCCTTTGTGAGGAAAAATAATTTTTTTTTCTTCGAAATTCTCATTTGAGACGCAGGCATGGCTCTGCTTCATTCATTTTTACAGACTATACAATTGTTTTGGTCCTTGCCCACACTCAGATTGGAGAATAATTGAAAAGCCAATACCCTTAAAAAGCTCATGTAGATGATTCCATAGCTGTTAATCGTGAGGTTATGAGCGCGAGTATTGCAAACGCGCCTCATCTCAATAATGTAGAGATCTCTCAAAAGAGCAAGTTTCCATCTTGCTATTTGCTACCTCGCGGCCGATTACGATTTGTAGTTTGGAAGCGATAATTATTAAGGAATAATCTAGAATAGTTCTGCTAGCCACTTTTACAATTCAGGCTGATATCTGGAAACGGAGAACTATCCATTTTGTATTTTTGAATGAGGATTAAAGAGAAACAATTGCTGCACTTTACAAATGAGTATTAAACTTCTCAAAGAAATTTCAGCACGATGGTGCTCAGAATTAGTATTTTCTTTTTGCTTTTTACTTTCACTAAAATCGTTGTGAAACGGCTCGAAGGCGGTCGCCCACAGGACGAAACGAAAGTATTGCTAGGAAATGATTGCAATTTGTAAATTTCGCTAAGCTCCATGAACTTGAGCAAATAATAAAACATTCAGAAAATACAGTTTTGGAACAAAGCCAATAAAGTAGCGGGACAGACGTCATCCGACGCTTTCGGTGTTTAATGGCTGCAGATGCATGCAGATTTGGTCCGCAGGTACAAATCAAAAAAATTCTTATGAAATTCAGAAAAAATTGCAAATTGTTTGAGAGAGTTTTTGATAGAAACATTAAATTGAAGGAGAATGATGCGTCTACCCGTGTTTCGCCCGATTCAGGCCACTTCACTATGCTGGCCGAAAGTTATTCTTCCAGTTGAAAATGTCTAGTGCAGAGATTGTGAAAATGAGTTTAAAATTGTTGAAGTGATCTGATTCTTCATTTTTTTGTAGCTGAACACTTTTTCCTGCGATCCCAGACAAGCCATTTCTTAGCTGTCTTGTCTGAAAATTCCGAAATAAGTGGTCGTCTACAATAGTAGTTTTCGGAGGGCCGATTTCAAGAAAAACGTTTCAGAACATTTCAGAACAGCTCATTCATAACATCTTAAAATTAGGAATCCTCAATTGAACACTCTATTTTTGCATATCCTACGGCACGGTGCTACATTTACATGCAATAGCTGACGACGATCAGAGTTCAGTTTAATCAAAACTTGAATTTCAATTCATTGATGATGAAAAGACATTAACTTAATGAACTTGAAAATTCACAAAAATGTCCTTCTTCTATGGATTACAGTTTCAGCATCAAAGAAGCCGCGCAGAAAATAAGAAGCCCTTCGTCTTCGAGAATTCTTTTCTTGTAAACTCCTACAAATTAGCTTAGTTTTCCATTTCTATACGGAAGGTCCGCGCAGTAACATTACTTCCTGTCAATTTATTCTCGGGAACTCATAATTTTCGGCTATCTCCGGTTCCTCAACCAACAATCTATACACATCTGTAATCTTTTAGTAGGTGATCAAAATCACGGCAAATCAGTAATCACTGCACACTTTTCGACCACACTATTGTTATACACAAATCATCATCTATAACGCTCGTTAATGTGCTCGATTGGACAACGCCAGGCATGGTTAAGAATCGTGGTAGAAGGGTTAGTAAAAAAGAATTCAAAGAAGTTGAGGGCAGAAATGGGGGGGGGCAGAGGGAAGAAAACTGTTTGTTAGATAGGGTTTCAGCTGTTTATGCATTTCCCCGTTTTACTTCTTCGAGATATACTGGAGCCGTCAATGTGATTCGATGATTAAAGTGTTTCGAAAGTTTCACATATGCATTGAGCACAACGCGTTACCCAAGGTTACCAATTGAGACGAAGTTCAGATTCGTTAGTAGTCATTTGGGGATTGGCAAAATGTATTGTGAGTTAGGAGAGAGGGTTAGCTGATGATTCCAATGGTATGAAAATAACTTGAAATATGGAATGTTTCAGATTACGCGAGATTTATTTCAAGCTATTTCTATTCCGAATCTGATGCTGTTGGACACAAGAGGTGAGGAAAGAAGAGCACAACAAGACCTGCAATGACGACAGCAAGCACTGAACCTCGCCGATTGAACATGTCGAGCGCACGTGCGGTGGCTGACGAAGAAGTCGACGCAGAAGATCCTTCATCCATTGAACCGCCGATCGTTGGTGGGCCAGTTGAAGAAGATCCTGCGGCGAACAGCGGCTGATGGTGTAGATGGTGGCACAGCGAACGTGTCCGATTAGCTGATCTCACCGACGACGTCGTCGACGACATCGGACATTCGCATTTTAGGGTTGGAGATGGAGATGAGGGCGACGAGTGCTCGTGGGGCCAAGAGTGAGGGAAGGTGCGACTCTGAAATTCCAGATTATTGCATGATAGGCGAGTGAAGGGTGAACAAGAGAAACAAGACGAAAAAGTGGTTTAGTATTCTAAAAATAACTGTCTGCTTCTCAATTGTAGTGCTTCAGGGAACGAATGACTTTGAGGAATGAGCCAATTTGTATTTTTTGTTCATCAATATTATTAACAAAACGAAAATGTTTTGATATAATTTCTTATTTGAGATCTGTTAGATTACGGTAGACAGCGACGGTTTAAAATACGAATTCAAAGAAATCCAATGTGTGGGTCTGTTTTATGTACCAAAAAATTATTTTTGAAAGTATAATAAAGAAATAAGGTTTGTGAAAAAGAGAACTTGCAAAGTATTGCATCATAGTCGTGAAGTAGAGGTTTCTAAGGGTTTTTTAATTCGTTATTTTTCGCTTTTCGCTCAGAATCCTGCTCATCAAATCAAACTGTGTAAAATAGTTAGATACCTACATATGCTCGTCAAGAAGGACTCCATGTGTCACTTCTAACTAGAAAACAACTGAGTACGCTTGCAATATTGCAGAGCAATGAGTTGGTTGTTGTGAGTATTAGTTTACTCCCAATTTCTTATAGAGTATTGCCTTTTTTTCCAACGAAATCCTCTAGCTATGCATTTTCAGATTAAATGATCCTTCGATTCCTGAAAATGAAGTCATCCCTCTCAGTTGAGTGCTCATTCTTTTGAGACGGCACAAGTTTGAGAATCACTATCCCAACTAAGATGGAGAAAGGGTCGCCCCGCCCTCATGCTCTCACATTCCAAAGTGTGCAATAGTAGTAGTTGTCTGTGTGCATGTGGCGTTTGTTCTTATTCTTCTGGGAATAAGAAAAGAACGCCTAAAGCTAGATAGATCAATCTACCTAAAAATCCGCATTTTCTCTAAAATTTTTTTCCTTTGCTCACTTCGTTTCTCACAATGAGCATTTCGGACTTCAAGCTGCCAGGCTGCCAGTCGTAACAATCAAAGCATTCTTTTTTCGATTCACACGACGTTTCCATTAGAGGAATAAGAGAACTTTTGAATAAAACTTGTGGAAAACATCTCGTCATTCATGACGTCACCTCCGCAAACCCGGGTGTACACAAAACTACGACAGATGCACGCTTTAGTAAAAGGGGAGGAGGGAGATCGAAGAAAGAAGGGGGGGGGGGGGCGAGGGGCACCTCTCCCCCAAGGAAAATCTATTTCATACAATGGAATGCTTACGTGATAACACGGATACGGATAAAGCATTTCTTTTTGATTCCGTGACCATGTGTGGAAAACTATGATGTAAAAGTACACTGCCAATACATTGAATTGTGCAACCCTAATCCATTTGTACTTTTACGTGTTTACTGTGAATTGCAATTCAATTTTCCAGAGGAAGGCGAGAATCCTAAAGTGCATCTTCGCAAAAACGTCTAAATCCGTACTTTATGTATATTTCATAATGAGACACTGAAAATTCCGAGCTAGCTAGCGGTCGAGTACCTTTAGAAGGGGTTTCAGCAAAAAAAAGAGAGTGCGAAACTTAAAAAATTTCACAACTTTAACTGAAATGATTTAATACTTTGATGTCGTTAGAGTTCTTTTAAGTCTTATGGAAGTCTGAAGAAACTGTCAGTGCCAACTAAAATCGGAACAGAATTAGACATGTAGTTAACATGAAAGCTTCGTGCTAAAACTAAACCGATCCGTTATAAATAAGAAAGCAATGAGAAAACGGCTAGACAGATTCCTATTGCTTTAATTACAACCCTTTCTGCGTGCCAGAATTTTCTGGATAAACCCATTGAATCATCCAATTGTTTTGCAATGGCAATCTGAGAGCACATTTGCTTTAGCAATCTAGGTCAGCTCTCACAAGATAAAAACCTATTTTTTGTGACCACTAAAAGCACAGTAAACCTTTCAAAATAAGAGAAAAGAAAAGGCGATTCTCTTTCAAAAGAAACTCTCAAATTGAAGTTAAATTAATTCTCTGAACGTTTTTTATTCGGGATTTGCTCCAAAATTATAAAAAAAAATACTCACTAATAATCAGTCAGGAACAAATAAGAAATCTAAAGCTAACACTTCTGCAATATTTTTTTTTAAACAAAAAAGAGAAATGCTTTGAAAAACGATTATGATCATGAACGCTTACTATTTCAGACATTTAGCCAGTAGAAAAATACTGAAACTCTACATTTATCTCTGCAAACCGGCGGTGATACTCAAAACGAAAACGAATGTTTATCTTCTTATTGGAGGTAGACACTTCTTTCAGACTCTGTGTTCCATCTCCACCTACTCCTCTTGCGCCGCTTCGTGAACCGACGCATTGTCTGGTTAATAGAATAGTGCGGATGGATGGTGGGTGAGGGGTGGAAACAAGAAAAGTAAGAGGCATGCGGGGTGGCCCAGGAAGAAGGGAAAAGAAAACTTGGAAAAAAATACATTGAAATTGAACTTTTTATGCGTGTGAGAGGTGGCAAAATAGTGGACGAAAGTGGCGGGACGCAGATGTGGAAAGTGGGAGAAAAGGAGTGGAAAGTGAAAGCGAGATGAGGGGGGGGGGGAGGAAGAGAGTGCTCTTCAAAATGTGTATGTATGTATGTGTGTGTGTGTGTGTGTGTGTGTCTGTGTGTGTGTCATTTACTTTGTAAACATCGGATACCCTGTGGCACAGAAGAAATACTAGAAGAAGGGAAGAGAAGAATCCAATTCTTCTTTTTTTTGGCAGAATTTTCCAGAAAAGAATAAAGAAAGAAGCAGAAGGCTAAAACGTCTATATTATAATAGAAAGTCAACACAAAATAGGAGATGAGTGGGTGTATGAATGTCGAAAAGAATAGGAATTGGCAAAAACCGCGCCGATTGGATTAGAATAGGCAAGAAAATTGATAAGCGGGAAGCATGCGCTTCTCTTCTGCACACTCATTCCCCCCCTGACATCTCCCGAGAGTAGACCCGAGTCGGCTTAATTGAAATGAGCAACACAGAAAATGCAGTAGAACAACATAAATGTGTGAAAAGAAAAAGAAAAGAGAGGTCTTCGTTGTATTATCCACTGGAAAAAAACAGAAATATACAACGCTTGCCTTCTTTCTCTTGGCTCTTCGAAAAAGGGAAAAATAAGAGGAAAAAGAGGAAAAAGAAAGAGAAGAAAGAGGAGGAAGAGAAGGAGATGATGACCGGTGTGGTCGCGTTGACTTTTTTTAGAATTTGGAGCCATGCAAATTGAAGGGTTCCTTTCAAAAAGAAGCCACGCGACTTGATAAGTGACCATGTCGGCACACATTTTGGACATCGAATATGCGGCAAACAGCAATTCACTTTATACGGATCACAATGAACGTTCTAGAAAGGCTAAGCGTGGGTGAGCAAAAAATAACATTGGCGCACCATAAAGCGTCACGGATAAGCTTTTCGACACGTTTTTAAAGGGACGACTCGCAGCGAATACAGTAGGGAATATGTTGTTCACTCCAATTTTTTACACTGCGATTTTGCCTCCGTATCTCCGCTTAGTGCAGTCATGAGTTATGCGAGTCCCAAAAAGTTTCAGGATTTCCACAGCTCTAAGAACGAATATTCAAAAAGCGTGGTTCTCTTAATGGATTTCAAAGATCATTGACTACTCTGAAATTTGAAAAAGAGAAAAATTAGATAATAGACGGCTCCAGTTTTTTAGATATCGTGCCAGACTGCTCCAGCTACCGTAAAGAATATTTTTGTAGATCTTGTTTTCCAAATTTAAGTGATTTATAAGAGATTTCCGGAAAATGTAATGTTGCATAGATCACTGCCTAGGTACTGACATAGTATCGACACAGTTCGAGTGAGCCGATTTGACATCGTTTTTTTCAATAGAGAGAATCAAAATTCGAAAACGCCATGGCTTTCTGTCAAAAAATACAACAAGTCAAGAGTTTTCTAGCCGCATTTTGTTCTAGAACTGAATGCGGACAAGCTGAATTCCAGAATTTTAAATAAGCTCTCTTCTCAGACAAGAAATTCGCAGCAATTTGGAAGAGACGTGATCTACCGTATCATGAATATAGAGATCATTGAAGCGTATACACATGATGGCTCACGTCCGAAACCAGAGTATTGTTGGCGACAATGCTGCCAAAGAAAAATGAAATCAGTCAAACAAATTAATAAGCGAGAAAATGATATATGGCGGATTGGTAAGAGAGGAAGGCTACATGGAATCTTGTGACGGATGGGGAATAGCAAATGAAGGAGAATCGAAGGGAAACTTTCAGCAAATAGCAAATAAACAGGATTCCTAATTAAAATACTCATTAGCAAGCAGATAAACACAAAATGTTAGGAAAACGTAGTTTAAAATTGATTAAATGAAATTTCAGATTTTAGGAAATGAAGAATTTAAAACGGTATTGCGAGGAGTTCCTTTTTTTTGAAGATCAACTTGAAATTTCAGCGTTTCGTCTGGCTAGCCCGAGAGACGAAACCAATGATAAAGTTGGTGAATTGAACACGTTTTAGTCAGTTTTGTTGAGCAGATTTGACTAGAAAATGAATAGGAAGGTGCTCAATGCGCTCCTTTATAAAACGGTTTGAATCAAATAGCAAGCGCGAACTGGCCAAGCACTGAGCATCTCCGTGCAAACTTCTGGCAATTTCATGCCGAATCCCTGTGCTGCGAATGGTTTGGATATCAGTTTCTTCAGTGTTGTCTTTGTACCTAGATTTCAAACAGAGAAAAAATTATTATTGAGAAAGGAGTCATAGGGTGGGGCGGGGGGAGACCTTTTGAAACTGAATGTAGGGGTATCTGGGAAAAACCGCAGGTCTAAGATATAATGGATCCGTCGATGGGTGAGGAATAGAAATAGATTTGAGATAGAATCTGCCGACTCTTTCATTATAAGAGCGGAAGGGTGTGCCTCGTCTATGCACTGCTTTACGGGTATAGCCACCAAGAGGGGATTTGAGTTCATTTGACAGAGAAAGGGATGAATGTCGTGGAATTGTTTCACAATCATCTCACTGCACAAGTCTATCACAAATCCTTCACAAGTTTTGGCTATATTTGGTGTTAAACGCATGATAATTTTGTGCCAGACTTGCGGAGTTTTGCTGTCATATTCAAGAACGAATAAGCCTTGAACTGGGTAAAGTGGAAACGTAGATTAATTATGTGAAACGTGCGGAGAATTTGCTGGCCTTTTTGGAAAATCAATTATCTTTCTAGTGATGGCATGCTTTTAGATCAACCTAGATTCCGAGATCTTGAACTCAGCTTTTTTTCCCGATTGATTATTGCTTATATAGTACCGAAAATGTCTAGATTTGGTATACTGTAGAATGTTTTTTTGAAGTAACGAAAAAAAAAGCAAATTTCGTAAATTTCGGATAATGACTTTAGGGTATGCGAGAGTACTGGATCCCTGGATCCTTGAGAATTTATGCAAAAATTCACGTTTTAGAGTATCAAGAAAATCAAGAATTTTTTCGGAAAAATGCCTGAAAAAAAAAGCCTAAAGAAATATTCCGAAGTCAACCGTCTACAAGATTGTGAAGTATATCAAAACTAGAGGGCATGCCAAGTAGCTATCAAAAAACAGGACGATCACAAAGTATCAGCGATCCTCGGATCCGTGATATCATGAAAAAGAGGAAGCGTTCACCATGAACAAGCAGTCTGAATCGCTTGTAATCGATAGTCGAACCGTTCAAAAAATCGTGAAGAAGGACCTTGGCCTTACCAGTTACCGTCTCCGTCGTGGGCAGTATCTTTCCGACCGGTCCAAGAAAAATCGATTTTAAAAATTCAAAAAGTTGATTGGCCTGTCGCCGACGTCATTTGGATTGGTGAGAAGATCTGTACCATTAGACTACTTTCGAACCGGCAAAACCAGCGTCAACTCCTATGAATAAACGAGTCGGTATCTCCGAACCGTCGCCTGGCATTCAACCACATGTTTCCTCAGTCGGATATGGTGTGGGTTGGATTCACATCCGACGGCGGCAATGTTTCACTGATCTTCATTGATCGGAACGTGAATATTAACAGTCAGGTAAACCAGAAAACCGTTTTGAAGGATGTTCTATTTTCGTGGACCACTAGTCACTTCGGCAAGCCACTCTTTTCCACAGCTCCAAATCCACTAAAGAAGTGCTCGACGCTCATTTTACAGGATACTGAGGGAAGAATTTGTGGCTAGTTTCGTCGCCGGATCTCAATCCGCTGGATTATTCCGTCTAGAGATTCTTGGAGCAGAAGGTCATGGCTACTCCTATCCAAGTCTGAATTCTCTGAAGAAAGCGTTGCTCAAAGCATGGGACGAAATTGACATGAACTACCTGCGGTGTACGGTCGAATTTTTTCGACTCGTCTGAAGGCGTGGATCGAGGCAAAAGGATCAAACTTGGAGCATCTTCTCAAATAGTTGCCGCTTGTGGTTTACTCTATCAGAAAATAAATTTGATTTTGTTTTAAACACTGTCGTTTTCAAATTTGACTCAAAAACAAAAGTCTCCATACTTAGGAACAACCCTGTAGAATCAGAAACATTGGATTCAATTGGCGAATAATTGGAGATTAGTTTATGGAAGATTCTTAGAAAATGGATTCGCTGTTGCTGTTTTTCTAATCGTGACGGCTGCTTTGACCAGCTGAGGGATGGTAAATGATTAGAAAAATTATATTTCATAAAGCTGAGCCTATTTTCAGAAGGTTTTTGTGGAATATTTTTCAGAATTTTCAGAATTCTGAAAAAGCCTATTTTCAGAAAGTTATATTTGACAGTGTCATTGTCCGTTAAAGTGGGAAAGTTTCTGTTAAATGATCGCTAAGCAAGAATCGTGGCTAATGCAAATTAATGCAGTTTTCGACTCCAAATGGTGCTATTGTGGTGGGGAAATCGACATTTTGGTGCAAGTTGTGAGAAGCTAAGCAGAAAAAGCCAGGAGGACTACAATTGCAGTCTTCTGAAGTTCGTTTTGTATAAGATAGTTGTGACCTAGTACAACAGAATGATCTGCTTTTGATTTGAAAACCTGCGATTAGTTTGTGCGAGAGTGGGGTCGGTGGGTCTGTACAGAGAAATAAAATGAGAGATTCGGATGGGACGAAAGTGAAAGAAGAAAAGCACACTGCGATAAATTGTCTTCGAATTCTTCTTCGGCTCACTTATTCGGAAGAGGTGATCAGCATGTGACGCGGTCGATGCGTTGCGGTTCTTCTCGCACATGTCTGACTACTGACGGGAGCCATGTTTCTGGGCGCCTCTGGCCGTCTACTACTGACAACCCTCATCGCTAAAAGAGAAGAAGGAAACGAAAAAAAAGAAGAAGGCTCTCCTTCTTTCTCTGCATCTTCATCTCGGTCCTATGCTCCTGGATCCTACTCATTCTACTTCTGCTTTTCCTTTTTCTTCTTATTCTCTCGTTTAGCTTCAATGCGTGTGCATGTGTGTGAAAATCAGCATGCTTTTGCTCCTTCCCTCAGTCTCTCTTTTACAGCTTTACGTCGAATAAATTTAGACGGCAGGATAAAGAGACGCACATGCGCAGGCCTCCGAGCGGCGGCAGTGGCTCGTTGCTCAAAGAAAGGAGGAGCAAAACTGCATAGCGATATGATTCGTGAATTTAGAGTGCGCACATTGTCGAGAGGATACAGGCGTCGTCCAATTTAATTAGTACTCCTCGATGCGCGCGTGCGTCGCCGGCGGCACAAATACGCTTCCCTTTTGGGCACCGCCTGTCTCTCAATCGCCTTCGGTTCTCGCGGAGCTTCAGCTTGAGCCCCACGGATTCAAAACAGACATCGCCGCCTTCGTAGTGAATCGACGAAGTGAATCGCGCATGCATCAGCAGAGCTGACAATGGAGGCACACCCACTAGCGCGTATGGAGAATATTGAAATCCCTCTTCAGATTTTTCGGGAAATGCCGTGGCATATTACGAATAACAAGTATCGCAAAACAATTTCAAAAATTCATAATTGAATTTTCCATTACACATGTATATTCGAATAATTATAGTAATGCATGCGAATATGCGTTACCCTGACAGAGATATTTCCGGAAAACAAAATGGAATTTCAGAGTATTATCAAACATTTCAATTGTGCTATCCTACTATAGAATGCGAGTGAAGATTCTGAAAGCGATCTCGTTTGAAATTATGAAGAACCTGCGCTACTCGTTCAAGTTATATCGATGATCTATCAGCTTCGAGTCTTTCCTTTTTAATTTAATTCTGACTTTGGGTGTAAATTTCACAATTGGCCATTGCATTCAACGTCTATCTTCCAAGGAAGCATTTTTAATATGTTCCAAACAACGCGGGCAATAATCGGAGGACCACTTCATTTTGCCAAAGCTGTACATCGTAGATTACAACCACTTGGGGCCCTGAAACTCAGATGGAGTCTAAGGCTTTTTTTCTAATTGGCCACGAGTCGTTTATCAGATTCGATTTCTAATTACTCATTGTTTCACACTTTTTCACCTAACTCTCATATATTATCAATGTAAATAAATAAAATGTGGGAAAAATTGTTCGAAAAAACTATTATTATTAATATTTCGAAACCTTTTTGAAACGTCAAACTTGCGTGAAACAAATACTTTTCTAATCGTGAGTTTTTTTTTGAATCTACCGTCAAAAGCTTCGAAAAATTTATCTCTGAAAACATCGTCAAACATCTTATTATTATTTTGGTATGCAATCGAGGCATGCTCTGTATGTACACAATTTTTAAAGAATATATCTGTAATCGTTGAATTTTTTAATAAAAAATAGTTTTTCTGAAAAAGTTTTGTCTCTCCGATAATCTCCGATAACTTCCATAACTTCCAGAATCATCAAGTGAATTCTATTAAATATCTTAAAATGTAGTTCATGAACAGTTCAAAAGCAAATTATATACAGGGCTGGCCAAAAGTATATAGAAAATCGGTTTTTTCAAGATAACAAAACTCATACTCTAAAGAGGGTCTTCAAATTTTTTTCCCATGTTTATGAGGGTAAATTGCGTTAATTAAAAGAAGAGTTTTAGAAAAAAAATCAAACATTTGAAAAATTACAACAATATGAAGAAAATGACACTCTTCACAAAATGAAATAGGGAAGCTCCGATTGGCAAGTCAATGGCCAGGAAATGATTAAAAATGATTTAATATTTTGTGGCAAAGATAGTCCGATGATATCGTACTTTATTCTTTTTGTTTCTTCAAGAAGCTCTGCTAGTCTGTTGTCGGATGCGACAGACCTGCAGTTGAAGGTGCACACTCTTAAATCGATTCTTCTTGTTTTGGGCCGTGTTTTCTTCTTTTCCTTTTCCAAGTGGTAGACGACCAGTACTCCGAGATTTGATCACCTCTCTCGACTTGATTCTGACTCTACCGTATCAGAAGCAGAGGCCGAGTGCGGAGGACTGAGGCAGATTGGTTTGCTGTTTAGAGCAATTATTGTGTGCCTGTTTACTCTATTATGACCTGCTAAGCCAGAGCTAGAGCTACCGGGACAAAGAGTATTGGGCGCTACCTTCGACCCGATATGACACGTTTCTACCCATTGGCCAACTGAGACTCTGCCGGGGTGCCGAACTCCTCCGGATATGTAGAAGAGAATCAGTTGTTGATCTTCTACGCCACGTAGAGGCTGAGTAAAATGTAGAAGCATACTTTGATTTCCAAAAAGCATTTGACTCTATCCCCCTGCACTGCTACTAAAACTCCGTAATATCGGTGTGAATAACCACTGCAGCGAATGGGCTCAGTATTTCATAGAAAACCAGCTCTCCAAAATCAAAGTCAATTATTATTTGTCAAATACAATGCTCAGAGTCGCTTCAAGTGTTCCATAACGTTCGGTTTTGGTACCCTTCCTCTTATTAGTTTACATAAATGAAACGCTTTAGCAATTGCCACCAAGCGTCCATGTATCTGATGTCCTCAAAATTCTAGGCTCTATCTGTAATGATGTCCAGAAAAGTGTTTAAATATTCGCAAACCGGTGCAAAATTTGGATATCTCACATAGCGGAGAACTCTAGTAATGCACTTCGGAGATCACAGACCGCGCACTAAACGCTTTATTAATACCATCCAAATCGAATTCTACAGTTTAAGGACTTATGAGTGATTGTTGCGGATCAACTGAAACTTGACTAGCGTATTAACCTGATCTAATCTTCGTAAATCGAATCAGATCTATATTTGCCAACCTGTTTTTCTCAGCTAAAAATTCTGCCTCACCTCCTTTCCTCGAAACTGTCTCAACCTCTAAAAATATACTTTCAGAACTCGGTTATATCAGTGTTATCCTTTTTGAATTTAAGAAAGCTTTTGACCAGGTACCCCACCCCATCATTGGGGTTTTTCAGAGATCCGTTTCTGTCCCCACCTTTTTCTTCGTTAATGATCTATTAAATAGTTGGCGGCCTATGAGATCTGATTTGACCTCCTTCCCACAATTTCTCTGACTTTATAACTCTATTTCAATTCAATATCGATCTATTCTGCCTGGGCAACTATGAATATAGCTCAGAATTCCCTTCTACACACTGGTTCCAGAAATCTCAACTTCTTATAACATAAAATGATTCCTAATTATCCCGATCCAAATACGCGTGATCCTGGCCTTCTCACGGATAGTAAACTTAAATTTACACCCCATATCACGAGAATCCCTGTCTCCGCATTACTCAAATGTAAACAGCTATTGAAATTCTTAAGGTCTTTGTCACCTGAATTATATTCGTCCCTGTTCAAGTGCTATGTTCTTCCAATTCTAGAATACTGCTCACTGCTATTCCCCCCCCCATCAATTTTCTAAGCTATCTCAATTATCTCGACAAACCAATTCCTTAGTATACCAAGTCTGTTTTTCAGAGCGATTCAATATTCCTATGAAAACCATCCAGAACTCCTCAATATGCACTTCATGAAACATCGCCCCCTCGAAAACCAGCTCATTCTATCGCAGTCACAGGTGCCCCTCACTTCCCTAACATCACTACCTACTTAGACCTTCCTTGTCGGCGGCTTATGATATCGTTGCTTTTGCTGAAACTCCAATTTATTTATATTTTTATCCCTAATTTATACCTCCAATCAAAAAATTTTATGAATATTGATAAGTTCATCCCGACATATTTAATTTATTCTGATTTCTAATGCCATGTTGATTATTTATTTTATTCTCTTATTTATTATTATTCTTTTCTTTAAAATACTTTTTACTTTTTAGTCTTTCGGTTTCTTTTCCTTATCTTCCAATTCATCGGGCTAGCTTTGTGAGAGGCCGTATCTAATCTTACTATATATTGGTTTTAATTTTGAATAAATCAAATCAGATTTTATATGCCGCTAATTTAAAACGTACGAGCTTTTTACTCTAAAAATTCTCGACATTATTATATAACGTGTATGTTCGCCCTGTCATAGAATGTCATAAAAATGACTAAAACTAAATTTGAATATTTTTTGCATTATAACATACCGATATGAAACTGTGTGTAAATCTAAGCGAGTTAATCTTGGTCCAATATCCTTATCGACGCGCGTAAGTCAATCACGATCTTCAATACTTCAATAACGATTTTTATTACCGGGTGGCCTGCTCTTCTCAATCCTCACGTTCAGAAACTAGTGCGCCCTACCGATGTGTGGCCGTGACATAGTCAAGGCGGTGGCCTAACTTTTCCGCGCGAAATTCGTAGTAAAACTCTTCTTCAGCTATTATTGACTTTTTCTGCAAAATGCATCCAATTTAATTTAATTGTCTTTACAAAGTTTTTTTTTAATGCTTAAAAAATAGATATCGTGTCTGAATTTTTATTTTAATTTTTCATCCCTTCAAGCAATGTAAATTCCGTGCCATTCAATACATTTTAAAACTTTCCACAATTTGTAAAAAACCGTTTTTTCCTTGTTAATCGGTGAAAAAGCTCTCATTTTTTGGGTGTTTCTTGCCGACTAATTACAGTAGATCGTTACGAGATCCACAAATGTGCCCATTTTTTTTAAAGTTTCATGTACGTCTATTATGTATATGTATGTTATACAAATTTTTAATTCGGAACGGAACTGCAATAGAGAAACTTGAGACGGTTATATACGCTGTCAAACACTATTCTATTTTTGTCATGACGTGATCTCCACATTGACAACATTATTCTCATAAAATACAGTGTTGTCCATATAGAATACGCTGATATTCAAGGTATTTCTTAATATAAAATTTAAAAAAAAAGATTAGTTTAACCTTTTCATTTAAAAATTTAAAAAAAAAACGTATTTTGCTTATAAAATTAAAGTGACAGTTATAGTTTTCAAAATTTCAAAAAAATAATTGATTTTCTTGAATTTTCTTGCATTCTCGAATCGTAAAATATGGTCTTTCTTAACTACACGAATAGGACCATTAGTGGAATCATGTTTTACTTAGAATCTATACGGTAGCTTCGCAAATTTTCTCAAATTTTGAAAATTCCCTGTTTGTAGTTCACACTTGTCTTTATTTTCTAGCGAAAATGCCACCGAGCATCAGGAGAACCGCTTCAAAAAAACCCGAAACTGGAAAATATCTTTTCTATAAAGACAGGTTAGCTTCCTTCAAAAAATTCGATTACGACTATGTGAAAAATGCAAGGTGCACATCAGAAGCGGTAAGGAGGGTTATCTAGTTAATTTGAGATTAATTGAAAAAATTTTCAGGTAGCCCGGGCGGGGTTTTACTTCACTAGCTCACAGTCGGGAAAGTGCCCATTCTGTCTCAAAGAGCTGGAATTTGAAGCAGAAGACGATCCGTGGGAGGAACACCAGTCGCGAGGAGCCGATTGTGAATTTGTTCGCATAGGAAAACTAGATGATTCTACTTTATCACTGGCCGATGTCATAAAGCTTTTGAACCACATCATAGCCTTCTCCAAATGCGATGAGCAGAATAAATTACTTCTTAGCTGGGCTGATTGCAAGACGACTACAACATTGGCAGAAAAACTGACCGAACTTGTCTCTTTGTCGTCAGCAAAATCCACCGGCCGGGGACCTAAGCTCTAATTAATGACGCGAATAACCAATTATTTTCTGATCTCCAAGCCCAACTTCAATAAAAAAATTATTTTTATTTTCGTCAAAAGATGTAGGTATTTGGTGTTAAGTGATGCTCGGTTACACAAACCGCTCCTATATCTTTACTATTTATTTATTCTTTACAGCAAAACTAATCAAAACTATTCATTTCAGGATTTGTTTAAAATGTCAATGAAGCTTAGACAGTAAGTGAATGCTACCCATGAACACGGCAAAAAGGAAAAATCTGCGAAAATGTTTATGTTACCTAAAAGCAAAAACTCTAAACAACATTTACGAATCCGGTGTTAAAAAAATAACGTTTGAAAATTGTAGGCATTCTCAGCCACGTTTTTTGGAAACAAAACTTTAATTTGATTTTTTGTTGGCTATTTTCTAAACACCTCCAAATTTTATTTATTTTTAACTCTTTCATGGCCCATAAATCGGGTAGTATCCTCAAATTTCAGTATCCTACCAGCTCCTGTTGCTGGAGATGATGCTGCTTCACAGATTCGTCGAGACCCTTGGTTTGGAGGTCGTGAGGAAGAACCATCGACCGCTCTTGTTTCAAAAGAACCACCACCGTATGGAAAACGGTCCAATTTCCGACCCAGAGGACCAGAAGTACACCCAAAGCAATCCGTTATTTTAAACTGATAGTTTGCTAATTTTCAGGACTTCGGAGATGGTGGAGCGTTTCCTGAAATTCACATAGCTCAGTTTCCTCTGAGTCTTGGAATTGGAGACATGAAGGGAAAACCGGAAAATACTCTTGCGTTACAATACGGATCAGATGGTAAACTACAACACGATGCTATAGCACGGATTGGTCATGCCAAAGATAAAATAGTTTATTCCAAGTTGAATGATATGAAAGCAAAAACGTGGAATGAAGATGACGAGGATATTCAGAAACCAGATGAAGATGCGGTTATTGATGCTACAGAAAAAACAAGAATGGCTTTAGAAAAAATAGTGAATTCAAAAGTTTCATCTGCTCTTCCTGTTCGACACGCTGAAAAGTTAGCCCCTGCACAGTATATTCGATACACACCTAGTCAGCAGAATGGCGCAGCAGGATCGCAACAGCGTATCATCAGAATGGTGGAAGAGCAAAAAGATCCTATGGAGCCTCCAAAATTCAAAATTAACCAAAAAATACCAAGAGCTCCTCCATCTCCTCCGGCGCCTGTCATGCATTCGCCACCAAGAAAAATGACAGCTAAAGATCAAAACGACTGGAAAATTCCACCTTGTATTTCTAACTGGAAAAACCCTAAAGGTTTTACAGTTGGGCTAGACAAAAGACTGGCAGCCGATGGACGTGGTCTCCAACAAACGCACATCAATGAGAATTTCGCGAAACTCGCTGATGCTCTTTACATTGCTGACAGAAAAGCTCGAGAAGAAGTGGAGACACGTGCTCAACTCGAGAGACGTGTCGCTCAGAATAAAAAAGCGGAACAGGAAGCAAAAATGGCAGAAGCTGCGGCAAAGGCGAGGCAAGAAAGGTCGGCAATGCGTAGAAAGGAAGATGATGAAGACGATCAAGTTAAAGTTCGCGATGAAATTCGGCGGGATCGTCTGGACGACATTCGGAAAGAGCGTAATATTGCTCGTTCACGACCTGATAAAGCTGACAAGCTACGCAAGGAACGTGAAAGAGATATTTCTGAGAAGATTGTACTAGGTCTACCTGACACAAATCAAAAGCGTACCGGAGAACCGCAGTTTGATCAGAGATTATTTGATAAAAATAAGGTTTGCCTTTTTCTTACGATTAAGAATCTAGTTAAATTTTTTTCAGGGTCTTGACAGCGGAGCTATGGATGATGACACCTACAATCCATATGATCAGCCCTGGCGTGGAGGTGATAGTGTTCAACAGCACGTTTATCGTCCGAGTGAGTTTTTTTTATTTGAAATTGTATATGGACAAATTAGAAAGAAAAATTTTCCTAACAGCTTACAGCTTTATTTCCTTAACATTATTTCTCTCGTGCCCAATTCGAGACGAGTAAGACGAGTGGCCTTAAGTTTCTTTTTCCATACAGTTTCATTATTAGCAATTCATGCTGATTTTATTGTCTCAGTGATTTCTATTTAGAAAGAAATCTTGCAACTTGTACTTTAAAGGCATTTCTGAAATTTCACCATCATAAACTTCTTCTTTTTCCTTTCCTCTATCTTTTAAATAATCGATATATTTTAATACTGTACTTTAAAAAAATGTGATTGTAAGTAGTTTTTTCGGAGCATCGCGATTACTTTCCCGTTTTTATAATAGATCTGATAGTTGTCCCAAAACGAATTGTAACTTCAGAAACTGTCCCTCGAGATATATCTGTTACACCAGTATAATTTTCTGGCCTTGTTAATTAAATTATTCGCATATTTTTGTACTTGGTTCTCGCCTGTAACAAAAAAGGCGGTAGTTTCAAATATTCATGTAAGACCATTGATAGTCTTATTCCTTTCGAAAAGATAGTCTTAGTTTTAAGTTAAACAATCTTTAATTTAACGACTACTGCATCTATAAGCCTGAAGTCCATTATCTTTATGAAGAATATAAATACCGTTTGTTTCCAAGACCATTCGGGTAGTTTTTCTGAACATTAAAAGCGCCATGCGTAATTTGTAATTGCGTAATTGTAATTGTAATTGCGTAAAAGCGTAATTTGTGAGCTTCTAAGGAGCTATGAAATTAAAAGAAAGTACTTGGTGTTCGATGTCGTTTAATATATTAGTGATCAGCATATTTTATTGTGCTGCCAACTCTTCTGCGCATTCTGGTTTAATAGTTAAAAATAGCGCGCATCGTATACGAGTATGATTTTCAAATGCGTAATACCCTTGCGGTCGCTTTGATAAAGGTGACGTTATGCAAATAACGAATTTTGAAAAATAAACTAATTTCAGTTCTCATTTAAAAACAATATGTGGGCAATTCAAATA
Source organism: Caenorhabditis inopinata (assembly GCA_003052745.1). Lineage (NCBI taxonomy): Eukaryota > Metazoa > Nematoda > Chromadorea > Rhabditida > Rhabditidae > Caenorhabditis > Caenorhabditis inopinata. The sequence goes on along the minus strand of AP018155.1, from coordinate 8,355,600 downwards.
CAACTTTTGCAGGCAAAAATATCGACAAAGATGTTTACGGTGACGACTTGGACAAGATTATGAACCAGAAACGATTTGTTGCTGACAAAGGGTTTTCGGGCGCCGAGAGCTCGAGCCGTGGAGCTGGGCCTGTTCAGGTTAGTTTCCTAGTAATGACATTAGATATTTCATTGAAGTGGTCACGACTTGAAATAATGCGGAATTTTTGGAATTTGGGCGCTGGCTTGCTGTTGATTACCATCCAAATTTGATGATAAGAAACGATGAATTGAACGATTCGTTGATATGTGGTATTTTTGGGAATTGGATCAATTATTTACGTCATTCACTGTAGTTTTTAGTGTAATAGACTAATGTTTTGATTCTTCTGTAAAAATGTGTAACTGTCAGTGTAGAAATTCGACTGACTTTGTTCAGAATTCTTATTTGAACGTGCAAATCACCGACGGAAAACTTTTGATTTCTTGACCGCGGTGTTAATATTTCGAGTTAGTTGCTTCTCCGTTCTGTACTTAAGTTTCTTAAATAAGTAATAAGCTATAATTCAATTGTTTGCAAACTTTCTCCTCGCTGCAATATGTAATTACACCCCTCAGAGGTCATGGTTAAGTTTCCAACTGAACGACCATTGCCTTATCTTTAGTTGAAGATTCTTGTCTACGGAGGGTGAGGATTGCGAGCATTTTTCGAAACCAACCACTATCATCACTTACGAAATATCACGTCTTATCGCCGGAAATTTGACAGTGTCTAACCAACATGTGATTTGTTCTGTCAATTGAAGTAAAGAAGGAACGAAAAGCTAATGAAATGCCGACTACAAAACAATTTTCAGTGTCAATTATTAGATTGTGCTTGTTCTCTTCAAATGTTAACCTTTAACGTTTATATCTTAATGAGGCATATCAGGTTGTTGGGATCACTAAATATGGTTCGATGAAATGATATCCAGTAGTGGCACTCGAAAATTGTCTTCTTTCCCTTGTTGAAAACAACGAATACAAAAACGAGGCAGTGCATTAAAATTAAAATAATTTAGTTATGTATTTAATATATATATATACACGTAAGAATATATAATTTTTTAACGAAATAACTGTTGCGGGGAACATAAACCAACGATACAATAACGAGCTCGTCTCCTGTCGATTCATACAAGTGTTAATGATAACTAAATTCTGGTGTGCCGTTGCACACTGCGGTTCAAAGTAGTTTCACTCCCTGCACATCCTTGATTACGTAATCCGTTCCGTATTTCGCGGTTTCTTTCTATCGGTTCTCTTGCTTCCGCATTTCATTCTTCAATATGAAACATTTATTCTGTAAATTGAAAACATTTGCTTTTTAATATTTTGATATTTCTAAACACATGATTCGAAGAATTTTGTTGTTTGACTGGAACTTTGCCGCACTGTTCCGGATTTTCTTTAAAAAAATCAAATGACCTAGTACAAAATATTGGAATTTATCATAAATTATAGTCTGCGAAAATGTCATTCCGAGTGTTGCAGAACTACTCTGTGCTAGTGAAATTACTTGCTTAGTGCATCTTGTTTTAGTAGCAAACCAAACTATTTTTTGAATGGCTTCAAAGTACATTGTATACCGTAAAAACGATCCGGAAGGATATTCAAATAATTTGATTCAGTCAGTTTACGAATATATTCATCTGAATGTGAGGAGCATGAGTTTTTGTCATTTTCTATTAAAAGTTTCATAATACAAAGCATAGTTTCGTAACATTGATTTCTCTAGGTTTTTGATGAACTTATCGACAGTACTTACATGACGAAAAAGCGTTAAAGTAGCTGGTGAGACAAGACGGCGACCGCGTTGACGTGCTTACGTGCGATGCCATGGTTGCAGAACCAGACAAAACTCTGCACTGGGCAAAGTTCGTAAGCTATGCGCATTTCATCGAAACGATTTTACCATCCTTTCTGCTCCAAATAGTTTAGTGTGTTTTCTTCATATGATAAGTCGCATAACAAACCTAGGAGTATTGTGAAATAGTCACTATATTCAGTAGCGCTGTTTATGCATTTTCCATTGAATATCAATTTCATAATGTGTGAGTAGAAAATATGGCGAAAATGCTTGTGACTACGCTGTTCATACAGTCATGAGCCAGAAAATAGAAAATGTCATTATCATTGAAACCTATTCGAAATTGTTTTCAGTTCGAGAAAGATCAAGACGTCTTCGGATTGTCGTCGCTTTTCGAACACACCAAAGAGAGGAAACGAGGTGGTGACGGTGGCGATTCACGCGAAGAATCAAAAAGGTCGCGACGTGATTAATGGAACCATTTTTTGTTTTGTTATTTTTCAATGAGACTTTTATGAATTCCCATTCTGCCTCTATTTTTGGTCGTTTTTAAATCCTAAAATAAATCTTACATTAACTTTATTAATACTTGTTTGAAATCCAAGATAATGAATGAATTATGTCAAATAAGAATGAGTTAATTAAAAAATTATGGCAGGATGTTGAGCGGGTTGTGGCATTGAATTTATGTAGGAAATAACAATTATTAGTTCTAGGTGGTATTAGCAAAGGCTAATTTGTTGATTGAGATGCATAAAGCTTATAAGAAGATCTTTTTGAGCAATCTCTTGTTGAAGAACTGTGACGGCCTGTCGGAGAGCTTTTACTTCTAGTTCAAGATGTTCCTTTTCATCGTGCAAACTTTTCACATTTTCAACCTTCTGGCGCATTTGAGCACGGTACTGGCGGGCATAAAGGCGACGATGGCGCTTTTTCTGACTGTGTGCGTCTTGTCCATCAGCAATCTCTTGCTGTGGACGACCGCGACGGATCTTTCCAGGAGCAGCTGAGCTTTCAGTAGAAGAACATCTCTGAAAATGAGAAAAGTTGCAAGAAATTAAAATAAAGTTAATCTTACCGAGCTAGATGTAGTAGATGAGGTTCCGATCAAAGCCAAAGGCGGTCCTTCTAGCTTTAGAATCGGTAGCTCTAGTTTTAATGGAGCAAACATACTTGGATTAATAGCAATCGGACGATGAATAGCTTCTGGAACAATCAGAGATCTAGAAGGTAAGGTAGTTGATTCAGTATTAACAGAATTTGTCATTGTCGCCACTATAAGAACTGTGAGTCGAACTAAAAAGGCTGGAGATGGCTCTTTTATATATGAAATATGTAACCAAGAGGGACACCTCTTTTCGTTCTTATCAGTTACATTTTTAGACTGGAGCTAGTTTTTGGAAGGAAGAAACTGAAATAGCCCCGCCTTTTTCCCGTCCCCCGCCTTTCATTTCGATGCTCGCTGCATTCGTTTTTTTCGAAATTTGTGACTTTATTGAGTACACGTGTGGTGTACGTTATCGGTTAGAGCGGGGTCGACAATGATAATGACGTGCTCAGCTTTTCCTTGTTGAATCGAAAAAAAAAGCTATTTTCTTCAATAAAGGCTTACGAAAGGTTGCCGCTGAGAAATCGGCACAACGGAAGGATTCAACGGAAAAGGGCGCGGGGCGCTATTTGTATAGATTGCAGGAAAAGTGAATGAAGAAGTTTTCAAGATGAATAGGAAGAATTCTGAAAAACCATGAATTTCGTCGAATTCCAGAACCGTTGCAGCTATAAAACACTTAAAAATTTTGAATGTTAATTTGCTAATGCTATTTTGAGCATTGCTTTCAATCGGAAATGCAGGCATTCAATGTTACCGCTGAGCAATTGTGGTGTCAAACTATGAGCTCGTTTTAGTCATTGCAAAACTACTCTAATTTTGTTAATACTACTTTAATTTTTGTGAATGATCGCGCAAGTTCATGCTTTAAGGGTCACATAAAATGAGCGTTCTGAATAAACTAGTTTAAATTTTTCATGAAAACACATGCAATTTTTGAAAGCACATTATCAATACTCAAAACTTTTAAGATGGTGAAGCCTTCGATGTTCGTAAGGAATTATATGCGTTTCTGAAAAAGTACTTTAAAACAGCTTTTGTAGGTGAACAGAGCAGTAATGTAGTCATTTTCATTTTCTAAAATATGATGTTATTTTTGAAAGAAACATTTCTTCTGTAGTTCTGTAGCTTCTGTAGTTCAGTGTGCCTTCTCAAACAGGCTTCGACAACACTTTCAAGAAATTTCGCTAAAAAAATTGTTCGATATTTATGTATAATAATATCTGCTGGACAACTCTCTTCACATTTCTTCTGAAATCTTTTTTTGATCTAACAGGAAATCGAATGTTCAGTATAAACCTTTTGAATCGAAACTTCGTCATTTTATGGTGGAGATGAGCCGGCTCCAAAGTACTCTTCATTAATCGAAGGGTTTTTGAGAAATGTAATACATACTATCGAATTCATCATCATCATCAACGGAAGAAAAAGAGGCAATTTTGTCAACGCCTTTATCGATTTTTCTTTTTTTCTTACAAGAATCCTTATGAACGTCTTTTGTAGTTATTTGTGGTTGTTTTCTGGACGGAATTCTGTTAGGGCTCAAGAATAAATTTAGAACCAGGAGGAGGTTAGGATTGTAATGGCTATCAATAACGTGGCATTAACCACTTTGATGTTTTACTACGCTTAAAAAAAAGCAGATCAGAATTTTTGTTTACAAGCTGATTTTATTCTGAAAATTAATTTAAGCGCGAAAATAATTAAAGGCATTATTGTGATAGTGGTGCTGACGAACACACAGTGTGTGACTTCATTTATGACGAATCTAATTTGATTGAGCTGAGATTTCAATTTTCCTAACTTAGAACTTGATTTCTAATTAGGTTCTTTGGTGATTCAATATTAATTTAATTGCAGAAAAGTACGTAACTAACACAGCGCAGTTATATTGATAAACTATCTAATTACAGTAGCATTTTCCCTAATTAAACTGCGAAGACGAAGACGCATACCCCGTACGTGGCTTCATATATGACAATTCTAATTATATTCAGTTTGCTATTGCTATTTTGCCAAATTAAACTACGATTCCTAATTAGAATAATATCAAATTTCCTGAGTAGATGCTAGTTAAGTAGCAATTTCAAATCCTTTAATTTTTTAAATTAAATTTTTTGTTAATCGTTTTGAGCATGGTTCTGAGTGCTCTGCTTGCTAAAATAGTACGATTAGATCTTTCCCGGTATATAGTGTAACCAACCTTTCGCCTAATTATATAAGTTCAGTTTTGAAAGATCGAAATGTTTGGAGCGGGGTATTGTGGGGTTTCACTGATATTTTGTATTAACGCAAAGCGGAACTATTTATTTAACCTTAATCGAAAACACGTATCGAATAGCATTGAATATTAGAACATAAAATCAAAGAACAAAAAACGTGGGAGCTAACAAAATAACAAATGAACTGGAAACGAAAAAAGAAAATGATCTGTGCCGTGTGCCGGGTGGTGCCGGCGTCTTCTTCGAAAAGGTTCAGGTTGGATATTTCTTCATCTGTCATTACTTCATGCTATGTGTCTTCTTCTGAGTCATAAGCATAATCAATGAGTTTCTTATTTGTTACTTGAATCCTCCTACGGAAAATATAGGGATAGATAAGCTTTGGAAGTTGAACAATTTATTCAAATTCAAGCATTATTTATTGGTTATTCGTTTTGAGAACTCTCAAATATTCGAAAAGGTCCCATCTCGACGATGACTATAGTTCATCGACAAGAAACACTGTTTCTATCAATGATCTCACGCTTAGAGCTATAAAACTGGTTACTTTCACAATATGTCTCTCATTACGAAAACCGTACTTATAAATGTGGCATTCCTAGCTCTACTAATAGTAAGTGCAGCTCCAATGTTCTTTAACCATTTTCAGGTTATTCATTTGTCTATTCAATAAACTGTTTGCAGATAGTATCAAAACATTGACTCATCTTCTCCCACTCAGGCCCTTTTTTGGTAGCACTAGCACATCATGTCTAATCAAGTACACGTGAAGTATTTGTTGTTATTCGATTGCTTGCACAGCGTTTCTCCCGCTTATTCACAGAAGTATCCAGTTTCCAGTGCATCCAACTACCGTATTTTATTGATTAAAAGAATCACTTCGTGAATAAGTTCCGATACCCAGCTTGGCGAACTTTCAAACATTGTTGCAACGCAACTCACAGCATTTTGGACAAGAACAACTTTGTATTCAATGGGCATATTGCCGTGTGAAACAGCAATTCAAAATACCAAAAAGACAACAATTTCATAATGCCGGACTCTGGCAATATGGCCTACAGAGGCCTAACCCGGCAAAACTTATGGGTGAACTACAGTGCTCCACATAATTTTACGTTCACCCCAAAAATGTTCGAAATCTCGAAAACTGGCTTTTCAACCAAAATGCTTCCTATTGAAGAAATATGGCCTTTTAGTAGGTGTTTCATGATAGAAACTTAAAATAGTCTTAAATTTCACACATCAGAAAAAAACCAAAATTTTATGAAAAAAGAGTAAAACATTTTCCACAAAATAATACGTTCACTTGCTCAAAACTGTTAAAAAAAAAGAGAAAATAACAGACGAATGATGATTAATAATCGATGGGACGACAATTCTGTCTAGCAACTTCAAAAATTCGGTCATCCATAGACGATAGACCCATTTTTCGAAAAATCTCGAATTTCTCGATTGCTCAGTTTTATTTTATTTTTGCTCCATGACCCATAATTGTATTTCTCAAAGGTATTTTCATAAATATCATATATGATAAATAATTAAGAATTACAGAAAATCAAAATTTTGAGATTTTTGGGGGTGAACGTAAAATTATGTGGAGCACTGTATAAGAATACGGCGCGGTCTATATTGATGCAGAAGACAAATGCGCAAAGAATACGCGCAGTGCCCAATATGAGTTCGGGCATGCCGTGGCTAAAACATGTGGATCTCGAGACTGTATTGGCACGCGCTAACCATTTTCGTAGACATGTAAAATAACTTGCCATCAGAGATTCCAAAGAAAAGTCAGATATCCGCCACCCATTACTTCCATCTACACATTCATATTAACGATGACAACATTCCGAATCTATAACACAGCGAGTAGTGTCTGCAATCATTGAATAATACATTAACAAAACGACATAATGAAATAGAAAGCAGTGATGATACGCATCTGCCTAAACATGAACGGAGGTGAATTAAATATATGGAATGCTGAACCTCATTTCGTTAATCTTTGAGTTGTATTCAAAAAAAGGGGATTCGCCCAAAGCTTCGCATTGGAGCTCGATTTTAAAATTTCCTGTGCCTGTAACTGCCGTAAGTTTACAGTAATCTATGACAATATGTGCATGGTGCTATAAATTTACCAATCCGCGTACATTGAAACCAGTGGAAAGTTCGCAGCTACGCCACTGTTCTAGAACATTCTGGAATGTTCCAGAAACTTTGGAAAACAATGTCCATAAAAGCTGTAGCTTTGCATAAATCAAGCTGATTTTTTTCATGCGATATAAGGACATCCCAATTGATATATCAGCAAAATTTTGGTTGTTTATATCGTTGTTAAGATAGTTTTGTAGATTTCGGGTGTACGGTTCTATAGTATCCCAAGTACCCTGCGATCTCCTAAATATATGGTTGCGAAATGCTCGGATGACCATGACTCCATCCCGAATATCAAAGTAAAAGGCCCACGTTCTTTTGAGTTATTCAAAGAAACGTCATGGACAGACAGACGGAAACACAGACGGAACTATTCGTTTAATGATAAGTAGATGTTCTAAAACATTTAGTTCATAGTTTCTTAGAAGGGGGATCAAAGTTAATGCGGTAGTTTGGGGGTTTAAGATCCTTTGAAGGCCATTTCTTTTATTAGATTGTCTATTTTCCTTGCGTGCACGGTCAGCGTTCCCAGAAATCATACATTTCGCTTAACAATGTAGTACTCCTTATCATTTCGATGTTTGCCAGTCCTATATTTGATTTAATTATTCAACAGTGTTAGTCTGTTTCCGGTTATCATACTATTCACTTTTTCTCTCAAGATGCACATTTCCTCACTCAAAACATCGCATGGAAAAGAACTGACACCGGAGTCAAACTTACAAAATCGGAAACGAAATTTAAACATACTGATAAGAGATTGAGTCATTCATCTAATGGTAATCAAATACAAAAATAAAAAAATGTGAGTGGGTGAAAAGTATTATCTTGAAATTCGAAAATGAAGCACTGTGCAAACACAATTAACGACAGTAATGCATTCGTCCACTCACCCCCCCCCCCCCCGCCAATAAATTCTTTCTAATTTTCCATTTTTATCCCTCCCGATGCTCATTGTTTCGCAAGCAATGATGTACGCATTGCTCACTAAAAACCCTGAAAACCAATTTCGAGGTGCCACGGGATCTGAAGTGGTTGATGATGTGCCCGAGCAATATGTTGTGTGCCACGCCATTGTCTGAGGTCGTCGGATGTGTGGCGGTGAATGGGTGGGCGGAGGCTCTCACGTAATTAGCATTTAGTTGAAGAGTCTCTTTTGAACAAAAACTGTTCGCTGGGAAGCGATGGTAGAAAATGACGAATTGGTGAGAGTGGCACATTGATAACTATTCCTCGACAGCAATCAAATCAGAGTAGCGCTGCACTGACTGCTCTGAGTTCTACTTGAAAAATGTAATGGTTTTCGTATGATAAACGTCATTCCTCATTATAAATTGAGGGATTCATTGCTAGCCGTTATTTTTATTTTGAGTGATCATTATTGACATTCATCGAATGCTCTCTTAGCTAGCCATGGATGATCTTGAAGGCAGCGATGCTCCAAAACTCACAAAAATCTACTAAAATACTGAAATTTAAAAGAAAATGTGACACAGAGTATCTATAAAATAGGAGAAATGCGAGATGTATTAAAATCTGTTTTTACAATGCCTGTCAAATTCAAATTTCAAATTAGAAAACACACAAAAATTTGTGTGAAATTTAGGATACCTGTGCTATTTTAGCACGTTCTTTTCTCTTCGGCCACCTTCGACCTTTCCGTTATTCCCAGAATGCCATCGGCACACGTTTTGACTGTCTTTTATCTAAAATAGCGTAAGAAGATATCCGGTGTAATATTCCCCGATTACACCTATGTGAGAAATTTTAATAGCGAGCCACTTCATATTTTGAGAAAATTGCGAAATCATATTCAAAATGGAAGGCAACGGAAGTTCAATAGATGCGGAAGGCAATCAGAAGAACTTTGATAGAGAATCAACAATTTGTATTTCCGCTTCTCGAATCTTCGGATTTTTGTGTTGTTGAAGGAGACATTACAAATGTGAAATATTCGAAGCCTCAGTTTGATCATGTCTCGGCTTTTTTTCAGATAGCCTGTGGAATCCCTTGCAGAACATCAGATGCCCCATTTTCTCGCCTTTTTGCGCTTCTGATTACTGTAGTACACCTTTGACTACCGTTTGGTCGTTATGAATGTCAAGAATAACTTGTTTTCTTTTGTCTCTATTCATTTTTCGCCGCTTCCTTTCACTCCATAAACGCGTCAAGTGTTAGACAGGAGAATACTGTAGTATGTTCCACTTCTTCCGCAGATGGTCTTCTGGTTCTCAAGCAACGTCTTCTGAAAAAGGAAGCCACCTGTCTCCGGGCTCTTCAAAAACTGTGACGCAATCTTCAATTGACGGTAACTAAGCCGTGACGTGGGGCAAAGCCCACTTAGCGGAAATGCGTGATCTGAGCCGACAAAAGATCAATGTGACAGACGGATTTGTACTTCTTTTACCGTATCCCCTGTTCTTTTTTGTTTTGAGACCTGATTGTTATTGTTGTTCTCAGAAACTCGACAAACTGTCGAAGAAGTGAGTTCATGACCAAAGTGTTTGTGTGCTCATGGCTCACAGTTTTAGCGCAATGATAAGACATAAGCGGTTTCTTTTGACACGGACATGGTCTACCGACACTGTGTATGTGGGAATATGGGAAACCCGAAGGAATATCAGGTTTCAATTAGCCACAGAGCCGATAACTCTGCTGTGTTCTATTGACATACCTAATATTATTTTCACATTAGAAAAATTAAACCCATAATGATATTTGCTGTGCTCATGTAGCAAGAGACAACGCAAAGCTGCATTTGGTCAGTTGGAAATGAACTCTAAAGGAGTTGTCATAACCTGCAATTTTTGGCACTGTAAATCACATTGAAAGCTGATTGCCTTCGGCTGAAATTAACTTTATTTGTAGGGTTTTATCTGTTAGTGTAAGTAGAACTCCAGAACTTCTTCTCCTCCTTTTTTATTGAGATTCCTCGTGAATGCTCCTCTCTTGATTCAGACTCATGCTTTCTCCGTCAATTTGACGTAATCTATGTCAACCAAAACAATTCTACGTGAATATTTGTTCAAACATGGCGATATTAGCTGTAAGAAGTCATTAAAGAGTTGCGTCATCGAATGGCAAACAATTTTGGCAGGTTAGATCACGTAATTAAAGCTAACAGTAGTCAGGAGCATTACGAAGAGAGCAGCTTTTGATCAGAATTTTGCATTATCTCCTTAAAACTTGCGGGAGAGCTACGCTGAATTTCAGTAAACATGATTACCGTTGTCTTCATTAAAAAGCAAGGATTATAACCACTTTCTATCTAGAGAATGAAGAAGCTCGCTTTCATTTTTTCTCATGAATTATCGAAATAATGATCATCTAATGTTCTTCCCTTGATATTTCTAATGCTAAAATTCTTATAAACGGAAGCAGAGTCGTGTATATTTTCACACTTTGATTTCTTCTCACACCTAGAAGATTCAGACTAACCCGACACCTTTCTTCCCTTTATTCTTAAACCGCTTGTTCCTGGAGGAAAAGTTAGTTGCCTCTTTTATACAATGAAAGGAATCTAGTGCGAATGGACCTGGATAAATTCCCCTTTGCGGTAAACGGAAGACACCGATCTATTGTATTTGTTGATGGGATTAGTAGAGCACAGGCTAGCTATGCGGTGCCTCGACCAACTCGAATATTCGGCGGGTAACTCTGATCGGATCATTTAAATTGGTTTGTTCCGGTGCGGCTCTTTTGGTCCCGTTATCTCTTGTCTAGCAGCAAAAACGCATTGAAATTCAGATAGAAGGCAGTACTCAATGAATTGGAACACGTAAAACAGTACATATGTAAATGCAAATTCAGCGAGGAGCAATGAATGAGAATGAAGGTCCCCCCCTGTGTGTTTCTGAATGAAAAGAGTGCCAAATGAATGGTCCATTGATCTGGTCACCTGGCCTCGAAAATTGTATCCTACTCATTGGGAACATTTGTGGAAAGTGCAACATTATGACAGACGGTTCACACCTTTTTCAGAATGATCATATTTGTAGTAACTGAAGAAATGAGCACGCCATAAGGCGAGAGAGATCAATTGGGTGTGATGCATGAAAAAATCCTGAAATTAGGAATAAAATCTTAAAATTTATTTTATTTTCTTTAGCGTTTTCAATTCCGCTAAAAATCAATTTCTTTTTATGATGAACTGAAGTTCAGATGGTCGCCGTCCGGCAATGTATACTTCTCAGAAACATGTACTGGCTGGAGATTGATAACAGCTACGACATCATAAGAGATCAGATTATAGCCTTGGATTATTCTATTTTTAATCAGTTTTTTGAATTGGCATTTTATTTTTCTTGATTCGATTCTCCTTTAATGAACATCTCTGCAATTTAGCAACCAACCACAAAATTGGCTCGAAATTCTCCGAATGTCCAAACTCGATGCTTGATTTCTCCCTCCTCCTTTCGCTTTCTGAATCGTTTATCCCATTAGACATGTGAACCACTTCAGATGCTTTCTCGCTTACACAAACTGCTCCTATCCTCACCTACACATAGTACTGCTGAGCCACCGTAACCAGTCAGACAAACACTTGAGAAAATCGACTTGCAGGAAGCAGTATCATGCGTTTGTTTCTTTTTCTTTTCTTTTTTTTTTGACTAAGATCGATATGCCGAAAGAATACAGATGAAATCGGATATCCTTCAACTTATTGCACAATTCTCAGCTCAAGTGTAGAAAGTATATTAAATAAGTGGAGGTTATGCAAATTATGATACAGAAATGTGCGCATATAAAAATCGCATTTAATCTACGTCCGCTGCGGAAAAGGCTCCCAATTTTTAGTGACATACTGCGGAACGTGTCAATTTAATTGACAGAGGATACAAAATGATTGATTCGAAGAGCAAGGCAGGCTGGAAACATGAAACCGGGGAAGTCATTCGGATTTTCAGATTGATGGATGAGGTGGTATCGGACATTAGGGAGAAGTTACAAACTGTTGCTTCGATTTCTAGCGCGACAAAAAATAGAGTAAATTGATTAGTTTGACGTAGGATGAATAAGTCTTTTCTGATATCAGGACAAACACAGGGCATCCTTTCTGGGCAGATCGTGGAGAATAAGCCATATGGAAAATTAGGATGAAGCATATGGGTCCACTGATGTTAAGATGAATTCGTGTTCACTTGAGGCTTCCACAGTACAAACTTTTTTAGAGTGTAACCCTGCTCTACGTTAACATTTATAGGCTACTCATAAGTTCTGCCTTTGCTTCATTCCAATGGGAATATTGAACATACCGTATCCTCAGGCCTATGCATATTCTTTATTCCACCGAACTCTGCAATCATTTATCGACATCTCGGTGATCACAAAAGATGCTCAATTACAATGCGCACATATTGACGAACAGTGGTTAATGTGTTTCGGCGGGTGCTCATCCCCACTTCTAAGGGTGAGTGCTCTTCCCTTTTTTTTGTGTTGTTTCTTGTAACCTATCTAATAAACGGAGGTCATCACGGCACACTTAGTCTATTAAAAGAGTCGCCTTTTATGGTTGCCGCAACGCAGAAATGGTGCACTTATCACACACATGAGCTAAGAAATGAAGAAAATGGCATAACCGTCTGGCAATATGATTTTGCCTCGAGCACCCTTTCACTCTAATTGACTGTGATTACACAGATTAATGTGACCCCCACCCCGCCGCAAGTTCTTAAAGGCAGCCGTCTCTCAGAGAGAATTGGTTAAATTTATGTAAGTGTCGGTCACCGGCGATCGCCGAGCATTCTTCATCCTGAAAAGAGCGAAAGAAAAGCACTCGAGAAGAGCTCCGCGCATTTACAGAGGTGTGTGCAGGAAGAGTGTGTAAAAGTGCGAACGGGTTACGGTGCAGAGTCACGCACAAGTATGTCCACAAAAGAGCAAACAGAGCTTCCTGGCACCGACACTGACACCGCTGAAGTTCCTCACTCTACTCCTAACTGCCCCTAGAACTCGTAGGAGTTTGAGTGAGTCAATTTCAGGGTAAGCTGGGTTCAAATGTATTTCAAAAATGTTTTAGCCTGAAATATTTAAATCTGGTTGATGGGTATTTCTGATGAAATAGCTATTGAGTTCTGTACTTTAAATATGAAACAAGTGAAACTGATTTTTCTTTTGCGGCTATATCGTAACTCATTATATTGCATAGGATTTAGCAGCATACATTCATTTCTTCGACTCATCACAATTGCTCGTTATGAATGTTACAGTAACCGACGGTGACCCTAATTGGCCGGTTCTTTTCTTCGGTATATCCTTTCTCAACACGCATCACAAATCAGTTAATTATAAGGAAAAACACATCGGATAAAAAGTCACGGTGCTCAATGCACTCTTTTCATCTATAACCTTCTTTCTATTCTGGGAGCTTTGTATATACAGGTGGTGACGCAACACGTGCCTGTCTGTCATCAAGCTGTGGATTATCCGGCTGTGCATACCAGAGGTGTGAAATGATGCCAGACAGAGGGCGGAAGGATTCAACTGAACAGGGTGGCAAAACATGTTCAATTCAGATTCGCACCGTAAGTTATCTGTTAGAAGTGTATCTAAGTGATAGCTGCTTTTAAATGAATCTTCAAACCCAGAGAACACAAAAAGTCATTCAAAATGCAAAAATTGAAAAAAAAATAGAAGGGCAGTGTTTCTTGTGAAATTGACTATCGGAATGAAGTGTGTAACTAAGCTGGAAAAGAAAGAAGAGTATCTCAATTCCAATTTAGAGAGAGAGATAGTGACCCTTTGCTTTTATCTGAAAACTGATTCAGTGGGGCCATTCTATACATATTTGTCAACGATTCTCGTCTATTGTGTGCCGTCTTCGTTTGGGGTTTCTCGCTTCGCTTTTTTCCCGATGTCGACGTCTTCTTCAAGTACCTCTTCCACTCAGTTTTCTACAAAACAATATACTACGCTTTTTTCTGTCCTATACAACATGCGCCTCTTCATGTTCATCACTATTCATCGCGTGAATAGGATGAAAAAGAATGGCACGTCTGTGATGATTACGGTAAAATGGATCTATGTCTCTTGGCCTTTAAAATGTTTCCTTTTTATTTTTAAATCATCGGAATACAATCTAACAAGAAGAAGAAGAAGTAGAAGAGGAGGTTGAAAACAAAGAAGAAGAGGTCGTTTGTATAAAATATCGGGAACAGTTTTAAAGAATTGTGAATATTGAAACAACGTAATAAATACATACCAGCTTCGTTTTGGGACTTTGATGGATAAAAGTGAACAACTTGAATTCATCGAGGAAAGAAAATGAGAAAGAGAACATTGTGAGAAGAGATTTTGAAGAATGAGAAATAAATAAATATATATATATATATATAGTTGAGCATTTTCAAAGGTTATGGAACCCTGTCAAATTGTACGAGGCTTGTGGATAGGTTGAAGGGGGAGCTGAGTAAAAGAATTGAGGCATATATCCACTTGGCTGGTACATCTGAAAGCATATTATATTGAAAGCTGTTTTCATACAGAATCCGGATGCCACTCCTCGGAAAATGGAATGAAAATTTATATGAGTTTGTGTGGAGCAAATTTTGATAAGCATGTTAACATTCTAGGTGTGCTCCAGGCGCATTTTAATAAATGTCTTGCTTTAGAACCCGGTTTATTAGGTAGAGATAATATTATTTACAAGTGGAAAAGACAGCTGCAGTCACAAAAGGGGGGGGGGAAGAAGTGGGTTCTTCAAAAATCAGGCGTACATCTGCCTATGTTCCCAGGTGATGACACCACCACCACTACGACGGAACAAATTGAATTAGGTTGAAGAGAGATGGTCACAAGTGTGTTGTGGGGCCCTCGTGATTGTAATCCTATTGGATTACTGGATTTATCTCGCTTTCCAACAGCTCTCATTTAAAAATTGAAAACCCACCTGATACGGGAACGCTTGTTGAGGTATATCTGGAAGGCAAGCGGTGTCTGGAGGATTAGCGGATGGCATGAAAGTCGGTTTCCGGTCTTCATCGTCCTCTTTTTTGATTCCGGCTGGAGAACATCCAAGTGATCCACTGCTCTCATTGTCCCTGTCGGAATCTGTATCCCTGTCGGTGTCCCGGTAGCACCCACCATCCATTTTCTTCTCTTTTTCTTGTCTCTTGTGCTTGTAGCGTTGATTTTGGAACCAGATTTTTACCTGAATACGGCAAGAATTAGAAACATGACAGCGCTAACCGATTAGCTCAAATTAAAAGTTCACACCAACCTGCGTCGGCGTCAAATTAATACTTTTGGCGAGTGTTTCTCGATCTGAAGCGCTCAAATATCTGCTGTTCCGAAATTTGTGTTCGAGAATATTGACTTGTTGAGGCGAAAAGAGCACTCGCCGTTTTCTTCTTCCTATTCCATTTATCATAAGGTTCTGTTGGGTTGCAGCAAGGCCCAAGCTTAACTGATTTGTAGCTCCAAAGCGATTGACTGAAGAAAAATGTTGATTAGTTGTTGCACTTTTTTAGCAAAAAAGAAATGAAAGCAATGAGATCATGACAATTAGATTCGCGCGATTTTCCTGTTTACCGGAAATCTCGGAAATCGACGATTTCCGCAGTCCTTCACAAAAACAATAAGAAAAGTACACATGTGTGCACGTGTCTATGTATGCTAACACTTGTCTTGACGACGATACAAAAATGGCACCATAGCAAACTATTAACCAAATACAGTCCGTTTACCAGGCAATTGACTGCTGGTGAGGCTCCCTGTGGCGCACTATCTATCTAAGCAAATTTACTGGAACGGGTCTGCCAGACGGGGGCTGTCTACAATAGTAGTTGGGAAGAAAACGCCACTCATCTAGATCAGCACCATCAGAATGCAATTTTATTGAATTCGAATGAGAAGAATGTCGGAAATTTCTGAATCCCCTCCTAACATGAGTCGTTAAAAATGTCTGGAGTTATGTTTAATGCCTTGCTTTGTTGTAAAATACATAATTTGGTCATACTGCATATAAATTTAAATTCAAGATGAACAATCATGAAATAGTTAGCATCATTATCTGTACCCCAGAAAGAAAGACGCGGTTCCATTAGAGGATTCTTCTTATTAAGAGTTGTACAATTTCAGAACACGGCTGTAAAAAGCGATTTCTAATTGACTAGTTTCTGTCTGTAAGTATTGTTTGTTATTTCCATTGACCTTCAATTATTCAGAATGTCGTACAACAAGTTTTGTCTCATGTTCCTCAACTACCCTACAGTACTTCGACTTTCCTCGACCTTTGTGCCATCCGGCTAAGGAGAAGAAACCCACCACGTAATTCTCACGGTTTCAAGTAGGTGCTGTAGATTACTGATGTTACGCCACTTCCGACGCAACTTTCATTGGCCTCTACAACAGCCTACTATCACCTCAATATAGTGGCAGTTGTTTGTTGTCCAACAAAGGAAAATAAGGAGAGGGAAACGTTGTTAGTTGGGTTGGCAAACTTGTTCGTTGCCAAATTCGTGGCAGTGGTTGGGCAGCAGTTTGGTGTTGGGGGAGGGGGAGGGGAAGTACTGTAGGACGAGTTTCGTCAAAGACAAACATTTAACACAACCGACAGAAAGGATTATATGTTTTGCTGGAAGGAAGGAAGGGAGAATCTGAGTGAAAAGGAAAAGCTAGTGTGGGAAAACTTTTTTTTTGACTCTTGGAAAGACTGGACCTACTGTAGTTGTGGGATGTCAATTATAGGGCGCATGCTTGTTTTATATGTTATATAATAATAATTTTAATAATAAGAATCCAAAATAATAAACCGATGCAGAATGTGGACATAAAATAATTGTTGCGAAAAATACGAAGAAGGCGCGCAACTCAATTGAATGGTGCGGACTGTAATTATGGACGAACGGGAGAAAGTGAGAAAAGTCGAGAAGAGAAAAAAAACTCACAACTGGCCAGTTGAGAATGCGTTGCCATAGGGTATGGAGCGGTGGCGTACGCCGCGCTCGGGGTGTAGCTGAAAAATGATTTATAAAAGTTTTAAGATCTTCCTTCTTCTCTTATTTTTTGAACTTTAGAAATGAAACTTGGGATCTCAGGGCGGTCTGACAAATGAGCTGAGCAACAACTTCAAAAAAAAAGAAAATGAATTTTAATACAAAGTTCTGGTAAGCCTTTAGATTTCCAACTTACCTGGAAAAGTCACTCGAATACTGTGGTGCCTGAAATCCAAAGTACGGCATGTGACTTGCTGTGGATGGTGGTGTGGCGATTGAGAGAGTAGAGAAAGCTTCAGATGTTGGCGTGACTGAGTCTGTGGCCGAGGTGGAGGAACTGGATGAGCCAGAAGACATGCTAGAGTTATAAATGATAAGAAAATTGATGGAAGGCGCAGAAAAAGGAAAAACAGCTTTTGGGAAAAGATTTGTATTTATTTGAATATGCAACGACTCACCATGACTTTTCAAGAAAGCTTTAGAGAGAAATGAGTGTGATCCTAAGTAACTAGCGTTTAGGACTTTAATAATTTTCATTTTTGGAACAGAAATGAGACTGCTGCTCCAGTGCCTCGATTGGGGCGCAAAATGTGAAGGATGGGGTGTGAAGGGGAGGATGAAAGTGGCGTCCGTCCCGAAAACTACTCAAAACTCACTTAAGTTAAAAACTTGAAAAGTCATGGAGAGGACGGCCAAAGTGGCCCTTCAAGTAAACCGAGAGAATCTCTTAGAGCTCATTTACCTCTTATATGAGTGCTTGTGGAGGATCGTTCACCGTGTGCGTGTCCCCCGTGCGCCTTCAGTCCAGCCTCTCGCCCTGCTTACGAAGAGACACGCCCACCACCCGATCATTGGATGCGGTCAGGGGCGGAGACTGAGGAAGCAGACAGATTGAGGTATCGAGAAAGGTGGTAAAGAAATCAAACAAAAAAAGAAGGAAGAGACACTTCAAACCTAATTACCAATTTCAATATGGTTACGGAACCCCCCGGAATGCTGAAAATCGAAAATGAAATTGAGAAGGAGAAGCTGAGATTCACAACTCGAATTTCTCAATCAGACATCACAAAGAAAGGCGAGGGAGTCATAAGATTCTGATTCTGTATTGCCAACATTCTGAAATTGAGTTAATTATCAATCTACCCTCTTTCTGATGTGGGTGTTTTAAGAATGTTGGTCTTATCGGAAGGCCAAGTTTGCAAACAGAATTTAAAATACAATGATGACAGCGCATGTGATCAATACCAGGAAATATTGTGTGGGATTGGAAATATTTGAAGTGAATTGAAGCAGATCACTGATTGCTCACTGTGCAATCGATGAACTAGATTTGCAGAAGCATGGTGCTGAAAAGCCAAATAATAAAGTCAAGAATCCTACGAGTCTTCTGAATAAAAATCGCTATTTTTTCCAGTATATTTGTTTATAGCGAGTTTGTGAATAGTAAAAGAGCACACTTTGTTTATCATGGGCTTTACGGTATTTATTAAAATGCTTTCTTATATTAAAAGTAGTAAATCAGCTATGTATTTCTAAATGAGACCCCCCCCCAGATACTTGCTCTTTGTAGAGCTGTAATGGGCCATTCATAAACTGAAATGATCATATTCGCTTCCAAAAACTCGAACATTTTGTTCACAGCAAAACTATTTTGCAGTGGGAATGCACGTTTTCCTAGTCAAACAAAGTTCATCTGACAGATTGCTAACGGTAAGTCAACAACCAATAGATCGTGGGAATTTCCAAAAAAGTTTCTCACAATTTTTCAATTTGCTAAGCACCAAAATGAGCTGCTCTCAAGTACTTGGAGAGGCATGGAAAGGCATGACAATGCAGAAGCAGGAGAGCAAATTGCACGAGTTGCAATTAGGAAGAGCAGATTTTAGGATAATGCTTGTTTCAGGCTTCGAGAGCTTATCCGCATTCATAATGGTTGAAATTGCTTAAAAAAGAAAAGTTGATAATACTTTAGACACTTATCATAAAGATAACTTGAATCAGCAAATAGATGTTATCCAGCGTTTCCAGAATTGCAGAAGGAATTTTAGAATTTTTAAAGTCAAATTTCTGTGTTTTTTTTTTGAACAAAATCTGGCTAAAAATTGACCTACATTTAAGAGCATTTCATACTAAATAATTCTTCTACCGGACGACTTCTTCAAGTGATAGCAAGACTTCACGGAGAGGAAACTTTTCCATTGCTTCACTCTCTAAAATGAATGGAATTGCGTTGAGAATGAAAGTACGCACACATGCTGGATACGTTCTACAATGAGAAATAAACTTTGAGATTTATTTAAAGACGATTGAGACTTCTGAATGTCCAAAATTTACGAGCAGAACACTCTGAACAACTGAAAAATGAAGAAAAAAGTGTTCAGTTTTCAATAACGTTGCCACGGTGTTCGTCGCCTTTCATATTTCACCAATCCTAGATGACACTTTTGCGAGACATCCTCCTCCTCAGTCACTCATCCCGACAAAAAAACACTAATTCCACTGTTGAGACACTAAGAATAAAGAAGGTGACATGCACCTGCCCGAGTAACAGGAAGGAAGACATGCATCTGTTTTCTTTTGGATCTGTTGCCGAATACCGATGCGACCCCATGAAAAGAGAACGCGCTTCTTTCAGCCAATTCATTCTCGGAAGTGAGAAAACATAGAGTAAATAAAGAACATGTCGGGCGGTTTAGTGATTCCCTTCTTCATTTTCGGCTCAGTTTCTTTTCACACTTCCTCCAAGTGTTTCGTCTCGCTTTCAGTTTTCTGGAACTTCTCGGCAGCGCTTATGGTTCGCTTTATTGTTTTCACCTAAATCCGGTTTTTTATTTTGCAGTTCAGTTCAGTTCAAGGTTCATATTAAACATTGATAAGAGGCTAAAACAGGAATTGGAAGCGAAATGAGGACAGATTCATGGGTGATATTCGATCCGACATCGTTTCCAACATCTCATTGTCACTTTTATCTGATTTCCAATGCTTCATATTTCTTTAACTATTTTTATTTTGACGTTATTCTGTTTCGCAGGTAAGCTTTCAACCTTCTGCATTGTAAAAGTTCACGTTCTTATATTTTCTCTTTTTCTCTAGTAAAGAGGTCTCTCTAACATAGAAACTTATAGTTGCTGTTTCAATGACTCTACGTGAAAATTTGGGTAATTTATCACTAGAAAACTTATAGAAAATAGGCTATCGTTATGTATATTCCAAGAATCACCCCACAAAGAATTCAGGTAAAAGCCCCCACGGGAAAACTATGGTATAACAACTCATTAGCTTAAAATCACACAAGAATCCTAGCACACTATTTCAAACTGGAAAAAAATTAATTGATATCTGTATTTTCCGTCAGCGAATGATGATAATCGCACAGACAATTCAAAAAAATTACCCCGGGAAGACGTCATATTGAACCTTCCCTCAAGCTTAACGACCTAGGCAAGACTGGGGGATTATTCTTGGATCTTCTCTTGAGGGTGGGGGTTTTTCTTGGAGTTAGAGCTTACCTATTTTTTTATTTTTTATTTATTTATTTTTTCCTTGTTTGAAGATGCTCGCTCAACCAACACTGAAACTGTAAACGAGAGCCTGATGAAGATGGTTGACAACGAATGGATGGATAAATTCGTTCCACGAGAGTACAAACGAACAAACGCCTTGTCGGTAGACGGAGAGCAAGATATCACGAAAGATAATAATTTCGGATATAGTGACCAAGGAATGAAGGATCTCGACGAGGTGAGCTCCTGCCGGTATTGAACTGCTTATTCACACCTCGAGAATTAGGTGTGAATTTGTAATATACCTGACAATTATACCGTATGCATTCGTGTTATACCATGTGCACTTGTGGATAACAAGTTGTCCTGGAGCACCATAAGTTGACACTAGTAGAATGAACTGCTAATTATAGGTTGCATCGAGTTCGTTATGAAAACATTTCTTTTTGGCAATAAATCTCCATGAATTTCTTTAATTTTTCATTCGTAGTTTTGTGTCACTAACCACTAATTCTAAGAAGAAAAAGAAGAAGAAGATTTTCAGGTTGGCGGCCTCGTCGGTGGAGGAGATTCCGACCTTCTAGGCATTCTTCGTCCGTATTATTCAATGGTGGAGATGACCGCCAATGGAAACAAACAGGCAAGCTTCCAACTGGTTATGCCGTGAAACTCAATCTTCTTACCTCAGGGGATGGGACAGTACCTTCATGTTCTTCCTGATTCATCCGAAGGCGACACTCCCATTTATTCTGTCGGAGGATCAATGTACGGAGGAGTGGAGCCAGCTGGAGCCAAGTTGGGATATATGAACAGACCATTCGGAAAACGATGAATTCGGAGTAATAATGGCCTGGAGGTTGATAATAGCAACAGTAATAATAAGAATAATAAGCTAATAAAAAGATTTATTCAATTATTGATACATTTTTTCTCATCTCCCTGGGTAATTACAAATACGTAAAACATTAAAAAAAGAAGAAAGATAACTGGATACATTACTTTGCAAAATGTGTCAATTTGGCGAGCCATGCGATGATAGTATCGACTGAGAAGCATTGATTTCGTTACTTGGTATTTGCTGTATCCATCCAGATTATTCTCGGTCTTGATTCTCTGAAACAGAGAAGCAATTGGCAATGAGCATTAGCAATCTTAGCTCGAAACTCACCAAGCGCTTACTATTATGCTCTAATGAAATAACGACAAGAGCTTGAAGCATAGTGAAGAATACAAACGTGGAAGTGAATCCGAACCAGATGTCGATGGCTTTTACGTAGGAAACTTTCGGCAGCTCTTCCTTAGCTGAGTTGTTTTCGGCGGACAAAGTTAGGAACACCGTCAATGATACGAAGATACGACCTGGATTTTGAAATCTTGTGATTGAATTTATCTGTTGCTTTTTATTGAATATAGAGTGCGCCAAAAGTATGGTAACACAATCAAAGTGATGTAAGTTTTGCAAAATGACCCGTATCAATAAGAAAATTCAACAATGGTTTATTGAAACCTTTCAAAAAATGAAATTATCATAGTTGTTCGAGGCAGTTGTATTTGTCCTTCACAACAGAATCACAACTCATGAGTTCATGAGTTCACAACAGGCTCAAGAGTCTGCTGACTGACTGCTGACTCATGAGTCTCTCGGAAACGCCTCTAGTGTGTTCTACAGCTATGAATTCTGGAGATAACTTGGCCCATTTTGCTTCCAAGCTTCTTTTCAACGACTCCAAATTGCGATGTGGACGTGCTAGGACATTCTACTGAAGAAAACCTCATACGGAACAGTCAAGCGGAATTCAATTCTGGAGAAGAGGCTGGTCATTCGGAACTGTCAATGAATCAAGAGAAGTTGGCCGTGCACCATGATTGAACGATGTTTGCCTTGTGAGCAACAACGGAATTCTTTTAATAGTCTGGACTCGAGACTAGGTTTCCAAATGGGATTTGGTTCACGGAGACACATGCTTCTTTGAAATCTCCTCCAAACAGATAGAACTATTCGTTATTGTTCACCACAGGATCAAAGAAAATGAGAAGCATCTTGGCATCTGAGATGATGACATCAAAAACCATGACATTTTGAGGAAGTGAAACTCTGTTAATCATCCTACCGTGCATATTAGCTTTCTCACAAGGGAACTGTTTTTAGACAATGTTTGAGAATTTTATGAAAATTGGTACACAGACACTTTCGACCATGCTGAAAACCATGGAAAACTTTTCTAGTGCCCCAAACTCCCCAGAAGCTGAATATTCGCATCTGAAGTTTTCCCCCTCTCCCCCCATCTCGCGACCTCACTCTTCTCTATGCTTCCATAGCATCCGTTTCCGGAAGCAGTGGTGGTGTAGTGGCAGCTGTCGGAGCAAGAACTCGATGGTTCCAATATAAAGTGTTTTTCGTCGGTGAACAGCATATTCAGGTGTTCATTTCTACGCGCGCCAGCAGGTAGAGATTTGCAATTCTGTATACTTGCCAGCCTGTTCTTTTCCGACAGAATTGCAGCCTTTTGAACACAATGTGGGTTTAGTCCGAGCTCACTTTTCACGATTCTTCTGACTGACGCATTGCTCATTCGAAGTTCCATACTCATTCTTCTCATGCTTTGGTTCGGATTCCGACGAAACGATCTCTGACTGCCTTGATTCTCTCCAGAGTAATCGAAGTGCGAGGTCTTCCGCTTTTTGAACAGTTCTTGAGTGTAATCAACTCATCAAAACATTTACTAGTTCTCCAAGCGATTGTTTGTGAGATTCCATATGAAAATAAAAATTTTGCCCAAAAAATGCGCGAGCGCCCACCAGCTTGCGCGGAACTCTTGTTACCATACTTTTTGCACGCCTTATATAAACATATAATGATTGTTTTTCGATTAAAAAAACTGAAACATGAGAATAGTAATCTATAAATTTGAATATTTTTAAATCTGATTGAATGAAATTTAAACTGATCATCGACTAGAAATGTCAACATTCACCGACCTTCCACAAATTCCTCAGGCAACCAGACAGAAATCCATGAAAAGACAACGCAAATTGCAGTTGGGATATACGTGTTTGCAATGTGATAGCCGACTTCTCGGTGCATGTAGAACTTGGCTTCAAGACAAGAATAAGCTCCAGATTTTCTGACACCGTTGCATGTGTCCGGGTGCAGTTGATGTATGCTGAGCTCGGGTATCCTGACGTTTTTCTCAATCTATGAAGGATATTAAGTAAAATCAAATTTCGTATTGATGTGAAATCCCACCCGTATCGCGTCATTGTTGTTTGAAAACCATTCTAGCTTAACTACGTCCTGTGTGAATCCCACTGAAAATTGCAATTACATTACTTGAAAAAAACAACATGTCTAAACTTACTTGAACTAATTTTCAAAGACACTGCTGGATTGTCGTGTGGATATTTGCATAAAACGATTTGGGCGGCCGTTGGTTTCAAATAAACTCTCATATCCATAAACACCTTTCCATCCGGGAAAATGAACAAATAAAAGTTGAGATACGTCACTTTGTGGAATGTTGAATATTTCGAGTTTGTGAATATGGGGTCTGGCCTCCAGATCATCCTCAAAAACGTGTAGTCATTGACAAGGATCGGGCGGGAGAGGTCATGGCGGAGACGTGGATCTATCCATGCCATTCGAACCCAGGCATCGAGATCGTAGTCCTCAAACACTCAATTTATATAATATAATCAAAAATACGGTAGCTAACCATAGTGGAAAGTTCAAAATTGCTCATTGACTGCACCGATATGCCAACCTTCACAGTGACAGTATCTCCCACATGAAGGGTTGGTGGTTGGCGTGCATCGTATTCGATTTTACGAAGGAATGGAAGAATTGTAGAAGAAGGAAGCGGTCTTTGGTAGTCGAGTCCCATGTTTATACTGAAATTAGGCTTGTATTTAGATGTGAAATGAGATGATCATTTCAACGAGTTTCTTGAATTTTCTTAAACTCGCGAATAACAATAACAATATCTTCTTTAATTACATGAACTCGGAGAATTTTTGGCAAGATGACGCCAAAATGATAGCTTGCCAGTTGGCAGTTGCAAGAAAACTTATTTGCCCGGCAGCTTGCCGTTGAAGTTTCGTTTTTTTAAGAAAACCGAGATGATCTCGCTTATTTTTAATAAATGAGGCAGGTTCCAGGATCTAGCTATGATGTGACTATGCAACGCAACTTCGCCGAAGCTAATAGTAAATTCAACAAAGGTTCTGTAAGAATTTTGTGGAGATCGTGAACCAGCCTATAGTTAGCACAATTCTCTCACTTCATTATCTGATCCACTGATTTCAAGTCATGAACCATTTCATGAAGCTTATCCATTTCGATGTTCAAGTTGGTCACATTGAATGAAAAATCGCCATATTTCTCTGAAAATTAAAAAAAAAAACCATCATCCACTCTGAACTATCTTTATGGCTTAAGTGTACCTATATAATACTGTTTTGCAATCTCCTTCTCATCATTAGCACTGGAGTTGCATGCCGCCGGCATTGCTATCATCACCGATTGATGGTCGAGAAACAAGAGGGCGTCGATACCAATGGAATTCGCTTGCGCGTCTTCATAGCTGCTAAGAACGAGTTCGCTGACTTCCGGATCAGAATAGTTATACGTCTGGCAGAGAGTATCAAGAGTAATGCGACTTCGACGGGCAGCCAGAGGGGAGGATATCTGGAGAACGCGCGGAAGAAGACGGCACACATTTCTGAAGACGATCCGGATTGTCTGTAAATAGTAATGCAATGAGGAATGAATTCGTCCATTTTACATCTATTTCGTGTAGTTAGCATGAACTGTGACAGTTTCGCTAAGTTATGAACCTTTTAGCGTATATAGATTCCATTATCGTAATCCTCTCAATAGCAGGTCCAATTCGAGCCCATTCACATTCCCCTTCCTTAACTTTTTTGAAATTCTTTTATTTTCCTTGATCACACTTAACATATATAGGTTTAAGTGTGTTTCAAGGTATTCAATAAAAATAAACATTCAATTTTGTAAGCGATATTCATGTTAGACACCACCCAGCCTTATGGTGTCCGGCATGAATATGATGAGCGAAGCATACTTTTTACTGAGCCAATGTCATAAAACACATCTACTTATTATTAAGCGAATAGTTCTGTCTGTATGTTACTCTGTCCAAGACGTTTCATTGAATAACTCAATGATCGTGGGTCTTTTACTTTGATATTCGGGATGGAGTCATGACCACCCGAGCGCTTCACATTCATATATTTAGGAGGTCGCAGGGTACTAGGGATACTGTAGAACCGTACACTCTAAATCTACAAAACTGTTTTAAAATCGATAAAAAAAAAGCCAAAATTTTGCTGAAATATCAGTTGGCATGTCCGTATATCACATGTAAAAAATCAGCTTGATATGTGCAAAACTACAATTTTTATGGACATTGTTTTCCAACGTTTTTGGAACATCACTATCTACTTATTGTTAAGCGAATAGATATTCGCCTAATTATATTTGTATTGGACAGAGTCTGTCTGTGACTCTGTCCAATACGTTTCATTGAATAACTCAAAAGATCGTGGGTCTTTTATTAGGTTGAACACAAAGTTATGTCGTTTTTATGTTGTTTACTTTTGTGAAAGATTTTTGAATAAAATGTTTGGTTATCTGTGGTCGTGTTATATATCATTTTGAAGAGCGTAATTCGCTCTATCTACTTGTCTTATTTATTTTTCCTTGAAATAATTATGTCACTTTTTATAGCATTTCAAAAAAGCATGGATAAAAGGCACATTCGAACGATTTTCTTGTTCCAGTTCAAACTAGGCCGAAACTCTGTCGAGACAACTCGCGATATCAACGATGCATTTGGCCAAGAAACCACTAATAAACGTACGGCACAATGGTGGTTCAAAAAATTCCGTAGCAGTGACGAGAGCATCGAAGATGAAGATCGTGACGGCCGGCAGTCTGTGATTGATAACGATCAATTGAGAGCCTTAATCGAAGCCGATCCTCTCAAATCGACACGAGAAGTTGCCGAAGAACTCGACGTTTGCCAAACAACAGTCGTCGTTCATCTGAAGCAAATAGGCAAATCAAAAAAGCTCGACAAATGGGTGCCACACGAATTAGACGAAAATCAAAAAATATCGTCGTTTTGAGGTGTCGTCCGCTCCTCTTTTACGCAATAAAAATGATCCGTTTCTTGACCGGATCGTAACGGTTCATGAAAAGTGGATCCTCTACGACAATCGACAACGTTTCGCACTGTGGTTGGATCGTGATGAGGCTCTCAAACACTTTCCGAAGCCGAAAATCCACCAAAAAAAGGTTATGGTGACTGTTTGGTGGTCTGCAGCCTCATTCATCACAGCTTCTTAAATTCGGGTGAAACGATTACAGCAGAAAAGTGCTGTCACCAAATTGACAAAATGCATCAGAAGTTACGACGTATGTGCCCAGCATGGATCAACAAAGAGGGACCAATTCATCTCCAAAATAATGTTCGGACAAACCGACCTTGCAAAAGCTGAACGAATTAGGCTATGAGACTCTGCCTCATCCACCATACTCACCAGACCTCTCGCCCACCGATTACCACTTTTTCAAGCTCCTCGACAACTTCCTTCGCGAGAAATGCTTCAAAAGCCAAGACGATGCCGAAAATGCCTTCAATGAGTTCGTCGCTTCCAGAGACCCGGACTTTTACGCTACCGGCATAAGGAAACTTGTTTCTTGTTGGCAAAAATGTATTGATTCTAATGGTTTTTATTTCGATTAATAAATTTGATTTTAAAAAAAGTTATGGTCATTTAAAGTTGAAGGTTAAAAAACGACATAACCTTGTGTTCAACCTAATACTTTGATATTCGGGATGGAGTCATGGCCAACGGAGCGCTTCACATTCATATATTTAGGAGGTTGCAGGGTACTAGGGATACGGGACGGCATGTAAATTTCTTTTGGTTTTTGACGTTCTGCTAATAAATTGTTTTACTAATAAGAGAAAAACAGAACGACTACAAATATCTCCAAACAAAAGCCAGTGGAAGCCAGTGGAAGTCGCGGCGTAGCCGCATACTTTCCGCTGTTAAAAATTTAAGAAAGTTGTGACTGGAAACCTTGCGAATCGGCTTGTGCCTGCACATCACTAGGCTTGCATTAATTTTACTGCACAGAATAATCTTCTACTTTTCTGAATTTCTTTGCTCGAATTAAAGAAGTGAAACTCTGAAAATTGGGTGTAAGAATTTTCAGAATATCTATAAAAAGTTTTCATTCAGAGAAAATCAATCACTCTGATCCAGTTTAGAAGTTCATAAGCCGAGCGTGGTGTAAGCGTCAAAATCACGGTTTCAATTTCAGATGACAAGCCTTCTTGGTAGTATTGTCAGAAACCCAGCTCATGAACTTGGAAATTGTAAGTAGTTGAATGCTCTGAGGATGCCCTGATAAACCATAAAGGTGTCTTTAGCAAAAAATTACTAATCTGTGTTCATTTTTCGATTTTGTGTGTTTCCGGATATTATTACAGCAAGTTTCCTTCCAATTTATTATTAAAAGCATTGCTCTGTCAAGCTGCAAGACTTACAGTATAATTTTGAAGCAACTCCAACGGAACATTGTATTTTTGTGCGTCATGTTCATTTCTAATCCACACTTCAGCTCTTCTTATAGCCAATAAGTCAATATCAGCTGGGGATGGGTCTTGCAACGATTTTTGTGTCTTCCACCATAACTTCCATGATAGGCATTGTTCGTGTTGATCAGTTGCGATACCACAATCCACAGCCTGATATGTTGTAGCAATATCCAGAAAAGTGGAACTTGCAGTATCAGACGGCTGTCGTGTGATTAAAAATAGAAGGAAATAAGCAGAGATAAGAATACACATCGATTGACATCTTCCACATTGAAATCAGAAACATAGTGAGACAGAGAGAGAGAGAGAGAGAGAGAGAGAGAAGCGTGAGAAGTTAAAGAAATTGTTGTTTGTTTCTGCTAATTAAATTTCCTGTATGACGAAGAAAAATCGGTGGACGACGACCAGTCTCCCTTTGCCATTTTACTATGATTTTCAGACCCGCTTCATACTTTGCTGAAAGAAGACTTTTAAAAGTTATAGTTCTCGCGCTCCAGTTACAGGGATAGTCTTAAACACCTTCTGATTGTTGGCTGCTTATTCAGAAATGCTTGGGGTGTTTCTCGGCCACGGTCATCAATTTTCAAACTAATTTTCTGGACATGCGATGCATGCTAATTCTATTTTTTCAGTATTATTCAGAATATAATTTAAAATACTATGACATTAAAAAAATGTATCAACTAAGAAAAAAGCTTCCAGAATGCTAGTGACTTGGCCAAAAAGCACGAATATTCTATTCGTGAATACTTTTCGAAATGATGGAATAAATAAAAAATTACCAAAAAATCACCGTTTGCTTTGAATTGTTTTTTTTTTGTCTTCAATAGTCTGAAAACATGTTATAATCAACAAAATCAGTTGAAAATCTTTCAATACGTAGCTTAAAGAACGATTTTCGCATATATATATATATTTTTTTTAAAATATAGAATAGAATTTTAGGGTTGCAAAATATTAGTTTTTCTACTCGGAAATCGTTTACATTCCATAATGCGTTAAAAATTTAATTCCACATCCGCTTTATTTCAGACTATTTCGATTTAAATCTAGTGAGCATTCGGCGCGTTTCTCGTAGTTGTGGCGCGAAAATTTTTCTGGAACATCATGTGGTGATGCTCAGTTTTCCAACCCGTTGTGGCTTAACTCCAAGCTGTCACTGGATACTTTCTTAGTTGATCTCAATGACAGCTAAGTAGCAGCTTAGTTCCTTAGTTACTTGGCTGCCACCGAGATCGCAATAAATTTTCTAATTGTCTTGTTCCTCAGTTCCTCAGAAATGAGAGAAAAAGAATCAAAAAATAAAGGAAACATGATTCTTTCTTTTTTATTATAAAAATAATTATCAAAATGCTCTTTCACTTTTCCTTCTGTTTTTGAAATGGGTGATATATTATCGGAATAACCTTCTTTCAACATCGGTGACTGCGTATTATAGTAAATTTAGACACGCCCACTTCATTATTATGCCTACTGGCGCTTCTTGTGCCACCCATGATACGTAAACAACGATGCAGGAAGAAAATATTTTAATAGCTCATAATTTAGCCCTTTCGGTTTTCTATAAATATATATTGTACGACAGCTTTTATATAATAACTATCCCGACAGCGGTAGAATCCTTATAAATCTTTGCTGCTTATAAATCAAAATAGAATGTCAAAATCGTTGCAAGACCCATCATTTTTCGGCAGCTATGCGCCGTTAACATTGTAAAACAAAATTGTCTATAATATAGTTGAGTTATATTTCCAAGACGGCGCAGCAGAAAGAGAGGGTGAGGAAGGGTCAAAGCGGAAACTTAAAAGCGGAAACGTAAAAGCGGAAAAGTTGTCGGATCACAGGACGAACACTTCTGGCTTCACCTTCGATCACCTTCCCCTGTGGCCGTCGAGGCTGGCCCTTTAATGGTTTTTCTGTTTTTGAACAACAGAAAGCCGAATGCCATAATTAGTCTAGCTCTTTTAAAAATTACACACTTGAGTTCTTAAGAGAAAACTGGAAAATGTATCTGTTACGACTAAACCGGCTCATTTCCTTTTGCTTACCCGCCAGTCAAATTGAACGCGATAGATAGAAAACAAACATAAATTGTTCATCATATCGTTTTTTTTTTCGGCAAAAAACGCTTCGATGAGCTCTTGCGAATTTATGGGACAAAATGCAGCAAAATTCTTGTTTACTTTTTGAATGTTGGGCTCTGGTTCTCTATGGAGAAGATCTAACTGTAACATTATTTCCTCAATTTCCGGCGATCTGAACAACGGAACTTTCGAACCCTGCGTCTTTTGTTCTTATTTACTCTCTGCCTCATTAGAATAACGGTCGATCCCCTTTGACCTTCCGACCCTCACAACAGACGCGCACAAATATCCTTTTCTTTTGCCTGTATACAACAGAACCGATTATGCTCTGCGTCTCCTCGATCACCTATTTCCCTCATATCCATTTTATGCCTGTGTCTCCAATCCATCACACCCCGTGCTCACCTTTTTCGTCCCTCCATTCTTGTACTCTCACTGGTGACACACGCGACACACGAACAGGCGATCCGCTTGAGGTTCAGACAGTTCTCTTTTTCACCTTCGTGTTTATCTTTGCGTGTGATTATTAATTTTAATTTTGCACTTTGACGAACTTTCCTATTATTCCGCTTTCCTGGTTATTGTATAGAAAAAAAGACTATCGGTGTGTATTGAAAGTGCACTTCTCTCTTGTTCTCAATTCGAACAATTGAAATGTTCGGGAGTCTGAGCTTCTACATCTCTTCTAGTTCTCATCCCGTAAGGAGCAAAACAATGCTGCTCATATTAAGCAGACAAACTTGATGTGCCTCTACGGCGAATGCCATTCGTAAATTTTCTACTGCTTATTTCACTATTTACAAATTCTAGTTTTTCAAAGTTGAAAGTTACTTTTTATCTACTGCATTCCCACAATCCTGATGAAATTAGGAGCTTAGTAACAGGAGAAACGCGCCGCCGAAATTGAGTTTTCTCTTCCTTTTCCGTCCTTCTCTGTGCTGTTGTGCTTCCGAAGCGACGAATTCTCGATTGAATAGACCACTTTCGAAATTATTTCAAGTGGACCTCTTCTTCTATTCATCCTGCACTTCTACTTCTGCCCCATTTTTGCTAGTCGTCAGGATTTGATAATCTAAATAAAAAATTTCGAACATCTACCCATTTAAAAAATTTGACTATATTATTTAATCGTGTGTCCTTAATTTCACCAATGAATACAACAGTGGTTTAGTGCTTGATGTCCCGCTGAATCCATACTGCAACATACTTATATTCTGCTAGCTAAGTTGGCACTGTGCCAAGTCTTTTAGAGATTGTACGTAGGATTGTACGTGCAATAGGAAAGCACTACGTTTAGTGATAAACGAACCGAAAAGAGAGGCATAGAGAGACGAACCCCATCGCTAAGAGGCCATGTTTGCTTTGGCCTGTCGTCATTTTTCGAACCAACACATGCATTCGCTCCCTTGCGCATCTTGTGTTCCGCAAAAAGTTTATTTGACGAATAATTTTAAAAATGGAATTTCATAGCTGAAAACAATGCAATTATCACCTTTTCAGATAAGAAGACAGTTATCTTGAATAGATTGTAATTATACAAAAACGTAATGCGGAGTAACACTATCATTTGTATACCATTGATAAAATAAATTCCGTATTAGAATTAGCCTTCAGAACACATGAGCCTTTATTCAATAAATTAATAAAAATTACAGTTAAAATAGTTTGATTCCAAACGAACCCACATTGCTTCATGTTGTCGCCATATTTTTCTCGTCTGTCATAATGTTATTTATATTTTCAGACATTAACACTCAACGATATGGTTGCGACCAGTAGCGGCGGGGTGGTTTACTCAGCCAACGACGGGGTCACACAGGTGAGAACTATTGTCCACTGAAAATACATGTTTCATTTTCTGGTGATTTCGAACATTATTTCTGTTTTTTATATACTAGCAGCTATTAATTGTTCATTATACAGGTGTCGTTGATTCACTCTTCGGACTCCGTTCGTACCGTTTCCAATCCTCCATTGTATCGACCGACGTCCACAATGACTGCGACAGTTCAAAAATTTACACATACGGAGACGGGTCCTTTTATAGTAGCCCATCAAAAAGTAATTTTTTTGAAATTTGAAAGAAACCGTGTAATGAAAAATAAAATTAAAGTTTCAATGTGATGAAATTGAAATCATTCGAAAATTCTTTATCTTTCACTAGTTGTTCTAACTGATCAGCTATTCGCTTGATGGATAATGGCTAGCCGAAAATAATTTGTAGTTTTTCGGTCAGTATCGTAACGAAATTCTTTGAATTTTTACGTCTGTCGCAATCGTATCATTATCTTCTTTATTTTACAAAAGGGATAGGAAGGAACGCCTTTTTAGTTATCGATTGTGAAATAGAAAATCTATTTAATTCGTAGTGTCACGCTGATTCATGAGTTCTTAAGACAGCGTATCAGGCAATGTTACAAACATCATATCTTCACCACCCTGTGAAAATATCAGAAATGTCTTGAATACGAGGCGCCTGATGTCCTATCGAACTAGGCTATGAATAAGAAGATCAGAAACGGATGAAAATACATCAGTGTTGAAAGTTCTATGGATGATTTGAAATAGAAACGTTGTCGCTTTTCGGCTAAAAACAAAAACGTGATTCTAAATGAAGATTTCGGAAACTCGGAAACGAGAATAGTCATTGTGTTCTTTCTTACAATTTCTGATACTATCGTGTTTTCTGTTATCCAATGAGCTTGTACAGTATAAACATGTTTTCCAGCATTACACGAAAATTTTCGCGTTGTCCTTAGCCTTAGAAAATCCTCTAATAAAAAAGCACATGGAGCGTGATTTACAGCACTGAGTAATAGTAACGGCGTATTGATTGCAAGTTTGTTTTTCTGTTTAGTTCGCTGCATCTGTCAAAAGACCGCGATTCGTGCACACTACATTTTTCGCTCACCAATAGCTGGGCCGCGTACTCTAGATAAATCCGCAAAAACCTCTAGATGGGGAAAGGGTCCACAGAAAGTTACTTTAGCGCGCTGTGCTCTTCTCAATAAAATGACCTAGAAAAGTGAATTTTCAATATCTTCGAATAGATTCTGTTGCCTGGTATTTTTCGGTTCGCTTTATTTTAACAGATTTGTTGCAATAAATTTAAATTTTGATTTTGATTTAAATTTTGAGGTTCAAAAAGTTTGAAGTGCTAAATTTTAATCAGTATGGTGCTAAAGCCACTGTATTTTATACCCGGATCCTATTGTTTTCATTAGTGAGACATATACTGTGTAGTCGATACTTATTCATAGAAATTTTGTAACTATAGAACGTGAACAATAACATCATACATTTTGTCTCCTCATAGTATGCCTGCATTATAGTTTAACAGCTTTCTCAGTTTCTCTTTCTATTTCTAATCACCACATTATTGATAGCGCTCTACGTGCGGCAAATTGAAAAGAAAAGACATGCCAATTGGCGTTCTTCCTCTTCCTCCACTTCACGAATTGAAACAATTTTCTCATCATCATTTTCTCGTCGTAGTGGAAATTCTGACCTTTGGAGACCCAGCAAGCTAGACGACAATGTTCGTGTGCGTACTCCTTACGCGCCCTACCGATTAACCTCGATTTATCATTGAAGCCTGCCTTCTCAACCTTGGATTATTCGATGCATCTTTATTTTCTCCTTCCATCTTATGTCACAAATCGTACTCTTAAAAATATATAATCAACATGAAAACAATTGTTTTGGGGATATTTTTTTGATAGTGGGGAAACGTTGAAAAAACTAGATTTGGACAGTTCACTAGATCTTCGATTAAAAACTTTTCTTCCCTCTTTTCACTCCTTTCTTTCTCATCATTGCAGTCTTGCGCCCGTCTGCGACGGGTATTACAACTAAATTAATTGCGCAATTGGAAGAGTGAACGCAAGTGTGTGAGTGTGTACGCTTCTTCTCTCGGCTTCTGTGTTTTCCTTTCACATTTACCACGTTTTCACGATTCACATAAAGTTGTAGTTGTTATTTCTTATTTCCAAGGGTGTAATCGAGACTGTCATGATTCATAATGATATACAATACGCGCGAAGCTTCGATTAGAATAGTGCAATTGTCAATCATTTAATTCTTTGTGCCGGCGGCTGATTCGGGGCACTATTCTATAGTAGTCCTTTCTAATTATCAATGCCTACCATTTATTTTTTTTTTTCAGAAATTGATGTATTCATCTGTATTTCGTCGAAATTGTCAATATAAAAATCGAAATCTAGAGTTTTTAAGGGTTAAAATCTACTAATCACCATGACTCTTTTTATACGTCGTCATTTTTAGCGGTCGGTCAAAACTCTTACCATCGTTCGGTTTGCAGTAATAAATTTCACTTGTTTTCCGGTTAATTTTTTTCTACTAGCTTCCGGTTAAAAAATTTCACAAGCCTAGATGTGGCGTGTGATATCTTCTTGAAAATACATTTTCTTCTTAAAATTTCTTTTTTTTTCATTCCCCTTTTAAAGGAAGGTTCAACATTTCATTTTATTCGCTGGATTTATTTCGCGGTTATATTCTGTTTAATACATAAGCCATCACGATAGTTGTCCCCATCGTCTTAGCTTGGTATGCGACTTGATTCGACTAATCGGTGATTGACGGGGATGAAATTGAAATAAATAACTTTTCCATGTTATTCGAATAGCATTCTAGTTCCTAAAATTTTGTAAATATGGATGAAAACTTTGTCTTCGGTAAATCCGTTATTCTGCCTGTTTTTCATTTCATGAGGAATTTCATTGATACAACATCAGTGCACGCAGACAACAGCTTTACGACATGTTTCACTTTCGGGATTTTCTATCGAATAGAACACCACCAGGACGTAGATGATTTTCGTTTTGTTCCAAGATATTTGTTCTTCTTCATGAGACCTCCTGCTGAGTTTTTGCCTTCATTGAAGCTTTTCAAAGTTGAAGACTTTGAGTTATTATTGTTAGATGATAAGACTGGTAGTTCAAGGTATTATAATATATTCACCATCTATGTTCGCAGTTTACAGGGAATCCAGTTAATACATTTTCTATCCATTGTCTTTTTCATTATTCATATTTCTGCTCCTAATCATAGCCGATTCCTTTCGAGAGATCAAATCAAAACTACTCTTCACTATATTTCCCTGCCTGATTTTTCTCGCAATATAGATCTCGATTTCTCAAGTGTTTCCTCAATGCCATGGCGTCCCCTACTGTTTTTTATTGTTTTGATTGTACGGCGAGCCGCGAGCGCGGCCGCACATCGGCAGAAACGGTATTTGTGCCGCGAAGAGTCCTGCCGACTGTTTTTTACGCTTTCCGTATGCGCGTCGGTGAGACTCGATAGTTGTTCCGCCGAACCTCCAACTCACCGTCATTACCCATTACGCATGGTGTTCTTGTTCTTTTCTCTAGTCAAAATGTTTCGAAAACTTTTTCAATAATTTCCAATTTTCGATTCGCATTATTTCAGTAAACATAATTTTTTTCCGGTATATTCCTTACCGTTTCTAAGCTCCAACCCTATAATTTTTTTCATTTTCGTGTGCTTTTATGTGATGCGGTTTCCCTTTCGTGTGACGAAGCAAACTACTAACCGCCGAAAAAAAACAAGACCTCTATCGCTTCGTGCAATCTTTTTTAATTCCAGTTCTCTGGTTATTCCTATTCGCTGGCCCCTCTTCTTCTTTTACTTTATAATATTATTTTTTTGCTGCTCGAACCCGATCATTGCATGATTCTCCGGTGTGGTTCACAATCTTAATTTTCGTTGGAAACTTTATGCTTTGAGCTACATTTCTACTTAAATGAAACACTTGTTTTATCTGAAATTTTTCTTTAATCATCTTTCCCCCTGGGCTTCACTGTTCGTAAACCTGTTGTTTGGTTTGACTGACTTTTGCAGCAGCAACGCCAACGCGAATCTGCGCCAGTCCACAAACGATAGGGAATATAGATAGAAGAGATATGCGCGGGGCGCATGTGGTCGCAAAAGCTGAGGATGCGGAGAATAAAAAGTAGGGAGAATAAGAGAAGGAGGTACTAATAAAACTGCTGGGTTCTATTCCCTCCCACCATCTCGTTGTCGCCGATATTTTCCAGCGATTACGCAAGACGATGCTACCACCACCAATTGAGGTGATGAAGCGTGTCGAAGTCGTCCTAGTTTAGTTCACAATTTCTTATTTTCCTACAATTTTGTCCGTTTAGTTTTATCCTCATGTCTTTTTGACATATCTGACGTAACATTCAAGATGGACGTCTATGACAAAATGGCTGAAAACAGGACAAAGGAAGAGTGGTCGTAAAATGTCCACTTTCCCCCTTTTTTCTATCGCATCTTCATTATCACCTCCAATTTATCACAAGATGTACCAGCCATTTTTACCGTCTCTATTTTTTAGCAGTTTTCTTTTTATATGAAAACATAATCAGCTCCGCCTACATGAGGTCTATCTTCGTCGAAATTAAAACCACTTTTTTTCATTATTCTGGCAGTCATTTTGTCATACTTGCCAATTTTTCAAACAAAGATGAGTGACAACGTCTTGCCATTTATTTGGTTAAAAAAGCAGTTAGTCATATTGATTTTGTATCAATTGATGAGAGCTGTGTTAATAAGAACAACTATGGCAAATAAGGATCGGTTAATATTAATGCGACTTTAAATAACCAGTACTCGGGATCTGACTTCTTCACCAAACTGAATTCTTTAAACTTCCTTTTTGTTTTATTGTCCCCGAAAATAATAAGCCAACAAACAGCAGCTGCACTTGATTGCCTAGTAGTTTGCTTTATTTTATTCGGTTCCTCCTCACCATCGCCACTATCATCATTGGAATGCGTATCCTTCTCTTGGCTGACCTTCTGATATCATTTTATTTAAAATTGTTTCCTTCGTTCCAGCGTGCCTCTGATTTTGTTCGTTTATTTTACTACTACGAATCTCCTAATGGCTTCATTTTGCAGATGTCAAAACCGCCGGTTAGGGTGGTCGCTCAACCACCGTCGCAGCAGCAAGTATCATCATATCTGCATCACCAACAGAATCCAATGATGCACTCGGCATCAAATAATCGACAACATATTATTCCAACGATGCAGGTGCAACCGACAATGTCCGCTCAAATCAAACGAACCGTTCCTGTAAATTCTCAGTTTCAGACGTTAGTTTTATTAAATTAGGTTGATTTAAAAAAGTCCCTTAATTTTCTATTCAATTCAACCACCTTTTCATTTAGATCATCTGAAGCTACCGCCGACTTCGGTGTAAAACCACAGTCGGTAGAAATAGTGCAAAGAGTCCGCGCTGTTCGAAGACAAGTCGCCGATGAGGAGACCGAATTGCGACGACTCAGAGAACTTGAACACGAAACTAATCATCTCCGTGACAAGAACTTTGGTAGAGAAAAAGAGATGATCATGCAAGGATCAATGCTGAAAGAAGCACAGCTTGAACTACGAAACGCATCAATCAGGACACAATCTTTGAATAGACATGTAAGATTTAAAAGTCGAATTATTATGAGCATGGTAAAGGTGCTATGTTCTGCGCTCACACTCCATGTGTGAAGAACGGATCTATTAAGTAAGTAAATACATAGCATTATTTAAACGGATCAATGGTATGCCTATATATCTATTATTGTGCTAAGATGATAATTAATGAAAGACAATGCTTTAAAATTTCCTAATAACAAATTGAGCTTTTTTCAGCTTGAGGAGATGTACCGACGACGTCAAACAGCTGCAGCGGCTGCTCTTGTAGAGCAGCGAAAAATGCAACAACAACAAGTTCTACTCGCCAGAGTCGCCAACCAAGTTGTAGCTCAAGAAGTTATTCGGCCGCGAGCTTCTGTCGAACCATTCCAGGTGGTCAACACTCAACAACAATCTCCATCACAACCAGAAGACTTCGCAGAAAAAAGAGATTTTGATGGGTGAGTAGCGCCATATTTAAAACAACAAACTCATTAGAATCAATTGATCATTACTGAAAACGGTATGCCATTCGTTACTTGTCAATCAATCAACCAAAAAGGTTCTAGCTTTTTTTTCGAAAACGGTATAGTTTTTACACGAACTAGTTCTTATCTAAATAAACTAGAAAGTCTCTTTGCTTTGAATTCATCGTACTTCTGAATCGAAGTTTCGAGGTTGTTTTGATGTGCGTTTTCAATCGAAACCGGTTGAAATATATCAAGGAATCTTCCTTTCCCTTTATCTCTTATCAAGTGTTGAGGATAGAACGTCAGTGCAGCACTATGAATTATTTTGTTAGTTACGCTTTCCTATTCAACAATAGTTCTTTGCAGCAATAACGACATCTGCGACTCGATCGACGGCCCCGGAAATTCAAAGATCCCAGCAGAACCTGCATATCTAGCACCGAGTAAAGAAAATCAGCCAAACAATGACAAGAGTGTAGATTCCGATTCATTAACACCAAAAGATCCTCTTTCTAATATGAGTCAGCCGTCTTCTTCCTCAACTTCTCAGAAAGCTCCAGCTTTAATTACTTTCTCACCGCCGTCTTTCGAACAGAAGATCAACTCATCTACTATGGTGAGTTATATTAAACTAGTAAGTGGAAGTCGCGGTGTAGTTGCGAACTTTCCAATGGTGTCTATTAAAGTTGTAGTTTTGCACATATGAAGCTGATTTTCTACATGTGGTACACGGACTTCTAGATTGCTGTATTAGCAAAATTTGGACTGTTAAATTTGGACTCGTTGTTAAAACAGTTTTGTAGATTTTGTGGGCATAGTTCTACAGTATACCTAGTACACACACTATTCGCTTAATAAAAAAGTATATTTCAAAAACAAGTCACTTCCTGCGATAAAAGCCCATTTTTTTAATAAGTATATTAAAATTAATAAGAATTTCTTAATAAAACTATAACTCTTTTAATGCTTCATAAAGTCTTTTTTGTGTTTAATCACGACAGTTTTGAAATCATTTTAGAACCTTAGCAGACAGAATTCTCAGTCCTCATTCCTATTATTTTTGTAATGTTTCTATGTTTTCAGACTCGCGATTCTCCATCTGTCGAACACACGACCTCATTTGGTGATAGTCTCGACGAGTCTCGTCTTAGAAGTGGTAAAACTGATTTAGTTTCACTCCGGTCAGATTCATTAAAAGCCACCAAACGTCGTTCGTGGGCCGCGTCGGAAGGGACATCGATGTCAGAAGCTGAGATGATTCACAGGCTTCTCGATGAGCAACGTCGTGGTAGATCTCATTTTATTCCGCAGCTACCTACTTCACAAGAAGAACCAAATGCAGCATCATTAGGCGCAATTAATGAAGAAACTATGAATATTGAATCGAAGCAGCTAGAGACTACACCTGCTGATTCTACTAATAATTTAAATCTACCTATTGAACAAATGGCACATGGAAGTGACACAACAACGGAGGAAGATGCTAGTTCGTGTTCTACCCGCTCTGACGATGGAAATAATTTAGAAATGGAAGTTTCCATTGAGAAGCGTATTGTCAAAGGCATATTAAGGCGACCAAATGAAAAAATGAATAAAGGACGAATCGAATTCGACCCATTAGCTCTTTTACTAGATGCAGCTCTCGAAGGAGAACTTGATTTGGTCAGAAGCAGTGCCGCCAAACTGGATGACGTTTCACAAGCCAATGATGAAGGGATAACAGCGTTGCACAATGCGATTTGTGCTGGCCATTATGAAATTGTGAGGTTTTTAATCGAGCATGATGCAGATGTGAATGCTCAAGATTCGGATGGTTGGACACCGCTTCATTGTGCTGCTTCCTGTAATAACCTTCCAATGGTACGACAACTGGTGGAAGGAGGAGGATGTGTTCTTGCATCAACACTTTCTGATATGGAAACTCCGGTAGAAAAATGCGAAGAAGACGAAGATGGGTACGATGGCTGTTTGAAATATCTGTTAGCCGCTCACAACTCAACAGGAACCATTAACTCTGGGAAAGTGTATGCTGCTTATGGATATGAAGCAGAGTTTGAAGACGAACTCAGTTTTGATGCTGGAGATGAGTTGACAGTTATCGCCAAGGATGTAGTTGACAAAAATTGGTGGACATGCAAAAAGGCAAACGGAGACAAGGGGCAGGTACCAAGAACATATCTTGCGTTGTACCCTGCATTAAAGCATAGAAAAAAGTAAGTCATATTTTCCAATAAAAATCGAACATTGTCTTCATATACATATCCTTCCAGACTCCACTTTGTGATGTTCGATCTTCCGTTGGAGTCTAACAACAACGTCGAATAACTTTCTGCTCATCTCCGAAACGCGTAATACATGTTCCGGGTGCTTAGAATATAGTATATCGATTTAATTTTCTTGAATACCTCTGTTTCCCGGAACTTTTTTTATGTGCTCCTGTATCCGTAGCCTCATTTGCCCTTGCCATAACATCTCATTTCAGTGATTAGCCTAGTTCAACAATTTCATTTTCTCCGAATTTTTGTCTTTCGTACTATGTACCTGTCGGTGATAGTGCCCTGTTCTTGTGCCTTTGCTCTCTATTCTTGTACCTTGTTTGAATCCTTCCCTCCACACATCAAGCATGTATGTACATTGAAACTGACCGTATTATATCTACATTCTATATATTATTTAACCCTGAATAACATTTTTATACATAAAAGCTAAAGTCAACTAATAATGTGAAGCTGGCCAATTTCAAAGGAAGCGAGGACTGCTGGGTTTTTCTCTCGTAGAATGAAGTTTGTATTTTGTTTCTTTTTGTAGTCAAGAAAATTATGGTACATCTTGATTTCACGCCCTTTTCAATCAGCAAAGAGTAGTACGAGAGCAAGAGGCCGTCAATGCATTTTGACTATGCTTAGAAGTATGCATAATTCAAAATCGGACGGCTTCTTTCCTGATTCTTTTTTTTTTCTTCAACATGAGGAGTAGAAGTAGGATGCAGGAGCACTTTGGCATTGACTGCAATTTCATTCAGTTTTTCATTTTTTTTTTGTTTTCCACGGCTTCTCTATTTCGCATATTTATGTACAACATGATTCCGAATGAATCTGCATGCCTGCAATCAGAAGTCGCTAGACACAATGAGCACGCTTGTAATGGAACACGCTAGACTTAAGTATGGCAGCTGCAGTCGCCTTGACGATGTTTTATCAAGTAGTTCGTCGTAATATTATCAAAAAAAGTGTTTTTTGTGTTATTGATGTTTGGGGAACCCGAAGTCTGAAGATTTACAGATACCATGGAAGTATTGATAATGAGAAATGCCTAAGTTCAACTTGAACATTTGCATATTTATAATCAGTGCACGAGTTCATAGCATTTCGGTTTTGCAAGGATGTGTAGGCACATTTATATTGATCCACACGGTTTTTACAAGATTCCTTAATCTACCACTCTCGTCGCCGTCGCTGACGATTTTTCAATTTTTTCTCAATCTCAATGAAATATCGCTCGCTGTTGCTCTCCGAGCAAAATAACATCATTGATGGGGCATGTTGTTGAAGAATACTGCATTGCAAAAAGGAACGACTGGCCGGTTTTTTTTTTTGAAGTAGCCTCGACATGGGTCTCAGTGCTTGTCTAGCGAATCGGTCTGTGAGACATCACTATTGCAAATTTGTATTTTCTGGATGAGTCCGAAATGTTCAGAATTTATTAATAACTTAGTTACTTAGTCGGTCCGATCTTTTCCGAAAATTTTTAAAAAATTTCGAAAAATTTCCGAAAAATCTCGAGAAATCAACGAGAAAAATTTCTCGAGAATTTTTCGAGAAACGCATTTTCTAGAAATCATTTTTCGAAACGACACACTGGTTTCCATGTCGGATTGATACTTTTTTCTCAAAGAGTCCGACCATTTCATCAGAACGTTTGCAGAACAGATCAGAATCAGGACAGATTCAGAATTATCATTTTTGCCAAAATAAATCCGAATTCCAGTGATTTCGAACAATTTGTGAAATGCAATTTTGGCACGACTGCCAAGTGGAGTCGGGAACTATGGTTTAAAATTAGTTTTACCGGAACCGTTTCGAGGATTTTTATCATTTTCTGTTCATTATTTTCTACCTTTAGTAACACTAGACTATAAATGTTCCCGATCGCTTATCACACAAGCCACAACATGCCGATGGCGTTTCTTTCCAAAATAGGCATTTTTTGGACGGAGAAATAAATAGTCGCTTAAATTGTGTATTCACTGCAAAAGTCGATAGAACACGAGAAAAAATGCTAAATTCATTTATCGGACGAATATCGGAAGACTTTTCAAACAGAAACAAATAAATACATAAACTATCAGCAAAAAAATAAAGATTAGAAATAAATATAACTTCGCAAAATGGAAAGCTAACTAACTAGTAAGATAGAGACGCTAACATTGTCTCTAGCTTAACAATAATAGTCTCACGACGAAAGTGCAGGGTGGCTGATAAATAGTGTTACACGTTTGAAACGTTATAAATGTCTTCAAACAAGTTCAATTTTCACCAAAATTGGACAAAAGTTTATTGAAATGATACAAAAATAAGTGTTAACAATAGTTTTCAAATCGCCCTTCTTTGGTCTTCACCATCGCTCTCAACCTCTTCGGGTAAGCGTCCACCACGGCACGCATGTAGTTGGCATCCATTTCGTCTCAGGCTCTCACAAGTGCTCAAAACTAGCGTAGTTTTTGGTGGAAACCTTCTGGGTCAAATATCCTCAAACGGCGTAGTCCAGAGAATTCAGGTCGGGTGACGACGCGAGCCATCTTGATGAGGAGATGAACTCAGGAAAATCGTTTTTGCACCACTGCTGAGTGGCCTTGGCGCGATGAGCCGGTGTGCCGTCTTGTTGGAAGCGCCAGGATCGGTTCGCGCAATGCGATTTGGACCACGGAAGAACTCCAACCTCTAAAAGTTGTTTCTCTATAGTAGGTTTGGTTCACCTTGGCTCCCAAATCCACAAAAATCAGCGGGGTTTTGCCATCGGAGCAAATTCCACCAAAAACCATGACTGAAGACGGATGAGATGAATTATTGAGAA
Source organism: Caenorhabditis inopinata (assembly GCA_003052745.1). NCBI lineage: Eukaryota > Metazoa > Nematoda > Chromadorea > Rhabditida > Rhabditidae > Caenorhabditis > Caenorhabditis inopinata. The sequence continues at coordinate 8,312,145 of AP018155.1, read as the reverse complement.
TTTTTCCGTCTTACAGCAGTTGAAAGTCTTTTGCAATAATCCGATGGTTTTGATCATTCTTATTAGCTTCGACGGTGAAAATTTCCTCGTCTGTGAACAGTGTCGTTCCTTGAAGAAACTTTCGTGTTTTTTGCATTCGGAGATTTTTGTTTTTCTCGGTCAGGAATGCGCCGTTTTGCATACGATACGGAATGATTTTCAGCTTCTCTTTGACAATGACTCCCATAGATTCTCGGCACATTTTGAAGTCTTTAGCAAGCTTCCTCATGCGTCGCTCCGGATTTTTTGGGATTCTTCCTCGAACGGCTTTCACAGCTTTTGGCGACATCACAGTGACAAGACGACCCGATCTTGGACGGTCATCAAGTGTACGAAGACGGTGGAAGCGAGTAACAGTTCGATGAACAAGCATTCGGTTGACATTTCACCGCCTAGCGATATCCCAATTCGACACACCCTGCTGCATCAGTTGAATAATACATAGAATCACGATAGGGTGAAGCAGCCGTCATTACCGTAAAAAAGGAAATTACGACCTGAAAATTGAAAAACATAGTAATAAATATGTAATAATCAATAAAAAATATAATTAATACGGCAGCGACTTGTGTTCATGCGCCAGCATCCACGCAAAGTTGCGTAACACTATTTATCAGCCACTCTGTAGTGTCGATTTGCGAGCGCTTTTTTATTATTAGCTACTCGTCGAATTTATCAAAACTTTCGAAATATTCTCGGTGATGAGCTTTTATAAACGATACTATATCATGTCATTCCTTTGCAATGCGAAGTAAATATCCGCCAACACGAATGGCGCCACGAAATTAGCAGACTGGAAGCAATCCGATTTGCGAGGCTGTTTCCAAATGATCGCTGTATAGCTGGATGCCCGAGCTGATGCCGAAGGCAGAAGTGTGAATATAAATGATTCCAGAATTCGAAAAGAAAAGTAAGTTGAAGCTATAAAGCTATAAATGAATAGGCCACAGTCGTATCGTATTCTCCCATCCACAAATTTCGAAGGAAAATCAGTTTGGCAGTTTCACACAAGTCTTTCAATTTTAAATTCGGATTTGTTGAATCAGCTTCATGCTTTTAAGAATTTAATTATTGCTCTTTTAGAGGCGGATGATATACTGTGAACCGTAACATTAGAGTGTTCATCCAAGGAATAAGGTAGCTACTTACTTCGTCGATCCGTAATTCGTTTGTGTGTTGTGGATCACAGCTACCCATGCCTTGCGATCATGTGTTTGCGACCCCCCCCACCTCATACGACATACGACAGGACTTTTTTGTCTTGAGGAATCTATTCTCGTATCAATTTCTTCTATCTTCCGTCGGTTCATAATGTGTTCGGCCTATCATAATTTTTCCTTTTTGATGTACTTCATGTAGATCTTTTGGATGTCTTCACGATGTAAGTCTCGTTTCCGTTGTTCCGTGGGGGTCATTCCTATTAAACTTCTTTCTAGTGACGCATGCGTCACCCAGTTTTTTTCAGCGAAGCCCTGTGTAAGGGTTCGCGTTTTATTATAAAACCGTCTGTGAGCGCAGTTAAGTTGGAATTCGGGGGCAGGTGAAGACGTCGGTTGTGTTTTTGATGCTGTTGAACGCAGCCAGGAAGTTCTTCTTTTGTGGAGTTCTGGTTCTAGCTCATTTCATGAGTTAAGTAGCCTGCTAAGGTAGACATATTCGTCCACGTCTTCGATTGTTGTGATGGTTGCGTTGTTACTGATGATCACCGTGTGGTCGCGTATGTGTTTCTCAACACTTTTTTTTTGTTAGTATTGATTTGGAGGACTACTTTTTTGCACCTTTCTGTGAACTCTTGGATCATCCTGCTGGCAGTTCTTGGGTCGTTTGCGACGAGAATGATGTCGTCTGCAAATCTCAAGTGGGTGAGATTTCTGCCATTGATACTTATTCCTGGCACGTGAGCGTAGTCGTCGTCGTGAGTATGTATGACGTAGTCGTCGTCATACATACTCATCCATGTATTCGATTGTTGTGATGATTGTGCTTTTACTGAGGATCACGGGATGTTTGGTGGCGTGCGTGTTTCTCAAAACATCGGTTTTGTAAGTATTTATTGGAGGCCTACTTTTTTGCGCTTTTCTGTGAATTCTTGGATCGGCCGACTTGCAATTAGTGTGTCGTTTGCGACCAAAATGATAATCTCAAGGGGTGAGATTCCTGCCAATGATTCGCATTCCTGGCGTATGAGTTCTAGGGGAATTATCCAAGGACACGCTTTAAACAAGCTGAGGAGAGGTTTAGTGGTATCGGATTTAATAATTTCCACTTTAAAGTGCACAATATCACTATGATGTTCAGGCAAAGAGTACGGTAGCTACAGTAAGCCTAATTTCAAAAAAATAAAAAAAAAACTATTTAAAAAAACAATATATAGGAGTTGTTGTAGATATAAATGTTAATATTAATCCGGCAAGATATTTAATTCCGCAACTTTTCAAAATACATATATAATGTTTGGATAGAGAACAAAGTGTTCCGAGTTGCTATTGGGCCGTGAGAATGCCAGCATTCGGCATTGGGCATATTCTCCCAATTAGAAATGCAAATTTCGGCACGTATTCTTTCGACTCGCACTCGTTTTCGTCTTAATACCGTCGCGTAGTTCGTGAATCCCATCAGAGAGCACTAACATCCGTCGGATTCATAGCCTCTCAGAAAGTACCTGAATGATGTATCGCATCATTCAGGAGCCATTCATTCTTCCATGTGATGTATGAACTTTGAATTGTCTAGCTTATTTTTCTTGCAAAACTTCTCATTTTTTATGAAAGATACTCATTAGCGTTGACGCATTTCATAACATCGTATGAAATCTGTAGCATTCTATTTTTGGATTTTCGATTTGAAGTGCTCACGGTCAGAATAGAAAAGCGGGAAAGGGGAAACGATGAGAGATGAGCTAGAATGGAGTTGCACGCCTTTCGACCCCTTTTCCTGGCTATTTTATCTGTTTATAGTGTCTTCTATCTTCTCTTTTACCATAAAATTGCGTTTATTCACAAACTGCTCTCCGCCTGCTCCAAGTAGTCCTCTGCCTACAACAGCCGTCAAGCTTGAAAGTTGGCATCAATTCTCATTCAGAGCTCACGTTGTCCTTGACAACATTGCTGAATTGAATTTATTGGAATCTGAAGAAGAGAGAAGGAGTCTTACCTCAAATAAAAACGAGGAAAAATACTTTTGAAATTTATGTCGAGCTTCTTATCGCTTTCATTTAGTGAAGAAGAAGAGCTGAATACAAATTCCTCTACTCTGTTCTGACTGCCCAACTATTTATTTTTGTTTCCTTTGAGCTCGCTGTCTCCTGATTCTAATGACAGCAAATTTTGATTTGATGAATTCGTGTAAGTCTTTCAATGTTTTATGTTTCTTCTTGAATTCACCTTTTTCAGATTAAAATTGTCACTTTTGGGTGCTTGCCATAATAACAATAAGTTTTTGATTATTAAAACAATTGTAGAGTGAATTCCACAGAAAGAAAACTTCATTTTTGTAGTTAACCACTTTTTGGTACGACGACTACTTAGAAAATTCCAGCTCTCACAACGTGATCAGTGTTCTTAAGACCATTTGCATAATTGTCTGAAAGAGAATTCATTCAAACGCTATATTCTTCTTACATTGAATAAAATTGGAATTTTTTGTGCTTTTTAAGTTCCGGAATGTATAATCCACACGACGCGTTATATTTTGCTTTACTTTCAAACTGGAGTATCTCGATTTCCAGAAATTTGTGCAGATAGCCACCATGTGTACTGAATTCTCGGTAGGCGAAAGTACCTGTGGCCGAATTTTTAGAAAAAGTTAAGAAGACTATGTATGTGAACTAAAAATCTGTTAGAGTAGCCGACGTGCAAAAAATTAAATTAATTACAAACACGCAGTTAGTTCTAATGTTGAAGAATTCACTCAAAAATCTGAAATCTGAATAAAACAATATTAGACGACATTATTGCTGCCCAAGTACCCAAAGTTGAAGGTTTTCACCTGGAGGGAATGTATTTTCAAATTTCAAATTTCATATACCGAAAGGCTGAAAATCCCACGACGATTATGTTTTTGAATACGGTCATATGCCGTCGCGCATAATATTGTTTGCAAGAAGTTTGCCTTAGTTGTGGCTGCACTACTAGTTTTGGGTTTTACGTTGTGACACGGCAGCAGTTTTTTTGCGGGATTCGCGTCGTACTCTTGCCAGGACGGCGTGTGGCTGGCTTTTAGCCGTGGAAGATGCCGGGAACGGCATGAGAACATCATTTTCGCACTTGACAAGTGTGCCTTACTCAAGGTATTAGTCAGGCAAGCGTGGGCGAATTTCAAGTGGTTAAATCCTCCAGAAAATACTTGAGTTTCATTATTTTCTATTTTTCACTTTTGACGTCGTCAAAAGGTTTCAAAATCACATCGGCAATTGTGAATTTATATTTGAAATGACACGAAACGAGCATATTTCTTAGCCGTGTTCCCGCTGTCTTACCTATTTCGATGTTTTAATTACTTTCAAGTAATACTGTTGATTATCTGGAGTTTCCGATTCGAATTTGAAATCGAACAATTGTATTCTTAAAATCGGGAAAGTATGGTATCGCTATATTGACTTTAAGCTTTGAATATGGACTCATTTCATTCTTTCATTCACATCAAACTCTTGTAAGGATTAATATTGAAGAGGCTAAGCTGAATCTTCGCTCGAAAGGCCATAAGTCAAGCAAAAGTTAGGAAGATTCGAATGTCTTTGTGAAGAAGTCTAAATTTAAAACGATCCGAGTTTCATTTCATTTGGAATAACGCGAAAAGCGATCGTACACATAGGCAGACTTCGGTTTCCTCAATTTTCCATAGGAATTAAGCGAAAACTTGCAGCGCGCTTACCTTCTGATTGCTTTCATAACGCACAAAGCGTGGGAATACCCTCGTCTCGAGCTCATGTTTTTCAGCCACCGCACTGACGACCAGACATCGCTCTCACTACTCAGACCTCATTCATTCGCCTCACATTTTTCGAGCAGAAGATTCAGAAGTTACTCGAATGGAAGAATTGTCAGATCTGGCTATGAGCGGACAAGATGATGCACTCGACGAGGAGGCCAACGGTCAATTGTTAGTTTGAGCTCCACGAAAACATTGTTCTGGAAGGACTTCGAAAACTTCTTCATTTTGCAGGGATTGGATACTAGCCGGTATAATTTGTATCATTTGTGCAGCATTTCTTGTCATTGCCGTCAAAATCTGTTACAACTATTCGAAGAAGTTTCCAGAATCTGCAGAAAAAGTGAGTTTCAGTTTTTCGGTCAGCTAAATTCCATTTCAAAGTCAGATGGATATGTTCTTTTTTTTGATAGGTGATTTAAGCTGTGTGAGTTTCAAAGTCGTTTGATATCATGCAAAACACGCAAGGTTTCGCACGATTGGTCTCACAAAAGTAACGTTGTCTAATTCTGAAACTAAAAGTCAGAAAGACATGAGATTGAAAAAAAAAACCGTTCGCCAGCGCCATCAACAATCTTCGCCTTCTTCACAGGTGTAAAGCGCGTGATCTATATACGACAAACTAACTTCAAATGGGCCGCTCTTGCTTATAGGGCACGCGCATTGTGGTCCATGTGTCCCATCGGTATATGTACCTCATGCATTTCCCCTGTGTTGAACCTTGGCTATAAAATCAGCAAACGAGTCTCGCATTAAGTTTGAGTAAACGTGAAAGTGTGGGCCGGAGCACCTTCTTGTTGAGAGAGCGAAAAATGCTCATTGAAGTTAAGTCTTATCTAAAATGACCGATGCATAGTTCACTTAGCTTAATTTTCGTCTTTGTTTAACAAAAGCACGAGGTGACCAGCATGTACATCTCAAACATCATTTCAGAAACCGATTGGGAGACTTGGAGAATCGTTTTTTCCTGTGAAAGGCATCTCCAAATGTCTGAACGAGCACTTGATTATTCTGAAAACTGAATTCCTCTTGTACCGTATACTCAGCTTCCCTTCAGAAGAGACCTTCATCCAGTGCCCTTTTTACTGCTCGTTTTGAATCTTTCGACTCCTTTCTCACTCGTAACTTTTGACGGAACTGACGCATTCCTCAAACTATAATACTATAAAAATTATACATTTTCAGCGTAATTCTTTCACAATTCTTTCCATTAATCTAAGACTATTTTTCATTTGATTTAACGATTTTCTGAGACTCCAATGCGCGTTTTTTTGGAATTCGTTCTTTCAAGGTATTGATACGGTCTGGAGGTGTCACAGCGACTTCTGCGCTTCGATCAGCATTTTCCGAAGGCGTTCCAAGATGCAAGATTGTTTTCTTGGCTGTTATGTACCTTGAAAATGCAAAAAGCTATATTGGTTTTTTTTTTAATGAATATATATGTAAGATCTAGAAAATGTGAGCTGACATGCTAGGTTTGAAAGGGAGGAGAGAGTCCTGTTTAAAACGTCGCACAATAGAGCTTGGGCGCACCAATTTTCATCAATTTACGCAGAAAGATGGCAAAATATTAGAAAATATAATAGCAAAATAAAGAAAAAGCTTTAATAGAAGGTCACAAATCTCAAATTCCGAATTATGGTCTATTTCAAAAACGTTCAGAATAAATTTATGCATAGTTTGGAAAATGTAGAAGAAAAGTAAATAATGCTCACGCATTCAGAAGCCAAGAGAAAATCAGAAAATAACGAATACGAACACATTCAATTACCCTTCAATTAGTGCCGTCTAATGAGGTACTTTCAGAATTTTATTTGCGAATTTCGTAAACGAGAAACATAAATAGCTTTCGCATTTTCTTAGCTCATCAATTAAGTGACATCCAGCAATTGAACAATTACATTTTCATTTCAGGAACACGAAACCATTGACAACTTTAACAGAAGGGCAATTTCCACGAAAGGAACAAGGGGCCATGTACGATATTCCGTTGTGTAACATCATAATCTGATATTTATGGACGAGAAATGAACAAATTATCTTTATATATTATATAATCTCCATTGAATCTCCCTACAGTTATGCCCCCCCCCCATGAAGGCGCTGCTCGAATCGAATGAGCGAATGAGTGCTCCATAACTGCAATCAGGGAGAGCCATTGTAGGTGCAAAATACTCGTGTAACTGTGGCTGTAATGGTGTATATAAGTTGCATAAGAGGTACATAATATCTGCTGTCTCTTTCAATTTAATTTGAGCGTTCACTTCAAAAAAGTGATGAATTTCGTTCTCTATTACTCTCTATTGGCATTGATTTCATTTTCGAAAGAATCGAACATTTTTCCCGATGGACTAATGTTCCATTGTTTTTATACTTTCAGATATAACTAAAATTTGTTTCTGGGGAGAAAACGAATTTAAAAACTAACTGATTTCTATGAAAAATCCATAAATTCACCCGATAAATATGGAATAAAAATTGCAGTTGAAAACAAAAAGTGTGTGAAAATGGGCTAGAATAGCAGCTGAAATTAGAGAGGACAGAGTTACCTAACCTACGACTTATTTGAGCAAAAAAATATATAATATATTTCATTTTCTTCTTTTTCAGACAGATGAGATAGAAACTTGCAGTCTTCTGTGCAGAGATTCTGAAATTAATCACAAAAATGATCCTATTCGGATTGTTTTAATTGGGGAACTCGTTCAAAAAACATATTTTTCTTCGGAAATAAATATTTACTGATATTACAATTCTCAGTTTAGTAATTCCTACTGCAATTTCTTCAAAAGTGTGCTTTTCTTGTTGGGATCTCGTTAAGGATCATCTTATTGGCAGAGTGCCAAGCTTTTATATCTCCGTTTTTGAGCTGTCCTGGCAGGACGAGGAGATAACAGGAATTCTTTTATTGGGTTGAAGAATAAGTTCGTAGAGTTTTTTTTCACAAAGATTTATTTGAACATCGAATGAAGATGATTAAGGATTATTTTTTGATCACAGTTCATTTTTTCGGCCAATTCACGACTTTTTTGGCGACCACCTTCCTTCAATAGTGCATTCAGATGCTCTTCGTCTAATTCTACAGGTCGTCCGCTTCAAGGCGTGTCTTCAAGATTAAAGTCGCCATTGTTGAACTTTGCGAATCATTCTTGTGCAGTAGACACGCCTAAGACACCTTCTCCATACACACTGCATATTTCCCGAGCGGCTTCGTCTGCTTTTTGCTTTCGTTGAAAAGCGAAGAAGAGCAGATGTCGAAAATGCTGATTTTTGCCTCCTGGATTGTTCATTTCTAAGCCTGAAAAATTATGAAAAATTAAAATTTCAAAAAAAAAACTAAAAACACTGTTTGTAGAGCAGAAAAAGCTGTATCAGATAAATATATACAGTACTGGCCATAAAGGTGTCATATTATGAATTTTCGACCATATCTCATTCGATATAGAACGAATCAATCTGATTTTTTTTACAGTTTGTTCATGAAGCAACAATTCATCAGCTAACAACATTTGGATTTGCGAAACTAATGCATACAGGAGTAATTTGAAAAAGAATGAAAACAGCAAAAAACCCATATTTCTTAAATGAAACTTCGTGCTCTTAAAAATTGTTCTATCTGCTAGATTTCAATATTTTGTGGGAAAACCATTTGCATCAATTACTGCCTGGCACCTACGGGCATGGAATCGATCAAAGTGTCGATGGTTGATTGGGGAATCTTCTTCCACTCCTCCTGGAGAAGTTTGAACTTCTCGTCGATGTTTGAAGCAGTTTTTCCGGTCAATCTCCTCTCCAATTCCTCCCATAGGTGCTCAATGATGTTCTGGTCCAAGCTTTGACTCAGCCAATCCAAAAAAGTGACACGGCGGCAGTTGAACCAGCTGCGCACGTGATGAGAACGATGCTTGGGATCATTATCCTGCTGATACAGAAATGTACAGCCTACGCTAGAAAGTGCCCAGGGTCTCATGGTGCTCTCCAAAATATCCTCATATCCATAGCGATCGAGATTACCGACGGTGCACTTGAGAGGACCCATTCCCGTGGCGGAGAAGCAACCCCAAACAATGCAGGAACCGCCACCGTGCTTCATGGCTGGCAGTTGATACTTGGGGACGTAGCGAATGCCGGTAGGACGACGAATCCACTTCACACCGTCACTTCCGAACAAGTTGTACTTGGTTTCGTCCGACCAGACGATATTGGCTCAGTCCTGGCGGGTCCAATGAAAATGACTTCTGGCCCAGATGGTTTGGGGTTGCTTCTCCGCCACGGGAATGGGCTCTCTCAAGCGCATCGTCGGTAATCTTGTCCGCTATGGATATGAGGATGTTTTGAAGAACACCATGAGACCCTGGGCACTTTCTAGCGTAGGCCGTACCTTTGTGTATCAGCAGGATAATGATCCCAAGCATCGTTCTCATCACGTGCGCAACTTGTTCAACCGCAGCCGTGTCACCCTTTTGGATTGGCCGAGTCAAAGCTCGGATCAGAACATTATTGAGCACCTATGGAAGAAATTTGAAAAGAGATTGACCGGAAAAACTGTTTCAAACATCGACAAGAAGTTCAAACTTCGCCAGGAGGAGTGGAAGAAGATTCCCCAAGTAACCATCGGCACTTTGATTGATTCCATGCACCGTAGATGCCAGGCAGTAATTTATGCAAATAATCTTCCCACAAAATATTGAAATCTCGCAGATAGAACAATTTCTAAGAGCACGAAGTTTCATTGAAGAAATATGGGTTTTTGTTGTTTTCGATCTTTTTCAATTTACTCCAGTATTCATTAGTCTCACAAATCCAAATGTTCTTAGCTGATACATTGTTGCTTGATAAAGAAACTGTAAAAAAATCAGATTGATTCGTTCTATATCGAATGAGATATGGTCGAAAAACCATAATATGACAACCCTTAAGGCCAGTACTGTATACTTTGCCGAACAACAAGAAAATTGTTGTGAAACAAAAGATAATATAAAAACTCTACGAACTTATTCCTCAACCCAATACATTGCTACTATCCTGTGCTATTTACTTACTTAGTCGATCCGTCAATCGCTGGTGTGGGCTCATAAATCCTGTGCTCATAAATTAAAATTGTATTGGGCATCAATGTTTTCAAATGAAACATGTTGAACAGCCGCTCGAAGCAATGATCACGATCAGCATATCAATCATGGAAAAGCAAAGGAAGCACTACTTCTTAGCTCAGCAAATCCATCAAATCCGAATACACTCAAAAGAACTATTGCTGACAAGTCCTGTTGAGATAAACTTGAGCCCAAACCACGTGTGCTGGACTATTGCAATCAGGTATCAATGGTTTTTCCACAGGACGCTTTAAAAACAATTCAGTTTAGCATAGGTAGCGCCGGATAATTCCAGCTCTAAAGGCGGGTGATCCATAAGGATATATTAGGTAACCTACCAGAGTACCAAGCGTCAGCCGCACTGAGTCCTGGAATGCTCTTCTCACGGTTCGTTCGATGTTCCGATCATCCACATGACATGTTAAACGAGCTCTTCATTATTTTCTATTCACTGTTTGCCGATTGATTTTTTGGGTTTTTTAGAAGAAAAGCTCCCTTACCTCTTCCAAATTTTAAGTCTCATCGACTGCATGTCAGACGTCATCGATACCAAAGAATTTTCAATAAAATATTAATACTTTTAATCCGTTTTCATTCGGTTTTTCATTTTTCAGATCAAATTCCAAACTAGATTGTGAAAACAAACTAGTTCTCCTGTTAAAACAATCAGAACGGGATCATTTTTGTGACTAATTTTAGAATATTTTCAATGAAGACCGCAAGTTTCTATCGTCATCTCTAAAAAAAATTACAATAAAAAGACCATAGTTTTTTGAAGATTAAGAACATATTTATTCTGGAAACACACACATATAAAGTCACGTCGATGATAGGAAAAATACCCGGAAAGTATGATAAATTGAGAGGGCTGATTGATGATTTTCATCACACTTTGTGATTATTATTATCACTGAAACTATCCTTCATTTGGACTAGTTTTAGCGGAACCATTCGCTTCCACAATAAACACGTCGAAAGAGCACCGGTGATGAGAAGGCTGAGCATTTCTACGCTGATCCATGTGTAGCCAGATGTGTTAAAGAAGAATCTGCAATTTTGGATGTTCTTGAAACGATGAATGGGGAGGCTCTTACGTGGTGACCAGTGGAGCCAGACACCTTCCAACGCTACCGAAAAACGCAAAAATTCCTTGCATCGTTCCTTGTTGCCGCGGTCCCAGGACTTCTGAGAACAATGTTCCAATTGAGTTTCCAATGTAAGGGAAAGCGATTCCGAAGCAGAGAACATAAGCGAGAATATAAGCAATGAATGGTATTCTGAAGAAAACTTTTCAACGTAGTGCTCCTTAACTATTTTCGAGCAAAAATAATTGAGCTCTTGACGGAAATTACTAAAATTCTAGAAAAATGACTCACTTTGGCACATATTGACACCAATCGTATGTACACGCTCCATCAGTCACTAAAAAGATTATGTTATGTCATCATCTTTAGTCAGATAAGTGATTTTTTAAGATGTTGAACTAACCGTTTGGATTGAAATGCAGTGTTTCTGAGTAGAACGGCCATGGAAGAAGAACAACGTAATAAACACAAAATACAATGCACCCAAAGAGAATTTGAATTCGCTTGTCACTGAAAATGTAATGAAAAGATGAAAAGAAATTCGGGAACCGAAAGTTACCAACATCTTTCCGACTCTCGTCAAACCTATCACTAAGTATTGTGAGACTGAAAGACTGCACGACGCTGTTTCAATATATCCACCGTATACGATGGCTTGATGAGACGTCCAGTTGTACATGGCGATTGTGAAAACGGAGCAGAGGGACTCAATGTTCACTGCGATTGTCTGGATGACAAACCAGAGGTAAATACAAGCAATTGCAGCTCGACGGTCGAACGGAGGAATCAGTACGTCCACATCTTCTTTCTTCTCGTCAATGACTCCTGCGTAGTCTTCAGAGAAATTGAAGAATATCATGACTGACATTATAATGAGCACTAATGCTAATACGAACGCTGGGGAAGTGTAGGCGTCAAGATCGAAGGTGTTGAACACTCGAACGCCATTTCCGATAAACGCAAAAGCGGTCTGAAAATGGGAAAATTGACTGATATGCCTATTTGATTCTCGAATTTGTCAACGAGTTGTATGATTTAGGCAAAAGTATGGTAACACGAGTTTTGCGCAAGCTGCTGGGTGTAACAGTCGGACTCGCCTCATCACCCCGCGCACGTGAAGAACATACAGAACACTCTAGGCTCAGTGGTTGTAACTATGTAACTATGACCACGCCTACTGACCCCGTGTGGCAGGAGAACGTACAGAGGATTGCTAGAGAGTTGGTGGTTGAGACTCGCAAGAGGATGATGAAGCCTTGGTGTGGCTAAGTTGATCTCCCCCTTTATTTCTTTATTATATTCTTATTATTCTATATCTTATGCCATTCATATTATCACTACACCATGGAACCCCTCTCTAGGGAGAAGAACTCCAAGAAGCGCACGGAAGTTATATGGGCGCTGCCACATTTTTCGTGCAATATTTTTAGTCCCAATATTTTCAGCTCATTATGTTATAATTACTTTTTTTTCCAAAATTTCAAGTCTCTATGTGGATTTGCACAGGTATAGAGGATCATTCTATACACAGAGGCATTTTAAATAAGCATGGAACAAATCCCGTTTTCGAACCAAATATGGACTTTTCAACAGGTTTCTGCTTCCTCTCGCAAAGCGAAAATCGTTGAAGCATGATGCACGGCCAACTTCTCACGATTCTTGGTCAGTGCCGAATGACCAGCTTCTTAGCAAGGCTTGAATCCTCATGACTATTCCGTATGGGGTGTTCTTTAGTTAAGTGTCCAAGCAAGTCCACAAGTCCATTTGGAATAACTTGATCATTTCATTTTTTGAATGGTTTCAATAAACTATGTATTGTCGAATTTTCGTATTGATACGATTCATTTTGCGAAACTTACATCACCTTGATTGTATTACCATACTTTCGGCGCACTCTGTAATATACAAAAGCGCAATGTGTCTGGCAGGTTTCTGTGCACACTTCTTGGTTCCTGATGAAAACGAATGGAAAAGTCGTTGACAATGGTGAGATGATAAGAAATCATTTACCGCCGCAAGAAATTATTATAGCGAATTTTTTAATATTTGGAATTTCACATTTGTATCTTTGAACTTTCGGCAAAATAACTGTATGCATTATTATTATTATTATTATTAGTTGTTTCAGAGTAGTTCAAAATCTTCAGAATCCAAAAACAAAATAGTTTTTCTGAAATTTGTTGCTTTCTAGTGCTTTTCTTTAGGAGGTTATTCTGCCAAATTTGCTTGTTTCTATATAGTAAAAATGAAGAAACCTGCAAAATAGGGCCAGTGAGCATTCCGGTAACTTGACTCCCAGTGGCGAATGATACCGCAGTGTTTCTATCTTCTAATGTTGAGCTCGCAGCCACGTATGCTCTCAAAGCAGATAGATTTCCAGATCCGAATCCAATCAACACTCGAGAGACCAACATGAGCCACTGCACTTCCCATATAATGGTTGGCAGTATGCCATAGAGGACGTTTCCTGAATAATTAAATTTGGAAATATCATGATTGATGGAGCTGCCAACCTATAAAGCAGAACACAAGACCAGTTGCTACTGGAATTTTGAAGGATTCTGTTTTCTGGGTCCATGTGCCGAAAATGGGAGATCCAACCGCCTGACCAATACTAAAACTGGCTAAAATTATTCCGAAGAATGGAAGCTTAGCAGTTGGATCGAGTTTCAGAAGATACGGCCACATTGACGTAAAATATAGAGAACCTTGTAGGCCGCAGAAATACAGAATCAAGTTGGCAAACCATAAGGAAGACCAGTTGGTTTTTCGAGCATCCAAGTTTGTCCTGAAAATGCTAAGTTAAAAGAAGCATGACTGAAGGTAGTTTAAATTTGAAATTCGAGCTTACTGAGAGTTGGAAACCGTATAGGATTTCGAGGAGTCACAGTCAAAATCAGACGACGTATGCATGCTGAATTGAAGGGAGAAGCTCAGGCCAAGCTCTTTATAATTTTGGTTTCAGCAATTGCAGTTGCATAACGTGAACTATTTATGATTTAAAGATGATAAGAAGAAAGGGTGACAGAGCAGAGAGCAACGCACGATTGGATTATCCTATGCGCCAAACTGATAAGGGACGAGAAAAAAAAATCATCAAATGTTTCAGACTGGAAAACACACAAACGATAGTGGGGAAATTACAAACAAGAAACAACGGGAATTTCGCAGAATATTTTCTTGGCATCTGCAAAAGTTTAACGCGCTCGGTTCTTTGAAAATATTGCGGTTTCCCGCTGCTTTTTTAGGACTACTGACTTTGTTTTTTGTTTTTTTCACCAGCAAATAGAATTTATTTTGACTATAACATTGATTAGTCATCTTTTGGTTACAGTGGAGTATAGGTTATTGAGAATATGGAAATGATAAAACCTCTCGAGAATAATTTTTTAAAGGAGCACTATAAAGAAGCCTCATTTCAGAGTCAGAAGCTTTTTAAGGGAGGCTTCATCACAGGAATCAGAAGAGTCAGGATTCAGACGCTCTTTAAAGAAACCTCATTTCAGAGTCAGCAGACATAGAATTCTGGAGCTTTTTAAAGGATTCTTCATTACGGAAATCAAAAGAGTCTGGATTCAGGAGCTTTCTAAAAGTGTTTCATCTCAAGATTCAAGAAACTTAGGATTCAAAATGCACTTTAAAGAAATATCATTTCAACATTCAGGATACTAAGAATTCAGATACTTTTAAAGAGTCTTCATCACGGGAGTCAGGAGAGTCAGAAATCAGGAGATCTTTAACGAGCCTCATCTTTCGGTCACCGTTCCAAGCGTCACACTTAGCCACAGTTCAGCTCTTTTCTCTCGTACACTCGTTAGTTGATTACTGAGAGCGATAAACGCAGAGATCCGTGAAGAAGATATGTTGCCACTAGACATTTTTAAACCCTTTTGAAGTGCAAAAAGTTTAAAATCGGTTCAGAAAGAGAGCTTAAATGGAATCTGAAACAAAATGGAGAGGCGGTGCTTGGAGGAAATAGTAAAATAACTGAACGCTACCTCAATTCGGCAGAGGACATCAACATAACGTTTTTCATTTTGGAAACATGTAAACAACCGCACAAGTTGAGCGTTCAAACTAGTTAGAGCAAACACAGCGGACACGCAATTTGGAATATTTTTGGCTGAAATTTTCGCGGAGAACTTTTTGAAAACATGGGAAAATTATTTGAAGATGGCGAATGAGAGCTGCGGAAAATATACGTTTCTTTTTCACGAAAACAGCGAAAACATTTTACGAAATTTCCTTATTGTTAGAGCGTCAAGAGATGGGATAGTGAGGTGCTGAGTATTAGAGAACTCTTCTTTCATCGTATTGATGCAAACAGGAAAGTGGAATTAAGCCTAGTGCAGAAGGAAGAAGGAGGCAATAGAGGGACACCTTTTCTCACTTCTGAAATTCTTTTTTTTTCAAAATTAAAAGAATTGCATTTGAGTTGACACCACGCCCCCCACCCACAACAATTGAATAGTCTTCCGAATTCTTAATTACAAAAATGTGAGAAATATCGTACTTTGGCGGCTTTTAAACTGCTGCAGACTTCACGTCCTTCTGATGTTGACACGGAATGATAAATGATCGAAAGTGAGTGAGGGTGGGCTGGCGTAAGGGGAGGCAACAAAAGCTTTTTGCGTTCTTTTTTGTTTGCTGTTTCTGTGTTTGGTGGACAGGTCAGGCTTACATATTCGTTCCAACTATTTCGTTCCAAAATTAAAGAGACATTGATATCGGGTGATGACTATAATACATTTGTTTCAAATTGAAATAGATATTTAATGTGTTTTTTTAAGTCTTGTTTTGCTGCCTGACATCACACATTTATATTGCCAAGGAGAGGCCGCCGATTTTGGTGTTTTTCAGATGAGTGTTATGAATTTGCGTTTATTTTCGTCTAGAATGGAATGGTGTCTTTCCAAACACTTTAGAAACAAGAGAGAAAGAGAGGAAGATTCTCTCAATTTTTGATCGTTTCCAGAAAAATCAGAATGAAAATAAATGAAATGAATAAAACAAAGTTTGAAAAGGAAATAAAAAGACATAAAAACGGGAAAGAAGCGTTCACTTCTTCTCCGAAATGAATGAAACTTTTGCTTTCACTGTTGGTTCTGGAGCAAAGCTGAAGAGATGTTTTGGATGGAACCAGAGACTTCTCTGCATAGTAGCCTGCGTCTCCAGAATCTCTGGTTGCCTTGTCTTGTTTTCTTCTTCCGTTGAAAGTAGAAGGCATCTGTTGCCGTTTCTGCAAAGTTTTAAAGTGGTGAGAGAGTGAGTACTAGTAGTTTTGCGGAATACAGTCAGCCAAACGCGGCTTCCAATTAGCTAGATTAGTCTATAATCTGTAATGGACAAACTGGCAAATGGGCAACTTGCCGTGAGAAGCAGCAAGTAGGTCTCAGGAAAACTCAACCAGTCTAGCTCAAATCTTGTGCGAAACTTGTCCTAAGACATATGAACCTTCAATGTTTGGCCTCGGTTTATGAGCAACTTGGCCAAGACTTGCGGAGTTTGACTGAGGTTGCTGTACTGAACGGCAAATTACGATCTCTCGGAAAATTTCTCTGAGAACAAGCAAATATTCTAAAACTGTAATGACTTGATTTTATCAAAAGTTTAACATTCAAAAAGTCGACAATGATCTAAGCCATGAAAAAACTCGTTTAAGTGCTCTTCCATTAGTCTGGATATTACGGTAATTCATGGTACTGTAGACAAACTTCAATGAAACAAGGAAAATGATTCATAGAAAGAAGCATGTGGAGCAGTGAACAATGAAATGTTTGTAACATTGGGCACTTCTCACACATAGAAGTTCACTTTTGTAGTTAGCGACTCTTTTGTACGACCAGTACCTTCAAATTTACGGCTCTCACAAGAGAACTTTTATCGAAATCTGTATTGTAAATGTTAGAATTTCGAATTGATTTTAAGGGAATTCTCTTTAGAGAGCTGCACATCTGTGCGAAGTTTCATTTTTGCCAGTCACTGTTTATTTAGTTTTTCCAAAGAGTAGAGCCGTAGATAGTTGTGCAGCTTCTAAACATAGAAATTGAAATGCGACTGGAATTCAAAGCTTCTAAAGTCGAAAATAACTGACATTGTTCCCTTTCCTTCTATATAGTTTCTAGCCAAATCAAACAACTGCTTTGTTCATTTTTCTATTTATTTCAAAACGAACACCAGACTCGTCATCTATATCCCGTTAAGTTGTATGACAAACATCAGGCGCCTACCGGAATTCGACATCGTAACCATCTGATCGGTCTATGATTTTTTTGGCCATTGCATGGTTCGCCACAGAGTTGGAAATAAAACTTTTTGCAGTTTTCATACTTTTACAGTCGTTTTTACTATTATTGTTGTTGTAACGGTCTTTCAAGCGATTGTTTTTCAGTTCGTTCTGAAATACGAATGAAAAGGAAAATCAAGCGAGGGGTTTGTAACCATTCGTAATCGGATCAAGTCGTTCTTAGCCATCTGCATTTCAAACCACTCTTCATCGTCTTCATCGTCCTCCAAATGGTGGCGGAATGTGTTCAATTTGGGAATTCTGATGCGACGCAGATATGGAGAAGCGCAGTGACCACCTAGAAATTAATTTGAATTATTTTTTTTCTTTTTCTTTTATTTTGAGCACTTCTTCTTATTAACGCCTTCTTTCTAACCGCAATCCAATTGAAATGTGACTGGCGAACTTTCGACTGAAATCAGTTTTCCAGCGTGTTTATTTTGATAGAAACTTGATGACAAATATTACGAAAACCATGTGATTTTCAACATTTTCCCTCTAGAAATCGTCATTCCAGTGCAAAAAAATGACTTCATGCTTATTCTCGTAACACATGGGAACAAAGACATGATTTTGAAACTTTTTTATTGGAAAAGCAAAGTGTTAATAAGCATTAATGCATTAAAAAACGCTGAATTCTAGGAAAAGGAAAATGGAAATTGTCAGCTTTTCTGTCAGTCCCATAAGAATCAAAAAGTATGTTAGAGTATATATTTTCGGACAGATCAAGGACAAACTTTTCTTTGAAACAGTGAACAATTGCTTGCTATTGCTTGCTTAAACTATAGCTTTCAGAATCTCTCAGTAATGTTCGATGAAATTTGCCAAAACAGAAGCAAAAGCAGAACACTTTTGAAAGAAGTGACTGAAAGTGTGAAAACGATTAATTGCCCAGCAAAAGAACTACTCTTTGGTCGTTGTCCTGTCTAGACGAGACACGCTGTCAATTGCACTTGACTGTCTGATAATTCTGTCAAGTCTTCCGTTTAGAAAGATACGTGACTGAAGCTTTTTCTGACAAGATCGAGCTATGGTCCTTTATGCATGTCATTCCTTTTTTTCTTGCAGAAACAAATATTTGAACTTTCAAAAGCGCCTTCGTTATACTAATGAATCAAACCGTTGATTCTTCTGAAAATAGATACAAGTTCAGAATGATACAATGAAAAAAGGAGATCCAATGAAGGTAAACCAATATGAAATTGTAAAAAAAAACAACTTTTACTCAATACAATATTTTATGGAAAAGTAGATTTAACTGATATATTCTGTAGTTTGGACAAGCTGAAATTCTATGGGGGAGGGAATCCTGGGGAAACGGTAACTCCCAAATGCCAATATCTTTCACCCATTCCATTCCTACAAAGCATATTCCTCTTACCATTAGGGTCCTGTGAACCAGTTGAAGTGGCTGCAGTCATCGTAAGAGGAGATGTGGATTGAACGGGATGCGATGAGGAGTAGAAGCGTGACATATTGATGTGAAATGAACTCGGGTTTCCGAATAGTCCCCTGTGGACCACGATATCGTTTCTGCAAATCTGTTCGGTGTCCAAAAAAGTCAGAAGAACGAGAATTGGTGAAAGAGCGGAGTGGAAATAAGAGAAATAAGGGAAAAGTAATGGAGGGAAAGAAGACAAATAAGGGACTACGAAAAGTTGATAAGCCCCCTCCCCCCTCGGGTTTTAGCCATTCAAATGTTCTAAGCCATTGGCGGTCAAGTGACTTAGGAACGGAGTGCAGCAATAACAGAGTAAAAAAGTTAGAAAAAAAGGAATTTAAAGGCATCTTGCATGAAAAATGTAAAGAATTCTTTCGAGAGCATCAACAGAGAAGAAAGAAGGAGTCGTGGACCAATACGCTAGGAGAAAATGTCGTAAAGTGAATGTGCGCCTAGGTTTTATGAGAATAATGACTCAATTCGACGATACCCTTTACGGGTCAGCGCCAGCTTCACAAATTGGACAGTGGCACTGATATAAAGGGGTGAAATTGGCCGTTCTGGAAGATAGACCTACACAAAAACAAACGCGTAACTTCATTTAACGTGATGAAATCGTATACATCGTGTTTTTCTTTGTTAAGCTGAAAAAAAAGCTTGGATAAAGAAACCAGATATGATAAAGGAGCAACTACGATAAAATAACCCTTATTTGCATTTTCAGAACATTTTGCGATTCTCCGATTCTATTAGGCTGGAAATCAGAAGAGCTTACATGTAAAAATACATTATTTTCATGTTTTTTTTTCAAATAAACGGAAAATATTTTATGCGTTGACGCTGTTTCCGAAGTATGATACAGAAGTGATCTGTGAAAGTGAGGGAGGTGACCACGCAGATCGCGGATTCTTTCCGTAATTGGTAGCTCTTGATCATTAATAGTAAATAAAAGGTTAAGCTTAGCAAGTCTTTTTTTTATAACGGAAAGAGATAGTTTCACACTTGAGAGGGGCAACATACCATTTTTCTAATCAGTTTAAAGCAATATTGTGGTAATATGCATATTATATTAGGAGACGTACGCTTCCGCATTCTAGGAATAATGTGTATATTAAAGCAGAGTGTTTCAGAAAATTGAATTCTAATATTTCTAGAGCTGGTGTCACGAAACGTCACTCATTTTGTCACTTTATTTTTCTTCATTGTTCAGTTATTTTATGCTCCCAAGAGTCAAAGCACGAAAGCTCAATTTGATTGGAGGGCAGCTTTAGTTTCTTTTTTTTTCTTTTAAAATATTATGAAATCATATTTGTTTCTGGAAAATGTTTGCAAATTTTGAAAATTCGGCGAGCTACTTGAGCCACACTCTTGGAACTCTTGGAGCTCCAACTCTCGTGAAACTCAGAAAATAATAATTTTGGAATGGAGTATTAT
The DNA here is from genome assembly GCA_003052745.1 of Caenorhabditis inopinata. Classification (NCBI taxonomy): domain Eukaryota; kingdom Metazoa; phylum Nematoda; class Chromadorea; order Rhabditida; family Rhabditidae; genus Caenorhabditis; species Caenorhabditis inopinata. Next base: position 8,291,838 of record AP018155.1, on the reverse strand, counting down.
CGCCGCAAAAAAGTTCCGACATTTTTTCGAGCCCGCGAAAATCGGGATTTGAATTTAGAGGCTCCGCCCATTTCATCATCAGAGCGCATTTGCTATGCGCGATATATTTTTATCAGAAGAAACGAAAAAAAAATAAATGACGCAAATCGATATATTTAAACATTCGAAGAAACGTGTAAAAAAATTCACGATTAATACAATTTCGTTCTTTTAATCCAGTTTAATTCTGAAAATTCAGAAGAAAAAATAAAAATTCAACAAATATATCGCGCATAGCAAATGCGCTGAAATGATGATGAATGGGCGGAGCCAATAAATTCAAATCCCGACTCGAAAAAATGTCGGAACTTTTTTACGGCGATAATACCTGCCAATGATTATTTTCGATGAAAATTTTAATTTAAGAATAGTCATGTTTTGGATGAACGGAGCTCCAAACTTAACAAAAACCGGTGGATTCCAAACAAAATTACGCTTGACAACGACCCATTTTATCGAAAAATAGAAACGAGGTGCTCAAAACTCAAAGCTACCGTATTTGCTTCTAGAGTTCTTTAAATAAAACGCACATTGAGAATGCAACATTTTTAGAAATTTTCTGATATTGCTTAGTTTTTTATTTTCATAAAAAAACAAATTTTTGCGTAAAGTGCTGGACCGGAATTTCTCTGAAAGTACAATAGAAACAACTGAGCAATTTGCAACAATGCATGAGCCAGAAGACAACGAGATATCCATCAAAGAAGAATGAGCAGAATTAAAGATGAGGTCAAAATGTTTTCCGAACTTCTCCATTTCGATCTTATGACCAGCCTTGTGAAGCGCTGAGAAATGACGCCTGAGATCCTACTGAAATGTGCTTAAATTAAATTTTTCTCAAGGAAGGGGAAAAGTGCGAAAGACGCAATTTTCGAGCAAAGTTGGAATGTTTCGAAGCAATATATTTCTGAAAACAAAATGAAAAAAGAAGCGAAATTGCAGTATTGTTTTGCTTGGTGTCTTCCTGGAAATTCAAATATCTGAAAGAACTTCGTGTAAAGCACGAAGGCAACTCGTCCGGTGACGAATATGCTGCTCACATATCCAAGTTTATCGTCAGTAGTTGGAAGCGGACTAATAAAAATTTACGGAGCGCTGAGCCAGCCTAGAAAGAGAAATTTGGCACAAAATAAGATAAAAGACCCCCTCTTCCTCTTCAGAGAGTAGGGTCATTTATGGGACGTCGTGTGGTAATAGTGTTTTTTTTTCTTCTGTTGCGACAATGAAGAAGGCTGGAAGATGGCTGAACAAAACAAAGTTTTGACCGATGAAGCACAAAAGAATTCGGCAGTCAGCAGGGACCAACACAATGGGAATTTTTCGCGGAGAAACGGGGCAAAAGGAAAGAAAAAAAGGAAAAAAAAAGAAGAAAGGCGAGAAGGCGAAACAATTGAATTGGGGCCCATGTTCGCACTTTTTGAGAGATGCCACAAAGGCGATGATGACGAAAACGGGACCACGCTTCGTGGCAGTGTTAATCGGTTTTCCATAAACGAAAAATTAAGACACAAATTAAGACAGCGGCCGGGTATGAATGAGAACATTATATTATTTGTTTTAATCGGCGATTTCATGATTTCACCATAAGACACCCGATAGAACGGCATGTAATTTTGTTTTCTTGAAACTCAGAATTAGATGAACTTTTAGATTCAGAGTAACGCAGTTTTAGTTTAAATCAGTTATCATTTGAAGTAAAGGGAAATGGAATTGGTGAAACATTCCACACAGCTGATCGATCCGGTTCTAAGTTACGAACCTTCCGGCCCGTAACTTTGCTCAACATCTTAATTATGACTTCAGAAATGGGACGAATTATAGCCTTCGGTGTATTTCATAAGAAATCATAAAACAATTCTGTTTCAATTTGATTGAAAATATAAGAGAATGAAAAGATGAAAAGAACTTCGAGAATCAAAAGATACCAACATCTTTCCGACTCTCGTCAGACCTATCACTAAGTATTGTGAGACTGAAAGACTGCACGACGCTGTTTCAATATATCCACCGTAAACGATGGCTTGATGTGACGTCCAGTTGTACATGGCGATTGTGAAAACGGAGCAGAGAGATTCAATGTTCACTGCGATTGTCTGGATGACAAACCAGAGGTAAATACAAGCAATTGCAGCTCGACGGTCGAACGGAGGAATCAGTACGTCTACATCTTCTTTCTTCTCGTCAATGACTCCTGCGTAGTCTTCAGAGAAATTGAAGAATATCATGACTGACATTATAATGAGCACTAATGCTAATACGAACGCTGGGGAAGTGTAGGCGTCAAGATCGAAGGTGTTGAACACTCGAACGCCATTTCCGATAAAAGCGGTTTGAAAATGGAAGTCTTGACAGCTGTGCCTGTGTGGTTCCAGCTCGGAGGTCGAACAGAGGAGTTAGTACGTCTACATCTTCTTTTTTGTCGTCAATGGCTCCTATATATTAGGTTGATTCATAAGTCCTGACACATTTTCAGTTTGAACATTTTATTGTATAACTGATCTAAACGCTATCATAAATTATATATACTGACCATGTTTATCAATAACGGTCTGCCAACGGTTCCCCAACTTGCGAATGCCGTCCTACCAAAACGCCAGCGGCTGGGACTTGAAGAATGACTTCAACTCATTTTCGATATCCTTCCGAGTTGTGAATTTCTTCCCAACAAGATGACGTTGGAAATGGCTGAAAAGATGATAATCAGAGGATGCTAAGTCCGGGCTATACAGTGGTTGTGGCACAACAGTCCAGTCATGTCCTGCGAGTTCTGATTTCGTCTTCCTTGCAACGTGCGGTCTAGCATTATCGTGTTGAAAATAAACCACGGCATTTTTTCCACGAGCAAGTTCCACATGTATAATAGTTTCAGTTTTCGAAGCTGACGAGTGTAGGCATCGGCTGTTATAGTATTATAGTACTATCAGCAAGAATTTCTCAATACTCTACATCACTAACAGACCTCCACACTGACAACATCACGTTTTTTATCGGGAACTTCGTGTTTGGGAACGTCAGCTGCTTGTCCGCCTTGAACAACCCACTCGGCACGCTTCACGTTGTTATTATAGAGTACCCACTTTTTATTTCCAGTAATGATTTCTCCATGAGTGCGGTGTAGCGTGAGAATATTTCAGCAGGGGTGCCCAAGTTGTGTTGCATCAAAACGTGGGGAACATATCGTCGGAGTTTTTAAACTTTTCCAAGGCTTGCAAATCCCCGATCAATGGCTGTTTGACTAACCCCAACGGTCCTTACTAGCTCATGGGTTTTTTGAAAAGGATCGCTCTCCACTTTGGAGCGTGAAGTATCCAAATCCAACTCCATTGGTCTACCGGTACGGGCATTATCATCCAATGAAAAACCGCCATTTTCAAATCGATGGAACCAACGTTTAATGGTACTTTTAGAGGGTGCATCCTTGTCATAAACTTTCGTCATTCGGCGATAAATGTCGGGTATTTTCAGACCAGATAGAAACAGAAATAAAATGAAATATAGGGGGGGGGAGGCAAAAGTGAGAGCCATTTCTCAGTAATGCAATCACTGAAGAGGATACGATTTGTATTGTCGATAGGGGTACGTTCAAGATCCCATGAGACAGAAAGATGTCTCCATCAAATTTCCACAGAAAACTTCCACTGAAAAATGTGTCTGGAATAAACCTAATAGAAAGAATAATAGACAATTATGCCTAACGACAGCATCTTCCTAATTATGCATCTTCTATTGATATAAAGTTATAGAACTACCTGGGATTTACAGTTAGCGGCCTCTTCGAGAGACATTTCCAAGCATGGAGAAAGTTGTATGCTTGTCAGTGACCAACACTGCTCGTTGCGGAGCCAAAGTATACCAAAACGCTTCAATAGTTTGGTACCTGGGGAATTGCGCAAATTTTGCAATGTTATATTGTACTTTTCGCACGCTTTTTCAGCTTTCCCATGGTTTCATGGTTATTTCGGATCGTTACCCAGAATAACAAGAAACCCGAGTGCTCATTGTGTATGTCGGATGAGAATAAAACATTTTTTTAAAAAAGACAATAAAAATTAATCGAAAATACACAGTTCTGTAAAGAAATTCCATTGCATTTCAGCTCCGAAACTGAACCAAAACACTTCAGAATGCTTCGAAAAATCTGGCGAAAAAACACACTTAAAATCAAACGAAAGCAAAAAAAAAGAAAAAAAGTGAAAAAACCCCGTTTTGAAATTCCCACAATACACATTGAGAAAAGGTAATTATGACTGCCGGTTATTTGTGCAAAATTTGCGGTCCTTTTGTGGCCACATAGACATACTACGATCCAATAATAGTAAACGGACGACTTTGTGGCCCCTCCGGTTAGAATGGGGAATGGCACCAGGCCAATGCGGTGGTCCAAACGAGCTATTGTGGATGTGCACTCCCTTTAATATAGCGCCGGCAAAACGTGGCAGAACTTTAAATATTGGAGTAGTGGTAGCATGTGCCGTGGCTAATCATGTTTGTCCAAAATTGATTTCTTCTTATGCTATATTTGCGTTACATATATGCTCTACTGGATGCTCTACTGGATTCCATGCCGCGTCGTTTCCAGGCAGTAATTGATGCAAAAGGTTTGCCACAAAATATTAAATCATTTTTAATCATTTCCTCGCCATTGACTTGCCAATCAGATCATTCCTACTTCATTTTGTGAAGAGTGTCATTTTCTTTGTTTTTCCAATTTTCGAATAAATTGTTCTGATTTTTCAAAATTTACATTTTCTGTAGAAGTCAAAGTTTCAATTAACGTGATTTACCTTCAAAAAGATGCAAAAAACATTTCATGAGCCAATTTATCTCGAAAAAACTGATTATTCATGCCTTTTTGGCCAGCACTGTAGCAAATATCTGTAAAAATAATTGAATAAGTAGTATGAATCAGTTGAAGATGACTGCAAGAAGCAGAAATATGTTCACAATACATATAAACTTACTGCGAGGGGATTCGTGGAGTAATACAATCTTAAAACGGTTTATTCTTTCCTCACAAGTAATTTTAAATCTGAAAATCATAAGGCGATACTGATACTTTCGTAATTTCGTAATGTTTCGTAGTTCATCGATTGTTGCTTCTCGCTTTGACACGTTTAGTAGTGGCAAATGAAATCGAAAATGAGATGTTTCAGTTGAACAATCAGTAATCAAACTTGAATACTTGCCCCAATACCAAAGCTATTCAGTTATTATTCAACCGCGAGGACGTGATTTTTCGTTTAAAGGCGCTGTTTGGGTCTCGTTAGGGGATAGCGCGTTTCAACGCGCTAATTTAAAAATTGTAAGAAAGCACACACACTGTTTTTGTGATATCTTTTCGAAAATTGAAGCGAATATTGGAATTTTTTCTATATTTTGCTTCGAAAATCATGTTTTTTTTTAATTAATTTTTATTGTTTCCAATATTCGCTTTAATTTTCGAAAAAAAAATCACAAACACAGTGTGTGTGCTTTCTTACAATTTTTAAATTAGCGCGTTAAAACGCGCTATTCCCTAACGAGACCCAAACAGCGCCTTTAAACGAAAAATCACGTCCTCGCGGATGGATAATATGTCAAACAATTTTTGGGCGAAATTAAAAAAATAAAACTTTATTTTTGTAGTTAACAACATTTTGTACGACAACTACCTGCAATGTTACCGGTCTCACAAGAGGACTTTCTTTAAATTCAAAGAAATGAAAAACTTCGGAAGGAGTTCTCTTGTTAGAGGTTTGCTGGGATCGTGCGAACAGTTGTTCGCTACAAAAGTGAACGTCTATTTTTGAAGAACTTACTGAAACATTCTTAGCGTTGTGGAAAGTAAAATAGATAGAGTTGGAATCTTTCAGCTGAAACGCCCCAAATGTTGATATTCCATTGACCTCAGCAAAAGTCCACAAGATTAGCACAAGATTTGGGTAAAATTTGTCTCAAACTTGTAGAATATTTGTGCTAGACTTTGGGATTCTTTGTCAAAACTTGTGAACCTTCAAAGTTTGGTCAAGACTTGTGGAGTTTAGCTGAAGGTACGGTCGTTTTTATGTATAGAAAATGACTGTATTTCATGACCTTGATTGTCGATTATTTCTGAATTTATCAATTTATTAATATTGCATTGCTTCTTAACATTTTAACTTGCTCAGTGCGTACCTGCATCAATCGCAAGTTTGTAGAGCGGATGCTGCCACGCTACTATCTTCCCAAACCCTCTTCTGTTTCTCATCAATGTCAGGGCACACACAATTGACACCTCATGTCACCTGGTTACGGTATCACGCTGTGATGTACTTAGCACTCAGACTGCTCAACTTCAATATCTATCCATATATAAAACGTGTCGTCTTTAAGTAGAGAGCCCTCGTTCGGGTGAGGAGGCATGAATAATGGAGCAAACTTCCAGCCATAATAAAGGAAGGAGAGGGACAGAGAGAGACAGAGAGAGAGAGACGAGGAGAGAGAGAGAAAAATGGAGAGAAAGAGAAAAAAGTGTAGATAGTCACACGAAGGAGATGAGGCGTGAAATTGAACATGCGCCAATTCGGGGACATGGCAATGCAATGGGGATGAGAGATAATCTAATAATCATCTCATTAGGATAACATGGACAGGTGGAGATCGGTGAGAAGGTAACAGGATCCCGTTATCAATCAGATTAATCAGTTTTTCAACACCAACGCATATTTGTAACTATTATAACAGATTATGCAGAATCATGGTAATTTACCTAAATAAATGGTTGCTGCTGGAATTAGAATAACGCTTAAAAAACGGTATGAAAGAAGCTGTATCGAAGATCTGTATCATGCTAGGCAATAGATCATCTTCAGAAGAACAGCTCCATTTTTGTTTTCCTTCGGAGGAATCGTAGAGTGCTTCCATCAGGCAGTGGGATCTTCATTGCAATAATTATTTTCGAATGTTTGTGATTTGACGGTTGGAACTTGAGAAAATGAATATATTGTTTGCGAAGAAGGACACAATAGAAAAGTGGAATTTCTTGAATTTTCCTCAAATTCTTGTATTATTTGTCTTTTTGAAAATAAAGTTGCATGTCTGTTTTAGAAGTTTGCTTATCTTCATGCATACCTGACGACTTTCAAGTCGCTTCAATCTCATCGCCTACTCACACTCGCATTATTAATGTTACCATATGCGAGCCCTTCCTAATTGAGCAACAGTTGAACGGCTAGGGTATTGTCAGCGTGGCGGAATATAATGTAGAATCACACACAGTAATCATAATGCTGCATGCTCGCCGTCTGTTCTCACTGATTGCGTAACGCATCTCGCTTACCAAGCCTGCACATCTTAATCTGTGTCGTTCTCAAAAGTCAACAGTCCTTTTTTCGAGAGGCAGCTGCTCTTTTCTGCCCCCCCCCTCTCCCCGTTCGGTGCAGTTTTGTCCACAAAGTGACCGCTCATTTGTTGTGTGCGATGTATCGAATTTCAGGAAACAACACACGGATGCAATTAAAAGTGTGAAATCAAAACTGGATGGATGCACTTCATGCAAACATATACACTGCTGTGTACAAGAGTGTCAACTAAATATAATAGAGATAATAGGCGTGTGTCAGGTATCAAACAAATTGTCCCTCCATTCCATCATGTCATCATTTCACCATTGAAGGTAAAGGGCATCGATAATTGCGTCCGAGGACAACACGATCCGTGTCTCGATTGAACGCTTTGCTCTCCCGTGGTGTGGTGGTCTAGTGAAGAGAGAAGGTGTCAACTAATTGGCGTCTATTAGAAGCAGCTTGAATGGACGGACACAATGTTTCCGAGATATACGGATTAGATTTTCAAGAATCCACAACGGAAAAGGATAATTTGACCTCTTGAAAGTTGTACTTTCCTACCGTAACCACATTGACATTGTTGCCTTTTCAGAGAATAAGAACAATTGTGGTAGTTCTCAACTTTAATTACGAGAGATATTTAACTTCTGAGATATAAAAAAACATGGTTTTTTGCAGATTGCATGTCTGGGGATATGCAAACATTGCAGAAACTAGTGTTGTACTGTACTAATTGAAATAGGGGAGGACAGAGGTGGAATGCGAATTGGGATACCTCGGTCATTTAGCTCCAACCGTTTTTTTTTGTTGTATCTCGTTTGTTTGTTTTGATATTTCTTAATTTCGTGATTACTAAGATTAAAAACTGTTGCATGCTAAACGATAACTGACTTGCTTGATAGCTATGAGATAGGCGAAACCGAATTTCCCGCGACGGACTAAAATAGAGCGAACTAGAATGTCGTCTTATTCTTGGAACAAGATTGCTCAGACTAAGTTGATTTTCAATGTTTGGAATTATCTGAAGCGCAAAAAATAGGAAAGGAATTTTTTTTATCCATAAATTGAATCTCAGCTTTATCAAATCCCCCCCCCCGTAGACTTCAGGCTTCAAAGCTTCTACCATGTCCCCCTTTGAACGTGTAACAGTCTTATTTTTTTTAATGAATCTCTGTTTTTTGTTTGATGAAAATATGAAGGAGTCTTAGACGGCTGATTACACGCTCCGGTCACACACCGAAAAGGGTGTCGATAAATTGCCTAATGGACTCAGATTGCGGATTCTACAAACCGATTTCGTGCTGATTCGTCTTTGTTGATCTACCGTATCAATCATTCTCTCACCACTTCTTAATGGGGTTGCAGAGGGCGTGGGGTTGTGGTGTACTGGTGATACGAATTAGTGACGACTGAACGAGTGATAAAGTGATGATGATGAAGATGAGAAGGTTTGGTTGTTCTGAAATGATAATGTAGGGGACAGTGGAAATCCCTCTCTCTTTCTCTCTCACTCGCAGTCCTCTCAAACTAAAGAGTGAACCATCAACTCAAATTTGTTGGATGACTGCGTCTGCTTCATCTACATTCATCCTAAATATGTAAAAGGCAACCAGGTATTGGTAGATATTGGATACTGGATGTGACCACAAAGAGCTTTTCCCCCTATACACAAAACCACTCACTCAGTTTAATGAGCGTGTAATTCGACATCAAACCAATAAGCGATATGGATGTGCTGCTCGAATACTTCATGATGCGTCGCAGTATGACGTGGCCTCTGTATTATTACGGTAGACTGAAATCAATACAAGTTTTAGACGGGAAAGGAAAGGAGGGGGGGGGGGCTTGTTCACCTCGATTGGTTCTAAATTACCGGGAACCACCATATAGCAAACACTTGTAGAGGAGACAAAGTAGGGTAGGTACACAGTGGAAATGAGGTGGACCACCACAGCTATGAGCTGAATTGACACCCAATCGTGGAAGACACTATCATCCGGGGATTGTTTCAAGTACTATTCAAAAACTTATACAGCTCATTGCGTAAGAAAGCATACAGTATTACCATTGCTATAGGTAGATGCACCTCTTAGAAGAGCTCTACCTAATTGATACAGCGTCTCAGTTTGCAGTGGAAACATCAACCATTTTCAATATCAATAAACATGTTGCTATTCGTTTCATTTTGTACATTTTGACATCTTTTTGTTATTCTAAACTGAGATTCTGTTAGCTGCATGATTGGAAGATGCCTATGAATACGTTGAAACAATAATCGGAAGCATTTTATATCGAATTTCCCGTTTTAAGTTGAATAGTGTTTATTAGATCTGAAATTCGAGATAATCATCAAAGATAATTATTGTTGTGAATTTTTTTTTAAATAATTGAACTGAAGAAAATAATACATTTGGGTGAGAAAAGTCTAACAGACGAGTGCTGAAACGCCGCTAAAGCTTTTGTAGGGAAGAGATGCGTGAAAGCGGTGTAGCAATCATCTGAAGATTGTGGCTGGAAAATGGGAAACGAGGGAAATCAAAAGATGAGGTTCAGAATGAATGGCAAAGGGAGGGTGGAAAAAAGAAGCTCAAAAGAAGTACAAAAAATGAGTGGAAATGTGGTACCGGATTGAGACGGACATTGGAAAAAGTTGGAGGGTTGGGGAACGTTTTCGATTTCGTTCTTTGACATGAACGTTTTTGAACTGAGATGGAATGTTTTCCAAATGATGAATATGACTGTAGACTTGTAGTAGTTCTAGAAGTCTGAAGCTTCTAAACTTCGAAGCCAAATCAATACTTAACATCAATTGGAAAGAATTTTCAAAACAGATGTAATAAATGAGTGTCAAAACGACAAAAGACATACTAAAAATAATTACAGATTCTAAAAATACTTCTCATTCATTCAGATTGGGATGTCGTTGATTTTGGTGAAGAATGAGTTGCATCATCAGAGGTTTCACTCTTGACACTTCGATACTCTTCTTCAGCTGCTGCTTCGTCGTCTTCTCTTTTGATTTCAGCTCGTTCCTCTACTTTTGTGATTTGCTTCGGTGACAGTGACTCATTTGAGCAAGGTGAGCATTGTGACGGTGACACTTCTGATTTGATGTTCAAAATCTCATCGATGCTTAACTTTGACCTTTTCTTGGCAGGAGCCTCCACCTCAATTTCGGCGCTAACTTCCGCGCTCGCCTCTCCATTATTTTCCTCTTCTCCTTGCGCGCTCCTCATGGTGTTGAAAAAAGAATGAAAATGCATGTATAACGCTGGATTCAAGTTCAACATCATCAATGGATTGGCAGCTGCAGCGGCAAACATATCAAATGGAGTAGTCATTTTTGGAAGAAGAGTTGGGGGAATTTTCGGAACATGACTCTTGCTGAGATCCTTTGGCTCATCAATTGGACTTGGAGAATCTGTCATCGAGTCTTCAAAGTCATCATCTGAATCTGAGAGATCGGACGCTGTCTTTTTCAGTTCAACGCCAATGATGTTTTGCCTGAAAAAAAAACGTAAACGGGTTGAAATGCATAATGGCAATTTTATTCTCATTTGCAGATTATGAAGAAAGGAAACAGATTACATGGGATCATAAGGTCGAGAAATGGAGAAGAAAATGAGGAAAAACTTCATCTTCTTCTTGATCCGTTTTTAATTGTCTTTCATCGACTTCTTTTTTACTCAACGAAATATTTGAATATATAGAAAAAAAACCATCGGGCAACAAAATGTTTTTTTTTACCGGACTTGCAATCCAAGCCGGACCGACGATGGGTCTAGCATTTCTTCAAAAAGAAAATGAATTATTGAAAAAACAGTAATTTCGGTTCCAGGCGAGTTTTGCTAGTGGCACCACTTTGAAATAGAATGGAAAACGTCCGCTTCTGCTCTCTGGCCAGTTTATTTAGTGCATTTTCCGTTACGTTTGTTATAAAACGGACCGAGATCTACAATTTTCAGCCATTTTTGAGCAATAATTGACTCTTTCAAAACGTTATTCCCACACAGCGCCTCGGCCTGATTCTTCATTGATTGCATTTCAGAATTGATTTTTAGAACCGGCATGAACGTGTAACTTACTTATTTTTTGCTGCTGCTGCTCGATCCCTTTGTCTCCTGTTCTTGAACCAATTCCCTACTTGCATCTGCGTTAATCCTGTGGCGTTTGCAAGTTCCTTCTTTTTTGGCGGGTTCGGGTACGGATCTTTGAGGTACCATTCTCTCAGAAGCGACCTGGTCCTTTCCTTGAAGCAATGCGTCTTCTGCTCACCATCCCAAATGGTTCTTGGCATTGGGAACTTCTTGCGAACACGGTACTTGTCGACAGCACATAGAGATCTGAAAATTGGAGTTTATAGCACAAATTCTACATAGGTAATCCACGGAATGTGTGTAAACATGTCATTCGATTTTGTATCTAAAAGGAGTCCAACGAATTATGCGATTAACACGGGCTGTCTGCGCATGCCGCACATATGGTTCATACTATTTAGCTCTCTATCTCTTTAGCCGGTAGTATGCAAAACACCACACAAAAATCAACGCCAATCAGCTAATTAGAGGGCGCGCATCTTTTTGCGACACGATGGCAAGACGACAGACGGCGGGCGTACTAGAATGCTCCAAAAGCCACGTCTTTCCTTCTTCCTTTCATAAGGTGTCAAATTTGTTCGACGAAAAGGGGAAGATGACCCGAAAGACGATTAGCACGCATTTACCGTTCCTTCAAAGCGACTTCTACAAAATGCAGCTAATTTTAATGATGATGTTGATGACGGATACTTCAAAAGAAGCTAAATGAAACAAAAGTATTCAAATCACAAATGCGACATGAGACGACGTCATTTATCTAAACAATTCAGAAGCAGAGTTTTAACTGAATCGAATTGTCTGAAAATAAAATAAACTTCAAATCATGAGTGTCATTTCAAGCAAGACATAATTGAGAATGATTCCTATTGCAGGCCCCGTTTCTCAATTGTTCTCACCTATCTTATTCCCTATGATCAGTTCTTATATGTTATTCTTCTCTTGACACACATGTTTTCAAGTTTGTCATCCCTAATAGTTTGCTCTTCACAAAGGTATCCTTCTATCTATCAGTCCTATCGGTATTACACAATGAAGAAGCGAGAAAGACCCTTGGCGTCTTGTCTTAACGCAAATATTGTCCGACAAGATTGAAAACGAAGGAGAGAGGGGCCGGCTCCTTTATTCTTTCTGTCACTCACATACAATAGCGCCGCGATGCTATCCTACCGTAGACTCTCAGGCTAATGATAGCGCTAATGACAATGAGAAGAAGCAAGCAACAACATGGGGACACTACTCACTTTCCACGGTTCTTCTCCTGCTCTCTATAGTGCGCCTCGTGCCACATCTCCTGCAGTTTCGGATGGTATTTCGGGGAGAATTTGTTGTTTTCCAGAATTGAGTAGAGCTCACGGAAGTGACTGGCATGAAAGCAAACTAGGGCTCTCGCTCTCAAGAACGCTTCGTTTGAAGCTACCTGAAACGATAAGTGTGATGAATTCAATATAATCTGAAATATCGATGCTTACCTCTTGAGCTTTCTGTGGAGGAATCGTGCACATAAACCTGAAAAGTCCATCAACATCTCCGTCTGCTTCAAGTTGCTCGCAAGTTTTTACAATCTGAAAGTTGATATTCAAAAAAAGAAAACGAATGATGATCGCATGATGTCTCATATATTTCATCATCAAACACTTTCAAATCAATTTGTGTAAGGAAAAAAAGACTTTAGTTTTGCACTTTGTTGTGTTGCAGAAGGCAATAGAAGAGGAGACAAAAAGCAATAAAGTTATGAGAAGACAAGGAGCATGATTGGATGAAAGTGAAGCAAAAGAGAGAACGGAAGTAAGAAGAAAGGGAGAAGGGGAAAAGATACGTTTCAAATTTGATCAAACACTTTTTTCTTTCTTTTCATTCTAAAAGTAAAGTGGTACATCATTTAACTGCTCTCCTTTCTCCTACGGCGGTTTTTTCTACATTTTGAGACCATTGCGGTGTACTTTTTTGATGTCTCATCAGGGCCCTTTCTTTAATGACGCATTTATTTTGTCCTCATGCTACACAATGTCCATGATGACTTCTTACTAGTAATCAAACAATAAAAATGAGGAACTAACCTGGTCAGCAGTCAAATTCGAGGTAGTCGGTGACGATGGAGCAGCGAGAGTTGGTATTACAGTGGGCAACGCGGGGAATAGAGATGGACTGGGAGCGGCTCCATTTGCTTGAAGAGCTTGAAGCATTGCAATGTTTCCTGGCTGGAACATCTGCCCCAACTGGGAGAAATTTCCAAGTTGGGACACCATCTTCGTGAACTGTTCCGGAGTGAACATGTTCGTTGGATGGCGGATCTGAAACCGGCACCTCTCGCGGTGAGTAGTACCGAATTTCAGATCTTCAGAATACGCAATAAATCGTAACCGGATTCAGAATCAGAACGAAAGACGAAGAATTGGGCAAGAATGTATCGAATCGAATGGTGTGATTGAATGTATGTGTATGCGCTCGTCTCAACGAATCTCTCTAATGATACGGGGGCGGAGTCATGGACGCACGCGGGTTGGCTAACCCTCTCCTACTGGAACTCCGCCCACATCGGAAAGAAGGATGCGGGTAAGAGAGACGATACCGAAGCTTCCTTGTCCCTGGGGTGGGTAGTGGGTAAGTGAGTATCATTAGGAAGCTTTTGTTTAACTGCGAAACTAATCAGAGGGGCCGCGATACACTATAAGAACCAATGAAGATGCTGATCAAAATTGGCTATGTAGACGAAGAAATCACAAAAGGTTTTTGTCATGATTGTATGATAAAAATCTTAATTTCCAAAAGTTTTCATCATTCAATAAGTCTCCATTTCATTCCATTCAGTTGTAATCAATAGGTGAAGTTTTGAATATGGTTTTTTTTAAGTTATTGGAAAAGAAAACCTATTGGAATGAAAAGTATTTTGAGTTATTTGTTTCGAATTGCTCCTATCGAATTCATCTGGATATGGTCCAGCAACATTCTTCTTAAAACCTGTAACATATTTGTAACTTGGGACATTGCATTTTCTAGCACGCGTGTCACCTTGTATCACACCTGGTTCACACCTGTCCTTCTATTTTCAGCCATGTGCCAAGATGTTTTTCTGGCATGTGGTTATATTTCTCCATACTACCGTACTGCTTCGTATGGCGTTGATGATGAACAAAAAAAAACAAGTACTACTCATTGTTCTCCCCCCCCTCTCTCTCTCTCTCTCTCTCTCTCTCTCTCTCTCTCTCTCTCTCTCTCTCTCTCTCTTCAGGCGCCAAGCCCCATCTCGATGGATGATTTGAAAGAGGTCTTCTCTTTTCGCTAATGGCATTTATTTAGTGTTTCTGTTTCTTCTTCCATCTCCACCACTTCTTCGTTTACCATTCCTACTAACACCGCCGTCGACCCTTTGCCGCTGCCATTAGTTGTTTTCAGTCAACTTCGGACCCTATAAGTGGCGATGACAGCTCGCATGAGTGATTAATTGATTAGTGTGGCAATTGGAGAAGAGTCAGAAGACTATTTAGTGAGCGGAAAACTGAACAAAACGCGATCATATATGGAGAACTTTTTAAAGGGATGAACTGCAACAAGGAAATCGAAATACTGGCTGTCTCTCCAATAATTTTCAAAATCACTAAGCATCAAACTAGGAAACTGAAAATCATATCATTTACAGATATTTTCTAATAATCGTAGGTGTCAAGAAGAGCCGACAAGCAGCGCATCTACCAAACTTATCAGCGTTCTTCTGGCAGGCTTCTGGCAGGCGTACAATACACTTATACCATTAGAATTGATCTAGATAAAGATAACTGAATTTAGTGGCTGCCATTAAACACATAACAGAAAGGCTTAACTATATCAAATATAATGAGCAGTACACAAGATATTATTGATGCTGTATCAGTGTAAGGACATGAAGAGAAAACCATCATTACCAAAACCTTGACCGCCGCCGTTGTTGCCCGCTAAGCCTTTTAGAGCGCGGAAATGATACCAGGATTAAGAAACACGCGAAAGATCTTCAATGTTCTGTCTCCTTCTCTTGATCATATTTTTTCCTCGTCACACATCGTATCAAATCGATACACATATCTAAGCAACGTATCGGTTTGGTTCTCACTGAGTGGTGTCTGGGTGTTTACCCCTCGCGGCTTTTCCACGAGTGAGAGAAAGTGAGCGAAGGAAGCAATGTCCCCCCTACCGTAATCCATCCCGAGAAATATGATAGGTTTACGAATGGTTACGTAAATGGTCAGGATTAGGAATTACTGGCCATGACAACTAGTTTCATGTTACAATATCAGCTTCTTTAAGAAACACCAGCAGTTTCTTTTTGAAAGGGGTGTAACAAACGGAAGCTCAATTAGCGTTAGACCCCATCAAAAGCGAGAGAACTCAATTAGGTCATCTGCAACGTCGATTGTTAGGTAATAGACGGTTCCTCTTCCTCGTCCCTCTCGTTTTCCGGATGAATCAAACCTCCCTCCGTCCCGCTCGACAACGGTGTCACCATCAATTTATATGTAGTAGTCGTTTGAACCACTTATCCTCCTGTTATCCAAATATTACGCCATAAGCTTAAGATCCCAAAGACGAGGAGACTCCTTAAAACATGTGCAGCTCTCATCTATTTTAATTGGCTACAATTGACTGCGCGCTCTATACCAACATGACATTGTCATCGGATTAAGATAGAGAATCTTGGTTGGGAAACACACGAAGAAATTCTATCTTTTTGAGAAGGAGATGGCGTGCCGAGTCTTCCTAGTCTCTCGTGTTCAAGTGAAAGAAGAACAGAACACGATCATTAACCTGGGAGCTCATCAAATGGTACTTGTATGTATGCATAAACTTTTTGGTAGGAGGCTAGAAGTGTGCGCGGAACAAGTGTGCGCAAGGTATTTGTGTTCATCTACTGAGCTGTGGAAAGGGGGGGGGTAGGGGTCTTCTGATTATTATTGATACATTGTCGTTGTCTGCTTATTCTCTCGTATGTATCGACCTATTTGGCCAAGCCACGATCAGTCTAATAATCCGTGTCAACTTCCGGTCCACCTTTAGACTTAGTAATAGCCTATTGTCCACCAAAAGTACAATAGAGACGAGTTAGAAATGCGGGAAATTTTGAAGCTAAAAGAGTTTCAAAATGGCACCGGCCGGAAGCTATTATCCGGCTCACCAGCTAGAGTTACCTTATGGATGAAATTTTCGAATTCTTAGATTGCATGGATGCATGGCAAAATCAATATTATTTCAGTTCCTTCTGCATCTTCGCTTAACCGATTTGCTGAAAGTGAAACATTATTTTTGCGAGATTTCTGTATGTACATGATCATTTAACTCTATTCAGAATTCGTTGCGCCATATTAAGCAATAAGGATTATCTTGTATTTAAGACGAGCGTAACGAAGATGCGCAACCATAGATAAAAATTTAGCTTGAATAACTGCAGCTCTTTTCGTGCGCCTCCTGGTGAGCCGGTTGATACTATCTTGATCGTTATGGACAGGTGAGAATGTGCTACATGGTGCATCTGGAAATTTGACCCATTCTTCTCCTTTCCTCTTCCTCTCCAAATGTGCTACGGTAATTGAATGCTCAAAAAGACCACCCCGCGCCCGCATTTCGCTAGCGGCTTGCTGTCATTGATGGGGGGGGGGGAGGACTCAGTGAAAAGACAAATACAACTTGAGGCAATTGGAAGACGAAAAAGAAGAAGAATGAGAAATGAGCACACTAGAGCAGTGATATAACAAGTGTCGTATTTGTTGCTCCTACCACTACCGTATCCTTCTCTCTTTCGGCAATTGCGACTACTATACGAGCCGCCGGTTTCAAGTGAATTGGAGAGAAACGAGGAGTGACAAACGATAAGAAGAAGAAGGAAGATAGGAAAAAGCCGACAGAGATTGTTCGCCAGGTTGACAAATATCAGGTGATATCGGTTTGAGCCAGGAGAAGCAGCTCATTGTGAACGGTCGTGTGGACCGGAAAAGTAGATATCACATCTTTCAGATAATCTCTGTTTTCCGATATAAACTAAGCTGTGAGAACCAGCTTTGAATCATGAGCTGCTCCTCATGTATGTTGAACACAGTGGTATCCGTGATCCGGTTAAAACCGGACATAGCACAAACCATCTCAGTACATCCTTCGAAATAAAAAAAATGATCGCAGTATAGTTTAAAATAAACACAGAATTTTAACTACTCGCCATATGGGAATCGTACAGCCGGAGCGATGCTGTCATCTCGGCCACTATTGATTCCTGTTCAAACCTGAGCTTTATGAATGGTTTGCATATCTACTCGATGTATGTGTCAAAGTCGCTTTCTGGAAAGCCGCCCGAAATTGCTTTTGTCTGTAAATGCTCCCAATAGACCTTGAGAACTGAAATCTGTGGAAGTCCGCTTTGAATTCTACGAATTCAGCACTGTTATGTTGGTCATGTTAGCAATTATTGTACCGTTGATTTGTCGCTTAAAGTTAGGCTGAGAATACTAAACTCGTTCCATGCTTGTTTGTTCTACAGTTTTTATTTATAATTCTTAAACCAGCCTTCATTAAATATTTTTCACTCTCACACTTTTGTCAGCCGAACTCCAATTCCGTTTATGAGGTTCATTCATTTTGTACCCCCCCCACCCATTTGTGTTATTCATAAACGAAGCTGCTCCTGCGCCGCCAATATGCCGGCTACCTATTGCCTATTGTTAATACAACTTCCGGCGGCATACACCAGAAGAATGAAAAAAGGAAACCTTTCCCGACGTCGTCTTTCAGGTTATTTCCTCTGGCGTCAGGCTACCTGAATCATCGAGCATTCCATTCAAAAGAAAAACATAGTGCGCGAAAATGAAAGGGGTGATGAATACTTTATATATGCAAAGCGTACAGCTTCATAATAGCCAACTACAGTGTTTCGACATTTTCCTAGGCGTCTTAGATTTGTTCTAACATATAAGCTAGTAGAGCAAAGAAAAGGGTCCAAAAATTCTTAGAACTATTGATCGAGTTTCCTGTAGAATTTGTTGTATTCACAACGAACAATCTGTCATTGTAGGTCAAGAGAAGATCCAAAATTGCTCCATTGGTCCACCCGAATCCATCCTGAAAAGTTGAATAGCTACAGTAATCGAACATAATAGCTCACCTGCACGTCATACTCTCCGCCGGATCCTGGTTGTGGATAGCTGCCGATTACATCGTACTGAAAATAATTATTGAGAATTGATTCCATTATCGGTTCTTGAATATAAACGCATGTAAACGTGTGAAAACGCAAGCTGTCAGCACAGATTTATGCTAATTTGTACTTCTTCCAACAACTTATCTTCTTTTGTGTGCTGCGACACTAGAATTTAGAAGAGCTCAAGAGTTGCTGACAGACGGCTACGGGTCCCCAATAAACACACTGCGCGACGATAAGTGCTTCGATAATTGATGACACGAATTAGTACGCATGCTGAATATGCGTGGAGAGAGGTAGAGGGAGAGAGAGAGGGAGAGAGAATTAAAGACGGGGTTTCAGTAAATCAACCAGTTTCTAACTTTTCGTGTAGTCCTTTTCTCGATTGAAACAGGAGAAGAATCGGTGAGGTGTGAGCATTCTTGGTACTCATCTGCAGAGTACAATAATCGAGAACACCTGAAAGGTGTGAATAACACCTTCTAGACAAATGTATTTTTTATTGTTCCACGAGTGTCTAGAATAGGTGTAAAGTGTTGAGCCATATGATACAGAGCATTAAAGACAGCTATAAAAATTCAGAGAAAGACACTTAAACAATTAGAAATGGGAAGCCCTCCGAAGTGTATTTACAGCAGAATTCAACAGAAAATGTTTAGTGACTAGAGCTATCCACAATCAATTTTCTCAGTTTTAATGTTACTCAATAATCACAATAATTTGGAGTCATTCAATCGATTTTCTTTGCGATTCGGGCTTCCCACTTCGCTGTCTCCAATAGAATTCCCCTATCCATTATCTAAGATTTCGACCCAAATCATCGAACCATGCGTTCGTTAACAACTAACAATCAACTAACCATTGAAATTAAAAAGGCCAACGAAAAAGGTAAGAAACCGTTTGAAAAACTGTGATGAAAAGAGAAGAAGAAGGTCATGATCATCGATAAGTGGTGCCAATCAAACCAATGCCATCCTTGTCTTCTCGGTCGTTTTTCGCGCATCGAGACTTATTGTTGTGTACTACTGTAGAGTATTTAGGAAGAAAAAGAACCGCTTTAGTCAAGTGATACTTCACTTCAAACGCTGCCAAAACACCACTTTTACACCGACTCACAAAGAAAATCAAAGTCTCAATTTGACTCGTAGTAAGGGATAGTATACATTAGTATATTCTATATTTCATTTCGGCACCTGCCCCCCCCTTCATTATATCATTCCATTAAGCCGTCCGATAAACATCTACCTCGTACCATTAGCTCCCGTCTGCCTCACTGGTTACCGGTATTCCTGAACACTATCAGAATTGAGGCCATGCAGGATTAGTGACTAAAGTGAGGTAACAAGTCAACACACAATGACATAATGGATTCCATGAACGGAGATGTTATTTCTATTGTACACCTGTTACCACCCACTTTGTTCTGCAAAGAAACGTTTGTCGCTTAATCGGATGTGCCGAAAATAGCTGAGGGACCTTGATAAAATCATCTTTTTCCGGTTAATAAGCGACTCTTAAACTTCTAAGATATGAGCACATCTTTATGTTGTTTTTCTATTAAAGACGCGTGAGAATTAGAGGTTACTCTTTTGCTCATTCAAGTAAATATATTTCATGGAATTTTAGTGGAATATCAAAAGTCCAGTTTGCATTATTCTCTCAGCTTGACATTTTCAAAATTTCCATTCAAAATGCCGGTTTTCAAGTATCAAGAGAATCACAACCTCATGTTTTTTTATTCAATGACGGCAGTTTGCTATTCGAATTCTCCCACTCCCAAACGTGGTTGTCTCACACGACTCGATCATTGGGCGGCTCCAGTATCCTACCGTAGTGGATATGCTCCCGACCGGCCCGCGGAAATACGATGGCGCTTCAGGGCACACATACACACGCGATTTAACACAATCGCTAAGAATCTGCATAATCGCAAGAATAGGCGATTCAGACAAAGATGCATGTGAAGAGCTTATGTGTTAGTAACGGCGCGGACCTCTTAAAATCATATTTACATGTGATTTGGAGTGGGAAAATATAAGAAAAGAGAGAAAAAGAAGATGAGGAAAGTGGAGGAGGATGTATAGTGATGATTATGATGATGATGATGATGGACCTTTTCTTTTTCCCAGTATGCTACGTTTACAAGCTCAGGGATTATAAGGCTCGGTGATCTTTGAAGCTTTTCGAGTTCGGAGGACCAGAAGATTTTTCAGTTTTTCAGGAATACTTGGAAAATAAATCGTTTGTTTTTGTTCGCTCTACTGTACTAATTAGACAAGTGGAAAGGGAACAGTCACGGGAAATGCGTCTTCGGACGCCTTAGTTTTTTTGTTTCTTTTTTGAATGAGTAAAAGTACAATGAAACTTGGAATACCTTTTTAAAACATTTACTATAAAAGTATTAAATTCACAAAAGGAAGCATTAAGACCCGCGAGTGATGCAAGTATAAAAGGAAAAATTGCGTAGAATGCGCGATACTTACCATTAGGTAGGATTTTCAGAAACTAACCGATTTTTTATTTGATGATTTTTTGTATTTCGTCGCTTAAAAAAACTAATAATGATTTAAATTTTCATTAAGAAAAAACAAAAAATAGGAAAAAAATTGGTGGCCGAGGTGGCCGAAGTCGCATTTCCTGCGACAGTCTTCACTATTTTCCATTAGCGACCTAAAACGGCTTTTGATACGTTTTTTGTATTTTTCTTCGCAAATGAAACTTTATATTTCTGCTTGCCTTTCCGTTTTTAAAGGCTTTTAATAAAAAAACTATGCAAATCTAATGTTCTAGATAGCTCATATGCAAACGACAAAACATCTCCTGGCCCATATAGTACTTTTTACAGATCTTTAAAGGCTAATTATTTCTGCGCTATAATAAAACTATATTCCATTTTAAAAGTATAAGTTTTTAATATTCGCATTTATTAAAGTCTTTTCAGCTTATTAAAGCCTTTTGAGCCTTTCTTAACAAACAGTGCACTCTCTTTTGTCTTTTTCTAGCATTTTAAAGCAATCCTACAACTTTTTAACGTAGTCATTGCACCATATTCAGTCAGGCTTTTTGTGCAACTGACCGCGCAGATTTTAATAGAATTCCTGATTATTAGGAACGGCTTGACCGATTGTGTTCAAGAGCGTCAATTATTAAATTCATTTAAAGCACACGGTTGCATTCGATTTTTATTAAAAACTGTTAACTTTTCAATTTTTCAAGCTTCCAGACTTCCAGAATTGCCACATTTTCATGGAAGCCCATGAACTCAGGAAGCTCTTAGTAGATAATCCACGGAATAATTTTTATGATTTCAGATTTCTTTCAAAAAAAACTTTCTTTGCTGGAATTGTTTTTATCGGAAAACCATAACAACATTGCATCTCACCTTTTCCCACATGTGGCCCGTTTCGTTGAATACTCGGAAGTTGCCCATCACCCATTTGGATGCAATGAGGAATCCCTGAAGAAACATTCATTACTGTCGGGAAAAGAGCACGCGTCATCTGTCGAATCTGAAGATTTTCCTGCCACGTGCGATTCACACCTCTGTTATGACGTTTTGACTAGCCGTCACTTCTTCAGTTTTCACTCCGCTCTTCCGGTTTAATTGAGCGAGAACGACGGTGCGCGCTATCCCAAAACAGATTGGTTTTCACACTCTAGTGACACACACCCGCCGTTTACCGAAGAGCATTTGGCGAGCTCTTACAGTGACAATACATATAATTGTACTCTCGTGTTCTCCATGTACAAGTGAGTGGTGTTTCCAATATAAAAGTAGTGGAGAAAGAAACACGGGGGAGTTTGTACAGTTCGGGCTCTCGAAAAACTACTTTAGATGTTCAAATTTTGAGCATTTGTTTCATTTGTTTCGCATCAAAATTGATACATCTGATTTTGAGGAAAAAAGACTAGCGTCATTTTCTGCAAATTTTCAATACGTGGAACACGAGAAATAACTCATTTTCAAAATGTAAATTTCCAGAATACATGTTTCGAATCAACAAAGCTACTTGTGCGGCTATTTGTTTAAGCTCATGATTCTAATATCTGACTGCACAAAGCTGTCTCAAACTATGCCAAAATTATTCTGAAATAATTTTTTTGACAATTGCCTCGCGATGTATAATTTTTTTACACTGACTATTGAAAGTTTCTATTGTGAACCTTAGAAACGTATATTTTTTTTTTTAAAGTATCAGTTTTTGATAAAATTCGCCAGGAAGTTTCTCAATTTATTAGATATAATACTCCTATTATTATCTATTATTATATTATTATAATATATATATTATATTATTATATTATTACTATTATTATAAAGGAATAAGACTAACGTCATTTCCTGCAAATTTTCAAAAATGCTCATCTTCCAAATTGAAATATTCGGAACATAACAGGATCTCCCAATGTCCCAAATAAACACGTTCTGCTCCAAAAAAAACATTTGGAACATATAGAAAGTTTTCTGTGAACAACTTCCTGTCAATTATATTCGCTATCCTACAGGGTGCGCCATAAATATAGCGCCGCATTCAAGACGGTGTAAAAACTTCAAATCGAAAGATTTTTTTTCTAAAAATCAACCAAAATGTTTATTAAAACATGAAAAAAATACAGCATTAACAATTTTCGAATCTTTCTCCCTTCGCTTTGATGACTGCTCGAAGTCTCCTCGCGTAGGAGTCGATGACGGCACGGAGGTATGAGGCGTCTAAATTGTCCCATGCAGCTGTCAAGGCGGTCTTCAGGCTCCCAAATTTGGATAATTTTTTGTGGACACTTGTTGGGTCAAATATCCCCAAACAGCGAAATCCATCGGGTTCAAGTCCGGGCTGGAAGCGGGCCATTGATCTTTCGGAATGAAGTTGGGGAAATTGGCTTCGCACCACTGTTGTTTGAGTTTCGCGGTGTGGGCCGGCGCTCCATCCTGCTGAAAAGTCCAATTGCTGTCTACGAAGTGGGATTTGGACCAGGGCAGCATGTAGTATTCCTTATTGACATTGGCTCCAACATCAACAAAAATCAATGGTGTCTTTCCATCTGAACAGATACATCACAGAAGACGGATGAGAAGTTTTATTGAGGATTTTATCGTTCTTACATGCACTCTCATAATCGACAGCTATGATAAGGTTGTTTTGGCCGATCTTATTGACTTCCACAGTGAAAATTTTAACATCTGTAAACAGAGCCTTGAGATGCGTGCCAACGCGCATGTCTTCAGGAGGTCTTTGACTTTTTTCAAGCGTAAAGCTTTGTTTCGGTCAGTCAGGAACGGGATCATCTTCAGCTTGTTTCTGACAATCCTTCTCATAGATTTGGCACTCATTCCAAGTTCTGTGGACATTTTTCTCATGTTTTTTTCCGGATTTCTTCTGATTCTCTCTCTGACGACCTTGACCGCATCTGGAGTTGTCACAGACAGCGGGCGACCACATTCTACGTTTGTCGTTCAACGTTCCCAGCTCCCTGAAGCAAACGAGAATACGATTCACCACCGATTTGTTGACTCCTAGCTTTTTACCATTCTCCGAAGAAGTCAATCCTTTCTTCGCACACTCTACAATTGCAGATCGGAATGGAGAAGCAGCCGCCATTACCTTCAAAGTTAATATAATTGGCTGAAATTTTCAGGAATAGTTAAAAACAAAATCATTAATTTAAAAAAACTAATACTGTGCGCTACAAAAAGCGTTCCGCATGCGCCAGAGCTTACGCAAAGTAGCGGCGCTATATTTATGGCGCACCCTGTAACATTCACGAAGCGTCATGGGGATCCCTTTATTCAAATTCAAAATTACTGCTATTACCGTTTTCAGATGCAAGTTTGGATCTGTTCGGCAAATGGAGGAGCCGCTTCTACATTTGTGAATGGTTTGCTAAACCCGTAATTCCTGAAATCTTTGCTCCCTCATTTTCGCTGCAGTATGAATCTTCGATACATCTAATAATAAATAAAACAGTTAATCATTAATAATATTAAATAAAAAATAATAAATGGATTTTCGGAAAAAATTTTTCTATTCCAATTTCCGACTTCGAATATCGTGAAATCCGTTTTCTGGAAAAGGAATTTTTCTTGTCTACAAGAACCGCCTTTTTCCAATTTTTCGGTTTGGCAAAAATCTATTTCGATTTCTTGCGTCTGATTACCGAAAAACTCATCCTAAAGAAATGCGCTTCGTCGGTTCGAATTCTTTTACTTCAGTTATCGATCCTGTCAATCAATGAGGAAACAAGTGAATAAAACATGAGCCAAAGCTCCTACGAGAAGAAACAATTTTTCTCAGTTCCGGGAGTGTAAGAAAAATAAAAAATTTCTCAATTTATTAGATATAATACTCCTATTATTATCTTTATCTCAAGTTCACTTAACCTTGTGAATATGTTTTTTCATTCTAACAGCCATTGTAAGTGCGCGCTAGCGCACAACACTTTTTTGCTCTGTCCGTGATGGCGGGAAATTATGTTTTTGTTGTTCCCGCATTTCTAACAATCGATCTTTAATTATCGATTGCTTTATGTTATTCTTTTCCTTTATTATGTTAATTCAAGTGATTTAATTAAAAACCTTATGTTTTTCA
This sequence comes from Caenorhabditis inopinata, assembly GCA_003052745.1. Lineage (NCBI taxonomy): Eukaryota > Metazoa > Nematoda > Chromadorea > Rhabditida > Rhabditidae > Caenorhabditis > Caenorhabditis inopinata. The sequence continues at coordinate 8,266,661 of AP018155.1, read as the reverse complement.
ATATAATTGCTTTGGCTGACGGTTTAATTACCCAAGTTTGAAGTTCGATTTTTACACTACCCCAAAAGGAACTGCTGTGAGCAACGCGCAAAGCGCAATCAAAAATATTACATTTCTGAACTGACCACCTAAGTTTTTAGAAGAATACCTTTGCTTTATTTCAAATAAAAATATCTAAAACCATTAGAAGCCACTTGATGTTGTCGATTGTGTGGTTATTCCACACAAATCGACAACTTTGCGGCCTTATAAATCCGGGCCTACCGATTTTCCCCGAAAAATCCCCGGATTTAACGCCCGAAATTATCTTTATTTTCTTCCTTCGTTTTCTCCGTGATTAATTACGTTTATCTCACATTCGGCGCTCCAATTCAACTCAACCTCGCTAAAGGTCGTTTGAATTTATTTGTGAGTAAGATGTGCAGGACCGCGACGCGACACGCGCCTCGCTCTACGGTCGCGGAGACAACGACGCGCCTTTTCGAAAATGTTTTGGGACACTTACTCGACTCTACTCGACTTTTTTACGCTTCCGACGATGTAGAATTTTTTCCTTTTTAATTTAAATTAATTAAACATTTTTTTATATATATTTTTCGTTCTACTAATCTTGCGCCTTTTTTTTGTAAAAGGGGGGTTTGACGGAGTCGCGGAAAGGTTTCCTCGATTTCGTCTACTGAGGTTTTCGTCCATCCGCGGCCCCGAAATTCCCCCCTTCTTTTTTCTATGACCCTTTAATAAACGGCTCATAGAAACGTCTTTTTTATTCTTGCACCGCTCATCACCTAGAAGGGAACCAAGTGCCGGATGCACTTTAGGGTCCGACCAGCCTGCTCTCGGCGGAGCAACTAGGCGGGGTCGACATGGTGCATCGACCGGAGCGCGGAGCGCAAATTAGAGGTTTAAAAAAAAATTTTTTTCTCCTCAATAACCCTCCCGCCGCCCTAATTTAGCATCCCACTTTGCCCTCGCAAGATTTTTTTTTTCTCTCGATACTCTCTCTTTTTGTTTCCTCTTAATTTCTCGCTTTTCGTGTTTTCCGTCATTTTTTTCTTCCGACCGAACTCGAGTCGGAAGAATTTTAAATTTTGGCCGAACTCGAGCCGAAAATTTTTTTTGTTTCTCGGCCGAACTCGAGCCGAGAAACCCTTTCTTCCGTCCGAACTCGAGTCGGAAGAATTTTAAATTTTCGGCCGAACTCGAGCCAAAAATTCTGTTTTTCGGCCGAACTCGAGCCGAAAAACTTTTTCTTCCGTCCGAACTCGAGTCGGAAGAATTCTAATTTTTCGGCCGAGCCCGAGCCGAAAAATTCTAATGACAACATTCCGTCGTCAATATTTCGGTCGAACTCGAACCGAAGGACTATTCTCTCGCTGTCCGAGCACGAGTCAGCAATAATTTGCTTTGAGATAAAAATCAAAGCCAGAGAAAGGTCAGGCCGAATTCGAGCCAAAAATATGCCTGAAGAACTCGGCAAGAACTCCGAAAAAAAAAACGACGGTGACGGAAAACAGCGGAACCAGAGTGAGAAATATCACCTACATTACCCAAATCTTGGTTTTTCCAGTCGGTTCGTTAAAATCTGAACCACCCTGCAGTTCTGTCGTGTCGGAAGACGTCTTGAGCAAGAGAATTGCGCAGAATTTTCCGGCTCCGGCTCAACTTCAAACACAATTAAAATGAAAACCACAGGAAAAACCTTGAAAAGGGTGGAAAAAACACCTAGTTTTCCACAGGAAACTAAGTCATGACGTGGAAAAAAGCTGTGTTCTTCCTCTCGTTTACTTGATTGAGTGAACGCGTGGCCAGGGATTCCCTGAAAAAGCTCTTTCATGCTCAAATTGAGCAGGAAGAGCACAACTTCGAACCATTAAGTACGCAGTTGATGAGATTCTGGCGTAGAAAAATCGATAAAAATGTGATTTCCACGAGAAGTTCCTTATGTATGCAAAAATCGGTAACCCACTAGCGATGAGCGAGAATTCCACTACTACTACACAGAATTCGCTAAAAACATCCAGTTACCGACCACTAAATTTGCATTTTCTTGGAAACACGTTTCCATTCTGGTTGAAGTCTATAAATAATCGACAGTCACCAAAACAAAAACAAGTAAGCCGCAAAAAAAAACGCGGATAACATGTAGACTTCCCACGATAGCACGCCAGAATCGCATACTTATCCACTCAAAAAGACAAATAATGACTGCCGAACGATATTTTGATTAAAATATCTACAATTGTCATAAAAAAAAAGAGAGATAGAGAGAGCAATAATAAAGAAGACAACCACTACAACTACTACTACTACTACTAAAACTGCTACACTACTACTCCTACTCTACTACTCCTACACTACTACTCCTACAACCACTACTACTACAAATACTACATCTACTACTACTACAGCACCCAGTGCTAACAAAATATACACCGTGATTCACCACGCCGAGTTTCGTGGAAGGGAAACGTTTGATTCAGTCTAACTCTTCAGTTGAAGAAAAGGATAATGAATTATTGAGATTTGTAGAATGATGATAGGAAGGCTGCAAGGACCGGCCAATCCTTAAAGCACTAGATATATCTACGGATATAACATACGCTGCAATCACATCTAGTTTCTAAAAACAACATCATTAGATCTTCCTTGAAGGACGCAGATCATCAATAAGCTCATTTGAAATTCTCAATTTGGAGACGAGTCGAATGACAACGCCAACCTTGACAATAATATCGTGTAGATAGGAACATCATACTGACACTTCACAATCGTATTCAAAAGAAAATACGCAAACTAATGTTGTAAAGTATGACCATTCCAAAAAGAATTCAGGTACTTCTACACGAGAAAATTGTTTGATATCACATCTCAGTAAATGAGAAAGAAAAGTGTGCATGTCTGTTCAAATAATATACTTTTCTGCAGGCTGAATCGACTTACAACATAGACCTAACGTAGCAACGTCTGTCAAAACATCAGTTGATTCGGCCCGTGACCGAGCTAGACTCCCTGGGTTACTGAGGTTCCATAGTCTAGTAGAGGGTATAAGCACGTACCTTACCCCATCGTTTACCAGATTAGTCGATTATTGGTCAAGCAACATTACTATTATCCTGTAATAACACCTCAGGAATAGCGCTGAATAGTAATGGTCACTTCTCCGAAGCGATGCTCATCAGCATGATCAACACACTTTGACTTCTCTTCGACTGAGAACCCTTGTTTTCAGACAAATGAGGCAATAAACTTACTAGACCTCATTTATACTAATGTTTGAAACAAGGTGAGTTTCAGAAGGAGATTGTTGGACCCCGGTAATTGTTCCAACTTCTGTGTATCATAGACCTGTTGGTTTGTGAACTAGCAGTAATTACTTACCTCTGACTAGTAAACATAGTACAACCTCCACTAACAGCCTATGTATATACTGGGCGTAAAACTGTTGCACCTACGCCAATTTCGGCACTACAGCAATAAGCTACGAACAACTTCCGAAACTCTACGAGTGTACTAGAGGTATTGTGGAGCTCTGTCATAAATACTTACCTTGACATCTCCTAATTTCTGAGCTCTACCATAATTACTTACCTTGGCAACTCAACTACTCTACTTTTGCAACAATACCTCTGAGTGACCAAGCTGGTTTGATTGCCGTCACAATCGACCAGCAGAAATCACCCATGTGATGGTACACCGTACTCAATGGCATATCACAACTCGTAAACCGCCTGTAAGGGCACTCGAAAACTCAACGACAGTTCTTCTAGGAAGCTCATCCTGACACAGCGACTGAAGAACAAATTGACGAACTACAGGCACTCCACCTTCTGAAAAGGTGTTGAAGAGCCTCGCCTACGTCTTACATAACCTCGGAGCAATGATTGACGTTTCAGTCAATGCCCGGAGGTTCGATCCCTCAAAATCTAAAAGGGAACGGGGGACCAGAGCCAATCTCATCAGAAGGCAGAGATGGCCTCTGGGTTTAATAACAAAAGTGTGTGAATCAGCTGATGAAGAGATCAGATGAGCGGTCGTCAAATGCAAAGGAAGATACTACAAACGAGCCGTGTGTCAGTTGATCCCATTGGAAGTGGAATCGGAGGAAGATCATCACGTCAATGAAGAACACAACGACTCCAAGGAGGATCCCACGTTCAAATCAAGACCACCACCACCATCACTGGTAAACTTCGATATACCGCAATCCAAATACTCACCACACTACCACACTACAACCCATGCCAGACCAGACTCCCGAGAGACTGAACCGAAAACGGCAGATCTCCCTATAATCGGAGATCCGGTTGATAACGAGGAAGATATAAATTATGACACCCAGTGTCTGGAGCAGGAGGGACCGGACCAAGAGTTCACTGATCACAATGGACAATTCCTAGATCAGTTTCAGTCAGGACGAGCGAGAGAATACTTCCCTCGTAAAGCCAAGGCGCCATACCTGAATTACGTTCACTCGACTACTGTCGATCTTCTTGGTCTCTCTCCCCCTCGCCCCCAGTGTTGTCGATTGTGTGGTTATTCCACACAAATCGACAACTTTGCGGCCTTATAAATCCGGGCCTACCGATTTTCCCCGAAAAATCCCCCGGATTTAACGCCCGAAATTATCTTTATTTTCTTCCTTCGTTTTCTCCGTGATTAATTACGTTTATCTCACATTCGGCGCTCCAATTCAACTCAACCTCGCTAAAGGTCGTTTGAATTTATTTGTGAGTAAGATGTGCAGGACCGCGACGCGACACGCGCCTCGCTCTACGGTCGCGGAGACAACGACGCGCCTTTTCGAAAATGTTTTGGGACACTTACTCGACTCTACTCGACTTTTTTACGCTTCCGACGATGTAGAATTTTTTCCTTTTTAATTTAAATTAATTAAACATTTTTTTATATATATTTTTCGTTCTACTAATCTTGCGCCTTTTTTTTGTAAAAGGGGGGTTTGACGGAGTCGCGGAAAGGTTTCCTCGATTTCGTCTACTGAGGTTTTCGTCCATCCGCGGCCCCGAAATTCCCCCCTTCTTTTTTCTATGACCCTTTAATAAACGGCTCATAGAAACGTCTTTTTTATTCTTGCACCGCTCATCACCTAGAAGGGAACCAAGTGCCGGATGCACTTTAGGGTCCGACCAGCCTGCTCTCGGCGGAGCAACTAGGCGGGGTCGACACTTGAAGCATGGATACTTTCAGATCTCACTTATGTTAATGAGTCTCTTTCATAAATAAAGGCGATAATTGAAGTGGTTGTTATGGTAGTTTCGGACGATGTTCAATATTCTTTTCAAAGCGTTTTTAGCTCCTCAACTCGGACAGTAATATAACAACTAAAATAGTGAATGCCGCCCAATAGTGTTTACTAGAGAGCAATATAACTGCTCTGTTCTGTTCAATGACTCCACTCATCGCGAGTGTTTTTTCTTCTCATCTCGTTACAAGTATCTGGGAACTTTCCTACCTTATCCTGCATTTCGGGATTCGCCGATTTTCTTAGCCCTTCAATGATCATGTGATTATTTGGGCTCCATCCATTTGGGAAATCCCATTGCTGATTGCTGTCTGGATACATTGAGGTTGGAATACCACCAGGGTAGTTGAACACTCCCATTTTCTAAACAAACAACTCAAATTGTTGCATCCCGTTGCAAAAACTCGTAAAAACTTACATGCATATAATCAAAAACTTTTTGTGACTTTTCCGTGTTCAGATTATTGTAGCAATTTGTGAATAATGGAACTGCGGTGCTTGTATAGAATCTCGGATTATGCGAATTCGTCCTCAAATTGTAGTCATACCACGTTCCATCTGTCGCATTGTAGAATACATTTTCAAGAGTGTCACGAAACGCTGCTCTTTTGTTACGGAACACCTGAGATTGAGCGGTGTCTCCAATTTGTTCGTAAAGATACTCCATGATATCCATGTTCCAACAGAGAATACCGTTCAAATCTACTGGCAACACCTAAAATATTAGAATTAGTATCATTTCTGAGGAAAATGTCGGAAACGTTTGTTGTCTCGATAGATGTCAAGGACTTGTAATCAGCAAACCATCGTGAAGAGAAGTCCCATCCAGATTCTGCTGCACTTGCGATATCCTTAAAATAAACTAGAGTATCAGCCGGAATATCCAAGACGAAACCTGATAAAACTGCCGTTGATCTGCTCCGTTTGCTAATTTTGCCGAATTTTGGGTGTCGATTCTATAGGACTCAGGCCTGGGCACATTACTAGGTGCTTTGTACTGATACACTCGGAAGCCAGTTCCATTTACAGTCACTGACACCATTCTCTGTTCCTCCCAAAACTTCATCTCTTTCAAGAGAGTTGGCAAAAGCTCCATGATGAATGCCTTATCGTTGGTGGCCTCATAAAGCTCATACACCATTGCAGAGAGAAAAGGCGGTTGGCTTCTTTGAAGATAATAGACGCGTCCTCCATTCGGTACAAAACCATGCGTATCAATCATAGACGCAAGATTTCTGATCATGCTTCGTGTTGTGTTGTACATATCACATGCAATCAACCCCTGAAACAAAATGATTAAGGATTTGTAGCAGCAGTTCGGTGAAATACCTTAATGATCCAGTAAGCATCAAAATAGTAAAATTCTCTAAATCTACCACCGGGCATAATGAACTGGTTCGGAACGTAAAGAAGAGAATAACGGGAAGTGTGTTGCTCGATAGCTGGATCAATTTTTCGACACAAATGTTTCCAGATTTCATTTAATTTGTATGCCCATTCGCGAAGTAGCGGGTCAGCGATTCTTGCTAATTTGGGAGGTTTCTCCTGCCAATCATCCGGAATGCAAACGACCAACTCTGAGCCAGCAGAACTGAAAACTCATGTTCCGGAAAAATTTATGATAATACATTTTTGACTGACATTGTATTTTGAGATAGAAGGGGAATCAGAAAGACAAAGGACATGACGAGTTATGGTCTAGTCTACGGTCCCAAAGAAGTTCACTAGATAAATTTTGAGCAGCGAATCAATAAGTGCATAATAATGCAGCTCTGCGGTAACCACTCACCTGAAATATTGTTGTACAAACGCCTGCACATCGGCTTTGTTCAAACTCGCAGATGTTGAGTTTCCAAACTTGGCCAGCCACGCATTATACACTTCCACTACAAGAAAGGGAAATGTATACTTCACAGAAGGGTCTACGATGGAAATATCTTACATGGGTCATTTTTCATTGGCATATCGACAAAGTCTTTTGAATCATTGTACAGCATATGATAGTTTACAGCATCCAATATTGGTCCATTGCAATAAATGAACCTACGTTTTTGTAATGATGACAAGGCAAACGATCATGCTAACTTACGAGTTGTTTGAGTTTGTTGAGTCACAGACATGAACCTATAATTGAGCAATCGAATGTCACTACATTAGTTGATCAGGGAGCAATGGAACGTACCTCTCGAGGATGGGATCCGTAGGCGGCAATAGTTAAAAATGACAGAAAGATTAATGAGCACAACTGGAACAGTCTCGTCATTTCTTTACCTATGTATTGTAATTGTTCAGGCAAATGAGAAGACGAAACGCGTTGAGCAAACAGTAAACGTCGGAACTAATGAGCTTCTTCCAGAACTAGGTGTTGTTTGCAGTGAAACGGAAAAAGGCAAAAGTTTCTGAAATTCGAAAGTCGTCAAACATTTGGAGGAAAAAATGTGTTGGTCAATGCATTTGACCGTAATTTTACTGAAAGCCACACTGTTGAAAGTTAAGAATTCGCCAATCTTTTGTTAGAAGCGATTATCATTTTAAAGAAGATCGAAATGTATACATATATATATATAGAGAGAAAGAGGAAGTGATAAGAGAAAAGTTGAAAAAAATTATTTAAAAAATGTGTAAAATCTAATCTATAGATTAAATTCGACAACAAACAGAAAATTCGAATTTCAAATTGAGATATTTAAATGATTGGAGAGCAATTGATTTTGCTGAATTTTCACAAAAATCTGACGATTTCTTTTCCAATTTTGTGAGCATTTTACACCTATCAATTTATGATTATATTTCAAAAAAAAAACAAAGGAAATTGGAATAACGCTGAATAACAGTTGTAAACAAAGATTAGCGAAGCATTTTCAGCGAGAGTTTCCATTTTCAATTCAACTTTTTTTCACGTTTTGCATTTAACTATCGGTTAGACGTTTTATTTATAATGAAAACATTATTTTCGATTTCATTTTTCAAAATTTATTTTTCTTCTCAACGGTTAACGATTCGCATGGAACCGTTTTATTTGTGTGTGGACATTTTTTTAGTGCTCCGGGACATTCGAGCTTCCTGAATAACGTGATGCAATTTCTAATGACTCATTGTTAATCGGAAGCTGAAACGAATGCATCTGAAAAAATGCATTTCAGTCGAAATAAATCTGCGATTTTCCCATTTTCCTCTACGCCCTCCACAGGTAACATACAAACTGATGGCAGAGATGGTGTAGTGGCAAAGATGAAATGCGCATGGTCCATATATGGGCACGCTTGCAGTCCATGGAATAAGGATCATATATATATATGGGACATGCGGACAGCATACCGAGTCTTCTTCTGAATTCGAGTAGCTTTGTCCCAAGTTTTCGAAAAAAACATTTTTTTAGAATTACACTTTTTTTTCATAAAATTTCATTTCTAAAGGCTCATCTTCGGCGTAAGCATCCTGTTTCCAGTGCATCCTGGCGGAATCATCAATGTCTTTACCTTTTTCAACTGTGGAGCAACCGAATAGATTGCACTATTGTCTTTCGCGTTGGGCATCCATCGGCGTAGTCGAATTCTCGAAGCAAACTTCTATCAAATTTTTTTGTCATGGGGCATTACTGGATTGATTAGTGGTTTCTAGATTCGGATTCTTGAAGTGGTTTTGGCGAGATCACCGAAAGTGGTGAATGAAACAATTCCAACTAGTGTACAGGGTGCGCCAAAAGTATGGTAACACATTCAAAGTGATGTAACTTTCGCAAAACGACTCGTATCAACATGAAAATTTAACAATAGTTTATTGAATACTTTCTAATAATGATATTATCAAAGTTGCTCGATGCGGCTGCCTTTGTTCCTCACAACATCCATGAGTCTCTTCGGGAACGCCTCTACCGTGGCACGGAGGTATTCTGGTGATAGTTTGGCCCATTCTACTTCCAATCTTTTCTTCAACGACTCCAAATTGCGATGAGGACGTGCTTGGACTCTCGATCGAAGAATTCCCCATACCGAATAGTCGAACGGATTGAGATCTGGGGATGAGGCTGGCCATTTAGAACTAGCTATGAAACGCGGAAAATTGGCTGAACACCAGGCCTGTATGATCTTTGCTTTGTGAGCCGGAGCAAAATCCTGTTGAAATGTTCAAACCTGGTTTCCAAAATGGGATTTTGTCCATGAAAGCACATGCATCTTCAAAATTTCCTCCAAATAATATTTTTTGTTGATTTCACTTCAGGATCCACAAAAATGAGCGGCAGAAGTAATGGCTCCAAAAACCATTACCTGCTGTCGATGGGAAGCTCTGTTGATGGCTCTACCGTGTAGAGCGTGCTCTACTCTATGATTCTGGAGGTTGAATTCGGCTTCGATAGTGAAAAATTTTTCGGCAGTGAACAGAATACTCAAATGTTCATTGGGCGCGTGCCAGCAAGGAGAGCTTTGCACTTCTTCATCCGGGCCTTCTTGTTCCTTTCCGATAGAATCGCAGCTTTTCGAACACGATATGGGGTCCTCCCGAGGTCTCTTTTTACAATCCTTCTGAACGAAGAATGACTGATTCTGAGCTCTGTGCTCAACTTTCGCATGCTTCGGTGGGGATTTCGACGAATTCGTTCTCTGACGACCTTGATTTTTTCCGGAGTGATCGAAGTGCGGGGTCTTCCGCTTTTTGGACGGTCCTTGAGTGTGTTCAACTCCTCAAAACGTTTAATGGTTCTCCAAGCCGTTGTGCGTGAAATTCCAAGAGCTTTTCCGATGCTACTTGGGCCCATTCCCCTCTTGGCCATCTCGACGATGGTACCTCGATGGACAGAAACAGCCACCATACCTGTGAAAAAAAACATAGAGACTTGAAAATATGGAAATATAGTAATAAAGACATGCTGAAAATAATGAAAATAAATTCAGTGCACGAAAAGTACGCCCGCGCCCGCCAGCTTGCGCGAAACATGTGTTACCATACTTTTGGCGCACCCTGTACATGCTTAGGTCAAGTGTATAACAACGTTCACTTCTTATCGGAGCCTTCTCTGGTCCGTGATGAAAATATTGGATGACCCGTACGAAAGAAACAACTGGTTGGCAGCCTCTATCAACTTCTTGGACTCCTTTTTAATATGATCGTTGAACAGAATCATGAAGAATTTGAGAATCTTCAAAATTGCTTGCGATCTTCATTTTCCAGTTCGACATTGTTTTTTTGTGTCTGGTTATTTGAAACCTTTAAAGGATGCGGAATAAATAATAGGATGACATTTTGCGGTAGGTCTGGCGCCGGTACACAGACCCCGGTGCACACAGTGATTGTCATTTATTCTTAGTATACCTTTTTGTTTTTGTTTAGATTTTCCAATTATGAGATTGCAAAAAAGCCGAAAGTGCATCATTCTCAAGTGTATCTGTGGCTTGTTACCAACGTCTTGGGACACTGGAAAACATCCCTAGATGTGGTCGTCCCCACTGCTGACACGACTCCTGAAGCTGTCAAAAAGGCCAGAGGAAAGAGAGCTCAACAAAGAAAAAGGTTTCTGGTTACAAAAACTTACAAAAAACACCAGGTGTCCGTCTGTTTATCATCTATTCTTCCTTTCTATCATCATCTTTCATATCTTCGAGAAAAGCACATTTTGGACACAGTATGTGCAAAGTGTGGGTAGCAAAGCCGCCACCGAACCGGAATATAGCGTTCCGGCTATTTCATGCTTCACCTGCTCTCGTAATTCATTTGTTTCTAATAAAATTTAGTCTGATCTGTCTTTTTTCGAGCAGCATAATTTTGTTTTGAAGAATGCTATGAGCCGACTCTTGGTACAAGAATGATGTGGAGTTGATTTAAATTAAATAAGCGTGAAAATGAATGAATATCATAGCTAAAAATATTTTTTTTAACTGATTATCAATTCGTACATCAGATTGTATAAACCAAATAATGTTTGAATTAATGAAAAGAAATGTTAACATTTGTTGATAAAGAAATAAACTTCTTTGTGGTAAGTGCAGAGCAATTAATAGTTATGGTCTATGTTTATAGTTTTGATGAATGACCGGAATAGAAGCACTTGATAGGAATTGCTCTTAAAGTCTTCTGTCCTTTCAATGATGATCATACTTCATTTATCTTTTTTTTTTTATTTTAAAGGATGCGAAGAACATGGGAAAATGCATTAAATCAAACGAATTCTAAATATGAAACTATTTAAAATCCAGATCTTAACTCTGGGATAGCGGGGATGGCTGAGTTCCGAGCTTTCCCATAAACTTCGCACCGTCATTTTTCAACCTGCCTCTCTCAGATGAGCAGTGAAATCAAAGGAAGGTCATGCTGTTATCATGTAGATAACAAAAAATAAGAAGGGAATTAGAAGAGTATTAAATAAGAACATGGAGGTATCAATGCTCCCGTGGCCTATCTATGAATAAATACTCTTCAAGAAGTTAGGAATCATTAAATCGACTGTGAACGGAAAAATGAACTGAAGGAGAGACAAAACAGAAATTATTTCGTAAGAATTATGATACAAGATTGAATGCGGAAGTTAGCACTATATTATTCAGAAGTGATTGGAAATGTGTTAGTAATCTTAAAACTTTCATGCTTCACACCTGGAAACTGGCACTTTGGAGGTTTGACTTTTAGTTTTGCTCTTAGATGAGCTCTTAGCTCCAATGAGCACCCGATCATTGAAAATAAGCATGACTATTATAATCCTTATAAACCACTTTCTGACCGCGTACTCAAATTGCGCTATTTTCTAATGGTACAGCTGAAAATCAGATTATTTTGTGGCTGCATAATTTCGGAATTTCTGTCATTCCATTTTTCATAACGATGAGACAATCTGAATTTTCCTGAAGAATCGCCTTCCTGCGTGAATTTCGCTTGCTTTAATCCTTCATTTTAGTTGATATCCGCAGCACTCGTTCTTTTCTGACCGTATTTTCTTCCTCAGTTTCGATTTTATTCCGATTTCCCGATCATAGCGCATGGATCAGCTAACGATATTTCCACTTTAATTCTGTTTCGTTGCCTTCTTCCTTTTTTGTATTCAGCCGCCCTTCTCTTTCAGATATGTAGATCTATTCTTCAGAGTAGCACGTTTTTCTCGCTAGAATTCGATCAAAATGTTCCTTTTTAAACAACTTTTTTATTTAATAAAATTGCCCTCGCGAAATACAGTACTGGCCATAAAGAATGCGCGCGGGTGTGATATTATCGCCTTAAAAAAGTTCCGACATTTTTTCGAGCCCGCGGACATCGGGATTTGAATTTAGAGGCTCCGCCCATATATCGCGCATAGCAAATACGCTGCAACGATGATGAATGGGCGGAGCCTCTAAATTCAAATCCCGACTCGAAAAAATGTCGGAACTTTTTTACGGCGATAATAACTTCGCTTCAAAAAACATATATTAGGTTGGTACATAAGAAACCGCGGTTGTCTTAGTTCATCCATATTTTTTTTGTATTGGAATATTTTTGAATGCGGTTTTGTCTATTAGAAAGAGCGTTTTATTGCGCATCGTTTGATATATAATTTGTCTATGTTTACTTTATTTTTCCACAAGAAAAAGTGTTTAGAAAATGTCTGATCAAAAATTTGGAATGCGAGTTTGCACGTAGTACGACTTTAAGCACGGCGAATCGGCTGCTGAATCTCATCGTGCGCTCTTTAAAGTATTTGGCGAGGAAGCCCTGTCTGAACGTCAATGCCAGGAGTGGTTTAAACGATTCCGAAGTGGTGACGAAAGCTTGGAGGATCATGAACATGGACATCGAGCTGAAGTCGTCGACAATGACCTGTTGAAGGAAGCAATAGAGTCGGATCCGTGCCAAACAACTCGAGAGCTTGCAGAACAGTTTGGCTGCTCTCACATGACAATTGAGCGTCACTTGCATAAAATCGGCAAGACGAACAGGTGCGGAAAGTGGGTGCCACACCAGTTGAGCAATGCAAACAAGGCGACCCGAGTGACAATGGCCGGAATTCTCACTCGTCGTGCAAAAACTGGCGGTTTTTTTCGACTCCATTGTTACGTCAGATGAAAAGTGGATCTGCTACGACAACACAACAAGAAAACGGCAGTGGTTGGACCCCGGTGAGGCCACAAAACCGACTCCAAAACCGGACATCCACGGAAAAAAGGTGATGCTTTGTGTTTGGTGGAACAGCAAAGGTCTTGTGTATTTTGAGGTTCTGGATTCGGATCAAACAGTTACGGCGGACCTCTATCAACATCAATTGGACCTTGTGGATCAAGCGCTGCGACGTCAAGGTGTGGATACGGCGTCAACAAAATTTCTTCACGACAACGCCCGGCCGCATGTTGCAAAGATCACTGCACGGAAAATCGAGGAATTGGGCTGGGAAGTCCTGCCTCACCCGCCATACAGCCCTGACCTGGCGCCATCCGACTACCATCTGTTCCGGTCGATGCAGCACTCTCTGGCCGAGAAAAAGTTCAAAAACCGCGACGAGGTCCAAATTTGGGTGTCTAACTTCTTCGAGTCGCAGCCGGCCGAGTTCTTCGAGAAGGGCATCCATTCTTTGCGCGGACGTTGGCGACAAATAGCCGATAATAATGGCGAATACCTTTTGGATTAAAGTTTTGTAATTTTGTTTTTATAATAAATTTTGTTTTTGGATCAAACCGCGGTTTCTTTTGTACCAACCTAATATTTTGTTGTGAAAATTATACTGTAGTTACGGAACACCCTCACGACAACTTACAGAAAATGAAATTGCATCATTGCAAAAGTTTTTTATTTTTTTCAATTTTTTTCGTTTTTTCCATTTTTGAGTGTTTTTATTTATTTTCAGTTTTTGATTCAAAAGTCTTGTAAATCAGCGAGTATGATTCCCTATTTTTTTTCTAGTAATGGTTAGTCAGTTAGTCCAATCACAGTCATTAAGGAACTTTTGGAGTTCATTCCACCCCGTTCCTAAGCTGTTATCGATGCAAAAGTGTACCCAACGAAGTATTAAACATTTTGAAACCGTATATTGATTAGATATTTTGAAGTTGTATTTTTTTTCCTAACATTTTTTTTTAATTTCAAAAAGTAAATTTTTCACGATTTTCTCAAAATTTGGATTTTTCCAAAACTATCTATACATATTTACAAGCTGCAACTTACTGAATACGTTACTCAGGCCAGTTGTAACTCTTCCAAAAAATTTAGACCGATCGGAACAGTTTCAGCGAAGTTATCTCAAAAAAACGGCTGCGCGCATTCAGTACTGTAACAAAAAATGGAAAGAAATAAGCGGCGGGAAAGGTTTCGCCCAGGTGCTCCCCATCTCCCCCAACTTTCATTAAATAGCGCTTTCAACGAGATAAATCTAACTATCGAGATAAATTTTTTAGCTGAAACAAAAAAATACGAAGTTTGAGTTGGTAGGGGAAATAGATTAGCAGTAGAGTCTAGATTCGGAGCTGATGCGAATGCGTAAAGAAAATGAGAGAATACTGAGAGTAAAGTTTTTAAAGGTCTCTGTCTCGACGAAAGATGGAAAAGTCAAAAAAGCGTGATATGTTTTGTTGAATTAGAGAACTGCAATTCTGCTTCAGAGACTTCGGAGCCTTCAGAGGAAGAGGCTTCAGAAGCAAGGCTTGAGAAAGGAAGAGCGGCATTCAAGATCGTCAGATTATGAGCATTTAGATTTTAAAAAATGAATGCGTAGAATGAAAGAAAACCAAGTAAAAGCTGATAAGGTCTCAGTCTCTATAAGGGATGGAAAAGTTTACTTCAGGCAGCAGTGCAGCTAGATGTGTGAGTGTTTAACAGATTTTTAGCCATGACTTCAACGGGATCTCCGTTTACTTTTCAATAAATTGGTACTCCTACTTTTATAAAATTTATGATTCATTATATCACCTTACTGAATTTTTTCTTTTTCAGACAGAGCAAGCTGAAATGTGAATTTCATTGATTCGCGAAATCTCATAAAGTGATGTTGAGAAAAAAGGAGAGATTGTCGGTCTTTCGACGATCCAATCATATTGTAATTAATAACAAATTAGTAGTGCTTCCGCTGAACACGAACATCATGTGGAAGAAAGATCTTATTAGGACTTTATTAGGACAGTGTTAACCTAATGGAATCGTTCAACTGGCTCCGCTCTGACGGCGTATCTAATATTTTTTAAAGATAGCAAGCTGAGTGGAAGAATGAAGATAACATTGAAAATATCATAAGAAGCGTATTCAAATAACTAAAAAAATCACTGCTTCATTTGCGGTTAGCAGTAAGAAACATCTTCATGTGCTGAGATGCGAAAATGCTGAGATCTGCTGAAAAGAATCAAGACGAAGTTAAAAGCGGCAATTGAAAATGGAAAATAATTTCGGTTGTGAGAAGGTAGATTGTGAGAAAAATAGAAACATCGCACATGAAGAGGAAAATTCAGGTTGGCCCATCGTCATGAAAAATGGAATGACAGAAATTCCGAAATTATGCAGCCACAGGATAATCTGATTTTCGGTTGTACCAATAGAAAATAGCGCAATTTAAGTACGCGGTCAGAAAGTGGTTTATAAGGATTATAATAGTCATGCTTATTTTCAATGATCGGGTGCTCATTGGAGCTAAGAGCTCATCTAAGAGCCAAACTAAAAGTCAAGCCTCCAAATTGCCAGTTTCCAGGTGTGAAGCATGAAATTGTCAAGCTTACTTTTCTTTGATCGGTGCTGGAAGCAGGAAAATGTCGAAAATTGGTTTCCCACATATTTTTAAATAATTTTACATCATGAATTTGCACATTTCATCCTAGAAATGCACATGAAAATTGAGGTTCAAAGCAATAAAATGTTGCTGCATTTGCAAGAAGTTGTCAGTAGATTTGTTGGTATTTAAGTGGAAAACGATAGGGAAAAAAAATATTATTTTCTGAAAGAAGCGTTGGAAAATGGGGAAATTATGAACTAAAACGTGATCTATGTATGACTGTAATAACATCACGGCACGCTTGGCCAGCGTTGAAATGTGCTCTTTCTTCTGCACCATTCCTCATGAGCTTCTTTTGTTGTTCATAATATAGATGCCACAAGAAAAAATAACTGTGTGAGACGATGCCACAAAAAGAAGAAAAAACTTTAAGAAATGTTAACAAAAGAACGATGAATGCTGGACAATGATGGACAATAAAACCTCCAAATGTGTTTAATTCTGATAATAATATGGAGAACTGAAAATCGTTTTCAACTGGCGAAACATCTGTCGTAGCAACAACCCAAGCTAAAACTTAACAATGAACGGGATAAAATACATTAAGATTTGGTCAAAGAGTTGTAAAAAAGTCACTTTACTCTACAAGGCGGTCCACAATTACCAGTAATGAAGCTTGGCATCATATGGGTGCCAACTGGCGCATTATTGTTGCCCCGATTTATTATATTTTTATTATCTAACTGGATCATTTTTTTATTTTTTTTAAATTATGATAGGTTATATTTCAGCCAAATATTGATATCTAAATAGCTTGTACCGTTCTTCAATCATCCAACACGATTCATTCATAACGAAGGAAACGTCAAAAATTCTTCCCGACTAGTTTTTATTTTAATAATTTTACAGAACTCTGTTATTAAAATGATTCATTCATAAAAAAAACGCATAAAAAGTTTTCCTATTGCAAAACTGCTTCACATATTCTTTCACGTGCTCCGTTTGAACTGATTTGGTCGGTGTTTCACGAGTATGCGCTGGTTTCCTTGGTAGCATCATTATGGCATGAGGCATGACTATCTTTCAGCCTGAAATGCGAAAAATCAAAAAGCTTTTTTGTGCGTCGGTTTCAATATTATGTCCCATAAGAATTCGCACTTTTTTCATTAATAAATTTCGAATTTAATTTATCGACGATACAAATGTACAAGTCTGTGTACAAGTGGTCACTAGAGATCTCGAAATGGTTCATACAACTGGCAATTCAATATTTGTTCACGTCATAATGACTCCTGCCTTCTGCTCTCTCCATTTGATGCAGCTATTTCCAATTTCTTCGTTTTCTTTGAAAGTTCACCGTTGTTGTCGTAGTTCTCTTAATGAATTTTCATGTTGGTTTGGCTGAAAACTAATTCCACGCATGTTGAGAAGAGGTTTGGCAAACTTGGGTCGCCTTGTCGGACATCTCTAGTGACGGAAACTTTGAATGACCAGTGAAAGAAGGTAAGAAAAATGGGCCCCATATCTTTAAAGTACGATTATACAACTAATGAGCTTAAATCAAGTCATTCAAAGCAATAATACTACTCGATAATAAATATGTAAAAAAGACTGTAGAGCAAGAGTATTTTATTTGTATTTTTAAAAGGCTTTTTCTACCAAAATACTGGAAAAGGACGTCAAGAATTCAATAAAAATAACAGTAATTATGTCATATTTCATCGTTTCATACTTCACAAGCTCATCGTGTACAAACTGTTGGAATTCGAAAAATTCAGTCATTTCGTCTGGGCTAACACCTTCCAGAAAGTAAGTAAGGCGTCTGCCGTGACCCTATAATTATCTGAGTTCATTTCAAATAATCAGAGTATGAGTATTAAAGAATGGACACTAAACACTAGCTTTGTTAAGCCGATGTCTCCTACTGCTTACATTTTACCAGGGCTGTTCTTTTTTCCGGCCGGCCGGGGGCCCGGCCTCAAAAGGTCGGCTTTTCCGCGGCTTTTGCAAAAGCGCTCTATTGCAAAAAAGCCGGGCCCGGCTTGGCCGGGCCCCCGGCTAGCCGGAGTTTGCGCGTAAAGCATTGCGTTTTTTCCGCATTTGCACAATTTGCAGCAGATTTGACGACTATTCTATTTTTAATGTCGTTTTTATTAGAAATTCGTTAAATTATAATGTTTTTTTTTTGAATACGGCTCTAAATTGTTTTTTTTTTCAATAGAAAATTCATTGTTTAGTATGATAGCACGATTGACCTTCATTTAAAAAAATTACATTACACGAAAATCAATAAAAGCGTGTCTTTTTTAATTAAATCTTGTTGAAAATAGCTTTTTCAATACGTGTGCATTTCTATTCTTATTTCGCTATATTATTTCAAGTTATACGTTAATTTCAGTAATTGGAAGTGACATTTCAACAATAGCGGACGAACTTCAACACAAAACTGCCAGTTTTCACATCGTGTTGTCAGATTAGTTATCAGCCGAACCTATTGTTGTACTCTCCGCCTATAATTTTTCAGATTATTGTTTTTTCGCAAAGAAGGCCCTCAATTCGTCAATGTTATCGGCAAAAAAAAAGTTCAATCTTTCTGTAAGTATTATTCTAAACTAAATTTAAATATTAAAATTTTAGTAAATTTTGTAATTTCAATAAGATAAAAAAAAAGATTTTATTAATGTAATTAGAATTAACAACGTAAAAAAGTTAACAAAATTCGCATATTTACAAATAATCGCTGTGAGTCATCGATTTTTTCACTTCCATTGAACGTTCTCTGCTTCTATTGCCATCATCAACTTTTCTAAAACTTCTAAGTTGAGACAGTTTCGATTTGGCCGATAAATTGACTTTAGAATCGAAAAACTCCTCTCGACATCGGCTTCCGAAGCTTGCACGCAATGAACCTTCTGCGCGATTTTCGAAAGAATCGGAAACGAGCTCTTAACCAAGGGCCAGTAGTTCATAGCCGGCATAACTCGACTGTCCCTTTCGTAGTACTCTCTCTCTTGCATCAGTGAGTGTGAAGCTACAGGAGCTGACTTAGTCAGAGTTCTTTGAATAAAGGACAGTGGTTTCACTGTGATTGGTGTGCTAGGAACAACAGTTTTTGGTATCGAAAAATTGCTTGCAGCTTCCTCCAAATATTTATTCACTTCGTATGAAACATCATAGACAATCTGAATGATAAGTCAAAACTAAAATGAAGTTGGATTGCTTACCTCATGTCTATCTAGTCCTGCCTGTAAATCAGTAAGAGATTTCGTTGTTGGGTTGAGATAAGCTGCTACGAAATGTAATGGGGATAGATCTTCGCACATCTTACGTGTTGCTGTTTTCGCAAATTTCAAAAGGCATTTCTTATCATCCTGTGTATAACATTATGATAATATTTTTTTTGGAAAAAATGAAAAAAATACCGTAACAGGTTCCATTTTATCAAACTCGTCTAAAAGACCAACAATTAAAACAACTACGTCCTTCAATGAATCTGACTTTGTCTGAACAAAAATGTTCTCTATTATTTGCATTGGTATTACTCACCTGGAAATAAGTATTCGTTTCCATCAGTGGTTCCATAACAGAAGACAATTCTTTATAAAGATTCCTATAGTCGATCGACAGCAGATAAGAAAGTTCATCTGCTGCTTTCACATTCATCTCATCAATTTTTGATCCAAACTTGTCCAATGAATTAAAAATAGCTTGAGCACATTTAAATGCAGAAAACCAACGCGTTGGAACAGGATCAACTAAATGTACTCCCAGCTCTTTGTAAAGCTAAATATATTGTTCATATAACTAATTAATTTTTAAAAATGTATACCATTCTGTCATGTTTCAGGTTCAAACTGAAAACTCGGCACTTTTCTAATATATCCAAATATTTCTGAAGAGAAATTTGTTCTTCAACAGTAACTATCGTAATTTTGTGCGGTGTCAGAGTTCTCTTTCCGATAATGTCTGACGCGTGAGAAAAACATCGAATGTCTAAAATTCTAGTGGAAATCGAAAAAAAAAATAAGAATTATAAACATACATTGTTCAAAGTAGACATTTCCACAAGAACGAATGTTTCTGGCACCATCAGCCGTCAAAAAATGACGTTTTAGATCTACATGTTCACCCGCTACGTTGTTAATGGCGTCTTGGATCATATCATAAATCTGAAAACTTAATTCTTAAATAATAATTAGTTACCAAATACATAATATGCGTTTTTCTTCTCTCCAGATACCGCTTTGTAAGCAATTGGAACGATGACAATATTCCAGAAAAGATGCCCATTTGAATCTATATTCTCCTGGATGAAGGATCCCTTGATTACGAGAAAATCTTCTTTGACTCTCCCGAAATCAGCCATGAAAGCAATCATTTTTGATTGAATTTCCGGCTTCACCTATAATTTATCGTTTTGAGCAATACCTAAGCTTTAGAATCTAACCAAATCTTGGAGTTGAAAAGTCTCTTCTTCTAAAGAATTAAACATAGCTCTTCTTGTCGAACTGCGGCTTGGAATCAACGATTTTGGATCAGTATGAGAATCCATGTTCTTTCTGTAAGTATTATATTTATGATCACTTCCTTACAGGCCTATGGATGAACCCATGTTGTATTATGGCAGCAAACAAATTCCGATACGTTTCAAGTTCCATTTGATATAAAGGTGCTCCTGATATAGCGAAAAACGTTGCTATAGATTTTGTCACATCTTGCTTGGTTGTAGGTGATAGTTGAAGATCTGGCACGTCATTCTCATTTTTTTTGTGTGTATCAATGTGTCGCCTGCTTGTATTTTTAGATTTCATATTCAATAATGGCATCAATAAATGATTCAATATGCTACTCTTTCCAAAAAAGACTTACTTAATGTGTCCTCCATTGTCATTCAAGAGATGTCCACATGCGATGCATTTGATATATGCCGTATTAGTTGAACATTTGGATAAATCGTGACTAATCGTGACAGAGTAAAAATCTTTCTTATTCTTACATATATTCTAAAATAGTTTCAAAAAGAATACAATGCTTATCATTCGATTTCACAAAAACTAACTAATATGGCAGTGTATCCCGGCCTCTTGTTTTCTAAAACTGCTACAACGTCGTTCCTTTGAGGGCATGAGAACCACTCAGGGATAATACTCTCCTCAGTTTCATTTTTTTTCGATAAATCTTGCCTTTTTGACATTTTTTGAGAATCTGAAAGTTATAGATAGCCCAATATTTCAGGTGTAGACTATTTAATCATATAGTGAAAATGAGAATAATGATTGAATTAAAAAAGAAAGTAAAAAATCGCTTTGAAGTTTTTCAATGTTCTTCAACATCCAGTAATATTACTTGGAGATAGATTGGATTGTTGAGAGCGATGCGAATTATTGAACGAGAGTTGTAAAACCCTGCTTTGTACGTTGTTTATGCAGATTTGGTGATTGCTCAGCTTTGTAAAAAACACGTTGTCTGCGTCTCTAAGAATTGGATTGTCGTTAATTATGAATAAAATTTAGCAGTGAACCCGATTTTTCATTATTCATTTTACACGCAAACTCCGGCTGGCCGGGGGCCAGGCCAGGCCGGGTCCGGCTTTTTTGCAATAGAGCGCACTTGCAAAAGCCGCATCCCGGCTTTCTCCCGGCCGGCCGTAGGGCCGGCCCGCCGGCCGTTTGAACAGCCCTGCATTTTACTATCAGTACAAGCCAGTCAGTCTTGTACATAACAGAACATTTTGGCAAGTTGCCGTGAAACAATAAGCTTGCCGATTATAAACGGCAAGCAAACTATAATATTTTCAAGCACTGCATCCAGCCGTGTCATGTTTTACAAAAACGTTTCGTTTGCCCAATTCTATGTAGTTTCAACCCGAGATTCGCGTGAAGTAGAGGGCACTGACGCATTTTTGTGTACCTCGATTTTTATTTCATTTTTTTCAGCATGTTTAAATTACTTTTCTCCCTAATGCTTCTAGTTGCCAGCTTCCTTTTTACAAGTATGATAGGCAATTCTGTATACCGCTATTAAGGGTAAGGCTTCCATTTGGGCGAAATTTCGGGCGTCTCGTCTCATCTTCATCTTCGTCTCGTCTTCTTTTTCGTCTTGAATTCGTCTAATACGGGGTGTTGACAATTTTTTTATAGCGTAAGACAAATGCAAGACGAACTGAAAGACGAACAAAGACGACTCGACTTTTGGAGGCAAAATTTTTTCTTCCTCCTTAGTGGAAGCCTTAATTAAGGAAATAAAACCAAGTCCCATCGGAAGGGGTCTCGGAATCTATCGATCTAGCTCAACACACTCGGAAATCGATTAACAGACCGAAGGCTTCGCTCTTCCATCACTACAGAAAGAATCAAAAAATTCCACGGCAACTTGATGTTTCTGTATGCCAATTACACAACATGTTTGCCAAAATTTCTCTGAAAGCATGCAATGCCCTGCGGCAGGGACACTTTTATACTTTCAGCGGCCAACATTTCCTGTTTTTTTTCTCACGATCAGGAAGAAAAATAGGAAAAGCGTATGTAAAATGAATTTTCGACAGGGTCGGCTCTGAAATTGAAATATTGTGCAGTTTTAGAGAATTTTCATGTTCTTTGTCGAAAAGAATTTTCGAAATTAACAAGCCCTTCAAAAGTGAGAGAAAGGGTTTTAGCATCATAGCAATCTCTAGTGTCTGACTGAAAATAAGAAACACATTACGAGTTTGTCTTAGAAATAGTTTGTCGAAATAACTTTTAATATCAGGTGATGTCGGTTTGAGCCAGGAGAAGCAGCTCATTGTCAACGGTCGTGTGGACCGGAAAAGTAGGTATCACATCTTTCAGATGATCTCTCTTTTCCGATATAAACAAAGCTGAGAGCTCTGAAACATGAGCTGCTGCTCATGTACGTTGAACCCAGTGGTAATAGTATTATCTGTTGGTTATCTCACACACTTGTGTGAAGCTCGGGGTTTTTGAGATAAAACCGATTTATTTAAGTACAAGAAAAGCCACCCTTTTATAGGGTGAAAATGGGGTCAAATACAACGTGTGACATGAAATACTATTGGGGCGAGATACGTATGGGTTCACGTAACACGTATTATCCATCCGCGAGGACGTCATTTTTCGTTTAAAGGCGCTGTTTGGGTCTCGTTAGGGGATTTATTTTATTTTATTTTATCTAACTTGAAAATTGTAAGAAAGCGCACACACTGTGTTTGTGATTTATTCAGTTTACTGTTTAAGACATTTGACAATAAAAATGAATTTAAAAAACATGATTTTCGAAGCAAAATATAGAAAAATTCCAATATTCGCTTCAATTTTCGAAAAGAAATCACAAACGCAGTGTGTGCGCTTTCTTACAATTCTTAAATTAGCGCGTTAAAACGCGCTATCCCCTAACGAGACCTAAACAGCGCCTTTAAACGAAAAATCACGTACTCGCGGATGGATAATAAATATTTAGTTTATACGGGAAACCGTAACACCATTGAAACTAAGTACCCATTGATACTGGAAGGCAAAAATAGCCGAAGAATATCCGGTAGCCATTGATCATCAGATAGCCATTGAGTATTACCCAACGGCGATATACACCAGAAGAATGAAAAAAGGAAACCTTTCCCGACGTCGTCTTTTAGGTTATTTCCTCTGGCGTCACGCTACCTGAATCATCGAGCATTCCATTCAAAAGAAAAACATAGTGCGCGAAAATGAAAGGGGTGATGAATACTTTATATATGCAAAGCGTAAAGCTTCATAATAGCCAAATACAGTTTTTCGAAATTTTCCTAGGCGTCTTAGATTTGTTCTAAAATATAAACTAGAAGAGCAAAGAAAAGGGACCATGAATTCTGGGAACTATTGGTGGAGTTTCCGGTAGAATTTGTTGTATTCACAACGAACAATCTGTCATTGTAGGTCAAGAGTAGATCCAAAATTGCTCCATTGGTCCACCCGAATCCGTCCTGAAAAGTTGAGTAGCTACAGTAACCGAACATGACAGCTCACCTGCACGTCATACTCTCCGCCAGATCCTGGTTGTGGATAGCTGCCGATTACATTGTACTGAAAATAATTATTGAGAATTGATTCCATTATCGGTGCTTGAATATAAACGCATGTAAACGTGTGAAAACGCAAGCTGTCAGCACAGATTTATGCTAATTTGTACTTCTTCCAACAACTTGTCTTCTTCTGTGTGCTACGACACTAGAATTTAGAAGAGCTCAAAAGTTGCTGACAGACGGCTACGGGTCCCCAATAAACACACTGCGCGACGATAGGTGCTTCGATAATTGATGACACGAATTAGTACGCATGCTGAATATGCGTGGAGAGAGGCAGAGGGAGAGAGAAAGAGCATTAAAGACGGGGTTTCAGTAAATCAACCAGTTTCTAACTTTTCGTGTAGTCCTTTTCTCAATTGAAACAGGAGGAGAATCGGTGAGGTGTGAACATTCTTGGTACTCATCTGCAGAGTACAATAATCGAGAACACCTGAATAACACCTTCTAGACAAATGTATTTTTTATTGTTCCACGAGTGTCTAGAATAGGTGAATACAACTTTTTAACGTAGTCATTACACCATATTTAGTCAGGCTTTTCGTGCAACTGGCCGCGCAGATTTTAATAGAATTCATGATTATTAGGAACGGGTTTACCGATTATTTGAGCCTTATCCATCCGGAATGGTGAGAAAATGAACCAAACTCATGGAAGGACTAATTTATTAGTGGTGTCTTTGTGTTCAAGAGCGTCAACTACTATTAAATTCATTTAAAGCACACGATTGCATTCGATTTTTAGCAAGCATTAAGACCCGCGAGTGATGCGAATATAAAAGGAAAAAATTGCGTAGAATGCGCGATACTTGCCATTAAATAGGATTTTCAAAATCTTACCGATTTTTATTTGATGATTTTTTGCATTTCGTCGCTTAAAAAAAACTAATAATGATTTAAATTTCCATTAAGAAAAAACAGAAAATAGGAAAAAAAAATTGGTGGCCGAGGTGGCCGAAGTCGCATTTCCTGCGACAGTCTTCACTATTTTCCATTAACGACCTAAAACGGCTTTTGATACGTTTTTTGTATTTTTCTTCGCCAATGAAACTTTATATTTCTGCATGCCATTCTATTTTTTAAAGGCTTTTAATAAAAAAACTATGCAAATCTAATGTTCTAGCTAGCCCATAAGCATACGACAAAACATCTCCTGGCCCATCTAGCATTTTAAAGCAATCCTACAACTTTTAAACGTAGTCATTACACCATATTAAGTCCGGCTTTTTGTGCAACTGACCGCGCAGATTTTAATAGAATTCATGATTATTAGGAACGGTTTTACCGATTATTTGATCCTTATCCATCCGGAACGTTGAGAAAATAAACCAAACTCGTGGAAGGACTAATTTATTAGTGGTGCCGTTGTGTTCAAGAGCGTCAACTATTAAATTCATTTAAAGCACACGTTTGCATTCGATTTTTATTAAAAACGGTTAACTTTTCAATTTTTCAAGCTTCCAGACTACCAGAATTGCCACATTTTCATGGAAGCCCATGAACTCAGGAAGCTCTTAGTAGATAATACACGGAATAATTTTTATGATTTCAGATTTCATTCAAAAAACAAATTTCTTTGCTGAAATTGTTTTTATCGGAAAACCATAAAAACATTGCATCTCACCTTTTCCCACATGTGGCCCGTTTCGTTGAATACTCGGAAGTTGCCCATCACCCATTTGGATGCAATGTGGAATCCCTGAAGAAACATTGATTACTGCTCAGGTTCTCCATGTACAAGTGAGTGGTGTTTCCAATATAAAAGTAGTGAAGAAAGAAACACGAGGGAGTTTGTACAGTTCGGGCTCTCAAAAAACTACTTTAGATGTTCAAATTTTGAGAATTTGTTTCCCTTCGCATCAAAATTGATACATCTGATTTTGAGGAAAAAAGACTAGCGTCATTTTCTGCAAATTTTCAATACGTGGAACACGAGAAATAACTCATTTTCAAAATGTAAATTTCCAGAATACATGTTTCGAATCAACAAAGCTACTTGTGCGGCTATTTGTTTAAGCTCATGATTCTAAATATCTGACTGGCACAAAGCTGTCTCAAACTGTGCCCAAAATTATTCTGAAATAAATTTATTTTTGACAATTGCCTCGCGATGTATAATATTTTTTTACACTGACTATTGAAAAGGTTTCTATTGTGAACCCTTAGAAAACCGTATATTTTTTTGAATTTTTAAAGTATCAGTTTTTGATAAAATTCGCCAGGAAGTTTCTCAATTTATTAGATATAATACTCCTATTATTATCTTTATCTCAAGTTCAACTAACCTTGTGAATTTGTTTTTTTATTCTAACGGCAATTGTAAGTGCGCGCTAGCGCACAACACTTGTTTGCTCTGGCCGTGATGCGGGAGTTTATGTTTTTGTTGTTCCCGCATTTCTAACAATCGATCTTTAATTATCGATTGCTTTATGTTATTCTTTTCCTTTATTATGTTAATTCAAGTGATTTAATTAAAACCTTCTGTTTTTCAGTATAATTGCTTTAGTTGACGGTTTAATTACCCAAGTTTGAAGTTCGCGGCACTACGCCAAAAGGAACTGCTGTGAGCAACGCGCAAAGCGCAATCAAAAATATTACATTTCTGAACTGGCCACCTAAGTTTTTAGAAGAATACCTTTGCTTTATTTCAAATAAAAATATCTGAAACCATTAGAAGCTACTTGAAGCATGGATACTTTCTAATCTCACTTATGTTAATGAGATTTTTCATCATAAATAAACGCGATTATTAAAGCGGTTCTTATGGTAGTTTGTTCAATATTCTTTTCAAAGCGTTTTAAGCTCCTCAACTCGGACAGTAATATATCAACTAAAATAGTGAATGCCGCCCAATAGTGT
This sequence comes from Caenorhabditis inopinata, assembly GCA_003052745.1. Lineage (NCBI taxonomy): Eukaryota > Metazoa > Nematoda > Chromadorea > Rhabditida > Rhabditidae > Caenorhabditis > Caenorhabditis inopinata. The sequence continues at coordinate 8,239,836 of AP018155.1, read as the reverse complement.
TTTCTAGAGAGCAATATAACTGCTCCGTTCTGTTCAATGACTCCACTCATTGCGAGTGTTTTTTCTTCTCATCTCGTTACAAGAATCTAAGAACTTTCCTACCTTATCCTGCATTTCAGGATTCGCCGATTTTCTTAGCCCTTCAATGATCATGTGATTATTTGGGCTCCATCCATTTGGGAAATCCCATTGCTGATTGCTGTCTGGATACATTGAGGTTGGAATACCACCCGGGTAGTTGAACACTCCCATTTTCTAAACAAACAACTCAAATTTTTGCATCCCGTTGCGAAAACTCGTAAAAACTTACATGCATATAATCAAAAACTTTTTGTGACTTTCCCGTGTTCAGATTATTGTAGCAATTTGTGAATAATGGAACTGCGGTGCTCGTATAGAATCTCGGATTATGCGAATTCGTCCTCAAATTGTAGTCATACCACGTTCCATCTGTCGCATTGTAGAATACATTTTGAAGAGTGTCACGAAACGCTGTTCTTTTGTTACGGAACACCTGAGATTGAACGGTGTTTCCGATTTGTTCGTAAAGGTACTCCATGATATCCATGTTCCAACAGAGAATACCGTTCAAATCTACTGGCAACACCTAAAATAATAGAATTAGTTTCATTTCTGAGGAAAATGTCGGAAACATTTGTTGTTTCGATAGATGTCAAGGACTTGGAATCAGCAAACCATCGTGAAGAGAAGTCCCATCCAGATTCTGCTGCACTTGCGACATCCTTAAAATAAACTAGAGTTTCAGCCGGAATATCCAAGACGAAACCTGATAAAACTGTCGTTGATCTGCTCCGTTTGCCAATTTTGCAGAATTTTGGGTGTCGATTCTATAGGATTCAGGCCTGGGCACATTACTAGGTGTTTTGTACTGATACACTCGGAAGCCAGTTCCATTTACTGTCACTGTCGCCATTCTGTGTTTTTCCCAAAACTTCATCTCCTTCAAGAGAGTTGGCAAAAGCTCCATGATGAATGCCTTATCGTTGGTAGCCTCATAAAGCTCATACACCATTGCAGAGAGAAGAGGCGGTTGGCTTCTTTGAAGATAATAGACGCGTCCTCCATTCGGTACAAAACCATGCGTATCAATCATAGAAGCAAGATTTCTGATCATGCTTCGTGTTGTGTTGTACATATCACATGCAATCAACCCCTGAAACAAAATGATTAAGGATTTGTAGCAGCAGTTCGGTGAAATACCTTAATGATCCAGTAAGCATCCCAATAGTAAAATTCTCTAAATCTACCACCGGGCACAATGAAATTGTTCGGAACGTAAAGAAGAGAATAACGGGAAGTGTGTTGCTCGATAGCTGGATCAATTTTTCGGCACAAATTTTTCCAGATTCCATTTAATTTGTATGCCCATTCGCGAAGTAGCGGGTCAGCGATGCTTGCTAATTTGGGAGGTTTCTCCTGCCAATCATCCGGAGTGCAAACGACCAACTCTGAGCCAGCAGAACTGAAAACTAATGTTCCGAAAAAATGTATATTAATACATTTTTTACTGACATTGTATCTTGGGATAGAAGGGGAATCTTAAAGACAAAGGGCATCCCGAGTTATGGTCTAGTCTACCAAAGAAGCCCTCTAGATAAATTTTGAGCAGCGAATCATAGAGTGCATAATAGTCAAATAATTCAGCTCTGCAGTAACCACTCACCTGAAATATTGTTGTACAAACGCCTGCACATCGGCTTTGTTCAAACTCGCAGATGTTGAGTTTCCAAACTTGGCCAGCCAAGCATTATACACTTCCACTACAAGAAAGGGAAATGTATACTTCACAGAAGGGTCTACGATGGAAATGTCTTACATGGGTCATTTTTCATTGGCATATCGACAAACTCTTTTGAATCATTGTACAGCATATGATAGTTTACAGCATCCAATATTGGTCCATTGCAATAAATGAACCTACGTTTTTGTAATGATGACAAGGCAAACGATCATGCTAACTTACGAGTTGTTTGAGTTTGTTGAGTCACAGACATGAACCTATAATTGAGCAATCGAATGGCACTACATTAGTTGATCAGGGAGCAATGGAACGTACCTCTTGAGGATGGGATCCGTAAGCAGCAATAGTTAAAAATGACAGAAAGATGGATGAGCACAACTGGAACAGTCTCGTCATTTCTTTACCTATGTATTGTTATTGTTCAGGCAAATGAGAAGACGAAACGCGTTGAGCAAACAGTAAACGTCGGAACTAATGAGCTTCTTCCAGAACTAGGTGTTGTTTGCAGTGAAACGGAAAAAGACAAAAGTTTCTGAAATTCGAAAGTCGTCAAACATTTGGAGGAAAAAACGTGTTGGTCAATGCATTTGACCGTAATTTTACTGAAAGTCTCTTTGTTGAAAGTTAAGAATTCGCCAATCTTTTGTTTGAGGCGATTAGCATTTTAAAGAAGATCAAAATGTATATATATATATATATAGAGAGATAGAAAGAGAAAAAGGAAGTGATAAGAGAAAATTTGAAGAAATTTATTTAAAAAATGTGTAAAATACTTGAACATCTAATCTATAGATTAAATTCAGCAACAAACAGAAAAGTCGAATTTCAAATTGAGACATTTAAACGATTGGAGAGCAATTACATAATTTTGTTGAATTTTCGCTAAAATCTGACGACTCCTTTTCAGATATTGTGAGCATTTGACACCTATTAATCTATGATTATATTTTAACAAAAACAAAGAAAACTGGAATAACGCTGAATAATAGTTGTAAACAACGCTTAGCGAAGCATTTTTAGCGAAAGTTTCCAATTTCAATTCGACTTTTTTCGCGTTTTGCATTTTAACTAACAGTCAAACTATCGGTCAAACGTTTCATTTATAATAAAAACATTCTTTTCGATTTCATTTTTAAAAATTATTTTTCATCTCAACGGTTAACGGTTCGCATGGAATCGTTGTTTTTGTGTGTGGACATTTTTTTAGTGCTCCGGGACATTCGAGCTTCCTGAATAACGTGATACAATTTCTGATGTCTCACTGCTACTCGGTCCATATAGGGCACGCTTCCAGTCCGTGGAATAAGGATTCTCTTCTGGATTCGAATAGCATTGTCCCAAGTTTTCGAAACAACATTTATTTAGAATTACACTTTTTTTCATAAAATATCATTTCTAAATGCTCATCTTCGCCGTAAACATCATATTTCCAGTGCATCCTGGCGGAATCATCAATGTCTTTACCTTTTTCAACTGTGGAGCAACCGAATAGATTGCACTATTGTCTTTCGGGTTGGGCATCCATCGGCGTAGTCGAATTCTCGAAGCAAACTTCTATCAAATTTTTTTGTCATGGGGCATTACTGGATTGATTAGTGGTTTCTAGATTCGGATTCTTGAAGTGGTTTTGGCGAGATCACCGAAAGTGGTGAATGAAACAATTCCAACTAGTGTACATGCTTAGGTCAAGTGTATAACAACGCTCACTTCTTATTGGAGCCTTCTCTGGTCCGTGATGAAAATATTGGATGACCCGTACGAAAGAAGCAACTGGTTGGCAGCCTCTATCTACTTCTAGGGCTCCTTTTTAATGTGATCGCGAGCTTTGTGACGAACGATAGAAGCACGTTAGAAGAGTTGGTCGGTTATAGTCAGAACGCTTCCACAAATATTTCGATAGAAATGTTGCGCTTCTTTACCATTTCTGCAATCAGGTATCGTTGAACAAAATGATGAAGAATTTGAGAATCTTCAAAATTGCTTGCGATCTTCATTTTCCAGTTCGACATTATTTTTTTGTGTTCGGTTATTTGAAACCTTTAACGGGTGCGGAATAAATAATAGAATGACATTTTGCGGTAGGTCTGGCGCCGGTACACATTTTTTTCTTTGAAGTTTTTCTTAATTTTTTCCAAATTCTAGTCAATGGTGTCTGCATTTACGTATGGACTCCCGATCCTGGATTGTAAGAGAACGGGATTTTCCAATTCTGAGATTGCAAAAAAGCCGAAAGTGCATCATTCTCAAGTCTATCGGACTGTGACTTGTTACCAACGTCTTGGGACACTGGAAGACATCCCTAGATGTGGTCGTCCCCACTGCCGACTCCTGAAGCTGTCAAAAAGGCTTGCTTCTTCGTTGGATTTGAATCCAATGGACTATACCGTTTAGGGATACTTGACCCAGGTGGCTTCCACGAAAAATTACTCCAGTTTGAGTTTTCTGAAGATTGTGCTTCTGAAGGCCTGGGACTACCTGCGTGCCATTGCCGACTCCTACCCGAAGAGATTGAGATCTGTGGTGAAGGCGAAAATAAGAAGATTCGAAAAGTGTTAATTTTTATTGTTTTTTATTGTTTGAGTAAACTTTTGTCCAAGTTTCATATCGATTCCACTTATTTTGCAAAACTTATGGCGTTTGAAACCCATCCTATTATTTATTCCGCGCCTTGATAAAAAGTTGGTATTCTGATATGTACATAGGAAGTGATATTACAGCAAATCGATGGTCACGAAGCTTTTTATATGGTCGCAGTTTCTGGTGAAACTGTATTTGAACTGCACCCTTGATCAACTCAGTTGAAGTTTTTAGCCGTTGTTCCGGGAATCAAACTCTTGAACCGTAATATTCTACAGCTTCTCTGACTTTCGCAGCTTCCACGAAATCTCAACAGCTAAATTTGATCATATTTGAACTTTTCTTATGGAGTTCTTGATTTTTTGTAGTCCACTCTGGAGATGTCATTTTTCATGACACTTTCCAGACCCAAACCAACTCAAATCTTTCAAGTAGTCATGCACATTGGAAAGTTGTTCTTCTACAGGATGACCGATCAGTATATGGAATTACGTTATGCTGAATATCTTTGAAACTGAGACTGCTACTATGAAACCAGATGTATTATTCCATCAACTTCACATTTGGATGAGAGCTAGCCATGACCTTGCCTTCCAAATATCCCCAAACAGAGTTCCAAATATCCCCAAACGGAGCCCAATCTTGTTGAAGGATGAAAGGTCGTTGGCCAAAGTGACTAGTAACCTATGGAAGTAGAACATCTTTCAATATCGATTTTTGGTACACTTCCGAATTGATCTTCACATTTCTATCAATGAACGGAAATTTCACCTTCCGACGTTAAGCTGACCCAGACCATCACCGATTTAGAAAAAAACTTGTTATACACCATACGACGTTTAGGAGACTTTGTTTGATCTTTTGATAACAATTGCCGATGGTTTTGGCGGTTGGGAATCGGCCCAATAGTAAAGATCTTTTCATCGGTCCAAATGACCTCCGACAAGCGGCGCACCTTAAGAACCTTAAGAAGTTTTTTCGCCTTTTCGACTCGACTCTCTTTGGATTTTTCCGTGAGGAATTGGCCACGAAGCAGACGATAACTGGTCAATCCGAGATCGTTTTTGACAATGTTCTGAACAGTAGAACGGGCGATTCGCAGCGACGTCTAACAATCTCCGAGGTGCGGTAGCCTTTCCGATGCACCTTGGCAATAGTGGCACGATGAGGAGAAGCCTTCATAATTCCGATGAAATACAAGCTAATGACTAATTGTTTTGGTTTTTACTTGAAGGGACACCATATTTTCGAAACAATTCGAAGCAAAGCAAGCCTCGCGCTCTCTAGGGACATCCCCACAAAGAAATTGTAACCTGGTATTCATCGTTGTCAACTGACTCCCAACTATCGATGAAAGCTTGAATTCCTTAATTCCCCTACCCATGAAATGCATAAAATGCGATGCAACTGGTGCATTAATAGGAAAAAAAAACATCGAGGAAAGTTGATAAGAGAAGACAAATCAAATATTTAAACTAATGACAACAATATTTTCTTTTAAACATTTAAGTAGTTTCCATCTGACTCTAGGAAATGCTTATTTTCAGATGAAACATTTCTTCTCTATAAGATTATAGAAAGTTTAAAAGATCAGCTCTATAAAAAGGTTGGATCGCATGCAATGGGAAAAGCTCACACTAAATTCGACTGAAAATTTCAGATGAATTTTTTCACCTTCCGGTTGGCAATGAGACGTTAAAACCTTCCTTACATTTTTCAGAATGTCCGAGAGATTGAAAGTACCCGTTTTCAAAAAATAAAATGTCATATAAATTATATATTTTTTTAAATGTTTTCCTTGTCAGCAAACCTGTACAAGTCTATCACAAGTCTTTTACAAGTTTGGGCTTTAACTAGTGCTGAAATTGTGTCAATCTTGTGTTATACTTGTGAAGACGATCTCAGATAACTACACCGATGTTAAGGCCTAGGCTTGTGACATCTCTGGTCAATGTTTTTGAAAAAATTGGGCTTAGACTTGTGACTTCGCTAAAGTTTGGACTAGTATTGTGAAGAATTTGGTCTAGATTTGTTTGATAATGAACGTTACTGCCATGAAAAGCCTTTGTTTTAAAAATTAAAAATATTATAATCAAGAGAAAATGTAAAAACAAAAATTGAAATAAGAAAATGATGAATGGCTATAATAATTCAAAATCAAGAAATCCCGAATATATGTAGCAAATCTACGAGCGTTTTTTAAGCTTTGCAAGAGGAAAAAGAGCTCAACAAAGAAAAAGGTTTCTGGTTACAAAAAATCCCAGGTGTCCGTCTGTTTATCATCTATTCTTCCTTTCTATCATCATCTTTCATATCTTCGAGTGAAGCACATTTTGGACACAGTATGTGCAAAGTGTGGGTAGCAAAGCCGCCACCGAACCGGAATATAGCGTTCCGGCTATTTAAAGCTTCACCCGCTCTCTTAATTCATTTGTTTCTAATAAAATCTAGTTTGATCTGTCTTTTTTCGAGCAGCATGATTTTGTTTCGAAGAAAGATATGAGCCGGCTCTTGGTACAAGTGGACTTGATTTGAATGAAATAAGAGTGAAAATGAATGAATATCATAGTTTAGACTAAAAATATAACAAAAGCCGTCAAAAAAACTGATTATCAATTCGTACATCAGATTGTATAAACCAAATAGTGTTTGAATTAATGAAAAGAAATGTTAACATTTGTTGATAAAGAAACAAACTTCTTTGTGGTAAGTGCAGAGCAATTAATAGTTATGGTCTATGTTTATAGTTTTGATGAATGACCGGAATAGAAGCACTTGATAGGAATTGCTCTTAAAGTCTTCTGTCCTTACAATAATGATCATACTTCATTTATCTATTTTTTTTTATTTTAAAGGATGCGAAGAACATGGGAAAATGCATTAAATCAAACGAATTCTAAATATGAAACTATTTAAAATCCAGATCTTAACTCTGGGATAGCGGGGATGGCTGAGTGCCGAGCTTTCCCATAAACTTCGCACCGTCATTTTTCAACCTGTCTCTCTCTCTCTCTCTCAAATGAGCAGTGAAATCAAAGAAAGGTCATGCTGTTATCATGTAGATAACAAAAAATAAGAAGGGAATTAGAAGAGTATTAAATAAGAACATGGAGGTATCAATGCTCCCGTGGCCTATCTATGAATAAATACTCTTCAAGAAGTTAGGAATTATTAAATCAACTGTGGACGGAAAAATGAATTGAAGGAGAGACAAAAAATAAATTATTTTGTAAGTATTAAGATACAAGATCGAATGCGGAAGTCAGAGAACTGCGTCATTCAGAAGTGATTGAAAATCACTTCTGAATGATAACAAAAGAAAGTAAATTTCTCTTTCATGCTGCACACCTCGAAACTGGCGAGTTTGGAGATCTCGCTCTTAGATCCATTCTTGAGAGTATCTATCCAAAATGTTTTTTTTTTCTAAGAACAATAAAGAAATAAAATTGCAAAATTTTAAGAATAATTCACAAGTTCTCTACTCCGCCTAACATCTGATAACTGGGGTGCAGAGATAGCCCTTTAACACATATCAAAAGATTAAAATAAGGAAATATTTTTTTTAAGTTTGGTTGATTATTTATGAATTAAGCACGTGATTCTAGATAGAATTCAATCAGCAATTTCCTTTTTAGACCAATTGTTTATTTAATAAAATTGCCTTCGCAAAATAACAAAAAACCAATAGATGAAATGAAATCAGCGGCGGGAAAGGTTTCGCCCAGGTGCTCCCCATCTCCCCCAACTTTCATTAAATTGCGCTTTCAACTAGAAAAATCTAACTACCGAGATAAATTCTTTAGCTGAAACAAAAAAATACGAAGTTTGAGCTGGTAGGGCAAATAGATTAGCACTAGAGTCTAGATTCGGAGTTGATGCGAATGCGTAAAGAAAATGAGAAAAAACTGAGAATAAAGTTTTTTAAGGTCTCTGTCTCGACGAAAGATGGAAAAGTCAAAAAAGCGTGATATTTTTTGTTGAATTAGAGAACTGCAATTCTGCTTCAGAGACTTCGGAGCCTTCAGAGGATGAGGCTTCAGAAGCAAGGCTTGAGAAAGGAAGAGCGGCATTCAAGACCGTCAAATTATGAGCATTTAGATTTTAAAGAATGAATGCGTAGAAGGAAAGAAAACCAAGTAAAAGCTGATAACGCTTCGGAACGTACTCCTGACGCCCAAAGCAATTCCTATATGAAATGTTAAGCTCGTGAGAATCTATATTAAATAAGGTTACTCTTTCATGATAAAAGATCAAAAGCGCATATTGGAATGGAAAGAGCACGGAGCCAAAGATTTCCGAGCAAAAACAGTAGTTTACTGCAGGCAGCAGTGAAGCTAGATGTGTGAGTGTTTAAAAGATCTTTAGCCATGACTTCAACGGGAGCTCCGTTTACTTTTTAATAAATTGGTACTCCTACTTTTATAAAATTTATGATTCATTATATCACCTTACTGAATTTTTTCTTTTTCAGATAGAGCAAACTGAAATGTGAACTTCATTGATTCGCGAAATCTCATAAAGTGATGTTGAGTAAAAAGGAGAGATTGTCGGTCCTTCGACGATCCAATTATATTGTAATTAATAACAAATTAGTAGTGCTTCCGCTGAACACGAACATCATGTGGAAGAAAGATCTTATTAGGACTTTATTAGGACAGTGTTAACCTAAAGGAATCGTTCAACTGGCTCCGCTCTGACGAGTCGTCAGTGACGACGTATCTCATATTTTTTAAAGATAGCAAGCTGAGTGGAAGAATGAGAATAACATTGAAAATATCATAAGAAGCGTATTCAAATAACTAAAAAAAACACAGCTTCATTTTAAAGTAAGATGCTGACAAGGGAACTTCAAATAGAAAATTTCCTAACTTTTTTTAAAAATTTGACCACAGGTACTTTCGACTACGGAGAATTCAGTACACATAGCGGCTATCTGCGCAAACTTCTGGAAATCGAGATATTTCCATCTGAAAATCCGGAGGTCCGCGCCCTTTCCTCGCCCCCTTCCTTCCCTCTCTTTCCTCTATGCATTCCCCACAGTTGAAAAATCAAGCAGCGGTGGCCGAGGGGTAAAGACGGGGACGCGAGTATATGAAGTGTGGGTTCGGTTCTCTTTAACGGCAAAATCGCTTTTCTTTTTAATTTTAAAGTTTTTTAAAGGATCACGATTAAAAAGATAAAACAAAATAGCAGACACTATCAAGTTCAATAGAGCCAGCAATTTGGAATTCATATCTGGAGAGCTCGAAAAAAATGTCAAGAAGCACTTGGAAGAAGAAAGGTTCTCCATGATGCCACACTTCGATTTCTGAATGTGGATATCATCCATCGAAATAAGATGGATATCAAATTTGTTGCTTCTGATGATTGGATTTGGAAATGGAAACGAGGAATTGGACTATCATCCCGGAAAATCAAGAATTTCGTAGCAAGTGTCCGGCAGCTCAGCTTCAACTGGAGATTCAGCTGGAGAGGATCGGATAATATTAATTCTTGTACAGTGCTTCCGTTGATTGCTGCCGATGGGACACTTCATCCGAAGTTGTTCGTGACGTTGAAACAGAAAAGTGGAAAGTTCCCCAAAAAAGGCCACTACAAAGCATCAAATTTGATGATAACCTGTCACAGTTCGCACATCATGACGAAACATTTGATGAAGGTATGATTTGAAAAAGCCGTTTTTGACTTATCGATGCCAAAAGGTGCTCTACTTTTGGTGAACTCGAGGAGTAGCTGGAAGGATCAAAGTGCCATTCAGAGTGTCAAATGACTTGGATGTCCGCATTATCCATCCAGGATGCACGGGATTGGTTCAGCCTTGTGATGTTGGCATTTTTGGAGGATTCAAGATGGAGGAGGCTTTCCTATATTTTTTTCTTGTTCTGGTTATTTAATAATGCGTTTCATTCGCGTTTAGCAGTAAGATGCTGAGAGCTGCAGAAAAGAATCAAGACGAAGTTAAAAGCGGCAACTGAAAATGAACAATAATTTCGGTTGTGGGAAAGTAGAATGTGAGATAAAAAGAAGCATCGCGATGGTGTTTCAGGAAAATTCAGGTTGTCTCATCGTTATGAAAAATGGAATGACAGAAATTCCGAAATTATGCAGCCAAAGAATAAGCTTATTTTCAGTTGTACCATTAGAAAATAGCGCTATTTGAGTACGCGGTCAGAAAGTGGATTATAAGGATTATAATGGTCATGCTTCTTTTCAATGATCGGGTGCTCATTGGAGCTAAGAGCTCATCTAAGAGCCAGACCTCAAAATTTGCCAGTTTCCAGGTGTGAAGCATGAAAGTGTCAAGTTTACTTTTCTATGATCGGTGCTGGAGGCAGGGAAATGTCGAAAATTGGTTTCCCACATATTTTCAAATAATTTTACATCATGAATTTGCACATTTCATCATAGAAAGGCACATGAAAATAGAGGTTCAAAGCAATAAAATGTTGCTGCATTTGCAAGAAGTTGTCAGTAGATTTGTTGGTATTTAAGTGGAAAACGATAGGGAAAAAAACACATTATTTTCTGAAAGAAGCGTTGGAAAATGGGGAAATTATGAACTAAAACGTGATCTATGTATGACTGTAATAACATCACGGCACGCTTGGCCAGCGTTGAAATGTGCTCCTTCTTCTGCACTATTCCTCATGAGCTTCTTTTGTTGTTAATAATATAGATGCCACAAGAAAAAATAACTGTGTGAGACGATGCCACAAAAAGAAGAAAAAAACTTTAAGAAATGTTAACAAAAGAACGATGAATGCTGGACAATGATGGACAATAAAACCACCAAATGTGTTTAATTCTGATAATAATATGGAGAACTGAAAATCGTTTTCAACTGGCGAAACATCTGTCGTAGCAACAACCCAAGCTAAAACTTAACAATGAACGGAATAAAATACATTAAGATTTGGTCAAAGAGTTGTAAAAAAGTCACTTTACTCTACAAGGCGGTCCAGAATTACCAGTAATCAAGCTTGGCATCATATGGGTGCCAACTGGCGCATTATTGTTGCCCGGATTTATTATATTTTTATTACCTAATTGGATCATTTTTCATTTTTTATTGTGATAGGTTATATTTTAGCTAAGTATTGATATCTAAATAGCTTGTACCGTTCTTCAATCATCCAACTATGTATTCAAGAAAGAAGTTAGCGATACAGAAATCATCAAATGATTGAAAGCTCCGATCTATACCGTTTATATCACGATCAAACGTTTCAAAACACTTGGAATCACTGCTGACATTATTTCAGGTCAAATCACGTATTTTCCATGTCACCAAGACCCGGCTTTTGGCACGATTCATTCATAATGATTCCTGCCTTTTGCTCTCCATTTTGATGCATCTATTTCCAATTTCTTCGCTTTCTTTGAAGGTTCAATGTTAAAAAAACGTTTTATGCCGTAGGCATTTTAATATTCTATGATTATCATAAAAGATTTGCATGTCAGACTAATACTCATTGCAACATTTCGTTTTTCATATCTTGGTACCCATTCTCCAAATCGTTATTCGTATTGAAAACGTTTTGTCGTCTTCGATAGCCGTGGTGGTTGCACCACTATTGATGGAGACCAGGTGGTCTGAGGCGAATGTGTTTCTCATTTTCGCCGTGGATTCCGACGGACTCCAGGTGTTGTGTCGTAGTCCTCATGATGACTTTTTAGATCGGTTTGGCTGAAAACTACATAATTCCACGCATGTTGAGAAGAGGCTTAGCAAACTTGGGTCGCCTTGTCGGACATCTCTAGTGACGGGGACTTTGAATGACCAGTGAAAGAAGATAAGAAAAATTGGCCCCATATCTTTAAAGTACGATTATACAACTAATGAGCTCAAATCAAATCATTCGAAACAATAATACTACTCGATAATAATATATAAAAATATTTAAAAAGACTGTAGAGCAAGAGTATTTTATTTGTATTTTTAAAAGGTTTTTTCAACCAAAATACTGGAAAAGGGCGTCAAGAATTCAATAAAAATAACAGAAATTATGAATTAAAGAGTTGAAATTCGATAACTTTCATAGTACCACATTCTATGCAGATTTCACAGAGCATATTTGTTGAGCAGCGAAGGGTTCTGTATTCTGCGTCGCAGCTTCATAGTAGTCAGTTTTCAGCGATGGTAGACGCTTTGCTGTCAAATCTTCCTCGTCCAAGCCTGGCTTGATGCTCCTCGTCGCCCTCTTCGTCTTCCACTTGCTCACTGATAACACTGATGAGATCAGAGAGGTCTACGTTATTGTCATCTTCTGAAGCTTCATCTTTCAGCACAACATTCATTTCAATCTGCTCTTCTTTTTCTTCCAATGCTTCATGGATGGTTTGCTGTCGTTCCAGTCTTTCTTCCTCCTCTTTCTTTTCAGCCATTACTCTCTCCCTTGCAATTGTTATTTTATCTTTCTGAATGGGAACGATGGTGGCGGCGGCAAGAGTGCCATTTTTCATCGTTTCATACTTCACTAGCTCATCGTGTACAAACTGTTGGAATTCGAGAAATTCAGCCATTTCGTCTGGGCTAACACCTTCCAGAAAGTAAGTAAGGCGTCTGCCGTGACCCTATAATTATCTGAGTTCATTTCAAATAATCAAAGTATGAGTATTAAAAAATGGACACTAAACACTAGCTTTGTTAAGCCGATTTCCCCTACTGTTTGCATTTTACTATCAGTACAAGTCAGTCAGTCTTATACATAACAGAACATTTTGGCAAGTTGCCGTGAAACAATAAGCTTGCCGATTATAAACGGCAAGCAAACTATAATATTTTCAAGCACTGCATCCAGCCGTGTCATGTTTTACAAAAACGTTTCGTTTTCCCAATTCTAGTTTCTACAGAGTTCGCCAAAAGTATGGTAACAGGAGATTCACGCAAAGTGGAGGGCACTGACGCATTTTGTGTACCTCGATTTTTATTTCATTTTTTTTCAGCTTCCTTTTTACAAGTATGATAGGCAATTCTGTATACCGCTATTAAGGGAATAAAACCAAGTGCCATCGGATGGGGTCTCGGAATCTATCGATCTAGCTCAACACACTCGGAAACCGATTAAAACACGGAAGGCTTCGCTCTTCCATCACTACAGAAAGAATCGAAAAAAGGTATAATACAATAACTCCCCCCCCTGCTTAATATAAGAGTGACCCCCCAGTGGAAGACTGTGGAATGACCCCCCACCACTTCCCCTAACGTCAGTTTTTCCACGACTTTTTACAATTTTCATAATTATTTTCGATTTTTACGTGGCATCATGAACTAGTTTCATTTTCATTTTTTCATTTCATTTCATCTCATGGAAATATTGGAAGGAGGGATCATTCCTGGGTCTTCCGGTGGGGGGATTAGTACTGTTTGTTGGGGGTTGAATATTGTAGATTACCTAGGATCCAAATATTCCCTCCCCCCATTTCAACAGGCGGGGGATTAGTATTGGATGACGACTTCGTATAGAAGCCCCCTACAGTAATTATCCCTCACATCAATTTTGACAATGAATAACGTTGGTTGGGGGGCTATTATCGATGGTTGTGGGCGATTCTTGGAAACTACCCGAAAAAGTTCCACGGCAACGTGATGTTTCTGTATGCCAATTGCAACATTTTCTTTTAAAAGCATGCAACCTGTGGCAGGGACTCTTTAATACTTTCAGCGGCGAACATTTCTTATTCTTATTAAGAATAAACTCCTTTTTTACTTTTGAAAAATAGAAAAAGCGTATTAAAAATGAATTTTCAAAAGAGTCGACTCTGAAATTCAAATATTGTGCAGCTTTAGACAATTTTCATGTTATTTGTCGAAAAGAATGCAAATAATTTTTTAAATTAACAAGCCCTTCAAAACTGTGAGAGAAAAGGATTTAGCAGTTTAGCAATTTCTCGTGTCTGACTGAAAATAAGAAACATATTACGAGGTTGTCTTAAAAAGTGTTTGTCGAAATCCTTAGACTTTTGATTCTGAATTCATAATTCTATATTATTTGGCCTTACATTATAACATGAAACGGCATGCAGGAGGTGAAATTACTGTAATTGGAGCTTATCACTCACCTCAATATTAATTCCTCCTCTTGATGTACAAATGAAGTTCGGAAAATGTTCTTCAAGTAACTGCTGACTATTGCATGTCATTTGAATTCTATCCGGGATCCCATTACTTTCCATTTTCGATGCCAATGTGACGGCCTCTCCGAAGCAGGCGTACCGCGGTGCTCGCTGACCAATAACGCCGGAAAACACTTCTCCAGAATTGAACCCCCATCGGCAATTCAGCCACTGATTCTTTCGATGGGGTATCTCAAATCTGTGAAGAACCTGAGCTTCAGTGTGTCAGTCAATTCGTCTCATATGATGTATGTGTATACCTCTCTTTGATGTAAAGCTATCATGCAAATGTTCTTCACGTGATCTCTTTCAGCCAGCTCTGGAAGTCCGGAAGCGACACAATACGCATCTCCGATGGTTTCCATCTGAAATTTTCAAAAAAAATTCTCAATTGCACAAAAGGATATGCCTGATAAATAGCCTTATAGCCTTATGATAGCCTTATGGATTCTTGGAAAGACTAGTAAAGCTTTTCCAGTTCCGAACAGAAGCGATGTGCTCTTTTATTATAGATATCATTCAACATTAATGTAGTTTTAGTGAATTTGTTTCAAATAGCTTAAATACCCGATAAAACGCAAACTTCTGAGATAAGTTGATATAAATTCAACAAAATTTGTTTTCAATTTTCAGTTCGAAAATCAAAGATGTGATTAGCATGAGCCGAAGCTATCATTAAATGTGTTATTCTCCAAAATTACCTTATATCCTCCTTGCTCGCTGATAATCAGATCAAACCTTTGATACATTCCAGATAGCAATGTGACCACTTCCATTGGCTCACTTTCCGAGCACAAATGTGTGAATCCCACAATATCCGAATAGAGGATTGTGGCATGCGGAAAAACGGACGATTCCACTCGAATGCCACGTTTCAGATTTTGGGCCACTGATCGCGGAAGAAGCTCCATCAGCAAGGAATCGCCCTTCTCTTGCTCCTTCTCTAACTCTGCAGTTCTGAGTTTCACCGTTTCATGCAGTCCTTGGGTATAGGATGTCAGGTTTTTGATCATTAAATCCACCAATGACCCTGACATTTTGAGAACAGTGTCAATGATTTTTCTAGCTAATGCAATGTCTGGCCTGTTAGTCCCAAAACAGTTTTCAAGCATTCTAGCAAGATCATTGTGCATCTCAACGCCTTCAGGGATCACTAAGGGAAGTGGAAGCTTGCTGGCAATCTCATCGTTTGCCTCATCAATTAAAACGCTGTCATCTTCTTCTGAAAAGGCTCAATTACCTAGAATGTTGAAATCAATGGGAGCTCACCTGTTGCTTGATCATGCAATTTCTCCACAAACCTTCGTTTGAAATAGATTTCATAAAGGATGACGCCGAAAGAGTACATGTCACATTTCTTTCCAAACTGAGGGGTGATAAGAGCTTTTCGTTCTTTTTCAGAAGGGTTCTTCCATATTTTCTTGATTGCCGGGTCGAAATAGTGAAGCTCTATTAATATTCTCATTAGTACTGTCAATTAAAAAAAAGAAATCAAACAGGTAAAATATTTGTATTTATTGCTTGATTCCGTTACACAGAAACCGTGCAGTTATCGAAAATTAAAGATTTTTTGAAAATATGTGAAAGGGATCATCGATGTTGAAGTATTCTGAATTCTTTTTTGTAAACTTTGCATGCCTCACAATGCATTTTTGAAGTTGACATCTGTCTTTTGCGTTCTCGGGCAACACTGCCAGAGACGATGATGGGAAAGCATCCCTAGTTCCCTCCCACGTTTTCAACTAAAAGGCGCATTTCTTAAATCGTTAGTGTTCATTTCATTGAGCAGTGTCAGTGTTGGCTGCAACTGCAAAGGTGCAGTCTGAGGTTCAACATTTTCAAAGCATTTACACAATCTCAAAGGTTGTCCTTATCAGCTGAAATATTCCTTTTCTTATGTCTTCTGGAAGCTGAAAAAAAAGATGGCTGGAAAACTACCGTTACGCCCTTATTCACAGTATCGAACAAAAAAGTTGTTCGTTTTAATTTAATGAAAAGCGTTCAATAATGAGAATTTTAGTATTTGCGGTATTTCCAAGAATAGCTAAGTTTGCTATAGAAATGCTGAGTGAATTCTTCAAAAAATCTCTTTTCTGACTTTCAGATTCGGGCGATTTCAAGAGTTTTGTTTGAAAATTTCACTCGAAATTTTTGAAAGCGGAGGATTTTGTGAATTGCCAACCAGCCCGCGACTTTTTATATTGTTTAGATGTATAATATTTTTCTTTCAATTTTCCACTTTCTTAAACAGGCAAACTAGCTTTAACTTCCGCTCCATCAGATTATTATGACATTTCTTTTCATCATCTTTAAAATTCAAACAATCTAACCTTCTGACTTGATAATTGGAGTATGGTCCTCTGTAGCAATTTGTCCGTTTGAGTTCCATTTAACCAAAAGCCGGTTTACTCCAAACCCACTGAGTTTCACAATCCAGTGAGAGTCGAGCAAGCAGTTGTGAAGAGTCAGGTTTCCATGATACTCCAAAGGACTTGCATGCAAATACTCCATTCCTTTCAAGATATCTCTCAAGAATGCTCCTTCGAAGTTTGTAGCAGCGCCTCGCGATTTCTCTTTCGTAAATATTTGGTCATGTAGGCTGCCTCTGAAAAAAATCGCTGCTTTAATAGTTCTCGTAAGTTTTTAAGCTTATTACCGAAAGCATTGTGTCCAAATAACATGCAGTTGGGACGCTCGATCGAAAGAAAGACCAACGAATCCATTCAGATTATCATGTAATAAATGTGACTTCATCTAGAATTCAACAGTTCGATTTACTGATTTCATAGTCAATGGCTTACATGGTAAAGTAGATTGATATCGGTTTTATCATAGCGAACTTTTTCCCTGATTAGAAACTTGTCCACAAGAACGTACAGTTGATCTACAGTAGCTATTTGCTTGGCTCTTGCTAACGACTGTTGTTGAACTCTCTCTTCCAGATTCTTCTTCAAACTTTGAATTGACATGTGCTGACTCTAAAATTCTGATATATGTTTACTTATTACCTATGCCTGGCGGAAGGAGCCTCGGGAAAGTGGGGTTAATGGGCGCCGAACATTACGCAATTACGCAACCTTAACGGCTAGTTCTGAAACGTCCCTATTTCCCGGGAATTTCCCGCTCGGTTGTTATTAATAGAGCAACATCACCAGCTTCTCCGAATGGTCCATCTCTATAACGTACCCCTTCAGTATTAGTGAGGTCAATGAAGTGGACGTCTGCGAATGGGATAAGCCATGGGTTACTTATAGACCTTCCTTTACCGCCAGTTAAACTGAAGAGTTGTAGGTATCAAGTGGAATAGGACATACCAACTTACTACTTCCGGAGCCCAATGTAAAGAACAATGAAGAGAACCAGAGTCGCAAAAATTACCAGAAGTGCATATACAACACTATAAGGAGGGAAGCCATTATCATCATCTACACTCATTGGAAAAACACGACAAAAATGGCGAAGCGCACAGCTCTATGCCTCTTGCATGCTAGAGAAGAAAAGGCGTAGACAACAAGAATTTAAAGAAAAAAAGAGGGCGACTGAAAGAGAGAGAGAGAGAGAGAGAGAGAGAGAGAGAGAGAGAGAGAGAGAGAGAGAGAGAGAGAGATAGAGAGAAGCTCACAAAAGTAAAGATGCGCTCTTTTGGAATTCGGTATTTACCCTGTCTGATCGCATACTTCCCCACGAAATCCACACTGTGGTACAGCTTTTGGGATTTCTAAATGAGCAAAGGAATTCCAAGAAAATGTCAGACATGCTAATTGTGCACATTCCTTTTGAATGGCAACGGTTCCCAAATTTTGAACGACGTTCTGGGCAGACTTATTCACTACCATCACATCGAAACCTGAAAATTGAATTCACTTTTAGTGCCGGCAGTTTTTACAGGTATTTACTGGTATGCGGTCATTATTTCATTGCTTTTATTTTTCATTTATTTTTATAATGTCGTATGTTATTCCATATACGTGTTGAAATGCTGACTGAATAACAAAACCACAATTTGTTATAAGCTTGAATATAATGCTAAATGGAGAGCTGCCGCATGACGGGCTCTCAAATCAACCTCTCTGAGCCCTCGCTTCCTAATTAGTGTTTCTCCCTCTCTTACCTGCTATTCTTTGCCCATTCGTATTGATGAAAATTTCTCCGAAAGGTCCTTGGAGACTCATTGAAGAGATCGCTTGCTCAGGCTGCACATAATTGAAAATAGTAGTGTCGGTGATAGCAGTGTAAAGATAATGTCCAAGTACATGGTAGCCTTCATACATTTGGAGAGATATAATTGCCTCGTCCACGGAATTAAACGTGTATTTAGACAGAAAACTTGCAATTTTTGGATTATTATAGCAGTTGTTGTAGATCTAAACAAGACACTCTAGATGAAGTATTCAGTGAGCAACAAAATTGCATTTCGAAAGAGAGAACATAGATTCAAAATAATTTTATTATTTTTTTTTTATTTTTGTAAATAAATTGCAAAACTGAAACAACATGAAAACTGCCACCTGGTCAACCAATCCTACGCTTAAATATTCTTCACTTTTCTTTTATACTTTTTAGATAAATTCCACAAGTCTTCCACAAGTCTACGCCCAACTTTGAAGGTTTCCAAGTCTAGGCCAAATTTACCACAAATCTGGGCCAAACTTTTAATGTTCATAAGTTTAGCGCAAGCTTCCCACGAGTCTACGCCAAACTTTAAAAATTCACAAGTCTTGGCCAAGTCTCCCACAAGTTTAAAACAAGTTTGACCCAATACTGGTTGGAGAGTTGTGCTAGATTTGTGATCGTTTTGTTTTCTGATTAATAAGTTCTGAATAGAAAACATACGTATTTTTCAGAAACTAAAAATAGAGCTTCCAAAAGGCTCAAAATTTAAAATTTATGTGTAAAACCACTTAGAATTTCTGAAAGCGATTTCATGATCAAATATATTGATACTATATGGCCCATATTCATTCGACTACTCTGCCTTTCGTATTCGGTGTCAATGAAATAGAGGCTATTTTCTAGAAGACTTCGATATTTCGGCTATAAACGAAAACTTCATCATTGCTCGGATTTACAAGTCTATTATTACATTTTTTTTTCTAAAATAAAGAATTTTTTGGCGGAAAATGTTCCCCCGACGATCCTCTCTGTTGACGGATCACTGACCACCCCAATCAGCGGAAGCGGAACCCTTTTCAAAACAAATGAGTCGGCCACCAGAAGGCATGTTTGCCGTAATGGAAAATTTTGCGTCGGATCTCTTTAGAGGGTTTAAATAAATAGTGTATTGTACAATTAAAGACCACCGGTTCATAATGACATGAAGTGTTTCGTTGCACGTCTATTAGAGGCTGTCTGGCAAATAGAGGTGCAACGATATTATATGTAGTAATTGTATGAAAATATATAACAACCCAATTTATATATTTCATACTATTCAAAAGACCTTAGTTTATTAATGGTTGTTTTTCATATCAACAAGTATTGTCAATGCGCTCTGGCGCACTTGTTTTTCTACGTGTGTAATGACGTCAGTTGTTATTGCTTTCACCTTTGCAATAACCTTGTTTTATTATCGATTGTTTAATTCTCTTAATTATCTTAATTGCCTTTGTTTTGTTTTATACATATATTACGCCAAGTAATTATATTAAATCATGTTGTGTTTAAAATAAAATTGCTTGGGTTAACATGGTTTAATTACCCAAGTTTGAGATCTCCTCTACGCACAACAACCATGTCACAAGGACACAAGCATAAACTCCACGCTAGGAGTTTATACAGTAATCACGATTCATGAAAACTTACAATGTATGATTTGTCAAACAACTCTAACAGACTGGGATCCTCTTGCCATGAATACTGTAGTTCCAGCGAGTCTCTGGAGATAACAATAACCGGTGTATATTCTTCAGCAGTGTAATTATTCAATCGCATTGCATTCAGAAAGGCAGAATAATCATTCAGATTGTTTCCAAGGAACAGGAGAATAACTGGAAGCAAGCGTTGTTATAGAATAAGAAGCATTCCTTACTTCTGGCAGCTGGCTCAAATGCAGTTATAGCTTTAGATATATTGTGAATGGTGTCTGTTTCCCCTATTCTGACCAATTCTTTTAATGTGATATTATTTTGAGCGAAAATGCGTTCAATGCTGTAAAAATAAGATTCACTGGCAGCTTGATCATCTTTATAGCAGTCTTCACAGAGCGCAACACCAATTTGCGTCCAATCGGCTCCTTTCAGTATGGCAACAAGATTTTCGCCCAAATTTTGAGGAGACCGCGTTACCATCTAAATAAATGTACTAATAGAAAGCAAGTCAGTCGTTCGAACTTACATCAATCATTGTAGGATGCTCATAAGGGTATCCTTTTAGAATATTAATCTCCAGGCCTTCTAATTCTGCAGTCAAATTTGCAAAACGTATAAAATCTGAAATTATTTCGTATCAGTACTCTCATTTTCAAGTTGGCTTATACTATTTGAACATGTTGGTCCCATACTGATTCTATGATTTTTGAAATGATAATTTTGGAAATAAGTGAATATGCTAGCTGTATCTGTCTCGGATATTCCACACGGCCCGCTGTTGAACACAATACTTCTGAAAGTAATGCATTTTCATCGAACTCGGCTACGCTTTAATGTACTCTAATGTAATATTTGGAGCGAATTGAAGAATGTCTTCTTTTGCTTGGCTGAAAATTGCGTCTGCATTCTGAATGCTAGAGTCGATGAGCAACGTGACAGGCACATCGACCGCCAACGTTTTCGACGATGTCTCCACGAGTAGGAGCCAGATGTAAGCACAGAAGATGAAGAGAGCACCATTGAGAGAGCCAGCTGAGAAAGCTGGCAAATCGGGCGACACTTTGAACCGACAAGATGAAAGACACTAATATGTGTATTCAAATTGAAAGAAGCTATGTATAATATTCAAGAATCAGCGAAGAATGCAGCGACTTCTGAATTAAGATTCCGAAAAATTCTGAAAAATTTTACGAATAATTGCATAGGTTACAGAAAAGAAACAAATAAATCAAATAGAGAGCTTCGATAATGAGAGCAGGTCCTTGAACCGTGGCAGTAAAGTAATATTTAAGTAATGCGATGGCTCAAACTGTACTTCAAGCAATACATAATCATTTTTAATTAGTTCCTTACAAAAAATTTCGTTTTCAAACAGTTAAAAAAGGCTGAAAAGCAGGAATTAGAAATTTCACCGAAAATTCCGTTGATTTACAGTGGTGTTTCTTTCTCAACTGCAGGCGTACAATTCTACTGCTCACATCTGAATTCGGTGATTTTTGAGAGCCCATGGTCAAGAAGACTTGAGAAAATTGAATATATATTGAATGAAATACTGTTAAGGGATTATAGATAACATTTTAAAACATGAGGATTTGTGAGAATCTACTTTTAAGAATGTGTCGCACGGGGAGAAAAAGCCAAAGCTAGATGGACTGCGAATGGAGTTATTATACCGATTTAATCCGGAATCGTTATTTTTTCCAGAATATTTCCAGAATATATTTAACGCTGGAGATGGCAGGTGGGAAATCTCAAAATTGTAAAAGTAAAACCCGGTAGTAGATCTTCCGACAATGATATGCCGCATTGCTCACTATTTTGTTCGCGTCAGGAATGAAATGAGAAGTGAACCGTATTTTTTGTTCTTATTTTTATTTATTTTTTTTTCTGCTCAAAGCTTGCCAAAGTGGAAACAAGAACGAAAAACAATAATAATGCTGAGCTGCTCTCCGTACTAGGAAACACTGAAGATGCGGCACAACGGAAATTAAACAAATCGTTGTTACAATATGTGAAAATGAGGTTCTCTTCAATAACCTTCGCATTAATTTAATTTCCGAACAAACTTTCCGGCAATATCAAGAAAAAAACAGACAGATTAGTAGAAAAAAATGAAGTTCATAAGGAATTTGCAGAATTTGGTTTCAAAAAAAAACCAACAGCCATGTTCTATTGCAGAACGGGGCAACCTTTAAGGTCCTCAAATACCTGCATGGAAATTTACGTGTAAATTCTACTTATTTCAGAACTTGGAGAAACTTGGGAAGAACGCGGTAATATGCTTCAGACCCACTGATTTGGCGAATCAGCGACTAAAAGAAAGGTATTGAGACACATTTTTGAGGAAGCGGTGACGGACTCGCGTAGCAACGGCGTTGCAGCTTGTTCCTCCCGATATCGTCCTCAGTTTCACCAGCAGAAACCTCACACGTTTTTAAAAATGCTTTCCTGAATGCCTCTAAGAAATGTATCGAAAAAAAATGAAATCACCCTTTGTGTCTCAATTAGCGAAAATTGAATTCATTAATTTTGCAATATAAGTTGAAATAAATATTTTTTTTTGCAATCCAAGCATTTATATTATCTATCCGCGAGTACGTGATTTTTCGTTTAAAGGCGCTGTTTGGGTCTCGTTAGGGGATAGCGCGTTTTAACGCGCCACTTTAAAAGTTGTAAGAAAGCGCACACACTGCGTTTGTGATTTATTCAGTTTAGTAAACAGCTTAAGAAATTTAACAATAAAAATTAATTTGAAAAACATGATTTTCGAAGCAAAATATAGAAAAAATTCCAATATTCGATTCAATTTTCGAAAAGAAATCACAAACGCAATGTGTGCGCTTTCTTACAATTTTTAAATTGGCGCGTTAAAACGCGCTATCTCCTAACGAGACCCAAAAAGCGCCTTTAAACGAAAAATCACGTACTCGCTGATAGATAATATATCAATTAAATTAAATTGGCGGTAAGGTTATATAGAAAATGCTAAAAATTTGCAAGTAATGAAGTGCCAGAAATGCTATATAGAAAAATGATATTCTTTCGTTTTAATTTTAAAATTTAAAAAATCGAGAAATTCAAGGTCATGGTGGTGTTAAATAAGAGAATTTCGCATGAGGGAGAAAATGGTCGTACCATGTTTTGCATTTCAAGAAGACTTGTTACCTCTGTCTTTCTTTTATACTTTAGCCTTTTTTGGAATGAAGGAATTTCAAAAATATTTTCCAGGATTTTGGAAATCACTAAAATCTCGAAATTTACGAAACATGGTCTACGGGAAACAGATTTCGAAAAAAAGGTGACTAATAAATATAGAAAAAGAAGTATTCTTCGCAATGCAGGCTTGAAGCATCTCCAAAGATTTAATCCAGTCCTTTAGTTATTCAGGTGAGCCTCTCCTCGTATTCAATTGGCCCTATTCATTTCTCCTTTCCTCTATTGATTTATGTTTATACATCTGAGTTCTCGTATTAGAAATGAATAAAGATCTCAATCCATTATGAATCCATTATGTTATTTTTTCTCTCCAGAACTACGGTAATCCGTTATTTCTTTATTTTGCGATGAAGAATGGATTGGGTGAAATATCTGATATTTTCCAGTGAGTGGTAGTGGCTGATATTCTTTTTTAATATTATAATACTTTATTATCCTTCGTCTCTTTTTCTTCTTCCACATTTTTCTCTCGAAACATTTACGAATTATCAATTCAGTTCTGATTATCACTGCATCAATAAATCTCGTGCATCTGCTCGCGCTCTCGAAGTCGTTGTTGCTCTTGGGCATGTTTATACTGAAATATGTACAATTTTGAAGCATTCTTTGATTAAGCCAAGACTCGCCTTGCTCAAAAAGTTAACATCAGATTGTGCATAATAATTCATTTCTCCGTGTGGGAAGTCTGGATCGTCAACTTGATTCCACACTTTTATTTTTAAAATGCAACCTACAACATGAAATTAAAACTTTGAAAAAAAGTAAGATGGAAATTTGAATACCTGTCAGTAGTCCTCCTATAACAGCAGTGACTAAAATTGTTAGAAGGCCAAATGCTTGAAATTTGGCTTGAGATACATTCTCACGATCTCCATTCAGTTCACCGCCTATCCAATATGGATAAATATGATATAACCTAAAATAAAGACAAAGCTCAAATGTTATATTTCTAAAATTAAAATTTTAATTTTTAAAAATTAAACAAGTATTCTGTCATCTCGGTATATCAAGCTTAGAAACTACTGCAAAACCTTTATTTAAATTGGACTTTTAATTGCGCTACCTTTCTAATAACCTTATGGCTACCTCATGATGCAATTAAATAAATACTTATATTGCAGGAAGGTCTAATTCAGACTTACGGTGTGCTAGTTGTTACCAGAAACCCTCGCAACTAGGCGGGTGTAAGACAAATTGGAAGGAAGTTATGGTTTAGGAATGGTTTTATCGTGATTTTATTAATAAAATTAAAATAGTTGTCGTTAGTTTAAAAGATCGTGAGAGAATATATTTTAAAATTGCAAAAAAAACAACAGAACTTACGTTTTTCCATAACTTTCTGGTTCATAGAAATACGCGAATCCAATGCTTAACAGGCCAGCCAGTATTCCAGGCATCCCATGAAGATTATGAACTCCGCAAGTGTCAAAAAGATGAAATGTTCGTTCAAGTCTTGGCTGTAATTTTCAAATCTTCTGATTTTGTCAAGTATTAAGGAACACACACTGATCCAGGCGTGTCCGATTACTGATAGTAACGCTGCTATAACTCCTACAATAACAGCATGATAAGGGTGAAGAACTGCATTGGCAGCAGAACCTAGAGAACTTTAAATATTGAATTTTATATTTAAGAGTATTACCAATAGCAACTCCACCAGCTAATGTGGAGCTTTGAATATGTATCATATTGAACCTGCTAAGAGTATCTACACACGAAGAAATCATGAATGTAGTGACCGTTCCTGATGCCATAGCCAGATATGTATTCATTATGGCACGATGCCGGGCGTCTTCTGGCTCTTGGATTGCGGCGTTGAATGATGGAAAGAAGACCCAAAGAAGGAGGGTTCCTGGAAAAAATTATAACAGTAGATAACTTTAACGCTTTGTAGAAACTAGTTTTTAAAATAAAATTCCCAATTCCTTTAACGCATTTTAAAATCGAAGGTTTACCAATCATAGAGAATAAATCAGAATGATGAATTCCTCCGTGTTCATCCATCTCCATTACGTTTTTTTTATGGCCAACGCACGCCGCTGCTAAGCCAAAATAAGCGCCAAACGTGTGAACTGATAGGGATCTGCCGCTGTCGTTTACCTTCAATAGTGTCATTTTATAGCGTAAAATCAAGTAAAGCTCACATGCAGATGATTAAACACAAAATGCTCTACAATAACGTTTAGACCGGTTTCAAAAAAGGCAAGTAATAGAAATTGAACGGGTGTCAGTCTTCCGAGAAGAACACCCATTGTGATAAGCACTGCAGCACAAGAACTTTCAGCAGATATCATTCTGAAAATAAGAACACATTAATAATTGTAAAAACAAAGGAATAGCTTACTCTGGAATTCCAATACTGAAAAGTCCAGTTTCTTGAAAAGCGACAGTCAAGAATCCGCGGAGAAGCATCGCGAATTGAATCACAAATGCAGAAAGAAGTAGGTTCACAGAAACTGCTGAGAATCCATATCTCTGAAATATTGAATTTTAAGAGAGCCCCGAATGTTAAGAGATGAACCATTTTAAAATGAACAATTAAATATTTGATTTTCATTTAAAAATTTTGAAACATACTTTCAAGAAAGCCATAAGAAACCCAAATCCAACAAAAATCATGAGATGAACATCTTGGAACACTGAAATAAGATTATAACATTATCTTTAAATTAATGAAGGTAAGCAGTAGCATCATTTCGTGCTTTCGGTGAGAAACTAATGAAGTAAGTTTGAAGTGTTCCTTCTTAAGTATCCCGATGTTTTAATTTCCATTTTTAAAGCTTAATTAAGCAATTCATTGAAAATAGCTTAAATTGTAGCCGAAACGTCAGGGAATCTGGATGCAATAAAATTCAGATAAATCAACTAAAAATCTGGATATTTAAGAAAAAGCACTTCAAACTTACTACATTCATTTTCCAATTGTCCTGCTAAAGATATGCGTACATGGGTAATCAGTTCCAGAATAAACTCTCCGAGAATCATCAAGTGGATCTATGTACTTAACGTATTTTGCAAATAGAACTATGAAAACCGTCTGCATGATTCCAGCAATTATTGCAAATTGTCGCCGGTGGAGAACCGACCACATTCTGAAAATCTTTCAGTCATTGAGAACGTGAGAAATAGTGTGAAAGAGTAAGTATCTTGATACCTAAAAATGTGGTCAAAACACGTGATGCTTGCACGTTAATAGTTCAAAATTTAGAAGACCAAGAAAAAGCAAAAATCTAATTTCCTGATGATTCCTTGCGAAATTCACCTTCACTAGATCAACGAAAGTGGACGAGAATCGGGGGCAGATTGTCGTTACAACATGAAAAAAATGCACAATCTTAGCTGTTGACACTTTTGAAATTAAGGAAAAGAAACTATTAGCTTCGTTTGCCTGATCCTAGACTCTGCAAGATGATGGCAGATTTCAAGGGTCAACGAAAAACAATTTGTTGCATGTTGAACGAATATGAAACCCTTCAATTTCTTCTTCTCGTCCCTTTTCGCTCTCTCGTTTCCTTTTCTTTTTGCCACAATCAGGTAATCGATGAATATGTACTGTTTTGCCCGTCTTGTCTCATCCTCATCACTCTTCTTAACTACCGCGCATCACTTCTTGTTACAACAATCATTCTTGATATGGCGGTCTCATTTTTTCTTTGAAAGGATTTTGTTTAATGCACATACGTGTGCGTATTCATTGAGTCCTCAACGGAAATGGGGAAAAATGTTAACAGTGCTCATGAGAATGAAACCGGGAACACGTTCAACAGGAAATGTTGTAAATTTAAAAAATAGGAAAGCTAAAAAAGGATAACAACAAGGATAAAATGATAATATACAGAATTCGAAAATGATAATATGGGATATTTAGAGTTCATCGGTGAGGCAAACAATTCGGATAGTACGTAAGTGCTCTTCAGCAAGGTTGAGTGATCTGAAAAAGGAGATTCATTGAAATATCCCATAACGCTCAATAGCTACCTTAGATGGCTTCCGAAAGTAGCCACAACACGTTGAAGGCTTGATCTGAGAGATGAATCAACCATACGCAGGTATGTCACATCTGACTTGTCAGCGACCGACTGAAATGAAACAGAAAATATTTTTTATGAATACTTAGGAGTAGAATATTATCTATACATTTTACTTCGAATTGAACAGCTAACACGATTTTACAGATCAACATACATATGTCTCTGATAGAAAAATTAAAAAAGAAAATACCCACAGCTTTGGCTCTTTCATAAGTGTCAATGGCATTGATGAGCTTGCAAAGAAGGCTCATTAATTCCTTCAAATCTTTCTGAACAACTCCGAATCTATCCTCTGCCATCGAATCAACAATGAGCATGTAAAGAGCTTCAGCAGAATAGGCGTTCATCTGTCCATCGAAACGAGAAATCACTAGCTTTTCCGAAGTGCGGAATCCGATTAGTTGACAGATTTTCGCAAGAAGCCCGTCTGTCTGAGTGTTATGAGCACGAATGAGGGTCATACACTTCTGTTGCAGGCTCTGACCACAATAAGCTATTTCGCGCATCTTTTTAGGCATCAGGAGAGCATCTCGCGGTACTTCTTCGTTATCAATAACATTGTCATCCCAAGAATATCCAACGAGACGAGCAGCGGCCACAGTAATTCTTGAACAAAGTTCATCAAGCATGCGAAAACAAGGAACCGAAACAGCCTTCCAATTACGAGGGTGCTTCCCAGGCTGCGATAAGGAAAATACTTCAATCCGACGGTTTTCGTCGTTCCACGCGATATTCCGAAGATCGTATAAGGCAAATGTTTTCAGAAGCGGATCATCAGTTTCAATGACATTTGGTAGAGTTCTTGTCTGTTCAGGGGTTGGAGAGTGAACTGCGTATGGCGGGGGGAAAGGGAACTTTATTGGCTGTAATGATAAATTAATAAAATCACGACAATCTGTTTGAATAAAAATAGGCTAAAAATATACAAACCTTCATGATAATCTGGTTGACAATCCTCATAAACAGTTTGTAATAGAATTGCTGAGTGAAACACGCTCCGAACAAAACAACATGGAATGGTAGATTGAGAAGAAGCCACCAAGAATAGAATCCCCAGAAAATGGGTCCAACCACGAGAATAAGAGTGATGGCCGCAGTAAGTGAAATAGCTGCACCGATACCACAAGTTTCGAAGAGAGATGCATACGGGAGCGATTTTCCAAAACCAATTAGTGATTTCAATGAGTTCTGAAATCGGAAATTGTAATTTTAGAGAGCAAATTCTGCCAACCACAGGAGCGTTCGAAAAATTAAGATGGAAATCGGTTTGGAAAATGACCAATAACGAAGCGACAGCAATTGCAAAACAAATAACCACCCATGCAAACTCTGTGGCGAATGAGAAGCCAGCAACGTGAAATGCCACATAGACAAATATCAGACGACTGATAAACTCTAATCCAACACCTGCCCAGGCATCGGTGTTCGTATACGGTAGCCGCTGTAGTTGTGTAACTGAATACTGAATTCTTGAAATTCATTGAAATGTCAGCCTTACCTTTGCAAAACAGGAAAATTAACGTAAGAGCCACTGTAAATGAAACGAGAAAAATACAAAAAATTGGAGGCCAGTTATTTGGATAAAGAAACCATGTTAGCGAATCTGAGAAAAAGTTTTCAGCGAGCTTTAAACACAGTTAATACCTCCAACGGAACTAAATGGAGCCCAAATCGAAAGTTTAAGAACTGATACCGTCACTATGAACATCACGGCAGAAACAACACCAGAAACTCCAGCTGCAAGCCGTTGACGGACTGCGATCTCGCCGTTAAACCAATCGACGATTTGATCAAAAATTGTGATGGGTTTCTGCTGAGCACGAGGTGAGGTGGCTACTCGACTAGAATATTTTCGCAGATTCGATGACGGTGATGAGCTGGTTGGCACAGGAAAATCAACCTCCCTTAAAATAACTTTAGAACTTGAAACATTATTTAAGAGATGGATTACCTCCTTAAAGGTGACAGCTGGTTATACAAATTCTCATCGGCAACCGTTGTAAGGGATGATGGATTATCCCCTGACATCTTAAAATTGAATATTTTGTTAGTTATTCATTAAAAAGCGTCGGCATAACGGTACGCATTAAAAAATCAGAATATTAATATAATATCAATATTTTATGATTTATTAAAAATGCCGAGACAGAATACATTTAAATTAAAGTTTACAAATGATTAAACAAATAACACAGAAACTTCCTAAAAACAGGGTAACCACGAAATCTTTTCGAAATCTGCGCCAAAAAATAAATAAATTCAAATGAAAAGCATAATTGTCAATAGAGCACAGTTTCATCGTTGGCGGGATGGAAGACATTTTCAAACCATAGAGGCAGCCGTCGCATTCGTTGTTGAAGTTTCTCTTGTTGTTGTTGCAGTTTCTGCTGTTGTTGCAGTTTCTGCTGTCGTTGCAGTTTCTGCTGTTGTTGCCGTTTCTGCTGTTGTTGCCGTTTCTGCTGTTGTTGCCGTTTCAATTTTAACAACATCAGTTGATGCAGTCTCTGAAAAAGCTTATTCAAGTAGAATATTGAAATGCTCTTAAAGGTTTTCTACCGGAATCGTGAAAAATGGCATGTTCATCTTCGTAGTACAACTCTATTTCATTGACCTTCTGCATTTCCTCGTCACATTTAACACAGTAAAGAGTCAGACAAAAACAACTAATGCAATAAAAAGCCCTACAATGGACACAGACACGTACATTTCTAAAATAAAAAATAAGCCATGCCTTGCTCCTTAAAAATATAATTAACTTACTCTTGATCAGATATTTTCATATCATACTTATCGCATTTCGCACAATCTGCGTTCAAATACCCACGACTTTGCATAGATCTTCTGATGATGGCGTCGTCTTCGCTTATAAGATTTTTCTGACAATTTAGACAATTTACTCGAATGCTAGTAATCATATTCAGGAAACCTTATTTATATTCTGCATTTCAGTGAGCAAATTACGCCGGCTTTGCAAAATTTTACTGTACATACTAAGCGCGCGGATCCTCACTCTATGTGGGAAAAAGTAATCTGCTAGCGTGAGAGTCTGTCTTCCAAAATAAATCTGAAAAAAAAACAATGGAGACTATTATTTTCACTTAAAATTCACCTTTAGTCTACAGAGGAAAAGAGCTGCGATGAACATCAACAGCATTAGTGTATTTTCACCGTAATTCGGCGGATTCGGCTCTTTGAAACATTTCCTCCAACGAGTTTCTCGATCTCGTATACTACTGGTAAATGGTGAGAATACGTCAAGAAATTCATTCATGATTTCAGCCATAGAGCTGTTTCCGGCCACTTTCAGCTCGTAATGGGCTGGTGTGTCGATATTCGTTCTGTTCATCAAAGTGTGCACAGTAGATAGGGTCTAGAATAAAAACGGATTTCACTACAGTTCCGATGATTATCTTATCTATTCTAAAAACTGGTAAAATTGCTCTACAATTGATCGGAAGCTAAAATAATCAGATTAATTCTTGAACACTGCTTGTGGAATATTTAACATTTTTCCATTTTCGTAAATAACATAGTGTTGCAGAAACGTTTCTGGAGCTGTCAGTAATTATGAAAATTATACTAATTCCCACTGTTCAATTTATCTAAAGCTCTATATGAAAAGTATCTAGTTTATGTTTTATTCTGAGAGATTAAATGGAACACGCTGATTTTAAGGTTTTCAGGAAAGGATGAAGATAAAAGTATAAAAATTGCGGAAAAGAGCTGCTTGAAATTCAAAGTCATGAGACATGTGTTCACTGTCTAGTGTAATTCATGAACCGAGGTGGTCAAGGAAATATCACATTTTGGTTTTGCCGCTTGACCAACTTTAGGTTCTTACATACGTCAGCCAAGAACAGTTTGACATTTCTGAAAATTGCAGAGTGAGTTAAATTTTAAATATTTTTTTTCAAGTCGCTCGGAAATATTAGCAAAAAATCAAACTATTTTTGGCATTATGATAAATACCTAATCTTGTAGTTATTTAGAACTTAATGAAAATATCTAATTGCAGAAATTTTCTACTGCACACATGCCAAATCCTTCACTTTAGAATAGGTTTTATTTATTTGATTTTTTTTTATTCTCCTGCTTTGTGGCTTATCACAAGAAATGTTCTCAGAAAACAGGCAATTTTGAAACAATAACGGAACGTGCCCCTGTCATACCGTAAAAAGTCCGTAATCGAGAAAACACATGAAGAATGGTGTGGTACAGGTGAGGACTGTAATAAAAATATTCATGCGAAAACTTGGACGTTCGTCTTCCGTCATATTCCATCTTCCACGATTGACATACTGAAAATAATGTAATGAATTCTGCCTTTGGCATACTTAAAGAGCACTCGTGAAATCCCCCACCCAAATCTTCTAATGGGTGACAAACAAAAGGAATGGTATTGAAAAATTTTCTATTATTTTAAGTTTTAAGGTTTTACGTATAAAAAGAAATAGTGGAACAAAGTACGTTATACTGTACTGTATGATGTACTTTTGAATAAATGTGATTCTTCTTTGTAAAATAGGACTGAATACGGAGAAATTCGTACTTTCTTTTCTTCTTCAGCTGTCAATGGCATAACTTTTCTAGCACCTCGAAAAGCGCAATCTTCGTCAATCCGTAGGAATTCTTCGGTTATAAATCTGTTGTTGTAGTCGTCATTATAGTTGTAGTTGTAAATAAAGCGAATCGTCTGAAATTCATCATAATTTCGACCAAACCGCGGGCGCTACGTAAGTTGCAGCTTGGGGGCGGCACTCGTTTTTCGGAAAATTATGAACATTTTTTTGTTTTTAACGCGTCTATTATTTTTTTTCATGTTTTATTGAAGATGAAAGCAAAATGAAGCGTGAGTTCTAAAAAAGGGAAATTCAAGGTGGGACTTCTGCATGGTACGTTTTTTGAAAATAATTATTATCCGCAATCAATGTACGCGAAATTGCAGAAATAGCATTATACCTGACGAAACAACCCAAAAGAAATTCTACCCGATAGCTCATTTCTAAAAAAATGCTACATCCGAATGTAACGTGTTACTTTTCTATTTTGCTCATAAAAATGGTTAAAAATAAAAACTATGCTGCTCCGAAAAAAAAACTGAAACACAACCTTGCGGTTTTGGATGATCGGCGGACTCTTTTATACCACTAAATCTTCATTTTGCAGACGCGAATGCTCCATTTTTTCCTTCAAATCTTCAGACTCACATAGATAAACGGCCAAACAAGAATGCACGGCATGATGCAGTAACGGAGTACGAAGGCAATGAAATTAATAATCCGAACATATACTGTGACAATACTCATCAAGCTCTTCTTAACGCTTGCTCTCAAGTTAGCAGTGGTATCATCTGCAGCATTAGGCTTGCCATCATCGGACGATTGATATTCTGCACGGATCTCTTTGGCTTTTTTGATTTCTTCAATTACCGGATTCACTTTTTGCATAGCCCATTTGGCAGCTTCTATGTGCACATAGAATATTTTCTTTATAGCATATTCAATTGCTTGAAAGTACCCTGCGTAGAATGGCACCGCTGCTCCCTTGACACCTTTTCCAATTATAGTCGGCAAAGAGCACACTTCTGTCGAGAAGCTTCTCGCCTGATGGCATATCTGAACATCAAGAATGACTGAAGAAGCAACTTTAATACCACTACACCTTTGCAGTTTTTTGAATCATATCGCAGGCGTCTCCATGGGATCCAAAAAACCTTGCTTTATTTTTACAAATCAAATAAGCATCGTCAAAAATGTTAAGGCATTTCGTATATGGCGTCTGCAATATATTCCGGCACTGGTTTGAAAGATTAGAAATCACTTGAAAGTGCCGTCGCATTATGTCCACAAATCTGAATTTCTTTCAATTACAATAACCATTGAAGTTCTGTAAACGACTGCCCGCACTTTGTCATTTTCTCATCCAAAACTAATAGCATAGTTCTGACTTTGTTCATTGGACCAGCCACATTCTGAAGCAGTGCACGGAAGCGAGAAACAAGCATTGCTCCCTTATCCATCACGTTTCCCTCCACATCATTTTTTGAGCTCATTACATCAATTTGGACACAAGCCACGCCGGACGCAACTTGATGAATGTTCCCTATCACATTCATTGCCGGACCCTACAAATAGTGTTTTTTGAAGATGCAAGAAATTGGAACCTCAAAAGCCATCGTCACCAGAAGAATGAGAATGATGTTCTTGACTTTTGTCGTTATCATAACATGCGTGGAAATCATAAAATACGACATCATCTGATAAAGTTGTTGTTGTAGTTTTCACAAAGACTCTCAGTCAAATTGGCTCACTTTAGGAAATATCAATGTGAAAATGAGAAACACATGAATAATTGTGGAAATCGCTGTGCCGATGCTGAAAATGCAAGGTTGCAAGACTTGAGAACACGTCTCTGGCAGCGATCTCTCACAATTCTGGGTATTGTGAATATTTGAACGAGAGCAACAGATACATAATAACTCCAAATGCTTCAATCATCAAAATATTCCTAAACAGTATGGCGATTGAATTTAATCTGAAAATTTCCAGCTTTAAAACCGAAGGAAATACGACTCTATGAAATAACCTTGTACCGTCTTTAAACAACTGATCATAAGCTCCTTCACCTTTTATCGTTTTCCACGGGGGATAGAATACGGATAGCCATTTCTTTACATGCTCCGATTTTTTCAAGATTCTATTTTGACCCGATCTTACTCTGAAGCAATCGATTTGGATCGTTCGCTCATATTAATTTTTTTATTAACCTTCTGATATTATTAGTGACGAATTGAAATTTGCTCACCGCATTCTGAGCCCGACGCTTCTCGAACCATAAACCAACCAAGCCCATTTATCACGTTATTATTGTTTGAAAAGTTGAAATGAATTTATTTTGACGAGAAATAAGGAAATTGGCCTGCCAAGAAAGATCATTCACGTCAAACATTGTTCGTTCACACCTTTTGTAATGGCAAATAAATGAGAGTATGTTAACCAGGCTTGTAACTCCCGGTTACATGGGTTGTTCCCAAATCGGTACATAAATTTTTTTAGAAAGAACACTCAAAAAAAAAAAGGCAAAAATAAAGATATCGAAGAGTTCTATAAAGTTATTCTCCGATGACAGCTACCAAGGAATCCAAATTTGCAATAGGATACATAAGATAACGTTATATTACTTTCATTATTATTCGATTTTTTTTAAATGAAAAAAACACTTACGGGCCGGGGTCTGACTCGGAAGTCCGTCGTTAAAAGCTGGATTAACACTCATACTTTTATGAAATTCTAACAAGGGAACTGTTTTTAGATAACGTTTGAGAATTTTATGAAAATTGGTACGCAGACACTTTCGAGCATGCTGAAAACCATGGCAAACTTTGTTTTTGCCTAAAACTCTCCAGAAGCTGAATATTCGCATCTGAAGTTTCATCTGAATTTTCATCGCCTCTGAAGTTTTCCCCCCATCCCGGGACCTCACTCTTCTCTATGCTTCCATATCATCCATTTCTGGAAGCAGCGGTGGTGTAGTGGCAGTGGGATGGTTTGGAACCCTGGTTGTCCCAAGTTCGAGCCCTACTATGGTAAATTTTTTTTGTTTCTTGTAATTTCATTTTCTAGAGGTCTCCAGAGCACATTGGTCTCGAATGGAACTTGCAGAATGCCGAAAAAGAGTATATGAGTTGTGTTTAATTGTTTTTTGATCTCAAAGACTTCTACTCTAAACTTTAGAAAATAACAGAAATTTTCGGCTTGGAGGCTTGGAGGCTTGACGGCGTCAATTGCTGCCGTGTCTTTCCAAGTGCTCCAGGAGTCGACGATCAAAAGAATATCGTTGGGCATAGACGAATCGAAAACCACTATTTCGAAGAAAGTCACCATGTTGTTTTTAGTCATGATGTGACTGGAATGGCATGTGACTTCCAGATTTGATGCTTTAAAAAGACCTTTCTTGGGAAATCGGCCTTTGGGTTCTTTCAAATTAATGAATAATTTGGAGTGCATTTTTCCGGATGCGTTGATCAAGGGAAGTACTGTGTATGAATGTGTAGTTGAAGAGACACTTCCAACAACACAGTGAACATCTTTGGATTCGGTAAATGTAAGAGTCCGAGCTGTGTTCATTCCGAGCTGGAAGCCAGTCTGATCAGCATTGTAAATGTTGGATGGGTGGTACAAAGGGAAGTGTTGGTTGGCAGAATCCACGAAATCCTTGGAATCCTTCTCAATCTGATCGCGAGTCTTGTGTCGAACGGTAGACACAAATTTCGTGATTTTCCTGGAGGAAATTCCGAACCTTTTCTTCCATCCAGCCAGCCAACTATCCGATCCGACAAAGTTTCCAATGCAAATGTTGTTCTTCCTTATGATGTCAGCAATAAGATAGCGTAGAACGTTTTCATGTAGGATTTTCATGGTGACTTTCTTCGAGAAAGTGGTTTTCGATTCGTCTATGCCCAAAGATATTCTTTTGATCGTCGACTCCTGGAGCACTTGGAAAGACACGGCAGCAATTGACGCCGTCAAGCCTCCAAGCCTCCAAACCATCCTCCAAGCCGAAAATTTCTGTTGTTTTCTAAAGTTTAGAGTAGAAGCCTTTGAGATCAAAAAACAATTAAACACAACTCATATACCCTTTTTCGGCATTCTGCAAGTTCCATTCGAGACCAATGTGCTCTGGAGACCTCTAGAAAATGAAATTACAAGAAACAAAAAAGATTTACCATAGTAGGGTTCGAACTTGGGACCACCAGGGTTCCAAACCATCCCACTGCCACTACACCACCACTGCTTCCAGAAATGGATGATATGGAAGCATAGAGAAGAGTGAGGTCCCGGGATGGGGGGAAAACTTCAGATGCTATGAAAATTCAGATGAAACTTCAGATGCGAATATTCAGCTTCTGGAGAGTTTTAGGCAAAAACAAAGTTTGTCATGGTTTTCAGCATGCTCGAAAGTGTCTGTGTACCAATTTTCATAAAATTCTCAAACGTTATCTAAAAACAGTTCCCTTGTAAGAGTTCTGAAGGAAAAACTCAGTAAAACCCTACAAGTCTTAGTTAACATTTTTCATAAACTTGTGGTAACGTTGTGCTTGACTTGTGGAATTTTCCTGAGCATGTGATGTGAATGAAGCTCCATAACAGCATAACCGATATTATCCATCCGCGAGTACGTGATTTTTCGTTTAAAGGCGCTGTTTGGGTCTCGTTAGGGGATAGCGCGTTTTAACGCGCTAATATAAAAATTGTAAGAAAGCGCACACACCGCGTTTGTGATTTCTTTTCGAAAGTTGAAGCGAATATTGGTGTTAATTTAAAAAAAAACATGATTTTCGAAGCAAAATATGGAAAAAATTCCAATATTCGCTTCAATTTTCGAAAAGAAATCACAAACGCAGTGTGTGCGCTTTCTTACAATTTTTATATTAGCGCGTTAAAACGCGCTATCCCCTAACGAGACCCAAACAGCGCCTTTAAACGAAAAATCACGTACTCGCGGATGGATAATTAACAGCTACCAAGTAATTAAAATTTTGAATAGGATTCATTAGGTAGCCGCACTGACGAGATATGCCTGAAATCCGTTTCCGGCTAATTAACTGCTTGTTATCCGTTGCCAAATTGTTCAATTTACAATTTTATTATGAAACAACTTTTTTGAACAGAAATCTTCAATTTGAAAAATACTGTGCCCGTTTCTATCTGGGTTGCAAGTATCAGGAAGCATCTGGAAGTTTTGAAAAGAATGTAGCTCAAATCTCGAATTACCATTTTGGTTCAAGTAATGCGTAAAAGTTTGAAGATTGAAAATCTGACTAAAAATATCTGAAAAGTTTCAAAGCTGTTTGAGCCACTTTAGCCATTCTTGCACAACTATTTATTTTTTCTGGTTTCCAGTTGTGAGTAATCATATAAGAACTGTTTCAATAGAGGGGACGTCTTCAACAAATTTTTGAAAAATTTTGAATGTTCACAAGTCTTGGCCAAGTTTCGAACAAATCTGTTCAAAACTTTGAATGTTCACAAGTCTTGGCCAAGTTTCCAACAAATCTGTGCCAAACTTAGAATGTTCACAAATCATTCTGTGACTCGTTTCGAAGTTTCGAACAAATCTGTGCAAAAGTTTGAATGTTCACAAGTCTTGGCCAAGTTTCCAACAAATCTGTGCCAAATTTTTGATGGTCCACGGGTAGAACAAATCTCGATGGGACTCAATCTTTAATTCTCAATTCTTTTCGCTTCAGATTGTTGAAAAAAACGAGTTTCTTGTAGTGGTTATCATATCACAATGCTACTCATCCTTGCCTCCCATTTCCTTGATTCGATTTGGGTCAATCCGCAATAAAAACACCTATTGAATACCTCCATTCGTTTCATAACGTGTACACTTAGACATCTGCAATAAAACCGATGGGTGTGGTGACGGTAATGATGTTCTTCCATTAGTCCTACTCCTCAGTTCAATTGCATTTTTTTATTTTGTGAAGAATTTCAGACTTCTTGACAGGAATTCTATAGAAATGTATGTGACTGGCTTCCGTTGCGCGTTTCTTTTTCTTCTCTTTTGTTTCTCCAAAATTGCAGCTTTTTTCCATCTTCTGCCAAGATACGACGAATGAAAAAGGAATACAAAAAAAAAGAAAACAAATGCTGGTGCGTTTTGCTTCCGATTGTTCATCACCTCCATCTATACAGTACATTCCCCATATATATATGGAGAGAAGTGAAACAGAAAATCAAAAAAAAAAGAATATCGCCTCTCTTGTACATACATATTGTTCCACGAGAGACGCACAATAGGATATATTTGACGGTGTGTGAAACCCGACATCGTTGTGGCGCGGTTACCCATGATGATTTTCAACCGACTTTCGTCCCAATGATGACTGGTTTTCGGTCTATAGGCATTTTTTACTCTCTTCAAATCGGAACCGAAGTCTCACATTGTGTTCGGTTTCCTGCCGTTGACCCCATCTTAGATTAACTTTTCTTTGCATTGTCTTCACTTCTCATTTGATTTTAACTGATTCGATTTTGTTGCATTTGCAAAATTGTAAGACGTTGTGATTTCAGATTACATCCATTTCCTCGAATTCAATTTTTTGTTTGTTGAAAAGCGATAATACCCAATGCTCAATTATTGTCAATCACTTTAAAGGAGTGCTCTTCAAATATTATTTTTGAATATTTCTTTTTCGGCAATCTTCGGCATATACTATTCCAAAACTTTGTCATATCAGATGTTTGGTTGTAACATACTTTTTTCAGCTATAGTCTTGGGAAAAAAGTCACAGAAAATGTTTTCATTGAAATTTCCTAGTGACATTTTGAAAAACAATTGCTTAAAACAAGATGGGCCATTGTTTGGCGCTCTTATAGTGAACAAGAAATGAATGACGCTGAAAAAGTAGGGGAGCTACCAGGAAAAAGATACTGAGAAAGATCAGGGTTCTCTGATGTATCACTTAACGATTAGTTCTACCCGCCCATATAGTCATCGATGTCGCTTTTTTTTTTTGCCATTGTATTTCAGCCCTTCGTGCGTTTATATACCGTTCTTGTCAGCAGAGCAGTTTTCATGTAATAATCACCCGGCTTCACTCCGTTTCGGTAATACCTTGTGTAGCGCTGAGTACTGTAGGGAGGATTCCGGTAGATACCAAAGTAAAGCACAGCACTTTTTTAATGTCGCGTTGTATTACACAATGTTTTAAAATATGCAAAAAGTATTGGAAGCACCACTAATCAGCTAATATTAAAAAGAAATAATATAGTATAGAAAATATGGGTCATTTAACTTTTTATTTTTCTAATAATTTTATGTTCTCTAATAATTAATAATATTGTTGTTTTTTTTTTGAAAATCGGAACCAGTCGATTTAAATGAAATACATGA
Source organism: Caenorhabditis inopinata (assembly GCA_003052745.1). Classification (NCBI taxonomy): domain Eukaryota; kingdom Metazoa; phylum Nematoda; class Chromadorea; order Rhabditida; family Rhabditidae; genus Caenorhabditis; species Caenorhabditis inopinata. The sequence continues at coordinate 8,200,426 of AP018155.1, read as the reverse complement.
AAAACAATGAAAATAACAGAAATAATGAAAGTCCAGTGCCGAGCAGTAAGATACAAAAATAGGGGTTTTTTTTGAAATTGTTCCAAAATTTGTTTTTTAGAATCTCCTGCGGTTGTGGTTTTAGATTACATCAAATTTCTCGAATACAATTTTTCACTTTTGCAGCGCTGAGCACGTAGGGAGGATCCCGGTAGGTATCATAATACAACACAGCACTTTTTTAAATGCTGTATTACACAATATCTACTGATTATTAAGCGAATAGTTCCGTTTGTGTTTCCGTAGCTCTGTCCAAGATTTATTTTTTGAATAACCCAAAAGAACGTAGTCCTCCTACTTTAATATGCGGCATGGAGTCATGACCATTCTGGCGCTTCGCAACCATATATTTAGGAGGTCGCAGGCAGAGAAGGGCGGAATTCCGGATTCCGCCGTTTTTTTCATTTCGTCTTCCGGATTCAAGATTCCGTGAAAAAAGTTTTTTTTTTCCATTTTCCGTTTCCCGGATTCCGAGTTGCCAAAATCCAATTCCGCACTACTCTGGTCGCAGGGTACTTGGGATACTGTAGAATTATTCACACAACAACAATATTAACATTCAAAATTTTACTGATATAGCAATCTGGATGTTCATTTATGCAAAACTACAACTTTAATAGACATTTCCTTCCAAAGTTTTTACAACATTCCAGAATGCTCCAGAAAGTTCTAGAACAGTGGCGTAACTATTATCAAGTGTTTTATACATTTTAAAAGGCGCCATTTTAAATACTGCTAATTCCGCTCAGACTTTTATGTTTCTTTTGAAAATTGCGATTAGTCAATGATTAAATTAATTGTAAAATTTAGAGCAAACATCCGGTGCTGTGCATTGAAAAATACGCAAAAAGAGTGTTTCAGTAGGATTAGTAGACGATCTGAATTGTTCCAAATCTCCTTTTCTTGAATCTGCGCACTTCTAACTACATTTTCATAGATGACTTCCTTTTCCTGCTGTCTTTGACAAGACTGTTGTAGACAAATTAAGTGAAAGCGCCCAAATTTCACAAGTTTTGTACTAATATGCTTACACTTTCAGCACTTCAGCACCGTTCACTTCAGCTCAATGAGCTATAACCGTTTTTCATGAGCCCGCATAAAACGGTTATCATTTATGAAATGCACATTGAGGCGCGAAACTTTCACACAAAAAAATGCCAAAAATTTCGATTCGTCTTCTACTAGCTCGTTGACACTATTTCCATGCTGAGAGAGTCACTATTTCAGATTTTTCGGTACTGTACGTGGAGCTTTTGGAAATTTATCGAAGGGCATTTTGCGCACGGCTTCGATGCATAGTTACAGAGGCACATGTGCTTAATATTTTCTGAATAGGTATGATCACAGGTACCTCTGTAGGTACATTAAGCCAAAACGCATAAGTTGCTACTCGTCTTGTTCCTTGCCGGCTTTCATAGCGTTTTGAATTGAAACTATAGCTCAAAAATGTTCTCTACGGCTCTAGCAGCGATTTTCTAGTTAAGACAAAAGTAATTTCTTCTGGAAATTCTAGAAAAATGATATAAAGCGGGCAGTATCCAATAGTCAACTTGGTTCGCAGTACTTCTTTTGGACTATTTTCCTCTCGATCGTAGTGAACATTCCCGTTTCATTAGCCTTTTCCACTCACTTCCCCTTGTACTTTTTATCGTTTTTCGAGTGTCGTTTTCTGCTTCTCATTGTGTTATTCGTCCACGCCGCATGTATGTATGTCGATTTCTGCAACCTGTTTCCTTGTCTTAAACGATTTGAACAAGTCTCCATTTCTTACTCTTTTGTCGGTCACCTGCAAATTTTTTAGAAATTGTCGCGGCCCAATGTAATGGAATTTTTGTATTGTTTTTTCTTGTAAACATGCTTCAATTATCTGAAAATCAAATAAAACATGGGTTGGGCAGAAACAAAAAAACGAAGAAAAATCAACAGACAAACATATACTCAATAGTTTTCTTGTGCTGAGTTTGCCGAAAAAAAGCTCTGTTTTTAGTTGTCGGTGCGTGTTCTCTGAAAATCGTGTGACCAGTTTTCCGCTGTGTTCTTTCACTCAACGGATATTCAACGTCATTACATTCCCACCGTTCTGTTGTACGCGCTTTCAAGCTTAAATACCATTATTTTGTTCCTTTTTTCGTATTCAATATGTGGATTTAACTTTTATTTTGAATTTTGAACATTTGCTTCATTAAAAATCGTTTACCTGCTCTATTTCTATGGAATCTTACTAATTTTTCACTTTATTAGTTGAAAACTGACTAGGTTGGACTCTGCCGGTAATTCGGAAACGAAGCAGACTAAATAGATTCTTTTAAATTGTTTTCCGTGTGGAGAAAACTGTCTGAAACACTTGACAGCGAATAGAAATGTCCCGGAACATGAAAAATTTTCACTCTATTTTGCCTATTATCAATAATCCGCTTTACTACAATAACATTATATTAAACCAGCCGTGTCCGGTCATTTCTCTGTGTATTTGTTTGGTTTTTCTATTGACATCATCATCTGATCAGTTTCTAATCCTAAGAAAGCGAGCGACCTCATCCGTGCGCAATGAGAAATCAAACACCGTACTGTGGCGATGCGACAAACGTTCTTCGGATAGGTGTGACAATCTAATCCGCTGAAAAAAGAGATAATGAGAAAACGACGTAAACGGTATCATTGCTAATCATAATGGGTGGAGTGTGTGTGGCAGGTGCTGATAGCCTTGTGCCGCGCACTTTCCTTCCGTTTATTCATTCTTGTCGTCCTGTCATCTGTGTCTATTCTCTCCTGACATCAATCCCGATCCCGCTATTTATATTCATTTCACTTTACCCTTGAAATTCATCGTTGTAATCATGATGATCGCAGCTCCGACATCATCGTCTGAAAGCGTCGAAGACGGTGGCAACTTCTCAGCCGATCCGAATTTGCAAACAGTAAACTCCGATGACGAGCAGCTCGACTATACTCCTTTTCTGAGCCATCAGCTGTCTGAAAATCAGGAATCGTTTTCTGAGGTCAGCACTGTTTCAAACAATAGTCTTTCTTTTTTTTTTTTTTAATCAAAAGAAATTTAAAAAAAAACCAAAAAGTCCTGCCTTATTTTAGAAGTTTCTGCGCAACATTCTGACACACGATTATCAGAACCTGATGCCACGTCGAAGAGAGAAATTTGTCGAAATCATAAAAACAGTTACCGTCACAGAGGTTTGTTATTCTTTGTTGTCCTCCCCCCCCCCACTTTTTTTTTCAAATAATAATCGATTAGTTTTCGTGATCAGTGGCATTTCTTATTCCCGTTTACTTCCTCTCATCTGCAACCAAACTCTTCTTTTTCTTCTTCGTCTTCTCATCGCCACCAACTTTCCCCATCTATGAATTTTGCTTTCCTTTCCCATTTTTCATTTGACGTCGCGGCGTTTGATTAACACCTGAACAAAACCAAATTCCGCACGTTTATTACAGTTCTGTAATCTTGATATGCGTCTGCACTATCTCCGAAACCATTGAAGAACCGACTAGTGAACTTCCCCCAGAATATGCGCAAACACTCTCTTTCTCTGTGTTTCTCAGTTGTATACAGTTTCACATTTAGAATAGAAACCAGGTTACAGAGTACGCATGAAGTAAGGTGACGCTTTTGAATCATGTTCCACGAGCTGTAATTTTTATGAAAACTAAAGAAGCCTCATGGGAATTTACCGAAAGTTTATTGATATCCATAATTCAAATTGGTAATTCTCCAGACCTCCAGAACATATCTTCCGGTCCTCCGGTATCTTCACGGCGAATTTTGAGTTTCTCCTTCAAAATGAAATAAATGGCAGTATGGTAGAGGAAGTTGTAGCGCAACGCATTTCATTTTGGCACAGTGCTTAGTGTTTTGTTAGCTAGAGAATAGGCATCGGTGCCAAAGTAACCCAGACTCTGACACACATTTTTTGAGCACTTCTCTCTAATTTTATATGTTCTTTTTATGTTTTAGGTGCCTTATTGATTCATTAGAATCAAGAAGTGGATATTTTGATTCGATCTATAGAATCGAATAGAGTGGAAGTGAAAATAATATGTTTTTTCATGGAACATATTTTTAGATATGATAAAGAAATTTCGGCATATTTTCCAATCGATGGGCGGATATTTCGCTGTTAAAATGCTTTTCCTAGTTTTTAAAAATCTATAGATTAACGTAAATTACAAGACTGTAGATCCATCCACCACTGGGTTTCCCCCACATTCTTGTTTGACGCGCGGAACACCCCAGATTTCCATTCTGAATACCAACCAGCAAAGGATCTCAATTTGCTACCACACTTTCCGGAAGGAATTGTGAAACCCATCGCACGGTTTTCATTACGGCAGATTCATAAATAACTACGGAATAACCTTATAAAAATGATGAAAATTGGTAGAAAATTTGTGAAGAGAGCAGCTTTTGTAATAAAAATTATGTAAAAAGCTAATCATATTATAAAACTTTAGTGGTTAATTGGTTACTTGAAAGCTCTGCCACCAATGTTTTCCGATTTTTAGATAGTGAACGGAGCATCAGACAAACATCCGTCATCGTGTGAAGTAAAGGTGACAAACGTCTCGCCGGCTGGTCCACATCCAGTAAATGTTTCCATAAAACATTTGCATGAGAATTGGCATTCTTGTGAAGAATTGGACAAGCCAGACGACGGAAAACACTTGGGAAAAGGGACCATTATTCGTATCGAGGAAGCACATAAGCCTCTCAATTGCAATCAAAAGAAACAGCAAGCACAGAATACTAAATTTGAATACGAAGACGTAGTTAACACAAAGGTTTGGTGGGGGATTTCTAAACTTTGATTAGTGGTAGATTTTCAGATGGAGAGCTCAACGAAATGCCGACGTCCATCCTCCTCTAGCAGCACTTTATTTAATAGATCCAGCGACAACATCGTAGATTTAGAATTTAGGCATCCAATATTGGTTGAAACATCGGAAAATATCGAACAAAAATCAAAAGAGGCCAACGGCACTAGGCGACGTTTTGCGGATTTGAGGAAAAAAGTTTCGACAACAACGAAAACTTCAGTCACCGAAACAGAGAAAGTGACGACTACAAGACGAAGTAGCAGTGCTCACACCACATCTTCCAAAAGGTGTAACCATATAGACATAGCTTTCCAAAAATTTTAAATTGTTTTTCTAAAACTCTATTTTTCAGAAGCTATTCAAAACCGGAAGTTCGCACACTTTACTATCGGAAATTTGTCGATGAAGAAGAAAAAGAAGGACATGATGATTCAAGTGATTCTGGAAGTGTTATCATTCGTAAGGATTCTGTTACTAGACGTTCCCACTCAGCAGATCATCTACAACATTCTCCACCAGCAATGTCACCAATTGCGCCTCCGAGAAAGCGGCTAGGAAGAGAAGAGTCATTGCATTACTACAGAGATGATGAAGAAGTTATTAGAGAACAGATTGAAACTGAGAAGACCAGAAAAGTAACTGTTCAATCTCCAGAGCCGGGAAACACGTCAATTTCTATGAATGACGCATACGATGATAGAAATTTGACAGCTGGAATAACTTCAATTTCAATGAATGATACCTGTACAGACACCTCCTATGAATCGAGATTCTCAACTATTCCTAGAGCACGCAGCTCCTCTCACGTCAATCACATCCACATTAACGTCATTGGTCCAACTAGGACACCGGAATCGGAAAGACAGCATCCAGTAGTCGGAAGAGCAGGAGATGATGTAACAATGGATATCGTGATTGAACGAAAACGGTCTGCATCGGCGTCTCGAAAAAGCTCTCATGCAAAAGCAGAAGGTGCTCCTCCGAAACCTCCGCGAAGGTCGAAATATGAAGAGCATATAAGAATTGGAGAACCAATTGCAACGTCCACTCCAATGACAACAATTGAAAGAAAGCAGACAAGGGAGGAGAGAATTTCAACTGAAAGTGGTCAATCTAGCCGAAAGAGTACTCGAAGCGCACGTCCTCCAGATATTAGTATAACTGAATGTGAAACGCTCTTCCTAGAAACACGTTCTCCAGCAAGGACTCCAGCTACTCCAATCGTCGTTATCAATCAGACTCCATCATCTCGCAGAAGTTCACAAGACATACTTGGGGATTCGGGGCCACGGCGTCGGAAGAGCACGGTGACCGATATTGATTGGTATGCCGCTTTCAATATGAAGGTATGTTGTCGTTCAGAAATCGGATCAAAACGGGATTATTGACGCAATCGTTCACCTGTTCGTCTTTCACTTTAAAAAGCGTTTGATTTTATTTTTTTGTTTCACTTTCTATTCTATTCTATGACTGTTCGTTATGTTCGATATCTCAAAAATAGTAAAAATATTTAAGAAAAAGAAGAAAAAGAACGTGAGTTAAAAATGCTTCCCGCGCAATAGGAAATGTTAAAAAGTTCAGCGTCTTTGCAGGATCCATCGTCTCCTACAAAGATAGCTCGTCCCTCATTTACCACCCATAGCGATGACAGAAAGCATTCGAGAGATACGAGACGAAGGGCATCTGATTCCTCGATGATTGGCCTCCCAACAGCTGACATAGATCTGAATCAGATTTTCGCATGCACAGTTCCACCTGAAATAAAAAAAGATGAGAAGTGCCAATGCAATGCTTGCCGACTAATTCGCATGTCCGAAACCGAGAGAGCTCTACGGATCGAGAGAGCCAGTCGTGCTAGACAGAGCCGATCGTTCACTAGAACTAGAGAATACGTGAGTGATCTACCAATACAAAAACAATTTTAAATCCCGGGAGAAGTGTGTACTGTTATTATTAGGTTAATCCTTGCTAAAACCATTGTCAAAACCACAGTGCTGAAAAAAAAATACTTGGATGAGTGAGAGTGATAACTAGCTGAAAACCCCTTGAAGAATAAAGTGTCTTTCTATTTTTATTGTATATTCTTGTTAGAGCATTTTTAAGGAATTTCTTCTGAAAATGTGGAAAAACTAAGAAAAAATTGTATTAGAGTGATTGGTATATTGTAAACTTTTAATTTATTTCTCAAAGCTTTTGTTATACTTGTAAGTCGGGCCAAAATGGGCCTACGCACGGCCTCGGTCCATAACTTTTTGAGCTTAAATTAAGTGCCCAAAATGTTCGCTTATTTTTGATTTTTTTTTAAATAAAATCACAAATAAAAACCAATTTTAATGGAATAAAAAAGAAGAAGAGAAGCCCCTCCCTCGCAACCATTTTAGTGAATACAAGTACAGCTACACTCACTGGGAGCAGTTCTTAGAAGAGCCCGTCCAATGATCCTTTAATATACTTCAATTTTCATAGATTTATTTCAATTTTGAGCAAAATTACGGTAAATGCGCACTTTGGGTACCAAGAAATGTTCATTATCTCATTGAAAATACATAGGAATACATACACGTGTCTTGCTCCGCTCATATCCGCTCAAACACCGATATCGAGGAAAATAAATACGACAATGTTAACAGTCAAATTAGTGTCGCTATTAGATTTTAAGAAGTGCCTAATGGAGGAGCAAAGGTCACTCTCAAATGTCCTGTCCCGTTATAATTTCAACTACATTTCCGTACAAGTAAAGCTATTTTCGGTAACACTTTTCATTAAACCACGTTGCAATATTCAAAATGCTCTTCATTCTTTGTTAATTCTGGACCTATTTGATTTTTTTCGAAGGTTGAACTGGGTCAGTCATGCTGATCCGGGTTTATGACTGGTGTGCTATACGCGAGTGGCTTATTTGAAATTTGATTTTTGGGAAAATGAGTTTGCTTCTTCTCTTGACAACCCTTTTTAGTATATAATTCGTAGTAAGGCTTTTCAAAAATTTAACTTTCCGGTAAATTTTGTTAATGTAAAATGTAATACACGAAATGTTGAACTCGGAAAAAGTGGATGTATTCAATTATTTCAGGAAACTCGCTCAAGCACTCTTCCATCCAGACATCGAACTTCTCCAGTGAACATAGAGCTTGAGGACATTTTCAACCCGAAACCACCTTTCTCTTCGCCTGTCAGCACAAAACCTCCGACACCAGCAAGAGGTAGCCGACATTCTCCTTTTTCCCCAGTTGCACCTTCGCAATCATCCTTTGCTGATGAGCCATCGTCCGGTGATTTTGCCAGCGCCTCCATCGATCGAATCCAGGTGACACCAGTGACTACCACTCTTCCCACTAACTCGAAGGGGTCTGGTCCTCAGTTAAGTGAAAACCCTCGCAATCAGTTGTTTGCATCATCTGACGATTGGGTTAGTCAGATGATGCATGATGCTAATGAATGGGAAAATAGAGTATCTAATCGAAATTCTTCAATAGTTTCAACAACGTCTTCAACGACTAGAAAAGTTTCGGTGGCTAGAAGGATTAGTGTAGATGAACTTAAAACCCCGGAGAAAAAAATGCCCCGAGAACCTGTTCCTCTTCCACCTTCCGATGCCAGTATCGACGAAATTTTTACTGCTTTAGCACCAAAAAAAGATAGTTGTGTAACTGATAGCGAAAGGAAGACATTCATTGTGACCCGTAAGCTGCGAGCACAAGACGTGGATGTCATTGACTTTGAGAAAGACCACCAAGCTCCTGTTGTTCCGCCCAGACGATCGACACAAGAAAGTGGCGCAGATAACTTGGGATCTTCAGAAGTCACAATTACTTTGAATTTGAAAGAAAAAGAGATCAGCATTGAGGAGAAGAAAGACAAAAGCTCGATTTTCGAAACTGTTGATGAATCCAATGATTCCTTAAACGATACACACAATGTTCCACGAGACAGTGTCTTTACTGAAAAACCGCTCAATAATGAAGTGACATCCTCCACGGTTTCTGTGCCAATTTTGCCATCAGAACCAATCAAAAATAGATTGGAATATAATACTGAATCACAAAAGCAGGAGCAAGAGACGATCACATCAGCTGTTAGCATAGATTTGGAAAAAGTGTTCGTTCAGGGATCATCTGGCAGAATCACGACTAATGAACCTGATGAAAAGAAAAGACGAGGAATCGCCGAGTTCGAGAAATCAAAAAAAGAAAAAGAAGCTCAAAAAATTGGTCAGAATGTGAGCTCTCATTCAAAACACATCATCGTTGATGAAACGGATATCTCTATGGATGAGGTTTTCAATGAGCTTAAAGAAAAGGAGCCACGAAGTTCTTCAGCAGGATCTCGGAAATTACTTAACTCGGAGGAAAAGAATGTCGAAGTGTCCATTCCTTACGAATCTCTGGTTGAAACATCAACTTCTTCAATTGCAATGAAACCAGCGGAAAATACCGAAGACGTGACGGTGTCCGTAACCAGCAAAGACATAAGGGAAAATGAATTACCAAAAGCCAGCATTGATTTGAATGAAGTGTTTGCTACCGGAGCAATAGAAGACACAAGACGTGACGACAGCGATGAGAAGATTCGGAAGGGAATCGCCGAGTTTGAGAAATCAAAACAAGAAAAAGAAGCTCAGAAGATAGGTCAGAATGTGAGTTCTCGTTCGGCGCACATCATCGTTGATGAATCGGATATCTCTATGGATGAGGTTTTCAATGAGCCTAAAAAACAGGAGCCTCGCCGTTTCTTAGCCGGAACTGAAGAAAGTAACACAAGTGATCAGAAATCAACGGAATTCTCCTTCGGTGGTGTCATCTCTGATAAAGCCACAGAAGACGAGAAAGAAAGGGATCGAAGAAAAATGAATGAATTCAAGAAAACCTCGGATGAGGAGGAAAACCAAGAATCACAAGAAACGAACGTCAGCATTGTTTCTTCGAGTGAAATCTTCAACTCGGAGGAAAAGAAAGTCGAAGTGTCCATTCCTTACGAATCTCTGGTTGAAACATCTACCTCGTCAATTGCAATGAAACCAGCTGAAAATAGCGAAGACGCGACGCTGTCCGTAACTAACAAAGACATAAAGGAAAATGAAATACCAGCAGCCAGCATTGATTTGAATGAAGTGTTTGCTACTGGAGCAATAGAAGACACAAGACGTGACGACAGCGATGAGAAGATTCGGAAAGGAATCGCCGAGTTCGAGAAATCAAAACAAGAAAAAGAAGCTCAGAAGATAGGTCAGAATGTGAGTTCTCATTCAAAACACATCATCGTTGATGAATCGGATATCTCTATGGATGAGGTTTTCAATGAGCTTAAAGACAAGGAGGCTCGACGTTGCTTAGCCGGAACTGAAGAAAGTAACATAAGTGATCAGAAATCAACGGAATCCTCCCTTGGCAGTGTCATCGCTGATAAAGCTGTTGTAGCAGAATACCAGGAAAATGCTGGAACAGAAACAGAAGCCGAGAAAGAAAAGGATCGAAGAAGAATAAATGAATTCAAGAAAACATCGGATGAGGAGAAACACCAAGAATCACAAGAAACGAACGCCAGTATTGTTTCTTTGAGTGAAATCTTTAACTCGGAGGAAAAGAAAGTCGTTCCTTATGAATCTCTGATTGAAACATCTACCTCCTCGATTGCAATGAAACCAGCTCAATATACCGAAGAGGCGACGGTGTCCGTAACCAGCAAAGACATAAGAGAAAATGAATTACCAGCAGCCAGCATTGATTTGAATGAAGTGTTTGCTACTGGAGCAATAGAAGACACAAGACGTGACGACAGCGATGAGAAGATTCGGAAAGGAATCGCCGAGTTCGAGAAATCAAAACAAGAAAAAGAAGCTCAGAAGATAGGTCAGAATGTGAGTTCTCGTTCGGCGCACATCATCGTTGATGAATCGGATATCTCTATGGATGAGGTTTTCAATGAAGGGGCTCGAAGTTCTTCAGAAGGACCTCGGAGATTACTTAACTCGGAGGAAAAGAAAGTCGAAGTGTCCATTCCTTACGAATCTCCGGTTGAAACATCTACCTCCTCAATTGCAATGAAATCAGCTGAAAATAGCGAAGACGCGACGGTGTCCGTAACAAGCAAAGACATAAAGGAAAATGAAATACCAGCAGCCAGCATTGATTTGAATGAAGTGTTTGCTACCGGAGCAATAGAAGACACAAGACGTGACGACAGCGATGAGAAGATTCGGAAGGGAATCGCCGAGTTCGAGAAATCAAAACAAGAAAAAGAAGCTCAGAAGATCGGTCAGAATGTGAGTTCTCATTCAAAACACATCATCGTTGATGAATCGGATATCTCTATGGATGAGGTTTTCAATGAGCTTAAAGACAAGGAGGCTCGACGTTTCTTAGCCGGAACTGAAGAAAGTAACATAAGTGATCAGAAATCAACGGAATCCTCCTTTGGCAGTGTCATCGCTGATAAAGCTGTTGTAGCAGAATACCAGGAAAATGCTGGAACAGAAACAGAGGCCGAGAAAGAAAGGGATCGAAGGAGAATGAATGAATTAAAGAAAACCTCGAATGAGGAGAAAACCCAAGAATCACAAGAAACGAACGTCAGCATTGTTTCTTCGAGTGAAATCTTCAACTCGGAGGAAAAGAAAATCGAAGTGTCCATTCCTTACGAATCTCCGGTTGAAACATCTACCTCTTCAATTGCAATGAAATCAGCTGAAAATAGCGAAGACGCGACGGTGTCCGTAACCAGCAAAGACATAAGGGAAAATGAAATACCAGCAGCCAGCATTGATTTGAATGAAGTGTTTGCTACCGGAACAATAAATGACACAAGACGTGACGACAGCGATGAGAAGATTCGGAAGGGAATCGCCGAGTTCGAGAAATCAAAACAAGAAAAAGAAGCTCAGAAGATCGGTCAGAATGTGAGTTCTCATTCAAAACACATCATCGTTGATGAATCGGATATCTCTATGGATGAGGTTTTCAATGAGCCTAAAGACAAGGAGCCTCGAAGTTCTTCAGCAGGGCCTGAAGAAAGTAACATAATTGATCAGAAATCAACGGAATCCTCCTTCAGCAGTGTCATCCCTGATAAAGCCACAGAAGACGAGAAAGAAAGGAATCGAAGAAAAATGAATGAATTCAAGAAAACCTCGGATGAGGAGGAAAACCAAGAATCACAAGAAAAGAACGTCAGTATTTCGAATGATTCAATCGTTTCTTTGAGTGAAATCTTCAACTCGGAGGAAAAGAAAATCGAAGTGTCCATTCCTTACGAATCTCCGGTTGAAACATCTACCTCCTCGATTGCAATGAAACCAGCTGAAAATACCGAAGACGCGACGGTGTCCGTAACTAACAAAGACATAAAGGAAAATGAAATACCAGCAGCCAGCATTGATTTGAATGAAGTGTTTGCTACCGGAGCAATAGAAGACACAAGACGTGACGACAGCGATGAGAAGATTCGGAAGGGAATCGCCGAGTTCGAGAAATCAAAACAAGAAAAAGAAGCTCAGAAGATCGGTCAGAATGTGAGTTCTCATTCAAAACACATCATCGTTGATGAATCGGATATCTCTATGGATGAGGTTTTCAATGAGCCTAAAGACAAGGAGCCTCGAAGTTCTTCAGCAGGGCCTGAAGAAAGTAACATAATTGATCAGAAATCAACGGAATCCTCCTTCAGCAGTGTCATCCCTGATAAAGCCACAGAAGACGAGAAAGAAAGGAATCGAAGAAAAATGAATGAATTCAAGAAAACCTCGGATGAGGAGGAAAACCAAGAATCACAAGAAAAGAACGTCAGTATTTCGAATGATTCAATCGTTTCTTTGAGTGAAATCTTCAACTCGGAGGAAAAGAAAATCGAAGTGTCCATTCCTTACGAATCTCCGGTTGAAACATCTACCTCCTCGATTGCAATGAAACCAGCTGAAAATACCGAAGACGCGACGGTGTCCGTAACTAACAAAGACATAAAGGAAAATGAAATACCAGCAGCCAGCATTGATTTGAATGAAGTGTTTGCTACCGGAGCAATAGAAGACACAAGACGTGACGACAGCGATGAGAAGATTCGGAAGGGAATCGCCGAGTTCGAGAAGTCAAAACAAGAAAAAGAAGCTCAGAAGATCGGTCAGAATGTGAGTTCTCATTCAAAACACATCATCGTTGATGAATCGGATATCTCTATGGATGAGGTTTTCAATGAGCCTAAAGACAAGGAGCCTCGAAGTTCTTCAGCAGGGCCTGAAGAAAGTAACATAATTGATCAGAAATCAACGGAATCCTCCTTCAGCAGTGTCATCCCTGATAAAGCCACAGAAGACGAGAAAGAAAGGAATCGAAGAAAAATGAATGAATTCAAGAAAACCTCGGATGAGGAGGAAAACCAAGAATCACAAGAAAAGAACGTCAGTATTTCGAATGATTCAATCGTTTCTTTGAGTGAAATCTTCAACTCGGAGGAAAAGAAAATCGAAGTGTCCATTCCTTACGAATCTCCGGTTGAAACATCTACCTCCTCGATTGCAATGAAACCAGCTGAAAATACCGAAGACGCGACGGTGTCCGTAACTAACAAAGACATAAAGGAAAATGAAATACCAGCAGCCAGCATTGATTTGAATGAAGTGTTTGCTACCGGAGCAATAGAAGACACAAGACGTGACGACAGCGATGAGAAGATTCGGAAGGGAATCGCCGAGTTCGAGAAGTCAAAACAAGAAAAAGAAGCTCAGAAGATCGGTCAGAATGAGATTTCTCATTCAACATCCATTATCAAAGATGAATCGAATGATGAGGGTCGGTGGCAGCACCCCAGTCGCTCCGATGTAGTATTTGTGGTTGAGGAAATTGTAGAAAAAAAAATCAAGAAGACTACAAAAAGGACGGAAACAGAAACTGAAACGTATTCAAGAAAGATTTATAAACCTTTAAGAGAATCCAGCGACGACGACATCTGTCTCACTGGTTCATCTGAGCCAGTAATTTCAACTCAAACCGTTCTGTTGAATGACGGAAGTAATACAGAGAACACAGACCTGATTTCTGCTGCGGATATAAATTTGGATGACATATTTGTGGAAAGCCATTTAGATGAAACAGTGAACAATGACCGTAATACGAAAATTCAGAAGGGAATTTCCGACTTCGAAAGAGCTCTTAAAGAAAAAGAATCGCAGAGATCATTGGTTACTGAATCGTCGCATACCACCAAATCCATACTGGATAGCAGCACAATTTCATTGGACGACGTGTTTGAGAATGCGAGCAATGAAGAGGAGAAACATAGTGCTCCATTTAAAAAAGTAATTTCCACTGCTTCGATTCAGATGACTCCTTCAGAACAGCAAACCATTTCCATTACTGTTGATAAAAAAGAAGCCTTATCTACAAACCAGTTCAATGACCGAGCAGCTCATGAAACTTCCACTATCAATTTGGATGATGTCTTCGTTAAAGGACCAACAGAAAAGTCCAGACATCTTGGTGAAGATGACAAGATCAGACGTGGCATTGCAGAGTTCGAAAGGTCAATGCAAGAGAAAGGCGCAAAAAGATCTGGAGATAATACTCATTCTTCATTTTCTCGCCAAAAGATTTTTGAAGAATCCTATATCTCCCTGGATGAAGTATTTGAAGAATCTCATGACCGCCATGACCCTGTTTCATCGACACACGTCGATAAGTCATTTGAATCAGAAACAGCCAACATCGTGCATGACAACAAAGATGAAAGTGACGTGTTCCCTACTTCTGGAAATATCAAAAGAGAAGGACACGGAAAACCGGAAGATGCACACCCAGAGGCTAAAAAGAACATATCTAGGAAATCATCAATTTCCCTTGAGGAAATATTTAATATTTCTGGAGTTAAGAAGATATCTTCTTCCAACTTTGAAGAAACTACCAGTAAGACTACTCGAACCGAAAAAACAACTGAAACCCATTCCAGAAAGTCAGTTTCTAATTTAGACAATTTATTTGGACCCGCCATTTCTGATTCGGCCATATCTTTTGATTCTCATGATCAATCACCTTTATCTCCTGATCCTCCTCGTATTCATCGAAAAGTGTCACCATTTATAGTCTCTGAAAACTCATTTGAATCAGTGAATTCAAATGATTCTTTGATCAGCCTTGATGATTCTTTCAACAATTCACTTGTGACGTTGCGAAAATCACAACTGGACAAAACAAAGTCGAAAAGGCCTTTGACTTTACCGGTGAACAATTGGATTGATCATTTAGTGGTCACGGCAACAAACGAAGCCACCAAAGAAGCTCCAAAGACTCCAAAGGGAGCCGCACTAGACTATTTCACATCACCAACAAGAATCAGTCAGGAGATAAAATACGAGTGGGTGGCTGACCTAATTGGAGATGACACTGGTAAAAAGTTAGAAGAAGACCGAAAAGAAGAACATCAGTCAGAAGAGAAACATCTCCAAAAGCAAGATAACACTTGGGTATCAAGTGTTGTATACCGTCCTTCATTGGCAACTAACGCCTACACTTTACGAGCTAGCAAAGCGGAATTAGATTCGGAGAAACCAGCAGAGATTGATATGGATCGAGTGATTATCGAATGTTTGACGGATAAAAAGAATGGCCGTGAAAAGTGTGAAAGCTCTGCATGTCAATTAACAGGCCAAGATCTGGAAGATATTCAAAAGAGAAAGGTGAGAAGGGGAATCATTTTCACTTCCGTATGAATATTAGTTTTGGCGATTTGTTATGGGGGGGGGATATTGAAGAACATTTTAACTTTTGCAGATCGAGCTTGAAAATATGGTAAACGAGAAAAAGCAGTTCCAACCTGAAAGTCATGAAGAATCGAAGAATTTAGATGTGCTGAAACCGTTTGAGTTTTCTATAGACGACGTCTTTAATTCACAAGGTAAGCCTTCGTTAAAGAAAAAATAGACGCTATCTTAGTTGGGGGGGGGGATCCAATGGATTTTCGACTTTTTTGGATTATTTTTTTTTTTCTGAAAATGTTATTAGACATACTCGAGTAACACTAGCAATTTTTACAGCAATTTTATTGGCAGACAACAGAAATATGCGCAAAAAATGACAAAAAAAGGAGAAAGTGACTAGGTGACCGGATATTTCTTGGCGATTTCGACCCGTAAATCGTAAAATTTCGCTTCATCATGATATTTAAAATGCCATAGCGCTACCCTTATTCAAATTTAATTTAAATCCATTGGACCCCCCCCCCAACTAAGATAGTGCCAAAAAATATTCGTCCGTATATTTAAGAAAAAATAAACGTTTTTTTTCAGTGCAACTCCATGTCCAAACTGACAATACGCCTGTTCCTTCCACTTCCTCGCCGCCTCTGGAACGGAGTAACACTTACTACATTTCGCCGACAATCTCAGAGACTGTGACAACCATACATCAATGGAAAGATGCGAACATTTCAATGGATGACATTTTCTGTCCAGTCTCGCCAGCAAACAATGAAAATCACAACCTCTCTAACTTTTACGAAGACCGAAATGGATGGGATACAATTAGAAGTGAGGATAGTGGAGTGATATCTGGTGGAGATCGAGGGAGACGGCGTTCCACGAAAACCACGGATCAGGTTATCGACGAGGCCTTCAAAGGAGTGTTTGATGCTCAGATGGCCACGTCCACAGCTACCGCAAAACAAGATTCGAAAGGGTATGTATTTTCTCTAAAGCAGCCCTAGTTTCAGCTCGCAAACCTTGTCATTAAAGTTAATAAATATTTAAAAAGGACTAATTTCAGAAGCCAATACGACGACTACTACATAACTTCTCTTCACCAAGAGGATGCGAATTCGACAGATTCTGAAGTTGATGGAAAAAATCTTGATGTGAGCCAATTTGTCGATGACATTCTTGGAAAGAGTTTAGACGAAGCAGCGTTTTTGAGCAGTACCAAGTCGTTCCGAGGTGATTTACAAGAGCTGGAATTTCCAACATTTTAAAAATGCATTACAGATCTTACGGATACTTCCATCGATCGGAAGAAGTCAACTGAAAAAATTCACTCTTACTACCGTACCCGAACGGACACCTCAATTGACAGGCGCCCGAAACAGCCAGAAGTTATAAATGAAGATTCCGAAACTGCAGAAGGTCAATCGAATGATGAAATTATGAAATTAGTGTTTGTAGATCCATCGGACCCACCTTTTCTCAAATCTGATTCTCAAAGAAGTCTCAGTTTAAAACGTAGTAAATCATTCACAAAACCAAACGACGAGGAACTGTTGGAAATTGAAGTCAAGCCAGACTATTTTCACATCAAAGGATCGTATTCCCTTCTCATTGCCAAATCAGACCCTCTCGGAAAAATGTTGCAGGTTGGCCCTTACAGTCCGCAGTTGCTCGTTTCAGTGTTTACGTACTTTCAGAAACTTTGCGAGCAGAACGATACATTGGCAATCCTTGACTTCTCTTTGACTTGCAAGCTCAAGAAGTTATTAGTCAATTTCATTCGTGAGAGGGCCGGCTGTTTGGATATGACATCAACATCATCACTAAGTATGTAACCAGGAAAATCATATTGAAACTATTATAGCTTGAAAATCTTGTTAAGAAAGACGTTTTCGTGCTTAGAACAGCTAAAGAATCCGTTAGAATCCGATACTGAATCTTGTGTGGACCTCACTAGATATTACAATTTTTGACACTCAAGGTAACCAAGCCTTTTTGAATATTAATTAGTACTACCAGTTTTTCTAACTGTGAAATTTAGACCTCATTCAATTTGCATTCCGAACATTCTTGAATTCCAGAAGTATTTCCATTTTTAGATGATGGGCTCTCATATCGCGGTCAAAGGCTGATTGAGTCCGTTGATCACGCATCTGCTACTTTCTTGAAAATGAACGTGGACAAGTACAATCCGACCCACAACCCAAAAGGGGTCGTTAATTTCTGCACTGCCGAGAACAACATCTGCACTCCGCTTCTAGAAGAGCGTTTCAAGCATCTTGAGCTGTTCTTCCCCAACATTGATAATCTTGTTAGATATCCGCCAGCCGGAGGATGGCCAGCTGCTCGGGAGGCTCTAGTCAAATACTTCAAAGATTTTATGGGTGCCAGAGTGACAGTCGACGAATTGGTGCTCACGGCCTCTACGAGGACTGGCTATGATGTTACGAGTTATTGCTTATTCGAGCAAGATGGTACATATCAATGCTATGTTTATTAATGTGTAGTTGCCGATTTTTCCAGATATTCTTTTGACAAACGGGCCCGTTTACACTGGAACCATATCGAATGTTCAAGAGAAGGCACAATGCCAAATAGCTTGTGTGCAGGTAAGAGCAACTTTAGAAAAGTCTTATAAGCACTGCCGTAGTGAATTACTGATTTAGTTTATGGGAAAATAATATGGATTATCACCTTATCTTTTTCTGATAGTTTCTAATTCCATGAGAACGTTCATTCTGATCATCAAAGATTTTAAAAATTAAGGCATTTCTTTTATTATATTAGAGAATTTACGGTGTTTATCTTATTTAAATTGTGGTTCGCAAAGTGGAAGAGATAAATGAATTATTGAAAAATGTGTGAACATACGATTAAAAATAGCTCACACCTTTCAGACGGATCTTTCAAATCCTCGCCTCGATGTGAAGGTGTACGATGAAGAACTGGCTCGTCAGACGGCTCTTGGAAATATCGTATCTGGAGTCATAATTGTCAATCCACACAACCCTCTTGGTGTCACGTTCCCCCCAGAAGAAGTCGTCACTTTGTGCAACTGGGCAGCTTCAAAGAACTTAATGGTTGTGATTGATGAAGTGTTCGCCAACTGTGTTTTCGATAAGGCGAATTGCAAGTTCCGCCCATTCCTCTCATATCGTCATCGCACTCATCACCCCGAGAATATCGCGTGGCTGTGGAGTGTCAGCAAAGACTTTGGCCTTCCAGGGCTCAAGTTTGCTGTTCTACATTCCGCAAATGAAGGGCTTCGCGCTGCTGCTACAAAACTTCAGTTGTATTACCCTTGTTCACCATTTGTTCAGAACTTTGCAGTAAAATTGCTGTCTGATACAGGTATCGTTTTTGTGTTTTAATCTTCTTTATCGTAAGCGTCAAATCCGGACTCACCACGGGCCCTGCTCGATCAAAATAGCGCTGATTGGACCGCGATTCTGCTATGCACGTGATGAGTGACCCTGTCTAGATAGCGCTGATAAACCAGAACCGAACAAACATTCAAATTGATTGCTTACCCAACCAGTATCAAACTAAAACGCGAAAATTGAAGAAGGTTGTTGCGGGGCCATTGTGTGCCCGGATATGGCCCGCTGACAACTATGTTCCTAATCTTGTTTCTATCAAACTAAACACTTTATCTTTCTTTATTTTCAGACTGGCTTCGTGAGTTTCATGCTGAAGTCAACAAACGCATTGCAATTCACTATCGCTACACTACTGATAATTTAAAAAGACTAGAAATTCCCTTTGTTCCAGCTCAAGCGGGAATTTTCGTGTTTGCTGATTTCTCAAAGGTTAGCGGTTAAACTTTTAACAAAAAACGAAAAACACCTACAGTATCGGCCAAAAAGGTATTCGCAAACAGTTTTTCGAGCATAACTTTTCTGAAACTTCCCGGATCGTTTTGATATTTTGAGACAAAATTTAAAACGGTAAAAGAAATTGATTCAACAACAAGAATAATCAAATTTTCAAAAATTTGAAAAAATAT
The DNA here is from genome assembly GCA_003052745.1 of Caenorhabditis inopinata. Classification (NCBI taxonomy): domain Eukaryota; kingdom Metazoa; phylum Nematoda; class Chromadorea; order Rhabditida; family Rhabditidae; genus Caenorhabditis; species Caenorhabditis inopinata. The sequence goes on along the minus strand of AP018155.1, from coordinate 8,180,876 downwards.
CGAAAAATTTATGAAAATGGCGAAAAACCGAAAAATGGAACTTTGACTTTTGAGATCTAGGAATCACCGGTAAATGAAAAACTACAATAAAACATGATGAAAACAGTTTTAATACTTCGTTGGGTAGCCTTTGGCGTCGATGACCGCCTGACATCTTCTTGGCATCGAGTCGAGAAGGGTGTCGATAACAGACAGGGGGATGGCCTTCCAGACAGATTGGAGTTGATCGAATTTCTGATTGGCATTCGATGTACGGACCCCTCTAAGTTGTCTCTCGACATGCTCCCAGATGTGTTCGATCGGATTCAAGTCAAGAGAATGATTGGGAAAGTCCAGAAGATCCACGTGGCGGCGTCGGAACCAGTCCTTGATGTGCTTCGAGGTGTGTTTCGGGTCGTTATTCTGCTGAAAAACGAACGCCCGGCCCACATTAAACCGTGCCCAGGGTGTCATTGTGTTTTAAAAGATGTCTTCTTACACAAATCAATCCATGATGCCTGTAATTCTTCTCAGGGGGCCGATTGAAGTCCCCGAGAAACGTAGCGTAGCATGGGCCAGAGCTCATCTTCACTGGGGACGCCAGGATTGGGCTAATCACGTGTTCGGTGACGAATCCAAGTATAATCTGTTTGGTACTGACGGTATCAAATGGATTCGCCGTCCGGTTGAATGTCGGTTCAATCCCAGCTACCAGCTCCAAACCGAGGTGGTTTGGAGCTGTTTCTCTGGGACTTCAATCGGCCCCCTGAGAAGAATTACGGGCATCATGGATCGATTTGTGTAAGAAGACATCTTTTAAAACACAATGAGACCCTGGGCACGGTTTAATGTGGGCCGGGCGTTCGTTTTTCAGCAGAATAACGACCCGAAACACACCTCGAAGCACATCAAGGACTGGTTCCGACGCCGCCACGTGGATCTTCTGGACTTTCCCAATCATTCTCTTGACTTGAATCCGATCGAACACATCTGGGAGCATGTCGAGAGACAACTTAGAGGGGTCCGTACATCGAATGCCAATCAGAAATTCGATCAACTCCAATCTGTCTGGAAGGCCATCCCCCTGTCTGTTATCGACACCCTTCTCGACTCGATGCCAAGAAGATGTCAGGCGGTCATCGACGCCAAAGGCTACCCAACGAAGTATTAAAACTGTTTTCATCATGTTTTATTGTAGTTTTTCATTTACCGGTGATTCCTAGATCTCAAAAGTCAAAGTTCCATTTTTCGGTTTTTCGCCATTTTCATAAATTTTTCGATATTTTTTCAAATTTTTGAAAATTTGATTATTCTTGTTGTTGAATCAACTTCTTATACCGTTTTAAATTTTGTCTCAAAATATCAAAACGATCCGGGAAGTTTCAGAAAAGTTATGCTCGAAAAACTGTTTGCGAATACCTTTTTGGCCGATACTGTATTCTTGTTGCAGTCGATGTATAATATTACTTTTTGTTTTGATTAGACAAGCGTTCACTTCTGATGCATTTCATTTTCAGCACTTATTATCAGTTAGTGAAGATGGGGAGCTGGAGCTTTTCGAACGACTCGCCCTAGCAGGAGTGATGCTAACTCCAGGAGTCCATCAAAAATGCCACGTGTTCGGATGGTTCCGCATTGTCTTTGCTTGTACGAAAGAAGAGCTCGAGGAAGGATTCCGGAGACTTTACGCGCATCTTGGAAGTCGGCTTCATCCAGTCGGAACTATTCAGTACCACAGTTAACTAGATTGCTTTACTTTTACATTAATGTTCTTCAGTGTTTCACACCTATATTCTCATGTAATGTACTCGCACTCATTTTCTTTTATATTTCTTTCCACTGTATTGCTTTCACATTGTTGCTCTTCTTTTTACATGAATTTTTGGATGAATGTGAACTTTCTTCTTCCTTCTTTTTTAGATGGCACAGAAGTAGGCGGGCAGAGTGTGAGAGTACCAGGCACGGCAGACCTCCCAGTGTTCGACGCCTGGGATAAACTGACAAGCGTGTCAAGTTTTTATGAACTTGTCGGCTTTTTTGTTCTTTTTGGTAGAAAAAAAAACAGAAGCGAAAAAGTTGTTCAAGTGCCAAAAAGAGTCATGATAGACGTTGTTCAGGGAATTGACTACATAAAATGCCTACACGAAGCCTCTCCTTATTAGAAGATTGCAAAATGATTCAATAACTCATTTTACATTGACTTCAATTTCATGAACTGGCTAAAAGTACTTTCAGAAGTTTAGCCATTCCTCGTCATTTTCTATTTATTTCACTTCTGGAAGCTGAAAATTGTACTTATGTACATAGTCGATTCGTTCTTTGCTCACATTGTTTGAGCGCAGTTCACAGCGATACCGGCCTTTTACGATGGTGGCCCAACAGATAATGAGTGAGCTGGATTCCATATACTTCCTTTCTCGAAAAATCCGACCATCTCATCGGCGGCCTTCCAAAAAGTCACTTTTCATCTCTTGGCATCTGTCGTTGCATCACGTGCCCAACCCTTCTTAGTTTCTTCTGTTTATGAATCGTAGTGGGTCTCCAACGCTAGATAGCCGTCTACTCCGTGAAGATGTACTTGACGTTGTTCATTGAGTGTTATCCTGACCAGCCTTTTTTCTAAAAATGCGTAGGGCACTCTATCTCTTTCTGCTAGTACTTTTGTAAAAGTCGTAGCTTTTGAGCCGTAAGTGAGAGCGGGGAGTACGATTAAGTCGAAGAGGTTGGAGAGTAGGTTGGAGAAGGTGAGTGGTATTCTTAATAACATTGAATGCCGCGTATGCTGCAAATGATTTGGACTCTTGGTGTTGCATCGTAGTCCTCATCGTGTCTTTTCAGAAGGTCCAAGACAAGTCACTTCTCGGCATGCATGTAAACTAGTTCCAGGCATGCCATGAAATGGTTTGGCGAAATGTGGTCGCTTTTTCCGACGCATCTAGTGATTGAATGGCCTTTGGAATCGTGTGAGTGTAGTGCTGCAGATGGAGTAGTACGCACAAAGTAAAGGCTGTTTACTATGCACTGTTTTTGTAGTCTCCCCCCAGATTTAAGCGTTCAATACTGTCAAACGCCTTATGAATGAAGATAATGAAGACAAGTGTACGTGCCATCTCGTATTGAGACCGCAGCAAACTCACTTCGAGCATCTATTGGTTTTAGTGAATGTAATCGATATTTAAGAACGATCGACTGAATCTTGCTGGCTCTGCGTTTTGTGAATATTCTATAGTCCTCCGTATTCTGTTCAGCACATATTTTGTGAATATTTTGGGCAAGGGAGCAAAAAGCAGATTGGTCTAGAGTTCTCCAAGTCCACTCTATCTCCTTTTGTGAGATGAGAGTAATTTTCTAGTTTTTCCAGTTAGTGGAGACTTTACTACTTTGGATATACTTTGAGAATTATTTCGTTATCAGTGCTATGATATTGTCATGGAAGCTTTTCAAGAAATCTACCGCTTCTTTCCCCTTAGAGAAGCAGTTGAGTGCACAACGGGTTTCTTTAAAAAATAATGTTGGTGGAATTTCAATCATGAAAAGCACTAACTGTGCGGGGGAATACTTGATGGCTGTTGAACTTTTGTACTGTAGATTTTCGCAGAGGAAGCAATGATCACTAGGGTATGAATCACAAACTTCGTGCTTGAACTTCATATCTGGACTTCTTTGAGTGCATCGTCCATGTGCCATAGACCATCGGACTTGCAGAAGATAGCGAGAAGTTCTCCGCTCTAATTTCGCGGTTCTATTGTGTGTGTTCAATGTACCGTTTGGTGCATTTTCTTGGCCCCATTCCAGCTATAAAATTGACTATGACTGGTTTGTATCTACTACGGCAAGTCCTCACCGATATCATACAAGTCAGGGAATTTTAGGTATAATACAATATCTCCCCCCCCCCCCGTTTAATATTATAGTGACCCCCCAGTGGAAGACTGTGGAATGACCCCCCCCCCCACCCCTTCCTCTAACGTCAGTTTTTCCGCCAATTTTTACAATTTTCCTAATTATTTTCTATCATTCCTGGGTCTTCCGGTGGGGGGGGGATTAGTACTGTTTGTTGGGGGTTAATTATTGTAGATTACCTAGGATCCAAATATTCCCCCCCCCCATTTCAACTGGCGGAGGTTAATATTGGATAACTACTTCGTATAGAAGCCCCCTACAGTAATTATCCCCCACATCATTTTTGATAATGAATAACGTTGGTTGGGGGGCTATTATCGATGGTGGGGGGCGGTTGTAGGGAGGGGGGCGATTCTTGGAAATTACCGAATTTTATCTGGATCAGTGTCTGAAACGGAAGCGTACACTTGAAATATGGTGCAGCTCCAGCATGTCACAACGGTAGAGGTGCTGTGATCTATTAATTCAGTGGTTATGGGAAGGAGAATGTGATTCATGATAAAACCGATTCTCTTGAGACGGATACGGGGTTCAATTTTCCTAAAGAAATCAAGGTGCCGTCCCGATTTGTAGAGTTTACTTGGAACGTCAGTGGTGTCAGATCTGCCTGCAATTGAAAGTAAAAACTATCGAATCGGTTTTTTTATTATTGGCAGGTTGTCCTTGTTTTTCCGCGCCTTTTGCCTGAAAAGAGATACTCCGTAAAAGATTCGCAATTGCCAAATGCGGGCGGCGGAGGGCTGAACAAAATTGATATCTCGAATAACTACGACCACCTTTTTAAAAGTTAGTATCAATGAGCAATCCCGCAGAAACACTTCCTTTTTGATGACACATTTCGGTGATCTTCAATCTGCAAGAGATCTTTAGATCTCGGAAAGTATAAACAACTTTAGTTTAGCTCGAGATTATGATAAATCGCATATATCAAGCTTTTGAAACCGAAAATAATATGATGACTTAAAAACATTCACCACCAGTTCTTCTCATTCCCGTGATGTTTCATCTAGGAATTATAAAGTGTAGACGTCTGATAACTGCAAGTTGGAATATGGGAAAATAAAAATGTCAATTTTCTGAGACAAATTTCAAGATGGATATAGTTTAAAACTGTCTCTCTAATAGTTAGTCTGTATGATTGTTGTACTGCAATGAAGAAAGATTTAGCCTGACTATGAGCCTTTCAAAAAACTCACATTCGGACATTTGAGGATGTCATTATTTTCAGAATTTTCCAAAAATTAAATAAAAGAATTGGAGGAATCGGATTTTTAAAGTTTTTTATCTGCATGCCCACCATTCCATTTCTCCACATCTAACAGCGCGAGGTTGAATAGGATTTCTGGTGTGAAGCAGAAGCAGTATATGTATATACGAATACATAAGAAAGCACGATACCGTTTCTTTTATTCTGTCAATGGGTTAGTCTTTCATTCCTTTTTTCTATGCAGTTTCACCACTAATTTTCAGCGGAGTTATATGTAATTCATAGAAGAGTTGATAGTTGTGCTTTCTGATTCTGTCAAATTGCTAGGAAATTATAAAGTCAGACACAAAAGTCCGTGGGCATACATTTAAAAATACCTTAATAATTAATTGTTTTCCTTTTTTTTTGAATTTTTGGAAGGCTCTTTAAGAAATTTGAATCGATTTCGTCGAATTCTTCTTTGATGGAATCTCTAAGGTTATTTGCGCTGTTAATGTGCCGACTGTTTCGGTATACTTTCCTTGCCAAGTATCCCCATAATTCCTCAACTGGGTTTAGATCGAGAGAACATGTCTTCAATTCCATTACTTCAATTCCATCGTCTTGAAACCAAGTCATTGTTTGATTTGAGACGTGGCTCCTGGCGATAATGATGACTAATTGGATATCACTTCTCATTTCTGACAGATTGAGCAGGGAACGCGCGAAGTTCAGATATCACTTTGAGCACTTCGGCACACCAGCCCAATAATTTATACCTAGCAAATTTGTTTTTTTTAATTCACTTTTGCACGTTTGACAATAAAATAATAGAGTTTAACAACATTTCCAATATACCAATGCACCGAGACCTATCATTGTCTTCCTTTCTAGCTCAAAATAATCTTCAAACTTCAAAATGCCGCTTAAACCCGTAATAAAAAGATATTTCTAGAAGAAGCAGGCTTGATAGAGATGTGCACATAATTCCGAATTGGGCTTTCAGCTGTTTTCTTCCAACTTTTCACCTGAAAAATCTTGCTGAAACCAATCTCATATCATATAAATCTATGAATATTTTGAAAATTCTAATCAAAGTTTTAACGTCACTTTTCAGAGCTCGTATTTTGTCAAAAAAAAATCGGTTCGTTTTCCAGAAACGAGCACTTCGCTTTCTCAGAAACGAAAAAAAAATGGACAGGAATCTCTGAAAAAGCGTGGAAAAGTGGTCTGAAACTCAATGAAACTTGAACGTTATAGTTCAAGTTTGGTGCAAAAATAACTAATAATTTGAACATTTGGCTGAAAAAATCTGAAAATTGTTCGAACTTCATTCGGCATCTTGCTCGTTTTCCTGTTATCAAGAATTATAGCAAATCCTTCGTTTTTTGGTCCAAAATGTTGTTAAACTCCATAGTTATTTAGAGTTAAAAATAGCTGTTCACTTCGTTTCATTTCCTCTAACAACGAAGAAAAACGCGGGCTCACGTAGCTCCGAGTAAATTTCCGAGCGATTGAAGAGAGAGACCGCTTCCTTGTTTTTGAATACGCATTTGTTGTTGTTTTGTTCTTAATGAGAATGCTCGTTTCAACTGGTTCAGTCTCATTTCCCACCTTCTCCCACGCCTTCCGTACATCTCCACTTGCAAACATTCAATCCGCAATCATCGCCAGTTTTGTTCATTTTTTGCGCGATCGTTTACACAAAAGATTACATTATTTACTTGGGCGTCCGCCAGTTAGTTTCACGACGAAAGGTTCACAAGAATTTTTTGACTCGATTTTTATACCTTTTTCTCCTAAATTTATATATATTCCGCTATCTACTCCGCTCCCCCCCCCTCCCGCCTCCCTCGTTCCCCATTTATCAGCTCTTCATTCTGGCTCCGCCCACATTCCGATCATCCAGAGTCCTGCAAAGGACGCCGAAAAAAAACAGATGGCCAGCTGACTGACTCACAGAATATTGAATATTCTATTGGTGATGAGTGATAAGAAGAAAGTTATAAGAGGACGAGTGAGGGGGAGAGCGCGGCGCCAAGAAAACGGAAGAGTGGCACGTCAGTCTGGAGCCATCAGCCAAGTTTCGCTTTTTTCCATTTTATCATCTTCTCAGAGTTTGACGGTCATGTCAGACCATCAATTCCCGAATTCCAGATTTCTCTCTCTCTCTCTCTCTTTGTAAACAAATTTCTATTTCATCTCGGCTTTGGCTCTTTGGATTCGTGCTACCGCTGGCCGATTATAATTTACGAATATTGATAATAGAGTATGCACAACACTCTCACTGTTTTCTTATCATTATTTTAATACCGCCGCATCAAATTATTGAGAATTTCAGTAATTTATCAGATAGGAGAGAAAGCGGTGGTGGGGAGGTGGTGGGGGTGTACACTGAAAATGAGAGTTTCGGAGAATGTAGTTCTCGAGGTTCTTTTAGAATCAAAAAACCAATATGTCACGTTCTTCTATAAGGGGGTAGGTGCACAACCTTCTATTATACAATTTGTTCTAGTATAACTTTTTATAGTTGTTTTTCATTCAGTTCTATTCTCTCTCTCTCTCTTTCTCTCTTTCTCTCTCCTTCTCAATTGTTTTTGTTATAATTTCTTGATCTTGCAAATCTATCTAGATCTTGAAAACCTTTAAAACTGAATTTTACGATTTGGCTTCGGTCGGCGCGTCAATTAAACACACTGACTGCCGCCGGCCAGGGTGACTTTGGGATACTTTTATGAGATTCTCAAAGCAGCCGGTCGACCGCTGACCTCCTCTCTGCTATTCTTTGTTCGTTCTACCTCATCACCTCTTCACTTCTTCATCCTTTTTTGCATTGGCATTCCACTCTGATTCGTCCATTGCTCTTATTTTGAATGGTGTTCGGCTCAAATTAACTGTTCAGAATGTTGAGATGAACGCATGACATTTAGAAAAGTGAATGACACCTGCGCCGGAAAAGTAGGCGGATTCCAAATATGGCCAATAAATGATTTCACCATCGGAAACGCTCTGCACTTTCACGCATCGCTGACAATTCCCTGTTACCCTTAAAAATAAGAGGCGGGGCCAGGCGTTATTCAGTTTCTGAGCCCTTTCCAGATCCCAAGCCATTGCTACTTTAAAATAGTTCTCGAGATTAGAGGATTTGGGATTCTTACTTTGAGATTACGCGATCAATTGAACTTTGAATGAATCACGCGCCACCATTCCCATTTTCATATTTTTTGCATTGTGCAGTAGAATTAAAAGTTTGAAGGAAAGCAAGTCAATCAAATTGTGATAAGACCATTTTTTTTTCCAGCAATTTCCTGATAATTCTTAATGTCACAATCTTTTTCTGTGTTTTTTTGTTAACTTTCGACCTTTCGAAAGACCAGAAGATCTAGTCATTTAATTTTCTGGGAGTTTGGAATTTAAGAAGTCAACAACTCCTTGGTGACCGGAAAAACGTATTCAATTACATCAAATCCAAAAAAGCGCATATCTTAATGGAGCCTTGAAAGAGAGCTGACAGAGCTGGACTAATCAGAAATTTGAGATGACGCCATAGAATGTTTGTGAAATTCGCATGAAAGCGGTACCTCCATATCCTCAAAAATTACAAAGTCAGGTGAACTCCTCAAACCCAAGACTATTGTAACCGCTTTGAGCTCACCTTCACACTTTAAATGCACTTCTTTTTAAGCAGCATTTGTTATCGAGACAAAACAGGAATTATGCGCGTACTCCCCCTCAAAAAAAAGTGACAACGAATGAACACCTACGTCATTCGAATCCCTCAGCCCGCACGCATTTATAGAAAAGTGCATCCTAATCTGGTTACTCCCCTCTCCAACCAGTCGTCTTCCTCTCAATTTAACTATTTACGGAGAGCTCCATTTTTGAAATCTGCACATATCTTTCCATTTGTATTGTTTCACATATGTACTTTTCAGTCGCCCATGCGGCCCGACTATTTTTCAATTCATTTACTAACATGCATTTATTTGGTCAATGGGAACTCAATAACACAAAGCGGTGGATTAGGTGAGTCTGGAAAAATGTCTCAGGAAGCTCGCAATGTTCCATTCTATATGACTGCGAGGTATCTGACTGGAAGCCGTCTCTGAAATCGCATAGCTTGACTGTCAGCCAGGAAACCAATAGAATAACTACGGCATAAAGAGGTTTACATCTTCCCCATCCAGATTTCCTTTGTGCATTTCGTTGAAATTTATTTATTGGTCTCTTTTGAAGAATGGGGAACCGCCTGGTCGTGCTGCTTTAAATACTATTTACTGACCTTAAAGTTCAGCAGCAAGCGGCCAACGAAATATCCAAAAACAGCGTTTTTTTTTTCAATTGAAAAACAACAAACTTGGCTGCTTCCTTTTAAATAATATCAAAACTCTTCGAGTGAATTTGACAAGAATGTACCACCAGTATCCCTACAGATTTATAGATCTCACATGAGAAGAGCCAATAAGCGTCTTTAAAACCACTGAAATTTCTACTGAAAGTGTGTGAAACTTCAGGAAATTTGAAAGGATCTCATCTCTTGTGAGCGCTATGAATCTGCAAGGGTAGTGGTCGTACGATACAGTTGTGAACTACAAAAATGAAGTTCAATTATTGTAGAATTCACTCCGCAAATTTTGACATTATGGCAAGTACCCAATGTTGATGTTTGTCAACTGAAAACAAACCGAATGTTGATATTGCATTGGCTCCTACAGTACATAGTAGTTGTAAGGTTTGTAAAATTCTTTTATGAAAACGAAGATAAATAGCCTAAAAGTAGGGTAAAAACTCTAAAAGTGAGAATTTGACATTTTGAAAAAAAAATGCAAGGCGAACAATTTTGAGTATGATTCAAACTCTGAAAAACTCTGAAAAACTCTGAAAAACTAGCGTTTTTTTATTGTTAAGACAGAATTTCACTTGTGTTTTTTTTAGTTTTTACTTGAAATCAAGATTCTAATTATTCGAAATAGAGATTTAATTTTTATTTAAGAAAAAATAAATATATTTAAACAAAGATAAGTCTTCGGACGGCAGCTTGACGACTTTCATTTCAAGAAAACGTGCTTCTTCTTATTTTGATTTTTTAAACTATTGCAGGGTGGGTGATAAATAGTGTTACATGTTAGAAACGTTATAAATGTCTTCAAACAAGTTCAATTTCCACCAGAATTGGACAAAAGTTTATTGAAATGATACAAAAACAAGTTTTAACAATAGTTTTCAAATCACCCTTTTTTGGCCTTCACCACAGCTCTAGTGTCTGCAAATTTATACGAATTCTCCACATTTCAATGAAATAGTCAAATCATATTACCTCTTTCACAAGACCTTATTGCAGGCGTTCTGGATATTTCTGACACCAATGACTTATCTGTTCGCCAAAGATTTGAAGAGGTCATCCGTCTGGACTGTGCATCTCAGCGAAGAAAAGCTTTGAAACGGAAAAATGAAGGAAATTCTCGCAACTATATACCAACTTGCTCGCCGAAGAACTCGCTGTGAGTTCTTGATTTTCTTTTATTGATGCACAGTCAACATTGAACCATTTGTTTTCAGGTTGTATGACAAAATACAATGCTACGATGTATCTGCCTACTGTTGGTGTGTTGATGAGTTGTCTGGTGAGCCTAGGATAGGCTCGTCCACTTCCAGAGGAAGGCCCAAATGTGAGCTAGATGCGACAACAACTATAGCACCCAAAAGAGTTAGGAGAAACAATCGTTGCAAGGAAAAGAAACGAACGAGGTTCCTTCGACGGCTTGTTTCAACTCTGAAATCGGAAATGATAATGAGTGGAATAAATGCGACAAAAGTCGGCAGAGATTCAGCAATCAGATGGAAATTCAATCAACTGAACAAGAATCGCAACAACGTACTCGAGCGCAGTGAGTGGAAACCATTCAAGTCGGTGTTACTGGAATGGAAGAATGTGAGACAGTGCTCCAGGAACCTCTTCAAAACTTGCGATTTGGACAGAGATAGAAAGCTGACATTTGATGAATGGAGAAAATGTATCGTTCAAGGTGAAATTTGTAGTGTTCCCTTTTATTGTTTCAATCGTCACATTTTCAGAAATTAATCGCGTTCCAGCTAAGCGTCCAGACCAGCTCAATCCATTCTTGTACATCCTAAGACCTGAATAATTGTTCAGTTCACATCTACATCTCATTTCTCATCCAATTCTTTAAATAATTCTAAACGGGTTTTTCTTAACTAATCTATAACTTATATTTGTCTTTCATCCACATATTTTCTTTACAATTCAGCATAATAGTAGTGCTCATGTTCAGAGCACGTAGTCGTCCGGTGTTTGGCTAATTCCAGAAATTGTAGAACCTTCAATTTTTGTATCAAATGAAGTTATTTGAACTCTTCGTTTACAGGGTGGGGCATAAATATAGCGCCGCATTCCAGACGGTGCAAAAACTTCAAATCGAAAGATTTTTTTCTGAAAATCAACCAAAATGTTTATTAAAGCATAACAAAAAATATAGCATTAACAGTTTTCGAATCTTCCTCCCCTCGCTTTGATGACAGCTCGAAGTCTCTTCGGGTAGGAGTCGATGACGGCACGGAGGTATGAGGCGTCTAAATTGTCCCATGCAGCTGTCAAGGCGGTCTTCAGGGCTCCCAAATTTGGATAATTTTTCGTGGACACTTGTTGGGCGTGTCTCTCAGGAGGTCTCTGGCTTTTTTCAAGCGTAAAGCTTTGTTTTGGTCAGGAACGCTCCTTTTTGAATTCGATACGGGATCATCTTCAGCTTGTTTCTGACAATTCTTCTCATAGATTTGGCACTCATTCCAAGCTTTGTGGACATTTTTCTCATACTTCTTTCCGGATTTCTAATGATTCTCTCTCTGACGACCTTGATCGCATCTGGAGTTGTCACAGACACCGGGCGACCACTTCTACGTTTGTCGTTCAACGTTCCCAGCTTCCTGAAGCAAACGAGAGTACAATTCACCACCGATTTGTTGACTCCTAGCTTTTTAACAATCTCCGAAGAAGTCAATCCTTTCTTCGCACACTCTACAATTGCAGATCGGAATGGAGAAGCAGCCACCATTACCTTCAAAGTTAATATAATTGGCTGAAATTTTCAGAAATAGTTAAAACCAAAATAATTAATTTAAAAAATAATACTGTGCGCTGCAAAAAGCGCTCCGCATGCGCCAGAGCTTACACAAAGTAGCGCTATAATTATGCCCCACTCTGTAGTACGAAACGTGGCGACCTTCACGAAAAAATAATCGGCTTCATAACGCCGGAAAATCGGTCTTACATTTATTTTAAACCGAATGGAGAGTGAAGCTCCGCCGTCAAATGATTCGGATTTTGGCCTGCAAACTTATAACAGTGCTGCCGATTTGTCCAATGGGCACATGTAAGGAGAATGTTTACTGTGAAATGAGACAAACGACAAATAAGCATTTTTATAGAATCTCACTCGATAAAAACGAGTTTCTTTTTGATTTAAATACAAGAAACGTCTGCACTCGACCACTGGATGTTTTTATTAATCTTCTCTCTACTTCAAATGTTGCCAAAGAATTCTCCCATTTTTCATCTCTTCCTCTTTTACGTCTCCGTGCAGTCGATACGTTTTTTGACTATCCGGAGTTGAATAAATTGGGAGAAATCCAAGTTTATGAGCAGACACGCGTCCGAGCTCTGCACCGACAAGGCTAGTTCTATTGGGATACCTCCGGCCCCCCAGGGCCGCCTTTACAGAGTTACATACCAAATTGTCATGTATACTATTCGTTTCGCTTCTTTTTCAAAATAGCATCCTGAAATTTCAATTTTCTAGGGCACAACTATCTAAATGCCAGTTGGATCGACGGGTATCGTGAAGTGCGAAAATACATTGTTGCCCCGTCTCCATTATCGGATACGGTGGCGCAGTTATGGAGAGCCATATACGATCGAAATTCAGTCGTTGTTGTGACCCTTTGTGAGCTTATCGATGAGAAAAAAAAACCGTTTGTACCTGTGAAGCATGGGGAGCCGATGATAATTGAAGATATGGTGATCGAGTTGACTAGCATTCGAAAAGTTAGGTCAACTATGTATTCATCGGTTCTGAAACTTTCAAAAAAAGATGCTCCTCAGAAAACGGTGGTTTTGATTTCATACATGGGTTGGGGAAATATGGGATATCCTCAGAAACCATCTGATGTTTTGGATTTGATAGCTGATATGAATCATATGCGAGCGGTCATCAGGAAGCAAGGCTTGGCTGAGCAGAAGTTTAAAGAGAGTCAAAGGTAAAGAGCTATGCTGCTCTTGAATCAATCTTATGCATATAAATTTAGAACTCCTATCACCGTTATCTGTTTCGACGGATTCAACCGAAGTTGTACAATTGTGGCTCTCGATATTCTCTGTCAACGTCTCGAAGCGTCTTTTGCGATCGGTACGCCGTTTGTAGACATTTTGGACACTATTGCCCGGCTCAGAATGCTCCGTGGAGCAGCATGCATGGTACGAAGAAATAATATAAATCACTAAACTATTTTGAAAAACTTTAGAAAGCAGAGCAGTTTGTGTTCTTGTCAATGTCAGTTTTGGAATACGCGATTCGTCATCATTTAGTGAACATGGAGGACCTTCAAAAAATCAGTTTAGATGGTTTCCTTATTCGAAAAGACGCAGAGACAAGCTGAACTTCTAATATATTTTGAAATATGAATCCTTCATTTTCCTTGTTTTTTCTCTACAACTTCTTTCACGGATGACCTACATCGAAACTTGTGTCACTTTCTCAATTAACTCACATTCGAAATAATTTCACTTTCCAGTATTACAAAATGAGCGTATTCACCTTATTTTCTATCCTGTATTTTATAATTGATTTCAGCTTTGGTCAAATTTTTCAAGAAATGCCGGTTAGTTTTTTGATATCTGACCTATCACCATTTGTTCTGGTTTACTAATTTTCCCATAATGTTCGTTTGCGCGCTGAGGTCCGTACCTGCTATATTCATTTCAGTATCTACTCACATGTTCATCTCTAACTTCAATACTAACTGTTGAACACTAATAGATAGAGAAGCTTGATTGCGTCACCTATTTCGTTTCATGGTCTGGCTGCACCAATCGATATCCCCTCCGAACTTCGTACATTTGTCGTCACCGTCTGAAATGAGAAATGGAATCCAAAAAGTCACAATTTTATTAGCTTTTAACAATAAGAAATCAAATATAAAAAAAGTAAAAAGTTGTTGAGTAACATTACGGAACAACCCATTCATTAGTAGCATTACTATTAATGCTGCTCTAGAAATTTTGAATTTAAACTAAGAAGCGGGTAATTTATTAAATGAACGACGGGAAAAAGAACTAATTGAAAATATTAGAAAACCAACAAAAAAGCTATTACATTAGCTTCGATGAACTTCATTGGTTTCAGGTTGGAATAGGCATGGGCTTGCCAATGGGCATGGGAATGCCAATGATGCCAGTGCCAACACCAATGCATCACCTTGTTGGAAATCCATTTGATCAAGGAATGGAGATAGTGAGTGGAAGCTTCTGTTTTTCATAAACATCTGTTTTCGTGGCATTATAAAACCGGCTATTTCAGGAGTACTCCCCAATTACTCAGTTGGTTTCTTCGGTTGCTCATCTTCTTGAAATGCACCAGAGGAGTAAGGAAAAAGAAAACGATCGCTCAGGCCATCATATCTCGTATGGCACAATGTTTCCAGAACTTTTCCAAATGCAATCAAGTAGACGTCCAGGTCTTACTACTGGCGTCCCCTTTGAAATTCCTTCAAGTAGGCCTCGATTCAATTTAATACCATATAGCCAAGAAGCCGCAGGTGGTTCGACATCATCGTCGACATCGAGGCTTATTAATGCAATACCTCGTAAGTTGAATTTATCAAAAACATGGATATAATAATAATCAATGCAGAGGATAACATTCCTCCTGTGATGTGGCGGATTGGAGATCTCATAGGACGACCGGAACCAAAACAAAAAGAGAACTTGTACGATATGAATAAAATCAAAGGATTTCCGATAGTTAAAGTGAGATGGAACATCATAAGCTTCTCATGTTATTGCTATTTCAGAGTACTGATGGGGAAGAGGTTTTTCGTAATGAAGAAATAAAAAATAAAACAAACAGATCTTGGACAATTTTGGAGATTGCTAGAAAGATGTTAGGAGTAGGTAGGACTCACTGTGATTGGCTCTTTTTTGTTGTCTTTGATTTTTTTTTTTATTTTGTCAGATGAGATTCCAACGTCACGAGAAGGAAATGCAATAGCACAGTTGATAGAGGACCTTCGAAAGGAGAAAGAGGCCAATAATTCAGCTTTAAAGTGATTTCGAATTAATAAACCTTTTTTTAAATTAAGTTTATTAAAATATCATTGTCGTTTTATATACTCTGAATAATCTATTATTCCATCTTTATTGAAATCCATGTCATCTAAAACTGCATCTACCAATCTTTCCATTTCTTGTTCATCCGTTGCAGGTAATCGGGTATCTGCAAAATCTCTATTTAGAAAATATCAAAAGCGGTTCAAATACCATGTTCTCCATGGTCGTGGGTAAGTGCCTTTAGAATTTCGATTCCATCGATAAAGTGATCCTTGTTCAAATCATGCATTGAGAAATAATAAAATCTTTGTTGTTCTTCTGTCAGCTTTTCCACCTCTATTTTATTTTCTAAGTGTTGTTTGATATGTCTGAAAAACGTTGAAATCTTAGCATTTTACAGACGGCGATTTTTAGTATTCATCGCAATGGTATTATCGCCGTAAAAAAGTTCCGACATTTTTTCGAGTCGGGATTTGAATTTAGAGGCTCCGCCCATTCATCATCGTTGCAGCGCATTTGCTATGCGCGATATATGGGCGGAGCCTCTAAATTCAAATCCCGACTCGAAAAAATGTCGGAACTTTTTTAAGGTGATAATATCTATATACTAAAATCTGACACAAAAGTCCGTGGACAAGTTGTGTGTCTGACTATATATTCAAAAAGTAAGGACATTTTACTAATCGTTTTCAGGTGCCAGCCTTTCTTACTTTTAGTTATGTTGCTCTCAATTTCTAAATTCGATAACATAATTAAAACGGCATTTTTCACTGTAAGTGCACGTCGACTTACGTTTCATCGTGAACTTCATTTTCCTCTGCAAACTTCGCTCCATGAGTTTTGATGGCTGAAAATTTTATAATTTATATACAATTTGATTGTCAGAATATTATCAAAATAATTGCTCTTCGACATTTGTGTTTGCGAGCTTTTGATGATTGAAGGATATCTCCTACCTAATTCTCCAAATACAAGAAATACAGCAACAAATAACAAATTTGAACGCATAACAGGCCGAATTTAAAATAATGATAGTAGGAGAGGAAAATTAAACAATTTTATATTTTATCAGTTTCAGATTGGTATCAGTTTCCAATTCGACACACGTTTTTCAATTTCGTAATCAATACCTTTTTGGACAAGAACGCAATGTTTTCATGTTTATAAAAGGTGATCGCAAATATTTATTATCCGTGCCAACCTCTATTGAGATTCGACAAATAAATTATGCTTATTTTACACACAGGTTGTACCACAACTTGCAAAAATGCAAAAAAACAATGACTAAAAACTTTTAAAGGACTGGGAAATGGAGACGAATATTGACTATGTACCAGTTAAAATGATAGAAGTGACGATAAAATTACTTAAACAAATTTTACAAAAGCCTACAAAACCCATTAGTAGACAGCATTTGGCGGTTTTTTTTTTACTTCAACGATTTTCAATTAGCATAGAGGATTGAAAAAACTGTTGTTCACAAATTCAAGGCATCATTCTAACATTTGTTTCAGATCAGTGAGTTCCACCGGTCTTAGCCATTTGTTCTTGATGAGATCTCGCTTGATCCTCCCGAACTTTCTGAGCTTTTAAGAATTCTCCATAGTCTATAAAGCCGTCAGCGTTGAAATCATCGTCTCTGAAAAAATGGAAATGAAGAAAAAAGTTAGTATATTAGAATTAAATTAAAAGTGAATTTAATAATAATATTAATTTGCATCATATTTATAAACTGCCCCTGATAGATTATCAGAATTGCGCACTTCACTTATTTGTTATTGGTAGCTTACTTCAGAATGCTGTCAATCATTGTCTCCAGTTCGACTTCACTTGGTAGTGGTGGTGGCTGATGGTTGCCGTTGTTTTGAGTATGTTGTGGCCCTGGATTTTCGGCATGAAAATGAGTAATTGCCTTGATTAACTCGACTCCATCGAGCTTTCCATTCTTATCCAAATCGTGCATGTTGAAATAGTGGAACTGAAGCTGTTCTGGAGTCATATTAGCAGTTGGGTCTACTTTTCCATCTAGATGTTCTTTTATATGGCTGCAAGAAAAAATAAATATTTAATATGAAACAGAAAACATACTGTGCGTCTCTCGCTTGCTCACCGCCAAACTGCTGTTGCTGCCCTGTTTGTGCATGATGAGCTTGCTCTTGTTGTCCACCCTAAAGAATAGTTATTTACACAAATCACAAATATCTTTTTATAAACTAACTAAAGTTTAACAGAATTTTTCTTCGAAATGCAATGTCAAAGGCTTCTTTCAATGATTTAGCGCATATTTACCTGTTGCGGCTGGTTAGATCCAGGAAATTGCTGAGGCTGATGAGCGAATGAGCCAAGAAGGAAACAGGAAATCACCCAAATCTTGGATGGCATACCTATAAAAGAAGATATACGCTACATTTTAAAAACAAAAACGAAATAACGATTCAATATTTGGAAAACAAATGTGTAAGGAGTTCCAATTTTTATTTGTGTCGATTTACGAAAGGGTACGGTAATAGAGCGGCAACGTGTTCCAAATCATACGGTAATCGTTAAAATTGTTATTCTTAAAACTTAATTTTTATTGTTTTTCAATATTTTAATTACAGAAACACATTATAAACTTTATTTTCATTTAGTCCAATTAACTAATATTTAGAAAACCAGTACAAGGAAAATTAAAGCTTATAATATAGAGCGTCTTTTCGGCGCAAGCAACACGCAACCACACGCACAACTCAGCGACATCGCATTGATTCATTCTCCACGAAGTCGAGTCGGGTTTATAGAACTGTTAAAGCTATTTTTATTTTTTCCATTGTTGGTTTTACATTTATCAGAATAACTAAAGTTCCAGATTTTCAGTCCCTGTCTAAACTATTTTTCAGTTTGTTCAATGTCGGATGTCGGACTTTTACAACATTAGATCTCGCCGTCGAATACCAGAAGCAAATTATTACTCGACTGTTGATTTTGATTACGACCCTGATCAAAAAAACCACAAGCCAGTAGCTGCCTCCTCAGGAATCGCTTACAGCCCATTCTCAACCGTTCTCAACGCATCAGCTTCTCAGCTTTGGAATTCCGCGCAGGTTTGCATTTCGGAACGAGAACAGATTTCGATCTAGCTATTTCTCGTTTCTTTTTTCATGTATAATTCTTCTAGGAGGTGCTTTCATCGTCTTACGATACAGCTGACGCCACAAAAGTTGCAGACGATCAATCAAAAGTTGCAGAAACTCTTGAATCCTTGAGTATTTTTGGAAATCCACTTGATCACATTATTATCACAATGCCTTCAAGAGATAGAACTTCAGAATTTCGTGCTACTGCTAAATCCTATGAGGTATGTTTCCAGTTTTAAAGCATTTGAATTGTAGTGTGTTAATACTTGCATACTAGTTTCATAATCTCAATTCAGAAAAAAACAGTAATGGTTCCTATATTTCAGATGAAAGCTGCCGCGAACGGTATAAGACCTCATCCAAAACACGAAATCCTAGCTGAATCAATCCAATTCAATCAGCTAGCTAAAAGAATCGGTCGCGAACTAAGCCAAACTTGTGCAAAAATGGAGAAGCTTGCTGAATTTGCAAAAAAGAAAAGCTTATATGAGGAACGCTCGCAAATAGATCATCTTTCATCTATCGTCAAATCAGATATCACGGGTTTGAACAAGCAGATTGGTGCGCTCCAAGAGTTTTCAAGAAGACGTGCGGGAAATGTGAAGAATCAAAATAATGGACACAGTCAGTTAGTCGTTGTTGGATTGCAGTCGAAGCTGGCCAATGTAAGCAAAGACTTTCAAAGTGTCTTGGAAATCAGTACTGAAACGATGAAAGCTGAAAAGAATCGTCGTGATAAATTTTCAAGCAGTGCGTCTGTTCCAATGGGTTTACCTTCGTCTTCCTCTGGAGTCAATGGTTTTTTTTTAATTTTATTAAAAATGTTGTAACTTTATTTTAGTTCGCTCGAAACTTCTTCAAGATGATGAACAACATGGATCATCTAGTATTGCTCTAGATATGGGAACTTTGGATAATTTTCAGTCGCAGAAAACTATGGTGAGATTTTTTAATATTGAAATATTAATTAAAATCTTTATTGATTTTGTAGAATCGTGTGCTTTATAATCTAATAAACAATAAAATATGTAGTATGTAAAATCAGAAGATTGTTTGGGAACATTTTTAATCTTAAAAATGTTTGTATTTAATAAAGATGCAATTCGTTTAAAAGTGTTTAATATTTTTCCCAAAAATAAACATCGGAGCCTGTAAAAATGAAAAGTTTTATTACTTATTATAGACCTAGGGAAGAAAAGTGGTGTAGAGTATCCTAAAGGAGTCATAAAAAATACAAACAATGATCTAATATAAAATATAAATTCTAGTTATGAAAAATTAAATTTCTTGTAAAATACGCCTGACTTCACCGAACACATTTCAATAAAAATTGCTCAGGCTGGTCACACGAGTCATAGCCGATTTCAAAAAAAAAAAATATTTCCTGGCGAAATAAATACGTTTATATACGATACGAGGTATTTGATTCGTACTCTACGTGTTTTTAGTTTTTTATTTTTATTTTTCCCATTTGTTCTTTTTAAAAATGGGAAAACTTGCGTAGTTTTTAAATAAGACCAGTAACAAGATGAGTCACATGCAACTTTTTTCTGTCGCATGCCAATTTTGGGGAAATACCAAAAGTTCACGCTTCTAGAAATTTCCAAAACATTTTATTTGTATACAACATTTCTTATATTCTTGTTTTTTTTTTTATTTTAAAAATTTGAATTGTTTGCTGAACCTTTCCGAAGTCAAATTTTAGAGTTTTCTGGCGTATGTTGCATTTTCTGCCAATTTATCTTAGAGAAGTAGTTGGCTACCTGTCCTGGCTTAACATTAAACTGTTATATTCTATCTTTAGCACCTTGAAAATATAGGTAGAAGAAGCATTATGAGTAATATTCTTTAATAGGTTATATAATGTAAATAGTTGTTTTCCTTGACATCGGTGTTTTCAGCGCTTCGGGAAAATGATGTTTTGATACTGTTTCTTTCAGAATAAACGGTAAATTTTGATCATAAATTTTATCGCAGAGAAAATGTCGATAAAATTTGCAAATAGTTCTGTCTGTCCAGGACTTTTTTTTTTTGAATAACTGAAAAAACTCACTTTGATATGCGGGATGGAGTCATGGCTATTCAAACGCTTCGCAACCATATCTTTAGGAGGTCGTCGGGTACCTGGGATACCGTAGAACTATACACATATAAAATAAAACCTGAAAAACTGTCTTAAACACGATATAAACAGCCAAAATTTTTCTGATATAGCAATCTGGTTTTCCACTGTTTCTAAGACATTCCAGAATGTTCCAGAAAGTTCTAGAACACTCCAGAACATACTCTTTAACCTAATTAGAATAATTAATTAAAGACACGCACGCGTTGCGTGACTCCAATTATGCTAATCTAGATTCGGTCATTTTCTAATTAATCTCATGGTTTCTAAATAAAATAATTTTCAGTTGCCTCAAAGTGCATGATGCTAAATTCCTTTATGTATAAAAAACCTCGCGGCCGAATGGCAGCGTAAACCATCTTGTTATTTTATATTAGCAAATTTTCTGAAAAAATGTTTTCGACAAGGCACACTACTCTATCACGTTATAACTCCAATCTCAATCTTTTGCCTATTTTTTAATAAAATGCCGTACCGAGTTAGCGTCTGTAAGAAATAATTTTTTTTGCTTGAATTTATTCATATAATGAAAATGTAATACATGAAAATCTATATTTTAATTCGAAAAATTCAAGGTAATTTCAGCAACATCGAGATGCGTCCTTCGAATATGCTCAGGCTCGCAGTAACACGATGGCGACAATTGAAGGATCCATTTCCGAACTTGGTCAAATTTTTTCTCAGCTAGCATCATTAGTCAGTGAACAGGGGGAAATGATCACCAGAATCGATTCGAACGTTGAAGACACTGCACTGAACATCGATATGGCTCATTCGGAGCTCGTTCGATATCTTCAAAATATCAGCAAAAATCGATGGTTAATGATTCAAGTATTTGGTGTCTTAATGGTTTTTTTTGTCATTTTTGTTCTTTTCCTCACATGAACATTCTTTCCGTTTTTTCCCTGATGCTAAAATTCTCCCGTCATATGTGTCTATTTTTTAAAATTCGAATCGAAAAAGCAAGCACCGGTGTCTCTTTTATCATATTTATTCCAGCTCTGTCACTATTAATGAAATAGTGCTTTATTCTCCTTGCTTAGACTATATTTGTGGTAGTGTATTTTCTGAGACCGTGGCCTTCTTTTCGGAATAAACCATTGAAAAGTGAACTATTTTCACCATTAAGATTTCTCAAGCTGGTCATAACCGTTTTAATATCATTGCTGATTTCAGAGCAATTTGTTTGTAGGTAATTTTTCCAGACAATTCAGATGAGGGTGTCAGCTGGCCTTATGATCGGTGGGTCGTGTCTAGCGACGGCAGCCACCATTCTCAATGCATTCCTAATAAACAAACAATTTTATCCCTCGATCGTCTATCTAACGAAAAGCAATGCCAGCATGGCAGTCATTTACGTTCAAGGAATTGTGTTTGTATACCTTATGTTCCAGCTATTAAAATCGATTCTTTTTGGTGACTTGAGAGCTGCCGAAGCAGAGGTTAGAAACATCTAGTTTTAATGACCGCAAAATCAATGTTTCAGCATCTCTCTGAACGTACGTGGCACGCACTTTTGGAGACGTGCCTCGCATTTACCGTCTTCCGTGACGATTTTTCTGCAATTTTTGTCATGCAGTTTATTGGCCTCCTATTCATCAAGTGTTTCCATTGGCTTGCTGATGACCGAGTTGATATGATGGAACGGAGCCCTGTCATAACCCTTCGTTTTCATATTCGTATGATGACTGTGCTCGCTGCATTGGGATTCGCTGATTCTTATTTTGTGTCTAGTGCATACTTCACAACAATGACGCGTGGAGCAAGTGCACAAATTGTATTCGGTTTCGAGTACGCTATTCTTCTGGCTTTGGTGCTTCATGTGACTATCAAATACTTGCTGCACATGCATGATCTTCGAAATCCCCAGTCCTGGGACAATAAAGCCGTCTATCTCCTATACGCCGAACTTTTGATCAGTCAGTTTTTCAACTTTGAAATAGTGCATACGGCCATATTCGAAAAGTCGTTAGTACTTTTTTACTATAGTCAAAAAGGCAATTAAAATTATCAAAGGGCAGATCCCAACGAGCATTAAAGTCGTACCGCCATATTTTTAAATTTCAAACGATCGCCATAAAAGAGAGCCATCAAAAACGAATGAAAGAACTTTTGAATTATTATCTAAAAATCCATAGGTAACTTATTTTTTTCAGATCTTATTCGTTGCCTTCTCTATGGATTTTTCGCAGTCATAATGCTACAAGTGTATACATTCCCACTCTTCTCAGTTCGTCCATTTTATCAATCTGTTCGAGCGCTTCACAAAGCTTTCCTTGATGTTATTCTCTCCAGAAGAGCTATTAATGCGATGAACAGGTACTTGAAAGCTAATCATAATTTTCCTACAAAGATGTTTCCCTAATCATTCCAGTCAATTCCCTGTTGTGTCTGAAGATGAACTGTCTGCTATGGATGCCACCTGCATTATTTGCCGTGAAGAAATGACTGTCGAAGCTTCACCAAAGCGTCTTCCATGTTCTCATGTCTTCCATGCTCATTGTCTCAGAAGTTGGTTCCAAAGGCAGCAAACTTGTCCGACATGCCGAACAGATATATGGCGTGCGTGTATTTGAAGTTGTTTGTTCGCACATTATATAATGTTTCAGAAGGCAGAAACGCTGCAGCGGGTACAGAGAATGCCGGAGATGCTGCAAGAAATGGCGCCGAAAACAACGTGGCTGGAGCGCAACCTGCAGCTGGAATTCCTCCATTCCTTCCTTTCCTTGGGCACCAGTTTGGATTTCCGCAACAACCTGCTGTTGCAGCAGCTCAAGTTGGCGGGGCTCAAGCGGGTGGGCAACCAGGACCATTTCCACATCAAATCTTTTACGCTCCAGCCCCAGCCAATCGGCCTGAGTTTATGGTAGGCATATTTGAAAAAAAATATTTTTTTAAATATTTAATTTTATTTTTTAGAACCTGATTCCGCCTCCAGCAGTGCCTCTGGCGGGCCCACCAGGGATGTTTCCAATGATGCCACCTCCTCCACTTCAAGAAATGAATTCAGCTTCCGTAAATTTAAACGCGAATCCACCGCCGAATCCTTTATATTCTCAACTTTCCACAGAAGAGCTTCGTCGAATGGAAGGAGATACCAGAGAAGCAATTCTTGCACGGCTTCAAGCAATGGACAACATTTTGGTCCTCTTGGAGTCGGCGCAAATGCAAATGATCCAGCTGGCTACTGTTTCACCGATCCGCCCACGTCCACCTAATAACACTCAGTCAGAGGAAGAAGCATCTGCAACGACAGAGCAAAGATCTGCCTCACAATCTGTCGAACGGCCACTAACACCTATGCCTCCTTCCATCTTCCGTAACAGTTCACTCGAAACATCTCCTTCTACATCCGCGGCTCCCTCAACGTCTGTTAGCACCGCAAATCCGGTGACCCCTTCGGGCCCTTCATCTTCTACAATAAGAACTCCAGAATCGGAAGAAATACGCCGAAGACGTCTCGCCCGCTTACTCGGTGAAACCAACGATCAACAGCCTTAAACAAAATTTTCCGTTATGTATCTTTGTGATTCTTCGGTTTTCCTTCCGTATAGACCACGTTCGGTTGGGTATTTCACGTGTATCAGTAAGCTATTACGTTTTCTAGTAAATTATATAAAATTTAAATAGCTTATTTTCTATAAATACATTATCTTGTCATCGTGCCTCTTTCTGCTCTCGTTTCCGAATAAAGTTGAACTGATTTCAATCGAAAATTTGGACTTCAAAGACCGTGCCAACAGTTGACTGTGATTCGTCCGATTCATATGTGGCGGATCACTAATCAACTGCAGGCGTGGCCCGAAGACCTAGGAGAATATAGAACAAGTAAAAGGGGAACTGACAGGCGAACCTCGAGATGAGTAACGGTTCTAGTCATTACCAGTCGTCGGAAGGACTAAGCGCCGTAACCCAGCTCGAGAGTTCCGCAGTGGTGAATAACCTGACATCGGAGAAAGTAGAAGGAACGGGACGCGGGCAAACTAGAAGCCAAAGGAATGGTGGAGTGGTGCAATCGTGAGGCTTTTATAGGTGCGATCGAGTGTGGGAACACCATTGAGAGAGCGCGCCACAACACGCTGATGTGAAGAGACGACACACAAAAGGCGGCGACTGCCGTGGGAAACTCCGCCCACTGCATCGCGCGCGAAACTGACAAGTTTGAATGCGTCGTTCACAGTAATGTTTATCGCGAAGAATAAATTTGATATCTTTAGACTCAAATATCTCAAATATAGGTTTTGAACAAATTGGATGGAATGGACATTTCGTAGATTCAAATATGACGGAAAAAAAAATAAAATAAGCGTAAATGAAATTCGCCAAAGTCGTGCATGTAGCATTCACTTATCAGAGTTGTCGTGTGACTTGTTTCTTGTATAATATACTGAATTTTCATTTCACGGACGAGCCAACAAGATCCGAAAATTCCCTTGTAAGATTCCAATAATTCAGGCTCGCGTGAGCTGTAAATAGATTTCAATTTTTGCGGTTTGTGTAGGGGAACGACTGTTCTGAACCTGTCAAAACGGAAATGGATGCCGTTTGAGCTAGGGGAAAGGTGGAACTGCCTCTAAAATGAACTAACCGAGGGCGAACTGTCTTTTTTTGGAACCGACGGGAATGAAACTTACATTTTAGGCAGAGAATTGTTGCATTATTTCCAGTATTTATATATATATATTTTTTTTGATTTACTGGTTATTCGACTTCTATTTAAAATATTACATATATTTTACTGCTTCAACACTCAGTTAGCCTTACAGCTCCGTAAAACTAAAACTTTAATATATGATAAGCTAATTTTCCTGTGGAAAATGCAGGTTTTCTACGTAGCACCAGATAAGTGTGGCTCCTTATTTCAAAAGCTTTTAATAAACATTTCTCGTTTTTCAATTCAAATCGAATATTTTATGGCACATGAACAAGCTAAAATTCCAGAACATTCTAGAACAAACCAATTAATATTTAGAGCGCATATGCATTTGCAGTCCATAAACTACTGTCAGGACGGTCCGCGTTTCGCCTGATTAATTGAGCAAGTCCAAATTGACATGAAATGATATGAAATGATGAAATGTCTCACAGGGTAAAGCGGGGGGAGCGGTTTTACAGAACTCGGCTAATACTATCGAATCAACTTAAGAATTCATATTGGAGCCATTCGGCACTCGGCCTTCAAACCATAAGCTACCGCAATCTGCTTAATCACCGTTTAAATTGTTGCAAGAAATTCAAAAAAAATATTGGACAACTTATTGCGGTTCAGGGACTTCTATTGCAACTCCTCTGATTATAAATTGGTTTGACTTCACCCATATTTAACGGTTAGCTTGTTTCTGTCATTAGCTATTTCATTTATTTTTACCGTTTCATCTCAATTTGGATTAGCCTCTAATATCATTTTATCTAAGGCATATGCCGTTTTTTGTTTGTATCTCTATATAAAAAAAACGAGAATAATTTTTTTTACAAGACGCTGCCAAATCTTTTGTTTCCTCGACATCTCGCAAGTTGCAAGAGTTCTAAAAATATGTTGCCCTGTTTACGGTATTTGCAAATTCCGCAATCTGCCGTGATGGTAAAATTGTGAAAGTTTTTTAATAATCGCCCATTTAATTTTCGTTTTTCCACGCATTTTTGTAATTTTAAACTCATCCTACCCTTCGTTTCGACTATTTTTCATCTAACTAGATGTTAGTTTCTGCTTTATACCGAAAAGTTATTTTTATCAAACAATGAGTTTTTTCCTGACTGCATCTCATTGATTTCTTAATCTATGATGTTTCAGGAACACACCAATTACTCTACGAAACTTTACCGTTTTTCAGAAACCGAGATGGACTTGAACAAAACCGCAGAAGCAGCGAACATATCAGCCACCATCGCAGCCGGAGAGCACGACGATGAGGATGAAGAACGTAATTACAAAATTCCATTTTCCGTGAATCATGAAACCATTGTCTTTAGAATATGTTCAACTGAGGAATCTTGGGGATTACAAAGATGAGGTCACCCCGCTCCTTAGTCCGAAACATGTTCCGTTGGTGTTGGGGACAGTAACTAAGGAAGCCGCGATTGCTACGCATTCTGCTCTACATGGCGGAATGTCTGCAGTGAAAGAACAACAGTGAGTGGAAAGGCAATCAAATTTCCTTGGTATTTATTCGCCAGTTAAAAAACCCTTTTTTTTCGTTCGCGACAATTTTTTCACAAATTTAGTTTAGTTATTAGGTAATCTATATGCGACGATTGTGCTCAAATTTTCAGGATTCGTGAGATATACGATCGTCTGGATATAGACAATGATGGAACAATAGATATCCGCGATTTGACGCTTGCTCTGAAACATGAAACACCGCATATACCGTCAAACCTTGCACCTGTAATCATATCCAAAATGAGTCCTGATGATGAAGGTCGTGTTGATTTTTATAGTTTTTCAAGTTACGTACTGGAAAATGAGCAAAAGCTTGCTGAAATGTTTGCTGATATGGATAGGAATCACGATGGTTTAGTAGACGCTGTAGAAATCAAAAATTACTGTAAGGACATTGGAGTTCCATTGGATGATCAGAAGGCGCAGCATATAGTAAACAAGATGGATCAAACTGGATCCGCATCCGTTGGTCTCAAAGAATTTCAAGATTTTATGCTACTCTATCCATCTTCTGATTTGAAAGATATTGTAGATTTTTGGAGGCACAACCTGATAATTGACATTGGAGAAGATAGCCAAATTCCAGAAGATTTCAGCAAGCAAGAGATGCAGGAAGGAATTTGGTGGAGACATTTAGTAGCCGGCGGAGTAGCTGGTGCAATTTCTAGAACTTGCACTGCACCATTTGATAGGATCAAAGTATATCTGCAAGTGAGGGCATTTCTCAATTTTTGTAATTCTGTCGATATGAGTTTTTATCAACTGCTAGGTCAACTCGACAAAAACAAATCCTCTTGGCGTGATATCATGCCTCAACCTATTACATGCTGAAGGTGGGGTTAAATCACTTTGGAGAGGAAATGGAATTAATGTGATAAAAATTGCCCCGGAGAGTGCTATCAAGTTTATGTGCTATGATCAGCTGAAACGATTAATCCAGCAAAAAAAAGGAAGCGAAGAAATCACTACATTCGAACGATTTTGTGCAGGATCTGGTGCTGGAGCAATATCACAATCTGCTATTTACCCTATGGAGGTGATGAAAACCCGATTAGCACTTCGAAAAACTGGTCAGTTGGATAGAGGAGTGATACACTTCGCTCACAAAATTTATACAAAAGAAGGAATACGGTGTTTTTATAAAGGTTATCTGCCTAATCTCATAGGTATCGTTCCTTATGCTGGTATCGATTTAGCGATTTACGAAACATTGAAAAGAACATATGTGCGGTATTACGAGGAAAGTTATGAAACGTCAAGAAAAATAACAACTTTTATTTTCAGACGAATTCTTCGGAGCCAGGAGTTATCGCTCTACTAGCCTGTGGAACATGCAGTTCGACATGTGGACAACTTGCGAGCTATCCGTTCGCACTTGTTAAGACGCAGTTACAAGCAAAAAGTAATTAAAGTTTTATAAATTAATAAAATATTTTATAAATTATAAAACAAATAATAACTGATTAATTCAGCAAAAACTCGTTTTTCTACTGAGCCAGACACAATGTTCGCGCTGTTTAAACAAATACTGCAAAATGAAGGAGTGCGAGGATTGTATCGAGGAATCGCACCTAACTTTCTGAAGGTTTGTTGTAGTCAAGGATGTGATTGAAAGCTACTGTGATTCTATAAATTAATATGGGGAAATAACGAGTGTGAACGGATCATTAGTCCCAGTCATAGTACAAAAACTCTCCCATACTCTACTGCCAGTAAATAGAACTGTCTCGTATTAAAATTCGTTATTGTGAGGGTAGCGTTTGCATTTTTCATGCATATTCGAAGCAACGCTCGTCTTACGGGTCAGCGAGTTTTACTTACTGGCAGTTTGGCGTTACTATTCTTGATTATATTCTAGGGCTGTCTTATATTTTTTCATTTCTGCTTCCTCTCCCCCCATTCATAATTGCAGTGGATTTAGTTTTTACAATTTCTTACAGGTAATACCGGCGGTCAGTATCAGCTACGTTGTATACGAAAAAGTGCGGACAAGTCTTGGAGTTAAGATGCTTTAAAAACCGATAAACAATGGTTAGTCAGAACAGGAGAAAATAACAGGTTTAGTATACGTTAGCTTGTTATCTAAGGATTTCGTGAAGGCCGGCATCGGTCTGTAGTAATACGTGATAAAACTTCATATTCGATCCTTTATATAATGCTATCGGTGCCGGTTGCTTGTAGCTTATATGTTCATAACTGCTCATAACCACAACTTTTTCTTAAACACTATATATTATATTCTCGTTTCCTGTTTCATTAAATGTATCAAAACATTAAACAAGAATTGTCGTTTGTTATAGCATAGGAAATTATTATTTTCAGATTCTCATAGGAGAGTTCGAAGAACTTCGATAGTTTTCATATTTTCACATTTGGTTTGATGCAGTGGACCTCTTTCATCATTCAAATTCTCACCAAGTTCAGATTTAAACCGATTTTAACGGGGTTCCGGCTAACGCAGCAATTACATTCCTCTGCTTTGTTCGGATAATGAATATAATATTTATGGTCTTTTGGTTCCTTTCTGTACAACATTTTAATTTCCGAGCTGGCTCCAATGCCGTTTCTACACCTTTTTCAATCGTTATCCTCCATATGTGTTACGTGTAGGTACACAGAATCGTAATCGGCTAAGGGAAAGGAAGAATGACGGAGGCAAACTAGGCCAATCGAAAAGGAGACGCGGGATTGAGGAGAATAGAGACACAAGGGCGATTCTAGGAAGAATCACCTTCTCTTTTCGTTTCCAAAAGTTGAGCGATGCGTATTCCGTGCTTGTTTCGTCCACTGCTCGGATGGATATTCGGTCTTTCTATTCTATTTTCGGCTCTATTCGGAAACTATATTATCACTCTATTCATAGGTCTTCCAATACTTGGAAAACATAAATTATGGAGAAATATAATGGATCGTGCGATCTCGTATTGGATGACTATTCCCATGGTATGATTGCTTCCCACATTCTATAGATTTATAGTTTACCATAATCCACTGTGCTTTTGAGCAACGATGTCTTATTATTGTAGTACGATTCAAGGTCACCAGACACGCGCTATTCGCTTACGAAGTTGAATGCCATTTTTTGAAATTCTTCATTCTAATTGTCTGCGTATCTTTGTATTTCGCTGCGATGACATCAGTTACGGTGTACAACGTATGAATAATCATATTTCTGCTTTTTCTTTTTCACCGACCGCAAACGTTGGCCGTGAGAAGAAGGAGGCGAAGGAGAGATAGCGTGAGACACAGATATCCAAAGAATTGAATGCGCGAAAATTTCGAATCGGAAGAGACCTGCAGAAAACAAAAGTAATTTCAGGGACTTCTCGAATTTGTGATGGGTGTACGGGTACGTGTCAGTGGAGATGAGATAGAATTCGATAACCCTGCACTCATTGTTATGAACCACAGAACGAGGTAAAACAGAAAGTAAATATTTGAAAATGGATACAGTTAATGAAACTGATATCTAATGATAATTTAATAATTGTGAAAACTATTAGGTTGAGCGGAAGGTCTTCGTAATTTTTTGATTTTTTTTGGTAACAAAATATATTCAAAGAAAACGAGATTTAATGTGTGATATATTCACCATTAGTATTTATTACTTCTTGCCTACGCAATGGAAGTTGAGCGATACCATTTGCGTAGAACTCGGGGACTGGGAGACGAAAAAGCCGTTCAAACACTTCTTGACAACCTTTCTATCATGGAACTTCTGCCAGCCAAGTTGATTCTGCAGGGCACGAAGATGATGATAACCAGTTGGGACCAAGTCTGGTGAATACGGTGGGTGACACAAGTCTTGGACTCCGATCGTCTGGAGCTTCTGGCGTGTCTTCAAAGCGGTGTGCAGTCTTGTGTTGGCATGTAGAATCAGCAAGTTGTAAGTTTTTGGGCGATGCAATTGATGATCCTGAACCACCTTTTCCATTTAAGTACAGTAGAGATCCGAGTTGACAATGGCGCTTGAGAGTCGCTGCAAGTTCGCGTGACGTTGCTCTTGGTTCTTCTTCCACCGACGACAGGATATCATAGATCGTAGTTCTCTCCGGCTAACTTTTTGAACCAGCATTTCATGGTAGTATAAGAGACAGAGTTCTCGCCTAATACGGCACACAAGTTACGACAAGCTTCGCTACATTTGCGACCTCGGAGAAACTCGTACAGAAAAACCCCTTTGAGAGCATGGCGATCAGCAAGAAAATTCTCGCTCATTTTGAACGCTACCTGTATGTTTGACAGGTGTGCTAACCATGCATAGTAAGCACTAAATAAATCAAAAAAACAGAATCAGACAAAGTTTAATTAGCATTGTGCAATGACGAAACAAAAAAATTACGAATACTTTTCGCTCAACGTAATAGAAGCGTTTCAAATGTGAAACAATGATCATTGGAAATGTTCCTCCTCTCGTTTCCGTTTCTCTCTTTTCCCACTTGCTCTTCAACTTTTATTTGTGTTTTTTTAAATCGCAAGAAAGCAAACACCATCAGGGATGTTTGTAACAGCAGGCAAAACAATTACGTTGAACATACTAACTTCAATTTATGTTCTTTTGATGGCTAATGCGGAATATGAAACGGCAGTAACCGTTCATTCGGTGGAAACTAAGGCTAGAAGTAAGCATAGACGAAATATGACGGAATATTTTCGTTTTACACTGCAGATTGAAGTTAAATTTTTACATGTTTTATCTTTAATTATATTGAAATTTTTTAGACTTGATTGGATGTATATGTGGTGCGCGCTATATCAAATGAATCCGTGGCTGATTACTTCGAACAAAATTTCTCTGAAAGCACAACTCAAGAAGCTTCCTGGTGCGGGATTTGGCATGGCAGCGGCTCAGTTTGTGTTTCTCGAACGGAATGCCGAAATCGACAAAAAGTCATTCGATGATGCTATAGACTATTTCAAGAATATTGACAAAAAATATCAGGTTTTATTGTTCCCCGAAGGAACTGATAAATCGGAATGGACGACTTTAAAAAGTCGGGAATTTGCGAAAAAAAACGGACTGAGAAATTTAGAATATGTTTTGTATCCAAGAACCACTGGCTTCCTTCATTTGTTGAATAAAATGAGACAACGTATGTTTTCATATTAATGAGAAGAAACAACGAATTTCAAAAAGTATCGTTATTTTAATAAAAGAAACGACCAGATGAGTTTCTAGAGCCTACACTTTATTGAGGTCTTTAGAAATAGACGTCTTTACTCCTTGATTATAAGATGCCTCTACTTGAGATCCATCCGTATTGAAATTACTCAACCAGTTAAGATACGCGTTAAGAAAAAGGCATTATTTAATAAATTTTTCCAGTATTACTTGAGAATTTTATACTTTCTATTTCAAGAGGAATACGTTGACTACATCTACGATATCACTATTGCTTATCCCTATAATATTGTACAATCTGAGGTGAATAATTACCTAATTCCTTCATTACAGTTTAAAGGAAATTTGCAGATAGATTTAGTAGTGAAAGGAGCAAGTCCACAAGAAGTTCATTTCCATATTCAAAAAATTCCAATTTCACAAGTTCCTTTAAACGAAGCTGAAGCCGGCCGCTGGCTAACCGAGTGAGTGATCTTTATGAGAATGAAGTTAATTGAGCCGTATATAATTCCAGCCGCTGGACACTGAAAGAACAGCTACTTCATGATTTTTACCGTGAAGAGCATCCAATCAACAGGCAGTTTCGAGTTGAGAGAGGAGATGGAGTTTGGAGAAGTGTAAGACATTTTCATGAAAGATTACACCGAATAGAAAATTTACAGAAGTTTAGATATAACCATTGTAATATTTCAAGGTATAATACAATAATTCCCCCCCCGCTTGATATAAGAGTGACCCCCCGGTGGAAGACTATGGAATGACCCCCACCCCTTCCCATAACGTCAGTTTTTTCCACCAATTTTTACAATTTTCACAATTGTAAAAATTTGTTTCATAATTAAAAAAATTTTTCTTAATTTTTACGTGGCATCATGAACTAGTTTCATTTTCATATTTTCATTTCATTTCGTCTGAATCTCATGGAAATATTGGAAGGGGGGGGAATATTGGAAGAGGGGGGGGGGAATATTGGAAGGGGGGATCATTCCTGGGTCTTCCGGTGGGGGATTAGTACTGTTTGTTGGGGGTTGATTATTGTAGATTACCTAGGATCCAAATGTTTCCCCCCATTTCAACTGGCGGGGGATTAATATTGGATATCGACTTCGTATAGAAGCCCCCAACATTAATTATCCCCCACATCAATTTTGATAATGAATAACGTTGGTTGGGGGGCTATTATCGATGGTGGGGGGCGGTTGTAGGGTGGGGGGCGATTCTTGGAAATTAATTCTTGGAAAAAAATCAAATTCGAATAAACATAGTAATGTTTATTGCCAAATAGCACGATTTTCTCTCTTTAACCTTAAGTATTTCAGAAATAAGTTCCATCTTATTTTCTTCGAAGTCTTAGCAAATTTTGAGCACAGTTATAATACATAGTTCAGCACAGTTACAGCGTTGCAGTTGCGCAGTTGCTTCTTGCGGCGCAGATGTGCACAAAATTTACAGAGACCCCACAGAGACTATAAGATTTATTTTTCGGTTGCAAATTATCGATCAATACGACATTTAAAATTAAAACAGCATTTCAGTGGAAGGAACCTCGAAGGCACTTTTATGTCAAGCTTACA
This sequence comes from Caenorhabditis inopinata, assembly GCA_003052745.1. Classification (NCBI taxonomy): domain Eukaryota; kingdom Metazoa; phylum Nematoda; class Chromadorea; order Rhabditida; family Rhabditidae; genus Caenorhabditis; species Caenorhabditis inopinata. The sequence goes on along the minus strand of AP018155.1, from coordinate 8,147,375 downwards.
TCTCTTATGTTTTGGGCACTTGTTATCGCATTTTGTTCCTATCACATATTCTTTGTAACGACTTTACAGGTGAAAAAAATCATATTTTTATACACATTATTGAATTTGAGTTTCAGCTGGGTTTTCTGTATTTTATCGTTATGAGCATAATACTCAACTGGCGCTATGGAGGAATTGACAAATTCATTATTAGTAAGTGGCAGAAATCAAATCAGTCATTATTAAGGACAACATCTAATTCTTCGCCATTGTAATACCATTTAAGCTTCATTCCCTTCCTCGAATATGGTTCTCATTCCATTTTTGTCGTATATTTTTCATTTTTTTTCCGTTCAGTGATTCTATTCTAGTCAATCAATCAGTTCTTAATGTTCACTCATTTCACACACTTGAAAGAGACTCAATAATAAATTCGGGTATTCACCTAATGTTTTCATACTCTCAATGGGAAGCCGATTAAATTGCCCATTAGTTAGATTTCAGCAGTTTTTGTTTTGCTGCGTCGTCGGTCTGTGCAGCGGTTTTCATAGGATAACATTGCGGCCGTCGCTTCGATCTCACCGATTATTTAAGACTATCGGAATCACGGAAAAACGAGTTCCGCTACGTAGCAGTCCTGCCGCATACATGTCTTTTCTTAATGATTGTATTGATTTATCAGCGAAAGAAAAACGGTAAAATACATTTGATTATTTAAAAAGGACCTGAATTTGGTTTTCATTAGTAAGATATTCAAGGAAAAAGGCATAAACGTAACCATTACGGTTTTGGTGATGCAATGATCACTTCTGAATTTTCATGAATGGGATGGCTTCCTTGGTGAAATCGTTCAATCTCTTATTGAGCATATTTAGTTTCTAATAAAGTTTAAGAAATCGATTTTGAAAAGTTTTTTTTGATTATCGACTAGCGCGGAAGTGAAAATCCAATAAGAAGTGACTACCAAGTGAACCTCGAATAGAAATCCTCCTAACTTTTTTTTAAAAATTCGACCACATGTACTTTCGACTACGGAGAAGACGTGAAGGATTGATAAGACAAAATGTTGTATGTGGCTGGGATCTCACAGGATCTAGAAAGTTTCAGAAGGTTTTTCAGATTTTCTGCCGACTGGATCTACTTTCCCATGATTAGAAAATGCTCCGACGCCGTCACAATTCGTCTCAATTCCGTCGTCACAACTATCCTGATATCGTTCACCGATATATGCAAAATGTTATCTGGCCGCATTAAATCGATGTGATATACTTTGATTTCCAAAGAGCATTCGACTCTTCCTCCATGACATACTGCGACTGAAGCTCTGTAATATCGGTGTGGATGACTATTGCCGCGAACGGGCTACATCTATTCTGAAAAACCGAAAGCCAAAGAATATGATTATTTATAAAATATCACGTTCAGAGTCACGTCAGACTTTCCACAAGGCTCGTTTTTAGGACTTCCTCTTCTTAGCTTACATAAACGACCCACACCAAACCACTGAAAATTGGGCTCTCGAACCTGTTTCACCATAGTGTCCAGGTATCTTGGAAAAAACATTCGGAAAAAACTGCCGTAATTCCATTTTTAAAGCACAATTTGAGCACGAAATATTGAGCTAATACCTTCGAGGTAGAATTCCACAGTTCGTTTAGAGATTTTCGAGTCATACTTGATGATCAGTTGAATAAACACATGATATATGCCGCCAAATGAAAATGTAATATGATTTTATGAGTCGAATCTGTCATTTAGTCATTCTGAAAACGTTCGTTCTGCCATAACATATCGACCTATTTTAAACATCTAATAATGCCTTAATCGCAAATAAACTCGAGTCAACTTTCTTTCTCTGCTAGACGTGTCTTACAACGTGGCAAAGTCCCTTATACGGTGATCGCCTCTCTCTGTTTAAACCAAAAAAACGGTAGAACCAGGCGTATTTTCCCTGTTCAAAACTTACTTCATAAAGTTATTATCACCAATGAGAAAAATGTCACTCGCCCTCGTATTTACGACAAAATGGGTAAAAGTAAATTAGAAAGTTTCTTGCATTCCAACTTATCGATGTGGAACAGTATGTATAAGTCAATACGAGCTAAGCCCAGTCCTAAAGCCATCCCGCTTTTTTATCGGTTTTTTTTGTTTACTTTTTTTTATGTCAAAGGAATAAATTATTAATATTACTATAATTACTACATTTTTGAAGTATTAAGATGGTGCGCTCTGGCAAGTATAAAGTAAACGGACATGCTAGCATATCCTCCAATCAGATTCCTACAAGTAGGAATCTGATTGGAGAATTATGGTAATAAGAAGGCGCATGTCTAAAAATTCTATTCTGCGTCTTGAGCGGATTCACTTTACGTAATAATAATATTTTCTCATAGTCAAAATGAGCCCCCCCTCTGATAGCCTAGTTTTCGTAGCCAATAAAGGTTAATAAAAAGCATTGTTTGGAAAAATAAAACACAAAAATATATGATTCTTTAGAAATAAACATAAATTCAGAATTTCCAAAATCTGAAATTTCGGAATATTCAGACATTCGGAAAATTGTCAAAATTTGCATTCCGCCCAACCTTGGTTTCGGAGAAAACTTCGTGACAGCAATATTTGGAATTCTTAAATATTATGGTAAGTATATGCATAAATAGTACCATAAAATAAAAAATTTTTCAGTCAATGAACTCGGATCAATCTACTGGTGGTAATAGTATACATTCTCGTGATTGAAACAAAAACAAAATTATTACATTTTCGAAATCATGATAACCTAGGTCACAGAATTTTTCAATTGTTGGCCTTTATTGTTGGCCAATAAATCCTTTCCAATATCTTTAAATTTTACTTATAAAAGATGCATGTAATATCTTTTTAGTAGATTACACTTATATTTATTTGCGAAAGAAAATCCACTGTACGGTTAAGAAGAGTAATGCTCATTGTTTGCCACACGCTACGCAACTTTCAACTCTTCACATAACGCAACTCCCAAGAGTTCTTCTTTAGAAGATTCACGAGATGTTTCACTTTGAAACTATTTTTGCAGATATTTCCTATCGGTCAAGCGGTGGTATGTCTTCAACTAATCGATTTGTTGTTTAAAATTCGTAAAATTCCTTATAACAAAATTAAAAAAACAAATCATGGTATTTAAATTATCGTAAAATTTACGAATTTCGTAACAATCCTATTAAAACCGTACGTCTTTCTATATAAAAATAAATAATAAATCGAAATTCGGAAGAAAAATAAATATTACAAACATTATGAGAATGATTCTATCTTTTTGAAAATTTCAGTTCTGAAAAAAGCAGCAATATTTAAGAGTTTTAAAACATTGTAAAATTGATTCCTAATGCTTCATTTAAATTGATCAAAAATCCGTCACAATAGAAAAAAGGAGTTTTACCAAAGTCAAAGTTTCATTTTTGCGGCGTTCTTCGAGTTCTATTCTCCTGTACATCTAGCACAAAAAATATTTCGTTTAAAAAATTGAATTCGGGTTCGGAAGGTCGTTTTTGTGAATTGCCATTTCAATGTAAGTGAGAAAAGTAGGAACTGATCTATAAGAGTACCTTAGTATCAAATCGCTAAAGTATGACCAGTTGATAAAAAATAGATAATCGCAGAAATAATGATTGAGTATACAAATCACTGCAAGACGATCTTTTGATCCAATAGCCATATATTCGTCAAAAGAGACAACTACAAGTTTGATCGGTTCCTAACTTGACTGCAAATTCCCTCATTTCATATTTCTTCGGAAGAATAGAAATTCAAAAATAACAGAATTGTAAAGCTGAAAACTTTCCTTGAACCTAGCTTAAACTATTTCTAGTCAATTAAGCTAGTTGTTTGAAAATCATGAGAATTTATGTGATTTTGATGGATTCTTGCCATTTTACAGAAGTTGAAAATGAGAGTGACAAATCAAAGTAAATAAAACTACTTCTAATTTTCACGACAATTAAGAAAATTTCAGACTTTCAGATGTTCTGGAGAAAAAAATCAAAATCCAAAAAATCGCTGATTTCCACACCAATCAAAGCGACCTCGTTGCCGACAATTAACGAAGTAGGTTGCATATTTTATTCGGGATCTTCGAAGAGCTCGTCTCAAAAAATAGGTCTGTCTTTCATTGTTATCCGCTTTCCTTCCTCATTCGAAATCCAATCCGAAATATATATGGCGTGTACGTGTGTTGCGATAATAAACGATCATCTCTTTGCTTCCTGTGTCTCTTATGTTCCTTCACTCCATTTTCATTTCTCGGGGGTTGACGGCCTATGATGTCTTTTTGACGCGTGTTCTGCCCTCTGGCGCTTCTTATCACTGATTGTTTGTCTCCGTTTGCCATCTTGATGATGTACTATAAAACCGGAGAAAAAGACAAAATTTCTTGTAATTTTCATTTCGTTGTGTGAACGTTCCATCTGATCGAACAGTTACGTTTTTCATCGTATGTGTTCATTTTTTCGTATAACTTTTAAAATTTCGAATGACAAATCTAAGTGCACCTCGCTATGCCTCTCGCAAAATACCTTGAGCATTACATCGGTTTACAACAATATCGCTATTGTTATAATAACTGATTTTCCAGTTTAAAAGTGAACAAAACCAGCGAGTTCAATTTCTACACTTTCTATATGTCCTCTTCTTATCTAAATTTATTCATTTGTTTATTTACATTTTACCATAGCAAATAATAAAGAAATCAGCAAGACATTTTGTTTAAAATGCTTAGAAAAAACTTGCAACGACAAAATATATTGGGAAATCTACCAAAAATCGTTGATATCACAATTAGAATTCTTAGAATTATCACATCGTAACAAGCAATTTCCGTTAAACTATTCCATGTTTAATAGCGTATGGATTTATTCAAGCGTGTCTCGCAAATACCTTATCGATTACAGCACGAAACGGTTGAAGAAAATGTCGAAGAACAAGTCTATGAATTTAATTATTCGACCGTTCCTGGATAGGAAAACATATCTACTTATTATTAAGCGAATAGTTCTGTCTGTCTGTTACTCTGTCCAAGACGTTTTTTTGAATAACTCAAAAGATCGTGGGTCTTTTACTTTGATATTCGGGATGGAGTCATGACCACCCGAGCGCTTCACATTCATATATTTATGAGGTCGCAGGGTACCAGGGATACTGTAGAACCGTACACTCTAAATCTACAAAACTGTCTTAAAATCGATAAAAAAAAAAGAGAAAAATAGAACGATTACAAATATTTCTAAACGAAAGCCAGTGGAAGCCAGTGGAAGTCGCGGCGTAGCCGCGAACTTTCCGCTGGTTATCTATCCGCGAGTACGTGATTTTTCGTTTAAAGGCGCTGTTTGGGTCTCGTCAATCTTTAAATCGGCGCGTTTTAACGCGCCAATTTAAACATTGTAATGGGGTTATTCATGAAAAGCACGAAAAGCATTTTAATGCAAAAAAAGGTTTTTTTTTCGCATTAAAATGCAATCGTGAATAACATTAAAATGGCATTTTTGCATTAAAATGCAATTGTGCTTTTCATGAATAACCCCATAAGAAAGCGCACACACTGCGTTTGTGATTTCTTTTCGAAAATTGAAGGGAATATTGGAATTTTTTTTTTCTATATTTTGCTTTGAAAATAATGTTTTTTTAATTAACATTCGCTTCAATTTTCGAAAAGAAATCACAAATGCAGTGTGTGCGCTTTCTTACAATTTTTAAATTAGCGCGTTAAAACGCTCTATCCCCTAATGAGACCCAAACAGCGCCTATAAACGAAAAATCACGTACTCGCGGATAGATAATGGCTTGAAAAAAAAATAAAAGAACAATGTAAAAAGGAAGCATATATAACTGTAGTGTGTACATTCTATCATGACTTCCGGTAATAAATCCTCTATCTTTCCTTTGTACGTCTAGGCTAACAACCATTAATCTGATTCTGCGGTAAAGTTGAAGGCGCTCGTTTGCACTCCCTGAAGAACTATATACATATTATCGGTTCGCGAGTACGCAAGAAACCGCTTAGAGATGGGGTTTGGGTCTCGTTAGGAAATTGGCGCGTTAAAACGCGCCAATTTAAAAATTGAAGAAAGCGCACACACTGCGTTTGTTTTTCTTTTCGAAAATTGAAATCGAATATTGGAATTTTTTTCTATTTATATTTTGCTTCGAAAATCATGTTTTTTTTTTTAATTAATTTTTATTGTCAATTTTCTTAAACTGCTTATTAAACTGAATAAAGTATTATTTACCGGAATTTAAATGTTTTTTTTTCAATATTAGAAGTTTATATTCTTCAAATTAGTATCTTTTCACTTGCAGCGAATTGTTTAAAATATAAATAGAAAAAATTCCAATATTCGAATTCAATTTTCGAAAAGAAAAACAAACGCAGTGTGTGCGCTTTCTTTCAATTTTTAAATTGGCGCGTTTTAACGCGCCAATTTCCTAACGAGACCCAAACCCCATCTCTAAGCGGTTTCTTGCGTACTCGCGAACCGATAATAGGTGTGCGATTTTTTCCCGGTTGCCACCTTTGTTTTTTTTTGTTTTTGTAGTGTAACCTATTCTTCCCTTATTTATTCTTTTACCTTTTATTACATTACATTTATTACATCGGTTGCAAAAAATTTCGAGGAATTGGGTTAAAAATGCATTTTTCGACCGTACCAGAATACGCGGCGATTAAAAAAAATTAAAAATAACGAGAAATAGAGAATTTTAAAATAACAATAAATAACTCCTGAGATAAAAAAAATACGCAAACATTTTAAAGAAATAAAACATGAATAGTTTTGTTATTATCTATCCGCGAGTACGTGATTTTTCGTTTAAAGGCGCTGTTTGGGTCTCGTTAGGGGATAGCGCGTTTTAACGCGCCAATTTAAAAATTGTAAGAAAGCGCACACACTGCGTTTCTGATTTCTTTTCGAAAATTGAAGCGAATATTGGTGTTAATTAAAAAAACATGATTTTCAAAGCAAAATATAGAAAAAATTCCAATATTTTTATATGCTCAATGCATATTCCGAGACAGAACAAGCTCTTACGAAACGTTATCTTGTATAAAGTTCAAGAAAAGATCGTTTCATAATTCGTATTGAATATTTCACGCCGTTAAGACCATTGAGAAGGAAATAGAAGAGAGAAAGATTTATCACTTCTGCATTGTCTTACCTACGACTTGCGAAGACTCTGCATTACTTGGCGCCTGACACATTCACGTCGGAGAAACTGCTGTAGCTTTTCAAGCAACAGTATCTCGAGTTGTTTGTCAAATTTGTCAGGCAGCATTTAAAGGCTGAATTTTTTGATCACTGGCCATCAGATGAATAGAGTTCGCTACAACTGCTCATTTCTTGCGCAATATGCTCAATTTCGGAATCCTTTTCATAATGCAAAAAGAGTTCAATCGGCTCCAGAAATTTTTCAATTTCCAGTTGTTTGTGCTGCTGCTTGAATAGTTTTTCAGTGTAGACTGCTGAAATTAACAAATATGCATAAAAATCCTTGTTGACAGTTTAAAGCTGAATTAGACTACCTAACATTTTTAAAAATTCACTCAATTCCTCCTTCAAAAACGATGACGGAATTCGATACTCTTAAGTAATCATAGAGCTCCTGTCTGGCTGTATCCAATGGTCTGACTTTTTTTGGAGCTCCTCCTTCAGTCTCTCTCTCTCTCTCTCTCTTTCATATTTTTCTCCTGTGAAGCTAGCTCGAACGAAATGTGGATCACCTTTAATACTTTGATGATGAAGTGACAGCAGGGTTTTTTTCGTTTTTCTTGTTTTTTTTGTGTGGCGACACCCCCGCATATCTACCAACAACAATTAGTATAATTTATAGAGTGAGAAGTTAAAATTCCAAGTAAATTTCAAACAAACAAAATTTCGCGCAGTGAACTTTGAGTACTATTATGCAGGGAATGGTCAATGCCATGCTACTATCATTCAGGCGGCTGAAAAATATGTCAAAGAATTAGTAGAATATTTCAATCGTTTTGTTCTAAAATGAAAAGTAAATTACTTAATCTTGAATTGAGATTTTTTCAGTTTGAACATCAGGAAATTAAAATGTAATGCGCTATTAATATTGATTGTGAAGTTGATTGACTAGTGAGATTTGCCATATCTTCATTGTGATCGTCATTTCTATTTAGATGTTTATGCCACCTAAAATATTTTTACTTCCTTTCTTTCCCAATGAAAAATTCTCTTCTCTGTCCTGTACCATAAATACTTTCGCTGCCCCTCACAATCATGACAGAAAATTATATATATTTCATGGTGTCTGGTATTCAATGCCCCTTTTTTTTCCTATTTCGATCGATTCGATCGTGTATCTTTATTCTGTTTTCCTCTTTTTCTCTCGCAACTCCCTCACTTTCAGTCTATTTCTCTCTTATTTCTGTCAAAACCTTGCCAATTGTGCCAACATGAAAGCATAGCGAGCATTTTTAACTCAAAATAAATAAACTTGTCATAGCCACACTGCCTATTTAACTGAAAATTGTTATTTTTCTCGCATTACTTCTTGTAATTTTTGAGAAAAGCAGAAAAAAAGCTATATTTTTAACTTTTTGTTTTTTTATCTCTCCTAATAAGCATTAAATTATAATGATTTGTTAGAAAAACAGTTGATCTTTCGTTTTATATCAAATTAAGTTCGTCCTCATTTCATTACCAACCGATTATTTCTTTTGGAAAAAGAGTCACATGAATGTAGATTGATACAAATGTATTAAATATTGAATGAAAACGCGGAGATATCGGACAAATTCGGTTAATTTTTTTTGGATTTACTTTCAAAAAAATAGTATTCTGTAGTTTGTTCAGGAAATTTCAAATTATTATTTCTAATTAAATCTGAGATTCCTCTCAAGATGCTGAAATATAATAGCAAAAAAAATAAAATTCGGTAATTTGTTTTCTCAAAACCTAATGACAAATTGCTTTATTAATGCCAATTATGTTTTCGATAATTTTTTAAAAGTTATTATTTTTTGTATGCTAAAGTTGTTCCAACTCTGATTACGATATTAAATGAAAATAGAGCACTGCAAAACACAACACATTTGGTCGTTCCAAAACATATCGGAAATTTCTCATGATTTAATTAAACCAGTTTTAGATTCCTAAATTTCTTAATCGGCTGAGGAACTTCTTAAAATGCTATATTTTGGTGTGTGCTGGCGCGTTTTCTGTTATTTACAAGCGAGAAAAATCAGTGTTTCTAATGGGGTTATTCATGATGCATTCTTATGCAAAAAATGCCACTTTAATCTTATTCACGATAGCATTTCATTAAAAAAAATTGCATCGTAGTTCAGTGCTATGTTCAGTTAAAATGCAAGGTGGTGCCGGATACCGTCACCGAGAAAGTCTATGCGCCTTTAATTTATTTTTGGCTTTCAAATAAATAATTTTACTATTTTCTCACAATTGCGTTTTCGCCTCCTCATCGTTCATTTTTGTCTGTAAAATATTATTTTTATCAAATTAATTTAAATTTTTTCCGAAAATGTGAATTTTTCGCACAATAGGATTTTTTTTCTGGAAAAAAAATTGAGGGCCTCGTAAATCGACACATTAAAGGCGCATAGACTTTCTCGGTGACGATATCCGACACCACCTTGCATTTTAACTGAAAATAGCACTGAACTACGATGCATTTTTTTCAATTAAAATGCTATCGTGAATAAGATTAAAGTGGCATTTTTTGCATAAAAATGCATCATGAATAACCCCATAATAAATGTTTTAAGTGATCACATTTTCAACAGATAACAAAAAAAAACAGAAACTAGGTTAATAAATGTTGCGGAACTGAAGTTGCATTTGCCGTTTAAAAAAAGCAGATGAGCTGCTTGATTTTTGTTTATCAGACGGCCGCTGATCATTCTGAATAGTGTATAGAATTCAGTGACGCAGACAAAGATAAATGAGTTCCGACTGAGTTTTGCTTCTCCGTCGCATTTTTTGCTCGTCCTTCCTAAAGACTTATTTTAAAAAATCATTAAAGTGAAATGAGACCGAGACCTAATCTGCAATATTCTATAACTTATGCGCCTTCCCCAAAATTTGTGGTTGGTTATATTCCCTAGTATTCAATTTCCAAATTTTAAAAAGTCTAAGAAACCCCATTTCCAGAAATCGTCAAGCAGTGGACGCCATCTCACCGTATCAGTCAGTTCAACTACTCATAATACCTTTGTGAGTTAAATACACTGCATGTCTTTTTGAAAAGTACAGTAGTGGAGAAGCATTATTTATGTCATTATGCTACGCCAAAAGACACAATTTTTTTTCAGCCAAATCCAGCGGAGGCGAGAAAGAAAATGGATGCCATGCACGAATTTCTAGTTCCAGCTTACACTCTTCACGATTTCGACGATGGAGAAGAGTGCAAAGTTGCCAGAATGATTTTCCAAATGTCTGGAATCCCATACGAGTTCAAGCGTGTTCATCGGGATGATTACATCCTAGAAGGTAGAACATTGTTACTTTTAACTATCAATGTAATTAAACCATTTTAGATTACCCGTTCTATGCCCTTCCTGCTCTGGAAATGAATGAAAGAAAGTACGGAAGTGTATTGTCAATTTGTAGGCACTTGGCTTGGAGATACAGTAAGTTTTATCTTTTTTAATTTCAAAATGTTTCTGAGTTTTCACGTGTTTTTTTACAGATTTATCTGGAAAAACAGCTCACGATGATGCAAAAGTGGACGATATTGCAGAGAAAGTGTTCGAAGTTCGAATGAAAATAAAAAACTGGATTGATCATATAGAACACGCAGCCGATCATGCATGTGATGTGAGCTGAAAAATTCGAATTCTTAAATAAAATATATCGCTTCAGGAGAATTGTACGTTGGAAGTCGCGCCTCGTATACTAACTGACACACTATTTCCGTGCCTTGAACGAGTATTGAAAACTGCGCCCTCTTCATGGCTTGTTGGACATACGGTGGGTTGTGTGTGCGTAGCGCAGGCGGTTAGAGCGTCGTACGGGATCGCCTGCGCTCTGGTTCAAAGTCGAGCGGTGATGAATGCACGTATTGCTTCTGACACCTCTTATGTTAGCGGTAAATTTCCGTGCCGCGATGAGTCCACCTGGATCTCTGAGCTCTTTTGGAAATTTGCTTTATATGAAATTTTTATAGTTTTTTTTGCTTGTAATGTCCACGACAGTGACAGCGATTACCGTATTGCTGTAGATAACTACTTGCTATTTCTTTAATACGAATCCGGCGAAATAGGTACAAACATAAGATGTTACGATGTTTTACAAGTCCAAGTCTGTTTGAAAACTTATGCGCACTTTTTGAACTTTTTTTTTGAACATTCTTGGTGACGGCACTGAAATACTTTTCACACAATTGCTCTCCAAATGGCATCGAGTTTTAGATTATAATCCTAAGTATTTCAGAAGAAGTAAAATTATAAACATAAAGAGGTCATGTGCAGAAAATTTCATTAGAAGCTGATATCTGTGACTGAGAAACACGGCACGTTTTCCCGAAAAAGTCGCCGCGCAAATTACGGGCTGCTGAGAGCCCAAACTATGAATTTTATTTGCACATTTAGCAAAAAAGTTTGAAGACCATACCTGTATGTGCCCTTAAATTGTGAATTTTGAAATAATATAGCGTCACTTGTAGTCATATTGATTCCTAAGAAACTTTCTCATCTAGCTTTCGCAATACAGATACCGTTTACTGTTATTGACAGGAAGAAGTATATGTGAATGGTTTATCAAATAATTTGTTTTTTTTGCTCTCGTGAATATCAAAACAATGAAAGTTTTAATTACATGAATATGTTTCTAATTCATATAAGATCAGTCACTTCTTTAATTTGGTAAATTTTCAGATAACCTGGGTCGATCTGCTTGTCGGTTGTCTCGTTAATCCAATAATGTATCACCGTCCAAAGCTCCTTCAGGATTTCCCGCTGCTCTATCTCCACAATGAGAAAGTTGCACATCACGACGACCTCGTAGGATTCTTGTACCACGTCAGAACGCGTAAATTCCAAGACAAAAAATAAACGTGGCATTAATCTCAATTTTTATTAATGTTCAATTTTAAACCGGTTCTTATTTCGACTTTTTTTTTACTCATTTCTAACTTTTGTGGGCAATAAAAAGATTCGACTTATGAGCCAATCGAAAAAACGCCGAAGTTTGGATTTGGATGATGAAAATGAATCATCGACAAACTATCTACGTTCTGAATGGACAGTTTGTCTGAAATCGGCAAAAATGCTGAAAAAGGTGACCTTAGTAATGAGGAGTGCAGAGCGAGTTGATCGGGTATTTGGATCTGCTTGGATCCATTCCGAGAAATATATGGCCAAAGTCTATCCCACTGATATAAATGTGCCTAAAGGAGCGTTTCTTCCTCCTTATGTTTATCAATTCAACCCTCCGATAACTAACATGGGTGAGGATATTTGACTTTTTAAACGCGATGTTTATATACTGAACTTTAGGCAAATATTCTTCTCAGTTGATTGCCAGAGCTCTCAGCAATCGTGGAATGGAGCCTGGAGTAATATTCTGTTCTCCAACGCTTCGTACTCTTCAAACGGCAGCTGCAATTGCCAGATCTACTGGGTCTCGAATATTAGTTGAACCAGGATTACTAGAGCCAATGGAGTGGTATCGTGGAGCCGGAGCAAAACAATTGCCGGATTTTTTCAATGATTTTCACGATTTTCCAAATGTTGACAAAACCTAGTGAGTATTCAAAATTTATTATTCTCGGAAGGTACTTGTGTTTTTCCAGCAAGCCAATATTCTCAATAAATGAATTTGCAAGCATGTTTGACGGAAAAAGCCAGGAACAGTGTATTCAGCGTATCATGCTAGTTGTCAAGAAGTGAGTTTCAGTTTTTTTCGTCACAATCCGTAAATTTTAGTATTTGTGTCATTCCTCGTGAAAGCCCAGCACTGATTGTTGGCCACGCTGTCACTATGGATATAGCTTCCAGAATCGGACAGCATGGAGACACTTTGTGCAGTAACATTACTGAGGATTTAACATCTTATGAAGATTCCACCTATAATTCAAACCCAAGTGGGCAAGCTGCAAAGTTAGAAATGGGTGTTCGTTATCCGCCGTCGAGTGTGATGGGTCTTATTCGTAGTAACGAAGCTCCTCCTTACGTTCTCAGAACTGTCCCCGATTTGATCCCTCCGCTTACAATGGGAGCATTTTCTAATAGAATCCTGCAATAAATTTTAAAATAATAAATGAGTTCACTGATTATGAATAAAAATGTCCGTTTACAAAAAGTATTTGACATGAAAAATGTAAAAAGTGAAACAGGTAGGAATTGAAAGGTGGTTATTGTTAATCCTACAATCAGAAAAACTAAAAAATGAACAACTGAAATGAAAAATAAGTGATCCAGCAAATTCGAAAACTATATTGGCATTTTTAGGGTAATTCGCTAAAATAACCAATGAATGATTACTGAACTCAATTTTCATTTTTTACGAATCACCTACCAGATCCCATTTTCGAAGAAACAAACGAAATAGCATCGTGGCGCTCGCGCGACGAATTCCATGAGCGCCACTAGCAAGAGCCAAATGAAGAAAACTAGCATGCATCAATCATATTTCGAGATTCAATTGTATTATTATTATTATTGGCCTATTATCAAGAATTGCAGCTTTTAAACAGTTTATCTTTAATTTTGGTAAATCTATGCCGTTCAAATCAGTCACTATTGGAACCCTATCTTCATTTTTTCGCGTTCGATATTTGCAACAAACTTTTCACATAAAAGGGAAATTTTAGAATAACACTACGAAACAGTTAAAAATAATATAATAAACAAAAATGAAATTTGGTAATAGAACATTACATTGCTGACGGGGTTATTCATGAAAAGCACAATTGCCTTTTAATGCAAAAAATGCCACTTTAATGTTATTCACGATGGCATTTTAATGCAAAAAAATGCATTTTTTGCATTAAAAATGCAATTGAGCTTTTCATGAATAACCTCATAAAGATAAACCTCACCAAAACATGTGCCTGGCCAGCTACGGAATAACCTAAAGCTCAGGTATAATAATAGCAACACTTTGCTTTTCGCGCCAGCTACTTGTCAGAGCCTGGAACCCTTCTCAGCATTACTTGTATGGCGCAAACTATAATATAACAGGTAAGTTTAGAAATTAGGCTGGTCAAATTGCAGCGGGGTTCAAGGAAATTAATGCTCTTGGTCTCAATACTGGACGACAACCCCACATCGTACTCTTTCTCGAGCCCAGCGTTTAAGAACCTTAGCACTTTCAACAGTTGTAGCACAGCAATTGTGAAACGAATAGGGGTAAAACAAAAACATTCAACTTAAAAGATAGGAGGAGTGAGCTAATAATGAATAATAATACGGATATAAATAAAAAACCAGAAACCGGAAAACCATGAGATGAAAGAATTTACGGAAGTAGTATCGTCTCTTTAGAGTTACCCAGCATTCCTCTGCGTTTCTAGAAATAAGGCTTCCATTTGGGCGAAAATTCAGCTGTCTCGTCTCATCTTCGTCTTCGTCTCGTCTTTTTCTTCGTCTTGAATTCGTCTGACGCAGTGTGTTGACAACGTTTTTATTGCGTAAGACGAATGCAAGACGAACGAAGACGACTCGACTTTTGATGACGACTTTCTGTCTTCGTCTTTCGTGGAAGCCTTATCTACCGTCTCGTACACCTCATTCCAATAGTGCTGAACGCTCACAATATCCCGAAGATCGATAGCCAAAATTGACAGATTGATCTATGGACCAGAGCAGGCGATGTTTTATTTCATCTCTGTGTATCCATAGCATACTTGTCACGAAGATATCATTCTTTTTTGATTGAGAAACCCTATTCGGCTCTCTGTGTATATGAGTTAATTGTTGATGTTGAAGTAACCCAGCCTTCACTCCGATTTTTCATTCTCAATCAACGCTATGTGCAGTTGCAATTGCAGTGTTTATTTCATTGCCGGAATGCCGGAAGTCCTTTCTTTGTATTCTGGGGATATTCTTTATTAATTTAAACATTAAATTGCAACTTATAAAATAGATTACCTTTGTTTTAGGAACACCAATGCACAGGGAATGCTTCGAAAAAATCACCATACTCCTGAAACTCCTGAAGACTCCTGAAAACATGCTAAAGGGTTCGAAGACGATTATACGAGAATGGTCCGTCTTTAAATACCCTACCGAAATTAAAACAAGCGATGTTTATGAGAGAGGAAGCAATCAGAAGGCTTATCAGGATCCATCAGCATAATAAGAATAATTAGTAAAGCGAGAAGTGTAGCGTGCCCAGTTGCGATGAAAATCAGAGGTCAAGTTAGCGATTGATTTTTTGTGTAGTATTGCTTCAAATTACTAAAATCTAGTGACCGAGTTTTAGATGTGCTGCAGCAAAAATCGATAATGCATCGAGCAGAGATATGGAGTCATTTTCTTAGCGTAAGAAATCGAAGTAAGCGACAAATTTCAAATAGAATTCGATTTGAGTTTTCTTTCAAACCGCACGCAACGGATGTAAAACCGGACATTGCGCTATGGGGAAAATTGCATTGTTTTGAGTCAGTTAAAATATTAGAATAATCGAACAAAAAAACAATTCACAGTATTACGATTTATTGGGGATTAAACGTATTGGTGGTGCTGGCAAGGAATGATTCCAGTAATAAGTGATCCATCAAAACCGGAAACTATATCGACATTCTTAAGTAGTTTTGTTACAATAATCATTCTATAGATAAGATGGCTCTGTTACTGTAATTTAATGTTAATGTAACATAGGTGTTAATATATATATGTATATATATTTTAGGAAAAAATGTCAAGAAAGAAAGCAGGTGAGACGGAGAAAAACAAAAAATTCTCACTATGAATGAAGGTCTATGCTTCACTTGAGACGAATACAGTAGCCTTCGGATTTTTCATCATAGGAGTGGATGCGAAAACTCTTGGATTGGTAGCAACTCCGAACATCTGTTGCCCAAGTGACAAATCGCATTGAATTGTCCTTGTTGTCTCTAAAGCCTGAACAATTTGAGAGTAATTTCAAGATATGAATTCCTCACAGATTCCTGACTCTCCACTTGCGCAGCGGTATTTAATGGGACAGCATTAAGTTCGTTTAATGATTCGTTTCTTCCAGCTTTCAAAGAGCGAAGAACTTCTTTTTTTGACCGAATGTTGGGATCATAGGTTACTACCGTAATCTTTCCGTATCGTCTTCTGAATCGAGGCAATCGCGTCATAACTGTGTGCTTGATTGAGAAGAGAAATGTTCCAAGAAAAGCAGAAAAGAAGACGAATGCCAGAATAGTAAGAACTATAAAAATAGTTTAAAGAGAAAACCACAAATTTAACCCTATTTTACCGATTGGAGAAAACTCAGCAGTTGGGCGGAATACATATGATCCACGTAGAGCAAATACAAAAAATGAAAGAAGAAACGTGAAAACAAGAAGATAGCACACATGCTGAATGGAGTATCTCCGGCAGAAATCACAAACTGATCCATATCTGTAATATCGATACTTGACTCCACACCACTCACAGCCCTTTTCTTGTTTCAAGTGATCCGCAATGCAACCGTGATGAACAAGGAATCCACAGAAACATGGACGTATCAGTTTCGCGTTATTAAGTTGTGACCATTCGGGGTTTTGATATTTTTGATTTTGACACAAAGCACACGAATTATCATTTTCCAAAGCATTCTGAGAACTTGTCCATGTATTCTTTGACATTAAACTTTGCCTTCCTGGAGGAGACTTAGCTGGAGACAATGAATGACGCGGGGTTGTCTGAAAAATAAGACTTGAGAAGATCATATAAAAGTATGTAATGACATGCTCCGGGCGGTACATCTCATGACACTGACTACACGTTCCTCCAAAAAATGTCTCGTTGTCGATTGCGCACGTTGTATGAACAAAAACTCTGAAAAGCGAGACAGCCAGTTATATTATATGAAAACAGATAACATTTAATTTTTCTCTTATAAACATCGAAAACTCCCTAAACACGTCACAGGAAGGCGCAGGGGAAATCAGTATACCATGGTCATATTATTTAAATTGGCAGTTGATTTTTAATAATTCATTGTAAACTTACAATGGACAGTGACAAGGTTTGAGAAAGTTAGCAACGCATCCACTGATTTTATTGAGACATAGCAGGCAGAAGATAGACGTATCTGCGGGAATAATGCTAGCCTGAAAACAAAAATGTATAAAGATCAGCAAAAAAAACCAAAGAAATCAATGAGAAACCGATTTTAAACAAAATGAAAAGTACATGCAGACAGAATGTATTTTCTGGTTGAATGGGCAGGAAGGAATAGTGAATAGGGGAATACAAATTTTTGCACAAGTATAAACCTTTTTGTTGTGTTCTCCAGTCCAAACAGGTGACAGTTGTGCTCTGAAAAAAGCGGTTTCAGCCACGTGCAATTCGCCACGAAAACAGGGAAATGCGTACCATTGTAATCAGTGCGCCTTTAAAAATTCTCTAAAAATTGACTAATTTTTGTTGAATTATACATATTTTGCGGAACTTTCTAATGGTTTTCACTATTTTCAGATTTTTTGTAACTTCAGACCTGACACTAAAAACGTTTAAAATTCTAAATAAATAAACATAATTTTTAACTGTATTGAACACGAAGGAGGTTACGGTGGTATTCACCGGGGTACTTGCTTTTTTAAGCCGCAACTGTCATCCGCTCAGGCTGCGATAAAAGAATTTACCGAATAAGTTCTCCAATGTTAATTTAAATAAATAAATAAATAAATATATATATATATTTAAAAAAGGAGATTTGTAGAAATTATTACCTAACTGTGTATAATTGTAACGGTACTAAATCTAATGCTATGATTACCTTTGAGAATTGTCGTGGGACAAAAGCATATTATGAGTTAAAACTGTTCAGAATTCAACTATCCATTAAGCCGGAATTCTACTAGAGAACAGTGCCGACTTCGAACTGTTGAGAATAGACAACTTCCCCAGAATAGAAATCACTGTGAGGTAGAGCGCACGCGCAACAACAAACCTCGATAAACTGAAATGCAAATGCACCCGCTTGATAAAATCTATAGTTTTCCTGTTCATTCGTTAAAATTGCACCTTTCAAACGTGAACGAATGACTGTAATTAGTTTATTTAGAAAAACACAAATTAACAGAAATTAGATTCGAAAGGGTAGCACGAATTAGGTTCGAAAAGGTAGTGATCGACTCAAGTTTTTTTGAGAAATACTAAAAGAACATATAAAACTAATTGAAAGAGCTCAAGTCTTTCCTCGTACGATGTTACAAGAAATTCAATTATAATTATGTGCCATATTTTGATTGTCTTTATGATTGTAATCTTGCTTCTCTAGAACACAGAAGACTTTTTGTTGACTTAGTTTTCATTTACAAAATATTAATTTTCAAAGAAGTTACTAATCTAAACTTACCAAGTTCCCCATCAAATGTAAAACATCTCAGACGTCACTCCCACTCCCGTCACTCATTTTCAACCCTCACTTGTAAACTTCTCCAAAGCTTACTCACATATTTTCCACTCTCGTATAATAAAAGCCTAGATCGCTCTTCCCCACTCAGTCTTTCTCATAAAAATATAATCTTCCACATTTAGAACCAGCATTACTCAATTAAACTTCTCACCCCACCTCACATTAAACTCTGGAAATTTCTAACATTATCTCTGTACATCTGTAATTTATTATTATTATTTAATCTTCTCATGTCTTATAACCTTGAAAATATAGGAGGCTAATTTAGTCCTTTATCAATAAAAAATATATAAATAAGAAATGTATGCGCGCTCCAACAAACCAATAAATCCAACAAATCCAACAAGTTTCCTTCTGGGATAGTTCTGTTTGCGGGCAGTTCGAATCTCACCAACTCCGTTCCAATAATTATTTATGGTGAGTTGCATTGTGTGGCCACACTTATAATTTAGCGCTTTTCCAGGCCATTGTTTGGCTTTTTTTAATAGTATTGTTTTTCTTGTTGATTTATTGCTTATGGGCCTACTCATGTAAATAAGCAATGTTTTTGCTATTCACGAGTGCAATTAATTTCGAGAAAATCACTTTATGGTCTCTAAATACTATTTTGTATTTTTTTGCGCTTCTAACTAACTTTAAAGAGTATATTTTTGATAATATGCAAATTTCTTCACAGTATTTTGTTAACTTACCTATACACTTCGAAAGAACCCTTTTCAACCACCGCTTAGAATTTTCTATAAATTAGATAGATTTCCCTCTATGAACAGTCTGCTTAGTCACTAACCGACAAAATTTACATAAATCTGAAAGGGGGGGGTGGCAAAAACATGTTCACAATTCAGGCAGACCATTCAGTTTCCTAGAAATCTAAGCAATAAGCGGCAATGTAGTCCGTTCATAAAGAAGCCATATTTACAACACATTTAATATATAGAAAATTCCAAGACAGCGTTTGCAAAAAGATACTTGTAATGGTTAGGGCCGATTACCCATCAGCCTAATTACGACAACACCTAAAAAGTGAAAAATTGCGCTTTCTGTTTTATTTTTGATGTTGAAAATAACGGCGGTGACTTTTAAGAGTTCCCACAAAAAAGCGGCTAAAATGCGAAAAAACTGGAGAATAGAAAATTCTAATTAGAATCATTGTACTAAATCCTCGCGACAACACATCGACTTTAAAAAAACTCGATCAAGTAACTAACCATCGAAGGTAACTCTTGAATTGTTGATGGAAACAGTGGTGGATCACGTCGCTTCCGTCCATACATTAATCGTTTTGCCGCCGTTGGCAGTATAGTAACGGAATTTTTCTAAAATTATTAAGAAAAATTATGATTTGTTAAATTGAATGTTTCATATCAAAACCTACCTCTTCTGTTGTTATTGTCTCCGTCACGCTCTCTTCTTCATGTGGGACGTTAGAGATATCGGCGGGAAAGTATGCCTCCGCATCCATCTAAGAGAAAAAGATAACGTTATAAATGTAGAATCAATGCGATAAAAAATAGCTTAATGATATTGATAGTGACTTGTACAATTTTCTGTTTTTGAATAAAATGGATAAATAAAATACGTTGAAAACGTAAAAGCTACGAGCTAAGTGTAATCGTTGCTTGATTATCGAAATGAAAATATTCTAGTGATAGAATTTGTTCAAATAAAAACTCCAGAAGTCGTTTGTAAATACTAGGTGCAAGTATATATGAATCCCGCGGCATGAAAAAATAGAATTGAAGACTAGTTGTTTTAATTTTACGGTGCGGGACGCAATGCATTCATTTCTTGTACACGCCTTTAATCTACGACTACAATAAACTACCATAACAATGTATCCATCATATTTCGAGATTCAATAATATTATTATTATTAGTCCTTTTATCTATAATTACAGCTTTTAAAAGGGTAAGCTTTAATTTTTTATATATCTAAGCCGCTTAAATCAGTTACTGCTCTTTGAACCGTATCTTCATATGATCGCGGTCGATATTCGCAACAAACTTTTCACGCCAGAAGAAAGCCTACATTTATTTCAGATATCCGCTTCCAACTAATTAATCCGCCACAGAATGAAAGCAGGAAAGATTCCAATTGGTAAGGTTATAAATGTTCCTGGTTAAAATTAAATTTCAGAAAATCGCGACACTATTCTACGTCGAAGCTCAAGAAAACGAAAACTAAAGAGGGAATCAGATCTAGATTTCGATTACAATTATCACGAAATAGTAAGTTAATGAAATGAAAATTGAATTTTTAATATAAATGGACTTTAAGCGGCAAAACGTTATATCCCATAGCCAAGTTGCAAACACTCATTCTGCATTCTGCATTCTGGAAGCAATATTGAATTTTTTAAATCACATTGCAACTTATGAAAATATATTGCATGAAAAAATAAACTGCATCTATTTTAGGAACAACAATCTACACAGCCTGTTTCAAAAAAAGCACCTTACTTGAAGACTCCTGAAAACATGCCAAAGGGTTCGAAGCCGAAGATACGAGGAGTGTCCGCCTATAAATACCCTACAAAAATTAAGACAAGCGTAGTTTCTGATAGAGGAAGCAATAAGTCGGAGATCGCCCGGATCCTTCAGTATAATGAGAAAAGCGAGAAGTGTAGTGTGCCCAGTTGCGATGAAAAACAGATACCTGAAATGTTAACGCCAGAAGTACCAAAAACCACAATGAACAATCTCGTGAAGCTTCGAAAAATTCAACTAATTGAAATGAATTCAGAAGAAATTATTAAAGTGCACTGTCAGGTTTGCGATTAATTATGCTTACTTCATAACATTATTCCTCTTTAGAATCTTAAAATTCGTCTCGAAAACATTGCCGACTCGTATGTAGAAGCGTGGAAGCCATCACCATCTACTCCAGTTCCCTGGCGACAATTTCTTGATAGTAGTGCATTAAATTTTTTAACGTTTGAAACAGATTACTTTGCCGTGCGTAAAGTAGTCAGTGATATGCTCAACGTCGTCTCATCTTTCTATGAATAGTTCATATTTCCTTGTAATGCTCGTTTTAATATATAAATGGCTCTATTGTGAATTAACCAAATCATTAAAGTTTTCATATAATCTGTTTATTGTGATATCATGTTCTCATTGTGATTTTTACAAACCGTATTTCTAATTACGCTTACAAAGGGAAAATTTCCTTGCCTTCAGCCAGTTAAAATATTAGATTAATTGAAAAAAAAACAATAGTATTAAGATTTATTTGTCATAAATGTGTTGGTGGGTCTTGTAGGGATATGGCTGTGCCAGGACATGGAATAAGAATATGCATAAAAATAAAAGCGAATTCAGTTAGCAAGGTTATGGAAATTAAAGATTGAGGCTCTGGAAGTAATGTCAAATCAAATTAAGTCAAAAAGTCAAAATAGACTTTAAGGATAATCGAGAATAAAAATATGCTACAAGGATACTTGAGATACGTGACAAAATCGAGGCCGAAATCAGGATAAAAAATTTTTATGATTGCGCGCAATCGAAAATGAAATTTCACAAAATTTTCACGTCGGTGGAAACCGGCAATTGCTCTTCTTATTAATCGTCCGTAAATGTCTCTTGCCGCTGTTGTTACAGCTTTACCAATCGTAGATTTTGGAGTGAATCCGGAAAATATTGGTCTGCTAGCCGTTTGTCCCTTATCTTTCCCTGGCTTTTATCTTCACGAACGAACAGAATGAATGCGGGACGCGGACAGTCGTACTTCTTTAACTTCCTAAATAGGAATTTACTGTGTTGCTTTCTCATGGAAGGCCGAGATCTCCAGCGAGCTAGCAGGTAATCTAACTCCTACCGGCTCACGGACTCGACATCTCATATGTCCTTCCCAAAATCTTCTGCATCTTTCTTTGCTCGAACTTTCAGACTAGCGTTCTTCTGTTTCAAATCCCATAATTTCAACTCTGCCGCCTCGTCCGCAGACGTGGCATTCAGTTTGATTGCAAATTTGTCTAAGTAGGCATGTTTGCTTTCTTAATTATATTTATATTTCTCCTAATTAGACACGCGCTTTTTAATTATATTAATATTGAGATTTCTGATATATATCTAATCTAATTCGATCCAGCTTACTATTAGGATACAATTTTGGTTAAGCCACGTAAATTCTAATTAAACTAATATTGAGTTGCCTGAGGAGTTGAACTAAATTAAAAATGTAAAAACTATTAATTTTTTCATTTCTGCCTTTCTACTACAATTATTGAAGAATTATTGTACAATTTTTGAGAACTCAGCAATACTACACAAGTCTGCAAAACATTGAAGGTTCACAAGTTTTGGCCAAAATCATTGATTTTTCGTTGTCTACGCAAAAATTTTGTTTTTAAACTTTAAGGTGCTTCAGTCAGTTTTTGAAGAATTTGTCTCTTGTTCGGTAAAAAAAATATTTGACTCTAAAAAGCACAATGTTTATTCTCAGTCAGGAAGGCAATGCACTAATCACTACAAATGGAGCGATGTTAAAATATTCGAATCTAATCCAATAGAGATCCAATAGAATTTTCTATTCTTCAATTTTTTCGCATTTTAGCCACTTTTCTTCGAACGCCCGACGCCAATGAGCATTTGCAGCAGATGATGCAGGTATGATGAATCGTCGTTGTACAATTTTCCATTCACACTCAATACTCCATGGACCAATCATAATAATTAAGTGATTAGAGACTCATAATCATTAGAAATCTAGAGGGCGTCCATCTCTTTTTTTAATTACTCGTTTCCGATACAGAATGCAAAAAGAGAAATGTCAAATTCTCTTTTTATTAAATAAAAAGTGACGATGACTTTTCGAATAGAAGGCTATTTTCTGAAAGAAACGAAAAAGAAAAATGAGAACTGTACGGCCGTGATCGCATATCTGTTTCCTGTTTCTGTTGCACGTGGGCTGGAAATGCTTGATTAAGACAATGAGGTGATTCTCGATTCATCGGATTCAATGTCAATGAGCGATCATAGTACGCTAATGAGAGCGGTTTTTCCAGGAATTTCCAGAAAATTTTGGCGAGATTGCGTGTCACTTTAAGATAGGAAAGGTGGCTGGAAGTGAGATCATTCTCCGAATTTTTCTATTTTGATTTATACATTTGTAAAAAAAACACCTTCTTATCTTCTAACATTCCCATAGTAATCCGTATATTTTCTGACAGGAGGTGTCAAACTTTTCAATCTAAAAGCCGGACCACTTTTTGTTCGCTTTAAAAATTACTGGAAACTGTTGCGGTACCTACCATTATTCTGCAGTAATCACATTCCTGCAGAAAAAATAAGAGAACGCACTTCTTAGATTCAACACTCCGAAACTTCCTTTTCACTTGTCTTCAGGTTATACAGGATGCGAATAAATAGTGTTAATCTTTTGAAACGTCAGATTTCTTTAAAATTCAGTTAAATGACACGAGAAATGAAGAAAATTGATTGAATTGATTATGAACAAAAATGTAAAAAAAAACAGTTTTCGAATCTTCCGCGTTGATGACAGCTCGAAATCTCTTCTTCAGTTCGGTACAAGAAGCATTGATATTGGAGTAATTGGTCGTGGAGGCCTAATGGATCACTCGGGCTGTCGGAATTGTTTCTTTTACCAATGGCGTTAGCACTATGAGCTGGCAAAGAATCAGTAGTTCAAATAGACCAAAAACAATATCCGAAATGTGCCTGTCTCCAAATTGTTTTCCCTGTAAGAAATCTGGTTGACATTGGCAACGGGTTCCACGGAAATGAGTTTGGTTTTTACATTTACACAGACTCCAGCAAGCACCATCACTGAAGCTGGGTGAGCAGCCTTATGCATGATTTTTCCCTCCTGACTGACACGCAGCAAAATAGTTTTTGTGACGATAATTCGAATGTTTTTGCCGTTTTAATTTGTTTCTACAAGGAACTGTTTTTCGTCCGTAAATAGTGCGTAATCAAATGCGTGCCTGTGCGTGTGTCAAAAAGATGTTTCTTTGCGTTTTTCCAAACAGATCCGTTTTTTCTGTAATGAACGCACCTTTCGGTATACGGTATGGGAACTTCTTAAGCTCGTTATTGTAAATGATTTGCATTGATCTGTGATTCATTTTGAATTCTATCGCCATCCTTCTCATGACTCTCCGGATTTCGCCTGATGCACTCTCTATCTCTCAGCTGTCATGGCGTTTAGGTGGTGTCGCTGTGCATCCATTTCTTGGCATGTCATCTACTGTTGCAAGACGTTCGATACGTTTTGCAAACTTGCTAACCAGCATTGTGTTCACTCCCAGTTTTCTAGCGATAACAAAATTTCCCTTCCGAAAGCAGGCAATAATTGCAGCACGACAAGGGAAAGCCGCAATAAGCTATTTATTAGTAGCTGCTTAAAATTATGAGTACTTTCCATTTCTATCTCAATAAATATAATCTTGATCACTGATCACTGTGGCCATTCAAAAACTCTGTACATCTCTCGGTTACTGGATTTACCATATTGAAATGTCGTGTTCTCAATCTTGAAATCAGTAAAATTCATCAATAATTTTACAGTACTCTGAACTATTGCATTGTGTATTTCATTTTTATAAGACAGTTTATCAATTCCGTGGATTAAATAACCTTTTGGATGTTTAGAATTTTGATCCAAGTTACTAATTAACAATCTGATTTGATATCAACTTTAAATTAGTCAATAATTCATTCGTTCGCAGGCTCTTGCATTCGCAAATCAAATCGCCTTCCATTGATTCGCCCATCTCGCGCGCCGTAGTTTAGTCATTATCTTATCTCACGCTGGGTGCAAACCCTTCAACCGTGCTGTCCGATGCTTAGTATGTGTCTGCAACCGTGTTGCGTCTCCATTATAGTTCAACAAACCACTAACGTCGCCGCCGCAGCGCCGTTGCTTCTTTTCTCTTCGAGGAAAGTCGACTTGTTCTTCCTTTTCCCATTTTTCCACTTTCTATTCTTCACTGCAAACTATCAGAGATCAACGGTGGCCTCGTCTTGCTTATCTTTGGATACTGTCCACGTGGACGCCACGTTGGCCGCGTTGCCGCCCAAGTCATGCGTCCCTATGATGTGGCCATGATGCAGACGTATCAACTGACAGAAGACGCACGAGAGTCTTCCCACCGCTTCCTTTGTTGCGTTAAGAAGTGTTTGTGACGTCAGATATTCATTGACGGTTTTTTTAAATATTTAAACCATTATCAATCTGAACTTCTATAAAGTGAAACTACTGACTTGATCTCGTTCTCTGGTAGATTTGTCCGAACATCTGTGAACCCAATTTTAACCCAATTTTTTTTAATCTGTCGTTTCTCCAAACATCCCTCCAAACTTGAAAATGACCAAACTATACATTTTCTCTGTGATGGTGTTGGGAAGTTTTCGATTAACATGAACCCAATAGATAATTTTCAGGGAGCCGGAATCACCGTATCAAAATGGCATGCTATTCGATCCGAATAATCACTTGTGGGAATTCAATGGGGCGCATTCGCATATCATCCGTTTTTAACCTCTTTTTGTAAAAGTCTGCATAGGATTTAATTTCCGTCGCCTGGTTCTTTGCTTTATGATCTTTTGATATTTTGCTTTATGATTTAGAGCGGTTTTACTTGTGATTATAATATTCTCCCACTTATCTCATTCTAATTAAATTTTGCCATTTTACACATTTATTGAATGCAAAAATCTTATTTGGTATAAATGAATCAAAGAGAGAAGACTTCTTGATCCGTCAGGCATAATGTACTGTATTGATTCATTGATTTTTTATACTTGCAGAACTGAAAAAACGGGTATTGTTGAAATATAATTTTTAATGTAACGATAGAGTAAATTAAATTGATTTTAAATGATGTATTTGAATCGGCCGCCCTTATCTTCGATAATAGCACGAAGACAACGAGGTTAGGTGTATCGAAAACACGAATATGTATATTTTCACAGAAGAGATGCTCGCCGTGGAGGCGGAATATATTTTTTAAAGATATTTTCATATCATATATGATAAATAATTAGGAATTACAGAAAATCGATATTTTGAAATTTTTGGGGGTGAACGTAAAATTATGTGGAGCACTGTATAATCTCCAAACTTACAGTTCTCTCTCAAGAATATGAAGAAGCTGACAGAATAGATGGAACCAGCCACCGGATTTGTAGATTTTTCCCTAAATGCTCGTTGGCTAGAAGCCGTGTCGATACCTCAAACTTGGGTAATTGAACCGCTTATGATAAATATAAAGAGAAAAAAGGTATAATACAAAAGTCAACAAAGAAATTAGAATAGAAAAAAGTAAAAATAGAAGAAATAATTTCCTCATACTATACGAAGAGATGTTAAGGAACAAAAACAACAGTACTTTCCATGCGGGGTGACATCCAACAGTCAACCGGGTGAGTGCGCCTTTAAGCAAATAGGGGTTAGCAAGAAGGGGTTTACAATATAATTAAATTGATATACGCACTCAGAGGAATTTATAAAACGACATCAAAAATCCGTAGTGCTCGAATTCTCGAGTACAGGATTTCTCATCTCTCCTTAGTTATGGTTTTTTGCCGATTTGTGCTACTGCTAGGCGTCAGTTAATGTTCGTGGAAAACGTGAAAAATCAGTAAAAACAAGTACATCGAGAAGATTCTGGAGAATTATCTTGTACCATGGCGTTCGGTTCTCCAGCTAGCCGGAGCTCTGGCTCATACAGAAATCCTTTCCCAGGTCTGGTGCGAAGACAGCATTCCTGACGTTAACAAAGTCGAATTTCTCGCTTAAATGTCTTACCTGAGTCCGATGCTATTATGCTCTTTGCGTTCTCAATACTGGATCTCTAAAGAAGCCTCTGGTGAAGGAATGGGATATTTTTTTTCATTTATTATGTTTATGCCGTCATGGATGGTATATCCATCTATCCATTAGTATCCATATCCAATAACAAAATCTATCCATGCCTGATTTTGCTGAAATCGGAGCCATTGTTTAGTTATAAAGTTAAACCGGGTTTACGGTGTCCGTGTAATTAAATGTAATCCTGGACTTTGAAAAACTCGTTAAATGATTCAAGAAAATAAAAACTGTCATATCGAATCAGTGCACTTTCCATCTCGCAAGTAGCCAAAAAATCGCAACATTCGCCTCGTTATCTCTGTATTCTCTTAATTCAGATCATTGAATCTTTTCTTGTCGTTTTGTACCATCGCCGAACAATGAATAAAAAAAAGGACTAATTGTGAAAGCATACGGTATGTTAGAAGAGTGCGGCCAATAAGTTGTGGGCCACCCCCATCCCTTCCTCGATTTTGTGTGTTTGTGTTGTAAAATCGAAAAAATAATCTAGCAATTGGGAATTATTCCTGGGATTCATGCTTTTTTTGGGCAAGAATCTGGTTTTCAGAGAGCCTCATAAGCAGGTTCTCTATTCAGAAGCTGACTGAGAATGAATGCTGAAAACATCTCACCGTTCCGATGTTCAAACAAGGTCCAGGTTAAGCTGAACCATCGATCTTCTTGAGATGCTCAAGTTGGTTTTAAATTGCTAAAATGCGGCACAGAAACATACTTAACGACACTCCACAAAAAGCAGCTGTCGCAATGCAAGAAACGTAATTCGTCGGGCATGAAACCCCATGAAAGTTTCACGATTTTCGAGAAGAGCATTAGCTGGAAACCTGCAAGTAAACCATTTTTCTCTTCTGGGATTCTAGGCCTGCCTCATCTGTTCTTGATGATACAATTTCTGGAGATTTGAAAAGACCGGTACACCTTCTCGAGACACAGCTTTGGCGGACGCTCCCTCATATTCTACGATGGGTTCTAAAGATGGACCCCCATTCCATCACATCAAAGATAGGGTATTAATGATCCGCCGCGTCTACCATCTATAAAAATATTAGCAAAAAAGCAAAACTATATTCGGCAACTTGTTTTACAGCTGAAATGAAGGCTGATCATTTTGTTTAAAGCTAAATAAAACTTCACAAAATGTATTATACAAAAACGACATAGAATCAACAAAAAATGATTAAATACTAGATTTCCGTAGAACCCTGCGCGAACTCACCGAATTGTTAAGAATGGCAGGCAAGCAAACCGACATGATATAGAATAATATAAAGAAATACAAATTAGTGCACCGGGGATATTTTAGGTGTGGGATGGAATATCATTTTTAGATTTTTACAGCCGTTTCGGTTCTTCCGACGAGGGTCTGAAACTTATATGAAGCACTGTATGTCTGTTGATTAAAGTATGGTTTACAACAGGGAAGTTAACAAAAAATTCGTTTTTGGCTGTTTTTTGTGGTCCTGAAAATGGCCGGCGCATGTCTTTAAAATGAGTACCCTGACGTCTTAGTTTTGGATCCATCAGCCTCGCAGATCAACGTTGATGAAATATGAATTCAAAATGTCTTATTTATCCAATTTCATTTATCTGTTTGAAGAAATCATTTCGAGTTTTAGGGATCAGGGATCTCGAATAACGAAATCTAAATCACGAGGACGATCAGCGTCGAAATGTAGAAATGGCTGAACAAGCAACAGAGGGATAGAAGACGGCACCGAGCATCGATCAATGCGAAAAGTTGCAAATCAGTGTTTTGGTAACAAAAACACTATGAGAATGTTTGATTGTATCACGAGTAAAATGCGTATAAAACGCCTTTGTTCGCCTATTTTTAGGTTTTAGACGACGGCAATAGAGAAAAAATCAAAAATGAAAGAAAACGGAAGGAAAACGGTCCCAAACATTGCGCGTTTGGCCAATTAACTGCCAGTTCCGTGCATCTGCAGATTACTAAACTGGCTAATGGCTCATGGCCAAACTTGAGATGAGACTTCCTATTGTTTGGGGACTCGTACAAGGATTTGCATTAAGTTTCACATTCCAGCAGCTTTTGCCTATAACTCTGTTTCATCGTACACACCAATTAATGTAAGAAAAAAAGGGGAGAATTTCTAGAAAATCTGTAAAACATTTTGGATGCATATGGTGTTTTGAAGCTGATGGTACTGTAGATAAGATTTGGTGATCGAACGATTGAGTGATTGATAGCGAAGTGTTGTTCCGATGATAATGAAATGGCAATTTCTTCACTCTTTTTCTCGGGTTTCTCATTTGTTGACTACAGTATATCAAAAGAAATGTTGACGTTGAATTGTATCAAAGATCATTCAAAGTTCGAGAACCTCGGTCACTGCGAACTGCCGTTCAAAGGCGTTCACTCTCCGTGTTCAACCAGTTTTTCCAGGGTATCCCCCTCAGATGCTTTTGTTTCCATACTGAACTGTGTGAACATTTGTGTCTTTAACTGTTTACTCTACAAGGAAACATATGATTAGAGATTTCAATTTTTACTCGTTTAATTTAAACATTTTTCAACAATGCACCCGAAAGAGTTCCGTGGAGAATCCTGTTAACAAAAGTGTGAGGTGACTATTAGACAAAAAAATACAGAAAAAAAGTTGGAAGTGAAAAACATGAGAAAAGAAAAAAAGGACTTCAAATGACTAGATTCGACTCGAGAATCATTACCCGTAAAGGTAGTTTCAGGACCGCCGATGGATGATGTGGCAGTCAGTCATAAGATGGTAGATGGTGGTGAGAATACAAAATGATAAGATGATTTGATTAGTGAGCCATTGGAAGAGAGATCTTTGCGTGTGTAATGTACTCGGGTTGGACAAAAAATGGACGCTCTATCTCTGGCAAAGTGCCAATTTTGAATTTTGTGAGCATCATACGGGCACACATCGAGTGTCCGACCGACTCGAATGCATCGGTTGCATCGCTTCCCGCCTGGAAAAAGTGAACATTCAAATGTGTTGATATTCGGAGTTTTAAACTCACAAATTCGAGAAGGATTTCTGGGCCTCCTGGGTGCAGATCGATAAACTTTGTGACGTCGTAGACATTGTTTCCAACAATAATCCAGCAATCATCCTCGCTGCAGTGCACGGCGACTTCGGAACGGGTGAAAATGGTATCAGACATGTTTATAAAAGTGAGTTAGCGTGTGAGGAAGTGATTCTGAAAATGAGCAGAGATTAGTGTGGAGATTTGATGAGCACAAAAGTGTGAAAAAGAAGTCAAAAAGAAATCTTGAATTGGAGAGATGGGAAGAGATATGCAGAAAGAATCAAAAAGAACCTTTTACGGTTTCTTCTTTTGTCTTCTATTTCTCTTCACTCTCTCTATTTTATTTTATTTATTTCTTCTTCTTTTTCTTCGGGAAACCTTTAAAGTCGGTTCATTTGAGGGATACCCCCGATATCTTTTATACCACATTTTTAGAGAAGGCGCGGCTTCGATCGTCTTCAGTCCGCCCGACAGTTTCCATCACTGCGTACCACGTCTGAATGCTCTCTCGTGGAATCCGCCTATAAGTCTGCAGTCTCTTCGAAACAATGTCACACTACCCCACGTGAATGTGTTATGATCTAAAGATCTTCCGCCACGTGCGTGTGCCCCCAGAAGTAGCACTAGGAGAAGAAACGGAATACTCAAGAACCCCATCGCCCTCTGTCTCCCCTGCGTACAAATTTAATGATTTCAACGTCGTCTCTATATCACTAGAAGCCTCAGCAGCAGCAGCAGAAAGCCTAGACGAAATATGAAGAAGTCGTCAGAGGTTGCAGAATAGAGACTCGCTGGATTGTTCGTTGAACTAGAAGGTAGCGTGTATTCTAGGGAGACACTAGACGATGTAGAATAGCATGTGACCGTTTGTTGACGGATCGAGATTTATGGGCCTTCCGCACACAGTCCCCGTTTCAGAAGACGTCTGTATCATATTACGGTTTGTGTCGTCGGATGTAAGTTCAGAGTGCCCCCAGTGCAATAAAAATTAGTTATTGCGTGAAAACATTCAAGAAATGGCTAATCAAACGGACCAAAATAAACAAATACAGTTAGCGGAACAAATACAGTCAGTAGTTTCAGAACGTTGAACATTCACAAGGATTCACGAGTTGTTGTTGTCATATTTTAGGTTGCAATATGTGTATAAACTGCGTAGAGAATTGCATGTGATTAGAAGTGTTTCATAGGGAAACAAAGCCGAACCAATGTGAACCTAAAAACATTAGAAACCTGTGACAGAAATCAAGCACTTCAAGGTCTTAATTTGTCATTCACATGTTGTTGATTGTTCGTTTTTAATTCGTTTTTTTTGCAACAATCCCCCCGTAAGAGTTTCACTAAACAAAAACCAAATGATTGAATGAGTTAAGTTAGGAACATGAAAATTCACACCCAAAGTAATCTGACAACTGCCTCCTAATTGAATCTCAACTTATTGAGGAGTAAGCTTCCAAATATCCACTGTGTTATTCTCAAAATTTGCAATTTTTCAGTCTTTTCCAAAAAAAAGAAATTTGAATTTTAGAAAATTCGAAAAGATTTGAATACAGTATCCTAACAATTCTAAGTTTTGAAATAGAAGAGCATTTTCTGATTTTCAGTTCAAGTATCTTCAATGAGAAACGGCTTTTTCGAGTCAGTATTGAATTACATAAATAAGTATTCTTCGCCCAATCAAACGTTTTTTTTAATGTTTAAAGCTGCCGAACACTGTAGATTTGCTTATTACATTGGCCTTCTGAGGACTTCCTCTATTTCTCTTTTCGCCAGATGTTCGAACGTTCTCCCATGTCCGTCGTTCTAAATGCGATTCCACCAATTTCCTTTTGAAAAGGAAGAAGAGAGGAACTTTTTTGTGTTTCCTCTAATCACAAAGAAGACTCTGGATTCTCCGAATTTCTCCAATTCTCCCAGATAGACCGTGTCCCAATAATCGTCAAAGATGAAGGCCACGAATATCAACTTACAGTCAGTCACGATGCTGACGGACTGTAATAGTGAATTCGTCCTCGTTTCACCTGAATTTGCAGAGAATGATAGCACAATTTCCGTGTTTGAATCAAGGTAGACGCCGATGAGAATTCTTGTTATCGTTAGACGCTTTCGGTTTCCATGCAGATTGTGTGCACTTGATATTTTGAATCAAGAGTAATCAACTTTTAGAAATCAAAAATTCTAAAACAGAAAGGTCAGACGATTTGTGATTTTGAACTTTCCATGTACTTCCAGTAAAACAAGGCATTGTGGACTTCGTCTCGACGACTGGAACTATTGGCCAAATGAGCCAACAGAGCATCAAAACTATACAAAAACGGTTCATTGTGTGCTCACTTACATACATTGTTTTCGATACAAACGTCTGCCACTTTCCGATTTCAGAAAACCTCCAACGGACTTTCGACTTGTCACAGTTTCCAGGCAAGTGATAACTGTGAAAAGTTGACTTTTGCCTGTTCTTCTGCCTGAAAAATGGTAATAAATCACTATTTTATTACCCTTCTCTGCAGTTTAAATGATTCCGTTTCGCCCAAATCATTCATCGAATTCTAAGCCTTGAACTGGGCATCCAGTGTCCATTGTTGCCAATTGCCTATCCTATTATTTCACGTGAAACAAAACTAGATACCGTATGCAATTGGTACCAAAAGAGAAACCAATTGTGTGATTAACAGAAGAACTGGTTTGGATCAGGATACCAAATGATAAGTGGCGTTTACAAGGAAACTATGAAATTTTGTTTGTAGTTTGCGTACTTCAGCGAACAACTTCAACATTTCAAATTATTCAAATTGTTTGAGAAATGGCTGAATACATGATGAGCTCACAACTCACCGTTCCAGCTCCAACTTCGACGTCAAACCCATGAATACTTTTGAACGGGAGCCCTTTTCTCTCAGGTGTCACATTCTCCGTTCGGAACGGCAAAACTGAAATGACAACAGAGCTTAGAATATAAAAAAATTGAGAATACGCACGGTGCATGCACTTCCTTTGGGTTTCTTCTGGAATTAAAAACTGATGAAAGACGAGAGTTGTAGTTGTGGTGCCGACGGAGATGAGGATATCGTACAAGAATCCATTGGTTATCGTACTCCATTTTGATGATGTCGGATCAGTCAACGAGGCTGAGAATCTAAGGAGGAAGAATGTAGACGTGCCACCAAAAATAGAGAATATGATGTAAATTTGAAGAAGAAGACGAGATGTGCGGATGTTCTCACGGACCTGAAAGTGTGTATTTAAAATTGTACGAATTGCATGTTCTAAGGAACCCGTATATGGTAATCTTTGATCTATCGGCTCTTCATTTTCAAATACTTTGTCTCTCTCTCTCTCCCTCTTTCTCTATCTCTATGTCTCTCTATTCTTATGCCCCTCTCTCTCTCTCTCTCTCTCTCTCTCTCTCTCTCTTCTCGAATTCCTATATTCCCATTCATTCTAATTTCATCTCATTTGATCAGTTTCCGTAATATCGAAATTCATTCAACAGTGCACCAAGACACCCAGATTGTTAAACTTCTTTTTATCATTGTTCATCTACTTCGTTTTCAACAGAATATCAGTTCTATCATCAAGAACAACAAGTGTTTCATTTGTTACACATTGTCCAATTGTAATTTCTGAAGAAAGGGCTTTTCCTTCTCTGTTTTCAATGTTCTGATTTACAAAAGAACTGTGGGCTTCCCCGAGGGAATCATGTGAAGCCCCCTGTTTCTCTCTCTCTCTCTGTCTCTCCCTCTCTCTTTAATTCTTCCTTTTGATCTGGTTTTTTTACGTCTAATCTTCCATATGAAGAAGCCGTTGCATACGAAATTTTACGTGTAATGAGAAAGAAGTCTTTCTCATAAAATCAAAGTCTAATCAAAGTTCATTCTAAATTTTTCTTAATGATCGGGACACAAAATGAAACGATGGATTACAAGTGAACCACTGAGATCTAGTTGCATCGACAAATATTGTCGCTCACATTTATAAAGTGCAAAAACCAAACAGATGCTCATTGGAAATAACCCAATTTCAGAGCTGTGCCACTGGGCGCAGGATTAGTATGTCTCAGCAAAACTGTTGCACAAACCCTTCACGAGTGTTGGCTATAACTGGCTCCAAACTTGTATAATAGTGAACTTTTGAGGGACTTGCAACTAATGTTTATAGTCTTTACTCTACAAACTACTCTACCAATACTCTACTCTCTTGAATACTGTTGGGTCGTCTACTCCCATTATCGCTTAGAATTTCTTAATATCAGTACTATCAAAAACCGTAGACTCAAATCCCACTTATGTTTGCTCTTGCTGCCTTGTGCGAGACTTGCAAAAGAAGGCAAGTAGCTTGTAAGGCGCTTGAGCAACTTTGGTCACTCTACGCAGATTTTTCAAAAGTGATTTGATGTGCAAAATCTATAAAATCGCCTTCTTCTAATTTTTACTTCTAATTTCCGTCGATATTCACTCATTTTTCCACTGTCTCCATACCACTATTCCAATATTTTACTTTGCCCAAGTATTAAAAATTGAATAAACGATATATAGAAAAAATGCGAATAACCGAGCTCTCATTCGTTTCTCTCGTGCTTCCTGCATTATCTACCATTCTAACTACGAACTCTCTTCAGCTTCATATGCAACTCATGCTCAATTCGAACCATATATCAGTTGGATAACATACACAACTCTTCGGATTCGTTAATCGAATGAGCGATATCTGATTAATCACGTTGAAACTTGCAAAAAATATCGACAAAATGTCAAAAACAGACGTGACAGACAGATGTTTTAATATCTCAAAAATATTTCTTTAAGAAAGGAATGATGTTTGATTCAGAGAAATCTAATGATTCAGAACTCAGCTATTCAAAATACAGCTAGATTCACGTAAGTAGCTCTCTCTCTCGGAAAACTTCAAATGATGTGTTTTGTACTGAAGAAAGTTGATGAAAAACGAAAAATCGGGCAAATGCTGAAACGCTTTGCTCGAAATCACTACATGCCGCTATCAACTGGGCTTTGTTTCAATGATGCACGGCTCTTTTAAAGTTCTTAGACGGCAGTCATGAACTGAATCCAGAAAACGATCTCATTTCTGTAGTGTTTAGCAACGTTTATCTTCCATTGACTGGGTCCACTGTACATGGGAATATCAGAATGTGGGTCAGCTGATTAACAGATATCTTGTTGATTAGGAAAGCGAAGAATGTCACATGGTAGTGTTTCTATTTATCCCGTTCGTGTTGTCGTTTACATTCCTTTTATAAGTGTACGGATTTTCACGGAATAAAGTGCAAAAGCGCCTTTGCAACTCACCTGATATGCTTCACTTATTGGACCATTACGCGAAGAACTGACGGAAGATGGTCGAAACTGATAAAAGAATGTACTCCTCGAGACCAACAACGATCTGTCGGACGACCCCCCCCCCATGAGATGGTCTGACTCACTAGTCTCAAGTCTCAGTCTCCATATATCGAAGAAATGGGCTGACTACTTCATGGATAACCATCGCCCAAGATCGTAAGGCATGGTTAGTTGTGATCCGCACCCAAACAAGCGACTAACGGATCGACTAAGTAACTAAATAAGTAAGTAACTCTGTATTTGCCTCCAAAAAATAAAAGTGAGAACTTACTGAATAAGAACATTGGAAAAAAAAACTATTCATTTACTAATGCTCATTGTAGGCACCATTCTCATGAGTGTGCGATTCTATTAGGGCGTTTTACATATGTATACACATTTCCATTACGGATCATATGAAATGAATCTTGACATATTTATGAAAAAACAAATTTCTAGAGCTTGAAAAGCCTAGCTTCACTTTTATTTGATATTGTTGGCTTGAATGAACTTTGTTTGATAATTTCCATGCGTGTAGCGTGCTTGTTTATATACATAAATTGCATATTAAACGAATAAAATGGTTTCATTGAGTTTAGCTTTACAGCTTTTTATAATCACACTAATACTCAATGATCACGAGCCAAATGAAAATCATGTTCAAATATTTATTCCCGAAATCACCTGCTGTACACTCCAAATGATCAACAGATCAATTTAGATGCATCAGTCTTTTGCACAATAAAATTATAGATTCATCTTATATTTTATACAGAAATTCTATGAGAGCTCGGCTCTACGTTTTCAGTCTTCTAGTGTGAATCATATTTTCACATTTTCGTATTGTTGGCAATGACACGACCCTTCACAACGACGTAGCTATCGAACTCTATTTATCAGATTGATATTTATTGTTAACTAATTCCAACTCGAGTCTCCATCGATGTAAACCTTCGTTCTCTCAACGACTTCGTAACAGCATAACATACATAATTGGCGATCAGGATAAAAGAGGGAAGATGGTCCAGGGAAATTCGGACCGATTACCCATAAAGGCATTCGGAATGATTCGGAATGATTCGGAGAGAGACACGGAAATAGCCACCTTTAAACACATACGAATAATGACTTCGTGGACGCAACGTTGGGTTCGACACCTTTTTTCTGAATCTTAATGCGCTTAATGCGCTCTTAATGCGCTTTCGACGAATTGCATCTATTCTGATTTTCTTTATAAATTCGGTTACCGAAACTGTTTCTTTGAATTTATGTTTCAGACTTTGCTAGTTTCTAATTAGATTGTTGAGGAAACGGATGACGAAGAGCCAAATATTGGTCATGGATTAGTTTTTGTGGTGGCCAAAAACGTCAGCATCTGGCTGCCATTCGAGTGATTTCTACAAATATGGAGCATAAGCTTTGTAGTTCACATCTTTTTCGTATCACCACTAATTCTAAAGATGCGTGGCTCTCGCAAGAGGACTTTTTTTTAAATCATCATACTGAAACTTTAGTTTTACAAGGGAACCTCGAATAGAAATCCTTTTAACTTTTTTTTTTAATTTCGTTTACGCGCAAACTTCTGGGGCGAGAAAAGGGCGCGGAGCTCCGGATTTTCAGATCGAAATATCTCGATTTCCAGAAGTTTACGCAGTTACCCACTAGTTAGCCAGTTAGCGTCGAATTTTTAGAAAATGTTTAGAGGATTTCTATTCGAGGTACCCTTGTCAGAGATTTTGCTTAAAGTGAGTTCTCCCGTGTGAACGATAAATCGACAGGCAGGGATCTTATAGAAAACTAATAGAAAACTAACAAAATGGATTCTCCACTTTTGTAGAAATCAATCAAGCCGTGTTGAAATAATCGATCAATTGTTGATATTATTTCAAGTAGCCAACGGTGGTTATTTTCAAATTAATGGTTTGTTAGGTTGCCCTTCGAATAACATTAGAAAAGACTAGTCACAATCTGAAAATTTGAGATTTTGTAGCTTGCAATTAAATTGATGCTGGAATGTTTTCTAGCCGTCAAATTGCGGTTCTGGGTTCGTTGCATACAATCGTTTTTCTTTTTTGATATTAGATTTTCTGCAAAAAGTTTGCTAGAATCACATCACAAGGCTTCTAGCATTATGCGACTTCTGAAACTTATGGCTATTTACATTTCATGATTTGCTAGGGTATGATCAGCATTGACTCTGCAAGTTCGGTATGAGATGTTGCCTAATTTAAAGCTGTGATTCTGATGAAATGAACCCCGTTTTCTAATTTTGTCAAGAAGCTTCCTGATCGAAGACTTTCGCGTTATAATATAGCCTTTTCAGCAAGCACTGGAAACAATTCAATTTTAACTATAAATTCGGGAAAAAGCTTTTAATCTTTGACCAGAGTAGGGCGGAATTGGATTTTGGGAACTCGGAATACGGAAAAAATTTTTTCACGGAATCTGGAATCCGGAAAACGGAATGAAAAATCGGCGGAATCCGGAATTCCGCCCTTCTCTGTCACTTACTAAGTATTAAGAGTTGTCCACGATCGACTCCACTTCCCCCATATTCTAATCATTATATTGTATCATTTGCTACCGCAGTGAATGAACTAAAAATTATAAAAGGCGGCAGAAGAGCACAGCAATTATATTTAAGTAAATTTAAATTTAAATAAATGTTATAATCAAATAAATAAGGATATTAAAAATATAAATATATTCAAATAAATATTTAATTTAATAATTTAATAATAAAAATTTCAATTTTGATGTGATTAGTGATTTTCAGATTAAGAGCTCAAATCGCTTTGAGATCTTTCGTCTCTCAGTTCATATTTTAGCGAATGTGTACTAGCAAACTTAAGATTATCAATGAGGTAGCAATGACGACAGAATTAGCAAAGAAATCGAATAAAAGTGAACAAGAAGCGTTTTGAAATTTTGTATTTCAGAAGTAAAACGTACAGTAAGAACACAGCAGATAATGATGACTGGATAGCTGGAATTCTGCTCGTATCGTTTCGAACGACATGTGGCAATGGCGCGTTCTGCGGACAATACGAAGAGGTGGGCGGCAACTGGAAAGAGGGGCTGGCGGTTAAGTCAGAATGATGCAATATAAAAAGGGCATTACTCGACGTTTGGAAGACAAAGCGTGAATACATCAGAACTTCCATTTGTTCGATTGGAACCCAGAAGAGGTCACAGATAACCAGAAATCCTGCTACTAGGAAGCAGCTGGCAATCGTCATCTGAAGACGTGCAATGTGAATAGATTCAGGGACTCACCTTCCTGATCGAAGTTTCTTTTTTTCTGAAATTTGGTAGAAAATCATGTTGAAATCATTTTCTATTTTTAATACAGGAACCAGTCCCCAATACATGATCTCTGATGATTTTTTAGTCAAACTTCATCTTTGGATGATAAATTTGATACTAGGGTTGGATGCGTAGCTTGTGAGCTTAAGTATCGAGCCTTTTCCACGAGCACCTGAGAAATGGCTTGAATCATTTGCACAGATTTGATTGTACAACTGGAGTACAGGGTGCGCCAAAATTACAGCGCCGCTAATTTGCGTAAGCTCTGGCGCATGCGGAACGCCTTTTTGTAGCGCACAATATTTTTTTAAAATTAATTATTTTGTTTTTAACTATTCCTGAAAATTTCAGCCAATTATATTATCTTTGAAGGTAATGGTGGCTGCTTCTCCATTCCGATCTGCAATTGTAGAGTGTGCGAAGAAAGGATTGACTTCCTCGGAGATTGTTAAAAAGCTAGGAGTCGGCAAATCGGTGGTGAATTGTACTCTCGTTTGCTTCAGGGAGCTGAGAATGTTGAACGACCAACGTAGAAGTGGTCGTCCGGTGTCTGTGACAACTCCAGATGCGATCAAGGTCGTCAGAGAGAGAATCAGAAGAAATTCGGAAAGAAGCATGAGGAAAATGTCCACAGAGCTTGGAATGAGTGCCACATCTATGAGAAAAATTGTCAGAAACAAGCTGAAAAATCTTTCGATTTGAAGTTTTTACACCGTCTTGAATGCGGCGCTATATTTATGGCGCACCCTGTACTTATCCAAATGGCATTGTTTCATTTCCGCTTTCTTGTTTTTTCTATCAAATACATCAGTTTTTATGTAAATTTGGAACACATATTTCACACTGAAGCTTCACACAGAAACATCTCGTTCAGGCAATTACGTTTCAGATAAAGAAAACAGGGTCCATCTCATCGGAAAGACATCTTTCCACTATTAGTTAGCAATATCTAGAAGGAATTTGTTTATTGACGTCAAGTGAAAATTGATTCAGCCACTCTCTGTGCTCTTTTGAAAAATATAGGTTTAAAAATGAAGGTTATAAGCTCCAAGTAGTCATTCAAAACAAACCGCTTCAAATGTCCATAGCATTCAAAAATAATTGAGTTATATGCCCCTGCACAGGTGCATTGGCTCCTAGAACACGCCTTCTTTTTCTTGATTCAATTGCTTCTGATCGGCTTTTCAAATAAATATTACGGCTAGTCTTATTGAGTTGGGTGGCCAAAAGTGTTATTTTTGGTTAAATATGGCTATTTATCACAGTTCAGGTGAGCATTAATCGTAAATCATTGATCTCTTTTCACTGCATGTTTCTAATTTGGAGCTATTTTTGAACTCCTTACAGTACTTCCAACATCAGAGACTATATGAGATAGTTAGAATGTGCTCCGTAAACCAATATATTTGTTATTTTCATTCTTAATTTGGTTTCTTTCACTATTGGATGTCATTTCAGGATCGTTCTACTTGCGAGAGATCGGCGAAATCCGAGAGGTCTATAAAATATTTCTGTTGGTTGAGTGCCCTGTTCATGTAGCCAATATTTTGTTGCTTCTGGTGGCTCCCAGCCTTATTTTTTCGTCAAAAACTCTTGTGAATCTTAACCTAAAAGTAAGTCAAGATAGAGCTGAGAAAAAGTAAACACTCTACTGCACGTCTTCAGATGACGATTGCCAGTTACTTCCTAGCAGGATTGCTCATGAGCGCCTCCAGACTATCATGGCTTATCTGTGACCTCTTCTGGGTTCCAATCGAACAAATGGAAGTTCTGATGTATTCACGCTTTGTCTTCCAAACGTCGAGTAATGCCCTTCCTATATTGCATCATTCTGACTTAACCGCCAGCCCCTCTTTCCAGTTGCCGCCCACCTCTTCGTATTGTCCGCAGAACGCGCCATTGCCACATGTCGTTCGAAACGATACGAGCAGAATTCCAGCTATCCAGTCATCATTATCTGTTGTGTTCTTACTGTATGTTTTACTTCTGAAATCCAGACTTTCAAAACGCATCTTGTTCACTTTTATTCCATTTCTTTGCTAATTCTGTCGTCATTGCTACCTCATTGATACTCTTAAGTTTGCTAGAACCCATTCGCTAAAATATGAACTGAGAGTCGAAAGATCATCAAAAATATCTCAAAGCGATTTGAGCTCTCAATCACTTTCTGCTCAAACCTTACGCTTTTTTAAGCTTCACCCACAGTTCACAACTCTACGGGTTTCTTCTCCTTTTCAGAACTAAAGCTTACGGCCTTCGTTTCAGG
Source organism: Caenorhabditis inopinata (assembly GCA_003052745.1). Lineage (NCBI taxonomy): Eukaryota > Metazoa > Nematoda > Chromadorea > Rhabditida > Rhabditidae > Caenorhabditis > Caenorhabditis inopinata. The sequence goes on along the minus strand of AP018155.1, from coordinate 8,106,077 downwards.
TACCGTTAAGTATGTTGCTCTTATACCGTGCGGTCAATATCTATGCTCCGGGGGTTTTTTTTGTGTTTGAAATCGAATGGCGCTTACAGAATTTTGATACCTTTTTCCGTTCTCCGGATAGACCCTAATTAGAGGGGGGTCCTATAGATATTGACCGCGCTGTATTCTTGCCAATATTCTTCTAGTAAAGTTCCTTCTTTGAGAAAAATAGATTTATTTTTTTGAGGAAATAATAGTTTTCTTTGAGCGTTTTGCTAGTTCAATTGTGACACGATCCGTTCTGAGCTCTTACCACATTCTTGATTTTCCACATGAGCTCTTTGGTGAATTCTGGTTATTTGGTTATTTCTGCGTTCAGCTAATCATTGCTTTTGTTATTCCAAAAGAGTTCAACATTTCCATTAAATTGATATTTTTAAGAGAAAACCAAATCATGAATCTAGTACTTACAGTACATCTACTCATTCATGCAGTTATATTCAAAGTACAATTTTAAAAAAGGCCGGGAAATAAATGCTGCCATGTATCTGGGAGCGGCAGTGGTTTCTTTCATCGTAAGTGTATTTCTGCGAATCATTAAATTATAAATAGAAACATTTATACTATCGGTTTCGCCGGAAATCGTTTAACGCAGTTCTAGCAGGTGTACCCTTCAATTAGAAGTGTATTTCTATCAATTCTTTATGATAGCTTTCAGTTCAGCTGCAGACAAACTCGAACTTGTTTTCAGATGCTACTAGTCGTGCTTCGAGTGAACAAGAGAAAAGTGAGAGAAAGGAGATGGAAAGGCCCAATAAGTGAAGCATATCAGGTGAGTTGCAAATGCGCGTTTGCACTTTATTCCGTGAGAATCCGTACACTTATAAAAGGAATGTAAACGACAACACGGACGGGATAAATAGAAACACTACCATGTGACATTCTTCGCTTTCCTAATCAACAAGATATCTGTTAATCAGCTGACCCACATTCCGATATTCCCATGTACAGTGGACCCAGTCAATGGAAGATAAACGTAGCTAAACACTATAGAAATGAGATCGTTTTCTGGATTCAGTTCATGACTGCCGTCTAAGAACTTTCAAAGAGCCGTGCATCATTGAAACAAAGCCTAGTCGATAGCGGCATGTAGTGATTTCGAGCAAAGGGTTTCAGCATTTGCCCGATTTTTCGTTTTTCATCAACTTTCTTCAGTACAAAACACATCATTTGAAATTTTCCGAGAGAGAGAGAGAGAGAGAGAGAGCTATTTACGTGAATCTAGCTGTATTTTGAATAGCTGAGTTCTGAGTCATTAGATTTCTCTGAATCAAACATCATTCTTTCTTTAAAGAAATACTTTTGAGATATTAAACATCTGTCTGTCACATCTGTTTTTGACATTTTGTCGATATTTTTTGCAAGTTTCAACATGCTTAATCAGATATTGCTCATTTGATTAACGAATCCGAGGAGTTGTGTATGTTATCCAACTGATTTATGGTTCGAATGGAGCATGAGTTGTATGTGAAGCGGAAGAGAGCTCGTAGTTAGAATGGTAGATAATGCTCGATTACGCATTCTTCCTATATATCGTTTATTCAATTTTTAATACTTGGGCAATGTAAAATAATAGAATAGTGGTATGGAGACAGTGGAAAAATAAGTGAATAACGACGGAAATTAAAAGTAAAAATTAGAAAAAAGCGAAGAAGCTACAACCGGGAAACAGATGAAGTCCGTAAAGAGTTGGACGTTGAATGCCTCACTTCTTCGAATTTTAATAATTTATTGAAGGAAAGTGCGGTCAACGAACAAATAAAATAAAAAAAGTTAAAAACCGGCAACTGCAATCCTAAATAACCAAGGATCTTAAACTATCCTATCTTATAAAAAGATGCTTCTTCTTTTGTTTTTCGCGCCGCCCGCCCTGAATCCAAAAACACGTCAGTATCGCACCCTTGGCGCAACTGCAACATGTAGATCAAGGAGATCGGCAGGTCAAAAATGACTTTGGCTTTGAGGATGTTGATGTCTTTGGTCTACAAACCGGGCAATAACCCGAGAAATGGGGGAGTTACGAACAATTGAGCTTCAAAGGGGGACAACGCATTCGAAGAATTCATTTATTAGGAGTAATGGACATTTTATAATAATGTCATAGGTCTCCGGGAAGAGGATGATAACGAAATATAAGAATTGAGTTCGGGAAAGCAACAAGAGCAAACGTAACTGAGATTTAAGGCGACGATTTCTGATAGCGCTGATATTAAGAAGTTCTAAGCGGATGATGGGAGTAGACGACCCAACAGTATTCAAATATCAGTAGAACATAAGGGTTGAATGAGCGGAAGGCTCTGAGAATCTGTTTGGCTCGAAGAAGGGATAGGTCGGATCGGACACTGAGCCTTGAGGAACTCCCGAGGGAATAGGGGTTTTGGAATTCTGACTATAAATGTTAATCTTGACAGAGAAGATTCTCTAAGCGAGAAAAATGGTAAACCATTGAGAGTATCTTGTGGACAGTAATCCAAAATTTGAAGTTCACTCATAAGATAGATGTGGAGTCGAAAGCATTTTGAATACCGATAGAAATTATGTCTAAAGACTTAGTCAGTCACATGCTCAGTGCTCAAAATAGTAGTACGCAACCCACCATACAACATGGGCTAGAATGCACTATTTTGGTGTAAGTGTTTGGAATAACGTTACGGATTGCGTATATTGGCAATAGAAAAATAAATAAATAAAATAACAGAAATAAGTGATTGAATACCCATTTGATCTCAATAAGTTCTCTCAATACAAATTTGAATTAGAAATAATTCAGTTTTGACTATATTAACTCAACCATTTGTTCACTTGAACAGTTTCCGGCAGTTTTCGAGTCAAAGCTATCAGCCGGGCACCGGCCATTCCGGATCCCCATTTTTTTCTCCACAGCTTCCAACAATTTTATACATAGATTTTTCACTTCTTTTGCAAGTCTCGCACACGTTAACTACAAGTTTGGAACCAATTATAGCCAACACTCAGGGTTTGTGCAACAGTTTTGCTGAGACATACTAATCCTGCGCCCAGTGGCACAGCTCTGAAATTTTGTTATTTTCAATGAGCATCTGTTTGGTTTTTGTACTTTATAAATGTGAGCGACAATATTTGTCGATGCAACTAGATCTCAGTGATTCACTTGTAATCGATCGTTTCATTTTGTGTCCCGATCATTAAGAAAAATCTGGAATGAACTTTGATTAGACTTTGATTTGATGAGAAGGACTTCTTTCTCATTACACGTAAAATTTCGTATGCAACGGCTTCTTCATATGGAAGATTAGACGTAAAAAAACCAGATCAAAAGGAAGAATTAAAGAGAGAGGGAGAGACAGAGAGAGAGAGAGAGAGAAACAGGGGGCTTCACATGATTCCCTCGGGGAATCCCACATTTCTTTTGTAAATCAGAACATTGAAAACAGAGAAGGAAAAGCCCTTTCTTCAGAAATTACAATTGGACAATGTGTAACAAATGAAACACTTGTTGTTCTTGATGATAGAACTGATATTCTCTGTTGAAAACGAAGTAGATGAACAATGATAAAAAGAAGTTTAACAATCTGGGTGTCTTGGTGCACTGTTGAATGAATTTCGATATTACGGAAACTGATCAAATGAGATGAAATTAGAATGAATGGGAATATAGGAATTCCAGAAGAGAGAGAGAGAGAGAGAGAGAGAAAGAGATTTTTCACTTCTTTGAGAGACAAAGTGTCTGAAAATAAAGGGCCGATAGATCAAAGATTACCATATACGGGTTCCTTAGAACATGCAATTCGTACAATTTTAAAGACACACTTTCAGGTCCGTGAGAACATCCGCACATCTCGTCTTCTTCTTCAAATCTACATCATATTCTCTATTTTCGGTGGCACGTCTACATTCTTCCTCCTTAGATTCTCAGCCTCGTTGACTGATCCGACATCATCAAAATGGATTACGATAACCAATGGATTCCTGTACGATATCCTCGTCTCCGTCGGCACCACAACTACAACTCTCGTCTTTCACCAGTTTTTAATTCCAGTAGAAACCCAAAAGAAGTGCATGCACCGTGCGTATTCTCAATTTTATTGATTCCTAAGTACTGTTTTCATTTCAGTTTTGCCGTTCCGAACGGAGAATGTGGCTCCTGAGAGAAAGGGGCTCTCGTTCAAAAGTATTCATGGGTTTGACGTCGAAGTTGGAGCTGGAACGGTGAGTTGTGAGCTCATAATGTATTCAGCGATTTCTCAAACAATTTGAATATTTTGAAATGTTAAATTTGTCCGTTGAAGTACGCAAACTACAAACAAAACTTCCTAGTTTCCTTGTAAACGCCACTTATCACTTGGTATCCTGATCCAAACCAGTTCTTCTGTTAATCACACAATTGGTTTCTCTTTTGGTACCAATTGCATACGGTATCTAGTTTTGTTTCACGTGAAATAATAGGATAGGAAATTGGTATCAGTGGACACTGGATGCCCAGTTCAAGGCTTAGAATCCGATGAATGATTTGGGCGAAACGGAATCATTTAAACTGCAGAGAAGGGTAATAAAATAGTGATTTATTACCATTTTTCAGGCAGAAGAAGAGGCAAAAGTGTACTTCTCACAGTTATCACTTGCCTGGAAACTGTGACAAGTCGAAAGTCCGTTGGAGATTTTTTGAAATCGGAAACTGGCAGACGTTTGTATCGAAAACAATGTATGTAAGTGAGCACACAATGAACCCATTTTGTTGGCCCATTTGGCCAATCTGTGCATGTATAATCGTTCCAGTCGTCGAGACAAAGTCCACAATGCCTTGTTTTACTGGAAGTACATGGAAAGTTCAAAATCACAAATCGTCTGACCTTTTTGTTTTGGAATTTTTTGATTTCTAAAAGTTGATTACTCTTGATTCAAAATATCAAGTGCACACATTCTGCATGGAAACCGAAAGCGTCTAACGATAACAAGAATTCTCATCGGCGTCTACCTTGATTTAAAAACGGAAATTGTGCTATCATTCTCTGCAAATTCAGATGAGACGAGGACGAATTCACTATTACAGTCCGTCAGCATCGCGACTGACTGTAAGTTGATATTCGTGGCCTTCATCTTTGACGATTATTGGGACATAGTTTATCTGGGAGAATTGGAGAAATTCGGAGAATCCAGAGTCTTCTTTGTGATTAGAGGAAACACAAAAAAGTTCCACTCTTCTTCCTTTTCAAAAGGAAATTGGTGGAATCGCATTTAGAACGACGGACATGGGAGAACGTTCGAACATCTGGCGAAAAGAGAAATAGAGGAAGTCCTCAGAAGGCCAATGTAATAAGCAAATCTACAGTGTTCGGCAGCTTTAAACATTAAAAAAACGTTTGATTGGGCGAAGAATACTTATTTATGTAATTCAATACTGACTCGAAAAAGCCGTTTCTCATTGAAGATACTTGAACTGAAAATCAGAAAATGCTCTTCTATTTCAAAACTTAGAATTGTTAGGATACTGTATTCAAATCTTTTCGAATTTTCTAAAATTCAAATTTCTTTTTTTTGGAAAAGACTGAAAAATTGCAAATTTTGAGAATAACACAGTGGATATTTGGAAGCTTACTCCTCAATAAGTTTAGATTCAATTCGGTTGCAGTTGTCAGCTTACTTTGGGTGTTATTCCTCATTCTCATAACTTAACTCATTCAATCATTTGGTTTTTGTTTAGTGAAACTCTTACGGTGGGATTGTTGCAAAAAAAACGAACAATCAACAACATGTGAATGACAAATTAAGACCTTGAAGTGCTTGATTTCTGTCACAGGTTTCTAATGTTTTTAGGTTCACATTGGTTCGGCTTTGTTTCCCTATGAAACACTTCTAATCACATGCAATTCTCTACGCAGTTTATACACATATTGCAACCTAAAATATGACAACAACAACTCGTGAATCCTTGTGAATGTTCAACGTTCTGAAACTACTGACTGTATTTGTTCCGCTAACTGTATTTGTTTGTTTTGGTCCGTTTGATTAGCCATTTCCTGAATGTTTTCACGCAATAACTAATTTTTATTGCACTGGGGGCACTCTGAACTTACATCCGACGACACAAACCGTAATATGATACAGACGTCTTCTGAAACGGGGACTGTGTGCGGAAGGCCCATAAATCTCGATCCGTCAACAAACGGTCACATGCTATTCTACATGGTCTAGTGTCTCCCTAGAATACACGCTACCTTCTAGTTCAACGAACAATCCAGCGAGTCTCTATTCTGCAACCTCTGACGACTTCTTCATATTTCGTCTAGGCTTTCTGCTGCTGCTGCTGAGGCTTCTAGTGATATAGAGACGACGTTGAAATCATTAAATTTGTACGCAGGGGAGACAGAGGGCGATGGGGTTCTTGAGTATTCCGTTTCTTCTCCTAGTGCTACTTCTGGGGGCACACGCACGTGGCGGAAGATCTTTAGATCATAACACATTCACGTGGGGTAGTGTGACATTGTTTCGAAGAGACTGCAGACTTATAGGCGGATTCCACGAGAGAGCATTCAGACGTGGTACGCAGTGATGGAAACTGTCGGGCGGACTGAAGACGATCGAAGCCGCGCCTTCTCTAAAAATGTGGTATAAAAGATATCGGGGGTATCCCTCAAATGAACCGACTTTAAAGGTTTCCCGAAGAAAAAGAAGAAGAAATAAATAAATAAAATAGAGAGAGAGAGAGAAGAGAAATAGAAGACAAAAGAAGAAACCGTAAAAGGTTCTTTTTGATTCTTTCTGTATATCTCTTCCCATCTCTCCAATTCAAGATTTCTTTTTGACTTCTTTTTCACACTTGTTGGCTCATCAAGTCTCCACACTAATCTCTGCTCATTTTCAGAATCACTTCCTCACACGCTAACTCACTTTTATAAACATGTCTGATACCATTTTCACCCGTTCCGAAGTCGCCGTGCACTGCAGCGAGGATGATTGCTGGATTATTGTTGGAAACAATGTCTACGACGTCACAAAGTTTATCGATCTGCACCCAGGAGGCCCAGAAATCCTTCTCGAATTTGTGAGTTTAAAACTGCGAATATCAACACATTTGAATGTTCACTTTTTTCAGGCGGGAAGCGATGCAACCGATGCATTCGAGTCGGTCGGACACTCGATGTGTGCCCGTATGATGCTCACAAAATTCAAAATTGGCACTTTGCCAGAGGAAGAGCGTCCATTTTTTGTCCAATCCGAGTACATTACACACGCAAAGATCTCTCTTCCAATGGCTCACTAATCAAATCATCTTATCATTTTGTTTTCTCACCACCATCTACCATCTTATGACTGACTGCCACATCATCCATCGGCGGTCCTGAAACTACCTTTACGGGTAATGATTTTCGAGACGAATCTAGTCATTTGAAGCTCTTTTTTTTTCTTTTTCCATGTTTCTCATTTCCAACTTTTTTTTTCTGTATTTTTTTGTCTAATAGTCATCTCACACTTTTGTTAACAGGATTCTCCACGGAACTCTTTCGGGTGCATTGTTGAAAAATGTTTAAATTAAACGAGTAAAAATTGAAATCTCTAATCATATGTTTCCTTGTACAGTATACAGTCAAAGACACAAATGTTCACACAGTTCAGTATGGAAACAAAAGCATCTGAGGGGGATACCCTGGAAAAACTGGTTGAACAGGGAGAGTGAACGCCTTTGAACGGCAGTTCGCAGTGACCGAGGTTCTCGAACTTTGAATGATCTTTGATACAATTCAACGTCAACATTTCTTTTGATATACTGTAGTCAACAAATGAGAAACCCGAGAAAAAGAGTGAAGAAATTGCCATTTCATTATCATCGGAACAACACTTCGCTATCAATCACTCAATTGTTCGATCACCAAATCTTATCTACAGTACCATCAGCTTCAAAACACCATATGCATCCAAAATGTTTTACAGATTTTCTAGAAATTCTCCCTTTGTTTCTTACATTAATTGGTGTGTACGATGAAGCAGAGTTATAGGCGAAGCTGCTGCTGGAAAATGTTTTCAGATGTGATACATTTGCTAAATGATCGCGGCTGTCTCGGAATCTTTCGTTAAAAAAATTGATATACTCACTTGAAAAGTTGGCTTTTCCCCAGATGCAGTTCTCTGTATTTTCTGTAATTCAATTTTTCAGTTTTTACCTTTTTTTCTAAGCTGGTCGCTTAGTTTTCAAAAGAGTTCCGTGCGTTCTCAAGATCCCAATTCTCAACAATAAAAAGGCATGGACAAGCTTTTCACGGTCGTTAGTCGTCAAATCTAATGTTAGATGTGCCTACACCCTCCGCCGATATCATACGCGAAATTTCATGCAAGTTCTTGTACCAGTCCCCGAACAATAAGATGTCCCATCTCAATTAAATAATCAACCATATTTAAAAAATCGAAACAATATTGTATGTGGCACTCATAATTCAAACCACTGAGCTTCACACAATGAGCCATGAGCCAGTTTAGTAATCTGCAGATGCACGGAACTGGCAGTTAATTGGCCAAACGCGCAATGTTTGGGACCGCTTTCCTTCCGTTTTCTTTCATTTTTGATTTTTTCTCTATTGCCGTCGTCTAAAACCTAAAAATAGGAGAACAAAGGCGTTTTATACCCATTTTACTCGTGATACAATCAAACATCCTCATAGTGATTTTGTTACCAAAACACCGATTTGCAACTTTTCGCATTGATCGATGCTCGCCGCCGTCTTCTATACCACTGTTGCTTGTTCAGCAGCCATCTTTCATTGAATGTAACCTGATTGGAATTGAAACCATTCCAAGAATTTTATTAAAAAATCGGTTATGACGCATCACAGAAGGCTTGCAAGGTTTCCGACGCTGGTCGTCGTCGTGACTTAGATTTCATTATTCGAGATCCTTGAATGACTCCAAACGATTTCTTCAGACAGATAAATGCAATTGGGTAAATAAGACATTTTAAATTCATATTTGATCAACTTTGATCTGCGAGGCCGATGAATCCAAACCTAAGACGCCAGGGTACTTACACATATCAAAAACCTGCGCCGGCCATTTCCAGGACCTCAAAAAACAGCCAAAAACGAATTTTTTGTTTACTTCCCTGTTGTAAACCATGTTTTAATCAACAGACGTGCAGACTTTCGTCGGAAGAACCGAAACGGCTGTAAAAATGTAAAAATGATATTCGATTCTACTCCTAAAATATCCCCGGCGAATTCTTTATATTATTTCATATCATGTAGGCTTGCTTTCCTGCTGGTTGGCGGTCGGTTGGTTTCGCATTGACCGTGTCGGCGTGTGGGCAATGCGGGTTTTTCAAAAGCCGCATAAGATTAGGTCCCTCTCCCCCCCCCCTCATCTTCATCTTTTACAATTTCATTGGTTCGCGTAGGTTTCAACGGAAATCTTTCATTGTTTCTATTATTTGTAATGTTGTATCATTATTCGAGGGTTCTAATTCGTTTTCGTACATTTTGAGAAGCTTTAATTGGCTGGAAACCGATCGATCAGCCTTTATTTCAGTTGTAAAACAAGCCGCCGAATATTCGTTCAATTCAAGTATGCCTATTGCAATTCAAAACGCTCAAAACAATAATAATAATTGGACCTTCCTTCATTCTTTCAATTCGCAAATGGGCAGACCTCTGCTTGTAAGCGTCATAGCATTCCGGTATGCGAGTTTTGCTTTTTTGTTAATATTTTTATTAATGGTAGACTCGACGGATCATAATTCCCCCATTAGCATGGATGGGATGGAATGGGGATCCATCTTCAGAACCCATCGTAGATTATGAGTCTCATGTCTCGAGAAGGTGTGAGGGTCTTTTCGAATCTCCAGAAACTGTGTCATCAAGAACAGATGGACCAGGCCCAGAATCCCAGAAGAGAAAAGGGTTTACTAGCAGGTTCCCAGCTAATGCTGGACCTGGACCTTGCTTAAACATTGGAACGGTGAGAAGTTTTCAGCATTCATTCTCAGTCAGCTTCTGAATAGAGAACCTGCTCATCAGGCTCTCTGAACATCAGATTTTTGCAAAAAAAAAAAACATGAATCCCTAGAATAATTCCCCAGCCCTTAATTATTTTAGAACACCCAAAATCGAGGAGGGAATGGGGTGGCCACAACTTATTGGCCGCACTCTTCTAACATACCGTATGCTTTCACAATTAGTCCTTTTTTTTATTCATTGTTCGGCGATGGTACAAAACGACAAGAAAAGATTCAATGATCTGAATTAAGGGAATACAGAGATAACGAGGCGAATGTTGCGATTTTTTGGCTACTTGCGAGATGGAAAGTGCACTGATTCGATATGACAGTTTTTATTTTCTTGAATCATTTAACGAGTTTTTTTTAAACCCTAGTTGTACCCATTTTCGGTTCCTGATCCGAATTTGCGAACAATTTGTGAAGAAACATAGAATTGTTCATCAAATCACCGAATTAATAAAGTTTGTCAGTCCATTATGCCTAACGGATCAAACAGTCTGCTCTCTTTGATTCATTTATACCAAATCTGATTTTTGGATTCAATCAATGTTTAAAATGGCGAAATTTGATTAGAATGAGACAAATGGGAGAATATTATAATCACAAGTAAAACCGCGACGATATTATAATTCGGAGACGAGATCAAAACAAAAAGAAGGCTGGCTAATCGATTATTGTAAATGTGCTCTACCGAGAACATGTATTTTAATTGTTTGATTCGAAGAAATCATAAAGCAAAGAACCAGGCGACGGAATTTAAATCCTAGGCAGACTTTTACAATTAGGTTAAGAACGGTTGATATGCGAATGCGCCCCATTGAATTCCCTTAAAATGTACTTCTTGAATTTATCAATAGGGCGCATATACGAACATCTCCGGCGTTGTAACTCCGTAAGAAGAAATTGATCATTCGGATCGAATAGCATGCCATTTTGATACGGTGATTCCGGCTCCCTGAAAATGATCGATTGGGTTCATTTTAATCGAAAACTTCTCAGCACCACCACAGCGAGAATGTATCGGTTGGTCATTTTCAAGTTTGGAGGGATGTTTTAGGAAATCACAGAATTTGGAATTCGGGTTCATAGTCGAAGAAGTTCGGACAAATCTACCAGAGAACGAGATCAGATCAGTAGTTTCACTTTATAGACGTTCAGATTGATAATGGTTTCAATATAAAAAAGCGTCAATGAATAGCTGACGTCACAAACACTTCTTAACGCAACAGAAGAAGCGGTGGGAAGACTCTCGTGCGTCTTCTGTCAGTTGATACGTCTGCATCAACTCCACATCATAGAGACGCGCGACTAGGACGGCAACGCAGCCAATGTGGCGTCCACGTGGACAGTATCGAACGATATGCAAGACGAGGTCACCGTTGATCTCTGATAGTTTGCAGTGAAGAATAGAAAGTGGAAAAATGGGAAAAGGAAGAACAAGAAACGAAGCAACGGCGCTGCGGCGGCGACGTTAGTGGTTTGTTGAACTATAATGGAGACGCAACGCGGTTGCAGACACATACTAAGAATCGGACAGCACGATTGAAGGGTTTGCACCCAGCGTGAGATAAGATAATGACTAAACTACGGCGCACGAGATGGGCGAATCAATGGAAGGCGATTTTATTTGCGAATGCAAGAGCCTGCGAACGAATGAATTATTGACTAACTTAAAGTTGATATCAAATCAGATTGTTAATTAGAATCTTGGATCAAAATTCTAAACATCCAAAGGGTTATTTAATCCACGGAATTGATAAACTGTCTTACAACAATGAAATGCACAATGCAATAGTTCAGAGTATTGTAAAATTATGGATGAATTTTACTGATTTCAAGATTGAGAACACGACATTTCCCAATAATAAGGTAAATCCAGTAACCGAGAGTTTTACAGAGTTTTTGAATAGCCACAGTGATCAATGATCAAGATTATATTTAATGAGATAGAAATGGAAAGTACTCATAATTTTAAGCAGAGGGCTACTAATAAATAGTTTATTGCGGCTTTCCCTTGTCGTGCTGCAATTATTGCCTGCTTTCGGAAGGGAATGAGAAATTCTGTTATCGCTAGAAAACTGGGAGTGAACAAAATGCTGGTTAGCAAGTTTGCAATACGTTTCGAACGTCTTGCAACAATAGATGACATGTCAAGAAGTGGATGCACAGCGACACCACCTAAACGCCATGACAGCTGAGAGAGAGAGAGAGGGCAAGCTAAAGAAGTTCCCATAGCGAATATTTACAGAAAGGTGAGTTCATTACTGAAAAAAAACGAATCTGTCTGGAAAAACGCAAAGAAACATCTTTTTGGCACTGGCACGCATTTGATTACGCACTATTTTCGGACGAAAAACAGTTCCTTGTAGGAACAAATTAAAACCGCAAAAACATTCGAATAATCGTCACAAAAACTAATTTTCAGCGTGCCAGTCAGGAGGGAAAAATCATCATGCATCACCCAGCTTTAGTGATGGTTATTGATAGAGTCTGTGCAAATGCAAAAACCAAACTCATTTCCGTGGAACCCGTTGCCAATGTCAATCAGATTTCTTACAGGGAAAACAATTTGGAAACAGGCACATTTCGGATATTGTTTTTGAACTATACGGCATGATTCTTTGCCAGCTCTTAGTGCTAAGGCCACTCAAGATTGGTAAAAGAAACATTTCCGACAGTCCAAGTGTACCATTAGATCTCCACGAGCAATTACCCCAATATCAATGCTTCTCGTACCGAACTGAAGAAGAGATTTCGAGCTGTCATCAACGCGGAAGATTTGAAAACTGTTTTTTACTTCTTGGTCAAAATCAATTCAATCAATTTTCTTCATTTAACTGAATTTTGAAGAAATCTTACGTTTCAAACGGTTAACATTATTAATTCGCATCCTGAAACCTGAAACCTGAAGACAAGTGAAGCGAAAATTTCAGAATTTTGAATCTAAGAAGTGCGTTCTCTTATTTTGATTATATACTTCTTCATGAATATACCGCAACGTACTCCGGCTTTTAAATTAAATAAAAAAGTTTGAGAACTCCCGTCAGAAAAAGTACTATGGGAATGCTGGAAGATAAGAAGGTGTTTTTTTAAGAAAAAAAGGATTACCCTTTCAAATATTGAGATCAAAAAGAAAAACTTGGAGATTGATCTCACTTCCTGGAAAAACCGCATTTATTCAGTTCGTACTATGATCGCTCATTGACATTGAATCCGATGAATCGAGAATCACCTCATTGTCTTAATCAAGCATTTCCAGCCCACGTGCAACAGAAACAGGAAACAGATATGCGATCACGGCCGTACAGTTCTTATTTTTCTTTTTCGTTTCTTTCAGAAAATAGCCTTCTATTCGAAAAGTCATCGTCACTTTTTATTTAATAAAAAGAGAATTTGACATTTCTCTTTTTGCATTCTGTATCGGAAACAAGTAATTAAAAATAGAGATGGACGCCCTCTAGATTTCTAATGATTATGAGTCCCTTAATTACTCTAATCACTTAATTATTATGATTTATCCACGGAGTAATGAGTGTGAATGGGAAATCGCACAACGACGATTCATCATACCTGCATCATCTGCTGCCAATGCTCATTGGCGTCGGGCGTCGAAGAGTCAAATCCAATAGAGATGGAGCCAATCTGGGCTTTTCGGCGTAGGATTCCAGTCACGGTCCAGACTTCAACGCGAACCGTTGACGTCTCCACTTTATCCTTCGAGAACTGAAAATGAGATCAATTTTATCGACATTTAGTCTGGATGTCAAGCTGCTTTTGATGAGCTACTTTGAGCTACACGTTACACCGACGCTCAAATTTTATATAGCAAGCTTAAATTACATCGAAATGGGTTAGCTACAAAACGATTAAACTATTGTGTTTATTCGTCTTATATTAAACTATTAAGTTAAACTATTTCACTTATCTCTTTACTTTTGATTGTTATATGAATTTTCGGTTTGTTCATTTTTACGAATCACGATTAAAGCTTTATCTCGTGCTAGTAAATTAAACCATTATTTAATTGAAAATAATAGAAAACTAGAAATCTTGATTTCTCTTCTCATTTCCAGCATATTTTGTAGTGATTGCAAGAAGATCAGTGGAAAGCTCGATAAGCGGCCACGAGAGCAGCGCAGGAGGCGAACCAGAACAGAGCGAAGGGCCAGAGCAGCGTCAGTCGTTGTCTCACAGCGTTTCTCAATGTTTCTCAAAGCCGGCCGCTTAGTAGCCGGTCGTTCCGGAAATTTTGGAACCAGAAGATTTGCGAATTTTCTGGAGAAGGGAGATTTCAATGATGTACACTACATAGCTGGTCACCATTTTTTTCACAATGAATAATCTATCAAGTTTTTTTTAACGTGTTTCAAAGGTTTACCGAATTTCAAATTGCTCTTAATTTCATATTACAGGGCGCGCCACAAGTATGGTAACACACCCAAAGTCATGTAAGATTTGCAAAAATACTTGTACCAACAAGAAAATTCAATTATAGCTTATACATAGAAGCGACCATAAACCAGGCCAGAAATTATAAAAGTTGTTCGATACGGTTTCTTCTGTTCTTTATCCTTGAGGAACACCTTACGCTCACAATGCTGTATTCGACTCAGCTTGTTTTTTTTCCATAGATTTTCGCCATTTCGAACACGATACGGGGACAGTCGAAGCTCTCTTTTCCCGATACCTCTCATATAGGAATTTCTCATTTTCATCTCCAAACTCATCTTTTTCATGCTACCGGCGGATTACTACTAACCCCTAATCAGACAGCCTTCATTGTCTACGACCTACTCCGGTTTTTGAACAGTTTTTGCATGTGGCGAGCCTTCATGCTGTTGTTCGAGAGATTCTGAGAGCTTTTTATAGCCATATCGATAAGCGAAGCACAGTGTAATTAACACTGATACGTGTAAAAATGAAACTAGCAACTAGAGACTAGAAATTTTGCGAAAAAGGTAATTAGGTAAAACATGCTTTTAAAAATGAAGTAAGAATCGAGACGCAACGATTGCGCCAGCTTCCTCCATCTTGCGCGAAACTCGTGTTACCATACTTTTAGGGCACCTTGTATAAATAATTGGTTAGAATTTGAGCTAAATTGAATTCAGCTTGAAAACAAAGACCAAAAACATAGTCTATTTTACGAAATGCTGAACTTTAAACAAGATCAAACTATTAGGAATATCCAATCGTGAAATAAAAACCATTATCTTTATTATCAGGTATATGGTCTCTGGTTTTTTTTTGTTCTTGTTCTATTCGCTGATTTACGATTGTCAAAAATAGCAAAAAAGTGAAAGAAAATGAGTGATAATCGGATAAGAACAGATACGAGGTCTAACACCACTGAAACCAATAAGTTGTAAATTCAACTAACCTTCATGGTACAGTGATGACCGTATACCGGCTGCGTCGAGTGTTTCACGGTCTCTGTTTTGTGTCTGGAGAGTTCGGTGCTGAACTCATCGAGTCCGATAATTCGGATAAAGGAGTCTGGCGGATGGGCGTTGTCTGATCCGAGTGACGACGCTTTTTCGATGCAAACGGATACAACTTCATGTTTGTCGTCGTAGCAGAGGCCGACAAGAATCTGGAGGAAAACTTCTCAATCAGATTGCGATAAATTTATCAAAGTACGGGCTAACTCTATTTTTCTGTTTAGCAGAATTGGAATTTTAGGGCTTTGTGCTTAGTGCTTCGTGCTTTAAAATCTTTCACATTTTATTTGAGTAAAAGAAACCATCAAATAGAAGAACACATTCTTATAAATTCTAAATTCAGATGGTTTTTTATAAGGGAAAGATTATTCGAAAAATTCCGATAATTATTATTCTCAAAGTGCACGTACCATAAAAATTAAAGGCGCAGTAATGTAAGTTTCTCTCTCTTCCTCGAGCGGAATTCAGTTTAATTTTTAATTTCAACATTTTCAACGTTTTTGGCCGGATTTTATGGGGTTATTCATGATCCATATTTATGCAAAAAATGCCACTTTAATCTTATTCACGATGCCATTTTAATTGAAAAAAATGCATCGTAGTTCAGTGCTATGTTCAGTTAAAATGCAAGGTGGTGTCGGATACCGTCACCGAGAAAGTCTGTGCGCCTTTAATTTATTTTTGGTTTTCAAATAAATAATTTTACTATTTTCTCACTATTGCCATAGTAATTTTACGTTTTTTCGCCTCTTCATCGTTCATTTTTGGCTGTAAAATATTATTTTTATCAAATTAACTTAAATTTTTTCCGAAAATGTGAATTTTTCGCACAATAGGCGTTCTTCTCCAAAAAATTGAGGGCCTCGTAAATCGACACATTAAAGGCGCACAGACTTTCTCGGTGACGGTATCCGACACCACCTTGCATTTTAACTGAACATAGCACTGAACTACGATGCATTTTTTTCAATTAAAATGCTATCGTGAATAAGATTAAAGTGGCATTTTTTGCATAAATATGGATCATGAATAACCCCATTACTTATTTTTAATCAAATTTCAATTTATTTTTTTCATTGAAAATCCTTTACTGTTAGAACTGTGTTTTTATTTTATTAAATGATAAAATTTAACTGACTGAATAAAGTAAAGTTTATAGCCTTGAAAAACGTGCGTTGTTTGCAGACTCAGTGTTAATTTTCGCAAAATCTATTCAGGTTAGACCGTAATTTTCGAAGTTATCCGATTATGAAAAACAAGTTAGGTATACACCAAAGGTTCTTTTTTTCGATGAAAATCCTGTAGAATTCCGCAGCACAGCTAATTTTAAGGGACTAATGATTCGAAGCTTTTCCGACTTTTAATATTTCCAAAATCAGATTGCTTATAAGAAATGTGGGCGCTAAGGTAGTTGGGGGTCAATGGTTTTTAGTCATTTTTGGAGCTTTTTTCTTGATTTCTTTTTTGAAAATGTTTGTTGCTATTGTTAAAATATTTATAAGTTGTTTTTTTCATGCGTGACGCTTACTCTTGGCACAAAAACTACGATTCCACTTTTTTTCACGCGTGGCGCGCTTTAACGATGAGCAATTTTTGCAATTTTTTTGCATTTTTTTTCGCTATTAGTTAATAATAACTTAGTTAATCATAGATATAGGACCGCAGCTGATGCACTTCTCGACTTGAAGTAAGCCTAAGCCTAAGCCTAAGCCAAAGCCAAAGCCAAAGCCAAAGTGTGGCCTCACAGAAAATTTATGGGATGATCATTACTTTGAGGCGCTGTGGCATTTCAAATATCATGATTGAGCGAAATTTTACGAGTTATGGGCCGGAATCGCCAAGAAATATCCAGTCACCTAGTCATTCTCTTTTTTGTGCGTATTTTCGTTGTCCGCCAATAAAATTGTTCTAAAAATTTCTAGTGTCATTCGAGTACATCTAATAACATTTTCAGAAAAAAAATCAAGAAAAAAGCTCCAAAAATGACTAAAAAACATTGACCCCCCCAGCTACCTTAGCGCGAAATGTGATCGAGAACAGAAAATCATCAGAACTGATTTAAAATCATCGAAATTCAGAAATTCGGTATTAAGTTCTTAGTTCAGTACAATTCACTGTGGTTTTAAAAGGAGTTACTGTGAGACTTGTAAAGCCATCGAGTTCGAAATATATAGGTTTTCTCCGTAAATTTATCCGTTTATCACCAATTCGGTGCTCTCCAATTCATCTCAACCTCGCAAAAAGAACGTTTGAATATGTCTGTGAGTAAGATGTGCGGACCGCGACGCAACACACGCCATATCGCGGTCTACGGTCGCGCACTTTCGAAAATTTTGGGCCCACTCTTTTTTTTATCAAAGAAGACAACTACGTGAACCGGACGGAGGCCGTCCTATTTTTTCTTTTAATCTTGAATTAATTTTACTCCTTTTTTATATTGTTTTACTAATAATAGCGCTAATTTTTGTAAAAAGAATTTTACGGAATCGCGGAATGGTTTCCTCGATTTCGTCTACTGAGGATTTCGGCAATCCAGCGACTCCTAAAATTCCTTTTTTTTATTTGATTCTTCTCTTTATAATAAACGGGTCATTGAAAAAACCATGTTCTTTATTACGGCACCGCTTATCTACTCGAAGGGGAACATAGTGTCGGATGCATTTTGGGGGCCGGCCAGCCTGCTCTCGGCGGAGCCACTAGACGGGGTCGACATAAAACAATATTCCAGCTCAGTTTTTATGATTTTCCGACTTTTTGAACTTACGCCTACAATTTCAGAAAGCGGTATAAGCTATAGTTCCCCGAATGCGTTTCTGATTCATATCATACTGGATATTATCGCCGTGTGAGAAAAACCAGAGCAAGTACAAAATCATTACAAAATAGTTTAAAATGAGTGTAAGCGTCTTTAAAACTGCTCGAAATTTCATTAGCATTCGTTTTAAACTATTATCGTGGATGATCCTGCTTTGTCACTCGCTCAAATGGCGATATGCAGTTCAACTGATCCCTGCATTATTTGAAATGAAATCTGCCCATACCATAATCCATTTTGGAGCCAGAAATTCACAAGGAAAACCGTCGACGCTGTACGTTTGGCTAATCGATTAAAGCATTCGAGCCGAACGAATAAAAGGGAAGCATACCTCAGGAGAGCCGGTCATCGGCTGACTACAGAATCTGCCAGAGGCATCCACCATGCTGCTTCGACGACTGTCTCCGTTGTGGTTACGAGAAATACCGTTTGACTGCATTGACGGCTGCAAACAGCAAATATGGGAATTCAATAAGATGAAGAAGCGAGAAAGCACAAGTAAAAGAAGCGGATTCTGTGGAGCGTACTTAAATTTGAATTCTTGCTTTGTGAAATCTTTTTTTTTCCACTTCATCATCTAATTCCTCCTTTTCTTTTATCTGGAAATATGAAGAAAGACTGAGGAAAAAGAAGCATTCAACAAGTGAAAAGGAAGTAACCCGTAATCATCGTCTCCTGATAATTGCTTCTCCCAAGAAAGTGTAAAGGAGCCATTCTTCCGGCCTCCATCAGCAAACACCACATCCTCATATTCTGAACACAAAAACCACAAGAAGGAAGTTTAATTAAAAGTCGTATACCGTTTTTGCTTATTAGCCCCCGACAACCAAGTGAACTTGTTTTGGTGAAATAACTAAGCCCTAATAATAGAGAGTAAATCCACCGAAATATCTAAACACAGAGCTCGATATGTTACGGAAAAATGACTTTTCAATTTCGTGTAAAGCGCCGGAGAAGCCAAAGACAGGCGATGGAAGCGGGGTGTTTTAATAGCTGACGGGTTAGCCGGCTCGTAGTAGGGAAACACACTCCCTATGGCTCCGTGGAGTTCATTTTTATTCCGTCATCGCACAAAGGCGGAATTCTAGTTAATGGATGAATGCGCTGCAAAAATAAAAACAAAAAACAATGGGCTTCTTCGGATTCTGAAAGGAAGAACCTTTAAATGATTTAAACTTTCTCCCGAACGGATTTCAATTCACTGGAGAAGTTTGGACATGTATAGAAAATTGGACTATGCTGAAAAAGAAGATCCATGTACGGAAAACTCCAACATGAAAATTGGCACTGCTCTGGAATGATTTTGTAATAGAAAAAAAAACTAGACTCGAGTATTTTCGAAAAGCCGTCGAGCTTATTCTCTTTTATTTTATGATGTCAGACACTTTCATTGCCCTCTGCGTTCTTTAAATCTTTAAATTGAAATCTGGCTAGACCCTACCCCTCAAAACGTTGGTTAGGAATCCGAGCCAGCAAATTTTGGAGAAATAATAGTTTTTCTTGATGAATTCTTATTCCAATTCTGGCATTCAATTGAAAAAAATTGCAAGAAGGCTCATATAAAAACTCAAAATATAGCTTCTCTTATTAAGAGCGGAACACTTAAATGGTCATGCTTGAAAACCCCTATTTTCAGTTTTTACCCTCCCTCGCCCCCCCCCCCCTCTTTGTTAAGTACACCTCCTACAAGATCAGTTTATCTGACGCTCGTTAAGCGAATCTCGAAAGAAAAACGAACGACTCTTTACTCTCGAGCGGGGAATTTTAAATTGGAAATTGAGTTGATGTAGGAGAATAAACAACCGCCTTCGCAATGCCTCTCTGTGATGTTCTTGTGTTCCGGACGACAACAATGAAGGAAAGAAGGCACTCGAGAAGAGCACGTAAACAAGAAATACAAGAGCGCCTCTAAGATAAAGGCATGCTATTATATTGGCTCAAAATGAAAGAAGAGATGTTCCCATAATAGCAGTCCAGCAGCGAACAGTTTGAAAATGAGTTCTCTGCCTGAACGTTGTGAGCTAGAGCAAATCGGTCATTGCGAACAAAATTATCTGAAAAAAAAACATCTACCTTGATATTCCGGAAAAATGATGATGTATTTCCATCCGGTTTACCCAATTATAGATGAAAAATACGAGAAGCGCAGTCTGCGTCTCCCCTCCTCAGTAAGAAGCGAAATTTCTACTTTTAAATTCACTAAAACCGGCGGAGCCAACCCTAGCTGCTGCGCCGGAATTGGCCAATTTTCTGTAGCCTCTACATGTTATCTAGATAGTTTGTATTCCGTCGGCAATTGTAGTACGAACTAGACGTAGGCCACACAAAGCATATATTTTCATTTTATTAAGCAACAATCTGCGAATGCTCACCACTCCTCTTCATGTCCATGCATCCGTCTCATGAATATTATTAACAATAAAACAAAAAGTACTTTTGCCTGCAAAAGAAACTGAGAAATTTGAGGGAAAACAGATTCAGCGTGAAGGCGAAACATCTTCTGGATGGACGCAACGCTTAGCAACATGCGCAACGTACTCAACTGAAAAAGCGATGGAATCTACATGAAAAATATTAAATTAGAAACAACAAAACGGAATTTAAAAGCTTTCGTTGACAAGTTTCAAAGACGAGATTCATCTGTGGTATTAAAATAACTTTTTTAAGAAAGGAAACGGCTTAAAAAGTGAGTTAAAACTACTTTGTTTGTATTAAAATAATAATAATAGGAATAATACGTATTTCAGCGAAATCTAAATGTCAGTCATTGAAACTTCACATGAGTATCGGATTTCATCATTTCTAAAGTAAGGGTCTTAGGATTTGACACTTCAAAGCTCTTTATGGTTCTTTCTCTCGCCAAATATAACATGAAAATCTGAAAGGAATTCAGAAAAAGATTACAGCAGATGAAACTCATTTACTCATAAATGTTGTACTAGCCTTTCGATGAAATGTATTTAGAGACGAAACTGAGCCATTGAAAAGTACTCGGCACTTCCGTCGCCACGTGCCTCTTCTCCTCGTTGAGATGGAGACAATTATTTTTCTCGTTACATGCAATGGCGAGTCGGATTTCATAACAACGAAAAAGGAAAGAGAGAGGGAGGGAGAGATAAGGCCGATGAGTGCATCGTTAGGTAATTGAGGCAATCAGGAGCGTTAGTAGAAGAAGAAGAAGTATTGAGGGCCCTGTAGAGCTCTCTGAAAACTTTACGATACTTCATCACAGTCGAAAAAAAACAAAGGAAAACGAAACTCAGTGCCTTCCAATTGGAAATATGACTCCATTTCTTTGGGCTTTTCCTGGAAATTCATTTGAATTTTTGAACTGGACCCAATATTTCTTTCAGACATTTACATTTCAAAGTGGAATTATAATGAAATAGAGAAAAGAGCTACACTCGCCATTTCAATGACTGAATTTTCTCAACAAATAAGGAAGCCACATGACTTATAACCAGGAACTTCTTAAAGCCACTTTTGGATCTCGCTTTTTAAGTATTGGTTATTAGGGGTTCCTTCTAGCTCTATAATGCACTTAATGCTCTTAGAACATTGAAAAATACACGTTTACATAAATTAGCACATATTGCCACAATAAGAAATTTATAAAATAATAACTAAAATTGGGTATTGGTATTAACCAATGATTATTTTGGAAATCTCTCCGCGAAAGAGTAGTCATTTCAAAGAATTGAATGGAATTCTTCAAAATTATTTCTGATGCACTCTGCGTTTATGTTTTTCCTTTCAGAGATGATGGAAGATGAAAAGTTGCACGACTTCTAAAAGCTTAAAAGTTTCTTAAAATCACGTTTTCCTGCGGTCGTGCTATAGCTACTTGCAATACATGAAACATCTTACATAAAGCTTCCAGCAACTATGAAAGGTGACTGAAATTTTTTTTTATAATTTTGGACTCAATTACTTTTTTTGCAACTGTTTTTTACAGCAGAAACAAAGAATCCGAGACCACAGAGATTTAAAATTGTCAAGAAACAACCCAAATGAGCAGTCTTGATCGTTGGACATCTTCGAAATGAGCAGTTTACATTTTCGTGTAAATCCCAGACAGCAGCGTTCCTTATCTTTTTTTTCATTCGCCTGATATATCATCTCTTTAAAAAATTCAATAATCAACAACAACACGCATTATAGTGAGTTGTCTTCTGATATTTCGACAACTCTACGGCAAATATACCACATTTCGGCATTAACACGTTCGTATTCCATATATTTACTTCGGCTTCTTTAAGGAATTTCTCAATTATAAAATACTATTTTTCTACAACTAAAAATAGAATAGAAAAATGTTAGAAAGCATGGCCACAGTACTTATGTTCCCAAATATGTGAATTGTGAACAAAATAAGATAAGATAATTTTTTGACATTATTGAATAGCGAATCAGGTTAGGGTGTTTCAGATTGTAGTTTCTGCGGATTCTCCTAATCATTTGTCTAAATTACAATTATTTCTCGTTGACAATAAAAACCAACAAGAAAAAAATGAGAAAGAGGGAAAAGATCGATGAGATTCATGAATGGCAGAGTATTTTGCGACGCATGAAAACATATCTGATAAATTCGTTTAGAATTTGCGTGTCGAAAAACCAAAAATCCGGTGGCTGATTGCAATTTAATTACTTCAACAAAACTAGAAACCAGAGGAATTAGAGGCGAAAAATGAGTCTCTGGCCTCTATCTGACTAGTATCCCTTCGTTTGCGATTTAGAAAATACCAAGAGCTTTAAAATAAGAAGGATCACACCAGAGTTGTGACCAGAAATCGCTAGAATTGTAATTTATGAGTCAATCAGCTCGGAACGCACGAGTGTTGGATATATTATCGTAGGGCGATATAGAAAAATTTATGCATTTCATGCAACTTGTTTTATAGTTTTTATGTGTATGATAAATCGCTAATGGACTTTTCAGCCGTTTAGAGTGGCTAGCATCTAGCCAAACTTTATTGTGAATGGTGCAGTTGGTATTGAAAGTACCTAGTATCAATCTGAATGAATATGTAGTTGTCTTGTTTTGCTTATTGATTTGCTTTTTCCTCATTAATTTTATATTTTGTACGCTACTTTATTTCTAGTTTATCTTTTTTTTAATTATCGCGGATTCCAGAACATTTCCTTCTTCAGAATTCAAAGAGAGGAAATAGGCGAGCTCTTAAGGGCGTTGAAAAACTGATCGGCATCGTTGCAAGACCCCAAAAGACCCACGAGAGTCGCGTTGAGGACAAACCAAAGTGAGAGGCGTGGTAGACAGGTAGCTAGGCGAAAAGACAGCGAGAATACTACCGGAAACTTTTGATTTTCATAATATTTGGGGGGTATGTGAAATCGGAACAAAATGAGAATAGAACTCGTAGGAAAGCGGAACACGATGAAACCGTTAAAAAAGAAAACTGTATTGAATTGGAACTGATAGGGAATTAGAACTGTTTTAACAACAGTTTTATTTTCATCGTGTTCCGATTTCCTACGAGTTCTATTCTCATTTTGTTCCGATTTCACATTCCCCCAATATTCTAATATTTTTGTCGCTGAGTAATTGTGCCCAGCAATTAAAAAAGGATTTTTTTCCTTTTTACTTCTTGCTATCTTATTTTATGTTTCTAATATAATTGAAAACTCACGAATTTGGCTTCCTCGAAGACGTCTACCCACGCCCCCCCCATTCATATTCTCTCTCTATAAAATTGCACAAATTGGAAAGTTTGCCAGCGGCGAAAAGATCTGTCAATTCTCTATTAAATATGGATTGACACAAATTCCGTCCACACAAACGCAGAATTAAGAAAAAACACATTTTTAAAATGTTCAGAGTCATTCTATCGGTATTAAGAGTGCAAAGAATTCATGAAGCTTTCAAACACAAATCCAGTTAAATTGTTGGTTAAAATTGGTTAGACAAATAAACTAAAGCTGTCATTTTGTTAATCAATTTTTCATTTTAAGAATTAAACTGGCATACTAGATTCGCTTACTTCAGAAAACAACTCAAGACATCTAAACATGGAATGTTTAGTGCAGTAGCCAGTAAATGGCTTCCGTATCCGTTTTGCGTCCAGAACACTCAAACGCATTTTTCAGTTCGATGTGGCGTGTTTCCTTCTCCTTTCTTGATTTTCTTGACCTATTAATATGAAGCTTAACTGTATAAAACATTGTCTAAGCTAAAAAGAATACTATTCAGAAAAATAGAAATAGTTAGAATGCAAAAATGAAGAGAGCTGAAGAAGGAGTGAAAACAATAAACAATTAATGCAAAATATAAGTGTTGAGTCGGTTTAGCACTCGAGAATTGGGGAAGCCGACATGCAGTTTAATATGTCGAAAATTTATATTCGAAATGTTTCATGACCGAACGCGCCGATGTTACACCAATTGCGCCAGGATCTTGATAGGTGTCGCTGACGCAGAAACTCAAATTAAATAATTTCAATAATTTCTTATGTCTTTGCTATATATAAAATGACTTCAAAAATCATTAAATATAAGATATTCTGTTTGGAATAGATGATGTCAGTTTCAATTTTGCCTACATCGTGTTCTTCAAATTTAAGTGTGTTTAAGTCTTTCCAGACTGTTTTGGGTATAATTATATGTCCTACCAGACTGTTTTAAATCGTAAAAAGCAGCAAATCGAGAAAAATTCAGATTGTTAAGAAAATTACGAAACTATTCTGCCCTCAGTTGAAAATGGATAAACAAGATGGCCTACAATTTAAGTGTAACGAAAACGTGTTTGTTGGTGCGTTTTAAAATACTTAAAACTAAAAATTTCTAGAATACGCCGGTTCTGAAATTTTCAAAAGAGTGTTGCTCCTTTTGAGAGCTGCCCACTCCCTACTCCGGTGGCTGTTCGGAAAAAAAAGTGGGAGTAGAGCGTGTTTTCACAAAGCGGGAATAAAATCGTTAATTTTCAGGTATTTCAAAATTATTCTAAATTTAAATAATTAATTAAAGGCAAAAATTGAAAAAAAAACCGGAAACGAAATACTGTATATAAAGATGTGAAATGTAACCGATTAAGAATATGTTCTGGAAATAATGCAACCTTGCAAAATAAAAATAAAAATTTCATTTTCTCCGGTTCCAAAAATTGTCAGTTCATTACGCTGAGTCCCATTCTATTTTAACTGTGTCATTCTATTTTGACTGGCTACGCAAAATGTACAAAAGGTTACAACCAGCAGCAAGAACTATTAAGACAAATTAAAATAAAATTAATATGTTTTATAAAAACGCTTTTGATTTCTTGTTAATCTATTTAGTGTCCAAAAGTTGCCCAACCAGCGCCCACAAAAACTGGTAAATAGCAGTTTGAGATGTGCAGGAGGGCCGCTTTTCATTTAGATCAAATTTTGCCCAAATCATAAGGATAAGAAGATGTGATGAATATATGACTTAAATTATAAATCAAATTTCCAAAACTAGGCAATCGGAGGCGCTTTAGCTCTCGAAAGCTTGGGAAATAGGTCCAACGTGCAGGATTGCATTAAATCGCTTAATCCTCCGGATCGTTTGAAAAATGTTACCTCTGACAGGTGTCGTTTGCATACGAATGTGCCATTTATAATGTCGTTGATTTAAGACTTTAACCCTATTTTTTATGTGTATTTAAAGATTCCCACACGGAATTTTGATTGCTGCCGTGTGTACTATGATTTTGACCAGTTTTGTAAGAAAAGCTTGTTTTACTTGAAAAAATGAAAATAAATAATTTCATTCGCAACTCTTCAGGCATTTCATAATATCTCACCGATACTGGAAAAAGTGATGGCGATGCGGCTCTTCCAAGCGTATGGATTTCCAGAGATGTCTTCTGTATCGGTGCATCACAAAATGACTCAGTTGAGCTACGAGAGTCGGAAAGTTTCCTTCTGCAAATAAACATACACGATAAAGGGGGTTTATAAGACCACAACAAGAATTTCCCTTTCAGTTTATGATCCTGCGTGCTATCTCTATTGAGCTATTATACAGAGCGGTACTAATAGTGAGCAACAATCAAAAAGAGGTCGCAGCGAAAATTGGAAAAAAGCGCAATGATTGCGGATTTCCGTTCCAGTTTCTTTTATGTTTCACATCGAGTTATGAATGCACGAAGTGCAATTTATAATGCCGAAGAAAACATTAACCCCGGCTTTCAATAACTTTCACAAGTTAGGCAATGCTTCTAAACTAGAAGTGTTAGAAATAATTGTTTGTTTGAAACGCCTAACTAAAACTAAAAATAAAAATTTAGCATGTCATAAAAACCAAAAATAGCAGAAAGTTAATTTCCGTTTCCTACCTGTGGTCCATTTTTGTGACGATGACGAGAAAATGTGTATAAAGAGATCGGTGCAGACTCAAGCTATTTAATGTGAGCCTTCAAAACCAGAAAACGAGTAAAGCCGTGCTCGAAAAGTGGGCGTGGTCAGAGAGGGGCACTTTTTTCTCCAACTCTTTGCCAACTATTCTTCTGTCCCAAGCACAGGAAGGAAACGGTCAAATCGTCGTTTTGTTGGAATAGTTGAGTCAAAGGGAAAAGGAAAGTAGAAGAACAAAAAAAAAGAAACACACGCTAATTGCTCGGGGAAACGAACAACAGATTGAAAAGAGAGAGATAGAAGAAGAAGAAGAAATCCTTTTTCAGATGAGCAAATGAAAGAGCGATAATTGTCAGCTGAATAATCTGTGTGCATCTCTCCGCAAAGTGGATGGAGAGTCTCTCTGGACGGAGATATTTTGTTCTCTCAATAATCACGAGCGGAGAGCATAGGCCGAAGAATAATCGAGGAAATCCAGAATTGCGTTATTAATATTCATGCAACTTAAATCAGATCGTCCTTGTCTACGCGTGAAACGTTTGAAATTTCACACGGAAACCCGGAAGAACAAGGTAAAACATAAGTGACATGACTGAAACATGCATGTCCATAGATCATAGGCGGACGGGGGAACTCGTATAGGACTATACTCCGCGCGTTTGAACTGTGCATATAGGGAATCTCACGGAGTTGTGAATTGACTTGTAATTGCACCACTAGTAACTATGCAGGTTGAACTGCCACATTTCCTCATTGTCCTAAAGACGATAAGCTTCAGACCAATGTTTTTCAATACATAATTGGTACTATTTGGGTATATCTTATTTTAATTTTAAGTTGCAAGCACGCTTTCTCCGGCTATCTGGGAGTCTAGGTCTTGGAATATTTACGACATATTGCGTAATGTCAATTAATAGTATTTTCCATGAAATTTATATATATATATTTTTTTCGAAATTTCATACAGTTCGTTGCAGGTTTACAGATCCACCCTTATTTTGGACTGCAACCGTCAATGATAGGAGCTTGGTTGTTTAAGAATCGAATGCAGGGTGATACATGATATCTGAAAAACTACTCGAGTTATGAAGAAATTTTGAAAAAAAAACGTTTCATCCACAACCGTTGCACGTTTATAGGTCCACATCATTGGCGATGATCGCATTGCACGGTATTATATTCTTGCCATTGGGGAAAATACGGCATACCAGCTCTCCACAGACGTTTTCCATCGGATTTGAATTCGGAGAGTTGACTGAACACGGCAGTACGTCGATGTTTTCGGATTGGAACCAGGCGAAAGTTGAACGACTGACGTGAATGACAGTAGTGAACCATCTCCACATCACACCACCTCTGAAGTTCCTTTTGAGAAGAAGACTTGATCTTTGCGCAAGGACTTGTATCTGTCTGGCCCATCCAGACGGAATTTCTTTTCGTCCGAAAAGATAAACTGGCAAAAATTAGGTGTTTTGGATTGATAAATTCAGTCTACAGAGCCTTTCCCCTATCCATTCTACGTTGGTCCCAGCGGAGTCTTTGTGGACGTTGGTGAGGTTTGTAGGTGGGTGC
The DNA here is from genome assembly GCA_003052745.1 of Caenorhabditis inopinata. Lineage (NCBI taxonomy): Eukaryota > Metazoa > Nematoda > Chromadorea > Rhabditida > Rhabditidae > Caenorhabditis > Caenorhabditis inopinata. Next base: position 8,077,919 of record AP018155.1, on the reverse strand, counting down.
ATGACAGCTCTCTTGATGTTGGGATTCTCTTTCAGAACCTTCCGAACATCCTACTTGCTCACGAAAAGATCGAGATCTTGAGTGATGTTGTCACCAGACTTCATTGAGCGCTGACAACTGATCGTTTGGCTTTTTTATTAAGTTTTGGAGTAGGCCCGGTCTTCTTTCGTTGATTATTCGAAATTGGAACGGGCACAAATCGATTGATACAGTTGTGAGAACGCTTCAAACGACTTGCGATTGCACGATTAGCCCATCTACCCGATTTGAAGGAATTCTTTCAGGCCTTTTCAGCAGCAGCCAAAGAAGTATCACGAGATACAACTGATGAGCGAATAAAACAGAGAAAAACAAAATCAGTTTCTACAGTATCATTAAAGGCATATATCGGAATTCATGCTTTCAAGTCACATCTCTAAGTCTTGCGATGAACGTATAAACTTGCAACGGTTGCGAATGACACCTTTTTAGAAAAGCCTTCGTAACTCCAGTTGATTTTCAGACATCATTCTGAAATTTGATAGACATGAGGAATACTTTAATCGGAATCTTAAACAACCAGACTTTTATTACTAATATTGCTACGCGACAGTCCAGAATAAGGGTAGACCTATAAACCTGCAACGCATTGTACTTAACTATTACGTTCGCTGAAAAAGTTCGAGCTAATAAAGTAAATCAGATGCAATCATCTTCACGAATTCAGTCTCAACACACCTGAAAATGAGAGCAATGATCTGTTGAGCAGTCAAACAACGATACATAGTTTTGTAGAAGGTGTGAGAGCCTTCAATTCGAATGTGTGCAAGGAACGAAAGGTTCTTGTTCGGCTTCTTCAGAGAAGGATTCGACATGAGCACTTCAAAAATTATATCTTTGCAAGTTGACAGCAGAAAAGGCACAACCATCTATTACTAGGAACGAAAAAAAGCATTAAAAAAAAGAAACTGGAGAAGTGAACGAGCTGATATTCTACATATACACAATGAGCACCCGGTGCAATAATTGATCTCTCATTGCTATAAAAAAACTATTCGAATGCAAAAATAGAAAAAGGCAAAATAAGCGGAAACACGTTGGGAAAACAACAGAGCTGCAATAAAAAATATACATGTTAAGCAGCTCCAGGCAATATAGGACTAATATTTCTAAATAATACACCCCCAAATCTCGATGTGACGGGAATTGTATTACGGATCAGAATAGTGAAGGGGAGTGCAGGAAATGAGAAGCTAGAATAAAACCCCTAATGCATGAAATTAATTTGCCAACAATTTTATTGGACAAATCACGGTTCAATTTCGATGACCAAGTCTCCAGCAGTGCACTTAGAGCCTTGACTAGCATGGATTTTCTTAACAGTCCCAGCAATTGGCGAGTCAATAACCATTTCCATTTTCATAGCAGAAAGCACAAAAAGTGGTTGCTTCTTCGTAACCTGAAAAATTAACATTTCGAATTCTGTTTTTATCATCATTTTGGCTTAAGAAATAATGCAAAGTAAGTGGGGAAAATAGCCAATGCTATGATTTCCTCACTCCCCGTTCTCTATAATTTCCACTGGGTGCCTACGTTTTCGAGTTTACCATATACAATCTCTATTTTTAATCCGTACATGTAATATTCATTTTTAGCACTAATTATGTGTATTCTTACCTTTTCACCTTCCTTGATCTTCAGTTCTAAAACTTCTCCAGGCATAGGTGCTCCAATATGGCCACGCACGCCTGGAAGAGCTTTCGGCCGAGTGACAATTTCTTTAGAAGCCTCTTTATCAACGACAAAAATACTTCTCATCTGTCCGTTAAGGTCAAAGAATACTTCTCGTTCTCCTCGTTTGTTAAGTTTTCCCTCGGCAAGCAATTGAAGAGCAAGGGTCTTCCCCTTTTCGATTTCCACCTATAACGGTTAATAAATATTTTCTATAAGAGGAAATCATAGATAACTTACATCAACCTCCTCCGCTATCTCAAGTCCAGTCAAAAACAATCTAGTGGGTAACTTATCAACAGGTCCATACGTCTGACGGAATGTTTCAAATTCATCGAACACAGTTGGGAACATGGAGTATGACATGACGTCTTCTTCTGACAATGCGCGACCATGCTTCTCTTCAAGTTCTGCTTTGAGGGCTTCCAAATCGACTGGCTTAGCAAATTCTCCAGGTCTTCCATCAATTTTCGGTTTTCCGCGGAGAACCTTTGTTCTCAATGGCTCCGGGAATCCGTATGGTGGCTGTCCAACATTACCTTGCATGAAGTCAACAACACTTCTTGGGAAGGAAAGATCATCAGCGCGATCAACCAGAGTTTCACGAGTCAAGTTGTTCTGCACCATAAACTGAGCCAGGTCTCCAACAATCTTTGACGACGGCGTCACTTTGATGATGTCACCAAGAACAAGGTTGGCCTCCCGGTACATCCGTTTAACGTCATCGAACTGTGGTCCAAGCCCGAGTGAAAATGCTTGGAATTGTAAATTAGTGTACTGACCTCCAGGGATTTCGTGTTTGTAGACATCTGCATTTCCACTCTTCATGGTGGTAGCACACTCGAACGGAGCGTAGAATTGACGAGCTGATTCCCAGTAAGCAGAATATTTTGAGATATCATCAAGTGAAAGCCCTGAAACAAATGAAATGGTATTAAAAGGGGTTGTCTGACCTTACCAGTGTCGTGCTTGGTTCCTTGAAGACTTGCAACAATTGCTCCCATAGAAGGCTGCGAAGTCATTCCACTCATGCTATCAACAGCAGCATCGACAGCATCAGCACCTGCTTTGGCACATTCAAGCATAGCAGCAACTCCAGCTCCAGAAGTGTCATGGGTATGCACATGAATTGGGACATCGGGGAATTTGTCACGAAGAGCACCAATTAACAACTTGGCCGCCTCTGGTTTCAATACACCAGCCATATCCTTGATCGAGAGAATATGAGCTTGAGCTTTGACAAGCTGATCAGCCAAATCGAGGTAATAATTTAGATTGTACTTATCACGAGATTTATCAGTAACATCTCCAGTATACGCAATGGCGGCTTCGACAACTCCACCAGCTTTTCCGACTGCTTCCATTCCAACAAGAAGATTGGGCAGGTAATTAAGTGAATCAAAAACACGGAACACATCCATTCCATTTTTCACAGAAAGTTCACAGAACTTGTAGATAACGTTGTCCGGATAATTCGAATACCCCACAGCGTTAGCTCCTCGCAGGAGGCATTGGAATGGAATATTAGGAATAAGCTTGCGAAGAGTCTGAAGACGTTCCCATGGGCACTCGTGAAGGAATCGCATAGAAACGTCAAATGTGGCACCACCCCAGTTTTCAAGAGAGAATAGACCATTGAATGATTGGGCAACAAATGGAGAGATAGCTGCCATGTCATATGTACGAACACGTGTGGCAAGCAATGATTGGTGAGCATCTCTGAAAACTCGAATCACAATTTAAATTGAACAAATTTCTAATTCTACCTGAAAGTAGTGTCAGTGATCATACATCCAGGAGTGTTTCGTACTGCCTTGGCAAATTCTGCTGGACCTTTTTGAACAAGAACATGTCTCAACCCACGTGGCGGCTTAGCTCCAGCTGGGATGTATGGAATCGGAGGAGAAACAACAGCTGGCTTGAGATCAGTGGCCAGCGGAGTTGTCGGCCCATTAACCTTCACTTCTCCCAAGTAGTTTAATAACTTTTGGGCACGGTTCTGACTGGGTTTGAATTGGAACAATTCCGGATGCTCATCGATGAAGTATGTGTCAACAGATGCATCAAGGAAATTCGGTTGTTTGAGCACGTTGAGCAAAAATGGAATGTTGGTCTACAAAAAAAATTCTTCGATACATTATCATTGCCTTAATCAGAAGTGAGATAGTGATTTTAATAGAAATAGAGGGATACATTGTTACCTTAACACCTCTGATACGGAACTCTCTTAGAGCACGAATCATCTTGGAAGCAGCATTAGGATGATTTCTAGCAGAGGCGATGACTTTAACCATCAATGAATCGTAATGAGGGGAGATGATGGAACCAGCAAAGGCTGAAGCCGAATCGAGACGTATTCCCATTCCCTCTCCCGACCGGAAAACTTCTATTCTTCCAGAATCAGGCTGAAATCCTTTAGCAGGATCTTCAGTAGTAACTCTACATTGAATAGCTGATCCAGTTGTATGAATATTATCTTGTGAAAGCTTCAGATCATTCAGCGATTTACCCTCGGCAACACGAATTTGAGCTTGAACAAGGTCAACACCAGTAATCTCTTCAGTGACAGTATGCTCGACTTGAAGACGCGCATTAACTTCGATGAAATAGTAATTTCCTTTTTGGTCGACGAGAAATTCAACAGTTCCAGCATTTTGATAACCGACGTGCTTAGCAAGTCTTAGAGCGTCAGCTAGAATTTTCTCTCGAACACCATCAGGAAGAGCTGGGGCTGGAGCAATCTCAACCACTTTCTGATGGCGACGTTGCACAGAACAATCACGCTCGAATAAGTGAACAATATTTCCATGATGGTCCCCTGAAAACAAGACAAAGCTAATAAAATATTAGATTTCATACGCTTACCAAGTAATTGAACTTCGATATGTCTTGGTCTTTCAACAAACTTTTCGACAAACAGACTTCCATCTCCAAATGCTGCTTGAGCTTCTGAGAAAGATCTGCGGAAAGATTCTTGTACGTCTTCCAATCTATCAACACGACGAATTCCTCTACCACCTCCTCCATAAGCAGCTTTCAAAATAATCGGGGTACCATATTGTTTGGCAAACTCCACAGCTTCTTCTGCGCTCGAAATAGGTCCTGGAGTTCCCGGTACGACTTGAACACCAGCTTCGATGGCTGCTTGACGAGCAGCAACTTTGTCTCCCATTCGAGCCATCACGTCGGGGCTGGGCCCAATGAATACTATTCCAGCATTTTCACAGGCGGCAGCAAAGTCGGAACGCTCTGAAAGAAATCCATACCCAGGATGAATAGCGTCAATGTTATGCTGAAAAAAATTGATTTGTACTTATTGTAATATTCTTATTGGCCACATACCTTCAGGGCAGTTTCTATGATCTGATCAATAGTCAGATATGCAGCGACGGGTGGTAAGCCTTTTCCAACAAGATATGCCTCGTCAGCCTTCAAGCGATGCATAGAGTTCTTGTCCTGCTCAGCATAAATAGCCACAGATACTTTGTCCAACTCGGTAAGCGCACGAAAAACACGAATAGCAATTTCTCCACGATTAGCTACCATGACCTGAAAATTTTCATCTATAAGAAAATCAGCATTCATTTATAAGCTACCTTTTTGAATTCTCGCGGTTTTACAACTTTGCCTGCATAGTTACGATATTGTACCTGTCGAACGACATTGGAAAAAATGGGCTGGATGCGGGAAAACCGCATAGTTGACGTTTATCTGAAACGATCTAAGTTTACAGACGGTGAACCGATATGGCGAATACAACCAGTGAAAATCATTCGAAATAGCGTGATGATTGGAGAGACAAACTTTACTTTGTAGGGAAACTGCTTCCTACTGCTTAAGATTTCGAACTGCTCGAAGAGTGGTAAGCCCCGTAAAAGGTTTACTGGTACTGGAAAATGTTTCCACACTATGTAGTTATCGTCAAACAGATAACATTTAAGGGTTTAAAGAAACAAGGGCAGGTCACGTAAGCAGAGCAATGAATCTTCAGTGGAGACCAAGAGGTCACGCCGCATGTGTGAGGGGATTCGAGAAATGAATGCAGGCCCGATTTTTTACAAACCCGCCCGGTTGTGTTCAGGGTGGAGAAAAAAACAGTACTGATAACAATGAAGAAAGATAAGAAAATTGAAGCAACTGAAGTATTGTTTATTTTCATTTTAGAAATTAGGTAATATAAAAAACACGTGGTTTCCTCAAAGTCGCTTGCTAATAATGAACAAAAACCAAAGTATTTAACAAGGAATTGCGTACTGCCTACAGGGAACATAGATAAATTAGTTTGTTTCAATAGTGATTATTTATCTATAATTGTTTAGTTGAGCATATTATATGTTGTTAAGTTGACAGTTTTCGTGTGATATGACGAATTTTCAGAACATTAAATCTTTATTTAGCTTTTGATCTTGAACTACAACTATACTAGAAACGGTATTCAGAATGGAACTATTGAGGCTGTTCATGAAAACGGGAAAAATGGAAAACATATTTCAGTTTTTTTAAAAGATGTCTAAATGACTTGAAATTTGAGCCGTTTTTACATTTAACAATTTTTTTTCTCTTTTAGCCGTTTTCGTGAATAACCCTATAACCTTGAATAGAACTGCCGGCGGCAGCAAACTGATATAGCTGATACGACGACTGAGTCGTTTCATTTATCAGTCAAGCCCAGAGATAGACCCAGAGAAAGCGTTTGATGAATCTGTGTTTTCATATTACAACTGCCATCAGCCGATCAAACGCATATTTATAGTACGTTCGAAATGCGGAATTTGCTTCATTTTTCGGCTTGCTAACTCGAGAAACCGCACTTTCAGCATTTCTTGGAATTTGAAGATACTTTTGAAAAAAGACAAACTATCATTTCCCTGTGTTTACTTGCATTCGAGATTAGTAAAAATAGTCATATTAATTTAAAAAAGGTCGATTGAAAAGCTGTTCAAAACATAAGTATCAAGGTTCATGATGGATGAATTCAGAGGACTTCACAAAACTATTTGAACATATAAGTTCACAGAACCAGATGAACAAAGAACTTCACAGAATAAAGTTATGGTCGTTCTTTGTACTCCCTGCAATCAGTTGCGATCACGAGGTTTATGTGAGAGAGGAAGATAGAGAGATATAAAAAAAGAGTGCGAAGAGAAACATTGTCGAGAGAAGACAGTGATGCACCTTGACCGACCTCTAAACGAGCAACTCAAGTTCTGAAGGGGAAAAATGGAGGATTTTCATAGGATCAGCATAGAAATTTCGTTGATTAGCAATTATGGGCACATGTTTAAACATGACAGGATAAGATAGTGCACAATATGCTCTATCTATGATTCGAGCGATATGATAAATTAAATGTGAGCGAGCAATACAAAATAACAATTCTTGCCTTATTATTTTCCTTTCTAAGACATAGGCGGTACGCCATTTTAAATTTTAATCCGCCATATTATGTTTCGAACACCTAATCTATGAATTTAAAATTTAATTAATAATATCTTTCAAGCATTTATACGAATACCTCCAGGACAAGACGTCTCAGTTCGTTGAGTTTCTATCTATCAATTACCAACATTGCTCCAATACCCATAGCCATTTCTCTACAACTCTTTAAATAAACTTCTGAAAACGTGAGATCTTTTGCAACACGGTTGCCTTTAATTTCCGCAAACCTCCAAGAGCAATATCATCGAAGTGGTAGCGCATTCAGAAGGAGTATTATTATCTTTTAAAGTTTCTTCTTGGGTGCACCGCTATTTGCCGCAGGCTTGATATTTTATTTCGATGCACAACAATTGTCGAACAGGATAAAAATGTAGAGAATAGAAGCGAGAACCAAGATGGATTACGGAGGGGATGAGGAAACAATATCTCGATGTTGTCCTAAACTATTTCCAAAAGAGGGAAACATGATAAAGATAAACCAATGTATTGTGGCGGGGGTATTAAGAATAGGTCAAATAAGGTGTGTAAATCAAAATTATTTGTATGGCTAGCTTCGTAAGTATATTGGCGCGAACACGGCAACGATGAGAGGTAGAATCGGATCGAAGTGGGTTCAAATTCGGTCTGGCAGTGTAGGTAGGTAGTGGCCCTTTAGAATTCGGCAGCGCGAGAAGTGGAGCACGGCAGTTAAGGGAGTATTCAATGAAGAATTAATCAGTCGCAAAGCAGGATCGTGGCTGACGAACGTCGGTGTGTACGGGAATCCGGCAGATTGATGTGGTTTGGCTGGCTCCGGTCGGCAGGGTTGAATTGTGTGAGCATACCACCGCAGTGATTGGAGAACGTTTTCTGCGATGGGGAGTGCATATTTATGGGTATGGAGGAAGCCGTTTAGACCTGTGGAGTAGGAAGTCTGTTTGTAGTTGGCTTTTGGAGACTTAGTGATGTTGAAGGTTTTGACGTAGCATTTGAGATTATTCAAAAAGCAACTTACTATGTGAAATATAAATCATTCTAGGCAGTGATGTGGTATTGATGACATTGCAGTAACCTGCCCATTTCGGCCTTTCCAAATAAAGGAATACTCGAACATTATCTTGGCGTTGATTGGCTTTCAGATAGCGGAGAATGAGAGACGGTGGTACTCACTTTAACTAGCCAAGACTGATTTATTCCGCTTGTTAAGAAGATTAACATCCGCTCCGGTCTTCAGCGCCATCAGAGCCAATGTCCCGTTGACCACGACTAACTATGTAGGTATTTTACTTAGTGCCAGCAGATGATTAAGAAATGAAAGCAGCGTTGTTGGAAAGAGCTGCTCGTACACTTTTACATGGTGACAGGAATAGAAATACAAAAACATTGAATTTGCCCCATTTAAAGTGAAAAGGTAAGAAATGCATGAATTGTGGCGGGAAACAGAACGTGCACAGATCAAAAATAATTTATACTACGAGCTTCGTAACACTATTAGAGCGGCGATGTTTTAAGGGGGGAAAACAAATACAGATTTATATATTTGTAAAATTATTGTTAGAGTTAAAAATTTAAAGTAACATTTGCAAACACTCATTTACTACCAGATATTTCTATTTTAATTCCTCCACTCAATTATTACTTCGTCTCTGTTACTACCTTATTATTCGCTTTTCTGAGAAAAATGATATGGTTTGAGATGGTGCCGCGGTACCAAACATTTCCTATCGTTCAAGAATTTCTTCCGCTAACTTTTTACTCGATTTCCTTTTTGAAGAATACTACAGCGTGTAACATAATTATATGGCTACCACAATGTTTTCAGTGTGTAAGTCGTTGTCATAGAGGTATTCAGTCTCGAAAATTTAGCATTCAAAATTATTTCGGAAAAGCCATTATATTGTTGATTCAAAAACATTAAAAAATTGTTTTGTAAACGTGTTTTTTCTGAAAATAATCACGGCGTACAACCTGTCCAGTCATGTTCTTCATCAGATTAAAACAAGGAAAACGAGCTGGCCATGGAGGAATATCAACATTTATGGGCTTAGATCAGCATAATTGAAGGACTCACATGATTCCGTAATTTGTCCTTGTGAACAACGAAATAAAGATGACTGAAACAATTAAGAAATAAAAGGAAATAGTTATGGAAAACATCTTAATACTCGAAAGAATTCATACGCAAGATGTGAATACCAAAGAAGTCCAGTTGATTGGAACACTCGCTCGTCATTCAATTACACAGACACATCTGAAATTGATTTCTTTTTCGGATCATGAAGGAATATCTTAACAAAATTTTGGTATTTTGAATATGTACAATGATCAAAGCATACCGAATTTCAATAGACTTCTTGGCGAACTCCTTGTGGGCAATCTTATGGACACAGAAAAGTCTGGAAGAAGTAGAAAGAGGAAACTTGGAGAACTATATGCCAATTTGCCTTCTGCCCGTACCCATAAAGCATTTACCAAATGCGTGCTGAGTAGAATACGGAGGATAGTAGAAAGTTTGCAACACTACGAGCAAGCCGGATTCCGTCAATCGTTTTCAACTATCGACAACATCCACTCAATCCAACGGCTGCTCGAAGTGGGTTGCAAATACGAAATGCCGCTCACACTTATCTTCATCGATGTTCATATGGTTTTTGATAGTGTTGAAACATCTGGGGAAGTCTACAGAAACATATCATAGAAACAATCTGTACCCACCTATGGTGTGAGTGCCATTACTCTAAGAATTTTCTCCGAATGACTGGAATTAGTTTTCATCCAAATACATTGAACCGACCTGAAAAGTCATGAAGAATACGACAGGAATCCGAATCAACTGCTTGAATCTCATACGCCTGAGATTGTCAGAGTGTATCATTTTTGTTGCGAAAACTCAAAAATAGCAAAAGTAATCAAGGATAGATCAAGGACTGGTTAATAAGTGCGGAAAAGTAAGACTCGGCATTAACACTAACAAAACAAAATCAGTCAATAACGGCACTTTCCCTTAAAATACGGCCCATTCTCTTCGCTTCAATCATTCTGCTAATGGCTAAGAAGTTTGTACTTTCACGAATGTACTAGCAGAAAGAGTCTGAGTGTCCCACACATCTCCAGAAAGGAGACTGGTCGGGATCAGACTCACGGAGCAATGTCAATAGGATCTTCATCAAGAACACATCAGACGTCTACTAAACGTTAGAAATCCACTACAGTTTAGAATGTGCAGAAAACTAATATGGCCTTGGAATGAGTGGAAGCAACGTTGATTGACCACGTTGATGCAAGAATGGATACCAACAGACGAAAAATGGGATGTTGGAAGGCAACCTATGAGATGGTCGAACTCGTTGAGAAAAACATTCCCATCCGATATGTAAACCAGTTTATTATTACAGCCTTAAAGCTTCACTGTGGGAGTGCTTACAAGACGAAATGTGTTTTTTTTTCTCATAATCGCCACAATAAAACTTTTTCAAGAATTCACTCCAAAATTTATTAATTCCGAGTATTCTTAAATGCTAAATCCGATTTTTGAAGCTGCATGCCTCAATCTTGAAGGGTCCTTCCACGCTATGTTAACTTCGGGGTAGCCTTATAATTTTGTTATACACTGATTTTTTTTCGTGAAACACTCATATAAATTGCTTTATTGCCCATATCCAAGATAAATGAGTATTTTCCAGTAATATTTTCAGATTTTTATTGTAAGACTCATTATGAAATGCCTATACAAAATATTTCAACGAAATAGCGAAAACTGGAGAATTGAATTCTCAAGTGATATGAAGGTTCGAATTATTTACGGTTCAGATGCAATTTTAGCGTCCGAAGACGCTAAATTTTTAAGAAGGTTACGACAGAAGCATGAAAGCAGAAAAAAAAGAGAATGCAGGCGACGGCATTTAACATGGACTAGAAAATCTGAGGAAAGTTCAGATTACAGTACTTCAAAAGAAATACATAAGTTATTCCGAAATTTGGATGCCAGTTTAACCGAAAAGAAAGCCGATTTTCAAGCATCCGAACGTGATTATAAACCTCTTACTGATGTTGTAAAAGATTGCGAAGAAGCTGAATACATGAAATATCACGACTCTGAAGAAGACGAGGAAAACGATAGGCCGTATAATAGCCAGCAAGCAAGAGTTCATGATAAACTATTTCCTGAACTAGTTGAGAATAATCAACATTCTGATGAAGATGATGACATCGATTCAGGAAACATTTGCAGAAACTACAAGAAAGTCAAACGTTTCAAAAGATCACTCAGATCCATGAAAAGGAAGGCGGGTATGACCGCAGAGTTCAAGGAATTGAAAAAAGTAAGCTTTAAAAATAATTCTTGTGAAGATATATTTCAGCTTCAACAGGAAAAAAAGCATTATGGGAAACATCGTTCTAAGCAAGCACGAATGAAGGAGTCGAAAAATCGATTTGCTCGGCAATCATCTGAATCAGAGGACGAAAATAAAGACGGAACTATTCGGTTGGATTTTTTAACCCTTGCTGAAGTGCTAAGAGAAGTTTGTTCATAAGATCACACTGGATAATAAAAATATTATTTTTGCAGAAAGATTTGCCTCCTGATACAGTCATTTGTTGCTCACTATGCCGACTTTTGGTTTCCAACAACCTTCGTGAAGAGTTTTTTATATTTCCCTGTGCGTGCTCAGAAAAAGTGATTCATACGAAATGCGCAATTGAGAATCAATATGACATTATTCGACAGAAATGTTTAGATTGCGGAAAGTACAACACCGACAGAATAGTCTCCCAGTCCAGACTTTCACGCAATTCTAATTCCGGGGAAACTCAATCACACTCGATGAATTTGAGCACAGCCAAGAAAACTAGAAACCAATTGAATCAACCTTCGGTTCAACGTCGTTTACAGGCGCACTTTGAATATAAATGTTACATTTGTTATGATAGAAGAGAAATCAGAGAAGATAGGTTCGAACAAGTAGATTCAAAATTAGTAAAGCCGTGTTCCTGCAATGTCACAGCTCACAACGAATGTCTAGTAAAGTCATTAATGGATCGTAGAACATGTGGTTACTGTAACCAGCGCATTAAAATCAAACTAAATGGACCAAAACTTGGATTCTGTGGTAGTCGAGCCGGCGTATTCCTCGGCATTCTTACGGCTTTATTGGTTTTTGTTGGTTTCTTTTTAGCCTATTATTTAATCAACTACACAACATTTCACAACGAAACAACCAATATAATTGGTAAGCTTCTTTTGATATAACAATGCAAGTTTACAACATTTCAGTGAAGAACACTTCTGTTGCGGCGGTTACAATTGTTACTATATCTCTGCTGATTTATATTATTCGTGGTTGGAAACGCGTAGCCGGGAGCACTGACAACAACGCATCAGTGGTGATCATACCGTTTCAGCCTCGTCATAAATTGAAGAGAGGTGTGATCAAAGGTACAAAGGGAAATAAAACAATTAAGTGGGAAGAAGTGCCATTCGATGAGATGGAGAGGCGATACCCGGGCAGAGCTATACAAAAATTTCTACGGAACGGCGATGCAGAAATAAGACTCGCCTAACAAATCAATTTGTATGAAATTTTTAATAAATATATTCATCGATCGATGTTTACAAGGCAGGTAATTAACACGGGTCGATTGTATCCGGTATTAACAGATATCATCAAATATGGAATAAAAGTTTTTATTATATATTTGAAACAAATTCAGATCAGAAATATGTAATTTACTCGTTGGCAAATTTTTGAATGGCACTCCCGTCCATTCGGAATGTGTACCACCCTTCGCTTTTCGTTAAATTTACATAATCTACAGTATCGTACAGGGCAATAGCATTTTTGTTCCAATCCAATACTGCCCACTCGAGTCGGGCAATTCCTGCGTCGCGAGCCAGTTCAGCAAGCTTTTTCCACAGTGCTCGAGCAAGTCCCATTCGTCGGAACTGTGGCCGAATATAGAGATCTTCCATGTGGATATACTAAAAATGATTTCATAATTTTACGCTATTTGTGTGAAATGATACCTGTCCTACCCACGTCGAATATGCGTAGTAATAAAGGTTCATTCCAGCAGGCTCTTCTCCATTAAATGCAATGAAACCTATCGAGACGTGTTTAAAAAATAGGTTATTTATCAATCTTACCATGGACAGCCTTATTTTCAATGTCTTTTTTCAATCTTTCAGTAGTGTTTACCACGCTACTTTTCATTCTTTCGAACTCAGCAAGCTCCTGAATATATATTTATGTATTTTCTCGCTTTCTGAATTGAATAGCTTACATGAATCATTAAAATGAGGTGCTCGGAATGTTCCGGGGTAACTATGAGGATTTTAAAGTTTTTCATGGTTTTAGCGGAAGTAGTAATGGAAGAGTGCAGTCCCTGATATTCAGTTTTTTGTTAGAGGTACTTTTCAAGAAGCAGATAAATAGCGGTCAAGTAGCCTGGTTTAACATCGAAGTTTACAATAAAGAAAAACAGAAACTTTATCAACAAAGCATGCAAAAATTAACAAAAATCCTAGTGACGGCTAACTTTTACCAGTGATTTATTTGAACAACTAATGAGGAAGATGTTGAGGACCTTCTGAAATCTTCTTGGGTGATCTCAGCTCCATTTCTTTCAGTGATCCATTGTATACACGAGGGGGTACTGGTGATGGTGCAACAGCATCAATAACGTAAGCAAGAAGAGCTGCCTGAACTCCAGCATTACAGGAAGTAATAGTTGGAAGATTTTCGGAATATCCATTCTGAGAGAGCCCTGAATGCAAAACTTAAACAACAATTAATTATTGATAACAACTTACATATTCGAATTTCGGTTTCGCTTTTTAAATTGCCGCTAGTGGTAAGAAGCTCTGAGCTTGGAAAATTTTTAAAACCAGGAATTCGGGATCCATTTACGAGATGTGGGTCGAGACCGGTTTCTTGAGTTCCTTCAAATTGTCCTCGAATTCTACTGTCCAAAAAGTTTATTTCTGATGTTTTTTCGATGAACTGTTTTTTGTCTCCTTCTTTTTTGGCTTCAAGTTCTTGGAAAGTGATAATATACTTTTTGAACTCATCTTGCGCTTTCCAATTACCAATTGGTAAATTAATATCTTCTGTGGATATATCATAACCGGCCCTTTTCCATGAATCAAACCCTCCATCGACTAACGAAATATTTTCATGACCGTAAGATTTGAAAATCCATGCCACTTTTGATGCAAAGAGCATTCCTCCAAAAGCTCCTTTTCCATAGAAAATGAAATGCTCCTTGTTATTGAGCCCCACCATTTGTGCGTATTTTTCGAAAAGATCTGCACGATACTGTTGAAATCTTTGATATCTGGAAGGGTATGTCGCAATGTCAAGATCTAAATGAACAGCTTCAGGAATGTGCCCGGTTTGGTACAATTTGCGAGATCTGAAAAAGAATAAGAATTTTGGTATTGACCATCTTGTGACATATAAGAAACGATATGTTTTGATAATGGTTATTATACATAAGCATTACGGAAACGTACTAGAAAAGACTTTAAAAAGCTTAAATACTAATAATTTTAAAATTTCTTTTTTTTTTTTGAAATTTCATTGAACTTACGAACTGGGAGCATCAATTAATTTTTTGAACTCTCCGTATCCTTCTTTTTCAAACTCTTTCCAGTTTGGTCTTGGAGCCACCGCAAATGAGCAATCGATTATTCTCACTCCTTCTTTATTGATAATTCCTTTTTTAAGTAGGGAATTTACTGATCCCACATCAATTATTTTTCGGAGACTCATTCTGGAAAAAAATGTCATTTTTAGCATTTTTTGTTTTTAATTTATAATAGAGAACAGCTAAACTACGGTACTTTGAGGTTTAGCATTAAATTTGCAATAAAAAAATTTAAAAATCACCTATCATTAAAAAATTGTGGAGTTTAAGAAAAAAACTCTTTAAAAAGCAGGTAATGTCTGCGCTCTCATTGCAATGCACGCTCTTTTCATGTTCAATGGAGCGCCTATGCAGTTTCAGCTCTCTTATTCTTTATCGTTTCAGACAATTTCAGCACGGTGACATGCCTTTTAAACGTTTTCAAGCTTTAAAAACATTTACAAAAGTAAGTCGAACTTTAGTTGCGTAAATTTTAATTAAAAAAATTCTATGTTCAAAATTCATTCAGGTGATATTGGTAGGAACCGCTGCTGGAGCGAGTTACACAGCGTACACTGTAGACTTACCTGAAGATTTGCGTCAGTTGGGAATATTCAGATTTGGTAGAGCTGCATCCACAGTAAGCTTCTTTTTGCTTCTAAAAAGACCTGAATACCTTTGTAGGTAGGAAAAATTGTAATTGACTACAAAAGCTCCTTGCGAGGTCTCCCTCAACCATCTGCTGAATATGATGACGCAATAAAAAAATGCCATAAAAGGAGTGCAGAGCATCTTTTAAATCTTGCATGTGTCAATGGAGGAGTTTTTATTAAAGTACAATTCCACCAAAAATAAATGTTCGAGAAAATTATGTTTTAGGTTGGTCAACATATCTCTGGAATGGAATACTTGATCCCCACTGAGTACACCCAAACGCTCAGCATTTTAACTTCTCAAGCCCCACAAGCTTCAATGAAAGATGTCATTTATGTAGTGGAGTCTGAATTGAACGCCAATGTCAATGACATTTTTTCTGAATTCTCTGAAACCCCCGTTGGAGCTGCAAGTCTCGCACAGGTTCATGTTGCAAAACTGAAAGAAACCGGAGAGACAGTTGCCGTAAAAGTTCAACACAAGCGTGTTTACAAAAACAGTAGAACGGATGTGAATACCATGGAGTTTTTAGTTAAGGTTGCTGATGCAGTCTTTCCAGAATTTCGTCTTATATGGCTTGTTGAAGAAATTAAGAAAAATCTTCCGAAAGAACTAGATTTTCTGCACGAAGCGAAAAACGCTGATCAAGCCGCTGCTCGTTTCAAGCATCTCAAGTTTTTAAGAATTCCAAAAATTAAGTATGATCTAACCACGAAACGAGTTCTTACTATGGAATTCTGCGAAGGAGCTCATGTTGATGATATCGAATATTTGAAACAACACAACATTGATCCACACGACGTTTGTGCCAAAATCGGAAGAACTGTATCAGAAATGATTTTCTTACAAGGGTATTTACACTCGGATCCTCATCCTGGAAACGTCTTAATAAATAGCAAAGGCAATGGAAAGTACGAGATCGTGCTATTGGATCACGGGCTTTACTTGAACATCAGTGATCACGTTAGAAAATTGTATACGGATTTGTGGTTAGCCATCCTCAAACCTGATCTACAAGAAATTCGCGTATGTTTTTTTTTAAATAAGCAAAATCCTCCAAAGAAATAATCAGTTTTTCTGATTGAAGGTAATGATTTCATCCTTCTCAAATGTGGATCACATAGTTGCAGGCATTGCCAATATCAATTTAAAATAAGCTTTCTCCATACTATTATAATTCTGTTTCAGAAAGTAGCGACACAAATGGGAGTAGGAGAGTTGTATGGCCTTTTTGCGTGCATGGTAACTCGCCGTTCGTGGAAATCTGTAACTGGAGGAATCGACAAATCTAAAATGAATGAAAACGAAAAGGATGAGCTTCGAATGTATGCAGCTTCATTGATACCTCAGATTAGTGAGGTTCTGGCTCGTATGCCAAGCGAAATGTTGCTGATCCTGAAGACGAACGATGTGATGCGAAATATCGAGCATAAGTTAGGAGTGTTCGGATCAAGCGATGGTCATATTGAGGTAAATAACTATATTATCAATTGATTATACAATTCAACAGTTTTACAGATGTCTCGTTGCGTCATCCGCAGCTTTCACGAACTTGAAATCCGCCGTTCAGACAACATACTAACAAAGTTCCGTATTGGATTCCACATGTACTTGTCGTTGATGAAGCTATGCATTTATCAATATTACCTTCGTATTTTCAATTCACATTAGTTGTTAATTTTATTTTCGCTCATTGATTCTGTGTAACCTCTAATAGTATGTAATTTTATTTTTTAATGATTTATTGCATGTACTCTTAGTGCTCAATTGTTACCGGGTATTAAATCAGTGCCTTCTTCGAAATTAAACACTTACATATTTTTTTTTGAATTGTTAATAAGCGAACATCACAAATTGCAAGCCCATACATAACATAATGTATGTAAATTCTTTATTACTAAAGGAAGTGATAATGATAAGATGAATTAGGATATCTCTTGTATTCTGCTTTCCTTCTGTATCCTATTCGTTATCAAATGCGATGACCAGTTGTGCGTGGTAACCTATTTGTTGTCAGCAAAACCAGTTGTCATTCGGCGGTATAAAAGAAGTCAACGTCGTCAGAAATAACAGAGTCGACTCGAATGAGCGTCACTAAAGCGACCGCCGGGGCTTTGTGCCTCTCCTCGGCTACTCTCATCCTCTCGCTTTATGCAATCTTCTCAATCTATTCTGATGTTCAGTCTATCTGGTCGCAACTTGATCAGGAAATGGACCAATTCAAGGTAATTACGACGTACTTAGCATGAATATCTCACGTTTTATGGCTATAACCGCAATAGGTATACCGTTGTTGAATATTCTATAGACGGTTATTCCGGTCAAATAAAATCTAATTTCATAAGCTGTCCAATCAGATTGAAATCTGAACTCATTTTGTTTCATTCCATTATTAAATGAAATACAGGTGACAACTGATGATCTATGGACTCAAATGCTTGGTCTCGGTGCTGCAACTGTTTCGACTCGTCAACGTCGTCAAGGAAAAGAACAATATGGCGGATACGAGGCCCAGGGAGTCAATCCAGGACCAACTTGTTCTTGCAACTCTGGAAATGGCAACGGAGACGATGCCCTCGGAACTGGTGGATGCCCACCCGGACCACCAGGACCAGGAGGAGCTCCAGGGCAAGACGGAGTTCCAGGAATCGATGGGCAAGACGGTTTCCCAGGAGAGAATGCGGAAGACTTCCAGAATGCTCCATTTGTTGGATGCATCACTTGCGCTCCAGGAAAGCCAGGAGCTCGAGGAGAGACCGGAAAGCCAGGACTTCGTGGAATGCGTGGACCACGCGGAACACCAGGAGCTCCAGGAACTGACGGATTTCCAGGACGCCCAGGAGTCATGGGACCTCCAGGTCCACCTGGAGACGATGGAAAACCGGGAGCCAACGGAGAGAAAGGAGAGGATGTCGAACAACCAACTCCCAGAAAGGGACCACGTGGACCACCAGGAGAATCTGGACCAACTGGACCAGAAGGAGACGCTGGAAAAGAAGGACCAGTTGGAGCCGAAGGAACTCCAGGACCAGACGGAGTCCAAGGATTCCAAGGAGCTGGTGGACCACCAGGAGAAGAAGGAAAGCCAGGAATCGACGGAAAGGTCGGAGACGATGCTGCCTATTGTCCATGCCCAGACAGAAATGCACCAAAGGTAAACAATTAAAATAGCAAAAACGTAGTTTCAATTCTCATTATAATATTTCAGGACAACGCATATTCTTCTGCTCCATCTCACAACCCATCGAACGCCCCAGGAGCCGGCTATTCCGCCGGAACTGGTGGATACTCTGGTGGAACTGGACATGCTCAAAACAGCTATGGAAAGAAGTAAAAGCAAGACACATCATCTTGCTATACCTTCGCTTCTTTCTTTCATTTTTTCAACTTTCCCACTATTATTTATGTATTCTAATCATGAGCACCTTTCAAAAATCGAGCAATAGCGGGTTTGAGTCGAGCCTTCGAGCGGTTGAGTCGTCACCATTTTCGAGCCAATATGTTTCAATAAAGAACTATTTATTCGTCATTGATTTTTAAGATTTTCAACAAAAAAAAATACATTTTTATCAAAATTCGGATTCAAGAAGCTTCGAAGACAAGTGTAAGGGAATATGCTTCTTCTTGAACGTAGGTTTCTGCATCCGATACATACATGAGCGTCTGAAAATACACAATATCTACAAACAATCAAAAACCAGCATACTTCTATTGTCTTCTGGAGATGTGAGCTCTTCACAATATATATTTCACAGGGATGTTTTCTCATGGGCAGCACTGATATCAGCTTGTCGGAGACCTTGATGATATCCGGATGAGACGTGGTGATCCGGAAGGTTTTTGGTAGTCCATACGGGTTTCTAATCGGAATTTTCTGAATCAGATCTATCAGGAAACGGTGTGATTGATATAATAGATCAGTATAAACATTCCATTATATCTCAAAACATGCAAAAGGAAATGTTGGAATACATAAGCTAAACAATACATGGTTATCGTCAAATGTTATTTCTATGACAGGCATTGGAAAGTAATCAGAACGAAATGTACATATTATCAATGACCAACGTTGAAATTTCTATGAAATTCTCAAAATTTTCTAGGAGTTGTTATGAATTGGTCTCACTTGAGAATACAACGGAAAACCTCGAATTTAGCCATTTATCGTTCTTTTCTTTTTTTATTAAGTTGCATTCAAAAAAAGTATATTTTACCCTTCGTATAGCTTCTTCATTAGCTGAAATTTGTATGGTGAACGTCTGCGTGATCCTGGGCGCCTCGGATTTTCCAAAAACTAAAAATCCACGTTCCAGTTCCAATGTGTTGCTGTTCACCACCGAAACCACAAATTTCTTTGTTCCTAAAATAACAGCACGTGAGGTCATAAAATTCAAAGAGGTGAGGGGGGCGGTCGACTGCGGGAAAGGGGGTTGGCTAATCGGATGAGTTTGAGAATTGATGAATCGGTAATGGTTCGTGGATTTTTCACACCTGGATGCGCCAAACTTGCACGTTGAGCCGACCATTTTTGCAGCTATACTTCACGTTTTGTTCACATTTTGCTTTTGGATGTACGATTATAAGAAGGCTGGCTTCATTCCCGAGAGAGTATTCTAGTAATAAAATTCTGGTAACTATTCTGATTCTTTTTTTTTTCCTATTTCCAACAGTTTTCCCTATTTCCAAGAGTTTATTTTTCATTCGACACTCGGAATATTAGCATTTTAACAAGTTTCACTTCCGGGTCATGCATTTTTAATCTTCAGAAACCTGTTTCGATTTCAGTTCCAGAATGTATAGTTTTCACGCGGGAGTAACTGAAAATGTAACTGATAACTGACAGCACAAATGCATAAAACAGATAATTTCTGTTTGCCCACTCCGCCCTCCTTATTTGGACACCGAAGTACACAGATCTTTTCCTCTGTTTTGGAACAGACTTGTCTCAATTTCGACGACGTCATTAGAATCTGGGTTTCCGTCATCAGATAGCTTGCGATTCTTGTATGTAACCTGATAGATACGCCTGAGAACTCCTTCCCTTTTTTGAATCTTCCCCGTCCGGTATTCACTTTTCATTTTTTTACAGAGTTCTTCCTGACTACATGGAAATTACACCTGCACTCTTTCTGATTTTCGCAGTTATTAGTAGCGTAGATTCTCGAAAGCTCGAGTTCGTGCAGGCTCTTTGGAGGCACGGAGATCGCGCCCCTCTGCACCTACCGTATCCGAATGACCAATATAAGGAAAAATCATGGCCGAGAGGATGGGGACAACTGACATCGGTAAGCTTTTCTATAATCGGCTCTGAGAATTGCCGAAAAATTAACTTGAGAATTACAGATTGGTATGCAACAACTTAAGGAATTGGGAGAATTCTTCCGAAATCATTATGTTGATACAGGATTCATCCCAGCAAACTTTTCAGTGAAAGAAGTTAGTATCCGATCTTTTTTTTTCATTATGAACTGAACGTTAGAAAAAGTTATTCAAACAAAAGAGTAAATGTGCTGTTAAGCAAATTCTCGGGGTGTACACGTACATGTGTGTCGATTCGCAAATTTAACCGCACGCCTTGGGCCCCTTGCACCGATTTTTTTCAACCTTGGAGAGCTTTCATAGGAAGGGATATTAAGAAAAACGTGAGAGAGACGAATGGGGGACTTTGGGAGTGTCAACTGATCAATTCTATCCCTTCAACATCTTAAAAAAATCACGGAGTATCTTTTTCCATTTTCGGGTCTACCTTCGATCTTCCGATTCTGATCGTGCTCTTGTGTCTGCTCAAGCTTTTCTCTACGGTCTGTACCCCGCTGCAGGCAACTATCAATGGAGTGCTGACACTGATTGGCAACCTCTTCCCGTTCATGCTTCTACGCCAGGCAAGCCTGATTTAGTAAGTTTTCTTTCTAAGCTCTGTTTTTTTAAAATTATATTTTATCCTTTATTCAGCTGTTATATTCGCTTTAGAGATAACAGACACATCTCCAAACTGCGGTATAATGCGGTCGAAACTTGCTCTTAATGTGCCATGCTTTCACTTAACCTTCGTCTCGATTTAGCATAATGTTCATTGTCAATTTTTGAGCAAGACGTGCTCAGGTTGCCAGTTGTCTTTATTATATCATAAGTGCGAAGCCTGAATAAAAATTAAGCGATGGCTCGGCCGCTTCAATCCGTTTCCATGACGAAATCGTCCAACTTGCGCGAATAAGTAAAAGCGAATTTCCGAGAATAGCCAAGTAAAGCTGTTTCCCTATTTCCTGAAGTGCTACTATACATAATATATCAAAAATCGAAATTACCCATCATGTTTCCGGTGTGCAAGCCAACTGCAATCAAATGTGCTAGACATGAAGCTCTTGTGTCTCAAGGCGACCAGGAAGCTAAGAATGTGAATGATGTCAAGTACGCGGACTTCTTCAGTGAGCTGTCACAGACGACTGGATTCAAAAACTGCTCCTATTTGGATATCAACGGGCTATTCGATGTAAAACGTGAACTTATTCATAATATGACAGAAAAACAGCCTGATTGGGTCTATCAGACATGGTCGCAGTACGATAATCGATCGTCGATGGATATTATCACAGAAATGAGAACCATACGAATGATGAATTTGTTCAATTCTGAAGAAAAGGGAAAACTTCAAGGAGGCACAGTTCTTTACACCTGGATTCAGAATGCAGTTGCCGTTTCGGAGAGCCGAAACGATCAAAGAATGCTTCTTTACTCATCGGTAATACATTTTTTTGATTGCTTTTAGTATACATTCAGTTACAGCACGATGGAGTTATTCTAGCATTGTTGAACGCATTCCGTGCATCAAACGAAATGATGGTCCCCTATGCGGCAGCTTTAATCATGCACATCTATTCGGACAATGGGAAATATTATTCCGAAGTAAGTTATAAAGTTCACTGCGCCCTGACTTACAAATATCAAATTCCAGCTGTACTATCGAAATGAAACTACATCCGATCCGTATCGGATCCATCTTTCAAGATGCCCAGATCCTTGCGAAGTTTCTCAATTAGCCACAGCTTTTGCGAATATGACAGTCAAAAGCTATTCTGAGATGATGACGGTAAGGAATTGAGACATCGTAGCAAAAGTTCACAATTCTAGCGCAAGTTTTCAACAAATCTAAACCAAATGTTGAAGGTTCACAACCATAGACCAATTTTATCACAAGTTTCAACAAAGACTTGTGGGAGACATGTTCTAGACTTGGGGAGTTTTGCTGAGATCTCTGTTAAATCTGAGTTCGAGCCAATTTCAATGTTCGGTTTCTGTAGTACTTAACCTGGCTCAATCGTTAGGTTTAGAATGACGATTGAACCTGGAAAGTGAAGTAGATACCTTTCACACTACGGCAACCGACGTTCCTTCAGATCTTAAAAAAAACCGAGGGTACGGATCCACAACGAGATATTGATATTCCTCATTAATTTCTTGTTATGTTATTTCAGCTCTGCGGAACGCCTCTTACAACGTGTGAAAACGCATCGTCTACTTTTAACCTGTTAGCATTCTCTTCATTCTTTCTGCTATCAATCTCATTGTTTTCTCAATAAAGTTGATGTTGGAGTTATGAAAATTGCAGTCTCTTTTGAATTTTTTTCCCTGAAACTAACCGACATAATTGGGCGTGAAGTCAACCGTGGCCGTAGGTGTTTTTTCTGTGAGCACATGATCCACCACTTTTACACATCCCGATGCAGTGTACACCTTCAGAAGATCGTCCGGCACACCATCATGCATTCTGGAAGATGACAGATAAGGATCATCATGTATTTCTTTCTCATCTTCGTGGTTTCGCGTTGTTTTGGTTGTTGTTTTCCTCGAAATCCGATTTCCCTTAGCACCCTACGAAGAGAGCGGGAGAGAACAAGAAACCAGGTGTTGGAATCCAAGCATTTTTATTTTTGTTTTCTTCTTCTTCTTCTCAATCCCGCGGAATCAAACAACTGGCTCATCCTCCTCCGCCTTCGCAAAAGATTCAGAATCGTGTGGAGAGAGAAAAGATCGAAGAAGGAGGGCAAAGGAGCATTAGAGACAACACTTCTGCCATTCAGATATAGCGAGTGCGGCTCCTGACAAATGGTTACCAGGTTCAGTTGCTTTCTCTTTTCGGTATTATATCGTTGCGTTGAACTTTCGATTTTTCGAAATTTCATTGACGGATTTAACTATCGTAAAGTCACAAATGTAAGACAACTAGGTGAGAGTTCAGATTAATGAAACTTTGCAATAGCGAAAAACCACTTACATATGTTGTGAGTCCCGGGCAAAAATAATGACTGATTCCAAAATTTATTCGTATTCTACATGTTCACTCATAGTCAGTTACTCAATTGTTTAAATGAAAAGGAAAAGTGCATATCTAAACGACCGTCAACTTTGGCGCTTAGTGTATATGTACCCTTTACCTAGCACCTTACGCAAGCCTTACGCGAGCGCCTGAGGCGAGTCCTCGAACAATTGCATGTCTAACGAGTCCAGTTCCCTTGCTTTTCATTTGTAAAACTACAATGTGGAAGCGATACTGTCTTGATCTCTCATATATCTATAGCTGGCATTTTCTTACCATTAAACGCCATATTCTTACAGTATGACCGACTACGCGTTGGTGCGCTCTCGTAGCGCTCTCGTACGTTCCCGCTCAGCGGACCCAGGTTCTCGTCTTTATGTAAGTTTGGAAATCACTTTATGGCGTTTCAAAAACTTCTTGAATAACGTTGGTTTACCGATCAAAAGACATCTTTATCTCTGGTGCGTCATTTGAGAATGATGTTACACTTACCCCAATACAATTGACTCATTTAACTGATCATTTCAGTTGGCATCTGGCGCCAGTTGAGAGATCACGTGCTTGGATAACAAGGCTTTCAAGTTTTTCTTTAGGTCACCCGCACTTCGTCGGTCCCTGACTTGACAGCTCACTTCCGCTACTCAGACAAGTATCGTCCACAATGGCACACCGTCTATCAATCGACGCCATACCGTTGGCGTCGCGACTGGGACTTGGTGAGTTTTGAAATTCGGGCAGCTTCAATGACTGCTACAGAAACAAGTTCTGGTTTGAAATATTTTCAGTACGATGACTACTGGTACGACAAGTACTACTACTTCTCTCCACTCTACCGTAGCTCCTACTACCCAAGCAGAAGATACTACTACAGCGACTACCTTCCAAACCCATACTACTGGAGCAATTATGGATCCTACTGGACCCGCTACAAGGGATATTGGTACGATTACGATTACCCATCTTACTACCGTCGTTACACCAACTCAGCATTCAACAGTTATTTGAATTACACCTATTCTCCATACAGGTTTGCATTTAAAACTTGGTTCAAAGTCCAATGAATCGCTTTCATTCAGATCCTATTTGATGGACTCGTTGAGCACTTCCCTTTCCCGTGGCCTCTCTATGTACAAGGCAGGTTTGTATTGGTATTGACCACTGTCTGAGGTAGTGTAGAGACAGGGCAGTGCCCATCACTAAAACTGAACAATCATTCTAGATATTATAGAACAATTTGGCAGTTTACGGTACTACTAATCCATTTTCGCCGCTCTATCTCTACACTAGATATTAATGTGAGATGTTTCAGATGTTAACGTTTATCCCATTACAAAGCATTGTAGGTCTAATCAACCACACGACTCTTGATGCTTACTGGCTTACTCCAAAGTACTGGGATCGTCGCTTTAAAGACTGGCGTGAACTGTATTGCTCCACCAAAGACTTCTATCTACCATCAACGTACGATCGAAAGACCCGACAGTACTTTGCACAGTGGGCTTAAAGAGTGGAGTGGTTCCTAGTGTTTAGATTTTGCGATCGACTCCTTTTTTTTGCATTATTACGAATTCCACTTTTCTTTCTCTAATAACAATTTCAATTGATTTTTCACCTTTTTCTGTGCACCAATAGATGTAGACGTGTTGTTTGACCAACAATACTTCTAACATCTACGTTGAAAAACGGTAGAATTGTGATTTTCCATGTTGCCAAGAGTCTAAAAAAATAAAAGTTCAATATCATTCGAATCTGGATGCTAAACAAACCTAGCTTGATAATGATCACCGTACATCAGCAGTAAAAACGTTTTCTTTTCATTAGTTTCTCCCGAATACGTGGCGAATCCCACAATTTGCTGCAAAGTGGCACTGCGAAGAGTCAATTTCACGGACGGATCTGAGCACCGACAGGAGAACACTCTCCGATCTCTTGCCATAGGCGGCAGTATCAGTTGTTTCTCCCAATTTCCAGATGTTTCACAAACGAACGTTGCCGCATGATTTACGAGGAAATTTCGGCGATGTATGTGAAGATCTAGAATTGCCAGCGGCTCTCTTGTATCCCAACGACGGAATACAACCTTTGTGGAATACATGTTGAAATGATCGTTGGGGGCGAAGAATGCATCGTAGATGAATGGAATGAAAACAATGTCGCC
Organism: Caenorhabditis inopinata; assembly: GCA_003052745.1. Taxonomy (NCBI): domain Eukaryota; kingdom Metazoa; phylum Nematoda; class Chromadorea; order Rhabditida; family Rhabditidae; genus Caenorhabditis; species Caenorhabditis inopinata. The sequence goes on along the minus strand of AP018155.1, from coordinate 8,052,039 downwards.
TGGCTGAAGATGTATTTCTATTCGATCGGCGGTTTGTCTCATCATGTTTCTTTCAAGAGGAGTTGTAACCTTATTCACAGTTTTATGAAACTTCCATTCTTCCTCGTCGAAGACAGGCCGCAATGCTTCATCGTCCAGCTCAATTGTGCAATTTATTGGCTCTTGACTGTAGTTTTCCAATGGGAACTCAAAAAACACTTTCTCTCCAAAACTGGGAGATATCTGATGGCAAGATGTGATACCTGAAAAAAAAATTTCTTTAAAGTTAATCTGTCGCATTCCTAAACAATTTCTGGCAATCTCACCCTTGAAAACGGCCTCAAGAAGCTTAGCTGGTTTGCTTTCATACCGAAGTTTCTTGTACGCTGCGAGTTCTTCTTCAAAGATGAATTTCTGTGCAGCCTGTTTGTTGTCAAGTAGCTCGAACCCGTCTTTCAGCTCATTCCATTGCCGAATTTTTTCCAAATTCTTTTCATTGAACACCTGCGCGTGTCGTTGTTGAATATCCAATCGCTGTGCCGCTAGAAACCGATCCAGTCCAACTCCGGAATTGCCGGGTAAGGGCTTCGCATGAACTCTGTACGTGTGTGGTCCTTCGTCATTCAATCGGATTGATGACGTCAGTCGACGGACTATAGTGCCACGCTGGGAGTTGACGTGAGATCTCGTGGAAGCCGAGAAGGAGGAGTGGTCTGCAAATTTTGACAGATTAATGATTTGGTGATAAGCAAACATGTGGAAACGAGACAGGCGCGGAACTGCCGGAAGCATTCCGGTACCCAAGATCTGTATAAATAAGACTCCAGTCGACAGTAGTTTATTAGTTTAAGCAACATATCATGCAACTTACTCGCTTTACTCTATCAATTATTGCTATTCTCACGTTTTCCTACCTAGCTCAGTCTCATCCATTAAGCTCAAGAGAAGCTCTCACATCGCCTGAATCTACTGATTTGGCTCTACCAGGATCTCATGAAAGCTCAGAAAAAAAGGAATTAGCACTACCAGAATCAGTCAAAACTACTGAAATTGACACTCTAGGTGAATCAAATGGAAGAGTCAAACGTCAAGGAGGATGTGGATGTTGCGGATGTGGGTGCGGATGCTGCTGCTGTCGTCCACGTTGTTGTTGCTGCTGCCGAAGATGCTGCACTTGTTGCAGGTAAAAACATTTTCCATTTGAATGATAATTTCTCAAATGCTATGTATTATTTGTTTAGAACTTGCTGCTGCACCCGTTGCTGTACTTGCTGCCGGCCGTGCTGCTGTGGATGTGGGTGCGGTTGTGGATGTGGGTGCTGTGGATGCGGAGGGGGAGGACGTAAACGTCGTTCGCTTCAAACTCTTAAAATCAAGCTGGCGGAGAAGATTCAAAGAGAAGCCAGAGACATTGAGCAAGTTCCGGAAACCATTTCCCCAGTTGCAAATGTTGAAAAAGTTGAGAAAGTCGATATTTCAGAGACTATTGAAAACAAGAAATCAGAAGAGATTGACGCTGGTACTGAATGGCCAGAACCAGTTTATGAACTTGTTACTGAGACTTGGGCTCACTAATTTATTATATCATTTAGCTCTTTTTTATTTATTATTTTATAAATTGTTTATTGTCCATTTGTCCACTCACCGTATAATTGACCAGAGGGGCAACCGATGTTTGCTACTTTCAAATACAGAAATGCTCTTGCCTTCGTTTCAGAATCCAGAGAGGTGTTTACTATTGGACACTGCACAAAAACCTGCACGGCTTCTTTTCCCATTCTGAACAGATTCTTCATCGGAACAATAGCTGAACCGAAGTGAATCAAAGAGTCAGCGTCATAAACGTCGATGCAGGCATGGCCTGACGCAAGAAAGTTCAAAAAGTCTGTCTTACATTCTTCACCTTCGATAACGTACTTAGCCTAAAACCAGAATATGAATATGAGCAAATATGAAAGTTAAAATCACAATGAATCCAGGTGGGCAGGTGCTATCAGCTTCTCCGTTGTTATCAAGTCTTGTCAAGACTCCTGGTTCTCCTTTCTCCATTGTTGTAACCAACATGGACTCAGTTGTGACTTCAGGAAATCGGTAGAAATTGACTGTGAAGAACAACTTTTCTATAACTATGGCATCCAGGGCAGCAAGTCTGCAACAAATGTTTATTAATTTTCCAAATTACGGCGTCATCTTTTTTACTTTCGTTCATCTATTCAGAATAATTCTAAAGCGGATTTTCAATTTATGAGTAACGGAATTGTAAACTGTTGGAATAAACTCCCTAATGTTCAATTGTCTTCCCTCTCTTCTCATCAACCTGTCCAGTCCTACAAATAAACATAGGTTCACCCAAAATGTTTTAAAATTATTTCTTTTTAAGTTAAGCGTAAGAAAGTTTTTGCTATTGAAAAAATTCCTATTTGAAATACATTCTGATAGACATAACTGAACTTCAGAAGAAAAAAGTTTGAAAAAATACCGTAATTTATAAGAAAAAAAGCGTTGAAAACATTCCAAAAAAAAGATAGGTTCACACAGAAAAAAGGAACAAAAAACAATATGGAAACGTTAAAGTCCAAATTACTTTTGATCTTGAGCCAGTAGGGGTCGACATTCGACACTTTTCGGACAATATATTGCTTATCTCTGTATGACAATTGAGATGAACGTCCAGGGGGCTTCTTTGCACCATAAGGAAGCGGATCCTTAAGATAATTGCTGACAAAGTTGCGAGATCTGCTAATAACAGCCGCAATTTACCTGTTCGATATTCCGAAAGCAGAATTTGCTTCAATCACTGCTTGCTGATAATCTGTTAGCGGTTTTCTATTCCCATGGCTATAAAACAATCAAAAATTTGTACAAAAAAATATATATTAAAAAAAAAAAGAAAAAATAGAGATGAACCTATCTTTTTTTGGAATTTTTTCAATGTTTTTCAAATAAATACCGATATTTTTTCCTGAAATTTACTTATGTGTATCAAAATGCATTAAACTGCGTCTTTTTATTCAATGGCAATACCTAATAATACGTGAATATACAAAAAATGTGGGTGAGCCTATGTTTATTTGGAGAGATTTATGTATGTTTAAAACCTGTTTATAATCATGTGATTTCTCTTTTTTTTTAATATTTTAACCGTACAATTATTTACATTTTCTTGTTTTTGATTTATGAGGCCGTCGTGCTTTTCATCAAATAAACTATAATGTATATCGGGATCCCCAGAATCTCCAAGGCACTCATAAGAATGGCACAGTAAAATGAACTACATAGAAAAAAAGAAACAAACTGTTTGAATGCAACGAATTGGAAGAAGATATGCGATGTATCCAGTCGATCCAATTGTTCTCTTTTCATATCAACCATAATTTTCTGTGTCACGTCTTCAGTACTAGGCGATTTGCCATTTCTATCATTCAAAATGACAAAGTTGAGCCGGGCAAATAGGGAATGCACTGATCGAGGGAAATTCGTAGGCTTCAATTCATCAAATGGAATTTTGTAGACTGATGTTAACGGAAGTGGTTCTTCCACAGGTTTCTGTACGGCAGCGATTTCTTGAACTGGCACTTCCATGGGCTGCTCAATGAATCTGTCCAAATCTTCATTGATCGATCTCAACTCGTCGACAGATGAAACTGATCTTCCCGTATTCACGAGCAATGGGAATCTGCTTGAGTTTTCTGGACTTCTGGGAGATTCCATTTTGACGGGCCTCTTTTTCGATCTAGTTGATTGAGTATTTTCTTGTAGACCACCACTTGCTAATTTAGCCGAATCACTTCTTCTCGGTGTTGGCGTATTATGAACACTTTTTCCATTTTCGTAGAACTTGAAATCTAAAAATATATCCAGCTTCTCGCGTAAGGGTTTCGCATCATCTGGATCATTGAGAACGTTTCTGTAGCAAAGTACTCCTTCTGGATTCGGTCGAGGTCCGCCCACCAAGCTCACTCGAGTCTCCACTTCTTTGCCGGAGAAAACGCCATCTGAAAAAGGGGTCCACGCAGCCCAGCCCACAAGAATTGTCTGATTGAGACTTTGATTATCTTCACGATGAAACGTATACTCAAGAAGGAATATAATTGCCATTCGCTCATCTGCATACAGGTTTCGAAGAGACAGCCGTGGATTTCCAGCAGCTTGAAACAATAGCTGTCTTAAAATATAAACTTGTATCGAATATTCTTCTTTAAAAACTCACTCTCCCCAATGTGAATTTTTTCCAAAATCAATTGGTTTTTTCCTGGATCTTAATGTGTCTCCCGCGTTGGTATTAATGATTTCTAAGTCGATTGTGGAAGGCTCCATCACATAGGTATAGCCATTATGAACACCGATCTGAAAGAATTTATTTCAAAAATTGCTCTGCTAATGCATTTACTTCATACAAAACCATTTATTATAAAGTGGAGCCCAATGAGCTTTTATTCAAAGATTTCGTAATGCTGTACAAAACCGTGCATTTTCAAATGAATGCGCCCCGCTTTGAGACGATATAAATGAGTTCATTGAAATTGAAAAGTTCTGAAACGTTTTGTGTCGAATCAAAACCACAGTTTCATAATTGAAAGTTATTTTCTACAATCGCAAGCAAGACTTGAATAGCTCACTGAAGTGAAGACACTTTAATCGAACACGTTTTCTACTGAGATATGAAGTACCCCAGTCAGCCATAGAAGTCGTGTCTGAGATCATGGACAAATGTTGTTAGCAGCAAACATTTTGCAGAGCATTCCAACTACTGCATAGCTTTTATTCTTTCATTTTTCGGTATACAAGTCGCACTTTTTTGAATACAAATCGCGTCAAAAGTATAGCGCCCTACCTCTCTCTACGATTTTGGTGATTCTGGATTCTGGCTACTCTGGTTGCTGAAAATGGGAATAAAAGCCTGCTTTTGTTCATTATTCTGTTATGGTCATTATTATGACGCAGAGGTTTTCGATGGGATTGACATCCGGTGAGCATGATGGCGAATCGTTGTGACGATCAGTCAAGAAGAGTGGATGACTAGAAGAGTGTCTTGATGCTCTTGCCTGACTTGTTGGAGTTGAGAACAATGCAACTGGGCAGTTTCTTTAGCCTTCCGGATTGTTGAGTAAGACCAGAAGTTGGATTACCAACATAGGTGGAGGTTTTAGATACCTTCCTAGCTGGCGGGCGATCGAAGATCTTGAAATTCCTCTAGTGGTCAGAACATCGATTAAAGCTCAATCGGCGGCGAATAAATGGGAACTGCGTGACATTTTGGCCAAATAAAGATGTAGAAATGATTATGAAGCAAAAATAACTTTAAAAAACTGGCTTTTATACCTATTTTCAGCCACCAGAGTAACAATATTGAATATACGATATACTTTTGACGCGGGCGATTTTTGAATTACCGGGATCAAGTGCCGAACATTGGATCCGAAATACATGTCTTACCTGTAGGTTTTCTAGACACCTTATCGAACTGCATTAACCGATTTCTTTCATTTCGCCAAGAAAACCCAGAGCCACCAAAATCGAGGGTGGCGCTATACTTTTGACACGCGCTGTATCTAGGTGAGCTTTCAGAATTTAAGCTCTGCATTCTTAGCTTGCGAAGAATTTTAAAAAACGCTCTTCTAATGAGAGTTTTAGAGTATTGCACGTACTTACCCTCAATTTTCTATCCAAAACAACTGCTTTGGGTCGAATATTACCGCCCTGCTTTAGCTCCCATTCCCTTTCAATGTCACTTGTTATTTGTTTCTCTACTTCCGGTATATTGTGTTTGAATTGAATTGCAATTGTATCAATGGCGGCTGGTATTACGGGCATTTCTTTTGGCGTGCTCAGCCACCACTCTGAAAAATTGAAGAGCAACAACGAATAAGCTACGAATTTCAAAGAATAGCGAACCATCAGAGCTATCCTTCAATATTCCAGGTATGAAATCGGCGTCGCATACAATGCAAAACTCTGGAAGGCAGTGGAAGAAGAACGGTGGCATTTCATGAGTTCTATAACTACACTCCACGAGTCCCACTGGTTTTAGCACGGCATCTTGATCAAATATAAGGAGTTTCGGTGTGCCACCATGGATTTCATATCTGCAAACGTGTAGTTGAATTCAGGAAAACGAAGCTGCTCGCCTACCCTCTCGTCTCTGATATTTTCACCTCCGTCCTCTTCTCCACTGGTCTGGCGAACCATCCTATACTAGTTGCAGGTGCTGAAATTGAAATTTGACTTTATATAACTTGACTTTTGCTTTTTTTCCAACTTAAAGAAGTAGGACATGACAAGACATTAGTTTTCCAAATATTTCCAAATATTCCAAAGTAGCTCAAGCGGCTCAAGCTAGAACGATCTCTTAGGAAATTCGCTGAGCAGTCTAACGTCGATCCTTCCAAAATTGGAAATAATTTTTCTTTGTCAGAAGACCTATGAAGAAGCATCTCTGGCCTCAATCGAGATGCTCATATGGCGAGATAACATGAATCGATTTGTGTACGAATAGATCTTTCAAAATGTGAGTTCGCTTTTGCCTCCCCTACGTTTCGCTACTTCTTTCAGCAGGATAACGACTCAAAACACTTTAAAAAATCGAAAAATCGAGAAACATATTTTGTATTGATAAGAGCTAAAATTGATTATTTTTCTGGCTCATTTTGCCACATTTTCACGGTTGTCCTCAAGTTCCTAGTTCTTCCCTTAAAAAAGCTCTAAAAAAAAGAGATGCTTCCGTGGTCGCTATTGTACTTTTCATTGTTTTGATACATCAACTATAGCTTCGCAGAGTTTCACTTTAACAAGTAGATGTTAGCAAAGGTGAGCAGATTTCTCTTTAACAGATTAATCTACTGAGTGTTCTTCTATTATTTGAGATTTACTATTGACGTTGAAAACATTAAATATTTAAGAAAATGTAAATTTTATTCTTACATTTTTTCTCAGAAAAAAGAAAAGATGAGCTTCCGCTCTGCCTTTTTATACAAGGTGTAGCCGTATGTTTCTAAACAATAATAATTTTCAACAACTCACCGATATTTTGTGTTTTTTCTTCAATAAATTCAATAACTAGAAGGAGATCCTTGTCGTTAGTTACCGAGTACAGGTATAGAGTCTGAAACAAATAGTCTGCTTGCTTTCGATCGTTTCTAATTCAGCTGAAACCTCATTAAAGGCACAAGCACCATTTGTGTATGCTTGTACCCATTGAGTTCTGCACTGTCTCCCGAACATCTGCGAGGTTTTAGTGTCGAATAAGAAAGCACTCATCTGGTATCGAATGTTCTCGGTAATCTGCGGCAATAAAAATCAAATTGTATGCTTGTTATCCAACGGATCGGCAGAACAATAGACTTACCTCTGAACATGTCACCTTAGAAATAAAAACAGAATAACAGGTTGACTTCTTTCCTCTCGTTGCATTCCGTTTCATCTCCACTGGGCGGTTTGCCAGAAACAAAGAATACCAGTCGTTGACCGACATCCTTCGTGATTTTGAGACAACAAATTTTAGAATTGCTGAATTGTTTTCAGATGTCTAATCGTAGGCACCAACCACTGAAAAACGAAGGAATCTACGCTAGTTATAGGGAAAATAATACCGAAGCGAGCAGAGAGAAAACGAGAAACGTGTGAGGCGCGCCCTCGTTGTCATGGAGATGAAAAGTGCCAGCTGCTCCCGAGTGGTGAAACACTTCGGATTGGATTGAATTGCGTTCTAATTAGATGGTCTTTTCAAAAATGCGATCATAATCAAATAGAATGGGTGTCAACTGGTTCAGACCCTCCTAGCGGGTTCTTAATTAGGTTCTGGCAATGCACAACTCGCTCATTGTTTGAAGCAACTCACTTCTCACAGCGTTTATTCACCATTACAGACAGCATTTTCCTGGATTATTTTAATGTATATTTTTTCCGTTTTTCAGTAATTTTTATCAGAATGGCATTATTGGAATTGAAAATCGAAACAAAGAATAACAGGAGTCTCTTCAGAAAACAACTTTTTCAACGCGATTGCCGATAAGGAGTACTGTATTCACTTTTGTTTTGGGAAAATATAATAAAAATAAAGTTGGCAAATCAGTTTGGCCGAAAAAATCATTGAATTGAACTCGAGAATCGTAAGCGAAGAAGCGAACACTTCACATTGAAGGGTGGCGTAAAATCGCTGTACTCTTTTCGACTTTTTAGTTCTGTGGCCATATATGTATATATTTTTTTTATTTTCTCTGAATCCCTGGAACGGGAGTTTTCGGCTGCTCAATTCATTGCGCATAACCAAATATCGTCAAATATCACAGAACTTCTAGTCTTCAAAAGAAATGGAAGGAAAGTTATGACGCGTGTATAGCAGAGTTGGGCGGAATAGGATTTTGGGAACTCGGAATCCGGAATCCGGAATACGGAAAAAATATTTTTTCACGGAATCCGGAATCCGGAATACGGAAAAAATATTCTTTCACGGAATCCGGAATCCGGAATACGGAAAAAATATTTTTTCACGGAATCCGGAATCCGGAAAACGGAATGAAAAAAACGGCGGAATCCGGAATGCGGAATCCGGAATTTTAACCATTAATAAGGAATATTTATAATAAAAAATGATGTAAGTGCGCTCTGTTCGCAAAAATTTTTGCGGGAGTTCAAAGAAGTATACATTTCACAACAATTGAGAATAAAGAATTAAAACGGAATAAAAAAGCCATATCGCGGAATCCGGAATCCGGAATACGGAAAAAATATTTTTTCACGGAATCCGGAATCCGGAAAACGGAAAAAATAGTTTTTCACGGAATCCGGAATCCGGAAAACGGAAAAAATATTTTTTCACGGAATCCGGAATCCGGAAAACGGAATGAAAAAAACGGCGGAATCCGGAATGCGGAATCCGGAATCCGGAATTCCGCCCAACTCTGGTGTATAGCCGGAAAAGGAATAAAATGAACTATTCTCAAAGGAAAACAGCCGTTATGAATAGTTCAATCGCTTGTAAACTTTGCCTGACAGCGATCAAAGTTTTATAGAAATCAAATTACAAATCCAATTAATGTTTCATGTAAATTTTCTACACTAACCATAACTCACTCTGAAAACTTTAAACAAATATATTCAGTTCACCTACTTTTGAAATTGCGAAACCTCAGAATCTATATGTTCCTTTTTACTTTTTTTTTTACTTTTCGAAATAGCTTATGAAATAATCGCGTTCAATACTCAATTTTTCAATTCCACACTAAAAAATGAAACCATTTTATTCATCTTGCAGTCTGTGTTATTCCCTACAAGCTCTCAGTTCACTCCCACGAGTTTCTAGCTTAGTTTTTAAAGAAAAGTTTACCAACAGCTGCTATTTGCAAAGTGTGACTCAAGCATGTCCATGACTCATTTCAATACTTTTTCAAATGAAGAATTGCGTAACGATTCATGTCTTTCGGTGTTCCACGTTAGTGTAAATGCCCTCCGATTCTCAACGATTTGTTTCGTGAATAGCCCCTCATATTCTTCAGAATTATCCGCCAAATCTCCGAATAAAACGAAGACGTCAAAATAAAATGGAAACTTTGATTCTCTTCTCTTCTCTTTTATTTTACTCCCTCCACAAAAGTCCTTCATTTCCGGCACACTCTCACGCTGCAGCAGTTGCCCCAACACAGGCAAGCGTACCCAATTTTATAATCCATGGGAGTCGGGCAAACAAACTCAACTCGCCTTTTTCTCCATCTTTCGAAGCTGCTCATCCCGGAGAGGACCGTCCAGCATCCGTCCATCCCAGTGCCTGCGTCTCTTTGTCCCTCAATTGACCAGTGTCCTTGCCTCTTCGTCCTCTATTCCCGCCGCTCCTCCGTTCATACCCATCTCCGCTCACTCACCACCCGCTGACCGACCGACCGGCCGACCGAATCATCATTTCTTTTCTTGCCTTCACTCTCTCTATAGTTCTCAATGTATCGAGCAACGGCAGATGATGCGTCATTATCTGCATCATTTTCACTATTCCTATTTTAGACCACCAGTCGCAAATACTTTTCAAACACCTCAAAGTTTGCTTTTTATGAGTTTTTAGCATCATATTTCGTTTTTCAAACTATTTTCTCACACTTTTTTTTCGAAAAATAATACGCAGAAATTTTCAAGGATTTTTATTAATTAGAAGAATAGAAAAACTCAAATATTTTAAAATGTATTTAAAGCGTTTCTGCAGATTTAGATAACTGTAAGCTTTAATTTTCATACCAGCAGCTTATAGTTTTTATATTAAAAACTAAAACTAATATATATCTTAAAATTTTAAATATTAAAGCGTATTATATATACATTTACTTCGATTTCCTCAAGTAATTTCAGGTTTCCAGATTTTTGTAGTGTCTCATGGGGGAATGTGTCCCTTTCATACATACCGTAGCTGTTTTCTTCATTGATTTTTTTCTTCCCAACTTTTTCTCTTACCAGAAAGATGCCGTCTATAAAAGTTTATATTTTTCTTATTTTTTCTGTTATATATTTTTAATTCAAAAAATTATTTCAGAATGCAGGCAAATGGTAATTCTCAAGCATATTTTAACATTGACGATGTCCGGTCAAAAACGGTTTTGAGGCAAATAACTCAATTGATAAATGAAGTCACCAACATCACAGAAACATTTCCATTGTCACAGGGTCAAACCACAGAAGGTCTCGTAGCAACAGTGGATGCTGCACTTGCAAATTTCCTTGAAACTGGAAAATTTGCTATTTCCAAGTGTCCAATTGCTAACAGAGATCCTAGAGCTATTGAATCGTTGCACGATGCTCTTCGGACAGTTCAAGATACTGGTAAATTTTTAAAATAAAAAATGAAGGAAACGATTAAAAATAACATTAATTCTTAGGGCAAGTTATGCTTCAAACAGGACGAGATTTTGTTAGAGATTCTACGTCATCAAATAAAAGAGCAATTGCGACAAATGCAGGTAGAAATCTGCTCATTGTAAGATCTTGAAGCGAGTATTATAATTAACGTTAAAAAGTTCAGGCCGTTGCTAAATTCTTAATTCTTGCTGATTCCGTCGATGTGAAAGTGATTGTTGATAAAGTTGATGAGCTGCGCGATACAGTACATCAAATGCTGAAAGCAGATTCAAAAATAGAAGTTGATGAGCTGTACAATATTTTGATGTCTCAAATCGAAGAACTCGATATTACTGTTCGCCGGAGAGCAATTGATCTGGTGAAACCCGAACAAAGAGATGATTTGTTAGCAGCTCGAGCTGCTCTTCGGCAGACAGCGCCATTGCTCTACTCGTCTACACGAACATTCGTAAGACATCCTGAGCATGACCAAGCTCGAAGAAATCGAGATTACACAACTGGAGAAATGAATACAGCCCTGAATACTCTTGAAGCAGTCTTAAATGGACAGCAGTCTCAAGTAATTTTCTCCGAGTATGGAAGAATTGGAGATCTTATTAATGAAATTGATACATTCCAAGTAAGATATTTCAAAGATGATTATGCTTACCGCAACAAAATATTTTAGAACCGAATCGAAATGGAACCGCACGCTTATCGACGTGACATTCACCGTCCAGAACTTGAAGAGCGTGCTGAAAGGATTGTTAGCGGCTCGGCCTCGATTGCAGATGCTGGAAGTACTCGTGAATCTCGGAAACAAAAAATTGTTGCGGAATGCAACAATCTTCGTCAAGCACTTCAAGAGCTGTTAACAGAATACGAAAAATCGGTAAGTTTTTTCCAGTTTTAAACATATTTTCTTATCTCGTTTTCTAAAAACCGTGAAAGAATTAAAAAGCAGGAAAAGCACATATTTTTTCACAAAAGAATTATGTGGTCGGTGTGAACAAATAACAAAGAATCGTGTGTTCTTTCAAGTGCGGTGCCTCTTCGCACGGTGCGAGAACAACTGTTTTTGTTTGTTAAAAGGAATTGACCGGGACATTTTTCTAAAGAAATATTGACCAGAAGTATTGAAATGAATTAGATATAGTTCATGAGTGTACTAAGAAAAGCAGCAAAAATTCTAAACAAAAAAAAAGCATTTTTATAGGCTGGTCGTAGGGATGACAGTGATGACATTCCTCTCGGGATTGCTGAAGTTCATAAAAAGACGAAAGATCTTCGACGACATCTCCGACGTGCTATTGTTGATCACATCAGTGATGCATTCTTGGACACACGAACTCCATTAATATTGCTAATTGAAGCTGCAAAAGAAGGACACGAGGAAAAAACGAAATATCGTGCGAATATGTTCCAAGAGCATGCGAATGAAATCGTTTCAGTCGCTCGGCTTTCTTGTCAACTATCTTCCGATGTTGAAGGCGTGTGTGTCATTCATCATACTGCTGCCCAACTAGAAAGATTAGCGCCGCAGGTTGCACACGCAGCCATTTTGCTGTGTTCAGAACCAACTTCAAAAACGGCTCAAGAAAATATGGAGGCTTTCAAAACGTTGTGGTTCGAGAAAGTGAATTTGTTGACAACGGCTCTTGATAATATAACTACCCTGGACGACTTCTTAGCAGTCAGTGAAGCACACATTGTAGAAGATTGTGAGAGAGGAATCAAAGGTATCATGGTAAGATGGTTTTTTGCTTATTTTCTTGTAAAACTGTTAAAAATGAAAGTTAGAAGTACTATTTGAACTTGAACTATTTAAAAAAGTAACTATTAAATGTATAAAGGAACTTCGAGTATCTTTTCATCATTTACGAAAAAGAAGATTGGCCACGGCCACGGAATTAATAAATTTTTTGAATACTTTTTAATTAAATTAAAAATAAATAAATAAATAATATCTGATTTTATAGACTCGATGATTTTAATGCATAATTATTGAAATTTATAGTATAGCTTTAAAAGACTGGTATTAAACCCTTGTATTCTAATTGTTAATGTTCAGGCGAATTCCTCAACGCCGGAAGAAAATGCTGTCAACTGTGGTAACGTCGACTGCGCGGCAGGTTCGATTCGGGGTCGAGCTCTTCGTGTATGCGACGTTGTTGACTCTGAGATGGACTTCTTACAAAACTCTGAATACACGGAAACTGTCAAACAGGCCGTTCGAATTCTTAGGACGCAGCGTGTTGATGAGTTTGCAGAACGTGCCAGTAATCTAGCGTACCGTCAGGAAGCATCTGGTCTTTCGTGGGATTCAAATCGAAAGGAGAATGAAATGAATGAATTCATCAATGCATGTACCTTAGTTCATGATGCAGTCAAAGACATCAGGCATGCTCTTCTCATGAATAGAAGTATGAATGATGTAGATTCTGATGTTGAGTACGAAGCAGATGGTGTTGGAGCAACTGGGTCGGATGCCAATCGAACAATATCCGAACAGGAAAATCAACAGAATTTGATGAGGAGGTTGCCAGAGGAAGAAAAGAAAAAAATTCAAGCACAAATCGACATTTTCAAAGTTACACAAAATAAATTCGAACGTGAAGTAGCTAAATGGGATGAAACTTCGAACGATATTATAACTTTGGCAAATAATATGTGTAAGATCATGATGAGTATGACTGATTTTACTAGAGGTTGTGGGCCATTGAAGACAACTATGGATGTTATCCGAGCTGCTCAAGAAATATCTTTAAATGGATCAAAGCTAAATGCGTTGGCTCGTCAGATAGGAGAAGAGAGTGCTGATTCCCAAACAAAGAAGGATCTTCTCGCATACTTGTCTCAAATTACTTTGTATTGCCAACAGTTAAACATTTGTAGCAAGGTATGATTTATCAACTTCTCCAATCAAATGTGAAATCTCAACAAACCATTGTTAATATTAATATAAGTGAAATCATACTATTTATTTTAGGTTAAAGCTGATGTAACTCAAGTTGGAAATGAACTTGTCGTTTCTGCTCTTGATTCAGCAATGTCTCTTATCCAAACTGCACGGAATCTGCTCACTGCTGTCGTTCAAACAGTCAAAGCTGCCTACATTGCTAGTACTAAGGTTGGCTTTAATATTTCTTTCTCAAGAACATTTTTTATTATGAATTCCTGGTTTCTGATATTGTTGCTTATACCTTTTCCTTCTCGTTTAGACGATTAGGATTATCGTTATATAGTTCAATACTATTCAGGAGTCTTTCCACAACTAAAATACATTCTACTGAAATAGTCAGCAGATCAGCTGCTTTTTAACGCGATTTTTCTCAATTAGTTATTAATCTGCACTTTGAAAAATCAAAAACTACATTTAAAAAATGTACAGTGTGCGCAACGAACACGAGCTCGTGTTGAAACGGCAGTGGCGCTTGCCGCTACTCATGATGCCATAAATTATGAAAGCCCGACGGATGAATCTGGTGAGCAAAAAATATTATCTTGAAAATGAAACAGTTTGTTGTGTGGTTTTTTTCGATGTTGTTTGGAGAATTTAATAATTACTATGATTGAAAGCATGTGCGCAAAATTGGCTTCGTTGTTCTTGGTAACTATTGAAAAAAAAGCAATCATTGCTGCTTTATACGAAAATTCGCATCTTCAGTTTAAAATTGGTTTTCGAGTTAAATTTCATTTATTTCTTTGGAAAATGATTACATTTTGTTGTATTCTTTCTCATGTTCGTTAATTTAATGATAAATAGTAATGCAAGTACTTCGTTTCCTGATCTTCCTTAGATTCCATAGCTTTGTTTCAAGGTTTTCCTTCCCTAAAACGTGAATATTTCTAAAAATGCATTGCCTCGTTTTGGTGTGCTGGCATCTACTCCCCATACTTTCTCATACATATCTGGGTAGTTGTTTCGCAGATGGAACTGAAACTGAATATCTAGTGTAAAAAGTGTCCAAAAACAATTATATGTCTCTGTTGTTTTTGTTGTTGTTGTTGTTGCTATTGTTTCCGTTTCCGTTTCCTAGTGGATGAATGTTGTTTGAAGTTAATTTTTCGCAAGCTCTAATATATCATATTATTCCACATTTATAGTTTTAGTTTACCAAATATAATATTTATTGCAGTTCCGTCGTCCTAACGCCAACAGTGTACGTGTTGAGTGGAGAATGGCGCCTCCAAAGAAACAGCCACTGGTACGACCTCAGAAAAACAATGCCATAATCAGGTAAATTTTATTTTTATTATTCAAAACTCTAAATCATTTGCATTTATATACAAGTCCCTATTGAAGTTTTTTTTTTTATTTTTCGAGAAAAGGCGCGTGACACATTCAGAAGCAATGGCGAAAAAAGAGTTTTTGAATAATTCATTGGAAATAGCGAAGCTGTCGGAAAACCGCACGTAGCTGTCATTGTCATACCTCTTGGTCCATTTTGCGAAAATGATTGGCCACCGGAAGAGGCATATTCTTGGCCTCCTAGAAAAAAGCCAACCACCATGATAATTATAACAAAAGGCAAGCTTGCTCTCGAATGTCCAAATTCAGAAATGGCCATGTTCATAAAAGATAAATAATAGTTGAATGATTCTAGTGAAAAAGACAAAACGAGAGTATATGTTGTTCTCAGTTGTATCCTAAGTTCTTTCATACTGCCCAAAGACAATGAAATTATAATACAATATTTAAGTGAACAAACTTCAAAGGTCTACAATCACACCAGATTGAGATAACTCGCCTTAAACCTTCTGGTTTTTTTTCAGAAATATAAGAAAAAGGGGGTATTTTGTGCGGATAGGTATTATTTTTTAAATATTAACATCAACATTACATGCGTCTCTTACTTAATTTGCTCTATAATCAGTGCATGTGCGTTTTTTTTTACTCGTCACAGAATACAAAATCTAGTTTTTAGATAAGTGTCTAATGTTATAAAGAATTTGTAGACGGGCCTCCGAACGACGACCTTTGCAACCTGCCAAAGTGCTAGCCGAATTTACGCGTAGCGATATTGATGCGGGTGGCGACAGTGGTGATGATGAACTGGATCATGCGCATCATCGTCAACGAAGAGTGAACGGTCGTTATTGAATAAATTACTTTAGTTACATTGCACTCATCTTCTGCCTCTCTGCCCTCCCACCTCTATCCTTTCACATTTTTTGTCTAACCCAGTATTCATTCTTTTTTCATCGAACTACAGAAATTTTAATCAGTGTATTTTTATTTGTGCTCCAAAGTGATATCAGATAATCACCACTACCGCCTTTGTTTACTTTGTATTTTTGTTATTTCCCTTTCATCATCACCATTATTTAAGCTGTTGAAAAATCAGGTCACTATATTTGCACTTAATAGTTGCCACCCCGCCCCCATATTCAACCCACCTCCTATAACGTTCTGTTTTTTAATGATTCTGATTTCTTGCTTTCTTGATCTTTGCGCATAGTGTTCAAATGATAAACTGCATTTTTATTTCTGTTTGTTCTTTGCATCTACTTCTTCTAGTGTTGTTTTCTTTAATGCCGTATTCATCAGAAGTAACGTTGCATTCAACATCTCTAAATTTCGCCGTGTGTGTTGAATGCAAAGGTCTTCTTTTACATCTGGCATTGGATTGTTGAGCAGCTGGTACCAAACGGAAGTAAAGACGAGTGCAACAACTTCATTCAACCCGTGTCCACCCTCGCCTCCTCCTTCTTGTATTACGTTTTCGTTGTTGCTTTCCTATGCTCCACCGACCTCTCCAGGAGAGCAGAGCAGCACATCTAGGAAACATTGTTCAAGGAGCACTCCGAAACAAATATCTCCCCCGTTATTCTTGTCACTTCTTTTCGCTTTCTATTGGTCTCAGAATCCCCACCGTTTCTTCGTTTGAAACACTCACGACCAATTTCCTGCCGTATTTCCCTGTTTGGAGTGCTACTTTCGATTTCCTGAGACGCAGCATCTGAGAAGAGTTATAGCCTTTCTATTTTTGGCTTCTTTTATATGTAGCTGCTATAAGTGGCCAATCGTTTTGGAAAAGCGAAACGGATACTCTGTTTTTGTATTTTCCTTGCTTTCCGGGAAAGCGGAAGTAACAGCGATGAAGAAGAGATCAGAATGATGAAGTGTACGCTCTCCTTGTTTCAGTCAGGCTCTTCTTATTAGTCTCATGCTCTCTGAGTAAGCATGACACGCAGTCATAATTAAATAACTTATAATAATGAAATTATATATAAATTATAGTAAAAATATAGTTATGCTTGACAAAAAACTTACCAATAAATAATGCGAACTTTAAATGTGTTTGGTCGCAGATAATTATAGATAGATAACATATAGGACAATATGCGTCCTGGATATATCCATAACCATTCTTGCAATCTGAGCCAAAACCAGTTAGTGCATAACTTATTTCAACTTAAGAATTACTACTTCAGAAAAGCGAAAATTGTAAGTCCCGATCCGATTTATAATTAAATTTATATCTATATTCATTGAACTAATTGGCATCAGACCAGAAGCCGTTAAATGATCTTTAGATTTCGCGCCGATCTTGTCGGGCCGACTATCTTCAATTTGCACCTTTTCTCAAACATTAATTTTTATTTGGAATACATTTCTACGCCGAACCGCGGCTCTACAGGGGTGGCTGAACAGAAGTCTGCGCAGTTGTGCCCAACAGTTTCGCAGGAGGTCTTCCAAGGTACTTACTTAGTTTCTTAGTTATTTAGTCGATCCGTTAATCGCTTGTTAGCGCTGATCTGCGCTAACCATGTCTTGCGATTTTGACCGATGGTTGGCCATGAAGTAATCAGCCGATTTCGTCGATATATTGAGACTTCTTTTCGTTGTGAGTCAGGCCATCTCATGGGGGGGAGTCGCCTGACAGGTCGTTTTCGATCTGATTTCGACTGATTAATCCCAACTTTAGTTAGTGTATTTGTTTTACAATTCTCAGTGTTTCTCTTCAAATTTTGCTTTATTAAATTCTCCATTATTCCAGCTTAAGCCACTACTTATGCTTACGCCTTCTTCAATTGAAACGCAACCCAGCAAAACTCCAGAATTCCATGCCAAGTCTTCCGCAGGTCAAGAACAAATTTTAGTTCAGTGTCCTAAGTTGGTTAAGCTCTTCACAAGTATAGTCAAAGTTATCCAAATCACCTAGTACAAGTTTACTACAAGTTGAAACCAAAATACCTGGTCTAGACTTGTTCTGTTTTGTAGACAACGAATCTTGCATTTTTTTACAGCAAAAAAAAAGAAAAGAACACGAACAGAAAACTGGATCAATTTCTAAAGAGCCCTACTGTTTTCCGGCTGAAAACTATAAAGTTTTTTTAATTTTTTAGGTTTAGAATATTTAGAGCTTTTGTTTACTGTTAAATGAGTTTCTATTCTCCCGTAGAATTTCCAATTCCACATGAACTCGAAACTAGAAAGATAACGATCAGTATTGTTTAACCAGGAAGAAACGCGTTTATTTATCTTCCTCCCATTAAATCGTGCATAGATCAGAAGCCTCTGTGCGTTCCTGTAACATTCTTTATCTATATGGTAAACTTTAGTTTTCCATTCCCCACGGAGCACATAATAAACATTGCCATTAATTTTTCGCACGTACAAATGCAACTATTTCTTGTTTTCCGAAAGAAATTGTTAGAATAAATAATGCAGACTGACCTCGTGCTGGTTTCGCAATAAAAAGACCGATTCACAGTAATGTAGAAGAATTAAAGCGCTTGAATAAATCGGAAAAATGCACAAATATTTTTTTTTGTTCCTTCGTTAATATCCCTTGTTATAAGCTATAAGTTATAACGAAACGCAAGCTTCCTACTTCTTAAATACCTATTGTAGCTTTGAAGTGGAAAAACGAAATGCTGGCAACCAGGAATGTAACACAAAAATGTCTTTGGCTTGGTTTATTTTTAATAATTCGCCAACCCGTGAATAGTTATAAAAGCGAACTTCTCGAGTATGAATGTTTAAAAGATCAAACATTTTGTGAACATTTCCGAGGGCTTCTATTTTCAATGTTCTTCCAATTTATATTCGTTGTGTTATTTCGCGTTGAACTTTTTCAATTATGCTCCATGTGCTTGCTGAAATGCTCCGCGACTTGCAGGTGCTCCGTTTTTGGTCTTCGTTGAGATGAAAAGTTGCAAAAGGAAGTGTTTCAAACAGACGATTGGCTATGTCGCTTAAATTTGCTCAGAAAAACTCAAACATTTTGGGGTAAACTTTACCTGAGTTTATCCTCACAAGTTTAACCCACGATTATCGTAATTCCAAGACAAGTTATAGCCAAACTTGTGGGAAACTTCTGCAGTGTTGAACCTTGTTAATCATTTCTGTAAATATTTTACTTATTATAAATCAAAAATGTTCAAAATCTAGCTGGTCGAATTTTCACAAATGGTCATTGCATTTTCTATATAATGGAACTAAGCATATCAGAGTCAGTCATATGAGAGTGAGAGCGCAGATACGTTGTCTGATATTGAAAATTTAAAAAAATGAAAGAAAATGACGGATTGACCGCCATGAGAGATTAGGTTTCCTTTAAGCTTACTGTTGAAGCAGAATGGCAGAGCAAATTGTCCAGAATCAGTTTTTTAAAGATATCTGAAGTATAGAACGGAGGTTTCTGCGCTCTATTACACTAATTGAAAGTAAAGATTACAGATCAAGCCCACCACGAAAATCTGGGTGAAGCAAGCTTAGTTGCATTCGCTGTTGATTTTTCATGATACAACACTATTTTCAATTGGTTTCGCCTTGTTGAGCCCTGTTTAAGACGATAACTATTGAAATATTAAATTTTACAAGCAATAAATGACTGAAAACTCCAATAGCAAGAAAGAATTTTAAGGAAATCCGCGACAATTTGCGACGAACACAAGGAACTCATATATGGTAGCAATAAAATTGCTAAAAATCGATACACTATTAATTTTTAAAAACTCTCTTCATACTCGGAGGCTGTTTTTCGCAATCTACCAATACCAATATATATAATATTGCAGTTTTTCGTTTCATCTAGAGCAAATAGTGTTGTCTTTATTCTGAAAGACCAACAGTGAGTGGATAGAAATAAGCTTGACGGCCGCCGTGGTTGGCGTTGCAAAGCCCCGACGTTCCCAATATTCGGTTTGTGCAGTCTGTTCTGTCGCTGTGAATCTTGGAAATCTCAAATCCATATGAATTTTTGGAAACGAACACTAGCGAAATTTTAACGCGCTTCTAAATAATTGTTTAGCAACGTTCTATACGCTGACCCCATGTTAGCAATATTTAGTATGCAGATGCTTAGAGCAAAAACCGCAGAGTATATACAATTATACATTAGTCAGAGCTCAATCGGTGCTCCCTCGTGTGCAACTAGATTCAATTATCTTCTCATTCCATTCAGTGCAGAGCCCCAATACGTTTTCCGCTTTTTCTCCCTCCAACGCCCACCTTGACTTTCCTTCATTCATCACACTGCACAACTTGGGTACATATTATTTTGTTTTTATTTTTACTTATTTTACTTATTTTCAATTTAGTTTGTCTTCTGGCCATTTAACATTTAGACTTAAGGACATTTTCTAAGAATCATTAACAATTTTAATAAAAGTATTTTTTCTGAAAACCGCGAAGCCGATAACAAAGTTTTCCTGTTAAAGAAATGAATTGAAGCGAGAAGAAGCCGCATTCCTCTCTTCAGAATCCGCGGATTAGAAACGCGTGTTCTTCCGAGAGACCGCCTCATTATTCCTTTCTTTTTGATGCGCTATAAACTCAAAATGAGGTGGTGCTCAGAGGAGCATTCGCCTTCTCCTTCAATGTTCTGGGAATCAATGAACTTATTTGTTAGGAAAAAGAGGGCCCCGCCAGTTTCAAAATTTCCCAGAACTGTTTCTTTTCTATTACCCTCATTTCCATTTCCGCTTGCTGTATGACAAAGGAAAACATTTCCCCCGCGAACCCGGAAAATTCCAGCCACTATATATACACACTTCCTCTAATTGTGCTTTAGCGGGCAAAGTCGTTTCAAACAACAAATATACGAATAAATAAAATTTCTAAGACTGATTTTCGAATAGTGAAGAAAGAAATAGGTTGTAGACAATGAATGGGTAAGCCACTTATTTCAGGCTTTATGACCACTGAGCCGGCCCGGTACATGTCCCAAATTTTCAAATAACGAGGCGCATGTTTTTGCTTCTTCAATATTTCAATCGCACTAAAATGTCGTTAATTTCAAAAATCAAGTCTTATTTTTATCGAAATCACTTATACCAGCGGAAAGTTCGTGGCTACGCCGCGACTTCCACTGGCTTCCACTGGCTTTCGTTTAGAAATATTTGTAGTCGTTCTGTTTTTCTCTTATTAGTAAAACAATTTATTAGCAGAACGTCAAAAACCAAATAAAATTTACATCCCGTCCCGTATCCCTAGTACCCTGCGACGTCTTAAATATATGGTTTCGAAGCGCTCGGGTGGTCATGACTCCATCCCGAATATCAAAGTAAAAGACCCACGATCTTTTGAGTTATTCAGTGAAACGTCTTGGACAGAGTCACATACAGACAGAACTATTCGCTTAATAATAAGTAGATTGGCATTATAGAAAGCATAGAACGTAGGAATTTTTCAACTGAAAAAGCCAATGGCCGTTATTGTGAGAAAGTGCACTGAAATGAGATTTGATAGGAGAATATAAGAATTAAAAACAATAAATAAGAGCGAAAATATTAGAAAATTATGTGTTTTTTTCTGGGGGAAATCAGACGAAAATCCTGGATTTTAGTGTAGGTGTAGGATGATCCAGATCAATGGATTTTCAGATTTTGATGATAGTCTCTGGAACATTTTTCGAAAGGATTTTCAGTGATGCGCCATCAGCCTTGCGTTCTTCATTTTCTAAGAGCGCGAGGAAATCTAACGCCGTAAAAAATATATGCTTCAATGGTGCCTTGTTTGCTTGTGAAATTCGCACTTCCTTTTACGAATTTTCATCATTTCTGCGAGTATTGTGGCGGCAGCCTGCACGTCTGAATTGAAAATGGTTTTCAAGCAATTGTTTTGAATGCAGTATTTTGCCACAATTTGGCAGCAGTGGCTAGTCCCTCACGGTAATTTACAGTGTTCTTGCCTAACTCTATTGCCAAGGTAGCTATAAATTACAAATGAAAACGCCGGCTGGAGATGGAAAGATCGAGACTTCCGGGTCATGGCCCTTTTTATTCGACTCTTGCTAAAATAAAAAATGCACTTAAGGGCGTCTTGCCGCAATTTGCAGTTTCGCACAGCAACATGTTGTTCCTCACGGCAATTTGACAATTGAACTACCTGCAGCTGCCGTAAATTCTTTAGTGTAGAAACGGCCTCAAAATGCTAATTCCCGTTTTTTTTGTAGCAAATGGAACATAGCACGAAAACTGAACAACGGAATGTAGCTATTTCACCGGCTGCTTCTGTACATTTTTCCTTCTTATTGTCGAGTGAAGAAAGAAAAAAAGAATGAAGACAATATGATAATGAATTATGACAAATTATGACTTATGATAAAACCGTTATTCGTGTTTGCTGTCCGTTTGTTCTAATTGAATTTTCCGACATAAACAATATTTTTTATGCCAGACACATGCACATAAATATGTATGCTGGAAAGTTTGAAAACGAATTTTTACTTTTTTTGACTAAACATATCGCACTAAAATGCACATTAAGCCGATGCACACACAAAACCCTGCAAATCAATCACCGACTCTATTAGTGCTATTTGAAGCGACATGGCCGCTGCATGATGAGACGATACTCAGAATTTGCCCTTTGTAAATACCTTTGGAGCCGCATCTCAAAAAATTACTACTTTGTTATTGATTTACGGAGTAGAATAATAACTTTCTCATTTAATTTTAGAAAAAACAACAGTTTTAATTTCATTAAAGCGTAGAAAATCGTTTGGGAACCCGACAAATGCATTTTTTATTTTAATAAGAGTCAAATAAAAACGGCCATGGCCCAGAAAGTTTCCATTTCCAGCACACATACGGCAGCTTCTTGAGCAATTGTCTAATTGCCGCAAGGCGCCCGCAGGTGACTATAACACGGCAATTTAGTTGGCAAAAACGAATGACCATCGCTGCCAAACTGCAAGCTGGTTTCCTGCCAAAGTGTGGGAATTTACCGCATTCAAAACTATTTTTTGAAAACCTTTTTCAATTTAGATGTGCAGACTGCCGCTACAGTACTCGCAGAAATGTCGATTTTGGAATTGATCGATTGAATCGAATTGGATCGACAATTTTAAAATCGATTCAACTTGATTCGAATCGCGATTGAATCAAGTCGAATCAATTCGATTCGATTCGATTTTATAATTGAATTGAACCGAATCGATTCCATTCGAATCGAAACAATTTGATTGTTGCCGTGTTGATCGAATCATATCGAATCAGCAAAAATAATGCAAACACCCTCTTCCGAACAATGCCTTTGGCGGCGGCTTAAAATCGTACAATCTGAATGAAAGCGATAAAAAGTTCGATTTCAAACCGCCGCCGAAGGCATTGATCGGTAGAGCACATTTGCACTATATTTGTTTATTCAAATTAAACGAATCGAATCAAACTGAATCGATTCGCTTCGAATCGAGAATTGAATTGAATCGAATCGATTCAAGTCGATTCATTCACGAAATCGATTTGCCCGTTCAACGAATCGAATCAAAATTGATCGATTGTTGAATCGACACTAATCGCATGTGCGACTTTCACCAATATCTGAAAATCCATTGATCTGGCTACACCTACAAATATCTAGGATTTTCGCCTGATTTTTCCGGATAAAAAAACATAATTTTCTTTTTTATTGTTTTTATATTCTATACGCTCCGATCCAAACTCATTTCAGTGCACTTTCTCACAATATCAGCGATTCATTTTCAAAATTTTTTTCAGTTGATAACTGCTTTCAGTGATTTCCACAATGCCAACTACAAGTTTATGAACGATTTAGATCATAATATATGTTTATTTCTAAAGTTAACCACTTTTTGTACGACCAGTACCTACAAATTTATAGCTCTGAAGAATGAACTTCCTTTCAAACCACCGAAACGTTCACTTTATCAGTACAAATTCCAATGCATTTAAAGAGAGTTCTCTCCTGAGAGCCATTCATCTGTAAGTAGTGATCATACCAAAATGTCATTTACTATAATAATGAATTTCTATTTTTGTAGAAATCACTCATAATTTTCTGAAATTATATAAAAATTTTTGGTAGCTTTATGCCAAGTACGCAAATTACCATTTTAGCGTGTCGGTGCTCTTCATTCATACACTCACAAAGACAAAAAACGCAAAAAAGAAAAAAAGTCCAAAATGGACTTTTTGTCATTTCCTGGAACATTGTAGCATCCGAAACCATCGTTTGAAAGAAGTTTTCAATTTAGATGTGCAGTCTTCCGCCACAATATTTGAAAAAGCGACTCAAAAACGCAAATGCAAATGCCCCTTTTTTCTATGTTGTGCTTTTCGACACTTTGAACGCCGCATCCATCCACTGTAAAATATTTCCTAGTTGCTTTCGAAACTCATCGCCTGAAATGTGATCTGTCTGAAGTCGATGAGCTGCCGCTCGCACAGCAGCTGCTTTTTCCCACATTGTTCTTTTTGTTATACGGAAAGCGATTTGGGTCACATCCAATAAAAAAGTGATCAGATCTGCTCTTCCTGAACTTTTCGCACTTGTTTCTCACTCAGTACTAACAGACTTCGAGGGCTTTCATGTTTTCTTTTGTTCTCAATTGATTCGAAGAGAGCAGGCAGCTGGGTGATTTTTATTTTTTCAGCTTGAATTGAAGTGAAAAACAACTCCTTCTATTTTATAGTGAATCTCGGAAGAGATTCAAGAGGAATACTGAGGTTTCGGGCACATTTTTATTAGTAAACGCTAAAACAACATTTCCTGAAATTCAATCCTCGATAAAAATGTAGCGTTGAATTGCTGTCTTAAAAAGTTAATTAGCGTTTGAAAGTGTGGCTGGCTCCACAGTGCTCCATCCAGCATTACTGCAAACAATGAAAATGCGGTGACCAATGCGCTTTGTGACCCTTGTGATGCGAACCGTATTCAGCCTGCGTATCGAAATATTTAAGCTGGTAGCTTAGAATCTTCACGTTATTTTTCAATTTTTTATATAAAAATTATAAAAAATCAGCTTGATTACTTTGGTTAAGTACCTTGGCCACCTTGGACTCCGTGCTTTTTCATTTTAGTAGTTTTGAACGATACATCGAAATTGTTGCTTCCTTTGGCAAAAGCTTAGCTTCCAATTTTTCCTGCTTAGAACCGTTAATTTAATATTTTTGTCGGATTAGAGCGCCATGAAAGACCCAATAATTTTTCAAGTTTAATTAATGTTTCTAAACCAATTCCGTTTTTTTTGTGTTAACTGATTTGTCTTATTTATACTGATCTTTGCCGTAAAACTCCTAGCAGAAGGACGTGGAATAATCTCTCGAACTTTGAAACGCGTTTAAATTTCTCTGCTAGCTAGGTTTTTATAACATTATATATACATTTCAGACTTCTTGAATGATTGCCTTGTTTTATCGCTGACTTTTTATTATTATAGCAGGTGAAAAAGCAGATGTAAATGCATATATGTATGCAAGTAAAATAGTATGCAATATTGGGTGAACGCTTTTCCCTTTTTTTTTATTTTCGCCTTTCTCGTTTCTAAATATATTGGTGTCCTGGGAGAGACACGGCGAAAAGCAAAAAGAAGGGTCTCCGGACTTGGCAGGCTCAAGTCATTTTTATTTCAAAACATTACCATTGGCCGACGTCATTTTTTGTCCATTTCGCACGTTTCGTTCAAACTTTTTGTTGGGTTTCTGAAGTTTCTTGGTTGAACTTGATTGGCTTATGAGCACCACTTCACTTTTTGTTTTTTTATTCTATTCGTCATACGGTTTAAATTTGTTAATTTTGATGAGTTCTCACTGACATGCTAGCTTTCTGCTGAATATGCTTGACTTTATCATAGCTGTCGGAATCGCTATAACGCTCCGAACAAACAATTTCAGAAAGAGACATTCCGGAATATTTTAAAGGCAATATTCGAAAGTCGCTGCTTCACTTGTGTGTTTCCTATGAACATGTTGTATTATGAAATTCATATCGCTGCAATGAGTACAACTTCACGGGAATTAGCATATTTTTTTCAACAACTTGATTAGGATTATTAAGTTTTGTTGTTATAGCAAGTTGTTGTGAGCACTTTATTTCTTTTTGAATCTAAATTCTCGCTGATTTCACCATTATACTAGCATGAGAAGTTCTTAAAACGCATAACACTGAACAAGCGATAGAATCTTTATAGAATCAGACGAATAATACAAAAGAACAATTTTTTAAAAGTATAATATTTAATTTTGAAGAACATTTTTCAGAAGATTAAGATTTCAGACTTGCAAACAATCTCGGGCTCTAGTTTATATTCTTCGCGAACTTGCGTTTTCTAATTGTACACGTGGCGTGCTTCCATCAATGTACGATTACCAAAAACACGAAAAAATTTTTAATCGATTAAAGTCAAAAGAACTAGTAAACTAGAAATTGAAAACGCGTTACCACCCACCAATTCGTACTATGATGCGATCTCCCCCGGAAATTCAAACAAACCGTCTCTTCTCACACTGTGTAACTACCATCATCATCTGACACACATACTAAGAATACAAAGGAAATTGATTTTTTTCCTAAATGTACTGGCTTTAGTTCGCCTTTGTTTAATTTTAATTTAATTCGAATGTTCTCCCATATCATTCTCTTTTTTTGATTTCTTCGGCAAAGTTTTGGTTACAGTTAGTCACTCACTTCTTTATACTGGTTCATTCTAGTTCTTCCGGTTTCCTTCCAATACTAATTTTTAAAAAATGTAATCAATGTAATCCGACGGGTTTCCGGTTCTCTGACGCTGTTTTTTTTCTCAAGCTGTGTTTTTTTGTTTTTTAACCCGTTGAATGATCGGAAAATCTCTAAATTTTTATCTTATCTGGTGTTCATTGTCTGCAGTGTAATTGAATTGATTGTGATGCCTATGAATTCAAAATAAGAATAGGTCAAACAAGATTTGGTTGTGTCGCAAGGAAAAAAAAACATTGACTTAAGGATAGACGCTTCGCCCTCAACATGTTTGCACAAACCGGCTTCCCTAGAGTTTCAAATCGCAATATTTCCATGACTAAAGAATAAAGTGGGATTTTTAAACTGCTACAGAGAAGTCTGCGTTTAATCAGTGTTTATTAATAAAACCGGTAAAAAAATCGGTTTAAAATTCGAGGCAAGCCGATGTGTACAAGCATCTCATTTTACGACACTCTGCAGACACTCGACATCTAAATAAATCTCTCTTGCTTATGCTATTATTCTTCACGATTTGAAAAAAAAATAAAGAACCAAAAAGAATAAGCTATTCAGAAAGCAAGAAAACTAGGAAAAATCGTTGAATTTTCGTTATGAAGAACTGCTTGATAAAAGTTCGTTTGCATTTATCAAACTTGTTGTTTTCAGAAAGATCACATTATTGTTAAAACCGAAATTCATAATTTATCAATTTTTTTCAGAAGACCTGAAACAATGCCTTAATAGTCGTGCTACCCCGGGAAGTATAGTTGCTTGTTTTTCTATAGTTGAACTCTCACTAAAACTATACCATATTTCTAAATCCTATCAAATCACAAACTGCTATCAAATAATTACAGTAATCTTGTCCTTTTATAATTGAAATAAACTAGATGATTATCTGGCGTCGCATTAAAGTTCATTGTCCGATCATGTGATTTTCAAGCCTTTCTCTTCCGCAGCTTTTCTCTGTGTGTTTCAAAATCTACAGAAATCTGGTGGTCATACACTTCCGTTGGAAGTGTCGTGTCGCATCGTCTCATTTCTCTACATCTTATACCATTTCTTCTATTTTTAGCCTTTCTTACTCTTCATTATAAAGACACACCGATTGATCATATTCACCCAACGCAAAGCAGTGTAGTGTTCAAAAAAAAAAGAAAGAACCGCGCGCAAAAGACATGCAAGTCTTTTCAAAACTATCAACCCAAAGCCGAATCAAGAAATGCTTTACATTTTTCCGAATCAAAAAATCGTTCACCTTTTTCCACTTTTACTCCACGCCTACTTACCCAACTGCAAGTCATGTTCTACTGATAACAACCGATTCGTTGATATGATCATTTACATACATCTAGTCCTCTTTTCTTCTCTCTCGAACTCTCATCCCTCACTTTTCTTATCACTGGGTCAGCCAGTTACTTTCCGGAATTTCGAGTCAATTCTCACCGATTCATTTGCAACATTGCATAAATTTTTTGAATTAATAGCAAAAAGAAAATTCAAATCGACCGTATTTTGTCAAAATTGAATTCACATTGAGAGCTAAGAATCTTGTTTTACGTGAGAAAAATGCAGAATTCCTGGCGAGAGACAAGTTAGGTCAGTTGCACTAAATGTATTCTGAGAATTCATATCCACTGATCAGACATATTTCCACAAAATATTCGTTTTCGAAAATATTTCACTTCTGGCGATTAGGTAACTGCAAAATTGTGAGTGTCACGTGAGTTGATCCTACATCAATTATTGATTTCTTATTTGATTTTGATTAATCACACGATTATTAAAGAAATGGTGAACTGACATCATTCCGGACTTCCGTTTAAGATTAGAAATTTATGAGTTTGTAAATAAAATGACCTATTTCGGTTTTGCGAATCTTGATTCCTTTCAAAAAAAAAGTTTCAATCGGTAAAATACTTGCTGTACATTTTTTTTATAATTGGCTGCTTTTTAATATACTTTCAAAAGATTAAGACATCGATTTAGTACTCTGACAGTTTATTAAATCAAGTCAATTAATTCTTACGTATTTATCATTATGATATAGTTTTTTTTTCAAAAAAAAAATTAAAATCATTTACGAACATAACCCATTACTATCTTTGACGAGTCATTTAAGGATGACTCTTCAATGGCGACCCGCCTAGCGCTGTGCGGATGAAAGCGTTCCTTTTTTAAAAAGAGAAAAAAAGATTGATTATTAAAATGTTTATTGAGGGGAAAAAGCCTGACGCTGTTGGTCGGCTGTAAAAAACCTCAATTTATCAAAAATGGCAAAATACAATAAAAAGCCATTAAAAAATCCATCGTTGTTTTGATGGAAAAATGATTGATAAGAAAATGATTATGATAAAAGATAATGCATAATTAAGTCCAAAGTTGTTGAAGGCCCAAAACCGCACGCGAGTCGCGGGCGTCGCGGCGCATCGCGGCGAGACCCAGTGTTTCCGGCGGCAGTTTAAATTCCCGCGGCGAAAGCTGTAAGAAAGGATTAAATGAAATAAGGAAATTTTTCAGTGGAAATTTAATTTATTATTGTGAATACGTAGTATTCGCAACACTATCTAATCGTAAAAATAAACACTGTTCCCCAAACAATTTCTTCTTGTTTCCCACTTTCCATTGCATATCCTCTAGAACAATTCGTATGAAGGGCTAATTTATGATTCTCGGCATCACAAAATTCTTGCCTTCTTCTCATTCAAAACTTCTCGGTTTTTCTTCCCATGGTGTCTCATCTCATTCAGTCATTCATCGTCATTCAAAAAGACTACTTTGCTCTCCGCTCTCTCCTGACTCCGCCCATTTCTATCGGCTTGCGCATGCACTGCTAGACCTTTAACCAACATCATATCGGGCATTTTCCAGATTGGCAGAATGCTCAATGAGCAAATTGTTCGATTACTTTCACTGATGCACATTAATCCGACGTCGGCGACTAACGCCGCTAATAATAACAGTTTCGTTAAAAGGCTGAAGTTTGGTAAAAAGAAGAATGCGCCCAAGTTTGGAAACTTGCCAGAGTCAGTATGGTAAGTAAAATTGTCTTCGTTGCACTCTTAAGGACTCTTACTCTTTAAACGGAGCGAGTTACGCTCGCTATGAAATTGAAACATAATTTTTCCACTTTCAGGGACAATATTTTGGACCACTTGTCTCCATTCGAGCGCGTCAAAATGCGTCGGGTCAACCACAAGATCAAGAATGTCGTGGATAAACGTAGAAAGCGAGTACTCTACGCAGATTTCCTCCGCACTGACGTTGACACAATCCTTCCGGCGGATAGCTCTAGTGACGGCGATTTTTTCCGTCTTCCGAAGAGCCCACGTATCATTGTTCATGAAGAAGCACGTAGCATTCTAATAATTGTTGATACTCATTGGACCGTTAGCAATGCAGTCAAAATGATGGCGGCTATTCGGTATTATGGATGCAATGCTCACACTGTTACGGTAGGTCTTCAAGCCTTCTCTATAATTAAATTTTATTTACCGTTGTCATTTAAGCTGGATGCCTCCCTCGCTGAGCTCTGTGTAGCCGCTCAGACCACCAATGATATTGCTTTCTGGTTCGCCTTCCAGTCAGCGAGTGGAACTTCTGATCCTGTTTGTCAGTCATCAAAAGCTCCGAGCTGGGTTCCAGACGAGTTCCTTGTTAAAAGTGTGCAATCGTATGAGCAGGATCAGCTAACAGCTTACTCCCAATGGTCTCCAAGGACTCAAATTATTCCAGTTGGACCACTCTTCCCAAAAGCAACAGAGGTAAGAAATACTTGAATGTGTATGAAAGAATTCCAAGAATTCCAATTCCACAACATTCTGATATCTATGATAGGAGTCAAGATATAATTTCTTGAACTGAACTCTGTACTCCGATTGCATTCGCATATTTCTAACTTCAATCAATTCCAGATCACAATCCGTGCTTCAGTACCACAACTTCGTCGCCTTCGTCGTTTCCCTGTTTACCGTAGTCCTCTCCATCGTTGCTTGATAGATCTGAACAACCTACACATACTCCGTCTCGTCGTCTCCACTAATAATTCATCTGGTCGTAAAGGCCGACAAGTGGCGCAGTCTCTCAAACTGGCACCATTTCTGAAATGGGCTAATGTACAAAGATTGGCACACCGATTTTCTGTTCAGTTTTTGTAATTCAAAATGTTCTTCCCTTCTTAGTTTTCAATTCGGGTTCTTTTTTTAACAGTATCAAACTTCACTGTAATGCAAAATTAAGAATTCTCAAATCTGAAGGACAATACTTTTTTTCAATTCGGGTGTTTTTATGTAACTGTAATTTTTGTATTCATGTTATCTTGTGCTCAATTTATATATTTTTTTCAAATAGAGATATATTTCGAATAGTTCATATGGTAAAAAGTCAGTACATATTACGGGTAGGAAAATTTGAAAACAATCGAATCAGAACATTTAAAGAGGATTATATTATCATCAAATTGGAATCAAAGTGCACAAAATGATAGGAATTTATTTGAAATAAATGGAATTTGATTCAATTAAACGGAAATATGATTTCGTCTTCATGCAGCGGTTTAATTAAACGTTATTCACATAGTTTTAATAATTTTTAAAATGGCACTTTATATTTTAATAAAGAATTAACAAGATTTGATGAACGCGATTATGAGATCGGAAACTGACTCATTTGATTAAAAAGGACAAAAAATAAAATTCGAAACTCATAAGGATCTAACAATGAACATATTTTTTAAATTACAAATGTTCCTTTATATTGGGTGAATATATATTTGAGCGAAATATGCAAATTAGGCGATTCTTTCTGACTACTAGTTTTGAACTGGGAAACAGAGAATTTTAGAAGTTTGAAATTATACATATTTTCTAACATTTCATGTGGATTAAGGCATTAATTTTATTTATTTGAAACGAGAATGATTTTCACAACTTTTAAAACCGTTCTTAAGAAGTTTATGTTTTTCCCGTTTTCTAAATATTTCCATTTATTAGAAAAGAAAAAACTATACACGAATAACACCTGCTGAAAGAAACTCGTGTTTGAATACTAGTACGCAGAAACATCTCCAAAGAGCACAGCTTTATTATTAGTCATCCGCATTTTCAACGAATCACTCAAATTAGTCTAATTTCAAATAAGCAAGTTTATAGTCGGCAACAAATAGGTCAATTCAAGCAAACACGATGACGTGATTTGGAAATTAATCGAGTCATTGATATCATTGACTTGAAATTGAAACATGCTGAATGGAGAGCGGAGTTGTTCTCGGTGATGAAGTGTGAGAAGAAATAAGGGAAAAGCGAAAGAGAGAGACAGAGAGCAATAAAGAGAGATGGAAGAAAATGATTTTTTTAAATTAGTAGGAAGACAGCATAGCATATGGTGCTGCAGAATATATTTGGACCATAATTTTCGCTTGTGCGATGAGGAATGCGAATGCGAAATAGTGAAATGTTCTTAATGCGGACTCCGCGTCATCTTTATTTTTTTTTAAATTATCGCAAAATAAGTACTAAAGAATTAAATGTTTACTTCATGAGAATGCTGAATGTAGACAAAAAAAAGTTTACTTCAAATGAGGGTTTGGCGCATCTCAACTGTAGATGATAATTCGAAAATTAACTCACATAACTGACGCAAATTCCTAGTGAGCAAGCGCGCTCTATGGAACACTCCTAATTCGGCTCTAAATTTAAATAATGCCGTCGGCTTGCCTAATAAATAATATTAAAATAGAGAAGTATATATAAATGGCAGCATTCTGCTGCAGAACGGAACGAAATCACAAATGCTTGCTTTTGTTCTCTTGGCGCTATTTTAGTTGGGGGTCAATGGTTTTTAGTCATTTTTTAAGGTTTTTACATTTTTCTTTCTGAAAATGTTTGTTGCTATTGTTAAGATATTTGTAAGTTTTTTTTTCACGCATGGCGCTACTCTTGGCACGAAAACTACGATTCCCCTTCTTTCACGCGTGGCGCGATTCAACGATGAGCAATTTTCGCTTTTTTTTTTGGATTTTTTAAAATTTGTTTTTCGCTTATTAGTTAATCATAGATATGAATAGGACCGCAGCTGATGCACTTCTCGACTTGAAGTCGTTTACAGTTTTCAATGGATGGCCCGGTGTCGCGAGAATATCGTCTGAGGACTTTGCAAGCATTGGGTTAAAATATTATTTTTTTGCAAGCACTGGGTTTTGACGATCAGATAGTGAATCATTCTTTCAAATATCATGATGAAGCGAAATTTTACGAGATATGGGCCGGAATCGTCAAGAAATATCCAGTCACCTAGTCATTTTCATTTTTGTGCGTATTTTCGTTGTCTGCTAATAAAATTGTTCTAAAAATTGCTAGTGTTATTCGAGTATATCTAATAACATTTTCAGGAAACAAATCCAAAAAAAAAAAACATCCAAAAATGACTAAAAGCCATTGACCCCCCCCCCCCCAACTAAGATAGCGCCGTTTTTTTAACAAAGAACTATAAATAACATTGAGAGAAAGCATTGCCAAAGTTAAGCCAGTTAAGATCTCCGAGCTAGTGTGTCGTTTGGAAAGGAGTAGTACTGAACATTTTCAATTCATTTTTCGATAATAAACTAGTCAAAACGGTACACTGCTCCCAGCCAACATTGTTAATATTTTTCAAAAATTTCAGCCAATTATGTTCAAACTTAAAGAAGTCTGTACAGATAACTGCCAAGGGGTTTCTACGAATGTCTTGAATCACGTTTATGGAACAAGCTGGAAATGGTGAACCGCAGAACCGCGTTCATTTTTAATTCAGCATTGTTAATACTTAATCCTGACAAGGGAACTGTTTTCAGATAATGTTTGAGAATTTTATGAAAATTGGTACACAGACCCTTTCGAGGGGCACTAGAAAAGTTTGCAATGGTTTTCAGCACGCTCGAAAGTGTCTGCGTACCAATTTTCATAAAATTCTCAAACATTATCTAAAAACAGTTCCCTTGTGAGAAGGAGTTCTGCATCTCTGCTTTTACAAATTAGATTAGAAATTATATATATATATTTTTTTCGTATTTTTAAATGCTCAACATTTCAGAATATAGCTTTTTGCATAGGAGGCGGCAAAATTTAATAAGTTATATTCAGATTCAATTACTCCGTTGTTGAGAAGCAAATCTGATCAAACAAACTTCAATTACAATTTGAACCTTTATATGCAGTATTATCGATTGTTTTGAAAAATGATAACTAGCAAATAACCCACCGAAATTAATTTTGTGCAACAGTTTTGCACTTCCCATTTTTTATTTTTGACGAACTGTTTCTTTGATCTTTAAACGGAAAAGACCTCTATTGCGCATCTTTTTCGAGCAAATAACTGCTCTAAATACTTCGCTTCAATTACCGTTGGTTGTCCCTCTACGTTTCTAGTAATTACCTGTCTCATTGCACCGTTTACAATGATTTGTAAAAATATGTATTAACCCAAATTGTTCCATTGTAGTTCATTAATTTTTCTTTGGGAAGCGTTAACAGTATCAGTAAAATAACAGTAACAGTAACAGTAAAACGTTTTCAGATGAACGCTTTGAACTCTCTCAGGAAGCTATCGCAGAATTTCAATTTAACGGGTGCTAAGAAAAAGTCAATTTCAGAATGTGTCCGGTTGAACTATTCTCGAGGGTCTTTAACAATATAGGAACAAAGATAGGTGCGGAATTTCTTATACAGTGTGCGCCATAAATATAGCGCCGCATTCAAGACGGTGTAAAAGCTTCAAATCGAAAGATTTTTTTTCTGAAAATTAACCAAAATGTTTATTAAAACATAACAAAAAATATAGCATTAACAATTTTCGAATCTTCCTCCCTTCGCTTTGATGACTGCTCGAAGTCTCTTCGCGTAGGAGTCGATGACGGCACGGAGGTATGAGGCGTCAAAATTGTCCCATGCAGCTGTCAAGGCGGTCTTCAGGGCTCCCAAATTTGGATAAATTTTCGTGGATACTTGTTGGGTCAAATATCCCCAAACAGCGAAATCCATCGGGTTCAAGTCCGGGCTGGAAGCGGGCCATTGATCTTTCGGAATGAAGTTGGGGAAATCGGCTTCGCACCATTGTTGTTTTTTGAGTTTCGCGGTGTGGGCCGGCGCTCCATCCTGCTGAAAAGTCCAATCGCTGTCTACGAAGTGGGATTTGGACCAGGGCAACACCTCCGACACCAAAATTTTCTCAATGTAGTATTCCTTATTGACATTGGCTCCAACATCAACAAAAATCAATGGCGTCTTTCCATCTGAACAGATACATCACAGAAGACGGGTGAGAAGTTTTATTGAGGATTTTATCGTTCTTACATGCACTCTCATAATCGACCGCTATGATAAGGTTCTTTTGGCCGTTCTTATTGACTTCCACAGTGAGAATTTTTACATCTGTAAACAGCGTCTTGAGATGCGTGCCAACGCGCGTGTCTTCAGGAGGTCTCTGGCGTTTTTCAAGCGTAAAGCTTTGTTTCGGTCAGTCAGGAACGGGTTCATCTTCAGCTTGTTTCTGACAATTCTTCTCATAGATTTGGCACTCATTCCAAGTTCTGTGGACATTTTTCTCATGCTTCTTTCCGGATTTCTTCTGATTCTCTCTCTGACGACCTTGACCGCATCTGGAGTTGTCACAGACACCGGGCGACCACTTCTACGTTTGTCGTTCAACGTTCCCAGCTCCCTGAAGCAAACGAGAATACGATTCACCACCGATTTGTTGACTCCTAGCTTTTTAAAAATCTCCGAAGAAGTCAATCCTTTCTTCGCACACTCTACAATTGCAGATCGGAATGGAGAAGCAGCCACCATTACCTTCAAAGTTAGTATAAATGGCTGAAATTTTCAGGAATAGTTAAAAACAAATTAATTAATTAAAAAAATAATACTGTGTGCCACAAAAAGCGTTCCGCATGCGCCAGAGCTTACGCAAATTAGCGGCGCTATATTTATGGCGCACCCTGTAAATACTTCGAAAAACGTTGTTATTACAAGTGGCTTTACGGAGGCAGCTCTTGTGAAGGTTTCCGATGATACCGTGGAAATATCTTCTTGACACGCCCACTGCACGCATCTGATTACGCGCTGTTTACGGACGTCAAACAGTTCCTTGTAGAGACAAATTAAAACGGCAAAAACATCTGAAATATCGACTAAAAGACTATTTGGCTGCGTTCCAATATGGAAAAATCATGCATAAGGCTGCTCGCCCAGCTTTAGTGATGGTGCTTGCTGGAGCCTGTGCAAATGAAAAAACCAAACTCATTTCCGTGGATCCCGTTTCCAATGTCAAATTTATTACAGCGATTGCGGAGGCAGGAGTGTTTCTGAAAATGGATACAGACATACTCCGGAAAATCTTTTTGAACTATACAGCAGGATTCTGTTTCAGATCATCGTGCCAAGGCTACTCAAGATTGGTAAAAGACGCATTTCCCACATTTCTTTTCGCCGTCGTTAAAATACAGAGCAGTAAACAATTTAAAAGATAATGCCTGAGAGATTCGAGCACCAGTTGCACACTGAATTCCGGATTTTTACCTTTAATAATCTGATGCATATTGACATGCTCTTTCATGATTTTGATGAATCTCAACGGACATTAGTACAAAAGTTTTCAGGAAACTAAAAAAACTGGGCTCTTCCACAGTACATAGTGGAATATTATGAAAATCGTTGAAAAAAGAGTTTTACACACTGAAATCGTAATATAACCGAATGTGATCTATATTAATACAAACTCGAAGTTTCATAATTTGAACTTATCTCGAGGGACAAAAATACTAAAATTTTTCAGAAATCTCAAAAAAGTGAAAAATGAGTCAGATATGAGAAATTTCCGATTGAACCGTAAGAGGTGGAAACTAGTCATGTACTACAAAAATGTTCAAAACAGTGTTTTAAACTTATTTTTGAAAAGTTTAGACCTTTATCTTCAAAACTGACAAAGTTGATTTTTTGACTTCAGATGACGTCATCTAGGGGGAGGAGGAACGGATCCGGATAATTTAAGGATATGAGTGTACTGAGTGTACCCTAGGGTACCCTCACATCAAATTTCAGATCGTTCTTCAACAATTTTTGCAAACTGTGACTACTGGAGCTGGAATCTCTCAGACATTATCTCTTAAAGTGTTCTCTGCCAAATTTCTAGATTTCATATTTTTTCGTTTATTTTCAGACTATTTTGTAAGAAATTTCACCCCGATTGATTCATCAGACGACAATAATTTTAATAGCAAATATTCATTTTAAGAATAGTGAATAATTCTCATGCAAAAATGTCAACACTGAATTTCATTTTCACCGTCTGCGATGCCCTTATTCTCATCTGAATGCCCTATTTTATTTGTCTTGTCGTCTTCAGAAGTTTTCAAATGATTTCCCGTCCAACTGATTCCCATCCACCATAAAATGAGGCGATTCTCTCTCATTCAACGGTGTTGTCTCGAAGTGAGAAGCAGAGTTTGGAGGAGCCAGTTCGCCGTGGTGCCTTTCCAGAGACGGCTTCTTACCAAAAGATATAGGCTGGTTCGAATTTCTTCTAGAAACTTGATACACTGATGTGCGCACAACAAAAAATGGTTTGCAACGAGCGATCGATCGGAATCAAC
Source organism: Caenorhabditis inopinata (assembly GCA_003052745.1). Lineage (NCBI taxonomy): Eukaryota > Metazoa > Nematoda > Chromadorea > Rhabditida > Rhabditidae > Caenorhabditis > Caenorhabditis inopinata. Next base: position 8,014,708 of record AP018155.1, on the reverse strand, counting down.
TGAGATGGCTCAGCAAAATGATAATTTTTGAAAAAAAAACGGTGAATATGCTTTTATTTACAAAAATCAAATCAAGATAATACAAATTTTATACAAAAAATTGAGATCATTAACACAAAAGAAAACCCGCTTTCAACTGAAATGAGGAATGGCAATCGATAAAGAAATAAATTAAATTGTGCCGTATGTCTAACAGGTTTGCAGAGAAACCATATGATGGCCGGCAACAACGAAATCACAAAATTATTTGATCTGGTTCATTGAAATACAACGTTTTGAAGATATAGACAGCTGAAAAATACCATAAAGATGTGGAATTATGAAGCTGAATTTACGCGGTAATTGAGATTTGAAGTGATAGTGGAATCGCGGTGATTCAGTCGCATAACAATACTTGACGTTCTTGGAGATGATCTCATTTCATAGTCATTGTAGATAGCAGATAACGAGAAATTTTTCCTACAATTGCTCAACACTCCTTTTCGGATTACACTGCTGAAAATGATTTGAGCTATAATTGCCAGAGTTGGGTTACGGTACCTGAAGAATAGGTAAAGGAGTGGATTCACAAAGGAATTGGTGGCGAAGACCACCATGACAGCCCAATTCATCCATTTCCCGTGCTTCGAGCACTGCGAGATGAACACTTGCCCGACGACAAATAAAATTGTGTTTATGATACAGGGTACGAGAAGACGAGTTTCTATACTTAATTGGCGTTGCTGTGCAGCATATGAAGATGTGGATATTGGGGCGTGCGAGTATTTTGATCGAAGTTCTGAGAATTTGAAGCTACTTGAAAGCAATGACTCTATGAACTCAGGTCAAGTGCCTTACAAGGGAACCATGTTTAGCCTTCATCTCAGAATTTTTTTTTAATTTGCTCATTTATAGTTTCGAATACGGGCCTTCTCGTGGTGTATTTGGTTTTCTGCGCAAATTTCTAGAAGTCGAGAAAATTCCATCTGAAAATATGCTGTTTTTTGCTTTTCCAACATCAAAGAAAAAAAAGAGAAAAGAAAATTGACAATGACGGAATCGAACCCCAAACTTGTGATTCCTATTCTTCCCCACTTGGACACTGCTGCTCGCTTTTTCCACAGTGGAGAATGTATAGAGGAAAGGGGAGAAAGTGGAAAGGGAGGAGGAATGCAAAAAACAGCATTTTTTCAGATGGAATTTTCCCGACTTTTTGAAATTTGTGCAGAAAACCAAATACACCACGAGAAAGCCCGTATTCGAAACTATAAATGAGCAAATTCAGAAAAAATTCTGAGATGAAGGCTAAACATGGTTCCCTTGTTAGATTTTGTGGATATCCATTAGGATGGACCGCCATGGGTACAATACGACGTGACAGTAACCCGTATAGGGAACCTGAGTAAGCAGTAAATCAAAAGTTTTTGAAAGAGAAAGAGAGCGATTTTTTCCTTCGTCAATCGACAATCTACACACAATTCAAACTCGAGGTATCCTATATCGTAAATCGGGCCCCAAAGAAAGTTATGCTCCATGGAAGTTTACGTCAAAAGTCTAAAACAGACGTGCGGATCAGGCGATGCGTGACCACACATCTTATGCATGTTGCACATATTGAATACTCTTTAGCCCTGTTGCACGTGAACACTTTCAAACTATCACTCCATTTACAGGTTACTGGTTACTCATGAGATCTACCGCGATCAAATTTCGCTTCGTAGTCTTTGCACTTGTAATCATTTAGAATGAATGACTCACGCATATTTCTGGAAGTTTGCCTCTGGAACAAAACTGCAAGGGCGAGCACATAGAGAGGAAACGGAACAACCATCAAAATGACATTGCATACCATATAATAAGTATTTGTTCCGGAAAGCTCGTACTTTTCCCAATTTGAATGCATTCCGTAGCGGGTCGGCGAATAGTAGAGAGGTGTGAACCAGTCAAACTGAAAAATGGTGAATCAGTTGCTTTGAATAAACGGTCAGATGAATGCGGGTACTATGTATCACGAATCAATCTCTCCCTATTCTTGTAGTTTATTCACATTGAATCAAACACCTTTCGTCATTCTATTGCTCATTGTCTCGTCGTAGTCACCTGATGTTCAACTAAACTCTGCAGCAACCCGGTGAACCATGGAATTGCACAGATCATGATGCTTGTTCCATGTGGAAGTGTGCGAAACCAATTGGGCCATTGAACTGCCGCGAGACGAGACCATGCAATGACCGTGTAATGGTAGACCATTGCCCACCAAGTGAAGTCGAGATAAATGTGCATATTCCATCGCCAGGACTCATTGATGATTTCATTTTGGGTAAGAATGACGATTCCCGGCCAAACACCAAACTGTATCATTAGAAGGATGTCAGTGAGAGCTTGTGAGATGAGAAATCGGAATCCGACAATTTCATTGACCATTCTCCACATTGAGCACACGATAAGACCGTAAAGTGCGCATCCGACAATTCCGAATAACAGAAGAAAGATTCCAGCTGCGGCGTCGGACGCGTCCATGCTGGAAATTTAAAGTCATCTTGAAGTTTAAAGACGGGTACTTTGTTTTAAAGTACTTAAAATACTTTAAAAAATAATTTTGTTCTTAAAGAATTATTAAAAAGTAAATGTCTGTCCGTTTGAGATTGATTTTGAAGTTAGAAAAACGTTGTAAATTTCAAAAATTTCTAAGAGATGTGATACAATTCGCTTTCGTAGGAATTAGAGCGTGTTTGATGAGTTGGCAAAATTTTAGGTAATTTCTCGCTTTTTTTTTGTAGAAAATGCCGAAATTCGAGCACGATTTCCAGAGAGCTTGTCAGGAGAAAGAACTTTGTTCAAACTAGAGAAGGAATGATGAAAAATGAATTTTTTTCTGCATTTCTGCTTTAAAATTATTGATAATTCATGCGGAAGAAAATAGACAAAAATTTATTCAACTGTTGTCATTAATTCATCAGAAAAAAGCGAAATAAGCACCAAAATGCCAATGGAGTCGGAAATTTCAATAGAAGAGTTCTTTAAAAAAAAAGTTATTAGTGTAATACAAAAAGGAATAAGCTGTATGAAGATGGAAGGAGAAGGGCGTACGTTTCGAAACCAAAAATGAAATCGCAAAAGTAAACAGAAGACGCCGCTGAGCCTGGAAGTAGGAGAGGAGAAGGCGCCCACAACGAATATGTGGAATGCTGATGATGATTATGAAGGAGTACTAAAAATAAAAGTTCTATTCATCAGAATGACGGTAGGGAAAAAAGGAAAAAGAATGAGAATCCTCCATTCGCCATCATGATTTTTTTGTGTACATTAGGGTTATTAGAGTTAAATATTCATCTGGTTTTGTTTGAAGAAATGAAAATGGAATCACTACGAGAATAGAAGGAGTGAAAATCTCGGATTTCCTTTTGTTGTCTTAAAAAAAAGACGGAAACTGGCCACAGATTAAACTCCATTTTAATACACCCAGAAGATTGAATTCCGGAGACCAGCAAAAGCGCCGAAGGATGTTGTTAAATAAATAATAAACAAGACCTTATTGAGATTGCAGTCAGCCAGCCGGGCGTTTCGATAGTTTGTAGGTCACAGAAGGTGTGTCGCCAGGAAAATAAGCAAGCGGAAGCGTGGGAGACGGCCACATCTGTGTGGGGAGAGCGGAAGACGAGCCAACATGGCTGCACTCCATAGAAATGTGTTCTCAGTTAGGATTGCTCGAAATACAGAAATTGCTAGAAACTAGAAATCGCTGGAAAAAAACAGCTCATACAGTTTCATAGAAACCTCCTTTGAAAACTTTTGACATTTGTACTGAGAACATCAAAACTTCGGTGATGTTTATGGGAGTTCTTCTGTGAGGTGTATAGCTCTGAGGAGAGGATCTTCACGATTTCAGTGCAAACTTTGAAAACGTTCAAGGGGTTTTTTTTTTCGAGAGCTGTAGATCTGTAAGCTCAGTGATCGTAAAAAAGTGATAAATTACAAAAATGAATGTTCATTTTTTGTAGAACTTATATAAATTGTTTTGCATTATGAACAGTATTAAAAGTTAATATTTTTTTTAAATAAAAAAGCAATTTTGCGCGGAATCCGACTTACTTACTCCCTTCCGCTTATTCCTTGATTCGTTACTTAGTCGATCTGTTATCCGTTTGTGTGAGCGCAGATCACAGACCATGACTTGTAAGTTTGAACCACAATCGCCTAGACAAAAAAACGACCTGTCGGACGACCCCCCCCCACGAGATGGTTCGATTGACCGCGAAAAGAAGTCTTGATACGTCGATGACCGGGAACTTCATGGACCACCATAGCCCAAGATCGCAAGGCATGGCTAGCTGTGATCCGCGCCCACACAGGCGAATAACAGATCGAATAAGTATCCAAAGTAAATATGTAAGTAAACTCTGATTCTGTGCAAAATTTAAATCTTTGACATTACCCATATAAACAGAGCAACTCGTGTGCATAAAAAACTTTGCACATTTTTGGTCTCAAATTTGCACAGCACCGGAGAGGAGAAAAAACAGAAATTCTGCAAAAAAAAAGTGGAACATATGAGTATCGTAGGAAGATATTGTTTGTGTGGACTGAAGATTGTAATAAATATTGAAAACGCGAATAATTGGTTAAATAAGAGCTAGAAATTAGCATTTTCTAGATTGAAGACCACTAGGAATGTGTATAGCACTTGAAATGAAAACAACGAAAACTCCCTTAGTCATTACAAAACCTTTTACATATTTTCAAAGTAAATTGCTCATGGATAATCTTTTCAGTCATCATAAACCTAAATGTCATTTTAAATCCTTTTGCGAAGCTTCATCTCTTTTTTAGCACGAAATAAACTCTTTCTAGCTGTATTCAAACGTTTAAAGCCATCTTCCAACTTTTCTAATTTGTCTTCAAACTCCATGGCTTTCCGGCACCTTCAAAGGCTTTATGATGACTACGAAAGGGTCAGCCGTTTACATGTGAATTCGTTCAATGACATCGCTGCTGAAGATTCATAGGATAACTGTGATCATGTGAGTAGATAGATAGTTTACTGAAGCGAAGAAAGCACGAAGCATCACAGATCTTAAAAATAACAAAATTGAGCAGAAAAACGGAAGCTAATATTGCAGGGAAAAAGAAAACCAGAAACTAGCAATTGCTCATTTCGGGGTATGAGACGGACGGAGCACAAAAACCGGTGATTTATTGCCGAGCGTCGGCTCATTTTCGTATTCTATTGTATCGGCTGTCCAGGGATCTAAAATACTCTGACTAACTGTTGAACAGAAATCAAAAGGATTTTACAATTCAAAAATTGTTAAGTGAATTCCACAAAAATGTGAGTACATTTTTGTACTTCCCCGACCATCAGATTTACAACTGTCACATGAGAACTCCATTTAAATATACAGAAATTGTGCCGTCTTCAATACATGCTCGCGTTTCCAAAATGAAACGTTGACGAACCGAAAGAATGGATACGTTGTGAAAGCCGTTTTACTGCGGATGTTACAACTGGAAAGAATTATCCGTAAGTCCAGAAACGCCGTTTTTAGATTTGTGTTTTTTTGCTCCGGAAGCATTCAGATAAATGATTTACGTTAAATATAAAAGTATTCGTTTTCTCTCAATTCCAACTTTTTAAATGTTCTTTCTGGTGAGACATATGTACAGGTAGCGGTGCGCTGCGAAATCGGATTCATGTAACACATTAATTTTTGATTAGAAGCAACCTGTTACGTCAATTCTATCCTGCAGTTTCTCTCTACTGATTCTAGATGCACTGTTTACAATATAAATATAAGCACAGAAACGAATAAAAATAATTTCGTTCCTGCCATGGAAATTATTCAGAATTTTTAGTTATTGGTATACATTTTTATTTCAGATTAAAGATTTTTAACCCAATTTTCTGAAATTGAAGAGTTTCACGTTTAAATTCGTTTTGATTTCCTAACTGCCACTGAAGCAATCTTTCCCGTCACAAATCTCATAGAACTGTCGTGGTATTGAAGCAGGGATCTAAGAATGGGTTTCAGAATTCGCCAAACTAGGACTACGCCTCGGAATTCTACAAATATTTCCGTCATTATATAGTACCGAATAATGAAATATCAGGATTTAGTGTCCTTTTTTCAGTTGAAAAACTTCAAGCTTGGGTTTTTACCATAATGTTAATAACTGTTTGATTATTTCAAAAATGGTTGTGTGAATTCTACGAATATTGAACCTCTATCGTGTAGATATCAACCTTTTGGTACGGCGATGAGAATTAGATCCTTCATTTTTATAGTAAACAACGTTTCTGTGGCGACAGTATCTACAGATTTACAACTATTACAAAAGAACATATTTTCAATGTCACCGAAACCTTCACTTTTAAAGGGTTTTTTTTAAAATTCTCTTGTGAGAATCATAAATGTGTAGAGCAGTGGGCCGTACCAAAAAGTTGTTTACTACACAAAAGAAGTTCTATGCTCGAAGAATTTTCTCAAAAATTGCTGCTATTATGAAATCAACAAAACTTTGGCGTTATTCGACGGGAACAATCAAATGTTCCTATTTAATTCGCCGTATTGAAAGAAGAAGAACAAGAAAGTGATAGCAAACATGACATCCTTAAATCTTTTCAAATAGAAATGGTCTTGTTTTAAACATGCTACTAGCTGTGCATTTCAATTCTAATCAACAGGCTTGCCTGTTTAAACGACGAAAACTAGTTGCAGAAGTTTTCGAATTGAGATCTCTAGAACGATTCGGTTCACCATGCTGTAATGCGAAGATCGTATTTGATATTCTTGCTTTCTTTTTTCTAATCTCTCAATTGTGGAAGACTGGAAACGGCGCATGTGAAATATTTTTAAAAATCAAAAGATTTCCATTCTTCAATGAAACAATTCTACCCGATTGTGAGATTTAGAGAATAGAATTTCGTGATGCTGTAAAGCCGAGATTGGCATTTGGATTTGAATGTCATGTAATCGGAAAAATATGTTTTCAAACTGCAGCTATGTATTAACATGGATACAAAGCCTGGCCTAACAGAACGACAGCAAATACCTTGAAGGCTCATAATAAACAATTCTAGTTAGCAAATGGAGCGTTTCTCGTGAAAGATTTGCAAGAGATAAATGTCCAATCTCGCCGAGAAATACGTAGAAATACGTCAAGCTTCACGAATGACATTTCCTTAAAAATTGATTGATCATGTGTATTTGGATTTTGATAGAGAGTTGGAGCAGCGGGATTTCATCTTCGTCGGAAATCTCATTTTATTACCTACTCAGTGTTGTTTTCCCTAACCGAGTATTTGGCTCTTTAACGAAAAGTATCTAACATATTTTCAGCGTTCGAGCAACAAAAAAAACTATTTTTTAAATATCTGAAAGTACCGCGAAAATTATTGAGTATGCGAAAGCAGTGTCTTAGTGATCGCTTTTATGCTAAAACGATTGGTGTTAAAGTAAAAAGCCCTAAAATTGCACGTCACGAACATCCAAAACGAACATCTTTCCAGTGACAGCGGCTAAATGTAATCACTTCTTTTATAATAAACTCAACATTTTTCTAACAAATTTCTAAATGTAGGTTCTATCGAATTATAGTAATCTGAGCATGCATTTTTAACCACTTCGCTGCCCTCGCTTTTCATCGGTCTTTACTTTGGGCTGTTGACCTATAAACTCGATGTTTAGTGAAATTGAATACCAGAACTTAACTTTTTTTAATGACTATATGAGTAAACTACTTAAGCTTATGATCGTGAGCTGCATTGCATAAACTGTATTGCGGCCCATTGACGGAAAACTATCTTTAGGCGTACAGAAAGTAAATGAGACGCTATTATTAAATTTGTAGAATTAAATATTTATTTTTAATATTTTCAGTTGCAAATCTTGTTTACAATGAAAGTTCCGGTTTACCATCTGTGCGACTCGGGCTGCAACTCGCTTCAAAATGGGAATTATGACGCGTCGGAGGTTGCTAATTTTTGATCTTGATGTAACTAATATGGGTTGAATGAGTCGCAGATCGAAGTCCTTAAACGAGTGGCACAATAACATTGGCATGACCACTTTATTGGTTCTGTTTTAATGTTGTATCATCTCAATGCTTTGCAATTTTTATTGACTCCTATAATCCACTAAGTTCTATAAATTTCAGCTGTTTTCGAGCCATAATTCTTGCTTTGAAAAAGGCTGTGAAACAGCGCGTGATCACAAGTATCGGGTCAGCAGATTCAGTTTAAGTTATTACAAAAATATTTTCTCTTCTTTATTGTTGTTTGCGTTATTTTAAAGTATTCCGCGTGCATATTGATGCCGGACACTGCTTCTTACGCGTTGCAAAAAGCTTCTCGCCTCTCCCAAAATAAGCAGAAACAAATCTCAAGGGAATATAATTGTGAAGGAATTTAAACCTTAAGCAATAAAACACATTTTATAAAATAAAGTTTAAAGCTAAAGAGCTAAACGCAAAATAATTTGTATTATCGTACGCGATAATCAATTCTCGAACCAATATCAAAGATGAGGAATAATTTTGCAGCGGCAGTTCGCAGCTATGATTGTGATCAGATCCACTCTACGGAACGATACTAGATCTTATACATCAATTTTGAAGAAACAAAAATGAAAATCCGTAAAATTTTGGATTGGTGCAGGAAAATATAGAGAACAGAAAGTCAGCAATATCACAGTGTTTTCTAAAAGGACGGATCCAGCTGGCTGCAACCAGTAGATTCTCATAAAACGAGACTCCGCCCAGTGTTTGGAATGCACGGTTACTTCAATCAATGTTTGCATTTACGTCCAAATCGTCTAACAAGGAGAGAAGCAACATTATTCGAAACATGATACTGCGTGGCCTCTATTTTGATGTGACATCTGATGACCATCGGAATTGAAGCATGTGAATCACGCACAAATAGAAACGTGAGGTCCCTTCGAAATGAGAAACAAGCTCGGCGCTTTTCTATTTTTGAGAGTGGAACTAGTGGAGATGAGCGACAGAAGATGAGGAACAGTGGAATCTGTGGAGAGGAAAAAGGAAATTTCGAGTTTTTCCAGGCACCAGTGGTACCAAAAGATGAGATGAAGCCGATGGAGAAGACATTTAACTCTAGTACTCATTATTTTTAGAGCTTCTGATTTTAAATATGATAAGAGTTTTATTCTAAACATTAATTTTTTTTCGTTTTTTACTGAAATACCACATGAAAACCGGCATATTTCACTGATGAATCAATTTTTCCGGAAAAATACCGCAAACCTGCCGGCTCCTGCTAGTTGATGTACAGCGAGACGTGAATATTGTCTACATGTCGTCTTAAGAGCAATGTTCGCTAATAGTTTTCAGAATTCTGTCGTTTTCCGCAATATGGCGTCACGGTATTGGCAAACTATTAAACCGGGGTTCCCCAGCTTACAGAATCTTGCCGAATGTTTAATTCTTTGTCCGAACTCGCTCACATTTGATTTGTGCTACGGCATCAGGGAGTATTTCATCACTGTTGATGGCAAAAATTATTTGTTACACTCCGAAAAGTGTTGGAAATTCTGCAGAAATCCTGAAATTCTGACGTTTTAATTAATTCCACTTTATCGGGGGTTCTTCCTTTTTTGTTGTTTTCCCGAAAATAGGTGCAACATTCTGCAAACTGACTAAAGAACACAAATCCTTTGAAGTAGAGCTGGAGACAAAACGTACCATTGGAAAGCTGCAATCACGTCATTCGAACTCTTCCATCGCGTCATTCTAAAGCGTCAATCATGAGAACTTATTTTCAGCCACCAGCCAATTTAGCATTAGCACAGACAAATCTTTCCATATTGAAAGCCAACCATTCTGTGCCTAACTCATAAAATAACAGAAGTGTTGCACCTCTTTAAAAAATTCTTCCATTGAAAAATGCTTTCTAGAATGCATAAATTGGAACAGTAAAACTTCAAATTAGGGATTTAATGTTAAATTCTGAAAGCCAAATTTTTGAGCGTTAGTAACTGCTTCGAAAGAATATTCACGTGCACAACAAGTAAAGCTTAAAATGAGCAATAGTAAACATCCAGGTCGCGCAATTCAGCTATTTTGCCGTGATCCTAGATTCCAGCTAAAGTTGCAGAAATTGTCTTAAGTTGTTGACCAAACGGACTAGCTGTCTTATATTTTTACTTCATATATATTTTTATTTTTACTTATACTTAAAAATGCCAATTTGTTCTATAGACCACGAGTTTTCACTTCACTCGATTTCAGTTTACTCTCATTTGCTCTTCTTTAACTGGAATAGAGAGATTATTGGCTCCGTTGAGTATATTACTTTTTATATGGAATATATAGCCTGAAGAACTCTCGAAAGACATTTCGAAGCTTAACCTTATTTTATTCTCTGATTACAATGCACGAATAAGACCAGATACGACGGGCCATGCGGCCAAACTTTTTTTAATTATAGGCCCGTATTGTTCAAACTATGTACCAGTCAACATTTACTTGAAAAAGTGGTCTTTCGACATAAAACTGGACGAATTATATAGTAGAGCGTCACTCTGCTTTTTTTTTTGAAAAATATTTCATTTCGGCATCGATGTTTGCATATTGCAGGCGTTGCAAAACAGACACCTTTCGAATTTTCGAATTTCCAGAAAATGAAAAATGGGCGTGTCTCGCGGTTCCCAAGGTTTGCAAACACCGATGTCGGTGTTTATTAAAACGTGTAATGAATCTTAACTTCGCATGAAACATTGCATTTTCGGTTCATAAAGGAGGGGTGACAATTTATAATTTAAATCAAATTCTAAGTTCTCAAGAAAAAAGAAATGTAGGCATAAGCAGGCCCTGGCCTAACCTTGGTGTTATTCGAAGGAAACAACCAAATGTTCCTATTTAATTAGCCGTAAAACGGAAAACTGGCTGCAGAAGTTTTCAGATTAAGCATCTCTGGAACGATTCGGCTCACAATGATGTAATGCGAAGATCGTATTTGAGATTCTTGCTCATTGCAATGTGAGACACCTTCTTTTCTTTTCTCCTCGTCTTCTGATGCACTTACTACAATATAAAAGTCAACGTTTTCTCTCAATTCCAACATATTCAATGTTTTTTCATGAAATATCAGCATTCACAGGGTGCGGCGAAAGTATTTATTACCGCCGTAAAAAAGTTCCGACATTTTTTCGAGCCCGCGAAAATCGGGATTTGAATTTAGAGGCTCCTTATTTTTTCTTCTGAATTTTCAGAATTAAACTGGATTAAAAGAACGAAATTGTATTAATCGTGAATTTTTTTACACGTTTCTTCGAATGTTTAAATATATCAATTTGCGTCATTTATTTTTTTTTCGTTTCTTCTGATAAAAATATATCGCGCATAGCAAATGCGCTGATGAAATGGGCGGAGCCTCTAAATTCAAATCCCGATTTTCGCGGGCTCGAAAAAATGTCGGAACTTTTTTATGGCGATAATAGTAAAACCAAAAAAAACGGTATAACATCCCAAAAAAAGTCGAAACAACTTAACATTTTAACAGAAGTCAATCAGAATAACGAATATATAAATTAAATTTTAATTTTTCGATTCTCGCACTTCTGTTCACGATGACCTCCTTCCTCAATCTCTTCGTGTATGCATCGATGGTGACACGGAGGTGGTCCGGCGACAGATTGTCCCATTCCGCGAGCAAAGTATTTTTGAGATCCTCCAAATTATTGTTCTTTCCCGGAGATGATACGCGGAAAACTCGCTGAAACTCACACTGCTGAACAGTGTGTCGTTTCGAAAAACGATTTCTCGAAATATGCGTTTTTCGTAAAATTCTCGAGAAATTTTTCGCGTTGATTTCTCGAGAATTTTTCGAAAATTTTCGAGAATTTCTCGAAATTTTGTGAAAAATGATTTGAATGGAAATACGATAAACAACGCGCTTAGCGTTATTTCGGAGTGTCGTTCGAACTAGTTTATTATTATTTTTTATCGAAATGTTTTTTTTTCGAGAAATTTTCCTCGTTGATTTTTCGGAAATTTTTCGAGAAATTCTCGAAAAAAAATTTTCGATAAAAAACACTACTGCTGAACTCGTTTAGTCGTGTGAGTCGGTGCTCCGTTTTTATTGAAAGTCTAATTTTGCGATCCAAAGTGAGATTGGGAGTAGGGAAGCATGACTTTTACCAAAATTTCGTTGAGATAGTAATCCTGGTTATCTTGCGTAAGAACTTCAAAAACCAAAGGTGTCTATCGCTGGTATTATCGGTTCGCGAGTACGCAGTGAGCCACTTAAAGGTGGGGTTTGGGTCTCGTTAGGAAATTGGCGCGTTAAAACGCGCCAATTTAAAAATTGAAAGAAAGGACCTTCTACTTTCAGTTCAATAATTCCATGCAAGGACGAATCTAATTTTTCTAAAACTTTTTTTGTTTTCTAAAATGTTCAAGTTCAAGTCACTTTTCTCTTCTTCATTCAACAAGCTTCTTCTCATCAGATGAACTCTCCCTTCGATTCGCACTTTGGCGAACTTAGGCTCCAGCGGCGAGGACGACATAACTGAGAAACAACAATTGTTTATTCTTTTCTACATTGAACACAGAAACGCATGGCTTTTAGTTCCACATTCTTTCTATAAATTCTCCAAAGTTTTACATTTTGGCGCAGATGACACATTATTCAACAGTTAAACATATAAAATACAAATTATTTATAGACTTTTCCAATTTTTCAAATAAAAAAAGTATATTCACTGACTGACGTGAAGAGTATATTTAACATTGTTTTTAACTGAAGACGTTCGTTTCGTCGAAGAGAAGATTTTCTGAAAGAGAAGATGATTTGAAAAAAGAGAAAAAGGAGAAGATTCAATTACCTTCGATGACTTTCTCTCCAGAATCCTCTCTCGATCCTTCCCCGGATGGTTGACCAGCTGATTCTCCAGATTCTAAAACGTCCGCATTCAGCGACCTCGCGTGTCTAACCATAAAAAACCTCTTCTCACGAAAAACCTGAAAATTAATATTTATAAATTTTATTTGACAGATATTCCTTACCATAAGCTTCATCACTTCTGTTGAAACAATTAGCTGCAAGGAAAAGATACTAATTTGAAGAATATAAACTTCTAATATTGAAAAAAAAAACATTTAAATTCCGGTAAATAATACTTTATTCAGTTTAATAAGCAGTTTAAGAAAATTGACAATAAAAATTAATTAAAAAAAAACATGATTTTCGAAGCAAAATATAAATAGAAAAAATTCCAATATTCGATTTCAATTTTCGAAAAGAAAAACAAACGCAGTGTGTGCGCTTTCTTTCAATTTCCTAACGAGACCCAAACCCCACCTCTAAGCGGCTCACTACGTACTCGCGAACCGATAATTTGCGATTCTCCCAAAAACCATGATTTGCGGTGGAAGGGCATCACGGTGAACAAGCCGACTTTTCCTGGTGGCTTCCCGAGGATCTCGAGCAAGTACACAATGATTTTTTTAATTAAATTTCTCTTCTAAATTAAATAGCTTCTCATCGGTGAACACTGTCGCCAGGTGCGTGCCGGCCGCACCGGCAAGAAGCGCCTTGCATTTTGGGAATCGAGCAAGTTTGTTTCGATCCGAAAGAATTGCAATTTTTCACATTCGATATGGGTTCATCTCCAACACATTTTTGACAAGTTTTCTCACAGTTCGGTCACTCGTTCCGCCTTCTTCAGCCATATGGCGCATGCTTTTCTGTGGATTGCGTCTGATCCTTTCCCGTATCGCTTTAACTCGCTCTAGAATGATGGAAGTCCTCCGGCGGCGCTTCTCAATCGATCAGTATTATCCTCAATTGCTTCATAACACTTGATGGCCTTCCAAACAGTAACTTTTCCAATTCCTAGAGCTGAACGGATCTCACCAGTTGTATTGGTGGAAAGCCTTGGTGCATGTGCAAAGCGTTAATTGAAGATCGATGGACCCGTCCTTACTGTAAAAATTGAGATCGAAACATGACACTTTGGCTACACTGCGGAGACAATGGTTATACCAAAAACTTATTATCGTGAAGATAGAGGCACTTTGTTCGTAGTATTCATGAAAATATTTTCGAAATATTTAAACTATTTTTGACGGTTCTGAAAAAGCCAAATGTTGAGAATCATTCATTTTTGACACGTTCCATTCCTGTTCACTTGATCTCTAAATATTTTGTGTTGAACAAAACACGAATTTGTATTCAAAAAATCTCATGCCGCGTGGCTTGATTTAAATATTGCCATATTGTTCTTGCCTCCCGCATGATGATCATATACCGACAGCAATACGTAAATCGGATTGGTTCACGTGTGTCTGTGTTTGTACATTCTAGTTTTGCGAAAAGAAAGGAAGTTCGTTAGGCATCTGCTAATGGCTAAGGTTTTCCATTATTCCATACATTTGTCAGTTTTATAGTTTTTGGAACATCGAGCTTATGTAATTAATCAGCATTCCTTGGTTTCCTTTGTCTTATTATAATTCCAATGGATCTGATTAGGAGCTGCAGCAGGACTAAGCACGAGGGAAAATCACTCAACAGTGTGTTCATAAGGAATAGGATCTCGTCGCTGGGTTTCAGACTGCATTCGTGGGGGTCTTACGGAATAAAGCGTATTCTACACTCCATTCTAGTGTGGAAAGTCGAAACATTTGTGATATTGAGATATCCGCTTATGGGGTTATTCATGATGCATTTTTATGCAAAAAATGCCACTTTATCTTATTCACGATAGCATTTTAATTGAAAAAAAATGCATCGTAGTTCAGTTCTATTTTCAGTTAAAATGCAAGGTGGTGTCGGATACCGTCACCGAGAAAGTCTATGCGCCTTTAATGTGTCGATTTACGAGGCCCTCAATTTTTTGGAGAAGAACGCCTATTGTGCGAAAAATTCACATTTTCGGAAAAAATTTAAATTAATTTGATAAAAATAATATTTTACAGCCAAAAATGAACGATGAAGAGGCGAAAAAGCGTAAAATTACTATGGCAATAGTGAAAAAATAGTAAAATTATTTATTTGAAAACCAAAAATAAATTAAAGGCGCACAGACTTTCTCGGTGACGGTATCCGACACCACCTTGCATTTTAACTGAACATAGCACTGAACTACGATGCATTTTTTTCAATTAAAATGCTATCGTGAATAGTGTGTCGTGTCGATTTTGGAATTGATCGATTGAATCGAATTAAATCGACAATTTTTGAATCGATTCAATCGATTCAACATGATTCGAATCGCGATTGAATAAAAATCGAATCGTTCGATTCGATTCGATTTTATAATTGAATCGATTCGATTCGATTCGATTAAATTCGATTAAATTCGATAAAATCGAATCAACAAAAATAATGCAAAAATAAAGAAAAAAATTTTTTTTCACGGAATCCGGAATCCGGAAAAAAAATTTTTTTCGCGGAATCCGGAAAACGGAATCCGGAAAAATTTTTATTCGCGGAATCCGGAATCCGGAAAACGGAAAAGAAAAATTTTTTTTTTGTTGATTCGATTTTATCGAATCGAATCGAATCGAATCGAAAATCGAATCGAATCGAATCGAATCGAATCGATTCAAGTCGATTCATTCGCGAAATCGAATCGATTCAAATCGATTTGCCCGTTCAACAAATCGAATCAAAATTGATCGATTTTTGAATCGATCCGACACACTAATCGTGAATAAGATTAAAGTGGCATTTTTTGCATAAAAACGCATCATGAATAACCCCATTATGAATTTTTCGCAGATTTTTCAAAGATGAGATAGAAAATTGCGGTCTTCTGAGAAAAGAGCGTTTGGCATCGATGTCATCCTGTTATCTTCTTGGCATAGAATCAATGAGACGATTTAAATCTGAACGTGGAATCTTGTGAATCGAAGAAAATTGTGAAAATTCAAAATCATCGAAGCAAACATTTTTTGAATCAGTTCTCCAATTAAAACAATTTAAGAGACAATGTCTGAGAGATTCGACCACAGCTCAACTGCCCATAGTCACAGTTTGAAAAAGTTGTTTCAATTGGTCTGATTTTTTATATAATAGGTACTTGTGGTGCCCTAAGTACAAAACCGTATTCAGAATTAGGCTCCGCCCCCTTCGAGTTGAGATACTGTAGGGGTGTTTCGAAAAAAATTTTTTTTTCTTTTTTGAGATAACTTCGATTTCTTTTCTGGAATCGATAACCGGTCACTTATGAAGCATTTTTGTAGTGGAGAACATTTTTCTAGCTCTTCTCCTTCCGACCAAAAATTGAATTTTCGGAAAAAAATGGTTTCATTTCCGTATTGTGCAAAAAAAATTTATTACGGCACGTGACTTCTCATTAGAATTTTATATTTCAGTGTATGGGTTACAAGAATTTATAACTGGTTGGCCGCGGTTCAGCTGCCTTTTTTCCAAAAAATGGGAAAAAGATACCAAAACAGTAGAAAAATAACAAAAATCGTGAAAAAAATGACTGGTGGCAGCAGAACCGCGGCCAACCAGTTATGAATTCTTGTAGCCCATACTCTGAAGTATAAAGTTCTGATGAGATCTCACTTCCCGTAATATATTTTTTTTGCACAATACGGAAATGAAACCATTTTTTCCGAAAATTCAATTTTTTGGTCGGAAGGAGAAGAGCTACAAAAATATTCTCCACTACAAAAATGCTTCATAAGTGACCGGTTATCGATTCCAGAAAAGAA
The DNA here is from genome assembly GCA_003052745.1 of Caenorhabditis inopinata. Lineage (NCBI taxonomy): Eukaryota > Metazoa > Nematoda > Chromadorea > Rhabditida > Rhabditidae > Caenorhabditis > Caenorhabditis inopinata. The sequence continues at coordinate 7,998,046 of AP018155.1, read as the reverse complement.
ATCGAGGTTACCTCAAAAAAGAAAAAAAAATTTTTTTCGAAACACCCCTACCGTATCTCAACTCGAAGGGGGCGGAGTCTAATTCTGAATACGGTTTTGTACTTAGAGCATCACATGTACCCATTATATAAAAAACCAGACCAATTGAAACAACTTTTTCAAACTGTGACTATGGGCAGTTGAGCTGTGGTCGAATCTCTCAGACATTGTCTCTTAAACGGGGTAATTTTTGTGTCTAATTTTAGATTCCTTTTTTTCCAGAAAACTGCTAGCTTGTATCACATCTCTAAAAAGAGTTACAGCACGAAAACCAAAGAGAGATATTTCAGTGGCCGACGCGGCCGACCGACTCAACGTTTTGTTAGATCTTACGGTTTTTGATTTCAGGTTTTTGATGTTGTTCGCTTTGAAACAAATATGTACACGTAAAAACTGAAATATTTTGATTTCTGATATATAAAAAAAAGGTTTCGCTGAATTTTCAAGTATTTTAATATAGAAATGCTTTCGCTGCGTGGCTGCAGCAAATCTCTTTGATGGATTTGGCGGTAATACGGAAACATTTTAACACTGTGTTCGCTAAGTCAGTTTTCATTAAAACCGGGCATTCAACGTTCCAAAAAGTTTGTCGTGAAGTTTATTTATAGGAAAAATAATCAACTGAAAAAATGAACGAATTTGCTGAAGTTATCAAGGTGTAGCTCCCCTCCGATGTCATGCTAATCGACTAAAAGATCTTCACTATCAGACCGCTTCAGAACTGCCAGAAACAGAGGTTCCAAAAGATCTTCAAAACGTCGCAAAGCTCCATTGGTCTTCATTGATAGAAAAGTGGACTCGGAGATGTACCAAAATGCCGTGATGAAAGGTGTCTTGTTTCCGTGGTCACTAGCCACTTTGGCCAGCGATCTTTCATCCTTTCACAAGATTGGGTTCCTTCACATGGTTTCAAATTTACCAAGGCATTGCTCGACGCCTTTCTCAGGCTATTGGGAAATGGACATGTCGGGCTCGCTTCCTTGTCGGATTCTTGGAACAGAAGATCATTGCTCACTCTCATCCAAACTCGGAAACTTTAAAAATAGCGCAGCTCAACGCTTGAGAGCATTTAACAGGTGACTAGAACTTTTTACAGGTTTTGAAAGAACAATGTACATGACTAAACATTATTTCAGCCATTATAAAACTATATTACTTTAGCAACTTTTAGTTCAGCAATTATTAAACAGCTTTAAGCTTCTTCAAAACTTTTTTGGCACGCAACACTCTCGTTTTCTTAAAGATTCTTGAAATGGGTGTTGTCATTTATCTGAGTTCCGACATGAAATGAAACTTCTTGAACGAGGCACTTTCGACAACGAATTAGGCGGAAAGTTGGTTTATCCTTTTGAATATGGTGACTGATAAACAGTGTTACACGTTTGAAACGTTATGTAAATGTCTTCAAACAAGTTCAACCAGCAGAAAGTTCGCGGCTACGCCGCGACTTCCACTGGCTTCCACTGGCTTTCGTTTAGAAATAATTGTAGGCGTTCAATTTTTCCACTTGTTAGTAAAACAATTTATTAGCAGAACGTCAAAAACCAAATAAGATTAACATCACGTGCCGTATCCCAACTACCCTACAACCTCCTAAATATATGGTTTCGAAGCGCTCGGGTGGTCATGACTCCATCCCGAATATCAAAGTAAAAGACCCACGATCTTTTGAGTTATTCAATGAAACGTCTTGGACAGAATCACGGACAGACAGAACTATTCGCTTAATAATAAGTAGATTTTCACCAGAATTGGACAAAAGTTTATGGAAATTTTAAAAATAGTTTGCAAATCGCCCTCCTTTGGCCTTCACCACCGCTCTCAATCTCTTCGGGTAAGCGTCCACCACGGCGGGCCATCCTGACGAGGAGATGAGCTCAGGAAAATTGTCCTTGCACCTCTGCTGAGTGGCCTTGGCGCGGTGAGCCGGTACGCCGTTTTGTTGGAAGAATTTTTACATTCTTACAGGCAGTTTGAAAGTCTTTTGCAATAACCCGATGGTTTTGGCCATTCTTATTAGCTTCGACGGTGAAAATTTTCTCGTCTGTGAACAGTGCCGAGAGATGTGTGCCTAAGCGCGTGCCTTGAAGAAGCTTTCGTACTTTTTGCATTCGGAGAGTTTTGTTGTATTTGGTCAGGAATGCGCCGTTTTGCATACGATACGGAGTCATCTTCAGCTTCTCTTTGACAATGACTCTCATAGAATATTAGCACATTTTGAAGTCTTTAGCAAGCTTCCTCATGCATCGCTTTGGATTTCTTCGGATTCTTTCTCGAACGGCTTTCACAGCTTTTGGCGTCGTCACAGTGACAGGACGACCCGATCTCGGGCGGTCATCAGGTGTACGAATAGAGTATCAGTCCGATGAACAAGCATTAGCGATCTCCCGATTCGGCACACCCTGCTGCATCAGGTGAATAATAGAACCACGATGGTGTGAATCAGCCTTCATTACCTTAAAAAGGGAAGCTGCTACCAGGAAATTGAAAAAAATAGTAATAAATATCTAATAGTCAATAAAAATTACAATTGATACGGTATCGACTTGTGTTCATGCGCCAGAATCCACGTAAAGTTGCGTAACACTATTTATCAGTCACCCTGTGGATCTCAGATTACGATCAGATTGAAGTTGAAGGTTAAAAAACGCAATAACTTTTTCATCAACCTAATATTATATTTAATTGATATGAAAAACAAATTTGAGAGCAGAGCCTGAGGCGCTGCTCTCGTGGCTGCGATACTCATTTTATGAATATCCGGTCGAAATAAATACCATATCAATCTGTATACGTATATTTATTATTAACTGATAAAAAATAAGATTTTCTCATCTAGAAATAAAAATGAATAAGCGGCAATCACTGTCGACGAAGCACACACATACAGTATCGTCGATATCGTAAGAAAAGAAGATATCAGTGATCATTGAAAGAACATGTACTATACAATATGTGTCACACCGTTCTCACGAGCTATCGACTATCAACATATGTACCATTCTCTATACAATATTTGTTGGGAATTGTCAACCCAACCGTTTCAATATATATTTCCCCTCATAATATCCCCGTATCCCATTTGCCCTACCTGCGTTGGCAGTGCTTACCACATCCTCGTATCCCATTTGCCCTACCTGCGTTGGCGGTATTTACCACATCTTTTGGCCAGTATAAAAGGGATCCCTAAGGACCCCTTTCCCATTCTATACTAGTTTTGTCACCTGCGCGTGACTCTTATTTTATTTTTACTTGTTTCATAGTATTTATATCATAAACGGTTTAATTACCCAAGTTTGAGAGGTCGACGAGAAGAAAAAACTTGACATGGTGACCCAGGCCAGTGGTCGGATTCGCACACAAATCGGAATTACGAAAAGACGTGTGGATGACTGTCTGGAAGAGGATGTTACGGATCAACAAAAGGTGGAATCGTACAACACGGATGATCTTCAACAGTTTTTGGAAGATTTGTACGAGGATTGGGAAAAGCTACAACGACGTTGCACAACTTTGGAAGATTTGGATCGGAAATGGAAGGAATTGATTGCTGCGGATCTCACTGGAGAAGAGAGGAAGATCCAGGATCAATACATCGCACAATTCGGAAATTATTTGGAGACTCTTGAACGAGGTAAGATCAGATTACAAGTTCTCAAGGAGTTATATGCTATGGGACTCAATCGTTTGAAATCCTTGGATGACAGCAGACTGATTCTGTTACCAACGTTGGGAGACCTATTCAAGGAAGGAGTTCCACATGAAGAGAAACGAGAGATCAATTTGAGAAATTGGAGAAATCCAACTGTGGAAATGCAACAGGCTGAGCAGTTGATGGACAAGAGAGCGGATGACAAATTGGTGTCAGTGCAAGCGGTTGCACCTCCGGCTACTCAACCAATTATGGTGAATACTTTCGGACATATCACACTACCTCAAATGACTCTACCGACGTTTAATGGAAACGTGACTGCATATTATGAATTCAAGGAATCATTCGAATCAATCATGAACAGCATCAAAGTGGACGAGCTCACTAAGTTACATTATTTAAAATCGGTCGTCAGTGGAGAAGCAGGAGAATTGATCAAGTATCTACAAACCACCCACGCCAATTATGAAATTGCTATGACAATGTTAGAAGAACAATATGGAGGAAAAGAACGGATCCAACACATACTGCTACAACAGTTGCGGGAGATTCCTGATGTTACATCGAGCAATACCGATGCAGCTACTCTACAATCATTCATTACAAAGGTTACTTCGATTTTCAGTCAATTAATCGGCTATGGATTGGACATGGATAATGTCACAACTGCCGACATTATAAAATCAAAACTTCCCAAAAGAGTGATTGCCAAGATCTATGGTGCAACCAATAGTGAACTACCGAAATCGGCCAAGGATCTCTTGAAAAGAGTTCGAGATATTTCGAGAGCTGAAAGCTTAGTTGCTGCTATCTATAACAACAAGTCGGAGAGATCTACAACTACTATGTCAACTATGCACCATAATCATCGTCATCATCAACATCAACAACGAACAGGAAATCGTGGAGGAGCTGGACAAGGAGTACAACAACAATATCGTTCAAAAATTAGCAAACCGTGCGCGTTTTGCGTGGAGGATCGGATGAGACATTATCCAAGAGACTGCAGAAAGTTTTCGACAGTGGAGTTGCGCAAACAAAGAGCGAAGGAATTGAAGTTATGTTTTCGATGTCTACAATCAGGTCACAATGCTCGTCAATGTTCCTACAAATGCTACTGCTGTAATGGACCTCATCATGAATCAATTTGTTTTCAACAGGAGGAACGTTCAATCGAAAATAAACAACAACATTCTGGACAAGCTGGATTTTCGTCATCGAACGGAATGAGTGTTCCACCGTTCAACAATCAAAACAATGGTGCCAAAGGATATTCTCAACGTCCTAACAATCAATCTGGAGTAGGACAGAACAATGGTCAAAATGGAGGATCTTATGGTTATCAAGGCTATCAACGGAGACCGAAACCAAGAAGTTACCAATCATATCAACAAGGTCAAGGAAGTGGACAACAGCAACAAACATATGCGGTAGATACTTCTGTCGAATCTGAAGAATCATTCACTCATTTGTCACAGTCGGATACTGAAATTGATGATGTTCCCATTTCTACCGAAGAAGTTTCTCAAGCGATGGAAATTGATGCTCAAGAGAAAATTGAAGTGAGCGAAACACTAAGACCACCAGTGATTATGATGTCTGCCGATGTTACGATTTTCGACGACTATGGAGATGAGCATTTGGCTACAGTCTTCTTTGATTCGGGTTCCAATACCAGTTACATCAGGAGAGAGTTTGCGGAGCGTTTGAAATTGAAACCAACTGGTCAGAAGAAGCTGAATGTGAGTACATTTGCTCAACGAGAGATTAAGAGATTGCTGACAACTACTTTTGATGTTTGCTTCAAAACGAAACATTCGACTGCTACTGTTCAACTGTGTAGTGTGGAAAACATTGCAAGCAATATCGTTACTGCGGAAGTGGAAAGAGATGTGTTAAAACGATTACTACAAGACCAGGATCAATATCTTCAGCTGAAACGTACAAGAAAAGAAGTTGACATTCTCATTGGATTGGATTCGTATTTGGAAATTTTGGGACAAGTGAACACTCTTCGATTGGCGAACGGGTTACAATTGCATATCACGGATGTCGGACTAATTGTTGCTGGAAAAGAGAATGTGGTGGATTCTGCTCTTACGTTTTCTACATCTTCAGAGACAACTGTGGGAGACGATGAACTTCGTCATATGCTGCAGGCATTTTGGGATTTGGAATCTATTGGAATAATTGACGTTAATCCCAAAGCAACTATTGATGAAGAAACACAAGCTTTTTTCGATGCTACCACAACTCAGAACATGGATGGTCGATATGTCGTTCGAATTCCATATGCGAACAAGGAAAAGATTTCGTCCAATCGTCAATTGGCATTTTTTCGTCTACAAGGATCTTTGAAACGGTTGAAAAAAGATGAAAGGCTTCTCGAACAATATGCAAACACCTTCAAGGAACAGCTCAAGTTGGATTTCATCGAGTTGGTTGAGAATGAGTATCATGCGGATGGATCGGTTATTCATTATCTGGCTCATCACCCAATATTCAAGGAGAGTTCAAAATCTACAAAAATGCGGATTGTGTTTGATGGAAGTGCAAAGCTGAATAAGAATGAACTATCGTTGAATGAGCATCTTCTGGCCGGTACCAATTTCTTACCAGATATTGCTGCATGTGTGTTACGGATGAGGAAATTCATCATTCTTATTTCGGCTGACATCCAAAAAGCATTTCTTCAACTGGAATTGAATATTCTCGATCGTGATGCTACAAGATTTCTGTGGATTGATGAGAAAGGAAAGATCATTTGTTATCGTTTCAAACGTGTTCCATTCGGATTGAAATCGTCACCGTATTTGTTGAATGCAACAATTCGTCTTCATTTGTCAAAACAAGCAAATCCACTTGCGAAGGAAATGGTTCGTTCGATCTATGTGGACAATGTTTATGTTGGAGTTCAGTCAATTGAAGAGGCTCAACAATTCTACCATGATTCAAAGGAGATGTTTGCGGAGGCCAAGATGAATTTAACTCAATACTGTAGCAATTCGGATGAAGCCAATGATTATTTTGCTGTGCAGGAGAAGACGGAAAAGGAAAGTGGTATTCAGAAGTTACTCGGTATCAAATGGGACATTACATCTGATGAGTTCATCTATCGCTTTCCTGAAAGAAGAGCAGATACGATCACAAAAAGGAGTGTGCTGAAGTTCATTGCGAAAGTTTACGATCCGATTGGTTTTCTCTCACCCACCACACTATTCGGGAAATTGTTTTTCAAAATACTGACTGAAGAGAAGATGTCATGGGATGTCATGTTGTCCAAGGAGCTAGAGGAGAAATGGAATGTTCTGTTAAAACAGTGGAGTGGAACGGAATGGAGAGTGAAACGACGTCTGATTCCTGATAATTTCTTGTCAACTTCGTTCCAATCGGAATTGCATGTCTTCACGGATGCCAGTCAGTTGGCTTATGGCGCTGTTGCCTACATTCGATTCGTCAACAAATCAGAAGCTCAATCGTTTTTCCTCATGGCTAAATCTCGAGTTGCACCAACTACTCCAAAGTATTCCATTCCACAGTTGGAAATGCTTGGTGTACTCACAGGAGTTCGTTTGGCTAATTACATTCACAGAGAAATGGATTCTCACTTCGACCGGACAGTGTTGTGGACCGACTCAATGTGTTCTCTGGATACATTGAAAGCAAATGGAACGACTGGAACAAGATTCATGAGAAATCGAGTTCAACAAATCCAACAACTTTCGAAAGGAGTTCAGTTCAGTCATGTACCAGGAAAATTGAACCCGGCCGATTTGCTATCAAGAGGTCTTACATTCGAGGAGCTGAAACAGTCAGATCGATGGATTCACGGAGCTGAGTTTCTACTGGATACTGCGGAGCTTCCAATACGACAATCTTCAGTGGAGGAAGTTGTACTTTCTAATGTTGCTGTTCAAGAGGAATATGTTGCACTGATCGATCCACATCGATTCGAATCGTTTCACAGGATGTTACGAACAGTTATGCTAGTGTTCTACTTCGTTTCTCGGGGAAAACTTTCGCTTCAACAACAAGTCAGTCGTGCCAGAAAAGTGATTTATCGGTGTGCTCAATGGATTGACCCACCATCAAAGGAGGCAATTGAATCTTTGAGACTTCAAAAGAATCAGGATGGCATTTGGATTTATCATGGAAGAGTTCAACAGAAGGAATTGGTTTTTCTACCAAGGGGACACATTGCAAGAATGCTGATTTTGGATCAACACAAAACTTTCAATCACGCAAGTCCATTGTTCACTCTAGTTCAATTGAGAGAGTTTGTCTGGATTCCACGTGGTCGATCGTTTGTGCAAAAGGTGATCAAAGGGTGTTTTGGATGTCGACGTTTAAATGTGAAGCCGTATCAACAACCGATTTTTCCATCATTTCCTGAGTCAAGAGTTGGATTACATATGCCGTTTGAGACCTGCGGTGTTGATTTTGCTGGACCATTGTTCGTCAAAGTTGGTAACGTCACAGAAGAGATTCATTTTGTTTTGTACACTTGTCTCTTCTCTCGATTCATTGTCACGGAAGTCGTCAAGAATTTGGAGACAACAACATTTTTGCTATCACTTCGGAAGTTTTGTGCAATGTTTGGCATCCCAAAACAAATGATTTCGGATAATGGTACTCAGTTCAAGATGTTGAGCAAAGTCCTGGAAACTTTGAAGTTGCAACAGTCTGCAGGAATCATTCAATCAACTACACTGCCTGATTTCAAATTCATCCCTGCTCACTCGCCGTGGGCGGGAGGAGTATACGAAAGAATGATTTCATTGGTTAAACGAAGTCTTGTAAGAGCAGGAACAACGAGATCGCTTATGGAAAAAGAGGACTTCATCACTCTACTGGCCGAATGCACAGCCTTAGTAAACTGTCGACCGTTATCATATGTGGCATCGGAAGATGACATATCTCCTCTCAGACCAATAGATCTTATTTTTCCACTAAATCGATGTACTGGAATTATGGACCTATCTGCACCTCCTGATACGGACAATCAAACAAGTGAGAGAAAAAATTTGATGGATGAATGGAGCAGATTGTCTTCATTGACGGATGCGTTCCATCGGAGGTTCAACAAGGAATATGTACAAATGCTGCAAGAACGAAGAGATTTTGAACATCATCAGAAGTCGACATCAGGAACAACCCCAAAAGTCGGAGACATCGTATTGATTGAATTTCCTTCACTTCGAAAGACCAAATGGCCAATGGGAAGAATTTTAGAAGTCAAATCGAGATCAGCCATCGTGAAAAATGGATCAACAAAGAAAATTGTGGAGTATCCGTGGAAATCGTTGTATCCGTTGGAAACATCAATTGCTGAAAATGAGGATGACAATCGAAAGGATCATGAGTCAAAACAACAGGAGAATCAACAACAATCGTCCAACTCTTCAAGACAACTGAGACGATCAACACGTTTGAATGCCATCACTTCTTTGTCAATGGTAATGATACTTCTTTCGTTTTGTTCAACAACCTATGCTGCCAACATCACTACTTTGAAAACTTCGGCAACTACTTCTTCGGTCAATTGGAACAACAGTACTTCAACACCAACGACAATCTCACCAAAAGTGGATCAAGAACAGCCCATTCAAAATCGTTTGTATTGGAAATATGGCAATGGTTCGGGTAGTCTGATGGAGCTATTACTTCTGTTTGGAGTAATGTATGTGGTGTACGTATGTGTATCAATGCTAAAAATGTTGATGGCTGTGGTAATCGTAACATTTGTAATTGTCAGAAAGCTTCTGCAAGTATGCTGGTTTCTTATTTCATCATGCTGGAATGGGACTTCAATGTTCAGACGACCGTATCAGAGAGCTACCATCGTGATATTCTTTCTGTTGATGAAGCAAGGATTGGGACTGTTCAATGGCGGTGCAATCGGTATGGGAGTGGTATCATTTTGGCTCGGCAGTGTCGACGAAGCACACACATACAGTATCGTCGATATCGTAAGAATCGGTATGGGAGTGGGATCAATTTTTGGCTCGGCAGTGTCGACGAAGCACACACATACAGTATCGTCGATATCGTAAGAAAAGAAGATATCAGTGATCATTGAAAGAACATGTACTATACAATATGTGTCACACCGTTCTCACGAGCTATCGACTATCAACATATGTACCATTCTCTATACAATATTTGTTGGGAATTGTCAACCCAACCGTTTCAATATATATTTCCCCCTCATAATATCCCCGTATCCCATTTGCCCTACCTGCGTTGGCAGTGCTTACCACATCCTCGTATCCCATTTGCCCTACCTGCGTTGGCGGTATTTACCACATCTTTTGGCCAGTATAAAAGGGATCCCTAAGGACCCCTTTCCCATTCTATACTAGTTTTGTCACCTGCGCGTGACTCTTATTTTATTTTTACTTGTTTCATAGTATTTATATCATAAACGGTTTAATTACCCAAGTTTGAGGTCGACGAGAAGAAAAAACTTGACAATCACTAAGACTAATTTTCTGTTTTCCTTACCTAATCTTGGTCAAAAACGGCTTAAAAGGAAGACGTCTCGGATTGACGAATGGCCCGCATATACATGATATTTGCAGTTTATTATAGTAGAGTTATCTGTACGAGATTACAATATCCGCGAAAAAAAAGAAAAAAAAAACCTTCTGAATCTGAATGGAAGACCAGAACCCAAACAATCAACAGAATACGTGAGAATAGAAAGAATTCGGCGATACCTGTTCTCTCTGACATTCATTCCCGGAGAAAGAGAGCAACAAAGCGGGCGTCTGTGTCTGCACTTCTCTTGTTATCCTCTCGAATGATCATATTAGCAGACTAATTCGAATTTGCATAACTCGTTTTGTATTTTCTTTTGCCGAATGCACAAAACCACGCTGAACTCGGATGAACGGAAATGATTCGCCATCTTCTCTATTACCTTTTGTTTGTCAATTTGTTGTCTTTCCAATCCAACAGATCTTCTGAAGACGGATTGGAGATTCGTAAGAAGACAAGCAAACTCCAGAAAAATGGGTATTTTATTGTTCTCTGCAACCTTCTCGAGTCTTTTCAAAATAAAGACGGCGATATTTTTCACTTTGATTTTTAGAGAAACCTAAAATGGATCCTCCGGGGAGCATAGACAAAAATCGGCACATGTCGGAAGCAGAGAAAGAAGCGGAAAACTATTTGGAAAACTTTTACAATCAGAATGAATCTGTCAAGAGACGTGTTAGTTTTGTGCAAAGAGGCGCCATGAATCAGGTATATTTCATCTTAAACATACTGCCTAGGCCTTGATCAAAAAGGAATATATGTAATCCTATTTTTAACTTTACTATCTTGTTGGATTAATATCTAGAAAATCTTTGAAACGCCGCTCAACATTTCAAATTTTTTAATTATTTTCAGGCTCAATTCGATGAAAAATTTGATTACAACAAGCCTCACGTCGAAAATGAAATGAAGAAACAAATGAAGAAATTTCTGAGAAGATTCTATGATCCATTCACTTCATGCGTAGCTTTCAAACTATTTATTCTTGACTTGATACCCATTTTGAAGTGGCTGCCTGAATACAGATGGAGAACCGATTTGAGTTTCGATATAATTGGAGGGCTAACAGTTGGGGTTATGCAAGTTCCTCAAGGCATTGCATATGCACTGCTTGCCAAGCAACCGGCGATCAACGGATTGTACACATCTCTTTTCCCTCCATTGGTCTACATGCTATTCGGAACTTCGCGTCACTCGAGTCTAGGTAGCTTACGTGTTTTTGTGTGCGTAATCTAAATGGAAACTATGAATCCAGGAACGTTTGCTGTTGTATCACTCATGACCGGTCTTTCCGTGGAGAGATTGGCTGGAGAGACGGATTATGAAGCGAGCTTCAATGAAACAGATATTGATCATGCGACACTTCCGACACCCACCGAAGTTTCGTGTGCGATTACGATAACTATGGGAATAATAATGGTGAATTTCGATAATTGTTGTTTAAAAGGTTAAGGGACAGCCTTGGGTTGGTTCTGGAAGGCCGGACGATGTTTCCATCTGTCAGATGGTCCGTAACCCGAATCCCCAAGTGTTTTCTTTTGATTGCTTGTCCGTGTTGAATCTTCCAGTGTTTTAGAAATTTTGAAACGGTGCTACGATAGATATTGAACTGCTCGGCAAGCTGCTTCTGCGTGCGCCCTTGCTCCCGATCTTTAGCAATCGCAGATTGCAAAGTTGGGGTCAAATCTCGTTTTCCTTCGTGTTTAGCCAAAAACAAAAATTTCAGAAGTTATCTGAAAAAACCTTGGGGTTTTCATTCCCAGAAAACAGTATATGAAAAACGACAAAAATGAAAAAAAACCCAAGAAAAAACTTCTTTTCAATGTAACATCACGAAATTTCGCGGGGAGTATATTATATACGCGGGTAATATGCACAAAAAAAAATTGGCTTCATTGCTCATCTTCAAAAAAAGTTATACTCGAAAAACAAAAAGGTGATATTTAAGTGGCCGCTACTTTAGTTCATTCCATACTCATCAGCCATTATTTTCATCGAAAAATCTTCGGATTTCTTCACTGATAGACTTCACCGTTTTTGGAGTGAAAACAGTGTTGGGACGTCCCAATCTTTGACAGTCGTTCAGTATACCTACCATCCTGAATCGTTTAACGGTTCGATAGGCAAGCATTCGTGTTAACTTTAAAGGTCTGACTGTCTCGGCGTTATAGAAATCTTTCTTAACGCATTCTGTGATAGCACGTCGGTATGGGAAAACAGTGAATAGTGAGAATAGACTGAAAAACAAAAGAAGAAGGTTTGATAAACATTCATTTTAAAATTTGTAAGCGTGCAGAGTCCGCGTACTTGCCTGAGTCCACGTAAAGTACAGTACCGGCCACAAAGGTATCATATTATGGTTTTTCAACCATATCTCATTCGATATAGAACGAATCAATCTGATTTTTTCACATTTTGTTCATGAAGCAGCAATGTATCAGCTAAGAACATTTGAATTTGTGAGACTAATGCATAATGGAGTAATTTGAAAAAGAACGGAAACAACAAAAACCCATATTTCTTCAATGAAACTTCGTGCTCTTAGAAATTGTTCTATCTGCGAGATTTCAATATTTTGGGGAGGGGGGAACCATTTACATCAATTACTGCCAAAATCAGATTGATTCGTTCTATATCGAATGAGATATTGTCGAAAAACCATAATATAATACCTTTATGGCCGGTACTGTATGTAGAATGAGCATTGGCAAGAAGAGCATTGCGGGATGGTGATTTTTAGGCAATGTAATCAGAAGCAGGTAACTTATATGTGTGAAAGAGCTGAAAATGCACCTGGAGCAGGAAAGACTGTGGGCAGTGACAGTGACGGTGTTTCGAAAGGGAACCATAATATATGTAATACCTTTATGGCCGGTACTGTAGTGTCTCAATATGCAACCTGCATTGATTAATTTCCGATTTATTTTGTTTAAAGAATGTTTCTGCAAGCATCGCGGTAGCTTGCAAGATGTGCAATTGGCAAATTGCTGTGAATAACAGCGATATGCTCTGTGAAGTGGTAAATTGTAGGAAAAAACAACACACGACGCCGTGCAAAAAAGGTGGCTTGCCACTGGCAATCGACTGGCGACTTTCCTCACGGAACCAGCCAAAAATGTTCTGAGCTGTTATTTTTTCAGTTCTTCATGGGCTTTCTCCGTCTGCAATTCCTGACCACTTACCTTTCTGACCAGGTAATTGCTGGTTTCACAGTCGGCTCCTCTGTGCATGTTCTAGTGTCTCAAATAAAAACTCTTCTTGGAATTCGAGGACTTCCACGCCATAGTGGAGCTTTTTACTTATTCAGACATCTCTACGATCTCGTTTTGGCGATTCCCCGTGCAAGTCCAGTGTGCTGTGGAATTTCAGCGGCTTCTATCGTCATTTTGCATTGTGGCAAAGAGTATATAAATCCATTCATAAAGAAAACAACGAAATCAAACATTCCAATTCCGTGGGACCTGGTCATTGTGATACTGTCAACGATTTTTGTGACTGTAACTGGAGTCGATTCAACTTCAAATGTTCAAATAGTGAATAAGATTCCAATCGGTATTCCAGAAGTTTCCGTTCCCCCTTTCTATCTGATTCCAAGAGTGTTGCCTGATGCTATCAGTATCACTATTGTCAGTATATCAGTGTGGCTCTCGATCAGTAAAATGCTTGCTAAAAGATACGACTACGAGTTGGATGCAGGACAAGTGAACTGTTCAAAGAAACTATTAATCGATAAATAATATAATTCCAGGAACTGTTTGCTCTTTCTTTCTCAACCACTTCCTCCAGCTTTATTCCGTCTGTTCCGATTTCTTGCTCCCTGAGTCGGACACTTGTGGCAGTCGGAGCTGGATGCACCACGCAGTTATCTATATTTTTCTCATCAATTCTTGTCTTTTCTGTTGTATTCTTCTTCGGAACTCTACTTGAAGCATTGCCGATGGTTAGGAGAATTTTTCAAAATATGAACCATAAGCTCATGTGTTTTAGGCTGCTCTATCGGCCATTATTTGCGTAGCACTTCAAGGAATGTTTCGGAAGTTTTCAGATCTTGCAGATCTCTGGAAGGTGTCAAAAATAGATTTTGTTAGTCATATGCCAAAAGTTTGCTCAATAATTTAAAGCCAACCGTTTCCAGACAATCTGGATAGTTGCTTGTGTCTCGACTGTCCTTTTGGACGTCTCCACTGGATTGATTATATCTGTTGGATTCGCACTCTTCACAACCATCCTTAGAGAACAATAGTTCGTTTCAACTAATACTTATCCATTAGCATCGTAATTTCAGTCCAAAATGGCATTTATTGGCATCCGTGAAAGGAACACAAGACTTCCGCGACGCTCAAAGGTATGGAGAAACCGTGTATTTCAAAGGTATTTGCATCTTCCGATTTGATGCTCCATTGCTGTTCCACAACGTTGAATGGTAAGTGATTTTTGTGATATTTTTATGCATTGTGCACCATCCGAAGTAGGCCTTCCAATAAGTGGGGGGGGGGGAGGCTCACATTGCCCTCGCTCTCCCGTTCATCCGAAGTAAGCATTTGCATTAGTTTGGCATACACTTTACTTTTGCGGGGGAAACGTCATGAATGACAACATTTATATGTTTTTTAAAGTTTTTTTTTTCTATAAAAAGTGCTTATAAATTCGCATTATTGAAATAAAAATGTTAAATATTCAGTGAATTGAAAAATGGATTTTCTGAATTTTACGACGAGCAACAACTTAATGACGAACGAAATCGTAAATGCTCACTCATTTCTAAAAAGAAAAAAAAGAGATTAATGAAAAAATTCTAGGAAACATACAAAAGATACAAGATGGAATTTAATTAAAATTAAGATCAGCTCACCAATTATAGTGCTCCATAAAAGTGAAGCACTATTCCGATTTTTCGGGTATATTCATTTTTTGAAAGGTTTTTGAAAAAGCTAGATTGATGGATATGTTTTTTTTTTCGAAATCTGTTTTGGTATTTTCAGTGAGAATTACAGTTTGTCAAGAGAAAATGTTTTTTATACATGCTTCCAGTCAAGTTTTTTAATGGGTTTTGTCAAACGTTTTTTTTTTGTTTTTTTTACGGAGGTTATTGGTAAGATGTGGAGCTTCAATGGTACTTTTATCTTGCTCTAGTAGCTTATCTGAAAGCCATCAACGCCCATCTGACAATTTGTAGTGAGGTTATATTATCCATCCGCGAGTACGTGATATTGCGTGTAGAGGCGGTGTTTGGGTCTCGTTAGGGGATAGCGCGTTTTAACGCGCCAATTTAAAAATTGTAAGAAAGCGTTTCTGATTTCTTTTCGAAAATTGAAGCGAATATTGGAATTTTTTCTATGACAATAAAATTTAATTTTTAAAAAACATGATTTTCGAAACAAAATATAGAAAAAAATCCAATATTCGCTTCAATTTTCGAAAAGAAATCACAAACGCAGTGTGTGCGCTTTCTTACAATTTTTAAATTGGCGCGTTAAAACGCGCTATCCCGAGAACGAGACCCAAACACCGCCTCTACACGCAATATCACGTACTCGCGGATGGATAATATTTTTATGGAGCACTGCAGCTTGCGATTTTCAATATATTTTTTCCAAGAGGAAGATTAAAATGTAGTTATTAATGGATTTATCTCCGCAAGCACAACACAGTAAAAACGGAAAAGGTGACGGCGAGAACAATGACTTAGGAGGGCTACCCCCCCCCCCCCCCCACATATGACGTGGAAGGCTTACTCCGCACTTCAGTTTCAAAAAGTCGGTCGATAAGGCATATACGGAATGGCAAAAATCGCATGAGTTTTATGTACTTCGGGAAGAAAGAGACACATTTCTGAACACGAAGTTTGACGGGTCAGATGGATTGAATGATGGCAAAGGGGTAAGAAATGCGGTGACTATGTATTTCGAGTATTTACAATAATGTTGCAGTTTCACACAGCTCATTCGTCTCTGAACACCCATTCTCCGGATATTTTATCTCGTCATTTCGTAATCGACTGTTCTGGATTCACTTTTATTGACTTGATGGGAGTTAGTGCACTCAAAGAGGTAACAAAATTTCTTTTTTTGAATTAAGACTTGCTTAAACAATCCTCGAAAAATATCAGAAATATGTAAAAACCAAATTCTTGAATTTCAATTAGCTGATTACGAAATGACACCAATTACGTCGAATGCAAAAAAATCCTGTTTACTTTTCAGATTTTCTCTGACCTGAGAAAACGCAGAATCTTGGTGTACTTTGCAAATGCGAAGGCTCCAGTTCGAGAGATGTTTGACAAGTGTCACTTTTTCGAATTTGTTCCAAAAGAGAATTTTTATCCGACAATGCGTGATGCAACAAGCATTGCCAGGCAACGACAGTTAGAGTGAGTAGCAGGTACTTTTTATGCTGTAATTTCAAATTTAATGATTCAGATTAGGATTCAAAGACACTGGCTACGTGCCGGAGCATGATCGTTTGACAGAAGTGCTCAGTTCGCATCCAATGTGAACCATTATAAAGGAACCATCAAGGAAAAACACGAGTTCAGAGAATGTTCTCCATTACAAATAATTGACAATGATTGGCATTGAATGTTGTGCTCTAAACTTATAATGAACTGCTCTTTCTACTACTTCTACTCTCTTTATTATAGTGTGTCGAAATCACCGTGAATACGGTTATTGCCGGAGCTAAGCTCTCAGCGTTTTCGCCACAGTTCTGAGTGTTCCCTGTGTTTTGTGTTTTGAAAAAATATTGACTTTGCAACCGTAAGATAATTATAACGCTGCAATTCAACCCACTAATTATCTGAATAACACTTAAAATTATTCCGGGACAGCTTTTCAAAAGTTGAAATGCGCAGTTAAAAAGCTCCCCAAGTCGATTCCAACACGATTCTCTTACATTCATCTGGTTTCTACTACAGGCTGGCTGACAAATAGTGTTACGCAACTTTGAGTGGATCCTGGCGCATGAACCCCAGGCGCTACAGTATTAATTATATTTTTTATTGATTATTACATATTTATTACTATATTTTTCAATTTTCTGGTCGCAACTTCCTTTTTTAAGGTTTTCGTACACCTGATGACCGCCCAAGATCGGGTCATCCTGTCACTGTGACGACGCCAAAAGCTGTGAAAGCCGAATCCGGAGCGAAGCATGAGGATGCTTGCTGAAGACTTCTAAATGTGCTGACATTCTATGAGAGTCATTGTCAAAGAGAAGCTGAAGATTACTCCGTATCGTATGCAAAACGGCGCATTCCTGACCAAATAAAACAAAACTCTCCGAATGCAAAAAGCACGAAAGCTTCTGCAAGGCACGCGTTCAGGCACACTGTTCACAGACGAGAAACTTTTCACCGTCGAAGCTAAGAAGAATGGCCAAAACCATCGGGTTATTGCAAAAGACTTTCAAACTGTCTGTAAGAAAGGAAAAATTCTCAATAAGACATCTCATCCGTCTTCAGTCATGGTTTTTGGTAAAATTTGCTTTGATGGCAAAAGCCCGCTGATTTTTGTTGATTTGGGAGCCAAGGTGAACCAAACCTACTACAGAGAAAACATTTTAGAGGCTGCAATTCTTCCGTGGTCCCAATCGCATTGCGGGAACCGATCCTGGCGCTTCCAACAAGACGGCGCACCGGTTCACCGCGCCAAGGCCACTCAGCAGTGGTGCAAGAACCATTTTTCTGAGTTCATCTTCTCGCGAGGATGGCCCGACCTGAATCCTCTGGACCACGCCGTTTGGGGATATTTGACCCAGAAGGTTTCCACCAAAAATTACACTAGTTAGAGCGCTCTGAAGGTCGCACTTGTGAAAGCCTGATACGAAATGGATGCCAACTACTTGCGTGCCGTCGTGGACGCTTACCCGAAGAGGTTAAGAGCGGTGGTGAAGACCAAAGGAGGGCGATTTGAAAACTATTGTTAATACTTGTTTTTGTATCATTTCAATAAACTTTTGTCTAATTCTGGTAAAAATTGAACTTGTTTGAAGATATTTATAACGTTTCAAACGTGTAACACTATTTATCAGCCACCCTGTAATAGCCAGAAGAAAACGTTATTCTTCTGTTGAGCACGCCCAAATAGAAGCAATAAGACTGGCTATATCAGAAAGTTTCCAAGCATTCTAAACTATCTAAAACGTGAACTTACGTTTTTCGCTGATTTAATGCATATTGTCGAAGATCAAGAGCTCTTGCCGAGCTTCTTCTCGTGACCGGGGTAATGTTGTCAGGCAGGTTTCCAGCATCACAAAACGGTGTAACGATATTAAAGGCTAACTGAACCTGAATGTGAGTAATCAGACAGTGTGACGAGTACTCCTCGTCGACTGTTCGTCCTACCGACTCTTACAAAACTCGCCACTTGCAGTTCGCTTGCAGTGTGTTCTAATTTTTTCAGACACACTTTGAAATATTTGAACATTCAAAATGCTGCAGATTTATGATGCAAAAGCGCTCTACCGATTACATAAGTTCCAAAAAGGAGCAATTATACTTTGAGGAATTGAACTGCCCCTTTTTTGTCGTAGCCTCTTTTCGTAGGGTCCTGAAATTTGGCTTAACATTTAATTATATGAATTGTTGTACAATTGCGCTTTCTATTTTTCCGCTGCTTTTTCTCATGTACCTCTTGTTGGCCCCTTGCCAATTGCCAAGAAACACCTCCCAACTTTTTCTTTTGATTCTTCTTTGTTTAAGGTGGACCTTGATGCATCTTTTCGAGTATCACTCTATCGACCGAAGATCTTCATCTGCAGTTTCCAACAACATGTTTGCCGATGATTCTTTTCATTCCAGGAAAAAAGACAACTATTGACCGTATAACAATCGGTAATAATCGAGAACGCTTTACAGCTTTATTTTTTTATATAAACGTTATTTAAGAAAACACGACAACGAACATTTTAGAAAAGCGAAAAGTTCTCTCTGCCTCGATCTATTTTTGCTGCCTCGTGGACACAAAAAAATAAAAAAGTTGTTTTCCGTCCTTGATTATTTCCTTACTCAATGAGATTCTGATCAACATTATTGGCAGATAGGAAAGAATTTTCTCAGTAAAATTTGAAAAAAACGTACGATATTGGAAAACAAAAAATACGTTTCGGTCATTCAAATGATCTTCTCGATTTTTTTACACTCAGAATTATCATTTTAGATAAATGATTGGTTCTATTATTTCACAATGTTGATTAGTAGAACACTTAATATCAAGCATCAAAGTTTGAAAAAAAATAAAGCTTCAAAAACTACAAACGATTGCTTGAACCAGGCTTGTTCTTAGATTTCAGAATATAACACAGTCATGCAATTGACATTTGCAGATTTTTTTGGTGCCTATCCCCTCAAATGAATTTTTAATATTTAACACTATCAAAAAAAAAACAAGTGCTGGTTCAAGCGCCAAATACACTATTTTTCTTCGATATCTGCAATAATTATTAACTGTTCTAGAAATACTCGAATAATATTTGAAAAAAAAAAGTATTTTTTGGTGTTTGTTTCAAAAAAGATATTCTACTTGAAGATGATACTCCAATGCCCAAAGTACAACACATTATTTGAGTTACTTTATCACAAACTCTGGAATTTCATTTGTAATCTAAATAATTAAAAAATATATTTATTAGGAAAAAATATTCTGTGATGTGAACTGGTCTTGTTAGAAATTTAAATAATTGCTTACGAATACATAGTTGTGGCTTGTAGGCTGATTATGGTAGTGATGGAATAAAACAGCTAAAGAATTCTCTAAAAATATCAAGCTTTATCAAGGATTCATTGAGGTAAGAGGCATTCATGTTACCTAAGATTAAAATTTTCAGAAACTGTTTATAGCAACAAATTTTCTACGTTTTTTGCGTTTTTTTTTGTAGCTAACCTTCGCTGATCGAACGGCTACGATCGCGCGAAATTTGGGCATTTAATTCGGGGGGTACAATATTCGGGGGTACAACGGGGTACAAACGATTCGGGGGTACCAAATTCATGATTCGGGGGGTACTATTATTCGGGGGCACTATATTTTTAGGGTACAATGACAGAGGGGTACCATGACGCTATGATTCAGGGGGTACCAACGATATTATTTGGGGTACCACAAGTAGGCCTTAGGGTTTCAATTAATATGAACAAACAAGAGTTTTTTATTCTTACGTTTATCAATCGTTACTGCGAAGAATAGCAGAAAATATAAATTTTAAGAAGTATTCATCTTTGAAACAGAAATAGTATTCGTGATTGAATATGATTCGTTTAATATGTTTTTATCATATTAATTCTGTGCTTTTTTTTCGTTTAGCCTGAATACAAAAGAATTGCCTTTGTTTTTGTTAAAGATTCATCAAAACCAAACAAAGTTTTCATATCTACGAAAACTGTAAAAAAAAAACAGAGAGACCGAAGCAGGAGTGTCAAGAGGACGAGAAACTCGATGACTCGAAGGAACCGCAATGTCCATAAGACGGAAGAGAAAACTAAGTGAACAATTGAATGATGATTTAATAAACTGGTTTATTAAAAAGTTAAGTTTTTAATCATTTTAATTTCAAAAAAACATAGAAAGTAAAATTATTTCAGGCAGAAATTATTGTGTTATTACTAACGAAAACCAAACAAAACAAATAATGCGAAACGTAAAATCTAGCCTTGGTATTTTTGTATGAACAATAAGTGTTCAACAGATCGAGCAATTATAAACTATTTTTCAAGAGAATTTGAGTCTTTTTGGAGGTGCAACGTTTCTCATACTCACAGAGTACACAGGGACTTCTTTTGATTCTTTCATTTAAAATCTATTCAATGATTGATTCTGAATCAGTGGGTGTTCTATCTAAATTCTCATCCTGGTCAGTTTAGTATTCAGGCTAAAAGGAAAAAACACAGAATTAATATGATAAAAACATATTAAACGAATCATATTCAAAAACGAATACTATTTCTGTTTCAAAGATGAATACTTCTTAAAATTTACATTTTCTGCTATTCTTCGCAGCAACGATTGGTAAACGTAAGAATAAAAAATTATTGTTTGTTCATATTAATTGAAACCCTAAGGCCTACTTGTGGTACCCCCGAATCATAATTGTGGTACCCCCAAATAATATCGTTGGTACCCCCTGAATCATAGCGTCATGGTACCCCTCTGTCATTGTACCCTAAAAATATAGTGCCCCCGAATAATAGTACCCCCGAATCATGAATTTGGTACCCCCGAATCGTTTGTACCCCGTTGTACCCCCGAATATTGTACCCCCCGAATTAAATGCCCGAAATTTGCCAAACTTGAAAAAAAGGAAAATGTTCGAAATAAGTTATAACAAAAGTTCACGCATTGTAACTTCGAATTTAACATGTAACAGTAGCTCTATTTACTGTATGCGGCTTCGGACCTCAGCTTCCGCTAAACAGCGACGAGTAGGGAAGTACTTTTTTGGTTCCTCCCGATGTTCATCGCCGTTCCATTGGTACAAATGTATGAATCATGCATACCGTATTCGCTGCAAGCTTTCTTAAAGACCGTAATTCTCAAATGTGATATCATAGAATCAACATTCCGAAAAATTCGCTGTGTGACAATGTTTCGTGTTCAATACACTTGTAGCCTTTGTGTTTTTGCTCGCGTCGAGTGGAAAAAGTGCTTGTTTGAATCTATTATATGACCTTTAATCTATTTTGCAGTTCTACTTTTAAACTGAAGTTTTGATTTCACACGTTTACATCAAATACATCGCTACATCAAATAGAAACATAGAACAATAATCTCTAATGGAATGTTCCCCATTGATATAATTTGTGTGGATAGAACGTTTATTACCGATATTTAACTTTTGGTTCATGCTTTATCACAGAACAGATTATTTCTCGTCTTTTCTGTAATTTTCTCTTTCTGTATTATTTATTTTTGTTACATTTCGGTTCCACTGTCATCTCTAATGTTGTTTTTTGTTTTAGAATTTCCGGTTTTGTTGAAGCATGTTTCGCTTTTAGCTTACAGAAATCCATTATCTGACTACAAGAATGGATAAAATGACTTCAAGCGGGCCCAAGGATTTTCAAAGAGCCAGATTTCGAGATACATGGAGCGTTCCTTCGATGTTATAAATCTTTATGCTTTTGATCCAGCTGCTTATGAAACCAAGAAGTCAACAGATTGTCAAGCGTCATTTCTGATCGCCAAAATCATATTAAAGTTCATCGAGCTTTGAACTCTGTCGTGATATGTTTACAAATTAAGAGCAAATTGAACTTTTCTGCTTCAGAGGAAACGATTTGGACAGTTCGTGCTAAATATATATATATTTTTTAATATTATGAAATGCAAAAAGTACACTTGTTGGCATCTCAGCATGATAAAAACCTCTACACTTTCGCCAGGAAGAACCAGAAAACCTATTGGAAATAGTAATGTATTACGGTTGTTAAAAGTGAATAAGCTTTCGTGTTCCAGATAATTTTCTCAGATAAAAAATGTTTAATTGCGATTAACCTAATGAATATCACTGCTATTAACGCAAATTGATTTTATAAAAACTTCGTTACTCCCGCAGAAACTTCAAAGGCGGCGCTGTCATGGTCGGGACCGAAATCAGATCAAGTTTTTCCGAAATCAGATCGATCAGATCGGTCGTGTGAAGATGCGCTTTGCATTGGAGAAAAAGAGAGGCTAGGCAATATCACGTGGTCTCTTACAATTTTATCGTCGTAACAAGACCGAAACATCACTATCATGCGTGATGGAGCACCTTGTCACACTGCAAAGCGCAGTCAAGTAGATCTAACCGCTGAACTCCGTTTTTGGACTGGCCTGTCTCCTCAGCTGACGTAAACATATTCGGAGACGTCTGAGGATTCATGGTGAAGAAAGTATGCGAGAGAAACATAAATTTCTGCTCAAAAACCAACTACTCTAAAAAAACGACCGTCAGCGCATGTCAAAAAGTGAACCAATTCTGGACAAAAAATTAATTGTATGTCATCTAATCGGATAACATAATATTTTTCAGAAACGCTCGTGAAATTAGCATGGATTCTGCTATTTTTAATAGCTGACAACAAATCCAGAAGATTCGACGTTCTTGAGATTTTTGAAACCCTGTTGATCATACAATTTTGTGGAGAACTTTTTGTGGAGAATTTCAAAGAAATAAATATATAATTTTTGCTTTTCAAGTTGAAATTATCTGTTTTTTCTTAATTATTCTCTTTGCGAAAATAGCTTGTTTTTAATTATTTTGATTAAATCGTCTTGTCCGTCTCTCCGCGGATCGAAAAACGGCGGGTGCGTTTTTTAAATTGCAACTAGCCGTTTACATCACATCTAATTAATATAAAAATAATCTTCCCTTTTCAGAATCATTATTGACCAAACTGATTTCTCGTAATCTCCTTTCAATATATCAATGAATCTGTATGCTGTATTATCGGTTCGCGAGTACGTGGTGAGCCGCTTACAGGTGGGGTTTGGGTCTCGTTAGGAAATTGGCGCGTTTTAACGCGCCAATTTAAAAATTGAAAGAAATAGTTTATTCAGTTTAATAAGCAGTTTAAGAAAATTGACAATAAAAATTAATTTAAAAAAACATGATTTTCGAAGCAAAATATAAATAGAAAAAATTCCAATATTCGATTTCAATTTTCGAAAAGAAAAACAAACGCAGTGTGTGCGCTTTCTTTTAATTTTTTTCCCCATTATGGGGATATTCATGAAAAGCATTTTAATGCAAAAAATGCCTTTTTTTGTATTAAAATGCAATCGTGGATAAGATTAAAGTGGCATTTTTGCATTAAAATGCATCATGAATAACCCCATTAGTGCTTCTGTAAATAATTAGATTTTCAAGTTTTCAAAAATTTTCGCTTTCTGTTTTATGTTATATTTTGTATTCCCCTATATTTTGCTGCTTTGTTTTAATTTTTTTATAATTTCACTGTCGTTTCTTCTTTTTCAACCCTCCACCCTTTATATTTTTGATTGTTCAAAAATAAATACCGTCTGACAAGGCAATTTTTGTTTTTGGTTTTTCTATTGCCAAAATATTCTTGTTAATGTATACCTAAAAGATGCATGTGACATTTGATCTGGGTTTCTCATTTCTTTTGGTATATTTTGGTATCTACAAATCACAAATGTTCACATTGTGTTGCAGAGGGCATACGTGCCAGTTCACTAGTCCTGGTAGAAAAAATAGATGGAAACAGATAGGAAAGCGATTGTGAAAAAGGTGAAATAAACAACAATTGTTCAAAGAATCGCAGTTGCTGCAACATATTATATGAGAAAACAGGTTTGAGAACAAGTTAAACTTTGACCGGGTTGGTAAAATTCGGTTCGGTTTCTATCAGCAGAACTTTTGATTTTGTATGTTAATATCTTTATATTATATTAGAAATATAATTATGAAAGCATCATTGGAAATTAAAAAACAACTTCGTTGGTGTTTTTATTTAACAATTTTAGCTGAATACAAACCAAATTACTTTAACTAAAAGCTACCTAAAATCGCCTTGTTCCATTTCTGGGTGCGTACATAGTGTGCCGAAGTAGGGTTCTTTACTTTGCGTCCTTAAATATTAATAGTTCGTGGTTTATAATACCTTGAGGCACATTGGACGCTCCCTGAAAACACCTTATGAGGTTATGGGGTTATTCATGATTCATTTATGTGGTTATTCACGTAAAAAAAAAACAAAAAAAAACGAAACCTGCTTGACTCATTGGGAAAAGTAGTCAAACACTGAGTTAAATATTACAAACAAAACATGAAATTTCAAAAATCTCACTAATTTTCAACCACATTTACAAATTTATAATTTTGATACTGAATTCATCTAAAATACTTCAAATAGTATTCGAGTGTTTGGCTACCTTTCCAAATTTTCATGTCGGTTTACCCATTTTATGTACAGGGTGGAAGCCATGTAGTGTTACACAACTTTGCGTGGATTCTGGCGCATGAGCACAAGTCGCTACTGTATCAATTTTATTTTTTATTAAATATTACATATTTATTACTATGTTTTTCAACTTTCTGGTTGCAACTTCCATTTTTAAGGTAATGACGGCTGCTTCAAATACTCGCTTCGTACACCTGATGACCGCCCAAGATCGGGTCATCCTGTCACTGTGACGATGCCAAAAGCTGTGAAAGCCGTTCGAGAAGCTGAAGATGACTCCGTATCGTATGCAAAATAGCGCATTCCTGACCAAGAAAATCAAAGCTCTCCGAATGCAAAAAGCACGAAAGCTTCTTCAAGGCACGCGCTCAGGCACACTGTTCGCAGACGAGAAATTTTTCACCGTTGAAGCTAATAAGAAAGCTTCAACGGTGAAAAAACGGCTCACCGCGCCAAGGCCACTCAGCAGTGGTGCAAGAACAATTTTCCAGAGTTCATCTCCTCGTCAGAATGGCCAGCGTCGTCACGCGACCTGAATCCTATGGACTACGCGGTTTGGGGATATTTGACCCAGAAGGTTTCCACCAAAAACTACGCTAGTTTGAGCGCTCTGAAGGTCTTACTTGTGAAAGCCTGAGACGAAATGGATGCCAACTACCTGCGTGCCGTGGTGGATGCTTACCTGAAGAGATTGAAAGCGGTGGTGAAGGCCAAAGGAGGGCGATTTGAAAACTATCGTTAAAACTTGTTTTTGTATCATTTCAATAAACTTCTGTCCAATTTTGGTGAAAATTGAACTTGTTTGAAGACATTTATAACGTTTCAAGCGTGTAACGGTATTTGGATGCCACCCGGTATATTTGTAAAATAGTTTGCATTGCTGTCGTTTTCGTGAATAGCCTGATTATATAAAATTTATTTCACTATTACATTAATAATTAATAAATTATCTTGTAACACGGCAGAACTCAGAATTATTATTTTTCAAGCAACCCTTTGCTGTATCGTCTATTTTTAATCTTCCCGAAACTAACAACTAAGACTGATGTGCTTTGCTTCATTACGACAACTTTCTGTGCTCTTTCCTCAACCTATCTGTCATCAATTCTCTTTTCCAAATCAATGTGTTTGCCACCTGGATAGCACGCGACAATAGCAAACAATTTAGAGTTTCCAGAGAAAAAAATGTTGAAAGGGCTCAACCGACCAAAGAGATATGAAAACTGTGTCACTCGTTTATTTGTACCATGAAACGGGTAGAAAACGATCAACAAAAAGAAGTTGAAGGGCAGATAAGCGATATAGAGCAACGAACAGTTCTGAATGCAAACTATAAAAGTACAAAGGAAACTGGAGCACTTCTTTTGGATTTATGTTTGAAAGTCTTCTACTTCTGTGCAAAGATTTCAATTTCTCAAAATAAAAAGTTTCAATAACAAGAATGTTTCCTGGCTTGTGGTGCGGCGGTTCTGAAAAATACAAATTCTGAACTCTGCTCAGTGTCTTAGCAGTGCCCTATCTGAACTGCTCTGGTTTGAACAATTTGTTTTATAACGCGAGGTGTTTCTAGACCTATTTTTTGTTTCCTCAAACAAGTTTATAGCTCTATTCTGCGCTTCAACGCAATATTAATAGCTGAAATTGCAAGCGAACAGCTTTTTAGCGAATAAAAATTAATAATGCCTACCCGCGCTATTGAGCAAACTTTTCGAATTAGGGGATCCTCTTATTTAGCATTACTCAGAAGTGGCTTTTTTTTTCTTCAAACACTGTCCTGATTGAAACTTTCAAAAAATGAAACAGTATTTATCCAAAACGTATGATGCCTCTGATGCTTAGTTGAAGGGTGCCCATTTTGTTTGTATATGCTTTGCTCTGGAGACCGTTTTGCTGCAATGGTGTTTGTATTTTATTGATCTTTGTCTTTTCTGAAAAATAGAATCTTAATACTTTATTTACAGGGTGGCAGCCATGTACTGTTACGCAACTTTGCGTGGATTCTGGCGCATGAGCACAAGTCGCTACTGTATCAATTTTATTTTTTATTAATTATTACATATTTATTATTATGTTTTTCAATTTTCTGGTCGCAACTTCCATTTTTAAGGTAATGACGGCTGCTTCACCCCATCGTGGTTCTATTATTAAAATGATGCAGCAGGGTGTGTCGAATTCGGAGATCGCTAAACGGCTGAACGTCAACCGATTGCTTGTTCATCGGACTGTTACTCGCTTCCACCGTCTTCGTACATTTGATGACCATCCAAGATCGGGTCGTCCTGTCACTTTGACGACGCCAAAAGCGTTCGTGAAAGAATCCGAAGAAATCCGGAGCGAAGCATGAGGAAGCTTGCTAAAGACTTCAAAATGAGCCGATATTCTATGGGAATCATTGTCAAAGAGAAGCTGAAGATGACTTCGTACCGTATGCAACACGGCGCATTCCTCACCGAGAAAAACAAAGCTCTACGAATGCAAAAAGCACGAAAACTTCTTCACGGCACGCACTCAGGCACGCACCTCTCGACACTGTTCACAGACGAGAAAATTTTCACCGTCGAAGCTAATAAGAATGGCCAAAACCATCGGATTATTGCAAAAGACTTTCAAACTGCCTGTAAGAACGGAAAAATTCTCAATAAGACATCTCATCCGTCTTCAGTCATGGTTTTTGGTGGAATTTGCTCCGATGGCAAAACCCCGCTGATTTTTGTTGATTTGGGAGCCAAGGTGAACCAAACTTACTACAGAAAACACATTTTAGAGGCTGCAGTTCTTCCGTGGTCCAAATCGCATTACGGAAACCGACCCTGGTGCTTCCAACAAGACGGCGCACCGGCTCATCGCGCCAAGGCCACTCAGCAGTGGTGCAAAAACAATTTTCCTGAGTTCATCTCCTAGTCAGAATGGCCAGCGTCGTCACCCGACCTGAATCCTCTTGATCACGCCGTTTGGGGATATTTGACCCAGAAGATTTCCACCAAAAACTACGCTAATTTGAGCGCTCTGAAGGTCGCACTTGTGAAAGCCTGGGACGAAATGGATGCCAACTACCTGCGTGCCGTGGTGGACGCTTACCCGAAGAGGTTAAGAGCGGTGGTGAAGACCAAAGGAGGGCGATTTGAAAACTATTGTTAACACTTGTTTTTGTATCATTTCAATAAACTTCTGTCCAATTTTGGTGAAAATTGAACTTGTTTGAAGACATTTATAACGTTTAAAGCGTGTAACCGTATTTGGATGCCACCCTGTAACTTTCCTCTTGTTTTCAAATTTTCTATAAATACTGAATCAAATTACAACGCTAGTTTTGCCAGAAAATGAGGTTTCAGATGTGCAAGGACTCGCCGAATTTGTCGGAGAATATTAAAATTAGTATTTTTAATTCCCTTTCAAAACTAAACAACGCAAACTTGATTTTCTTTTTGTCTTGTTTTTTTAGTTGTTTATATTTTCCGTTCTTCTTTCGCATTGCACGCAATCATTTTCCATCTCGTGATTCCACCCTGCAACAAAAAATTACTTAAAAACAAAATGCACACTTTGTTTACACTTCTTTGCTTTAAGTTTAAAAAATGGCACCGAGTTTTGATTTTCTTACGTAAAATAGATGTTGATCAAATCTCAAGCATTTCTGCATAGCTTTGCACTTTCCTCCGCCCATTTTCTTATCAATTTTAATTTTTCAAACAAACACCATCACAGTACGTTCAATGAAAAAGATGTGTGCACTCAATTTTCTGAAGAATCAGAAATAAAGAAAGAGATGGAAAATATAGAATTCGAGAAAACGACTAAACACGTGGTCTTGCCATTCTTCAGTGTTGATCGTCGCTTGCGCACTAAAAAAAGATGATAGAAGGCAAGCAAATAAAACAGTTGACATGATGACCATTGAACAGTTTAATAAGTACTGGTTAATTTCATCTAACAAACAAGAATCAACGCGAAGACCGAAAGTTTTGTGGTTTTCCACTTTCTTCTCGCTATATTTCGATGATATTGAAATTGTTTAACAGATATGTAATACATATAGGACGGTAAAGAAAGAACGAAAAATATAAAACGAATGGGGCAACATGGTTTCATTTTTTTTCAGAAAGTTTTCAGAAATAAATAATGATTCATTATGAAAAAGAGAAAATAATTGGCCCACAAATTAGTAATAGTAATAATTATTTATTCGTTCTGGATAAAGAAATGACACACGATAAGTAGAGAAATCAGAGAAGAACAGGAGCAAATGAGTAAAGTGACCAATTTGGGTCAGCTTTAGCCCTGAAGATTAAGTGGATCCCCACCAAAGAGCAAAAAAAAACAATTTGAACACTTGACAAGTACATTACGATGAATTGGGCATAGTGTTCCGAAAAATAGCGATCTGCTTTAAAACAAAACTATGAAACGAATAATTTTAGCAATTGAATTACGAACGGTATTGAGTTTTCTGTGTAATTCAATGAAAAGCAATAAAAGAATGCATTGAAAAAAATACAAAAAAGGATAAACAATGAAATAATTTCCTGTTCGGTGTCAAAAATTAATTGTCGAAATTAAGTTTGAAAATTTGAATAAATATGTTTAGGCCGATTTTTATGCTTTTTAGTATTTTTAAAGCACTTCAAGCCAGTTGAACTTGATTGAACTTCAACATTTTAAAGTATATTTTTCTGTTAATTATTTTCGCGAATTTTCCGATTAAGGAAAAGAAAAAAAAGAAGAGAAAAGAAAAAATCCAGAATTTCAAATAGCGCTTGTGTGCGTCCGTGTGGTTCTCCTAGCTTCGTCACTGGAGCTTATCTGCAAACTTAGCGCGCCTTCACTGTTCCATTTGTTATATTAGGTTAATGGAAAAGTTATGTCGTTTTTATGTTGTGTACTTTTGTGAAAGATTTTTGAATAAAATTTTTGGTTATCTGTGATCGTTTTATATCATTTTAAAGCTATTCGCTTATTATTGTCTTTTGATTTTTTTTGAATAATTATGTCACTTTTTATGATTCAAAAAGATGATAAAAAATTCGAACGATTTTTGTTCAGTTCAAACTAGCGAAACGCTGTCGAGACAATCGCGATATAAGATGCATTTGCAAGAAACATAATAAACGTACGGCACAACGGTGGTTCAAAAAATTCCGCAGCGGTGACGATAGCCTCGAAGAGGAAGAGCGTGCCGGCCGCGAGTCTGTGATTAATAACGATCAATTGAGAGCCTTAATCGAAGCTGATTCTCTCAAATCAACACGAGAAGTTGCCGAAGAACTCGACGTTTGCCAATCAACAGTCGTTGTTCATCTGAAGCAAATAGGCAAATCAAAAAAGCTCGACAAATGGGTGCCACACGAATCAAACGAAAATCAAAAAAATCGTCGTTTTGAGGTGTCGTCCGCTCTTCTTTTACGCAACCAAAATGAGCCGTTTCTTGGCCGAATTGTAACGTGTGATGAAAAGTGGGTCCTCTACGACAATCGACGACGTTCCGCGCAGTGGTTGGATCGTGATGAGGCTCTCAAACACTTTCCGGAGCCGAAAATCCACCAAAAAAAGGTTATGGTGACTGTTTGGTGGTCTGCAGCCGGTCTCTTTCACCACAGCTTCCTAAATTCGGGTGAAACAATTACAGCAGAGAAGTACTGCCACCAAATTGACGAAATGCATCTGAAGTTACGACGTATGTGCCCGGCATTGATCAACAGAAAGGGACCAATTCTTCTCCACGATAATGCTCGGCCACATGTTGCACAACCGACCCTGCAAAAGCTGAACGAATTAGGTTATGAGACTCCGCCTCATCCACCATACTCACCGAACCTCTCGCCAACCGATTACCATTTTTTTCAAGCTCCTCGACAACTTCCTTCGTGAGAAATGCTTCAAAAGCCAAGACGATGCCGAAAATGCCAGTCAGTGAGTTCGTCCCTTCCAGAAACCCGGACTTTCACGCTACCGGCATATTTAAACTTGTTTCTCGTTGGCAAAAATGTATTGATTCTAATGGTTTTTATTTCGATTAATAAATTTGGTTTTAAAAAAAGTTATGGTCATTTAAAGTTAAAGGTTCAAAAACGACATAACTTTTCCATCAACCGAATACATAGATGACCTGGCTATTAATACTGTTCGGGAAAATTTGAATTGGAATAGAAATGAGACTATGGACAGACATTGAAATGAACGACGAACAGATGGACTTGAAACCAGCGAACGAACACAATAGGAAAATTATTAAATAAGAATGATGCAGAAGTTATTTGATCAAACAAGTTTAATTTTAAAATTTATATTGAGATAAGAATAGAACAGCCTTAAAATGATAGAAATGAAATCTGTTAATTACAGTCCGAACTCGAAAAAAATGTTCGCCACGTGACTAGATGAACAAACAAATTTAATGAAAAATCGGGATGTTTCCACAAAACGACGAGGTCACATTTCCCACATTGAACAACATTGCTGCACATTCTGTAATATCTGGAGATCTAAATGTGAGCAATTTCAATTCATATTGAACGAATTGCTTTGTAATCTTGATAACCTGGTCAAATATTTAAGACACAATGTACAACGTACGGCAGTGAAGATGCTCACATTCAAAAGAAAATGGTTTGACAAGAAGAAAAACATTTCAAAACGACTCTTGTCTGCTGAATTGAAATTGGCATTTTTCTGGTGTAGAGAACGATACTGGTTATGGGAAATCATGTGTTCAGCGTAAATTATCGAGTAAAGACAAAGCCAAACGTTCTTAAAATGCATCCAATAAATAAGTACATGAATCAATTTTTTCAAATTTTTTCAATTTGCGCCGTTCTCCAAATTTAATTATTTTGCTTTCAGTCAATGCGGCATTTCTATTCCAAAGACACATTAAAGCAACGAATTGCCCTAATTTAAATTTTTTCTGTTGGAAGAAAATAAAACTGATATCAAGAACTGTTGACGACTAAATTGCATTATTGGAAGTATAAACATATAATCGGAATCATAGAAACAAAGATCATGATTTTCGTTAGCAATCTCCTCTATCAATAGCTAATTTCACCAATCTGCTTTCATCGGGTTTGCATTCGTCAACAACGAAGATTTTACATGCAACGTGTTTTCGCGGGTTCAATCGGTGCAACATTACCTTCTTGACCAATCCACATGTGTTTGTTGGTGATGCAACTGATGATAAGAAAGAGTGAGAGATAGTGTATTCACATCAGAAGCAATGTCTTGATCGTTCTCCGCGCCTTTACACAGCTAGCACGTGTTCAAATAGTGCACGCACCTGGAAACTTTCGGAGACTCCGCCTTCCCGCATTGCCAGCACGTGGCGTATAAAAGGAAGGTCGGCAACTGTAACTCACAGCTTCGGATAATTTTCTCAAGCAGACTTCACTACTTCTCAAAATGACCGTCGAAATCCCAAAGATGCAACGCGCTCTTGTTTTTGATACCTGGAATGGACCACTTGAGGTCAGACAAGTTCCAGTCCCAACTCCAAGCGAAGATGAGATTCTTGTCAAGATCGAATACTCTGGAATTTGCCACTCGGATCTCCATGTCTGGTTAGGAGACTTGAAGGGAATGAGCGTTTGCCCACTTGTAGGAGGACACGAAGGAGCTGGAACCGTTGTTCAAGTTGGAAAGGCTGTAACTGGATGGCAACTTGGAGACAAAGCTGGTGTCAAAGTAAGATTTTGAAACTGTACTTTTAGAACAATTTAAATCGTTTATTAATCCATTATTTTCAGCTCATGAACTTCAATTGCCTCAACTGCGAATTCTGTAAGAAGGGACACGAGCCGCTCTGCCGCCACATTCAAAACTACGGATTCGACCGCTCCGGAACCTTCCAAGAGTACCTGACCATTCGAGGAGTTGATGCTGCTAAGATCGACAAGAATACCAACCTTGCTGCAGCTGCCCCAATTCTTTGCGCCGGAGTTACAGTTTACAAAGCCCTCAAGGAGTCAAATGTGAAACCTGGACAAATCATTGTTCTTACCGGAGCCGGAGGAGGTCTTGGATCCCTTGCCATTCAGTATGCATGTGCTATGGGAATGCGAGTTGTTGCCATGGATCATGGAAGCAAAGAAGCTCACTGCAAGAACCTCGGAGCTGAGTGGTTTGTCGACGCCTTCCAAACCCAAGATATCGTTGGCCACATTACCAAGCTCACCGACGGTGGACCACATGGAGTCATCAACTTTGCTGTTGCCAGGAAGCCAATGGAACAAGCTGTTGAGTACGTCAGAAAGCGCGGAACCGTTGTCTTCGTCGGACTTCCAAAAGATTCCAAGGTGAGTCCATCAATTTCCGCTTTATAAGCGTTCAGCTGTGACTTTTCAATTTTCAGGTTACATTCGACACCACTCCATTCATTTTCAACGCAATCACCATCAAGGGATCAATTGTGGGATCTCGTCTTGACGTTGATGAAGCCATGGAATTCGTAACCCGAGGAATCGTCAAGGTTCCACTGGAGCTTGTCAAACTTGAGGATGTTGGAGCCGTTTATAAAAAGATGATTGATGGAAACATTACTTCTCGCTCCGTCGTCGACTTCTCCTTGTAAAATGTGTAAAACTTCAACTTTAGCAACCACCAAATAGCTAAGTTGTTCAATTGTATATTTCTACAGATGACCCTCTAAAATTGCTTCTACGTACGCGGTTTATTTACTTGACCTACTAAGCGAAGATTGTGTTAAATGACAAAAATGAATTTTGTTACTATTTGTTGGCAGTTTTCGCTTAAAAAACTTTTTCATGATAACAAAATCATATGTATAAAAAACTGAAACAACAGTTTATTTATATCTTTATCCCATCATTGATTCAAATATTCTCTAATATGACTAATCGTCGTTACGCAGTGAGATGCAGAAGCTCAAGCTCTTACAAACACAGAGCAGCGATGGCACGATATCCAAAGAAGGTTGTACTTGAGGAACCCGAGAATATGATGGTATTAGTAAAATCGAAAACAAGAAATGCACAGGGAATTTTTATTCGGAAAATAGACGTTTTATTTGATTTCAAAAATAAAGAAAGCAAAGAAAACATATCTTATCATAGAGAAAAATCTCTGATAACTCTAGAAATGGCCTTGCCGCCTTTTTTTGTACAGTTGAAAGTCGTCGAGTTTGACACATTGCGATGGATTTGGGCACATGCAGCAAAATATTTATTTCTCAACAAATCAGACGAGTTCCAAAATTTTTGAATTAAGATGTTCCGAGTCATTGTGGAAAAATACGAGCAAATGGCAGAGTTCTTGCATAAAAAGTAAAACAACAGAGATAGCATCTTAGCACAACTCACAGAATAACTGTTGGAGGAAATCACCAACAAAGGACTAATTTGAGTTCAGCGCCAATTTGTCAATATAACGCAACAACTCGGAGACCATGATGAAATTTCTGTAAAAACTGTAACAGACTTGCCCGTTTAATTGTATTTTCTATCTAACTTGCGGTATAAAATCATCATGCCGGCGGATTTTTTTTTAAATTTTTAATAAAATATCAGAAAAGGAAACTTTAATTGGAGAATTTTTGGTAAGCAAATGGCAGGTTGCTACTCTCTTTGCTTGCTGGTGGTTATCAAAACAAAAGGCGTGTTTGCGCGTTTTATTATATTTTTTAATCTGAAATTGGTTGTTCCCAATGTCTTCCTCTGTTTGACCTGTAACTTCACCTGTACGTTGTCACTTGCTTAGTTACTTAGTCGTTCCGTCAACCGCTTGTGTGGGCGCGCTAACTAGCCATGCCATCTAACCATGCCTTGCGATCCTGGGCGATGGTAGTCTATGAAGTAATCAGTCAGCTTCCTGAGACTTCATTTCGTAGTGAGTCGGACCATCTCATGGGGGGTCTTCCAGTTCGGTCTTCCACAGTTCGTTCAGTTCGTTTTTGGTCTCGACGAATCCGTTTTTGTATCAGTTTTGTCCATCTTTCGTCAGTTCTTCGCATAATGTGCCCGGCCCATCCTAATTTTTTTATTTTTGATGTATTTGAGTGGATCCGTGACTTGCGAGATTTTTCGGATGTCTTTGCGGTGTAAGTCTCGTTGGCGTTGTTTCGTGGGAGTCATTCCTATTAATTTGTTTTTCTAGTGATGCATGTTCCACGCGGTTTCTTTCAGCAAGGCTCTATGTAAAGGCCCAGGTTTCAGTCCGCATGTGAGCACGGGGAGAACGATGGTGTCGAAAAGCTGAGTTGGAATTCGGGGGCAAGTGAGAGCATCGGTGGTGTTTTTGATGTTGTTGAATGGTGCCAGGCTGCTCGTCGTCTTCTGTGGAGTTCTGGTTCTAGCTCATCACGTGAGGTGAGTAGCCTGCCAAGGTAGACATTCTCATCCACGTTTTCGATTGCTGTGATGGTTGCATTATTACTGATGGTGAGATTTCTGCCATTGATCCATTTTCCTGGCACGTGAGCGTAGTCGTCGTCTTGTCCTTTAAGGTGATTCCAAGACAATTTTCCGAGAACGAGCATTAAACAAGCTGAGAAGAGGTTTGGTGATATTGGATCACTTTGGCGTACACCTCTTGTGATGGGTACCTCAACTTGTCTGTGGAATGGTGTGAAGGTGGTTGTGCAGTTTGTGTAGCACTCTTTGAGCAGGTTAATATAGACTGTTTCTACTCCTTGTGCTCGAAGGCTTTCCCATATGGCTCTCGGTTCCACACTGTCAAATGCCTTTTGGAAGTCAATGAAGACAAGTGAGAGCGAGATTTGATACTCGAGCAAGCGTTGTTCAGAATGTATATGGTCGATCGTTGAGAATGATCGACGGAATCCTGCTTGCTCGACTGGCTGGGATTCTTCTAGTGTTTTTCGCATTCTATTTAATAAACATTTTGAGAATGTCTTATAGAGTACTGATAGAAGACAGGTATAATTCTCCTATAATTCTCCAAATTTCCTGTCTCCTTTTTTGAAGATAAAGAGGAACTTTTCCGCCTTCTAAATACTTCGAGAATCGTCGTGCTTTCATGCTGATGACATTATCATAGCAATTCTTGAAGAAGTCTGCAGTGATTTTGTCATCACCTGCTGCCTTTCCGTTTGGGAATGAATTGAGGGCAGTTCGCACTTCTTCTGGGAGGAACGGTGGTGTTGATGGTGAAGTTACCGTTCTGATAAGTGTATTGGTCGATGTTCGAGAAGAGAAGTTGCTGCTGAATAGTTTCAAGTAGAACTTCAGAATCTCCTGTTTCATCTTTGTCCTAGAAGTGATTCTTGCGCCGCTCGCTGGAGGCTTAAGGCATGGTATTTGAAATTTGTACTCTGTAATGTCTCTCGAAACCTTCTTAAGACTTATTCGTTGATTAGCAGCATTAAGTAGGCGGGTTGTGGCAAATTCTTCATGGTCTTTTTCGACAGCTTCTCGGCATTCTTGGGACAGTGACTTGAAGCTTGGGTCCGACCCGTCTATGAAACGCCTTTGGCGAGTTGCTTCCGAAATTCTTTTGTATGCGTGATTAGATGGCCTTGTTATCGCTTTGTCCTGTAGATTCTTGAGTACGTCGATTAGATTTTGAAAATTTTGATCAATGTCAATATTGGAATCTATTGTGCCAGTGGTTCTGAGCGTGTGCGCAGTGTTCAGGTCCAACTCTCTTTATGGAAGCTTTCTTCGCTTAACCTGCTCTTATCTTGCGATATTGGTATTGATGTGCAGATGACTGCAAAGTAGACGGTGGTCGCTACCATTTGTGAATGATGGGAGCACCGATACATCCGTCACAATCTTTCCATTTCCCAGTATATTTCATGCTTGTGCTTCTGGTCGGGGCTGGTGTGTTGTCCATCGTCTATGCATTGGCTTTTTGAATTGCGAGTTCATGTACCATAGACGATTTGATTCACAAAAGGTTGTTAATAGTTCGCCACTTTCGTTTCGTGGTTCCATTGAATGCGTGCAATGTATCGTTCCGTGTCTTTCCTTGCACCCAATCTAGCGTTAACGTCGCCTATAATGAGCTTGTAACTGCAATAGCAGGTTAGGTAGGCATCTTGAAGGCTGTCATAGAAATCAGCAAGTTCCTCTGGATCGGCCTCAGCGACAGGTGAGTACACCCACCTGGAAGAAGATACAGCTGAGTTTCTGAGTCAGTCTGCTTTGGGATGCGACAGACCTGCTCCTAAACCGATTCTTCTTGTTTTGGGCCGTGTTTTCTTCTTTTCCTTTTCCAAGTGGTAGACGACCGGTATTCCGTGACTTGATCTCCTCTCTTGACTTCATTCTGAATCTACCGTATCAGAAGCAGAGGCTGAGTGCGGTGGACTGAAGCAGTTTTGGTGCCTGTTTTTAGCAATTTTTGTGTTCCTGTTTACTCTATTATGGCCTGCAAAGCCAAATCTAGAGCTACCGGGACAAAGAGTATTGGGCGCTTCCTTGACCCGATATGAGACGTATGTATATACCCATTGACCAAACGAGACTCCGGGGGTACCGATTTCCTCCGGATATGTAGAAGAGAATCATTTGTTGATCTTCTACGCCACTTAGAGGCGGAGTAACTATAGAAGCATGCTTGCAACGTGTTTTCGCGAGTTCAATCGGTGAAACATCAACTTTTTGACCAATCCACATTGTTTGTTGTTGATGCAACTGATGATAAGAAAGAGTGAGAGATAGTGTATTCACATCAGAAGCAATGTCTTGATCGTTCTCCGCTCCTTTGCAAAACTAGCACGTGTTCAAATAGTGCACGCACCTGGGTACTTTCGGAGACTCCGCCTTCCCGCATTGCCAGCACGTGGCGTATAAAAGGAAGGTCGGCAAGTGAAACTCACAGCTTCAGATAATTTTCTCAAGCAACCTTCCCTACTTCTCAAAATGACCGTCGAAATCCCAAAGATGCAACGCGCTCTTGTTTTTGATACCTGGAATGGACCACTTGAGGTCAGACAAGTTCCAGTCCCAACTCCAAGCGAAGATGAGATTCTTGTCAAGATCGAATACTCTGGAATTTGCCACTCCGATCTTCATGTCTGGTTAGGAGACTTGAAGGGAATGAGCGTTTGCCCACTTGTAGGAGGACACGAAGGAGCTGGAACCGTTGTTCAAGTTGGAAAGAATGTCACTGGATGGGAACTTGGAGACAAAGCTGGTGTCAAAGTAAGATTTTGAAACTGTACTTTTAGAACAATTTAAATCGTTTATTAATCCATTATTTTCAGCTCATGAACTTCAATTGCCTCAACTGCGAATTCTGTAAGAAGGGACACGAGCCGCTCTGCCGCCACATTCAAAACTACGGATTCGACCGCTCCGGAACCTTCCAAGAGTACCTGACCATTCGAGGAGTTGATGCTGCTAAGATCGACAAAAACACCAACCTTGCTGCAGCTGCCCCAATTCTTTGCGCCGGAGTTACAGTTTACAAAGCCCTCAAGGAGTCAAATGTGAAGCCTGGACAAACCATTGTTCTTACCGGAGCCGGAGGAGGTCTCGGATCCCTTGCCATTCAGTATGCATGTGCTATGGGAATGCGAGTTATTGCCATGGATCACGGAAGCAAAGAAGCTCACTGCAAGAGCCTCGGAGCTGAGTGGTTTGTCGACGCCTTCCAAACCCAAGATATGGTTGACCACATTACCAAGCTCACCGACGGTGGACCACATGGAGTCATCAACTTTGCTGTTGCCAGGAAGCCAATGGAACAAGCTGTTGAGTACGTCAGAAAGCGCGGAACCGTTGTCTTCGTCGGACTTCCAAAAGATTCCAAGGTGAGTCCATCACTTTCCGCTTTATAAGCGTTCAGCTGTGACTTTTCAATTTTCAGGTTACATTCGACACCACTCCATTCATTTTCAACGCAATCACCATCAAGGGATCAATTGTGGGATCTCGTCTTGACGTTGATGAAGCCATGGAATTCGTAACTCGAGGAATCGTCAAGGTTCCACTGGAGCTTGTCAAACTTGAGGATGTTGGAGCCGTCTATAAAAAGATGATTGATGGAAACATTACTTCTCGCTCCGTCGTCGACTTCTCCTTGTAAAATGTGTAAAACTTAAACTCTAGCAACCACCAATTAGCTAAGTTGTTCAATTGTATATTTCTACAGATGACCCTCTAAAACTGCTTCTACGTACGCTGTTTATTTACTTGACCTACTAAGCGAAGATTGTATTAAATGACAAAAATGAATTTTTTAACTATTTGTTGGCAGTTTTCGCTTAAAACACTTTTTCATGATAACAAAATCATATGTATAAAAAAACTGAAACAACAGTTTATTTATATGCTTATCCCATCATTGATTCAAATATTCTCAAATATGACTAATCGTCGTTCCGCAGTGAGAGGCAAAAGCTCAAGCTCTTACAAACACAGAGCAGCGATGGCACGATATCCAAAGAAGTTTGTACTTGAGGAATCCGAGAATATGATGGTATTAGTAAAATCTACAACAAAAAATTCACTTGGAATTTTCATTCGGAATGTAGACGTTTTATTTGATTTCAAAAATAAAGAAAGCAAAGAAAACATGTCTTATCATAGAGAAAAATCTCTGATAACTCAAAAAATGGCCTTGCCGCATTTTCTTGTACAGTTGAATGTCTTCGAGTTTGACACATTGCGATGGCACTTGGGCACATGCAGCAAAATATTTATTTCTCAACAAATCAGACGAGTTCCAAATTTTATGAATTATGAAGTTCCGAGTCATTGTGGAAAAATACGAGCAAATGGCAGAGTTCTTGCATAAAAAGTAAAACAACAGAGATAGCATCTTAGCACAACTCACAGAATAACTGTTGGAGGAAATCACCAACAAAGGACAAATAAGAGTTCTGCGCCAATTTGTTAATATAACGCATCTAACCACGCCTTGCGATCCTGAGCGATGGTAGTCTATGAAGTAGTCAGTCGGTTTCCTCGGTACTTCTTTTCGTAGTGAGTCGGACCATCTCATGGGGGGTCTTCCGACAGTTCGTTCAGTTCGTTTTTGGTCTCGAGGAATCCATTTTTGTATCAGTTTTGTCCATCTTTCGTCAGTTCTTCGCATAATGTGCCCGGCCCATCCTAATTTTTTTATTTTTGATGTATTTGAGTGGATCCGTGACTTGCGAGATTTTTCGGATGTCTTCTCGGTGTAAGTCTCGTTGGCGTTGTTTCGTGGGAGTCATTCGTATTAATTTGTTTTTCTAGTGATGCATGTTCCACGCGGTTTCTTTCAGCAAGGCTCTATGTAAAGGCCCAGGTTTCAGTCCGCATGTGAGCACGGGGAGAACGATGGTGTCGAAAAGCTGAGTTGGAATTCGGGGGCAAGTGAGAGCATCGGTGGTGTTTTTGATGTTGTTGAATGGTGCCAGGCTGCTCGTCGTCTTCTGTGGAGTTCTGGTTCTAGCTCATCACGTGAGGTGAGTAGCCTGCCAAGGTAGACATTCTCATCCACGTTTTCGATTGCTGTGATGGTTGCATTATTACTGATGGTGAGATTTCTGCCATTGATCCATTTTCCTGGCTCGTGAGCGTAGTCGTCGTCTTGTCCTTTAAGGTGATTCCAAGACAATTTTCCGAGAACGAGCATTAAACAAGCTGAGAAGAGGTTTGGTGATATTGGATCACCTTGGCGTACACCTCTTGTGATGGGTACCTCAACTTGTCTGTGGAATGGTGTGAAGGTGGTTGTGCAGTTTGTGTAGCACTCTTTGAGCAGGTTATATAGACTGTTTCTACTCCTTGTGCTCGAAGGCTTTCCCATATGGCTCTCGGTTCCACACTGTCAAATGCCTTTTGGAAGTCAATGAAGACAAGTGAGAGCGAGATTTGATACTCGAGCAAGCGTTGTTCAGAATGTATATGGTCGATCGTTGAGAATGATCGACGGAATCCTGCTTGCTCGACTGGCTGGGATTCTTCTAGTGTTTTTCGCATTCTATTTAATAAACATTTTGAGAATGTCTTATAGAGTACTGATAGAAGACAGGTATAATTCTCCTATAATTCTCCAAATTTTCTGTCTCCTTTTTTGAAGATGAAGAGGAACTTTTCCGCTTTCTAAATACTTTGAGAATCGTCGTGCGATCAGGCTGATGACATTATCATGACAGCTCTTGAGGAAGTCTGCCGTGATTTTGTCATTACCTGCTGCCTTCCCTTTGGGAATGAATTGAGGGCAGTTCGCACTTCTTCTGGGAGGAACGGTGGTGTTGATGGTGAAGTTACCGTTCTGATAAGTGTATTGGTCGATGTTGGAGAAGAGAAGTTGCTGCTGAATAGTTTCGAGTAGAACTTCAGAATCTCCTGTTTCATCTTTGTCCTAGAAGTGATTCTTGTGCCGCTCTCTGGAAGCTTGAAACATGGTATTTGAGATTTGTACTCTGTAATGTCTCTCGAAACCTTCATAAGACTCTTTCGTTGATTAGCAGAATTAAGTAGGCGGCTTGTGACAACTTCTTCATGGTCTTTTTCGACAGCTTCTCGGCATTCTTGGGACAGTGACTTGAAGCTTGGGTACGATCCGTCTATGAAACGCCTTTGTCGAGTTGCTTCCGAAATTCTTTTGTATGCGTGATTGGAAGGCCTTGTTATCGCTTTGTCCTGTATATTCTTGAGTACGTCGATTAGATTTTGAAAATCTTGATCAATGTCCATATTGGAGTCTATTGTGCCTATGGCTCTGAGCGTGTGCGCAGTGTTCAGGTCCAACTCTCTTTATGGAAGCTTTCTTCGCTTAACCTGCTCTTATCTTGCGATATTGGTATTGATGTGCAGATGACTGCAAAGTAGACGGTGGTCGCTACCATTTGTGAATGATGGGAGCACCGACACATCCGTCACAAACTTTCCATTTCCCAGTATATGGTCGATTTTATGTTTGTGCTTCTGGTCGGGGATGGTGTGTTGTCCATCGTCTATGCATTGGCTTTTTGAATTGCGAGTTCATGTGCCATAGACGATTTGATTCACAAAAGGTTGTTAAAAGTTCGCCATTTTCGTTTCGTGGTTCCATTGAATGCGTGCCAATGTATCGTTCCGTGTCTTTCCTTGCACCCAATCTAGCGTTAAAGTCGCCTATAATGAGCTTGTACCTGCTAGGGCAGGTTAGATAGGCATCTTGAAGGCTGTCATAGAAATCAGCTAGCTCTTCTGGATAGGCCTCAGCGACAGGTAGAAGGCACAGCTGAGTTTCTGAGTCAGTCTGTTTTTGGATGCGACAGACCTGCAGTTGAAGGCGCACACTCTTAAATCGATTCTTCTTGTTTTGGGCCGTGTTTTCTTTTTTTCCTTTCCCAAGTGGTAGACGACCGGTACTCCGTGATTTGATCTCCTCTCTCGACTTGATTCTGAATCTACCGTATCAGAAGCAGTGGCTGAGTGCGGTGAACTGAAGCAGTTTTGGTTGTTGCTTTTTAGTAATTTTTGTGTGCAACTGATGATAAGAAAAAGTGAGAGATAGTGTATTCACATCAGAAGCAATGTCTGGATTGCTCTCCGGGCCTTTGCAAAGCTAGCACGTGTTCAAATAGTGCACGCACCTGTGTACTTTCGGAGACTCCGCCTTCCCGCATTGCCAGCACGTGACGTATAAAAGGAAGGTCGGCAAGTGAAACTTAGAGCTTCAGGTAATTTTCTCAAGCAAACTTCACTACTTCTCAAAATGACCGTCGAAATCCCAAAGATGCAACGCGCTCTTGTTTTTGATACCTGGAATGGACCACTTGAGGTCAGACAAGTTCC
Organism: Caenorhabditis inopinata; assembly: GCA_003052745.1. Classification (NCBI taxonomy): domain Eukaryota; kingdom Metazoa; phylum Nematoda; class Chromadorea; order Rhabditida; family Rhabditidae; genus Caenorhabditis; species Caenorhabditis inopinata. The sequence goes on along the minus strand of AP018155.1, from coordinate 7,955,229 downwards.
AGTCCCAACTCCAAGCGAAGATGAGATTCTTGTCAAGATCGAATACTCTGGAATTTGTCACTCTGATCTTCATGTCTGGTTAGGAGACTTTGATAAAATGGCCGTTTTCCCACTTGTAGGAGGACACGAAGGAGCTGGAACCGTTGTTCAAGTTGGAAAGAATGTCACTGGATGGGAACTAGGAGACAAAGCTGGTGTCAAAGTAAGATTTTGAAACTGTACTTTTAGAACAATTTAAATCGTTTATTAATCCATTATTTTCAGCTCATGAACTTCAATTGCCTCAACTGCGAATTCTGTAAGAAGGACACGAGCCGCTCTGCCGCCACATTCAAAACTACGGATTCGACCGCTCCGGAACCTTTCAAGAGTACCTGACCATTCGAGGAGTTGATGCTGCTAAGATCGACAAGAATACCAACCTTGCTGCAGCTGCCCCAATTCTTTGCGCCGGAGTTACTGTTTACAAAGCCCTCAAGGAGTCAAATGTGAAGCCTGGACAAACCATTGTTCTTACCGGAGCCGGAGGAGGTCTCGGATCCCTTGCCATTCAGTATGCATGTGCTATGGGAATGAGAGTTGTTGCCATGGATCATGGAAGCAAAGAAACTCACTGCAAGAGCCTCGGAGCTGAGTGGTTTGTCGACGCCTTCCAAACCCAAGATATCGTTGGCCACATTACCAAGCTCACCGACGGTGGACCACATGGAGTCATCAACTTTGCTGTTGCCAGGAAGCCAATGGAACAAGCTGTTGAGTACGTCAGAAAGCGCGGAACTGTTGTCTTCGTCGGACTTCCAAAAGATTCCAAGGTGAGTTCATCAATTTCCGCTTTATAAGCGTTCAGTTGTGACTTTTCAATTTTCAGATTACATTCGACACAACTCCATTCATTTTCAACGCAATCACCATCAAGGGATCAATTGTGGGATCTCGTCTTGACGTTGATGAAGCCATGGAATTCGTAACTCGAGGAATCGTCAAGGTTCCACTGGAGCTTGTCAAACTTGAGGATGTTGGAGCCGTCTATAAAAAGATGATTGATGGAAACATTACTTCTCGCTCCGTCGTCGACTTCTCCTTGTAAAATGTGTAAAACTTAAACTCTAGCAACCACCAAATAGCTAAGTTGTTCAATTGTATATTTCTACAGATGACCCTCTAAAATTGCTTCTACGTACGCGGTTTATTTACTTGACCTACTAAGCGAAGATTGTATTAAATGACAAAAATGAATTTTGTTACTATTTGTTGGCAGTTTTCGCTTAAAACACTTTTTCATGATAACAAAATCATATGTATAAAAAAAACTGAAACAACAGTTTATTTATATCTTTATCCCATCATTGATTCAAATATTCTCTAATATGACTAATCGTCGTTCCGCAGTGAGAGGCAAAAGCTCAAGCTCTTACAAACACAGAGCAGCGATGGTACGATATCAAAAGAAGTTTGAACTTGAGGAACCCGAGAATATGATGGTATTAATAAAATCCACAACAAAAAATGCACATGGAATTTTCATTCGGAATGTAGAAGTTTTATTTGATTTCAAAAATAAAGGAAGCAAAGAAAAAATGTCTTATCATAGAGAAAAATCTCTGATAACTCAAGAAATGGCCTTGCCGCATTTTCTTGTACAGCTGAATGTCTTCGAGTTTGACACATTGCGATGGCACTTGGGCACATGCAGCAAAATATTTATTTCTCAACAAATCAGACGAGTTCCAAATTTTACGAATTAAGATGTTCCGAGTCATTGTGGAAAAATACGAGCAAATGGCAGAGTTCTTGCATAAAAAGTAAAACAACAGAGATAGCATCTTAGCACAACTCACAGAATAACTGTTGGAGGAAAACACCAACAAAGGACAAATAAGAGTTCTGGGCCAAAACGTTGATATAAAACGCAGCAACACGGAGACCATGATGAAATTTCTCTATCTAACTTGCGGTATACAATCATCCAGACGACGGAAGTTTTTTTTAAAAATAACTTTAAACAAAATTTCAGAAAAAGAAACTCTTCTTGGAGAATTTTTGGCAAGCAAATGGCAGGTTGCTACTCTTTTTGCTTTCTGGTGGTTATCAAAACAAAAGGCGTGTTGGCGCGCTTTATTATATTTTTTAATTTGAAATTCGAAATTTTATTGAATTCTCTTCGTATCTTAATAATTATCTACTATCTAGTCCTATAATATTCTAATCTACTGACTAATGGAAAGGCCAAAGCGAAAAACACGGAACAAGGGTATGTTTCAAGGTTGTTTTTTATCCGATTTAAACATTTTCAACTTTGATTTAAAATTGATTATAGTGACACGCAAAGCATTCAAACAACTTGCCGCCTCCAGACATGCGTTTTTTAAAAAAAAAAAAAAAAAAAAAAAAAAAAAAAAAAAAAAAAAAAAAAAAAAAAAAAAAAAAAAAAAAAAAAAAAAAAAAAAAAATGCGTTTTTAACTTGTACCATTCCATGGGAAATTCCGTTTCGTCATGGTAATTTTGAACTTATATAAAAAAAATACTTCATACATGCTTATATGTACGACAGAAATTCGGCACTCAAGTTATTGTGACGCGACTGGAATATAGACTAATCGTAAATTACGTTCTCCATACGTTCAAACTTTGATAATTAATAGCTTTTACAGAGAGGATTAGCTCGCGCATCTGCGACAACTCACCAGAAGGAGACGATTCCATAAAGACATAACGAAATCGAATAAGTATTCTTAATGAAGCGACAGTTAAAATCAGCAAGTTGCCGATTTTGACGGCAAATTGTCCGAAAATTGTCGGAGTTACATTGGATTTCAGGCAGAGAGCTGCTGAATTCGCCAATTTAACAAACAATAAAAAGGCCGCTGATAAATTCAGAGTATCTAGACAATGTATACAGCAGTGAAAGTCTGTTAAAAATGAACTAGCAATTAATGGATGGGCTAAAAAAATGAAGGCGGGAAGGCACTGGAAGACATGACTGTACTCTAACAAGTTCATTAAACAAAAGTATTGCCACTCTATTTGTTACGTCCTGGGTCATCTTGGATGTCGTAGATTAATAAATAGTCAGGATTTATTAATAGCTAGGTGAATGAACATAACAAGGTAAAATCTTGGAGGTTTAAATGGTGGTGATGACGTGTAACGTGAGCGGTCACGTTACACGTTACACGTTAGACGCGCGCATAATCATTTTATAAATATGCGTGCCAATTTGCGTGGGGTAACTCAGCTAATGTATGTAAGGAATACAACACCTCCCCTTTTTTAAATGAATACAATTAAAAGAGCTAACTGACACTAGAAATACTTAACCTAACGAAACGGGCCTACATTATTTATAAGACTTCTGGGATGGGTCTATAATGAGTCGGTTCGGTGGTTTCGCAATCCGTGTTGATCTTCGCAGTGGCTTTGGAGAAGGTGTCCTCGGCGGTACAGGGGTCATCATGTTGATCGGTGCTGTAGCTATAGGAGTTTTTGGGGGCGTCTCGATCGAATCCAAAGAATCCAGTGGAACATCAAACTGTGCTGATCCCAAATTGGTAAGCACGTCCCGTCGACGAAGTTGATTTGCGTGTCGGATCCAAGTTGTGTCGTTTACGAAAACTTTGTACAGTGTCTGACCGATTCGACGCGATGTGGTACCTGGAATCCACGTGGTAGTATTTATACTACGGTAGTCTTTAAATTAAACCTTTTCTCTCATTTTGAAGCTTCGGGAGCGGGCACCATGCTGTTTGTTGAACTGCTCCTCCATCTCAGTGTCGTGCGAGATGGGAAGTTGGTCCTTGGGAAGGAGTTGATCCAAGAAGGTACGGATCTTGCAACCAATGAAGTTCTCAGCAGGTGATAAGCCATTTGGACTGGCGGAGCAAGGTGTAGAGCGATAACTCTGGAGGAACAGATATAAGGCAGAATCTGTAGTTTCCTCTCCTTTTAACTTTCCTAATGGCCTTTTTAGGGTATCCACAAATCGTTCTGCTTGACCATTCGATTGAGGATGGATTGGTGGTGACCGGGTGTGTTGAATTCCTCGGTCCTTGCAGAAATCGTGGAATTGCATAGAAGTGAATTGTGTTCCGTTATCTGATACAATAGTTTCTGGATCTCGAAACTGGCCAAAAACTCGGCGCAATATGTTAATTGTTGCCGTCGATGTGATAGATGTGGTTGGAACAACTTGAGAATGCGTCTACAATTACCAGATAATAAATTCCTTTAATAGGTCCGGCGTAGTCGATGTGAATACGTTGCCACGGTGCACTGGGAATGGGCCAGGAGAAGAGATGATTCTTTACTGGATCCTTTGCTACTGCAGCACACTGATCACAGCTTCTCACGATTTTCTCAATATCCTTGTCTATAGATGGCCAATAAGCAAAATTTCGCGCCAACTGTTTCATTCTCACGATTCCTGGGTGAGCACGATGAAGCATCTTCAGTACTCGAGATTGGAATATAGTAGGGATGGCGATCCTATCGTTGAACATGAGGCAGCCCGATACGATGGAGAGTTGATCACGACGATTGTGGAAATAATAGAGGGGTGAATTTTTATCAATTTTCATGGGCCACGAACCTGTGGTCGTGAATTGAATTACCTCTGATATAAGTTTGTTCCTTTTTGAGTGAGCCCGAATCAAATCGGCTGTCACCGGAAGTTGCTGACATGTACTGACCATATTTGTAACAACATCTGGTAATTTCCAAGAATCGCCCCCCACCCTACAACCGCCCCCCACCATCGATAATAGCCCCCAATCAGTGTTATTCATTATCAAAATTGGTGTGGGGGATAATTACTGTAGGGAGGCTTCTATACGAAGTCGTTATCCAATATTAATCCCCCGCCAGTTGAAATGGGGGGAAACATTTGGATCCTAGGTAATCTACAATAATCAACCCCCAACAAACAGTACTAATCCCCCCACCGGAAGACCCAGGAATGATCCCCCCCTTCCAATATTTCCATGAGATTCAGACGAAATGAAATGAAAATATGAAAATGAAACTAGTTCATGATGCCACGTAAAAATTATGAAAAATCTTTTTAATTATGAAACCAATTTTTACAATTATGAAAATTGTAAAAATTGGTGGAAAAAACTGACGTTAGGGGAGGGGGGGGAGGGGAAGGTCATTCCACAGTCTTCCACCGGGGGGTCGCTCTTATATCAAACGGGGGAGTTATTGTATTATACCCAACATCTGACTTGATTTGAGCAATGACTCGATCTTCACATTCCTTCAGCTCGATTTGTTCAGAGATGAGTCGAGAGAGAGCTTCGGCTTGACCAAAATTGTTGGTGTTCACGTGCTCGATAGTGAAGTCGTAGTTGAGCAAGATGATTGCCCAGCGCTCAAAACGGTTTGCGCTATAAACTGGTATACCTTTCTTATCTCCGAAAATAGAGAGAAGAGGTTTGTGATCGGTTCTTAGGGTGAAGTGTCGCCCGGATATAAATCGATGGAACTTGGTGACTGCAGTGATGAGACCAAATGCTTCCTTTTCGATTTGACTGTAGTTCCTTTGAGGTTCTGTGAGAGCCTTGCTGATGTGGTAGATGGCTTTTTCGGAACCGTCTGAAAATCGATGTGAAATGACGGCACCGATGCCATATTGAGAAGCGTCAGCTGCGACAATGATTGGCAGCGTAGGGTCATAATGCGTTAGCAAAAGATCTGATTGGAGTATCTGCTTGATGCCATCAAAAGCTTTCTGACATTGAGCAGTCCATTTGAACTCTGCGTCCTTTTTAGTGAGTGCATCAAGTGGTGGACGAAGTTTGAAGAGTTCCTTCACGAATGATCCATAAAACTGAATGAGGCCTAGGAAAGAGCGTATTTGGTTTATATTAGTTGGTGCTGGCATTTGTTGAATTGCTGCAACCTTTGCGGGATCCGGTCTTCGACCATCTTTGTCAATGATGAAACAAGGAACGTGTTCGACGGATCGGGTTATTCGTTGATTTCAATTTTTTTTTTTTTTTTAGATTTCATATTCAGTTTTTGACGTTGTTTCGCTTATTTTTTTTTGTTGTCGTCTTTCGAGCTGTGATGATCGGATTCTGAGTGACATTTGTCATAGCGGTCGATCTATAATTGTCCAGGTACCGTGATGTTCATGCGTGACCAACTGCGTGATTACGTGGATTTTCTTTGTTTGTGTCTATTTGCAAGTGATTTTGCATTAGGAATGAGCACTTATCCAGTCGGACTCGGAATCCAAAATCATTGATTCGTTCCATTACTTTTTTCAACCTCGTTTTGTGCTCTTTAACTGATGAGCCAGTGATTATGATGTCATCGAGGTAGGTAGCCGCTCCTTCTAACCCTGTGATCATGGAATCCATAACTTACTGGAAAGATCCTGGAGCTGACTTGACTCCGAATGGTAATCGATTGTATCTGAGCAATCCCCGATGCGTATTGATGCACAACATCTGCTTTGCTTGTTTGTCGATTTCGATCTGCAAATAAGCTTCAGCTAGATCAATCTGAGAAAAATACTTTCCGCCGTTTAAAATGGAGAAGATATCATCGGCCGTGGGCAGTGGGTGTTGATGCTGTTGGAATGCATCATTCAGTCCCGTTGAGAAATCTGCACACATGCGTATCGATCCATTTTTCTTTTTAACAAGAACAATTGGAGCTGCCCATTCTGAATGATCTACAGAAGAAATGACACCTGCCTGCTCTAATCGTTCAAGTTCTTCGGACACAGTAGTCATGGCTGCGAATGGGACTGGGCGGGCTTTCCGGAATACTGGTAGAGCATCCGGTTTGAGTTTCAGAGACACTTTTGTCTTGGTGCAAAGACCTAAACCTGGCTGGAAAACATTACCGAATTCCTTATTCAAGTTGGTTTTCAGTTGCTCCCGAGTGTTGTGCAGGTAGTCGCATGCTGCTCCAACATCAGAACGAACCGACTACACTTGATTTCCGTTGAGGAGTTGCCAGAGCTGAGGGTCTTTCGAAATCCATTCGTTTCCCAGAAGTGTAGCAGTTTCTGCAACATGAGCTTCTCCAGTGGCTGAGTTTCCATTTAAGATGAAGTTGCACTGGAAAGATCCTTTGACCTTGGTTGATGACTTGCCGACTTGACTTTAATCGTGGGTGCTTTGAGGTGTGGTCGACCCAAACGATTCCAGTCCTTGGGGCTGATAAGCGTTACGTCAGCACCAGTGTCCAGTTGCATTTGAATCTTTTTGCCATTGATTGACATAATCCGGTAGATTCGTTTTGACTTCGAACTTGTTGCTGTGCTGATGACTACAGATCTGATTTTTCTGCTGCTTTTTGATGATTCATTCCTACGCTTTTTAGACCTACAAAACTTTGCAATATGTCCGTCTTTTCGGTTTTGCTTCCATTATTTGCATGGCCTTGGTACGGATGTCCGTGCATGCTTTGTCCCGGAGTGCGTTTATCCAGACCATGCAGCAAATCTGATCGCCGGACATCTTCTTAAATTCGGAAGATGTGAAACGACGAAGCACTTGACCGGTGTATTCTTCGAGTGAGTGACCATTGTATTCCGTGTGGAGGAACTCTTGGCGTTTTCGAAAATTTGAACTGGTTGACTTGAATGTTTCCTTGAGCCGTTGGATGAGGTCCGTGAACTCAATGTTACTTGGAACATTTGGCAGGATACGATTTGCAAAGTGATTATATTCTTTACTATTTAGTTTCGAGAGAACTAACCGTGCCTTTGCGTCGTTGTTGAGAGCTGCTCTATCTTTGTGGAGCACGTCTTCGTACCGGCTGTACCATGCGTCAAAAGTGTGGTCGTCCTCCGGATCATAGTTGAACACTGGGATCCTCGACGAAATGACGTCCGCGAGGTGCTGGTTCCCATCGACCGTTGGCAGAGAGGTCGTGGATGTTCCTGGTAGTCGAGCCACTTTGGTGAACGCACTCACCAGCGAAGCGATTTGCTGAGTGAGATCCGCCATTGCCTTTGCCTGATCGCCATTTGTTACGTCCTGGGTCATCTTGGAGGTCGTAGATTAATAAATAGTCAGGATTTATTAATAGCTAGGTGAATGAACATAACAAGGTAAAATCTTGGAGGTTTAAATAGTGGTGATGACGTGTAACGTGAGCGGTCACGTTACACGTCAGACGCGCGCATAATCATTATATAATTATGCGTGCCAATTTGCGTGGGGTAACTCAACTAATGTATGTAAGGAATACAACACTATTAGTATTTACTTAACAAATGAGGAATGCATTTCAGGTATTACGGTATTTATTATCTACTATCCATGGTTTCCTCGTCTAAATACCTAAGTGTAAGCAGAATTTTTCTCTAAATTACCATACAAGTGAATCACAGAACGTAGATTCAGGAACTCCATTCACCACTGACAAATTTTAACCAACGCCCACCTTTTAAATTATTTTATAATCGATATTTCTCCTAGTTCTTTTCAGTTGTACTCTTTAAAATCCCAAGAGAAATCACGAAAGAAATTCTGGTTCAGAACGTTCGATTCCATTGGCATCGGCACCAAGAAAATGCTTGGTGTATTCGAGGAGCGGGTACTACTCCGTAGTTATATTCTCTTTGGGAACAAGATCAGCTTTTTGACGTTGACGTCTTCGATCCTTGCTACGTATCAAGTTGAGTCAAAATTATTACATCACTATGAAAAACCTTTCGAATCTCAATTTATTTATTTATTTATAATATCAGCCAACATAATATGCACCATCATTATCGAAAATGTATTGCCGGATAGGTACATAGGTAGCTGTTCAATTCCGTTTCGGTAGAAGTCCCGCGGGTTACTATCAAAAAAGGACTGCTGCCTGGTCTTAAGATCGTCTTTATCTCGAAATTCCTTTCCATCCAGAAAGTGAGTCAGAGGTCGGAGCAAGTGATAATCAGTGGGGGCCATGTTCGGAGAGTAATGTGGATGGGGTGGCGTCGTCCAGCCTAGTTCCTGAATTTTTGGGCGAGTCACCTTCGCGACAATTGGTCGAGTGTTGTTATGGAAAAAGTTAACTTGATCCATTTTTTCTTTGATTTTTTCAGCGACTCTGGTCAATAGCTTGCAGTAGTGGTCTGTTGTGATTGTTGCATTGGTTGGTAAAAGTTAACATTGAACCGGTCTTTCCACGCTCCATCAGATCCACAAAAGTACCTTCTTCCGGTGTATCTTTCTTCTTGGTGTTGGAACTCCAGAATCTCCCGGTTTCAGCTACTGACGTCCATGATAAAAGTTAGCATATAGTGTCCACTTCTCATCGCCAGTAATAAATGCTCTGCAAGTAGCTCGTCTTCGTCAACGTCCGTTATGTGGAGAATCTTTGAATTCCACCTTCCCCACTCCTGAATTTTTGGAACCAACGAACTGCTGTTACATGAGTAACAGTGGCAATACCTATCAAATTATTGATCCCATTCGCAGCTTGTCTCATCGAAGAGCCAAAACGATGCTCATAAAAAAAGTAGCAGGCGGACTTACTCTCGCGTTAGTTGAACTTGAGAGTTGTTTGAAGATAGTCATTGAGCTGATCATTTGTGTGAAAATAGCCGCAACGCAGCCCCTCATATACCCCGAACATGGATTGTTTTAGAAGTTTATCGAAGTTTCTAGAGAAAAAAGAAAAACTGGTACAATAATTTAGACTCGACCTAATAATTCCTTTTGGAATGTAATCTAAATTGAAAGCTCTAGATTGCATTCCGTATATAGCATACGGATCCTTGCGCGCTCTTTACATTCCCCACCATTGTTTTCTTCTCCCCACAGCTGACAGATTCAAATCGTCTGCTTATTCCTCTTATTCTTCAATCCTCATCCGCTTTACTGTCTCCTCCTAGAGGAGTCATTCATCATTTCTCCCATCCCTACCTTATGACTAGTTTCTGTCTAGCTGATTCCTTCCTCTTCCTTCTTTCCAACTGTAGACCCAAATCATAACCAAGCATTCTACTGGTTGTGATCACGGAGTATGGGAGTATGGGAGCCCTTTTCTTGAGTCTTCCTCCTGCGTGGGGATTTTTTTCATTTAAATTGTATTTCATTCACTTAATTCTTGTAAATTTTCCCCTTTTATCTTTAGTAAAAGTTTTAATTATCCAAGCTTAAGTTTAACGAAACAGCCTATGACAGTCAAACCAGAAGTAGGCAGTTATCCCGGCATCCCCCATCGAGGCCACTTCGTTTCATGATGCATCGAAGAGATCGATGAGGACAGGTCGACTTCAATTTGGAGTACGGGAAATTTCCCAGTGTTAAACAAGCATTGGAGTTGACTTCCCGACCTCCCGCACAAGCAATTCTGAGTCATCGACTACAAGGCCAAGCCGTCGAGAGTAGTCGTGTGACCATGTTCCTTAGTTCTAAGCAATGGGCCTAAGCAGTGGACACTCACCAAAGCTTTCAATGCTCTGGACAAATCATCTCCTCAAAAAAACTTGAAGTCTGGAAGGAAATCTCACACTAATGACCAGAGCGAAATCGGACACTGGAAAAAACGATTGGCAACTATTCCCACGCAGTGGATCAGATACCAGATGAAATACTGGAAGCCCTTAGTATCACGGATAGCAACTTCGACAAAGCAAACGATATGCTGGACAAGTTCAATGAGCTCGTCATCTAGTTATATCGAGCATAAATCCTACTACCACTTGCTCCACCTTCACCATCGGCGGCAGAAGACCCAACTCCACCATCGTCAACACCATAGAGCTCGATTGGACACAAATGCCGTTAATCCAGAAGTTCAAAGTCCCCAAATGTGAATTCGCTAATCTTTGTGCTCTATTCGACGTTTTTAATTCGAAATAATTGCCCTCCTTAAGTTCAACCAGAAGTTCTTCAGGTGCACATTTTGCCAAAGGGAGCACACGGGAGTAATGGTTGCAAGGCCCATGTGTCAATCAAAGAGAGGTACAGTATCCTAAAAAAATGAAGCACGTTATACAAAATATAAATGAAGTGGACACGCCAGAGAGGGAATGCTTCATACCAAAGCAAAGGTCACCAAGGTCTTTGCAACAAACCGGCCAAGACGTATGCCGCTTACAACAAACAGAAGTTCGAGACGACCAAAGACAAAACGTCTTTGCGCGATCAGAAGCCGAATACAAGCCGTTCCGATAGCACAAAGCACCCACGTTGAAATTGAAACCGACTCATCGTTATCGATTGACTTCGAGAGGTGAGGTGAATGTATGTATTTCACTAGCTAAGAAGCACGATGCATTCATCTCAACCAAACAGCGAAATGCTTACAACCCGGAGTACTGACAGATGACAGAAAGATTATGTATCTGGAGTGTCGATGAAAATGAAGCATTGAGGAAACTTTCATTCTCATCGACAGCTCGATATCGTTCGACTGACTGAAACTGAGAAAGAAAAGAGTGGCATCTATAACAGAGTCATAGCCATCAGACCAGCAACAGACCACGAACAACAATCAAACACGAATACGTCCAGTCGAACAAGACGACCTCTGGTGACCGAAGAAGAACCAGAAGAAGAATCAGAACAAAATGAGCCAACACTGGACACTTCAATGGCTACGAGAAAAGATCAGGAGCAGTCAACTGTAGCATTATTCCCATAGGATTTATGACGATCATGATCTCCCCGGTTCGTTCAGATCACCTGTTAATGTTATCAGGACGAAGGTCAGAACACATCAACATTAAGTGCACGCAAACAGGACTCAAGATCTAAGGACAATATGAGATTTTCCGAAGCTTGCACAGAAACACATTGTACAAACAAAGCAAGAGTGAGCATGTAGACCGGAGAAAGCAATGACATCCGATTTCTGCTTGCAGTTTAAATCACCAATTGAAAAAAGCTCAAGACATCGGAAATCGATTGTACTTTGTGAATATTCCAATCTGTGATGATCTTCCCGTCGGGGAAATCATATGGGATTCCTTGACCTTTCATGAGTTTTTGGGACAACTTATCCACCTCCTCTGCGATTCCATTAAACTGTCGCGAGTTGGATCGGAACTGTCGCATGTTCATTCATTCCAATCTCTGAAAGCATCCTATAGAACTTTTTTAAATCGGTACACAATCACGTTATCCATGGTGGCTGGTATTCTGAAGTCCTTGAGCCACAGGACTCGAGTGAAGCCTTGATCGTCTCAGTGAAGGAACACCTGTAAGAAGGTCTTCTCCATGTTCGAAATTATGACTGTTTTTCTTCCCCGGAACATTAAAAACATGTCAACAATATCTGGAAAATGACGGGATCCTTTTGGACGATGTCGTTTAGTGACGGGTGATTCCTGAAGAGACTGAACCCGTCGACTACTACTCTATATTTGATATTATGTAAATAGTTTTATGGGAGAATATTACAGGTTGGAAATGGTTGTGGTGTACCCTTCCAGTGGAGTCCACACGAAAGAGCGGTATGCGTCGTTGGACTTCCTGCAGTCGGCTTTTCGAGATGTTGAAGTTTTCGAAAAGAAATGACAGGACAATTCCCTATGAACACCGAAAAAAGAGACAATACGCATTGTCTCTTTTTTCCAAAATTTCTTTGAAAAGGGCAATGGTCCCTTTGAACATTTCAAAACGATTTTCAGTGAGAGGTCCGGTGAATTTCTTCATGTCGAGCTTTTGACGATCCTCGAAGGTTCTTAAGGGACTGAAGCGGCCGTCATGATGATTTGCGTGTCCGCATGACGAGACCGTTGTTGTCTGCCAATTGTGGTGAATCTCATTCGTGTTTGAAGTAAGTAGATTCCCGATGAGAGACAGGCTAATTGTTCGAAAGTCATTTGAAAATAGTGGGTTATATCAAATACGGATGCATCAAAAAATGTGTTTTTATATATTAAATTTATGTATTTTTATATTATTTCAGAAAATTCCACAATACGAACGACCTGGCCATGTGTCCCATAGACTCGTCGTTTGCTCCATTTCTGATGATGAGGCATCTTCAAATAATCATTTAAGAAAAGTAAACAAGCAATAACCGAAGGCATTGTCACAATCTCAAGATTAAAAAAAACATCTGCAGCCATTACTAATAATTCATTCGCAAATCATAGCCTCGAGTTAAAATATAATAATTACATTTCATATGGGAAAAGGCACTTTGTCAAATTAAGAGCGCAGCAATGAAAAAATTGCGCACAACGATGCTTTCGGGAGGATTATGTTTTCCGTTAATAATTTTTGGTATTTTAATAGAAAAAATTTATAAATGTTAAAATTTATTGAAGAAATATAAAAGAAATGTAAAATAAAGAATTAGAAGAAAACAGTGGCATAGGTTGGTTGACTGCAACGATTCTTCCGCACTCTAAAATTATAAATGTTAATAATTAATTACGAAAAATAGCAAATATTTGGTGGTTGATTAAGAAGTAAATGAATAATGCTGTTGAAAACGTACTATAAAAGAAGCATATTTCAAGATTACGATATTCGAAAAAACGATGATCTCGTAAATCTACACAACGTTTAACAGCGCACTGATTTATGGATATGGGCCTCCTTCCAGGCTCGATCAACAAACTGGTTAAGAAGCAGGTCCTTGCTAACAACGACAAAGAGGTGGATTCATAAAATGAGATGTTAACCGATTATGAATAGGAAAAAACAGCTTACAATACAACAAATGTAACAAAATACTACGTGAATAGGCAGGATATACATGTTTATCTGATGACACGTAAGTAAGAAGAAATTTCAGAAGTTTATTGGTAAAGTCAGTTTTTATCAACAGTGCATTTGTATGCATTGACAGTCCCGCAGTTACCACACTAGTGTGTCGTGTCGATTCAACAATCGATCAATTTTGATTCGATTTGTTGAACGGGCAAATCGATTTAGCGAATGAATCGACTTGAATCGATTTGATTCGAATTATATAAATACTTGATTGGAATCAAATCGATTCGATTCAATTCGATTCACGATTCGAAGTGAATCGATTCAATTCGATTCGATAAAATCGAATCAACAAAATAGTGCAAATGCGATCTAACGACCAATGCATTCGGCGGCGGTTTGAAATCGTTTTTTTTTTGCTTTTTTTCAGATTTTGTTTTTTAAAGCAATTATGAGTTGTTTACACTTTTCTACGATTTTTCATGTTTTGTTTTCGTTTTCACTAAAAAACACTTAAAAATACGATTTTAAGCCGCCGCCAAAGGCATTGTTCGGTAGAGCGCATTTGCACTATTTGTGTTGATTCGCTTTTATCGAATCGAATCGAACTGAATCAATTCAAAATCAAATCGAATCGAACTGAATCGATTCAAATTCGAATCAAATCTAATCGATTCTATTCAATTCAATTTTAAAATCGAATCGATTCGATTTTTATTCAATCGCGATTCGAATCAAGTTGAATCGATTGAATCGATTCAAAAATCGTCAATCCAATTCGATTCAATCGATCAATTCCAAAATCGACACGACACGCCATACCGCACCATTGGTTTTTTACGTATTGACACGGAACACTTCCTATCAATTTTCGATCAGCTTCCTTCAAGAACGAAAAATGCGTAAAGATGCGATATGGCGAAGACGTAAAAAGCTAGGAAAAGGGCACATCGGTGATGCAGTTTGCATGTCATCCGACGTCCTCACTCATTTACCCAATTATCGAATTATTATCTGAGCGACGCATCGAGGCCGGAACAACCACTAAATACCACATATTTCGCCCCTATTTCTATATAATTCGTGATATTTCTGCGATCTTTCGAAAAATGTCGTCTAAACTTTTTGTCTTTTTATTTCTCTGTGTTATTTCAACGTATCAAGCATGTCTAGAACCATTAAACCGAGGGCATTCAAGATGCGGGAAATCCCAAAAAGAAATAAAAGTAATTTCAATGAAATTTTTCTATATTGTGAATTGCAAGTACTTCATTTATAGTACTACTTTGACAAATCGCTGGAAATGTGCCTTCCGTTTCTTTACGAAGGATGTGGTGGCAATTCAAATCGTTTCGATGACGTCGAAAACTGCAATTTAAGGTGTAGAGCAGGTTAATCTAACATTAATGCACTTCATTGACCGAAACTTTCCACATTGTTTTTCAGCAGATAAAGGTATTTGTGGTGGCGGTTCGAAGGCGTTGGCTAGTTGCTCCATTAAAAACAAGACGTGTCCCAGAGGATCCAGGTGTATCACTATGGCATTTGGACTGGGATTGTGTTGTGATGAGGCGATTCAGGGTACGTCTGCTATAAAAATTAATGCTTGGACATTTGTCTAAAGTCATGATTTCCAGTGCCATTACACCTAGACGTGTAGAATAACGCTGACATTGAATCTATATTTTTAGTACCGCAGTTTGATATATTATGAAATTTTTCACTAATGAAAGAGTAAAGTAATATAATTAGAATTTCATTGATATCAAGCATTTGACTTCTTTACTGATCACTGAGATACATGCAAAGAACCTGTCTAATACAGATTTTATTTTAACTGAGCTTTACTAGTTTTAAGATGCTTGGATCAAGGAAAATCATCCTAAATGCACTATTCCCAATTACGAAATAGTGACTGCTACAGTGTGGTATGGCGAGCAAGAGCATCTTGGAAGGCATTGTGATCACGAGTGAGTCATTTCCCCTGAATATTCTTAACTATGCCCACTTTCTTTCCGTAAACGAACAATTTCACTAATCCGTCCCTATTCAATGTTTTTGTTGACCTCAAAACTATATTCTTTACCTAGCATATTCAGATTCTGCCCGGTTGGTTCAAAGTGCATTGAGGGCAGATGGTTGGCTCACTGCTGCAGACCAATCATAAAAGCTGCTAATTCATAGGGTCGTGGCGCCTCGGAGAGAGCCCATTGCTATGGGATGCTCAACGCCCCTCCCTGACTGCCTCGACTCGCACTCCTTTGAATTGATGCGAATATTGTTTGCAAATGTGATTTATATTTTTCGGGTCATTTTGTTTTTTTTTAATGCAAATAATAAACGCATACACGATTAAACCAAACTCGTCTACTGCATTTTATTTTCGTGATAGTGAAAGCGATATAAGCAATAACTGATGATTTGTTGGAAGAAAAAAACGATTCTTGAGTTCCCGCGCTGATGTCCGCAAACACCGTAACGCGCAAGTGAACATTCATCATTATCCGCGTTTTTTGAATATTATTTTTAGGCATCCTTTAACGTTTTTCTGCTGATTTTAAGGTTTGTTCATTGAAGAAAAGCGAAAATTAGATTAGGTTAATTTCATGCTTAGTTGTGAATAATTTGAAACAGAAATCCTCCATTTTCCTTACAAATAAATGGAAGAATGTAGACTCTCCTCCTCTCCTAGTTTGTCACCCCTAAGATGACTTTCGCTCAGTTTTCTTGTTTCGAGCACATTCATAATCAACCTGAGGCTTTGCCTCACATAATATGATGCTCTATTTCTTCTTTTCAAAATACACCTAATTAGATTAGAAATCGATCTTGTTGTTCGTATTTACGACTAACATTATCTAGCCTTTCGGAATTTTCGTTTTATTCGCGCCTTTCAAATTGAAAATTGGAAGTGTCAATGTCCTTGACAATACATGCGCCATGAGACAATATTTGAAAACGCCAGGTAATTGACACTGCTGTTTGTATGAAATGCGTGTGAGGATTTCCCGTATCTGAAATTTTTACACTGATTCGTGTATTGAAAATGAAAAAAAAATTAATATCCATCAGTAAATGAGCTTCTTGCGAGTATCCACTATTATCAATCATTGTCCCACCAATAAATATGCTAATCACCTCTACGCAACATAACCAATTTTCTCTCATATGAAACAAACTCTACAGTGTGGACTTTAATTTATGCGATTTTCCTTCCGGTTTTCGCAATCCTTCGCTCGCCCGTTTCCGACATTTGTAGCACATCTGGCGACTATTCATACCGACCATTTAGCACTTTTTTCGATGTGTTCAGCGCAAGGTTATGCGCATTGTACCGCTGCCTTTTCTTCTATTCTCTAGTACTAAACTTATCGTATTTTCATTCCCTCTTTTCGAAGGTGAAGAATACGACTAGTTGAATGAAGGTGGTAGAGGAGGTCTGGGTGACGGTTTTCTCGAGATTTCGTCTTTTCGCGACTGATTTGGCTACGAGATAGACTGATTTAGAATGTGAAGGCAACTCATTTTAGATAGAAAGAAATCTCCTTTTTTCTTGTCCGTTTCATTTTACTGCCCTCTGTCAAAAGAAACAACTCGTGTTCTCCCACTGTTTCTTTCTCAAATCGCCGTTTCTCTTTGTACGCTGATTTGCAATTTGTTATGAGCTGACTTGCTCTGTTTAATACTTTTTGTTTAAAATATTATCCTTGGTTGCCTTGTGGCCGTTTACTAGCTAAACAGTACCATTTTTTAATGTTTAGGCGCTAGCAGCAAAATCAACAAAGTTCTAGCATTGTGAATATTTAAATCAATATCAATTTAGATGCGCTATGGTCAAGTTCGCGCCGACAAACTGCCTTAAGTATGACGCACCAGTGTTGACATACAAACTAAACTCATCATAAATACACAAATGGAAATGTGGACGGCTTTGAATGAATTATTCTATTTTGTTAAATGTGGGTGTGCATTTAGAATTCTTCTCAAGAAATCACAGAAAAACGTTACGTGTAAGAATTTTTAAAACTGGGGTCTTACCATTTTCGCACTATTATCTATGGAAGCTAATTAATCGGTCATTTGTCGACATGAGAATATATTTTTTTTTGGATTTCAATGAGAATATTCCCTACGCAAGTCGCTAAGTCTTTATGAACAAGCTTAAATTGTATTGATTTTGATTTACAATTACGGTTCCACATCGATAAGTTGAAATGCAAGAAACATTTACTTCCATTAAATTTTAGTACATACGGGGACTTGCCAGAGTGACAAGAAAGCGCATACGAGTACAGCGTCTTTGTCGTTTGAAAACCTGCTTGAAATAAAACATTTTTTTAAGCGTTCATGAATGGAGCTAAGTGAACTCACGGGGAAAGTCTACAAATTTTCAAGAATATTATTTTTTGGTTTTCTGGTGTGATAGAAAATTATGTTAATCAATCAGTGTGAAAGTAAAGACACGTATTATTCGATTTTCGGCGATGAAAAGACACAAACGTTTTTATTTTTTCGATAATCGAATTCTTATTTTATTGGCAAAGTCCAAATTTAGTTGATGTTTCTTAAATATTTTGCATTTTATTGTTTGATGAATCAATAGAGCTGCAAGCAGTTGAAATGTTATTTTAAGTTGTTCAGATGTGCAACACTTATGCGTAAGGGATGAATCATTTAGCAACTCGCATAGTTCTTATACATTGCACTGAAAAATTAGTAATTCTTAGCGAAAAATCTAATAAACTTTTTGATAATCGGAGAAATTTGTTTTGTTATGTTACTGAATACCATAGTCCGTGTAAAACCTGGAAATGAGAAGATTGAAAGTAATAAACGAGGACCATTTTCCTTCATGGAATCGAACAAAAAGCGGTGTTCTTCTTGCACTTGAAGGTACATGTTTGAACTCAAGTGCCTCACTGGCGGCCAGCTATTTTTGTGTTTGTCTATTTCCGCCACCGGAATCCTCGATTTCTCGCCCATTTCGGTCACCACTCAATTGTTGCCGCTGTCACCGAGGAACGTTTCCTCCGTTCTTCTCCTGTCAGTGAATACAGATTTTCGATACTTTTTATCCATCGCGCCGATCGATGGATGTCGTCTAATCGTCTCCGGCACTTTCATCGTTACTTCTTATTCTTGTCATATTCGGAACGTATTGTACATAGTCGTGAAGACCAAAGGCGGATAAGCGAACGTCGTCGCAGTGGCATAGAGAAGATAAAGATTATATAAGAGGGTTCCTAGGAAGTGAGGAAACCACCGCTACTACTGCGTGAGTGTCGCGTTGTTTCCTTGACCCTTTTGCGCCCTATCTGAGGAGTATCGAACGTATTTCCAAGGCTGGTCATAACTGAGGAAATACTACCAATTCTAATTTTTTGGACTTCATCCTTATTATCATTCTTATTTTCTAGTTGCTGATATTGTAAAGCTTTATCGATGTCTTACGTGTCGTTCGCGGCGAGTTACTCGCCAGGTGAAGGAAAAAAAGTTCGAAACCTAAATGGTATGTTTATGTTAAAAAAAGAATGATCAAATTTATTTTAATTTATTATATCTTGTATACTAACATTTTTTCTTTTTTTCTTTTTATCACTAGCCGAGCTCGAAATTAAATCAGGTTTTTATCATAAAAATCGACGTTTCGCTTTCCCCAGTTTAGTGTTGTTCTGTTTATGTGCGTTCTTTCTCTTCTAGCCGTCTGGCGTTTTTCGCTTTTTCTCTGTCCCTTTTCTTTGTTTGGTAGTGGAGTCGGGGTAAATATGCAACATTGCATATCATCAGCAGAGCACCAACAGAACCGTAGGGGCAATGAGGACACATTGATAGGTCATAGTGTTAAACTTTCAATACATAGTATAATCATTTTCCTTTTACTCTTTTTTTGTGGCAATACGCTCAAATGATTCACGGTTGTCTATTCACTTGTGAATGTAATCCTAATTTCCGAGCAAGGGTAACTACCAAATATAAACAAAGTTTCAATTTCATTCCCCCCCCCTCTCCCTAATCCTTTTCCTATTCTCACCCTTCTTAAGATTCTATACGTACGAATGAGTTAGAAAACTAACCGTCAAAAATTTTTCAGTGACTCACTTTTCTATTTTTCTACATTGATAAGACTGTTATCATATGTAATAAACAATGAGAACGCCCACATTTTCCACACCGCATTCAAATATCTCTTCAAGTTTCAAAAGTATGAAAAAACATTTTCGGCTGTATTTTTTTTTGAGATAAAATTTTAGATATTGTATTTTCTAACCAATTTGATTTCTGTTTCATCCAATTCCGTATTAATAACTTGATTGCAGACAAGGTAGAAAAGTACCGCAAGGAGATTGCTCCAAGTCGTGAAAACGTCGACTTTGAACACTTACGACGAATACCGCAAGATCAACTGCCAGTGAACGAGTATTCTACAACAAGTATTACTAGTGTAACAGGTGGGAACGCCAAGCCCTACCTGTATCGCGACTATCATCAGCATCAAAAACACGACTATTACGGTGAAGGGGTATACGACGGAGAGCTTGATATAGGCGATAAAATGAGAAAGCACGAAATGCAGGTGAGTTTTTTAAAGTAAATTCTACCAGAAATAGTTTTTGTATAGAAAATAATCCTTTGA
The DNA here is from genome assembly GCA_003052745.1 of Caenorhabditis inopinata. Lineage (NCBI taxonomy): Eukaryota > Metazoa > Nematoda > Chromadorea > Rhabditida > Rhabditidae > Caenorhabditis > Caenorhabditis inopinata. The sequence continues at coordinate 7,934,972 of AP018155.1, read as the reverse complement.
AGCGGCAATAGTCATGTAATCCCTTTACATTTGATTTTTCACTTAATCCGATTCTGTGTTGAGAATTGAAGTCTTAGTTGAAAAACTTCCATATAAAAAATGTCCAATTAAAACAGAATTTTTTATTAAAACGATGCCTAAAAAGTTCATATATTCTGTTTCTCTGAAGTCATTATCTGGTCCTACGACTAATTCTGGAACCGTATCTCCTAAGAAGGTATTCTTCACTCAATATAATTCCCTAATTCCTAATGCGTTTCATAGAGCTGCCACTCAGATGACAGTTCATGCGCTCATCTGGCATTCCTTTTAATATCATAGTGGTCTGTTAGACTATCTCGGTATGGCCAGTTTTGCTGTCAAAATAGAGGCGCTCAATCCTAGGCTTGTAAATATTTGCTTTTCGTATATCAGTAGTTTTCTATTTGAAGAATGTATAAAAAAGGACAACTAGTAGAAACGCTAGATTATGGACGCTTAAAGAGAACGTGGCACCTTTATTTTTAGTTGTAAAAATGGATTCTATGGAGATTTCTTAATTACCAGGAATGGTCTGTTTTTAACAATAAATTTTATTTTTATTTGAGCCATTTCTTTCCCTTCTGTAATCTATAATTAATTATACTCGTCTCATGCCTCAAATATCTATATTACAGGTTAGAGTTCCCACAAGCGGTGCACCACCAATTCGTGCAGATGCTAGTGGTGCCGAACAGGACGAATTCAACAATGAGACACTTTACTTTGAGAGATCACGTATTCGAACGCTGCAAGACGAACGTGTGCACATTCAAAAGAAGACGTTCACAAAATGGTGCAACTCCTTCCTTAATCGGGTGAGTTCTGATTATGTCAAAAAAGAAAGGAAACAGTTGATTTCGTGCGCTGATTTTTATCATTAACGCGAGCGGGCGATAGACGGATTGAATGCGGGTGAAGGGGTCAATTAGTCGGGATGAATTGTTTACCGAAAATGGGAAGGCTGATACAACGAGAAAGTAATGCAGACTAAGGTGACCTTGCAAATCCTGTTATCTTCATAACAAGATCAATTTTTCCTGAGCGTGCAATGAGAAAGAACGAAAAGAATGTGAAGATTCTTTGAAATTTTAGTTCTCATTTTATACAGATCAATTTACTAATTTGGGGGGGATGAGGAGTGGGTGGATCAGAAACTCGAATGCTTACCAAGGACTGATAAATATGGGATATATACTTTTTTCCAGGCAAGTTTGGAGATTGTCGACCTTTTCGAGGATGTCGGTGACGGAATTCTTCTTATGAAGCTACTGGAGATCATTTCTGGTGATAAACTTGGAAAGCCGAATCGTGGTCGCATGCGCGTTCAGAAAGTCGAAAATTTAAACAAAGTTCTCGATTTCTTGAAAAAAAAGAAAATTCAATTAGAAAATATCGGAGCGGAAGATATTTTAGACAGAAACGAAAGGCTTATTTTGGGTCTTATTTGGACTATCATTCTCCGATTTCAGATCGACACTATTGTTATTGAAGTAAGCTGAACATTGATAAACGATTAAAATCTAATTTTAATTTCTAATACTTATAGGACGAGGAAGAACGTGGCGAAAGAAAACACGCCAAAGATGCTTTACTTTTGTGGTGTCAAAGAAAAACTGCGGGATATCCTAATGTACGAATTGAAAATTTCACAACAAGTTGGCGCAATGGGCTTGCTTTCAATGCTCTTATTCACTCACATCGTCCAGATCTGGTTGATTTTAATCGGTTAAATCCGAATGAGCACGTCGACAACCTCAACCACGCCTTTGATATTGCCGAAAAGAAATTGGAAATTGCTAGGCTTCTTGATGCTGAAGACGTCGATGTAACGAGACCTGATGAGAAGTCGATTATCACTTACGTCTCCTTGTACTACCATCACTTTGCAAAGCAGAAAACTGAAATGACTGGTGCTAGACGTATCGCCAATGTATGTATTTTTCACATTCACTTGCTAAAAAAGATCGGTAAATGAGTTTCTTTAGATTGTTGGAAAACTGATGGTTTCCGAAACAATGGAGGATGACTACGAACACATTGCTTCCGAGCTGCTCAACTGGATTCGTGTTACAATCAAGATCTTAGAGTCTCGTCGTTTTCCAAATTCTCTCAATGGAATGCGTGACGAGCATGCAAAATTTAATCTGTTCCGTACTAGTGAAAAACCTCCGAAATATAAGGAAAAAGGAGAGCTTGAAGCCTTGTTTTTTACAGTTCAAACGAAAAGAAAAGCGATGAGTCGCAAACAATATCAGCCACCCCAAGGACTTTTCATGCATGATATTGAATCTGCATGGGCTCAATTGGATTATGCTGAAAACGAAAGACAAGTAGCTATTATTGCCGAACTTCAAAGACAGGAAAAACTAGAACAACTTGCCCAAAGGTTCCACAAAAAAGCAAAGCTACGTGACAGTTGGCTAAGATCAGTTCAAGCTGTTCTCGATGAAATGGAGCATGGAAGGAGTGCCTCACAAGTTGAAAAGACGCTAAAGAAGCAGCAAGCCATTTCTACAGATATTTTAGCTCGTGAAGACAGGTTCAAAATGCTGACTGCAATGTGCAATGAGCTTTGTACGGAGAAGTACCATGAATCGGACAAAATACGTGGAATGGAACGGGAAATTATTGACCGATGGACACAATTGTTGGTTTTGCTGGAACAACGCAAACGAGCTCTCATGAGCCTGAATGACTTGATGTCTTTACTACGTGACATTGACACTTTGTCTAACGAGCTCTACTCCTTGGAGCCAGCAGTAAGAAATAGGGATGTTGGAAAACACTTGATTGGGGTGGAAGACCTTTTGGGAAAACACGATCTTGTTGATGCTCAAATAAATGCACATGGATCTCTCCTTTCAAAGCTATCACAAGCTGCCAATAACTACATCCGTCACAAAGAAGAACAATTTGATGTTCTCCAGAGAAAACTTGATGAAGTTACTGCCCAGTACAATACTCTCGTTGAATTGTGTCGTTCTCGTCGTCTTGCTTTAGAACGTGCTCGATCATTGTTCCAATTCGTTCAAGATCATGAAGAAGAAATGGCCTGGCTTGCTGAAAAAGAGAAGTTGTGCACTACTGCATTGAATTCGGGAGATATTTCTGCTGTTCCGCAAACAACATTGCTCTACAAAAACGTGGAAATGGAAATGCAAACTCATTGGGCACGAAGCAAAGGGATGATAGCTGGTGGAGAAAGATTAGTGCAGAACGGACAGTCGAAAGAAGACATTCAACGTAGGCTGACACACATGAATCAAGGATGGGAACGGTTAAGAATAGCTGTTGATGATCTTGGAAACTGGTTATCTGAGGCTCGCCATGCTCAACAGTATTTTCAAGATGCTAATGAAGCGGAATCCTGGATTCGAGAAAAAATGCCACTTGTTAAATCAGATGATTTGGGGCGTGACGAAGGAGCAGCCGAGTCACTTCTTCAGAGGCATGCTCGTTTAGAAGAAGAGATTCGTGCTTACAAGTACGTCGAAGAGCATTTAATAAATTATTTAATCTTCTTATTTCAGAAATGATATCACTCGTCTTGAAGAAATGCAAAGTCAACTTGCTAATAGTGCTTTCCACACTGCAACAACAAGCCAATCTATTCAAGAGACCGAAGAAGTAACTGTCCCACAAATAGAAATGGCGTACAAGTATGAAGGAAACGGAATGCGCGTGGTTAAAGGAGAAATTCTTGCGCTTCTCGAGAAGTCTACGCCTGAATGGTGGAGGGCTTTAAAACGGGATGGAACGGAGGGTTATGTGCCGGCCAACTATTGTAAAGTTGTTCCTGGAGAATCGGTAACTGTCACTCAGACCACTCAGAGAACAACTACTACTATGGAAGGTAATGAGGCGAAAAGCTCAGTTGTTGCTGAAAGACAATATAAAATTTCGACTGACTATCGTGAATTGAAGAGACTGGCTGACGTTAGAAGACGTCTTCTTTCGGATAATATCAAACTTCTTCGATTCTACCGCGAGTGCGATGAATTTGAACGATGGGCAAAAGAAATTGAAGTCTCGTTGGCAGATGAACCATCTACGGAACATGTTGTTGCATTCCGACGCAAATTTGACAAGCTTGAAGCTGACATGCGAACTAATGGCGGCACTCAATTGAAGCACATCAATGACATCGCAAACGATCTCGTTTCTGAAGGGCATGGACAATCTAGGCAAATCGAATCCCGCCAACACAAAATCAACGCTATGTGGGAAAACCTGGAAAAACTCAGAAAACATCGCTCCGTTCGTTTGGAAGCTACTGAGCGTGTTGCTGATTTCGATACCACCTGTGAAAGTGCTCGTGAATGGATGCTAGGAAAGTTTGAGCAGCTGAATCGCAATCCTAACGATGTGAAAAGTCTTCAAAACTTGGAACGTGATTTAAAACCATTAGAAGATAAAATAGCTGCTCTCGAAAAATTGGCTGCGGCTGTAAAAAAGGATCATCCTGAAGAAGCTGCAGCTATCGAGAGAAAGATTTCTGAGTTGAGGGCACTGCATGCAGATTTGTTGAAACGTGCTCAAGAAAAGATGTTACTTGCTGAGCAAACCCAAGGAAAAGAAATGTTCGAGTCGGCACTCCATGATATGACGGGATGGATTGACAAAACTCGCAAAGGCATGATGGAAGACGTTCACCCGGTAGATGTTGCCGAAGCTGAAGAACTACTCAAAAAACATTACGAACTTGGAGAACAAATAAAGGATAAGAAGTACGAAGTCGAATATTGTCAAGAGCTCGGACGACGTCTTCTCGAGCGAAGCCCACGAATGCCGAAAGTGGAGGAGCAATTACAAAATCTTGTTTCAGAAATGGCAGCTCTCCGTGATTTGTATCGTCGGCGTGACACAATACTGAAGCAGCAACTTGATCTACAACTATTCAATCGGGAATCCGAGAGAATTGATTCTGCGACCAAGGGACACGAAGCGTTCCTCGAATTTGACAACCTTGGTGATTCTGTTGAATCAGTTGAGAATTTATTGAAAAGGCATCGTGACTTGGAAGCAAAACTTGACGCTCAGGAGGCCCGACTCGAAGCATTTTCTCGTACGGCTGATGATATGATAAAAGCACAGCATGCTGACTCTCCTTACATTGAGCAACGAAGAAGAGATGTTCTCGCAAAACGAGAAGCCGTCAGACGTGCTGCTGCTCAACGTAAAAGGCAACTTGAAGCTTCCCTAGAATACCAAGAGATGCGTCGTGAAGCTGATGAAGTAATGGCATGGATGCACGAGAAGGCGAAGTTGGTTGCAAGTGGGGATGACGCTGCATTGGCTCCATCCGCCATTCCACATCGTCTTCTAAAGCATGAGGCTTTCGAAGCGGAAATTATTGCTAATGAACCACGAATACAGCAAATTAATAAGGAAGGTGATGGCCTGGTTGCCAAGAACCATTACGAATCAAAAAATGCTGATAAGATTGTTCGACAAGTCAATGCTCAATGGGGAGATTTGAAGAAGCAAGTCTATAACAAAGGGCAAAGGCTCCGTCAAGCTGCAGATCAGAAGGGACTCGATAGAATCCTCGAAGATGCTCATGCAAAGCTTGATGAGATGGAGGCTGCTTTGAATTCGAAGGATCAAGGGCTTGATTTAAGATCTGTGAAAGACTTGCTCCAGAAGCATGCTGTCCTCGAACAAGAAATGGGGCTCTATGGAAACAAAGTAATTTTTATATATTAAAAAAAACATCTCTATAGATATAAAATATTCGAGTGTTAAATAAGTCATTAAACGTAAAATAAGTTTATTGGATAAAAAAGGATGTCAGAAATACGAATTATAAACAAAAAACTTGAGAAACGAGATCTAGCCAAATAAGAACTGATCGTTTAAAAAATCACGCTATCATGCTTATATTTATGGCGAAATACATAGAAATCGCACCTATATGTTCGGATTGTTTATTTATAAATTCAATACGGCTTAAATACACGTTCCTTTCACTTTAAATTGTAAAACGAAAATTTCAGCTTGCTGATATCGAGAACCGCGGTAAAAAGATGGCTGTTGAGGGACATTATGATGCTGATCGTATTCACGCAACTGTTGGAGATCTGTTGAAACGTTATGCAGCAATGAAAGCACCAGCAAAACGCAGAAAAGCTGATCTCGACGAGTCCCGCCTTTGGCATCAACTTGTTTTCGATGTTGACTGTGAATTGCAATGGATTGCCGAGAAGAAACCAATCGCCTCTTCCCAAGACTGTGGTCGTACGTTGACCGAATCTTTAAATATGGTAAAGAAGCAAGAACAATTGGAGGCTGAAGTGAATAAACACGGTGACCAGATTGACAAGGTTCTGAGCCAAGCTGCTGAGCTGGTAAAAAGACATCATCCTGCTTCTTCACAAATCAAAAAAAAAAGTGGTGAACTTGAAACAGCTTGGAGTGAGTTGAGAAGACTTCTTCGTTCTAGACGCTTCATTGTTGACTGGGGTGTAAAAGAGCAGCAGTATTTATTTGATGCCGCTGAGGTTGAGTCTTGGATGAATGAGAAACGCAATGCTCTAGCATCCGAAGATTACGGCAGTGATGAGGACGCTGCTCGAAAACTTCTTGCCAAACACAGAGCTCTCTGCGAGGATATGGCAACTTATCGTCAGTGGCTTGAAAAATTGGAAGTCAAGTGCAATGAACTTGTTAAATCTGATCGTCCACATGTTGAACGATTCCAAAAAAGGCAAGATGAATTGATTCATGAGTTTGATGCCTTAAGCAAACTTGCCGAAGATCGCAGAAATGCTTTGGAAGACGCCGTTTGCCTTTATGAATATATGAGAGAATCTGCTGATTTGGAACAATGGATTGGAGAGCAATTGCAAACAGCTTTATGTGAAGACTTCGCAGAAGACTACGAACATCTTAAAGAACTACAGTCTAAGTTCGACGAGTTTAAGCAGAGCGTCAAAACAGGGAGTGAACGCTTTACTTCTTGTGAGACTGCAGCTAACGCAATACTTCGACGCAACCCACCATTTGCTAGAGATGTTGTGAAAAAGCAAGAGAAGTTAAGATCTGCTTGGAACCTTTTATGTGAATATATCGAGTCTCGCACAACCAAGCTTGCAGTCGCGGAAGAGCTTCACCGTTTCCATCGTGATGTCGACGAGTTTGAGCAATGGATGGCGGATAAGATGACTAATATGCCTCGTGATCTCGGAAGAGACGTCAAACATGTTCATTCTTTATGGCAGCAACATGAGGCTCTTGACAAGGAGACTCAAAATGCTCAACCACGTCTCACCAAACTTGTTGAAGATGCTCAGCGCTTGAAAAAGGCATATCCGGGTGGAAATGCCGAACAGATTAGTGGTAGACAGCAAACTTTGGAAGAAGAATGGGCGGAGTTGAGAAATGCGACTGACGACAGAAGAGATATGCTGAGAGCTGCTTTTGATTTGCACACTTTCAACGGAAAAGTCAGAGATTTGCTCGCATGGACCGACTTGACCATCAGCGATATTCAATCAGATCTTCATATCAACGATCTTCAACAAGCTGAATGGCTTCAAACAGAGCACTCTAGGTTACTAATAATTCTATAATTGTTCTGTATAGTTATATATTTTTCAGGCTGAGTCACGAAATGGATGCCAGAGAACCAGAGTTCATTAGACTCGGAAATGATGGCGAAAAAATGATTAGCGCTCAACACTATGCATCAGAAGAAATCAAGAATAAAACTAGATTGCTAAAAACAGCATTGGAAAGGCTTCGAAGTGAATGGACTCTTCGAAATGGTTATCTCTCTCAAGCTGTACAGTGGCACGCATTCCAAAGAGAAGCCAAGCAAATCATTGCTTCAATTGGATCCAAGAGAACAACTCTTCGCAGTTTGGCTGTTGGTGGATCTGTTGCTGATGTGGAAAGTCAAAAAAAGAGACTTGATACATTTGAGAGAGCCTTGTCGACGCTTGATGAACGAACTGCTACCTTGGACCACACTGCCAATGAATTGATAAAATCTCGTCATATGGAATCTAAAAACATTGCAATGTGGCAAACCAAGGTTCACGAAGAACTGAAACTTCTCCGTGAAGATATTGAAGCTAGACATGCCATGCTCAAAGATGCATTTTCCCTTGCGTCGTTCGGCAGCGATGTAGCACAAATTGAAGCGTGGATCGATGAAAAGAACAATGGAATACGTAAGGCTCGAGATCAGTCTAGTGAAAGCATTTCAATCGAGGAGAAGATGAAGAGACTTCAAACACATCAAGCTTTAGAAGCTGAAGTTGCTGCTAATAAAACTGTTGTCGATCAGATCTTACAAAGAGGACATCAGTTGAAAAATCTTCATCGCAATCCCAAAATCGCTGATCGTTGTGAGGAACTCAGTTCAAAGTGGAGTCAACTCGCAGGGGCTTGTGCTGATCAATCTAGAGCTCTGGAAGAGGCTAGGGATTTGCTTCGTTTCAAACAACTTGTTGAAAATGTTCTTGCATGGATCAATGAGAAAGAAGTGCTTGTATCAACTGCTGATATGGGAAGGGATATGGAACACTGCAGATTGTTGTTGGAGCGTTTGGATGGCACTCGTTCTGATTCTACTGTCGATGAGCAAACTTTGGATGAGATTAATCGTATTGGAGAGAAACTTGTTAAGCAAGGAAGAACTAGTCGCGATCACGTTCAAAAGGAGCAACAGCACCTAAATGAAAAGTTAGAAATTTTCAAATTCGACGGGTCCAGTCACTTGTCTCTAGCAAACTATTTTATTTGTAGAATTTCACTGTATACTAGATTAAAATTAGTTTTCAAACCACCAACACACATAATCTCGATATAATCCCTTATATTCTATCAATTTTTGCAGATGGCGTCTCTTACTCGGACAGTTGGCGCATTACCGAAACGAACTTTTGGCTGCCATGGAAGTTCATACTTTTAATCGCGATGTTGAAGACACTGACGAACGTATTCATGAAAAGATTGCGGCTATGAAGAGTGATGATTTCGGAAAAGATTTTGCCAGGTGCGGTAAATTTCTCTTTATTATATGCTTCTTTTTCATTTTTATTTTTCAGTGTTGAGCTTCTCGTTCGTAAACAGTCTGCTTTGGAGAGAGATATGAGTGCAATTCACCAGAAACTTATGGCTCATGACAAGGAAGCTCAGAAGATTCTTGAAAATCGACCACCCCTTCGAGAAACTGTTCTCGATTCATTGAAGACATTGGAAGAAAGTTGGAAGAGGTTATCAGAAGCAGCCGAGTTGAGAAATGAAAAGCTGAACCGTTCTTTCAAACTTCACAAGTATCTTGACGACGTCAAGAAGGTCGAACAATGGGCAAATCAGGTTCGAAATAAGATGACTTCACACCAGACTCCTAAAGATAGCAACGGAGCTCGTAAACTTCTTGACCAACATCACGAACGCAAAGTAGAGATTGATGGCAGATCAGAAGAGCTGCGCCACTTGCACGAAGAGGGCCAAGCTTTGAATCAGGAGCAACCAGAGCACAAGTCAGAAGTTCAAAGAGCGCACAAACGTGTTCAAAATTCAGAGCATCAACTGAGGCAAACCTGGGAAAGTGAGAAAGGAACTCTTCAAAAACTTCTCGAATGGATGTTATGGTGTGATGAAGCTGTTCAATGTGAGCAATGGTTGGCTGATAAGGAGAACCAGGTAGCCCGCGGAGAACTCGGAGACACTACTGATGCTGCAGAAATGCTCATTAAGGGAAATGTTGCTTTTGAAGAAACTGTTCGTAAGCAAAGTGAAAAGATCGATGTTCTGATCAAAAACGCTGATTCTCTTGTTGCTGGTGGTAACAATTATCGTGTTGACATAGTTACTCGCAAAGAGGAAGTTGTTGCAAGACATGACCTTCTTCTGAAGAGCATGGCAAAGAGGAAAGGCATGCTGGAGGATTCAAAAAGATATCACGAATTTATTCGTCAGTGTGGAGAACTTATAATATGGATCACCGCCAAGCTTCAACTTGCCTACGACGAAAGCTTCCTAGATCATACTAACCTACGATCAAAACTTCAAAAACACATGGCTTTCGATTCTGAACTTGTTGAAAACGAAAAGCGCTTGTCGACAGTTGAACGACAAGGAGAGGAACTCGTTGCGGACAATCATTTCATGAGCGAACAAGTGAAAGCACAACTTGTCGAACTGCGTTCCGGATGGGATGAGTTAAGAACGAAATCTGCATTAAAAACACAGCGTCTGCGCGAAGCATTTGAACTTCATTCTCTGCAACGCAAAGTTGAAGATATTGAGAAGTGGCTTGACAAGGTTGAAGCAGAGCTGGTCTCAGAAGACCATGGTAGAGATATGCTTTCGACTCAGCTTCTTATCAAGAAATTAGACACTCTACAAACAGAAATTGCTGGACGTTCTGATGCTGTTGTCGAAATGATGAAGAAAGCTCGCGAATTGAGAATTCAAGGATCTGCTGCTGCAGATGAATGCCTTAAACAGGCTGAACAAGTTGAAGCTCGGTATTCGGGACTTGATGAACCTGTTCAAATTCGTCGTGAAAATCTTGTTGATGCCCAAGCATTTTTTGAATGGGTCAAAGCAGCTGAAGAAGATCTTGAATGGCTTTCTGATAAAATGCCGTTGGCTAGTAGTAGCGAATCCGGAGACTCGTTGCAGAGTGCTTTGTCTCTTCAAAAGAAACATGCTGCTTTAGAGAAGGTTAGTATCCTTGTAGCTTAAAAACGTATATAAGGCTGTTTCTTCGCTTTTCAGGAGCTGGATACTCGTCAATCCGCCATGAATGAAACTGAAACACGTGGAAAGGATATGATACGGCAACGCCATTTTGCTTCTGCTCATATTCAAAAAATTCTGGACAGACTTTCGACAGCAATGTTGACATTAAAAGAAAGCTGTGGACTAAGACGCGATCTCCTCCAGGAAGCAATCGATGCCCATGAGTATTACACTGAAGAATCAGAAGCCGAGCAATGGTTGCGAGAACAGATGCCACTTGCAATGAGCCAAGAAATGGGAAGAGATCAAGCTGGTGCGGAGAGCCATTTGAGGCGTTTAACTGTTTTGGACAAAGAAGTTGAGCTTTTCAAAAATGAAATTGACCGTTTAAAGAAACGTGCCGATGGTCTTTTAGCCAGAGAGCACCACGATGCTATGTCAATTGCCGCCAAGCAACGTAAATTGGAAGCTCTCTTTGGTGATCTCTGTAGAGAATGTGCCAGGAGAAGAACTCAGATTGTTGATGCGTCTAAGTACCACAAATTCGTCAGACAGGCTGATGATTTGTCAGACTGGCTTCGTGAAAAAGAAAGGACTGCTTCAGCTGAAGATTATGGTCAAGATCTTGAAGATTGTCAACAAATTATAGAGCAGTTTGAATCTACTGTTCGTGAGTTAGCTGCTGCTGGGGAGCGCGTTGCTGCTGTTCAACGATCACAAGAAGATCTTCTTCGTAGTGGACATCCATATGGTGCTTCAATCACGGCAAAAGGAGCAGATGTTCAGAGGCTTTGGACTCACGTTAATGAAGTCGCAAATGAAAGAAAACAAGCACTTAGTGGGGCGCGTCAGGTTCATCGTTTCGATCAAGAAGCCGATCAAACTTTGAACTGGTTGCAAGACAAGGAAGCTACTGGTGTTGCTATGGAGCAAGAGGATCTCTCGAGAGCTGATCTTGCTTCAGTAAAAGCCCAGTTGCAGAGACATGATGAGTTTATGCATGGAATGAAGGCTGTAGAGAAACAGGTTGCCGAGTTGTGCCACGAAGCAGAGAGGCTTTGGAATTCGTTCCCAGACACCAGGCATCACTTGGAAGTCCGCAGATTGGACATGGAAGAACAACTGAAAGATATTCTGGAAGCTGCCAGAAAACATCTAGAAAGGCTTCGTCACATGCAAAACCTCCAATCATACTTCCAAGAATACCGTGAGATGATGCAATGGATGAAAAATATGCAGACAACAATGACTTCGGAACAATTACCACGTGATGTCGCTTCTTGCGAATCTCTGGTTCGTCGCCATGACGAGTACAATTTGGAAATGCAAGGTCGCAAACAATTTGTTGATGATTTCGCTCGCCATGGAAGAAGAATGATACAATCCAGTCATGTCCTTTCTCAGGAGATTCAAGAGAAGGTTGAAGTACTTGAGAAGACCTGGGAAATGCTTTGCGAAATCTGGAAGGATCGTGCTGAGTTGTACGAGGAAAATATGGACGTTCAAAAATGGAAACAAAATGCGGAACAACTTGATTCTTGGCTCGAGGAACGCGCTGGACTTCTTGGAGATGATTGGAGAATGGTTGATTCCGTCGAGATGGCTGAAAATCATCTTCGCGATTTCGACGATTTTCTGGTTACTCTCGAAGCGCAGGGTGATAAATGTGACATGGTGAAACGTTTGACCCTTGTTGAGCAGAACTTCCGCCGTCTCAGAAGCAAGGAGATCGACCGTGCCAGAATATCAGAGGAAGATCAAAAGAGAAGGGACACTATAAAGATTGTCGAAAAAGGAAATATTCTCGCTAACCGAAGACAAGAAAGAGAACGGAGAAAAACTCAAGAAATTTCTCTTCTTCGACCATCGCCATCAGGAGAGGAGTTTTCTACGCATACAATGCCACGGAAAGAAAGAAAGGAACGAGCGAAAACAACTGCTGATTTGGGTGAGTTTCTTTTTAAAGTCTTGTTTTTATATCAATTGAACAACAGTGTTGTTTATAGCTCCCGGATCAATTCAAATCGGTGACATCCTTGCCTCTACCTCCAATGCGACTCCAGTTCAATCCGGCGTTGAGATGATAAAGACCCCATCTTTCAACACGCGTCGTACTCAATCAATTCGGAAGGCAGGTCGCTGGGAAGATATAGGCGCCATCGATATGAAGGGATTCTTTGATCGAAAACAATGCCAGCAAAGTGGTGGAAAACGAGCTACGATTCGTTCCTGGAAAAATTACTATGGAATTCTCTGTGGACAGTTGCTATGTTTCTTCAAGGACGAACAGCAATTTATAGAAAATATTGCTGCTGCTCCGCCCGTGTACATTTACGGTGCTCAATGTGAACAATACCCAGAGTATGCGAAGCGAAAGAACGCCTTCCGTCTTCTTGTCCAAGATGGCTCGGAGTTCATGTTCTCTTGTCCTGATGAACGACAAATGTTAGAATGGGTGGCCAAAATCAAATTCCATGCACATTTAACACCTAGCAATCAGCTCAAATCGTACTCGTACAATGGTAAGTTACTGAAACAATGGTTTTATTGGATTTCTTTATATGGATATTTTTCTGTCGTTCTTTGGTGAAAGCATGTGTCTCATTTCTTATTTAGATGATCTCCTTCAAACAACTGGGAATGAGCAATTACCAATGATTGCACCAAGACGCAGTAATGGCGGTCATGATGTTGTAAATGGTCTTTCACATGCTAGCGCTGCCTTCACCGTTCTTGATAATTTAGATCAGCATGAACTTGACTATTCAAGTGGGTTATATTTTGATATTCTATTATATATTTTATTCGCCTATCTTCTTTTATTTCTAATATGCTGCTATATCATCGCTTCCTTTTGTTCTTGAAGCTTGGAATTCTATGTTTTTGATTTGGCTTAAATAAGTTAATCTGCTTTAGGAGGGTGTAAATCTTTACCTCGTGGCAAACAAGGTGGCCAGAGAGCTATCCGGGACTGTGCCACATTACCCCGAGGTTTTGGATCTGATGTAGCCGAACACACAACTACGTTCTTTCCTCCTTCTGGCCCCTTACTTGCTACCCCGACGGTACTCACAGTTTCAACCTCGTCAATGACCACAAATTCCGTGCCGACTGTGGTGGCACGAAAAATTGGTGTGGTCCGAAGGGCCAGCCGACGCCAATCTGTATATGCTGAAAGCATATATGGAGAAGTAGAAAAGGCGATTGCCGAAGCAAATCGCATCGCTATTAATGGCCTGAACGGTTAGTTGGTAGCACCAACGTGTTTCATCTATTCTTCACAAATTTGGACATCACACAAGCTCCCAGTTATCATATATTTCTAATAACGTGATCGTTGCATGACTTCTAATTTCACCTAACCGGCTTCAATATAATGGGACTACTACTCTACGTTGTCTTGTTTTCTTGTCTTTTTAAACGTACACTTATTTTGCCAGTGTTTCTATTAATCAGTGTTGCAATTTATTTATTTATCACTTAACATTTGTTCTCGCTCACCTCGTTTGGGCTAATATATGTGAGTTTTTTCAGGAGATCACGCTGAACTACGTCACACCGTTCAAACTCACCCAGAAAATTCCGGTTACACGGTAAGCGTACTACAGTCATACTGTGCTTCTCCGCGCAATGGTACAGTCACTTATGATAATGAAAACTTAAATTACCTGTACCATTATGTGGGGTAGTATACACTGTGTCACCTGCTTGAAGGAATATATTATAACAGGAAACTCTGATGTACAAAGAACACACCTCGTCCATCTATCAACCAATGGAACGGTCGATGTCTCCTCGAAATCAACAAAATGGCGAGTTTATAACATGGGTTGAAAGTAATCAGCATAGTCTGCCTATGAACACTCCAGACGGAAGGTCAACGTCTGCAAGCGTTGTTTCAACTCAATCCAATTTTGATGATAACGATTCTATCAAGTCTTCATCTAGTAAGGATTCGCAATTTTATGTATATGGATATGTTAATATTACATATATTATTTCCAGAACGAAAAGGTTTCGGCTCATTGTTTAAACGCGGTTCCAAAGTCTCGAAATGAATAACGCACAAGTTGTGTTTCACATCTTCTCTACGCGAAGATTGAAGCAGTCACTCCTTTATTATGATAATATTACCTTTTGATTCTTAGTCACAAGCTTATTGTTTTTTCTTGTCTTCCTTTTTTAATGTTTATCCCGCTTGATTTAATTATCCAATAGTAATATTTTTCTGATAGAAACATGTTTTCTTATTCATTATGGCCTGTAAAAGTTATTTATTTTATTTGTGCCTCCTCATTTATCCAATATTTTGTGTTCCTTTTCCAAACCTTGATTTGAAACTGATAATGAGGAGCCCGAACTCGTTTTCAAATTTTCAAATTACGGGACACCATCCAAATTTCACTCTGATTTCGTGACAATTTTCCACATGCTAAAGCCTTAGCGATGCTCATAAAACGTGTATTTTATGATAAGAGGTTATTTTTATATACTCAAAAATTTTCACAGACAAGTCGAATACACGATGTCTTCTATACTTATAGACGGCCCCACATGAATTTTGGCGCGTATGCTGAAGCCGTGTGTGTGCAGTATTTCGTTATTCATTTCACTGAATTGGGGCAACTTACCTTGAGAACTCACTTTTTGTCACATTTTTTGCAACATGCCGAGCTGACTTGGCAAGGGAATCCCATTCAAATACGTTTGATGTTCGATTTGATCTTACCATGCCTATTAACTACTAACAAAAGTTCGATCGGATGGGCCTTCCCCTGACACTAACCATGACCAGAAATGCAACCAGGATTTCTACACCAAACAGCATCAGCAATGTTGTGTATTCCGATGTGCTTTAGTTAATTTTCAAATGTTTCGTTAACCTTTCTCGTATTTGTGTTTCGGTTTAATAATACGGCTTCATTTTTTTAGCGTTATATATTTTCTATTTTACTAAAAACTGACGAGAAAGTATCATTGGAATCCAGCAGGTGTTATAATGGCTTCAAGATCTAATAATAACAGATATCAGCCGATTATATCCTTTTCAGAGGAGCAATTAGTGAAACAATAATTGAGAAAATGTGTAATTTTATTCTCGAATATTCAAATTTTCAGTAATAATCTCTATCTTGGTTGCTAGACTTCTCGTGTGCCACTTATCGCGTGCCCGTTGATTCACAATATTTATCTGGGACCACTGTAAATATCGCAAGAATATGTAAATAGCTGATCATGTTTTCAATAATCCATACAATGCAGAGATGCAGCAAACTGCTCTCAGAAGATATCTTCTGTCTTAAGAATAAGAAATCTGAGCAATGAACTAATTTCATACTGTATTCGAAGCGAGTTTTCTTTTAATCGTGCGTATCAGAGCTAAAATCATGCACTCAGCGCCCCAAAAAATTAGACGTGATCCCGATCCAATCGGCCTTTCACCACTACCTCTCCAATGGTCGCTAAAGAGATTCGATGAGGAAGCATTGAAGCACCGTGTAAACAATATTTTTTTCATGCGATGTTTCAATAATTTTTTTAAAATTTTTGTTAGATGCAAAAGTATTTTCAGAATGTTGCAAAATTTGAGGGCGTATCAGTATTTATTACAAAATATATACATATATTTTCAAGGAAGTCTCTAGAGACTCTAGATTGCCAGACAATTTTTTTGACCAACGAGGCGCCGCTTCTGACTCATTTCTAACATTCCCTAATATTTGTCTGATTCATTTAAAACAAAAATATTCCACACATTTAAAATATGATAACTTATTTCAAAAAAAAAATGTTTATTCAATTATTCAGATATTTATTTATTCAACTATTTGTTGTATTAGCTAACGTGAAGAAAATTTAATGCAAATTCATATTTTTCTAGGCATGCCGGTTTAAAGCTGTCTACCCTAAACAGAATGTATATTAATGTGAAAACAGCGAAAGTCTGGTGAAGTCGGAATCATGAGTATTAGTTGATTTTTACGCTTCGTTAATTGGCTTCTGTGTCTGTGCAGCATTCCATGAACAACTATTATTTCAGTATAATTTTCAGCTTTTCCGTCATGAAATCGCTACAGTATGCCTATGAACAACAACAACTAGATTTTCTTCACATTTGTAGTATCGGAGACGAAGATCGAGTGAGAGATGCTCTTTCAACAGGAAGAGTTGAGATAAACTATCGTCACAAATCAAATGGGTGGTAAGTGTTTCCTTTGATAAATAATTACTTTTTAGACAACAATTATTAAAATATATCTCTACCTTACAAAGTAGTCGTTGCATTTTTTTACCAGTAAGCCGCCAGCCACTTTTATGAAACACGACGTTTATATATGTTTCCCATTCAAAATCATTAATTTCGTAGTACTCTGATTCCGGAACACCTGACTTATCTGATAGAAGAATTCGCAAAATTCTAACAAACCCACAAAGCTAACGAAATTTTGGAATTTGTGTAAATGCAGGTGGCAATCGAGGGCTGTGGGTACCAACTGTCGCTGTGGGACTAAAAGCCCCCTTGTTTCCACAGACTGCCTCCTGCTGAGAGCAGTATATCTCTGATTTTTTCTCACGTGCCTCAAATGTTTGCCAAGCAGTGGTCAGTGGAAAAGAGATTTGATGGCCAATCCAAATTGAAGCGCCCTTTCTTCTTTTCGCAAATTGTGCAACATTTCTAAAATTTGATGAAAAGTAGTAGTTCGAAAATGTTAAACGTAGCAAATGTTTGAAATCATAATTAAAAAAACATATCCTTAAACCTTTTTAGTCCGCTAGACTATTAGCGATTCATTTACCTGAAAATCCCTTCCATTTAAAGTGCTCGATTATCAGGACTGCTTTGCACTGGGCAGCGAGCCGAGGCCACTACGACGTCGTTCTACTACTCATCGAAGCGGGATACGATCTCAGCATAGAAGATACAAAACATCGTGTTCCGTTCGACGTGAGATTTTTTTCAGAATAATGTATGCTTTTATGTATTTTTTCCAGGTGTGTCCAGAAAGTAAAGAAAACTTGAGATCAATTCTCCAGCTTGGAGAAGAGCGAGAAAATATGGTTCAAAGTGAGTATATCGAACGCATGTAAAGCTCAATATCAGTAAAAAGAAAATAATGTTTCTTCAGACATCACGTCTCTTCGAAATACAGGCGAAAACGAATCATCGTCGGGGTTCGTTCCCAATTACGTTCGCAATCCTCCATTTCCATATGCAATGAAGAATTCCTTTGACAATTTCTCTTCTCCCGTTTCTTACGGATCTAACGGATCTGGATCTCCGGGTCCTTTGAACTCACCCACTTATTCATATGGAAGAAGAGACTCATTTAATAAAACAGGGTTTTTGCTCGTGAGAACTAGGTGAGAAGTCTTATGTATTTAACCGAACAATTTTTTTGAAAATTTTGTCAAGCTTTCGTAACCTTTTATTATGGAATTTGCAGTGTTGAAAAAGGAAAGGAAACCTACAAAAGAGTAACGCTGCCAGGAGGAGCAGATATCGAACGTCTCAAAACAACAATTGAAAAGGCGTGTAAAGGAAAAAAAGTAGATATGATATTCACATTACCTGACAACAATTTGGTGGAAACAGTTGAGCAAATTCACCAATTCAAAAATTGCCAAAAAATAGATGTCATTTTCAAGGATAACAACAGAGAAGCGACCCCAGCTGTGGTAAGCGTATTGCGTTTAACCTTTGAAGCTTTTGAAACTTTGAACCTGCCTGATCGATCATATTTTTGAAGTGTCATAAAAAGACAACATGCGGATAATGCCTTGTTCTGTGTATACTTGTAGGCAAAGTTACAATTGAACACGTCTCTCTGCCACACTGTGTTGCAAACTTGGTTAGGTGAGAGCCACGAATCATAATCGTTAGTCATTCGTTCTATTCTGCCTAACAAATCGTTCGCTACCTATCGTTTTACAATGAAGGAAGGCAAATCATATGACGCTTCTAACAACTGATAAAGTAATTTTGTCGCTCCGGAGAACAGTTCGCCCTTCTCAGCACGAGTTTTTCCACACAAAAAAGTATTGTATACACCCTCGCCCCTCATGCCATTCCTATGTTTTTCTCTGCAAGCAGCCGTCATTTGTCTGAGTGTACTTTGTTCTCCTCGTTGGTGAAACGGCGCTCTTGCGTCCTTCTGTATCACCCAAAGGACAAACTTCAATTTAGCTTGTTCTGTTTTCCCTTCCCGCATTGAAATTCACTCCTTGAAAACACAGGAAAGAAACTTCTTGTGAAAATAAAGCAAGGAAAAATAGAGTGCCGTTCTAGCCGCCGCCCGTTTTTTCCTCTCTTTCTCTCTCCGCTCTATATTTATCATTTTCGCTTACACACATCTGACCTGTCTTGAAATGCATATCCTTGTGTAGGAACCTTAACATGTTCTACCTAGAAAAATTTTTGAAACGCTGGCCTAAAACTCGACTTTTATTGCCCCAGAGAGCGGAAACGTATCTAGACTTGCGGACTTTGTTAAATTGCGATAGATCAATACTTTTAAAACCGAAAACAATTTTTCTAAAATTGCGAAACTCTTCGCGCTGTTTTCTATCACTTTTTCAGCTCTCTTTTTTTCTCAATTTTGTCTTCCATTTCTTCATGCAGCTTAGCTCTTTGATAAAGTCTGCCCTGGTGTTCGGGTTCAAGCTTTTTTTCTCAATGTTTCTCGATTTAATTCTCTATTTCATTCGCCCGCCGCCCGTCTGAGCTTCATTTTTCTCTTCAATATTGCTAGCTTTGACTGGTTTCTAACATTTCCTCATTTTTCTTTTTCCCGCTCGCTTGCTGTTTTTCACGTGAATATAGAGAGACAAGAAATGTGTTGGTTCAATCCTTCCTATTGCTTTTTTTCTGTATTGTTCCGCGCTCCTTCCCCTGGAAAGATAATATTTTCTCTGAAAATATGACTTCGTGATGTATTTCTCCCTAATTACTCTCCCACACTGTAAATACAACTGTTTATAGTCACGTTTAACATATTTGTTACGAAGTTATTAGTTTCAACATGATTTTATTAACGAGTTATCTGTAAATGAAGGAAATGAACGTATTGGGCTGGTCGCACTGCGGTTCGGAGACTGCCAATGAAAATGCGTAAGTTTTCGGAAAATGGCTTTATTTTAATTTGATGCTACGGAAGCAAGTGAGATTTAGATTTATTTCAGAAGAAATAAATTATTCAATAATGCGCGTTTGCAGTGAAGTCCCCGAACCATAGTGAACACGTGAATAGCGGTCGTAAGTGGAAAACTCCTCATACTGTTGTCATACCAGTTAGTAGAAATAAGGTTGAAGGCCGGTATTTGTTCGATTTGATCTCTACTATATAATTTCTGATCAGTTTCTTGTGTTTTCTCAACGAAGAAAATAATAAAGCAACAATATGTGTACAGGAAGATATCTAGTGGTAATGATAATACTGTTAATTCTGCTTCAACGTTCTATTAAATCTAACAAAATAATAGTACCCATATCACATTTCTTTTCTGAATACGCGTTTATATTTTATTTACTGCCACATGTTGCTTCTGTTCTTTTCTAATATCTTCTTTCTGCTTTGCCTGATCTACCTCAGTATATCCCTCTCAAACCTATCTGAACAACACATCAATCTCAGCTGCTTTCTATTCTCTTATTCTTTTTCGCTCTACCATCATCAGGTATTCCGTGATTCCTTCCACTTTATTTGCACTATGTCCGATTCTGAATCTTCTGATTCCTCTCCAGTAGTTCAACGCCGTCGGCCATTCTCGATACGCTCTATAAATCGTACACCCAAGGTTTATTCTTAAACATATTCTCATAACATAACTTATTTAAAACTTCAGTTTACAGTTGGCTCAATTATACTGTTTTCAGACGGGTGACGCAGTAAAAATGTCGGAAGAGCAAGAAGCCTCACCAAAAGATTTGTTAGTTGAAAGGAACTTTGAACAAGAAGACATTGATGTTCCCAAAAATGAGGAGCAGGAAGAAAAAGACGAACCGAGAGTAAGTATTTTTAAATCTATTTTTTTAATCAGTGCCTTCACTATCCCCGTGTATAGGCGCCCACTCCCGCTGAAGATCTTTCTCGCTTTGTGAAGGAGCCAAGTCCTCCAGTTAGCCTTGCCGCAACTGATTTGGATTCTAACAATGGAACTGAAGAAGGGAAAGGTGAAGAGCATGATGAGCCGAAATTAATTCCTTTGGCTACTCGGCAAAGTCTTGATTCTGATCCAGGGGACTTCGAAAAAGTTGACAAAGAAGAAGCAGCCAAGTTGGCTGAAACTGCTCCAGCTGTGGCAGGAATTGCTGCTGCTATTCCTATAATATCGGTGAGTCATTTTTGTTGTATAAATTCAAAAACAAATTTGATGATACAGGCTCAAGTTGAGGAGGATCACAATGATCCGACAGTCCAAGGAACAAAACAAGAGCCAACTTTTGTTCCACAAGCTCCATTGCACGAAGCTCCATCCTCGAAAGCCACTGTAGTTGAGGAATCCAAACAAGTTCCGGAAGATCGTGAATCGAGTGATTTAGCCACATGGATTCACAATAACCCTGACATCGTGAAAAATGTGGCGACGGTTGCAGCAGTCGCCGGAGTCGCAGGACTCGGCTACTATGTCTATGTTAGAAAGTTTAAGTAAATGTCGATTTTCATGATATTTCAACTAGCTAGCTTAGGCTCTCTCATGTCTATTTTAAGTTGTTTACAAACTCTGAATTTCAATCGGCATCCCCATTTTACACACTAATCGCTCCTCCGAAGTTACCCGGTATTCAACATACCCGAACAACATAACATGATTTCATATTGCTCAGATATTCATTTCTTCTGTTAAAATTTTATTAATAGTGCTATCCATCCATTGAATTATCTTTTTTTCTCATCGGGTCATTTTTCGTCGTTTCAATTGTGCCCAGCCATCAGAAAAATTGTTCAACAACGTCTAATTTTTTCAATTTCAGTAATTTTTTACAAGCATAGAAAAGAATAGAACGCTACAAGTCATCAAATTCATCAATATCAGAAAACAGCTGCTCGTCCATTTCCTCCATTCGACTAAAACTTGTCGGTTGGTGATCTTCTTCATCACCGACGAAAAGTGGTGCTACATCCAACTCCCCATCCAATATAGAACGTTTGAACATTATGAGTTTTCTCGTCGCAACTTCCATTATTTTTTTAGGAGTACGATCACTTCGTGACAGCTCAGCAGTAATACCAGTAATTTCCCCAGCCTTCTCGATGAAAAAAATAAGATCTTCTTCTTCGCCTGGAAAAATAAGATTGGAAGCCTTCAATGCCCAATTACTCGCTTTTGTTGGCCAATTGAGACAACTGAATTTCTGGTGAACTGAACAGTTCATCAAGATCAAATAATTCGAGAGGAGGCATCGGCAATTCTTGAAATGTCGGTGGAAAAACGGCTGGTTGGAATGGAGGCATTGGAAGTTCAAATTGTGGCTCCACTAGAGTTAGAGGTGGTGGAGACAGATTCAACGCTTCGTAAAGTCTGGAACAAATTAAATTGAGCCAAGTTTCAAATAATTTACGGTATGCAATCAATTAGATAACTGCTGAACGTAGTTTTGAAAAAGTATTCTCAAGTACCGTAATGTCATAGGCCAGTGTTTCAAGTTGAAGGAATGAAGTGAAGTATCCAATATTTTCATAAAATCGGAACTGATAGCTTGATCCAACTCTCCTTCATACATGCACACCTTAATTCAATTTTTGATTTATTTTTTGCTCCTCAAATTGAATTCTTCTCACTTTTATTTGGTTAGATAAATGAATATGATCAGGTATATTAGTATAATCACTTATTTCAGGCTCAGCAGCATCGATCATATTCAATTCAAACCCATTTACAAGATAATCGACAAAGGTGTCCTGAAAGTAAATTCTTGTGAAAAAAAGACTTTGTAAGCAAAATTCTCACGAATATTTTCCCATTTTCCTCTTTTTCAATGTAAGCATCGTGAAATATTGATACTGATCCAACGACACAAACTCGTCCTTTTTTCTTCTAAATAGGAAAAAAACTTAAGAGAATATTTGGAAATTTTTTACCATTTCATTTGGTTTCGTCTCATGAAATGCAGCGACAGGGCGACTGGCTGGGAAGCTTGTACTTCCTGAAGAGAGAACCACATTTGCAACTCGATTATTCACATCTAAAGTACAACCGTACGGGTAGATGAATGATAGAGATCTGAAAATATTTCACGCGTTTAAAAATCATTCGAAAACTGTAAAGTTGCCCAAAAGAAGGGATGTATTAAGCTTACCAGCATTATAAATTTTGGAAGTTCTATGTGGACCCGAGCATGGCCAGCTCACGAGCTCTCATATTCCCAATATTTATTTAAAGAGTCGAGACTGATACTCTATTTGTTTTTTTTCCAAAGCGATGGTAATACATTTAAGGTGATGTAAGATTTTCAAAAATACCTGAACCTACATATCAACATGAAACTTCAACTATAATTTATTGAAACGACTATAAACCAGAAATTATTAAGGTTGTTCGGTGCGGTATTCTCTGCTCTTCGAAACATCTTTGAGTCTTTTACACTCAAACTTCTGCATTCAGTCCATGTTCCTTTTTCATGATTCTTCTCCTATAGGAATTGCTATTTTTGAGCTCGAAACTTATCTTCCCCATGGTACGATGAGGATTTCTCCGAACTCGTTCTTTGACAGTATTGATTCTCTCAGGAGTATGGGAGTGCGAAGCCTTCTGCATTTTGGACGGTTTTTGAGAGTACTGAGCTCTTCATATCGTTTTATGATCTTCCAAGCTGTTGCTCGAGAGATTCCGAAAGTATTTTCGATGGTACTTGGGCCTATTTACCTTATAGCCATCTAGATAATTGTAGCTGCCATATCACTAAAAAGCACTAGCAACTAGACAATTGGGAACAATGTAATTAAAATAAGTTAATAATAAAATGAAATAAGAACTGAGGCACAAAAAATGCGTGAGCGCCCTGCATCTTGCTCGAGACTCGTGTTACAATATTTTTTGGCGCCCCGTGTAATCTGTACTTTCGATTGTTTAATTTAAAAGAAAACTAAGTTTCACGGCCTGGAAATGTTTTACTTGAGTTTGGAAATTGCATTTTTATTTCGAGATTCAGAAGCGCTTCGTTAACGAAGTGTTGACGCGAAACGCTTCGCACCAGAAGCACAGAGAAAATTAGTTTTCGAAAAAGGAAAGCTTTTCCAGAGCGAGTGTTGTTAGTCAAGTGCTCTCCTAAAAGCTCTCCCTAAAACCGTTTTTCATGTCTCTCTTTAAATGTTGTAATAAGTAATTGTCTATCGTAAGCTTACAGTATCCTGCTTGTTTGATTTATTGTTCCCAGGGGAACGATATTGGGGCGAATTATAGAAAAGCTAAGCAAAACGATTCAATAATAATCAAAAACTCACTGTGAATTCTGTTTCTGCTCTGTGCTGATATTTTTCTTTGCGGCTACGGCAATTGCCCGATTCATCACCCCATTTGCGACTAATGCTTCCTTAGGGTCAAAATATTTTAAGAATACAGTTCTTATTACAGAATCTGAAAAAGAAATTCTAATTATTCTCGTTTTGTGCCAGGTAATACCTTTGTTCACAGTGATTCCATATTTTGCTATCAATTCGTTCAAGGAATGCTTCTCTCCTCCTTCTCCTGAAAGAACCATCAACGCTCCACCTTCATCGACAAACTTCCAAATGGCTTCAATCTGCAAATCTTGAAATAGCGATGCTCAAATATAGAAATTGAAGATCCACCTCTCCTGTTCCAAATGTTGTTTTTGGCAATGGGATAATAAGCATCCGTGCATCCTCAAGTGCATTCAAATTGATCGGTTCTGTGTTTCTATAATTCAAGAGAATTACGCTGTTATCAAGTACTATTTTCTCACATTTCAACGGACAAGACACTTTTTAAATGCCTTGCAACTCCCCGAAACCCACTAATCAAACTTATTTGCTGCTGTTTCGATTGGTCGATCAGGACTTTCCGGGCCTTACTCCTATCCTGCAAATTTTAGTTTGAAGAGGGCGATTTTATTCGAAATTGTTTTTAAAACTCACTACCATCTTTTCATCAGAATACGACGCCATGTAGCCAATATTCTATCCAATAAGGTTCATTGAAGGATATAGAATTCAAGAGGGTAGGAGGTGAGGGGTGCGTTGTGACGCGTTGCCATGGAAACACGTAGGCACATTTTAAAAAGTTCCTCCAAGACGTTTATTTATTTTTTGTTTACACGGACCCAATAAGTTTTAGGTGAAATTTCAAGAACTTTATTGAGAAATGTTAAAGATGGCAAGTCTTTATTATCCATTGATCGCTTCCATTTATTTATATACATGACAAGCTTCTTTATATGGTTACAAATTAAATCAACATTTCGAGAAATTTAAAAATACCCATTGATCACAGTGGCAAATGCATAAATAATTAAATGGCAAAAAAATAATAATAAATCAAAATAATACAAGAATACTAGACACATCATTTGGGTGAAGTGAGAACTGCTCAGTTTTCACTCCCTCGTATAGGTTCGTGAGTGATGTTTTCCTCGCAGATTTCAGAGTGGAGATCAGTTTCAGCGGTTCGATTGCAAATCCAAATGCTAGACATGAGGTATCAGGAAGAGACAATTGGGATCTACAGTCAGGAACCACTCGGTGC
Organism: Caenorhabditis inopinata; assembly: GCA_003052745.1. Taxonomy (NCBI): domain Eukaryota; kingdom Metazoa; phylum Nematoda; class Chromadorea; order Rhabditida; family Rhabditidae; genus Caenorhabditis; species Caenorhabditis inopinata. Next base: position 7,909,550 of record AP018155.1, on the reverse strand, counting down.
AGGACTAAAGCAGCCTTCTTTTCGGCAACTGTAGATCGTTCGTTAGCTTCGTATGTAGTGGGAGACGCAAGAGTTCTCAAAATAATTATAATCTTGCTACTCTTACACGTTATTCTCACCTAAAAGTAACCATGTGTATGTCACAGTTCAATTCCTGTTCCAAGTTTTTAGAAAAAATCGATTTTGGAGTTGCTTCTCCAATCATTTTTACCACCGGATAATGAAGAGACCATGTAGCCAAATGGCCAACAGATGAGTGGAATCCCACTCTTTCTTTTTCTTTGTTCGAACTGGATGCCGACATTGGCTCTATAACAATCCTGAAATGAGCAACAGTTCGTTTGTTATCTTTGACTCCTTGTTGAAGCCCTCGATTATCATCAGAACTGAGACGTCGATCAAGCATTATTTCGACTTGACCAGAAGCAAGACTGCTAACTCCAAGTGCTTGCGCGGAGTGAACTGTGAATCTAGTCTTGTCATCTTCAATGAAAACTCCAGCAGACATTGGATAAAAGTTAGCTTGAATTGGCAACTTGGTTTGACGGCGTCTTTTGATCATTTGCAAGCCGTTCAGATCAGTGAAAAATTCATCACCACTTTCTACGGAGGTGCTGAATCGCAATGCCAATTCGAAGTTTTCTTTGGATTGGATATCAACCTCATTGTCCAGATCAATCCAGGGAAGTCCTTGATAGAGAGTGTAGGTTTGAAGAATTTTCAAATCGTTGATTGGTGCAGCAAAAACTCTTTGAACAAGATTTCCTTCAACGACAATCCAATCAGCTGGTTGTCTGTTTAGTTGTATTGCTTCACTATCTGGGAGGAACAGGTAGGCACCGGCCGGATTGTCTTCATTTCCATTCGCGACTGAAAAAAAAAGATTTTCCCAAACAAGAAAATAAGACTTATGGGGAAAGCTAGGATATTGAGGATAGAGATACGAAGAGGATAAGGAGAAGAATATAGTGGAGACAGAGAAACGCAGAACGGTTTCTTGACCCAAATCGACTTATTTTAATCTCTTGTTTATCATGTTGCTGACTGATCTGTTTCATTTCGCGCTTTTGCATTGAAAGAGCGATGTTCTATGCAGCTGCTGTTCTCCTCCTCTTGACTACAATTTCAGGTAAATTGAATTGTTTTAAATTAATAGCAAGTATAATGACTTTTAATGGGCTCTATCACAAAATGTTCACGAATTTTATAGGACTTTCAGCTGATCCATTTATATACAATGTTTACTCATCTTCCGGATCTCAATCTAGATACGGAAACCCATATGTGCGTGACGAAGTTTACATCCGTCGACCAGAAATGATTGCGAGTCCGTACTATTCCGGGGTCGGAAACCAAATAATGGCTATGGGAGGGCTCCAGGGATTACAAGGTATCCATGGTATGCAGGGTATGAATGGAATGCAGTCTATTAACAATATGCAACAATTTCCATATGGACTCTCTGGAAGCGTGATGAACACCGGTAAGTTCAATTTCAGAGAAAATAATTTTCGCTGGACTCAAAATGCTCATTACTGTGAAAATATTTTAAAGATGCATACAGTTCGATGTATAAGCCACGTTTTGCTGCTTCTGACATGATGAGTAGTGGTCAGCCATTAGTTCTCAACGGATATCCAATGTACCCAAGTGAGCTCACGCCATGATTCCAGAACATTTAAGGATCATGGAATTTTTTAAAGAAACTTCCGGGTACCCAATGCTGATCCCACTTGGAATGGGATCCTTCGGATCTTCTCCAACTTTCTATCAAGGCCCGACCGTTTCTCGTCTTCCTTTCAGAGCTGCTCAGCGAGTTTCCCGCTCCGCACGTTATTACTATTAAATAATGTGAACACAACTTCCTCACATCAATATTTAATAATCGGTTAATAAAACATTGTTACTTACACTTTCGTTTAGATATTCGTGCTCCATAGTGTACAAAGTGAGAATTCAAAGCTATCAATTTTCCATCAACGAGGCTTTTAGCAGCTGTGATCATTCCGTTTTCTCCCTTGAACTCCGCTTTTACCAGATCGTTCTGAACAGTAAAATCACTAGAAGCAGAAGTCGATTTGAAACTGGTGTCGCTAAAACTTCTTGATATGAAACACTTTTAATTGTATTTACGATTACATTAGAAATTCAGCAATATTCGAGCGTATTTCAGCTTTAGTGGGTATTGTACTTTTGACAATCTTCAAACTAGCAGATTCTGCTGGTCCGAGGGATACTAGGAAGCATAGCTGTAAAATAAAACAAAACTTGAAAAACCTCTTTTATGACGTTTCACTCACTTCATAGGCTCCTTCTTTAACAAAAAGCTTCTTCTTCTCTTCGTCATATCTGATTATTGGGGAAATTTGTTGCTTACTTATCGGTGGTTCAGCTTCTATTCCAGCATCTATTGAGTCAACATGAATGCAGATAGGTTCATGACGGTTGCGTGATAGTGGGTTAAATAGAACAGCATTTCTACAATGATAGTTTTTTCGAAATGTAAGAATACCAAAAACTTACTGTCCAACTTTAAAAATTCTTTTAATAGGAAGAACATTCTCATTTAATCTCACTTCATCCATTTCCATTTTCTTGGTATAGTCAACACCGAGCAAAGTTACAAGTGCTTCAGATAAAACCTCCTCACAAGCATTCAGGGCTTCAATCATTTTCCGTCCGTAATCCAAAACAACGTGGTCCTTTGCAGTGCCGGTTACTCCATCATGATGTTGGAAAAGGGAAAGTGCACGACGAGCTGTTACAAGTTTTTCAAAAATGCTTGCTTCGGTCATTCCTTCTTCCTCAATATTTGCCAGACTGAAAGCAATTTCAGCCGATCGTAGATAATGTTGCAGAACACGATCGAGTTGTTTGTAGAACGGACGTGATGTGAAATATCCTGAAAGTTTCATATTTTACTGACAGAAGCAGTTAAAATTATATACCACTCCAGTAATGATCGTCTCGGTCTGCATAGGTGAAGAAATCTCCAGAAAGAGTTGGAAGGGTTTCTCCAGATTCGGAAATCGCATTATCAAGTTTTTTGAAGTAGTCGGAAAGTGTTCCGAACTGAGCATGAACGTTCCATTCCGGTTTAGAATTCATGTATTCAAACAACATTTTATAGTTGTCATACTGTGAGTTCCATTCGAAATCGATATCGTACCTTGTAAGTTTTTTTTTTGAAATGTCTGTATTGCGCTTTTTTATTTACCTGAAATCGTCACCAAGGGGTTGGAAAATGACATTGTTCCTGAAGAGTTGGCTCTTCTTTCGATATTGGTCATAAATCATTTCAGCTCTCCGGGCAACATTGTCATCGTTGATCTTTTGTGGTGGAATACCCCAATCGCAAGATTTTCCTCCTTCTGGCATTCTACGGAAATCAAACTGGCAGCAAACTGACGGTTCTGGGCCACATGTGTGAGGAATATCATAAGAATAGAAAGGCATAATGTGAGATCGGAGATCAGGGTGCCCCGTTGACCCAAAAAGCTGTCTCCAGTAAAACTCGAGGTTCTTTTTTAAAGCTAGCTCACGCTTGACTGAGTAGTGAATTCTGAAAACATACATAGATAGTTAACTTTAGAATGTGGCTTTCAACCTTTGCAGTACAGCGTTAGTGATATTAGCTGAAGTTAGAAGATGTGGTAATGATGGTGAAAGCCCGAACGGATCAATTGACCAATGAGCCTTCGGAATCGCGTCTAAATAATTTGTTTTTTTTTCATTTTTCGATTGAATCGACTCAGCTGTTCTCACCAAGTTTTGAAAAAATGTCACTCAAGTACTATATAAAATCTGCACAAACGTTTAAAATACGAGCTGAAATTATGCGAAATCAGTAATAAAATATATAATTTAAATTAAACTAGTGAGACTATGCTTTTCTTATTAATAAATTTTTAGACAGCAACAGTCAGTTTTACACTCACGTTTTCCTAGATGATTTTGGATCCACTCATGTCCTTCAAATAATTCGATAATCATTGAGTGATAATGGGCGTTAGCTTCATCTGTCATAACCCATCCACCGGTAACAATTTCGAATTTTCCATCCTCTAAATACTTTTTTACTTTTCTCCTAGTCTCTTCTGTCTGATCTCTCCACCATGTTTCAAAGAACGAAATTTCTGCATAGATAAACCTCATTTCATCTTTCTCTCCAAGGTGTTTTGCCATCCCGTCGAGAATGTTACGAGTTTGCCTATTATAGTATTCCTCGAAAGTCATGATCCATCCTGGATCACAGTGCGAATGGGGAATTACGACAACCTCAAGACGGGGAAGTGATTTCACTTTTTCTACATCATATTCAATTTTCCATCCTTGTTTCCACACACCACCGTCTGGATTTTCAAACTTCCATGTATCATAGAGATCAAGCATCTGAAAAACGAGAGAAAACAGATTTTGCAGACCGGACCGCCGTAAACATTTTTTAAAATAATTAAATCGATAGTAACAGTGATAAACTCGGTTTGGACATAGTCGGGCCGGCTACTTAAAGGCTTTAGGTCCGGGGAAAATTTGTTCAATGGCTTAATGTTCAATGTTGTTTAATAAAAATTTATATTTGCATTATATCGGGAACCCGGACCGCGTGTGCTCGTTTCAGCTTAGGTTGTAAGATTGTTATTTTGAGTATATATTTCGGTATACTATTGCTTCAAAATGTTTTAATTTGATAAATATGCTACCTGAAGATCAGTATGCGCAACGCTGACATTTTCGCGAATGCTACAAACATCGGTCATAGGTGGAGTTGGCTTTGTATGCTTTTGAACTTGATGAACATGAACCATTCCGCGATTACCACGTACAGGAATATTATCAAAGTCATGATCCAGTTCTTTTTCTTCCGTTTTTTCATCAAAATCAAAAGATTTTTCAGCCTTCGCTTGTTGAACTTCTTGTTCTAGGCGATTTATGGTTTTTCCATTTTCCTCTGCAACCTGTTCCAGACTTCCGATTTTCCTTCGTAAATCATCTATGTACTTCTAGAAATAAATAATGTTGTTTACGGGACGAATAAGATTACTTTCAGTTAATCTCACTTGTCTTTTTGCAATGGCTTCTGATCCAGATTCGATTCCATTGTACAAGTAAAGGGAAACGGTGAGAAACACTCCTAGACTGAGGAGAACGTAGAAATTTCTTTTACCCATGTTTTACTTCTCCATTAATCTTAAATGAGCTTAATTAAATTATAATATAATCGTGAGACGAAAGCGGAAAGCTGATCTTTAAAAATAATATTTCCGCATTTTCCAAATCAGGAAAAATAATTGTCAGTAGTCTAACGGGGCATGTTTGCATTAATATAACCCTGGATATATATATATTATTTTTTTCGCCCATTAATGACAACTTCTGTCTTATTTTTCGTTATTCTTATTCAAATTTCTAAAATTTTCTAAAAATTCAAAACGTTTTGCAGAAATCATTTATAAACTTAATAAAAATTAAGTGCTATAATTTAAATTTTGGTTATAGACGAATGAATGCAATTTTCAGAAAGAAAACGCCATATTTTCTAAATTTCTAGAAGCACTAAATAGAAGTATTTATCAAAACCAATGTTAAATTGAAATCTGTAAAAGATATGTTCTCTTATCATTTTTGCATCACTATCTGTAAAAGGTTGTATGCGCTATTCTTAATCAATATTCCTGTCTTACTCTTCTAGCGTAGCTGCACCGTTCCTATTCGATTGCTGAAAAAACAATTTAAACGAAAACAACCATATTTCATTGTCACTTTCACTTAAAGAAATTTTGTTAAAAATAGACCATTTTCTCAAATTCCAGTCAGATTCTGTATCCATGGCAGTCATAGCTGACCCCTGCCCAAATCAATTCAATGCGCTTCTCCTAGATATTGAAGGAACAATTACTAGCATTTCTTTCGTCAAGGTTATTTATTTTTATATTGATATTCTTTTTTTCTTAACCTATGTTTGAACTGAAAGCTGTTTACCTTACAGGATGAACTGTTTCCATACGCTTTTGAAAATGTTGGAAAATATTTGGAAGAGCACTATGATGAGCCAGCCACTCAAATAATAATCGAAGATATACGGCTTATATCAAAACAACAGGCAGAAATGGATGAGACCGTTTTGTATGTTCGGCATTGATTTGTTCAGCTTTTAATTCAATTTACCGCAGGCTTATTCGCGAGACGAAGCAAGAGTGCATCGAAGATGTGACGAAAAATGTTCGACATTGGATAAAAGAAGACAGGAAGGTTAAAGGTTTTTACAATTATCGTTAAGGAAATTCTATTTTTCAGTTGACTCCGATGAAAGCTCTCCAAGGACTTATTTGGGAAGAAGCCTATCAAAGGGGGGCGGTTAAAGGGCAGTGAGTGGAATAAGTACTCATAAAAGTATGAAGTAACTCCAAAGCTTTCAGCGTATACCCTGATGTCCTCCCCGTTCTTGAAATTATTGAAAATCGAAAGATTCCAATATACATTTATTCATCCGGGTCTGTACATGCGCAAAAACTCTTATTTGCGAATTCTGTCGAAGGAGATATGACGAAGGTAAGGGCGATTTACATAATAATAATAAAAATAAGGTGTGTTTAATACCTGAAACTGCGAATTTACTACAAACGAAAATTAAGACCAACAACTATATTTTTCAGATTCTCTATGGCTATTTCGATACAAACATTGGCATGAAAGGCGAAGCCACTTCTTATACGAAAATCAGTGATGAGATTGGAGTAGAACCGAAAAATATTCTTTTTTTGACTGACGTTGAAACAGAAGCTGCCGCAGCCAAGAAAGCTGGTCTTCAGACAAAACTTGTTATTCGGCCTGGGAATGCTGCTCTTACTGAAGAAGCTAAAAATGCTTATGGTACTATTAAAACACTAGAAGAAATTTTATAATTATTTATTGTGATACTGTTATAATATTGTTTTTTATATAACATAGCTTTGAAGTTTTAATAAAAAAATACTCATTAAAAAAATGATTTTCCGGGTTTTTTAGAGTCTGCTTTTATCTCGTGGATATATTTATAGATCCGAATTTGATAAATTACGCGAAGTTTCTTTTTTAATTATAGAATGATAACGCGGTCTCTTCTCAATGTGAGTCATAATACGCTTCATCGTCGCTTTTGCACTTCTCGACCTTCATTCAGTTTTTTCAAAAAAGTGAAATATTTATTGCACGCTGTAAGTTTTCAGTTTACGAAGAAAACCCCAATTAAAATATTTTCCAATTCATATCAGGTTGAGTCAATATAATTTTACCACTTTCAAAAAACCTTCGAATCAAAATGTATTTATTTATTCCCAATATCAGTCAACATGATATGCGCAATCATTATCGACAATGTATTGCCAACGGATAGGTAGCTGTTCGATTTCAGTTCGGTAGAAGTACCGCGGGTTACTATCGAAAAAGACTGCTGCCCGGTCTTCAGATTTCCTTCCAGGAACTTTTCCATCCAGGAAATAAGTCAGAAATCGGAACAAATTATAATCAGTGGGGGCCGTGTTCGGAGAATACGTTGGATGGGATAGAGTCGTCCACCCTTTCTCCTGAATTTTCTGACGAGTCACCTTCGCGTCATGTGGCGTGCTTTGTCATGGAAGAAGTAAACTTGATCCATTTTTCCTCTGATTTTTTCAACGACTCTGGTCAATAGCTTGCAGTAGAGGTCTGTTGTGACTGTTGTATTGGTTGGTAAAAGTTCCCATTGAACCGGTCCTTCTGCGCTCCACCAAATGCACAAAAGTACATTTTTCGGGTGTATCTCTCTTCTTGGCGTCGAAACTCCAGAATCCCCAGGTTTCAGCCTTTGACGTTAATGATAAAAGTTAAAATAGATTGTCCACTTTCCACAGTAATCAAATTGGAAGGCCATGTCGTTGTTCATTTTTGTGACAAAAGAGAAGCTGCAATATTTGCTGTTGGGAGGCCGACAAAATATGGGGCACCCAAATCGGCTGTTTCCAGAAGAATCCGAAAACGTGGAGGGCCCGATTGATAGTACTTTGAGAGTGTCCAAGCTTGCTTGCAAGACACCTACTCGACTTACGGAGGTCCTCCTTCACCAGTGCCAGTAGCTTACCTTCTTCAACGTCCCTTATGTGGAGAATCCTTGAAATCCTTGAAACCCCTTATATACCCTGAGCTTGAAATGTTCTAGAAGCTTCTCGAAGTTTCTGGAGAAATGAAAGGAAAGTGATAAAATATTTTGGGCTCCACCTAATATTTAAAAATTGCATTTTATTGCAGGATGAACGAGACAATTTCGATGAAGAGAATGTTTCTAAGGCACACCAAAAGGATAAGGTCTGCGAAAATGAATGGAAATTAATTTATCGAGATATTGGTGAGCATATTGAAAAAGATGATTCTAATTTTACTCATGGGGTTATTTTAAATTATCACTTCTTCATTTAAATCATAAGAAAAATATTTTTGGCTTTCACATTGTCCAATATATAAGTATTACCATTTTGTGATTCCCTTGCTGAACTTGAAAATACCATAGAAAAATTGCTTAAACTGACCAGCATTAACTAAATTTCGTTAACAACAAGAATAATTTTAGGCGCTTCCAGAACCTTCTACATGACGGCTGCTTTAGTGCCGAGCTTCATTGTGGGTGCGATAATTTTTGCCGTCGATGTCAGAACAAATAGCCCTTCGAATCGTTTTGATTTCGTCCAAAAGCTAGTGACAGATGCAGAAGAACTTGGAGTTCTCCTTGCATTTCCATCTGTTGCACTAGCTATCGTTGTTGCTTTTCTGATCCGCGTTGAGAAATTACGTTTGATTAGGATATATCAAAATAAGAAAAATGTAGAGCAGTTCATGGCAATACGATCGAAATATATTGTTACTCAACACAAGGTTTGTAAAAAAGACTATTACTTTTTTAAATTTTTGATTTCGTTGACCAGGAATTGTTCCGGCGAGATGATGCTGCTGCACTTTATTTCGCTGAAGATCAGACCGATGGCGCTAAAGTAGTCCTACACTTTATTTTTGGAAATATGCAAATTGGGAATCGAAAGTTCATGATTATGGATGATATGTTTAAAGCAAACAATTATAGATCATATATGTTGAATGAAACGAATGCCCCTCCAAGGTTATTGTAATAAATCTTTATTAGGTTCTAAGTAAAACATCTAAAGTATTTAAAAAATTTGATTTCGGTAGCGAAGTGCAAAAGTACAGTACAGACAATTTTATGGCATACACACATTCTATTTTCATTCTTTTCTATCGGCTACAGTTTATTATCCAAACAACAAACCAATTGTTTATTTCAGTAAAAAAGTTTATTGTTTTGGCAGTACAATGCAGACAGGAAGAGAGGTTTTGTGAGAATGTGAGACGCAAAAATGGGCAGAGATCAACTGTCAGTTGTTTTGTTCTGTTTCTTTCAAGAAAATATTTCTGTTATCCTTCGTCGTCATTTGTTCTTTTTTTCTGCAGTTATTGCCCGTATCAACGAGATTATAGAAAAACGAATAACAGAAGAGGAGATTTTGCGGTGTGGCACTGGAGAAAAATAAATTAGAGCTATTATGCTTTGGTGAAGCGAGATGAGATTCGGGATGAGTGTTAACTTGAGATAAAACTGAGGATTATTGGACAAGACAGTCGAAACATTCACATTGAGTTGCAGATGGTATCCGAAGTTTTCGATTTCCTTCGGAACACTTCAATTCTGTTTCGAGCTGAAATTAAGGTTAGTGACATGTGAAGCAATTTAGAACGGTTTCGATATTTCCTAAAAATAACATTTCCAAAAACAATTTTTAAAGGTTTCGATCCAGAGATTTAATTCATTTTTGTTTTCAAGTCTTTCAGAAAATTGCCAACAAGCTGCTGCTCTAACCCGTAAGATTTGTATTTACATTGTAAAAGGCATTAAGAGATCAAACGAGAGCAGCGATCTTTACATTCCTGTTTCCGGAACTTTACATTTTTTTTCAGCGGCTCACCATTTCCCATTCAACCATCCGGCAACATTTTGCATGAACGGAGTACTTTTTCGTCAGTGGATTCGGGAATGTAAATGAAAAACAGTGACCACTGCATCTGTTTATTCTAATGATCATTAAATCGCATCCTTCCTCATCTATCAACTCTTCCACTCCTGAAATTGGTGTGTGGAAGACTGTACTGTTGAAAATAAATGCTGTGACATACCTACTTTCTTACAGCTATTATTTTTAGTAACTCCTGCAGTGCAGTATTGTATCAGACAAAGAACAATAAAGACGTTCGAAAAGAAACTGACACGCCGTCTTGCTCGTGCTTTGGAGCCCATCATTTGAGGATGTTCAGGCTGGAATCTGTCGTAGAAGAAATGTTTTAAATGTTGGTATGGAAGAGGTAATGAGCCAACATTAAAATATCGAGACTTTATATTCTTCTCAACGTCATTTGATAAGGTTTTCTGCGTTGGTTCCGTAAAACGGATTATAGTTGGCTGATAGAACCGGAAGAGGCTATCTAGGAAATAAACGAAAAAGGTATTCCGAGATGAGTACTGTATCTATTCAGAAGAAGGTATGAATACGTGCGAATGACTGAGAGAAAAATTAAAAGAATCAAGAAGACACGGGAGAGCTGGTTGTGTGAATGACAAATACTATCGTATTTCATCAACTTCTGGGAAAACGTATGAAGACAAAGGAGATGAAAATAGAAAACAGGTATGGGTGAAGCTGCGCTGTGATTTGTTCACAAAGTTCTATTTTATGATTAAGAAATAACTACAGAGGGAAAGTATTATGTTGTTAGGCACAAAGTTGCCCAAATTAGAATTTTGTTCGTAACTCTCAAAATATACTATTAGAATGTGATGACGCACTTAAAATTTTTTTAAAATAAGAACTTTATTAGTCAGAGAGTCTCTCATCTAACGACACTACTCATAAGGTGCCACAATGTGAACTAAATAAATTATATCCCAATTTTATCATAGTTTTGTTAAAGCTTATCACTAACAACAAGGTTAATTTAACAGCTTCAGGAAGGAAGTGTAGGTTTTTGGTTTCGAATACAGCTTTTAAAGCTTGGAAGCTGTGGAACATGAGATTCCAGACCACAAATAGAAGAACTATCCAGACGGGACCACATTCACTTCTCACATTTGACTAAAAAAAAGAAGAAGACCTCGTTTTTAAGAGGTCCTCTGGTTTCGAATTTCAGTCAAAACATGCATACTCAATATGATATCCAAATACCCCCTCCGCCAAAAGTAAACGAGCCTTCACCCGTTCTCCTTCATAGTGGAGGATCAGTAAGAAAGAGAGAGAGAGAGAGAAAGGACCAACGCAAATACGTATGCGCACATTCTTCTACGTCAGAAATTGGAAAAAATGACCAAGAAAGCCGAGAAGTGTAAGGATGAATCGGTCGTAAGAAAACAGAAGCAGCAACCCAAGATATGGTGAGATTGGAAGAAGACGACGCCCACCACTTGAGCCGTTGTTTCAAATGGTACTTAACGCGTGCATCTTCCCGAAATGGATGAGGATGGCGTGAGAGCAGAAGGAAAATGTTTATAGAAGGAAGACGCATCCGGATATGCACTATGACGAGGATTCCACTATCAGTTATCATGTTCAGAGATCATGAAGAAGATTTCAAATTATTGATTTTCGAAAAGGAAAACAGAGACAGAAAAGCACATTTAAAGAGAGGCTTTTCTATTTTCAGAATGTGAAGTTAGATGTTTATAAAAAGTATTTTCACACAAACAAAAAGCACAACTCTAGCTATTTTCAGCTAAGACAAAACAGTTCTTTATTCCGACAACACGTGTTATCAGTTCAGCACTGTTCATGTTTTCTGAATAAAAGTGAGTACCGGTAAATCAGTCACACAAAAGTTTTTCTAGAGGTGTAAATCGTAGGCCGATTATAAGTTTGCAGAATATAAGTAAATTTTTAAGATTGTCGTACATCATCATATCAAAGTTCATGGCAGGAAAAATCAATTCAAAACTCTACAAAAGTTTCAAAGACTGAAATAGCTTGAACACTAATAGAAAATTAATTATGCAAAATTAGGAAAAATCAGTCAGAGCCAATGAAGGCTCATGGAGTTGACAGCTTCACTAAACCAACATCCTTGTTTAATATTATCGATGAGGCATTTTACTTGGACGAAAGAGTGTTGTGTCGCATTGTGAAAAGTTCCGGTTTTTCAACCAAACCATTGCCAGATGAGAACCTGTGAACTGTGAATAGCATTCTGTTTAGGAACAGTCACTGCTTGTTGTGAGTTTACTTAAACGTTGAACTTGTGATATAAATTGATAAATAAGACAAAAATGATGTAGAAAGACCAAATTTGGAAGGAGAAACCATGAGTCAGGAATAAATTGATAATGACGTTGGTAGGATGCGTTTTCTTTCGGAATTCAAATTTCTTGCTCTCGAGTTCTCACTTTTCTTGACTCAAAAAAGTAAATAATAATCTATTTTAATGGTTTCTTAAATAAAACCGATCAAATAGTTCTCAAAGGCGAGCCATTTCAGCTTTTATAGTAGCTGTCCTAGTCAGCAACGCTGCTACCTAGTTTTGTAGTAGTTGGAAAATGACTTACAGTTGTATACATCAAGAATTTTGCAAAAACCGGCTTTTAATATGATCTTGAATTGAGTGAAAACTAATTTAAATTAATCAGCTATGAAAAATAAAAAAAAACAAGAAGGAATCAAACGTTTTATGTGAGCGATTTCTCGAAAATTGGTATAACTCAAAATTTTTAAACATTCATTGCTGAAAATTAGAGAAATTCCTTATAAACACATCTTCTGTTTTATTTTAAAGCTTTATATCACGTTTTAATCGGTAATTTTTCGAGGAATAATGGTATATATGGGATTTTCAGTTGAAAAGGCCTATCTATGTGATGACGTGAACCATGAACCATTAGGTGTTGATATTTTCTGAAACCTTAATATAAAATCATCACCATAAAACTACTTTCGGGAATTGACCAGCTTGTGATAACTTAATAAAGGCATCATATTTTTCGTGGTGAAATATGCATTTTCTTCCAGTGTGATTCACTTTCTTGCTCAAATGCTGCTGCAGACACCAGAATTTTCAGAACATCTCAGCCTCAGAACAAGTAGTTTCTACTGAGAAATCCATTTTTGTATATCCTATCGCATGTCACTTTAATGAACTTTCGAAAAATAATCAAAACGCGTCTATTTACATTAATATTTATCAAGGTGCTAAAGCGAAGCGGTTTGTTTAAATTTTCAAAAATAATCTTTTATTTTTGTCTAATAACAACTTCAGGAATATTTCTGAATTTGCAGCAAGTTGCGTACAAAATCTTATGAACATATTCACAGAGTTAAATGTCTTTAAAAATAGTTTTTGCTGTTACCTTTTAGTGAGTTAGGCATGCAAGATGGATTTTGAATGCACATTGAAATTTTGTAGAGGAAACGTCGTGTTGAGTAGTGTGTCGTGTCGATTCAACAATCGATCAATTTTGATTCGATTTGTTGAACAGGAAAATCGATTTGAATCGATTCGATTTCGTTAATGAATCGGCTTGAATTGATTCGATTCCAATTGGATAGATACCTGAATCGAATCGATTCAGCTCGACTCGATTCGATAAAATCGAATCAACAAAAACAGTGTAAATGCGCTCTACCGACCAATGCCTTCGGCGGCGGTTTGAAATGGCTTTCATTCAGATTGCTTTTTATAGCAATTATGAGCTTTTTACACTTTACTACGATTTTTAACGTCTTGTTTTCGTTTTCACTGAAAAACAGTTAAGAATACGATTTTAAGCCGCCGCCAAAGGCATTGTTCGATAGAGCGCATTTGCACTATTTTTGTTGATTCGAAGTTATCGAATCGAATCGATTCAAATTCGAATAAAATCGAATCGATTCGATTCAATTCAATTTTAAAATCGAATCGAATCGATTCGATTTTTATTCAATCGCGATTCGAATCAAGTTGAATCGATTGAATCGATTCAAAAATTGTCGAACCAATTCGATTCAATCGATCAATTCCTAAATCGACACGACACACTAGTGTTGAGGTAATGTAAGCTAGAAACTGCATGTGCCTTTAAGTTTCTAGTCGATTTACGAGATACTTTTTCGAAACAGAATGCCCTCTGGAACAAAATTGTGTTGACGCTGATCAAAAAATTAATTTCTACATGTTCTGACAACCATTATGTTGTCATAATGCACCCAAGATTGCGACATGTTTCAGGGCAATTTCTAACAATATTATTGCAACGGCACGGCAATCGCCACAAATCTGAAAGGGCATGCAACATGGAACTTCCTGATCGCATTATCTCAAAACGATGTTTTTACTACAATAATTTTCATTTTTTCAGTGAATAAGTTCATTACAACAAAAATCTGAAGTACTTTGAACCATTTTTCATCACTACAAGTCGATAACGCCTGAAAGAAGTTGTCAAGTTATCGTAGCTCTTTGTCGAAAAAAGTGTGGTTTTTTAAGAATACGAGAGCTTATGACTGCTAAAACTATCAAAATTAATTAATCGAACTTGAACGTAATTATCAAATCAGAATCTCGGGGGAAAATGCTAATTGTGGGCTTCAGAGAGTGATCTTCTACTAGAGATGCCACTGAATGAATGATGATTTTCGGCGGTTTTTAATAAATAAGCACAATGAAGGAAGTTTAAAACACATAAGTCTTACTCTTTCAGCACATGCACATATCATTTGATGACTTTGAAGTGTTGGGGTGTAATAGCGTCTTTTCCTTGATAAAATATATAATATTTCCTTGATTTGATTGTTCTTTTTTGATTTCAAAGAAGCCAGTGTAGGGGCTTTAAAACTTCAAAACAATCAGAAATCTCAAAGAGCAGAACGCTTTCGAGAGCCCTATAGTTGGTCAATGAAACTGGAAATGGATGCAACCGAAGAAGGTGTTGAAAAAAGAGATGAGCTTCCCGAGAGAGCTACAGAAAGCTACAGAAGAGCTACTGAGACGCAGCGATAAAGCAATGAGACAAACAACAAAAACCAGACAACTGGACTGGAATTAAAGTAGCGTAGGAAAATGTCTATTGATAGGGTGATGAACAAAACAAATCACTCGATAGTACTTCTTTTTTAGAGGATGATGCTGAAAACGATGGAAACGAGAAGAATAGGCGGAGTGTGTCTAAAAATAGCGACAAACCGGTGGCCGCTTCTCTTCTGTCTTCGCCTCTCGCCATCTCTTCACCGTTTCCTTCCGTCTCATTTCCCCCTTTTCAGTATCAGTATCAGCGACGCGCTCAGTTCTGCTCGCAGTCTTATCTTTCCAATTTCGCGGGGATTGGCCAGCCGCAACGAATCTGTTCGAAATCGAATGAACGTCACAGAATTTTCCAAATTGCTTGCTATTGGTTACTACAACCGAGGTGGCATTCCAAAGTGAATTAGTGATAACGGGAACTGTTCAGGCTTATTCTAAAAATCCGATGCTACGATAAAAAAGGAACACCCCGAACGAAAAAACGGAAAGTTCTCGATGGAGGCAAACTGATAATCATGCATTTTTATCAACACACAGTTCAAAATCACTCGCTCGTGATTCATTTATTAAATTCAATAAGCTATTCCAAATGTTTTAAGACAATTTACTTTTCAGCTTTTCAAGATACAGGAGACTCAAACTATAAGCTTATTAATAAATATCGTGAGCTTCTAAACGGAAGAACACGTCATTCTGTTCATCACACCTTCCGATTCTTGTCGATTCGGGCCTTCCTTCATGATAAAAATCAATAATATGCTTCCGCTGATACGTAGTTACTAAGTAATCAAGTGATACTTTTTTGAAGTTGTATCTATAAAGCAGCGAGCGGCCTGGCTACTTGACAGATTCTGGCTTCGTACCATTCGTATAATATGAAACTGTTTGAGCCCTACATACAACTTGCGACACTTTCAGAGCGGCTAATTTCCATTTGCAAATGTGGACCCCGTTTGGAAACTGTTTGCAAGTATGACAAGATGAAATAACACGAAATATAGAATGACACTACTTTACTGGAAATCCCAGTGTATTGAAAATCAATAATAATGAAATTAATACACATTCCAGACGCCATTCTATTATATTTTAATAGTTATATACAGCGCCCACCCGAAACTGACTGCACCTCGAGATTGTGCAAATGGGTTATTAAGGGCTGAAATGCTCCGAAAATGCTGATGCCAACATTTCTGTAGTCGACTGCTTTTTATTCTACAATCATTAACCTCATACATAATTCAATGAAACTAGACTTTTTTAAAAGTGCTCTCGCAACGCAAGCAAGCAAAGAACAGATGGTATCAAACTACAGGGTTGCGAAACAACACGTAGTTTTTTTCTGAGTGCTCGGGGAACCGTGCCAAGTCCATTTTTCCGAAACTTTCGAAAGTCGGGGGATGTATATAAGAAGATCCCAGAGGCATTTGTTATTACGTCTTGTTTTTCTCTAATTATGCGAGCTTCTCCCCTCCGTTCCACCATCGCCAAGCAGTACGCCCAGGGTCATGGAGTGTGTGACACCGTTCGAAGACTCGATATCGGTCAATCGTTGGTCCAGAAAGTTGTGAAGCAATTCAAGACTAAAGGTGAACACTCGCAGGACAAGAGGAATCATCAAGAAGAGCATCACGCGAAATGGCGCTGTGAGCAAGAACAAGATGGTGGAATTCCTTGGAATCAGTCGCAAAAGTGTTCAAATGATTATCAAGCTGGACCTGGATCTCAAGAGTTATCGCCTCTGTCGTGGGCAATACCTCACAGATCAGTTGGTTGACTTCACTTCATTGAGTTGTAGCCTTCCCGCCTGAAACTAGCATAAAGGGTGGCCACTAAGTGGTTTTACATGGTCAGATTTCAATTTTGAGAACGTTTAAACCTGTACTACTAGAAAACGTTTTAAATTTTCGGATCATTTAAGCCTCTAGGAACACTTTTAAACAATCTCAAAATTACGAACTTTCCACTGAAAAATTCATTTGCGTATTTTCTCCCGCACGGCACTCTAGGATGCCTGAAACAGAGCCAATCAATATCTTAGTGCCCATCACAATTGTAATTCCACCACCATTCTTCTTTAAAGAAAACAGTCTGTATTTTTTGAAAAGCTGTCATTACAATGTCATATCACTGATAACAGACCGATTCTCAAAGTATATCCAAAGAGTCTCGGCTAACTGGAAATGCTCATAAACGACTTTCTCCATCAAAAATGGAGACCAAGAGGGCTTGGAGTACTGTGGGACAATGTCTTCTGTCCGTAGTCTACAAATAATTTACAAAATAAGTGCTGAACAGAATACGGAAGACTATGCATGGAGTATTCACAACCCGCCGAACAAGTTTGTCGATCGTTCTCAACTGTCGATTATATCCACTTAATCCAACGGCTGCTCGAAGTGAGTCGCGAATACCAGATGCTGCTCACACCAAAGTAGGGCGGAATTGGATTTTGGGAACTCGGAATCTGGAATATATCTCATCGCACGGCATTCTTGTATGTCTGAAACACTGAAACTGAGCCAATTGAGCCAACTGAGCCATTTGAGCAATGTTAGTGCACATCACGATTGAAATTCCACCACCATTCTTCTTTAAAGAAAACCGTTATGCACTCAACTGCATCTCTAACGAGAAAGAAGAGGGAGAGGACGAAATCACTGCACATCTAAGATCTAAAGAATCCGCCGTTTTTTACATTCCGTATTCCGGATTACAGATTCCGTGAAAAAATATTTCTCCGTTTTCCGGATTCCGGATTCCGAGCTCCCAAAATCCAATTCCGCCCTACTCTGATCGAGAGTAAGAAGTTCCGGAATACTGTACTAGAAAAACTTTTTAAAAATTTCATTTTTCTTTGCACGTTTTTCTGCTCCATTTTACTTAATTCTTTGCGTACACGTCCCGCCTTACCGAACTGATGTAGTTGTCTGTGCCACGTCGCTGCTTTCCACGACATCTGTACACATTAATGCAGATTTGCTTACTTCATATTAGTTATTTTCTGAAAGTAAGATACGATTAATGAGCGCTCGCACCAAAACAGCGGGCATGACGAAAGCAAGGGAAAGGACGAAGAAGACAGTGAAGTAAGTTCAAAGGCAATAAGCATGAACGTCTTCTTCTTCGAAAATATTGATAATAATGCTTACGTTTCGTCAGTTTATCACAATTAAACGCTCGTGAATAATTCTTCGTAATGGAAAGATTTTTGTCTCTGATGGCTCTGAAAATTACAAGAGACATATGTACATAATTTGAGTTAAATTTTTCCACATATTCTTAGAAATGTGGAAATTCTAGGAATGAAGCACCCCCCCCCGGCTCCAATCTGTCTGAAAGTCGTTCGTTCGGACCCTGCTTCCTTTCTAGCCTTATCAGATTTTCTTGAGTGCTGCAACAGCAGTAACATCGAAATGGTCGAAGCGTGCACCAAAAACAAACCGTACTGGGATCACATTTGATACTTTTTCTTGATCAAAGTTGGCCCTCCAAATTTACGGTGATAGCGGTTATCCTGTGAAGAAGCAATCGGATTCCGAATATGAAATATCTGCGAAATATAGGATCAGGGCAGAGAAGGGCGGAATTCCGGATTCCGGATTCCGCCGTTTTTTCATTCCGTATTCCGGATTCCAGATTCCGTGAAAAAAAAATCGTTTTCCGTTTTCCGGATTCCGGGTTCCCAAAATCCAATTCCGCCTTACTCTGGATCAGGGTTCCTTTTTTGTTTTACAGTTGTGATTATACATACTTATATTGGTTCAATCATTTTAAAAATTCATTTTATTTCAAAATATCTTTTCCACAGCTGTCTTTCTAATCTTCAGTCACCGAAAAAATTAATGAAAAAAACGGTGAAGCAGAAAACGAAACTGATGGTGGTGTACGAAGTAGTCAGTCGATTTCCTCGATATACATATGTATTAAGACTTCCTTTCGCAGTGAATCGGACCATCTCATGGGGGATCGTCCGACAGGTCATACGTGGTAATCTTTTTTCGGATGTTGCGTGCCTCACACGGATTCTTTCAGCAAGGCTTTGTGTAAGGGTCCAGGTTTCAGATCCGTATGTGAGCGCGGGAAGAACGATGGCGTCGAAAAGTTGAGCTCGGATTCGGGGCAAGTGAAAGCGTTGCTAGTTTTCTTTAAATCTTTTTTTTGACTTTCGGTTTTCTTTTATATAAATATTTCTGTGACATCAGCAAATAATTGTTTGAAAAACAATACTGAAAAGTGATTCCATATGTAACTTATCTGAAACTAACTTCTAGCAAGGTTCCTTGTACAAAATTGACGACCTTATTTGAAAATGCATCAGTAAGGGTAGACATGGAACAACAAACCTTCGTAGCTTCATATGCTTCCTCTTATGTCATCTTGGTTGTAGGCACGGGCTCCCGACAATCCTAAGGCTGTTAAAATCCGTCCGCATCTTGTAGGAGCGTGATAGATACGGTAGCGTGGAATTTGAAGATGTCTTTTAATGAATTCATTTATTCATTTCGTACATCTCTCTGATTTCAGAGTAAAATGTGATCCTTACGAGTGTAGTAATGCTGGTGATTGTTTCATCTTGAACGTCGGCTCCCCAATGCAATCAAACGAGTGCCACTGTAATCTATGGCACACTGGGCAGCATTGTGAACTATCGGTTCCTATACCGGTGGTGGTAATATTGAATAACACATTAATAACTTTGGTGATCCTTATCTTTCTTTGGTATTCCGCGCATCGCTTCGGGTACGTTATTCTATTGGCTGTTTGATACTTTATAGCGTTTCCTATTGCAGAAGGAAGAAGATTCACGTTCCTCGACACCGTCACCGATTTGTTGATCACCTTCATAACCACCAAAAAGCGGAAAGAACTTGGCTTTCTGAAATGCATCGTCAGGAGCACAGAGTGGTGGAATGCGAGGAAAGCGGCAACTCGGACAATAATAAAGACGACAAGGAATCGAAGGATAAATCGGGGCAGCGCACGATCACCGAAAAAACGGAAAAAGTGGAAACAATTCTGAGCAGCTCAAGAAATACGGCTCGATCTGAAAGAGCGCCAAGTAAAGGAGACGAGCAGTCGGATTTTTTGAGCAATTTGAGTGAAAACAAGGAGACCGTCAAAACTGTGGCAACTCCGGAGAAACAAAAGAAGGAAGGTGCGATAAAAGTGAGTGCCGAGGGGAATGACAAGGATGACACGTCCGTTCACGGTTCAGTGATGCAGCCACTAGGGAAACAGGAATCGAATACAACGCTTGACGGAGAAGCCCCTGAAGATTTACCGTCTGATGGAAGAAAAAAGAGAGAAAGATTACAAGCGAAGCAAAAGAAACACGAGCAAGAAGTCATTGCAAAAGCGAATAAAAAGAATTAAAAATTAGTTAAACTTTATTTTTATTCTTGTTATCTTTTATTATGATTCATGATACGTAGCTAAAGTCATCATTTGTTCTTTATTCGTCGCCCAATTCATTCTGCATCTGATTTCAGAAGCGGCTCTTTCTGAAAGATACATTGCGCCGTACTATACGTTTTACATGAAGGGTTTGTACTAATTTTATATTTGATGTGTACCATATTCAAACTGTGATAATATGAAGACGGAAAGAAGCCATAAATAGGAAAACTAGTTAATGAGTGTGCTCCGTCATGGACCAAATTTGTGGAGCACGGTGGTGCTTTAATTAAGGTTTATGAATCACCCCTGAACTTGATGACATCACCACAGAAGCCGTTAGGTGTAGGTCACCAATAGAATCGCCGCGCGTCGGCGAGTATTCTGCAGAATTCCTTAACGGGCTTCAGTGTAAAACCTTTGTGGAATGCTACCGGTTTGGCATTTGTGACTGCAAAAACTGTAAGCTGACTTTTCATTCTTTTTGGATACTTAGTTAGGAAATTAATCGATCCTATCCGGCGAGGATCGTACGATCAGTTTTGACCATCTTCCGTCGGCTAATCACATCAAGTGTACGGATGTCCGGCCGATCCTATTTTTTTCTTTTTGATGTATGAATATATTATATTTCTTCGAAAATCTATTGACTCAAGAAATATGTAGTTGCTTCCAAAATTACTTTGGATTAGTGGTTAGATCTCCGTGTTATTGCTTCGTAGATTCTTAAGCGTATTGATTAGATTTTGATAGTCCGTATTTGATTTCACTGTGGTTGTACCACTGATCATGTTCGCAGTGTTCGAATTCAACTCTCTCTCTCTCTCTCTGGAATCTTTCTTCACTTGATCTGCTCGTATCTTGGAATGTTGGTATTGATGTGAACATGACTGCGAAGTAGACGGTGTTCGCTATCATTTGTGAATTATGGGAGTACTGACACTTGGTCGATTTCATGCTTTTTCTGGTCGGCGCTGATGTGTGTACATCGTGTATGCATTGGCTTTTCAATTTGCGACTTCAGATGCCATAGACGATTGGATTCACAAAATTAAGTTAATAGTTCGCCACGTTCATTTCGTGGCTCCATTGCAAGTGTGCAATGTATTGTTCCATGTGTTTTCCTGCACCCAATCTAGCGTTGAAGTCCTTGCTACGGCAGGTTAGCGTCTTGTAGGCTGTCGTAGAAATCATCTAATTCTTCTGGATCTGCATCAGCGGCAAGTAAGTAACTGAGTTTCTTTCCTACTTGTAAAGTGAGGTAGCCGATCCTATGGTTGAGGAATTTGATATCTCTGATTATTGGGAGGAGGGTGCTTTTAACGATAAAGCCGACCCCTCCTGACACGGAATCACTGTTCCGAGATTCTAAGAAAACTCCGGTCCCGTCTTTATGGATTGTGTGCTCTTCTGCTGCTCGTTATGTTGATGGAATGTAAAAAAATATATATATATAAATTAGAAAAGAAATACGGATAATCATCCGACTTACCAATTTAAAGTTGCTCTTTTTCCTTTTACAGATCATTATTATAAACAGTAGACCTGAAGCTGCCCATGTTCTTTAAGTAAATCGCTCTTTCCTCTTCCTTTCTTTAAATATAAAGTCAACCAATAACACTTTCAACGTTCTTTAATTAATTCCAGCGATATATGATCAAAATTGTATTCTAATATGTAGAATCTGGTGATGCTGGGACAGCTTCTACCCATTTTTGTTGTCTGTAAAACGAAACTTCTTAATTTATGGTATAAATCGACTGGTTGAAACTCTTCTTCCATTTTTCATTCATTCTTTATTTTATTATTTTTGTTTCATATATTTTTCGTGCACTTCTGAGCGACTGATATGTTTCGTTTAAATTAAACTCGACGACTACATGAATTCCCCATTCTTTATTCGACAAATTCATAGACATGATTGTTCCAGAAACTGCTTAACTTCCTTCCTATCGGATTGAAGGCACATTCATAAAATGCGGATGTGGGGCTTTTGCACGAAACGGAGTAGAAGAATGGAATAAGAACAACGGATGCTTGATGTCGTGACAGACTGCTCTATTATGCAACTAATGACCGACTGACTCATGAGCCCCCTCCCCCTTCTCAGTTCGTCATCTGGTTCTCATTGTCACTGGTCCTCGGTTCGGTTCACTTACAAGAATACTTTTTATGGCCTTGCCGCGAGATATGGAAATTCTAAAAATCTAATATCCAAATTTGCCGCTCGTTCCCCCGACCAATTTCCTCTTCTCTTCCGTTCCCGACATACACCACCTTCATAATATATTTGTTGAACCGCTAATCCGTTGTGGCAGTCCCTCACATGAAGCGTGCCGGCACATTCTAAGACACTGTATGGAGATGTGTGCATGTTCGTCTGTTTGTCGCCGGAGAACAGCGGTTACTAATATTAATAATCCGATTAGGATAATAGTAAGATTGTTGAAATCGGCGGCAGCGGCCGACTGTCACAGTTCGTCTAATTCTTGAGTGGATTCTTTTTAAGGCGAGTTACAATTCTTTTTCCGTGGCACCCATCCGACGGTTTTTTGCGTAGTTATCGAAACATCTGCCTGCAATGAACGCATATTGAATTAGGAAGGGACTACAAATTTTGGAGTGGAGTTTCGGAATACCTTACATTTTTCTGCTAGAAAATCGATTTTTTAAAATCATATGCTTAAAATGAAAATATTAAGCTCTAAAGGCTGGCTACAAACATTTTCGGAAGGGGTCTGCTGCCGAGCAGATTTTTCATTCTGAACACGATTTAAAGGTCGAGCATTCAGAAAACAGCTCTAATGATACCCTTCTGCCAAAAGTCAAACGTCTTCAATATTTGATTAATTCAACAAATTTCGGAATTTATACTCTGAAAATTAAAAAATGTTCGAACTTCGAACTATGATACACGACGAATCGATGACAGCGTATCCGATCGCCCAACGAAAAAAAAAACAGTTGAAAATTAGTGTTACCGTAAACCGCTCTTTTTAGTCCGCTAGAAATTAAATTTTTTTATATTTCATCATTTCTGGCGTAAAATAAAAAAAAAGTAAAAAATATATATGAAAATCACTTGAAAACGCCGGAAATTTTTTTAAAGTCGAAATAAATAGACAATAAATAAAACAGGTTTCAATGCACTCGGATTAAGCAATTAGTACTCTTTTTCGGCTGTTTTCACGGCGATCTCTCACTTGCTGGTCGGCGATTTCTACCCGTGAAACTGCGGTGGACATCGACTGTAATCAGCATTCCGCGCCGTCCGACGTCGTTTTCTCAGAAATTGCTTGCAGTACTTTCCTTCCCGTCAAAGCATTGGAAATAATTGCTGAGTGCCAACGTGTTTTTCAAATAGCGACCGCCGGCCATTCAGACGGCTATAATACAGGTATTGAAATGTCTTAATATTTACGTTTTTTTCGTAGTGATTATTCTCAATTGCTAATTGTCTTTCTCCCCCCCCAGAATACTACATATGTACTTTCAAATGGGTAATCGTCCCTTCTTCTCTTATGCTCACGGCTTTACGGCTCCATAAACACAACAATGTTTTGATTGATTCTGCCACGTTGCCGTGACCGACTCAGTGAGCAGCGACAATGAAGAAGTGTGTGTTCGGGGGGAGGCTGTCGGTGTCTTTTACCCGTTCCTGCCAGCTGCCCCCCATTCACTGCTTCTCCGACTCATTTTTAGATGAGAAGCAACAATTTATGATCTCAGTACTCGTTTAGATGTATGTCGTTTTCAGGATGAAGAGAAGATGTTAATTATCGTCACCTGACCTACCCACAGAACATCAAATCTCCGGTTGTTTTGAATCTTCGGAGGATAATGTCGGCGTGGCGTTTGAAGCAACCGGAGGTGACCTCTGAGATTTATAGTCTCAGAGCAACAGGTGCTCAGTTGGTTGAAGATGCGCTGCACAGCAATGATTTTTCTCATGCTTTTTTGCTTTTTGAACATGCCACTGACTATGCTTGGAATTAGCGACACCTGTTAGCAGTAATAATAAAATTATGAGAAAGAGTCGTAATTGTTTTGAATATGCTGCTACGGTATATTTCTTTCTTACCATGGAAGCTTGGCATCAAAATTCATCGCATTAATTGAACTTCTAGTTTAGAAAGCTCCGGTGCCAAAACTATTCGCTTCTTCATTTTCAAACATATAAATATAGTTCACAGCAATCCTCTGCCTCTATCTCGCTCTCTTAGAATCTCATATCCATAATACCTTTTGAATGTTTTCTTGTCATCCGATATCGTCATGGCATTTTCTTGTTTTTCCATATTCCATATCATCGTATCGTTCTTCACCACTCAATCTTCATAAAATTTTCATCACCATCAAAACAATTAGATCTATTCGATGGGGTATACAATTTCAAGTACACACAAAAAGAAGAAGAAGAAGAAGCTGCAGGTGTTCATCCGTTTTCCGATTAGAGCTCCTCAAAGCACTCTAAATATTTGTTGTTCCCTCGTTCAGTTATTTGTTCGTGCATGATCGCTTCTTGTTGTACTCTCTTTTTTCTCGCGCGAAATTAGAAAATTTTCCAAACTATGTTCTTCTTTTTAAAATTTTAGCTACTGAACATCCTTCTTTTCTTTCAGAGAATGAACGCTAAGCCAACTTAATTGCCACTTGTTAATGATGATGCGAACATTTTGACAGATGGCGCTGAACTGAATTCTTACAAATTGAGTTATGAGCCTTTCCTTTCGCTGCTCATTTTCGTCTCCAGAGAATTCTAAATGCACACACCTAATTTGGAATTTTATTTGGCTTCCACATGACACTTCTTGTTATCAGTTGGTGAGCAAGAGAAAAATTTCGAAAACTTGACGTGTATAGAGCATTGACATTTTTCTTTTACTTCTTCCCGAAATGGAGAACATCACTTTTCATTCTGAACGTGGCTGATAGACAGTATACTACTTCAATCACTTGCTCATTATTCAAAATGCCAATAGGCTTTAAATTATTTATTTTACAGTTTCCTAGTTTTAAAAATTCGAGTTGAGAAATTTCTTTCCGATGTTGAGTAATATATCAAGAATTTTCGCGGATTTATTAAATTTATATACATGCCAGAATCAATTGGACTCAACTATCGAAAAAAAATCAGAAGAAAGTTTTAAATTGTTTGTATAGGTCCACAAATCCCACAAAGTCTTTGGTACCCACTTACCAAAGTTAAGCTGGATTTGAACAGTTTGGACGATTTCTTAATAGTGCAGTAGAGTTGTGTTTGATTATTTGGAGCTTGATTCTTTATAACCTTTCAACATTGTATTTAAAATTCGAATTATAAAAAATAGTAGAAAAATTGTACACTTGTACGAAGTATATCGAATTTAGATGTTCAAATTTTGGATTAATTTCAAAAACTCACGACCGAATCGGGCTGCAACGTGTCGAAGGGGCGCGCTTGCTTTAAATACGGCGGTAGCGGTCGTTTATTTAATTTCCCGGCCATTACAATAGTAAAAATATTTTTTCCCCTATGAAAAAGCTTCCGCAAAGAGAAGTATATCCTAATTAATTTTTTTCTCAAGCAATACAACAATAAATGTAACTCAACAATTCTGGCACGTAAAAACAAATACAAAGCATAATTTCGATCCATTGTGGGAAGAGATTTTGCGCTCGGATGAATTTTCCATCGAAAGGTTTTGATTTGTGAAAATATACAGAATGCTTAATCGTATATTGCTTTTTAATACGAAGTAATACAAGGTGCTGCTAGTAATTAGTTTTTAGAATTCACTATAACGAAAATCAAGAAAGATAAATATTATCCATCCGCGAGTACGTGATATTGCGTGTAGAGGCGGTGTTTGGGTCTCGTTAGGGGATAGCGCGTTTTAACGCGCCAATTTAAAAATTGTAAGAAAACGCACACACTGCGTTTGTGATTTCTTTTCGAAAATTGAAGCGAATATTGGAATTTTTTCTATATTTTGCTTCGAAAATCATGTTTTTTTAAATTAATTTTTATTGTCAAATTTTTTAAACTGTTTATTAAACTGAATAAAGTGTGTGCGCTTTTTTACAATTTTTAAATTGGCGCGTTAAAACGCGCTATCCCCTAACGAGACCCAAACACCGCCCCTACGCGCAATATCACGTACTCGCGGATGGATAATAAATGTTTGAGATTTTTTTCAGCATTTCGTGATTTATAACTTGTTTTGAAGACGCTAAGAGTATTACTTTTTTATTTTATAGGTATATTTTGAATGCTTACTTTGATTTCCGCATACCGCGAGGAAACAGTGAAAAGTTATCGAAAGTTCATAAAGCCGCCGACGATTCACTGGGTTAGAACAAATCATTAGTCAGAGGCGCAGGAACACTTGAGGTTAGAGACATCGCATAGTGCGTCAGCAAAGGCCGGGCGCTTTCGAATTTTAAGGTGCCATGGGTAGTATTTCTTGCCGTTTGCTACTGAAATTCTCTTGAAAATATATTGTTTGTGAAAAAAGTTGAATTCTTCTTATTTATTTCTGATTCTGTCTCCCTGCCAAAAACGAACAGCTTCTCCTAATCGTCTTGTCGCAAAACAATTAATTTTTCATTGTTTCGAAGCTTCATAACCGTATAATTATCTACCTCATTAACACTTTCCCTCTCCAATTCAGTGAAAAATTCCTCACTTGGTGAACAGGTGGGAAAGATACTTGCTTGCCTCCACCCGTATTATTATAATTTCCCACCTCATTCACTGTTTCTGACTACATTAGCTGTCTAACTAGTCAGTTTCGTGTTCCTTTATTTCACACCTGAACTTAATCATAGGATTAGACATGGCGACTGCAAAAAAAGCGAGGGAAACATGCACATTTTCTGCGATTCTCCCTCGCCATTGTACTCGGATTCTAATGATAGGGTGTTATAAGAAAAAAAAACGACCAGTCGATTGGTTTTCGGGTATGCACACCATATGCTCCTGATTGACACCTTCGTCATGCTGGATACATCGGATTGATGAGAAGAAGACGTTCCTGGAGACAAGAAAAGAAGAGCGATGAGGGTGACGATGAAGACCTTCATTTCTGTTAGTCAGAATTCAAATGAGGTTAATTTGAGTAATTAGATGCAAACAATAAATCTGAGGAAACGCGAAAAGTCATACCTCTTGTAGATTCGGTGATTTCATTTCTGACCCTCTGAAATAGTTATTCTGATGGACGTTTCTGCTCAATTCCCTGTGATTTTCCAACTTATCTCTGATTTCAGTTTTTTTTTTCAATTTCGGAAATTTTTTTTCTGTTATTTTTCTCCCGTAATTTCTGAAAATCCAGGAAAATACCTTCTCACCACTTTATATATTATCCATCCGCGAGGACGTGATCTTTCGTTTAAAGGCGCTGTTTGGGTCTCGTTAGGGGATAGCGCGTTAAATTGTAAGAAATATTGTTTTCTTAAATTGTGAAATTGTTTTCTTACAATTTAACGCGCTATTCCCTAACGAGACCCAAACAGCGCCTTTAAACGAAAGATCACGTCCTCGCGGATGGATAATATAAATATTAGTATTCTGAAAGGGAAACCAAGCCCAACTAACTAGGGAAGGTTGTTAACTTACCATGGAGTTTCCATACGAGACCTATGTGAATCGATAGATTAGAACACACTGATAAAGAATCCGTATTCCGAATTTGCTGAACGCTTCAGCGAACCGAGTTATTTCGATCTGAAATTCCAGCACTAAACTACTGTTGTTAACCATCTTTAGTTCCTCCGCGATATCACAACCAATTTTTAGTGAGCTGAACGTGGCAACTTGGCAGAGTGGTAAGAGGCGGAACAGTAGGAAGAAGGTCTGGGGTTCGATCTCTGCTGGGGTCAACTATTTTTCAATTTCATTTTTTCGCTTTTTTCAAATCTTAAAATTCCTTTTTTATAAGTTTTTTCGAAATTTTTTTGTCAATTTTTTTCAATATGGTGGCATTTCACACATAAATACACAAGTTCTGATAACTTTTAGAAGTTTGAAAAATTACAGATTTTCCATGAAATTTGAAAACATAGGTGGTGAACTTTTTGAGAAAGTTCTGAAATTTGAATGATTTCAAATTATCAAATTTTTTTGCCCTGTATACCTAATAAGGGCCGTTCCAATGGTGATCCAAAGGTTGAATGAGGGAAGTCGTATGTGGTGAACTTCCATGTTCGGCACGTTCGGAATCG
Source organism: Caenorhabditis inopinata (assembly GCA_003052745.1). Taxonomy (NCBI): domain Eukaryota; kingdom Metazoa; phylum Nematoda; class Chromadorea; order Rhabditida; family Rhabditidae; genus Caenorhabditis; species Caenorhabditis inopinata. The sequence continues at coordinate 7,880,894 of AP018155.1, read as the reverse complement.
GGCGAGTTGGCGGGAACTGACCGGTGGTTTCCGAAAGAATCACGAAAGCGTTCGGTCCCAGAGTACCGTCCATGAAAAGTATCGGCAAGAAGTGATCTCCCTACTCTATCATCAAGTCTCTGCTCGTTACTTCCACCCTTTCCTACAGTATTCCTGGGGAAAAACTGGTTATGTGGACCATTCTTCACCATTCCTAACTCCCTCACAGTATTGTTTTGGACAAGTTGGGAATGACTCTTGCTACGCAACCGGCTGCATGAAAGATGCGTTTATAAAATGCTCCAGATGTGCAGAATTCATTTGCTTTGACCACTTTATTGTTACCAACAAGCACATGTGCCCTTATATGTAGTTGAGTTTTTTGTGTGTCAAAGTTTAATAAATCCATTTTTATAGTAAAAATGGATTTCCTACAAAAAGAACAGCAAAAGCATATAATATCTTGTGATATCAGTTGTCAAATTTTTTTTGATGGAGGGTAGCACATGGAAAACTTTGGAAAATCTGTAATTTTTCAAACTTCTAAAAGTTATCAGAACTTGTGTATTTATGTGTGAAATGCCACCATATTGAAAAAAATTGACAAAAAAATTTCAAAAAAACTTATAAAAAAGGAATTTTAAGATTTGAAAAAAGCGAAAAAATGAAATTGAAAAATAGTTGACCCAGAGAGATCGAACCAGACCTTCTTCCTACTGTTCCGCTCTTACACTCTGCAAGTTGCACGTTCACTCACTAAAATTGGTTGTGATATCGCGAAATAAAGATGGTTAAACAGTATTTAGTGCTGAATTTCAGATCGAAATACTCGGTTCGCTGAAGGTTCAGCAAATTCGGATTCTTTATCAGTGTTTCTAATCTATCGATTCACATAGGTCTCGTATGGAAACTCCATGGTAAGTTAACAACCTTCCCTAGTAAGCTCAAAGTTGATACTAATTGGACTAGTGGCTCTTGCATAGATTTTGCGCAATATTCAATGAGTGATATTGGTAATACACCAATGAAATATGGTTGCATAGGCTAAGGCACTGTATTACCAGTCGAAACCACCCGTTTCCTTATTCTATTTCCTAGACACCCTATCCTTCAGAATGTCGGAAGAAACACATTGAAGTGGTACACCGCCTGACTTCCTTATCCTGACTCACTTCATTTATTCATCGCCAACAGCGAAAGTGTCAAGTGTCCATATAATTGAATCTAGCGAAACTGTCATCGGCACACTTTTCCATCGTGGCGTGCATGCGCGGGAAGATAGAAGAACAAACCGTCGTCGCCGCCGCCGCCCCAGTGAGCAAATTATTTCCAATTACGCGACGAACCTCTTCCATTCGTATCCTTGACTTCTTCATCGTCAAACTTTGCCGGTAATTACTCGGATTAAGTGCACCGTATTGTCATTACTCAGCAAACAGGTGTCAGCGGTCAGATGGTTTCAATTTTTACTTGGTACCTGCAGTAATGATGAATATCTTGTTGCTGTAATCTAAGCGGGAGATGCAAATTTAGATTGCAGTAAGAATTTAGACTATTTAATAATAATAATAACGTTGATTGGTGAGGTAACACGTGCTATTTATAATGGATTAGATTAAACTGATAATGCTGCTCTAGCTTACCATGTCCAGAACTCCAGAATTCGTTCTGAATTGATCCGCCATTAAATTAAAAGCTTAGATAATTCAACCGTAAATAAAAAAGGCGGCATAGCGATCAAATCTTGTCAATCTTCAAAACTAAGGGTTCCACGAAAGACGTAACGGTTGTCTTTCGGGGAATCCTTTCGTCTTGTCTTCGTTCGTCTTTCAGTTTGTCTTACGTCGTCAATTAAAATACATGTGTACCAACACACTGCCTATCTCTGCGCCAGACGAATTCAAGACGATGACGAAGACGAGACGATTCGTCTTTCGTTAAAGATTTATTCAAAGCACTCGTCGCCCAGTGTTCAAATTTCAGAGCACAAGCGTTAAAGTTGATTTGCGACTTTGAAGTTTTCATGTGAAACTACAGCAAATTAGTATGCTACCATCGCATTTTCACCTTCAGTTTCACATATTCTGAATCTTGTATTGTCAAGAGTGCGTATCCTTGAAAAACAACAGGTTGCTAACTGCTTGCACGGTTCCTTTTTTCGGGTAATAACAGGGGTTTGCAGCCTTTTCGGAAGTAAAAACCGCCAAATCGCTGTTGTTCTCGCCTCTCCATTGTTGTCTCCGCTCCTCACACTAAATTACCTTTTCCTGATTTGTAATTAGGAGGTGCGAAGCCGGTCCCCGTCGCATGGTGTCGCTTCTAAATCATTTTTGGATCACGTCTCGCAAATACGTATTATTTATGGATCTCTACAGGAAATCTCTGGTAGGAGAATGGAAGGAAGACAATCTCCTCTTCAGACCACCACCAAAAAAGATGAATCGGCGTGTTGCGCAAGTGTTGCGTACAGACCACAGCCGATGATCGATGAGGCTCCGCGCATCAAATATTTCTATGACTGTAGTACTTATCATTTCTTCTTTTTCACCATTTTCATGATTTCCCTCTCTTCTCCTTCTTCTCCTTCTTCTCCTAAAAATGATTCCCTTCTCTTCCCCAGTTTTATAGGTCGGCACTCGTTTGTTATTCCTTTTTTAATTCCTCATAATAACCGTCTTCTCCGAGTAGTGTGAGTACGGTCTAAGATAGTTATCGCGCCGATGGCAAAGATCGGTGCACACCCATTTGTTTTGATTGCATCGCGTAACATGACATGTCATCAAAAACCGCGAAAGAATGACATGGGTCAACCGAGGGTAGTACGGTCTCTAGTTGAGCGGTAAGGTGTATATAGTGCTACTTTTTGTAAAGTAAAAGCTGCAAAACAAAATAAAATGCAATTTTCTTTCGAAGAATGATTTTCTGTTAGTGTCACAGCAAAGCTCCACAAGTCTTGGGTAAAACATGTTCTAAATTTGGGGGAAGCTTTGCCAAGATTTGTGAATCTTTAAAGTTTGGTCTAAACTTGTGGGAGAATTGTGCTAGACTTGTGCAGCTTTGCTGAATAGTGGAAAACTTGTAAACTTTCAAAGTTTGGCGCAGCCTTGTGGGAAGCTTGGCCAAGACTTGCGAACTTTCAAAGTTTGGACTAGTCTTGTGAGAGACTTGTGCTAGACTTGTGAGCCTTCATGTTTAGCCTAGACTTGCGAACCTTCAAAGTTTGGCCCAGCTTTGTGGAAGTCTTGCTTACATGAGCAACAATCAACATGACAACTCTGGTGAGCTATCCCATTCGGGCTGCTCCATCTATTCAAATGAAAAAAATGTATATGGCTCTTGGACTGTCATCCACGGTTTAAGGTGACATGTCTCAGTGAAAATCAACGAGTATTCAAGAGAAATGTGCAATATTCCTGGATTTTTGTATAATAATATAGCACAAAGAAATTGCCAACTGCAATGTGGATCATCGGCTCTAAAATTTCGTTTACAAAGATTTTAGAGCCAATTAGACTGTTAATGGCATAGCCCAATAGTTTAATGTAGATTTCTTAAATTCTCAAATAGAATAGCATTCCCCTGCGTCAGTTTTTATAAAATCGAAAGCAAAGCTCTAAAGCTGGGCTGCAAAACTATGTCCTCCGGAATGTGATTGGCGTTTGACAGTTCAACATTCGAAACTCTCGTTTCGAAGATTTTGTGTCGTAACATTCCGCTGACTTAAAAATCTCTCGGGGAATCAATTTTCAGCATTTCACAGCCACACTCCAACCAACGAAACATCAAACAGAAGAAGGAGTGCTTCTTCTTCTTCTGAATATGGCATTCAGAATACAACAAAATTTACAATGGCTGTTCAATTCGCAGCGGTATTCATGTTTGTACTCTTATTTGTGCTGTTGCATCAATTTTAAACAGTTCCATTCAGCAAGTACTCTTTTGCATTTGAATTGTGGTTTTTCCAACCACTTTTCCCCCCATTTCTCTTGTTCGATAATCATCATCGTCATAGTGTCGTGGAGATGAAAAGGTGTGGTTCTTTTTCTTTTCTTCCATAGTCCTTCTTTCCAATATAATACATATAATTACTGCTTTCCACCTACCGTCCACTAGAAACAATCTTATTCTCGTCAAATCGGATGTACTGTGCCGCTCTTGCAATGTTTGTGTTGCCTCTTATGTCTCTTGCTGATCATGATGATAATCCTCGCCTCGTTCGTTCATTTGTTTACCTTTAATGTTTTGACTGGACGATTATCCCGAACGATCCGTTTCCTCTTTTAATGGTATAATAACGAAGCGACGAGGATCGTCCATTCATTGTTGACTAGTTATGTAACTTTAAATGGACATTAAGAGGCTCTTGAGCTTTTTAGCCTAAGCTTTTATAATCACCGCCGGTCATTTTACGTGAATACGTTTTGAACTTATTGAAGTGGAATGAGAAGACCTTCCATATGGGGAAGATGGGCCGCCCTCACGCGCTTTCACCATTTGCCCTACCGTACTCGAAAGGGCGCGTCGTTGTTTTCTGTGTACACGCGGTGTTTGCGGAGATAGCGCCATGAACGAACACTTTTTTATCTTTTTTTTTCTTGGGACAACAATCAGATAATGAAAAGTTAGCTGGACGGGACCTTATCCTTTGTCCAGAAATTCTTCATTTATCCTCTTTCTTTTCAAAAATAAGAATTTAGGTATTCGTCGTAACAATTAGTGCATTCCCTTTTCAATGCACACCACATTAAAAGACACGGAAAAAGCTACAAAAACGAGATACAAAAAAACGGGATACGCACAATTGCGCTCCACCGCACACACTTTTCGAACGAGAATTTCAAATTGGAAAAGTTGAGACAATTTTCACAGTTAAACTTGAGTTTTCTTTATTTATTTAAAGTTAGAAAAATTCGAACAAAAAATGAACAAGAAAAAAGAAGGAACAGGGAAAAATTAGAAAGGGAAAAATGGAAAAAATTCACACTTACATTGTTATTTGTTGTTCGAATTTTTCTAACTTCAAATAAATAAAGAAAACTCAAGTTTTACTGTTAAAATTGTCTCAACATTTCCAATTTGAAACTCCCGTCCGAAAAGTGTGTACGGTGGAGCGCAATTGCGCGTACCCCGTTTTTTTGTATCTCGTTTTTGTGTATCCCGTTTTCGCGTATCCCGTCACAAGTTGTATCCCGTTTTTGCCGTGTCTCCACATTTAGAAAAACTTTCCAAATAGACGTCGTCGTCTGTAGTGTCCTTTCTGCAAACACCGCGAGTACACTAATCTACGACGGATGCACATTTTGGATGGATGGACTTGAGTGCGAGCGCGCTCTCCGGAAGCGTAAAATGGAGTTGACCATCGAATTAAATAATAATGGGAGGAGGTTGGGGGGGGGGGGGGGGCGGAGATGTGTAGCCAGGGGGTTCTATTAGTGGTCTTACAGTAAGCCTTTTTTTTCGACAAGATTACACGGTCCAATCACCGAAAACGATAAGAACGGTATTCCATATTTTTGGTCTCTCAATCTTTGTAATGCAAACTAAACTCCACTATCAACGTTGTTACCTCTGCGTATCAGTTGGGGTAGGTATCACAGTTTGCTTGAATAGTGCTATAATACTCTCCTCCCTCCTCTTCCTATTCTAATATTCAAACGTGTTGATCCAAATGTAAACATTCATCCGTCTCTCTGTTTCCCTTCTTTTTACGTCCCCTGAGCACACCTGTTTGGTGTCTCAAAAGCATAAACTATCTGCTCGATCTGTCAATAAAGGTGGCTGGCCCGAGGAGTCCAAAAACATAGCATGGAAAGACTGTTTACGACCTTTCCAACAAAGTGTCAATGCTATCGATATGGCGGTAAATCACAAAGGATTCAAAGTTTGCCGTTTCCTTTTCCTATTCCACTTGTCAAACGACCGATGTACAATGATTTGCGCGGCGTTAACATCCTCTTACTCATCTCATGACTCGCTTCTCCATCGCAAATTGAGAAAGGAATTTGTCAGGTGCTCTCTTTTCGCAATGCTCAGCCGTGTTGGGTTCAGCCAGAGGTTTAGAGCCATTAAAATCGGTACCAGGATCGGCGGGAAAACTAGTGCAAAAAGAGAAGAATGAGATGTAAGACGGAGAGAGAGAGGTTTTATTGGAGTTTATAGTTTTTTTTGAGAAGAATTAGCCATTGGTTGTTAGCTATTAGTCATAGAGCCAAAGAGTGATGAGAGTCTAAAACTTAGCAGGCGAGAACTTCTTGTTCTGTGGGATTCTGGTTTTTTCAGAATCCTTATTGCTTCAGTTTTTTTTCATTTCGCGTACAATTGAAACTTTTGAATTCCCCAAAAAATTCTGTAGTCGTAACGTTTCCGTAGTGCCACCTCACTCGATATCGTCCATCCAATTTGTATAAATACAAATATACCTCCCACGCATTTCATCAGAAAAACGAAATCCGATAGGCTCGGCTCCGAGTTATGAGAATGTTTATTCTGATTTTGGGTGGTCCTCGTGCTTAGTTTAGTGGCTTCCGTCCCTATTCTCCAAAAATCTGGTCTATTATTATTTTCGAATCGTCTTCTTCTCTCTGGGCTCTGGCTCCACCACCACCACCTCTTTCCTCATTCATTCATTTCATGCGTCCATGCTCTGTCCCGCATTCCTTGCCCTTCTTTTCCGTATTGCTGACCCCCGACGAGCTCAATGAGCCGAGAATAAGTGCTGTTCCTTAGTTTCAACACGCGAAATTCTAGAGGGGGAGCCGCCCGAAACCTGGAAACAAAAGTGCATTAGGAACATTGAGATACCCACACGTTGCGTAACTCCACCATCTTCCCACATCCTCTGTTTACCGATTCTCCATATAACGCTGTGGCCCATCGAAGCACGTCTACCCAAAATCAAGGTGCACGGACGGCAATGTTGCTTTTTTATTGAATTGATACTTATGTCAACAGCGCCGGCTCTTTTGATCCACACGACTCCATTTACACTTATAGTGATGACGATGAGAAATCGAAACAGTTACACGGAGAAAAGAGCCGAGAGAAGGTGTGAAAAAGCGAGATGGGTTGGTTTCCGAGCCTCCATTTTCCGTAGGAGGTGTTCGGATTCGTGAGCGGATGTTTGTTTCCGTTTTGGTGAAAGAGAGCGGTCTAATGAATGTAGAAGACGTCGCTTTCTCCGTTCTACTGTCGTCGTTGTCGAAGTAAACATTTTTAGTTTAATCAGCTTCTCAGTTTTCGAATTCTTCGCAGGAAATACTCGTTTTGTTTGCTCCGCTTTTTCTTGAAATAAAAATATTCGGAGCTTTGAAAAAATGTATATTTCCTTAAGAAGATTATAAGAATCTTCCTTTAGAAGATTCAGGTTTCACTTGCATTTCTTCTAAAAATAACGCGTAACAGTGTGAACTGGAATAGTAGCTCTCTATTGAAATTTTAAGATAACCTACAAAAAAAATTAAGGGGTATCTGATCTTCTAACTTCGTGCTCTTCTGATGAAGGGTGCCTCAATTCACCCTTCCCAATTCACCCATTCACTTTGAGCACTGCAAATTGGAAAAAAATGAATTAATTTTAAAAGAACTTGTGGAGAAATGCGCACCTGCGATCCGTGCGTTCAAAAATTCATGGAAGCAATTGAAAGATAATCAGAAGCCTATGAAGAACCGGAGCGACTTGATAGCTATCATCCTCCGCTAACATCAATAAGCGGCTAAACCCGATGGTCCGGATGGTCTCTTACAGTTAGTGGCTTAGGGTATCTAGAATTAAGCATGCGCGCAACGGTTATTTTTTCGAATTCCTTTTGTTCCGTTTTTTAAATAAAATTTTTTTTTGCAGGTGGTGCTACAAATAGAACTTGGTTTAACCTTTTCTCTCATAATCTTCTCAGTTTTCCATCTTTTATTCCTACCATTTCATTTGGAAAAATCCATTCAGAAGAGACAGGTGGCTGGCAGGAGGGCACGGTCTTGCCACCTGTGCGCAGACCATCGCGTTTTTTACGAGTTGGTTCTTTTTCATTGTTCCTTGTACTGTGCGGAAAGGTTGCGTCACTCGGAGCGACAATTGTATCAGTAATTACGGGCTCTTTGTGTCAGAGAAAGTGCCGCCTCTATTAGGACATGCACAGTAAATTGGTCGGTTAGGAAACGCATAGTAGAGGTCATGTCAAGACACTCAACTTTTTTGTTCATCAGAATGCACTTGACGTAACATTCTCTCGTGCCACTTGCACATTTCTCAGCCAGGTGCGATAACAATGTGTCAATTGCCACGTTGGATCATTATGACGTGGTGGGCACTCTTCAATACCTACTTTCCCCCAATAACTATACACTTTGAAAACGATTTAAGGAGACGGAGTGGGGGATTAGGTGAATCCATCCGGCCAATCGACTGCGTGGTGGTTTTATGTTCATAATAAAGCGCAAAACGGATTTTGGCCAAAAGAGGAAAAACGCATAAAAGTTCGTTTACTCAGTGTTGTTCCGTCTTAGTTTTTTTTTGAGTGCATTTTTGTGCATTTCAACCGGAATGGCCTAGATTAAGGCTTTGCTCCAGAAGCACCATTTTCATTCAATGCTATTTTTTTTGCTCCCTCTTCTCCAATTTTTGCCTGAAAAACCCCGAAGAGCGGTCTAGCGAAAACGTTAAAGCGATGTGGGGAGGAGGAAAAGACGACGTGATTGAATTTAGTGCATTCTTCTTTCTCGCTATTTTCTATCCCCCCCCCTCTCCCCGCCAAAACTTTTTGAGCAGAAGCCGAGCGGAGAGTAACCATTATTTAATAAGACGAGCGCTTCCCTTTTCCGTGTGTACTCCGTCGGACCGGACGCCTAATGAACCATTTAGCACCCCCCACGCGTCCCCCACCCTCGACGGAGAAATCCGTTTCATCGTTTTGGTTTTGGGTTGAAAGTTGTATAGGCAGACAAGGCAGAGGAGGTTTATGTCGAATTTCGACACATTTAGATTCTTTAGAATGGAACACAATGCAGTTTTGGAGATTTGGCTCATCTCATTGGGAGCCTCTCCGTTCTTGATTCCCTTGATTGAGCTGTTAGAGTGTTTGACTCATCTTTCGTCAGTGGTAAAAGTTTAGCAATGTATTGTTTGGTTTTTGTCTTTCAGAAAACTCAAAAATTTAGTTTCATTCTGAATTTTCATTTTTCACAAAGTCTGAAATTCGTTTTGCACATTTTAAGAACCTAGTTTCAGCTCGTTTATTGACCAGCGAAACTTAGTAAACGTCGCTTCAAATCTGTCCTTTCTGCATTTTTGACCTTTTTTGGTATGCTCTCCGTCTCCTATTCAACTTCAAACTACGCCCTGTGCCTGAAAACCTGAGTCCAATCTCTTCTCCTTCTTTGAGCCGTTCCCTTTTGTGCAAAACCTTTCTCCTTGATTCAGACATCCGATCCATCATCGTTACATTGTTACCAAGCTAGTTGCGTAAGCACTGAGGGAGAGGAAGTGATCCTCTCAGCGCCTGCTCATAATAAATCATAGAGTTGAACCGTAAAATTGCGCGTGCACTTCTGCTCTACGGGGGCTGTAGCTCACACTCATCACCCAACACGTTTATTGTTATTGGTGTAATTAAGAGTAACATTCAGGAACCATCGTATTTCTTTCTTATGAAATTATCGAGTTGTAAACGTTAAGCATTTTCGGGAGCTCTTCCAGTTTGGTAGCTTCCATTTGGGCAAAATTTCGGCTCTCTCGTTTCATCGTCGTCTTCTTTTTCGTCTTGAATTCGTCTTACGCAGTGTATTGACAACTTTTTTATGGCGTAAGACGAATGCAAGACGAACTGAAAGACGAACGAAGACGCCTTTTTGTTTTCGTCTTTCGTGGAAACCTTAAGTTGTGCAACCTGTTCTCAAATATATCTTATTTAACGGACCTTTATTCCACCTTGTTTCAGCCTCCAAACTGAGATCCAATGCAGAATAGTGTTCCTTCCACTTTACTCGTTTTCAAAAATCTTTTTCCTTCAAAATTTGAACGAAATGAGTTTGTTGAGGCGTGTGTACACTTGACACTCATCCGCAAGAAGCAGGAGCAAGAAACGGGGACCCTTCAGACAACTGATTCGCAACTTTTTCCTTCTCCGTTTTTTGGTAGCACCACACTCCAAAAAAGATGGGCGCGCAAAGATGGAAAGAGTGCGGAAGGGGGTGAAGGCGTCCAGAAAATTGAATACGTCGAGTTTTTGCGAGAGCCCTCGAACTCGTGCGGCTCCTATTTTGACACGCCATAGATTGATTTCGGTCGTTTTTTAAAAGTATAGCCGGATGAATGAGGAATGAGGAAACGAACGGAACACTCGCTCTTCCTATGCATTCCTTTTCATTCCAACGCCGTACCTTATTTTCAGAAAATCTGTGATTCCATAACGAGCCAGAACGATTCTTTTCCAGAAAATGATAAAGTTATGCAATTACTATTTATAATTCTAGTGTAGAAATTCATTTAAATCAATGTGAAGCATCTCTATTTGAAGTGTGCTGGAATTTCGCGATTCCGACTAAAAACGTCATGAAAAATGCTGAAAAGAAGTAGAACAATTCTCTTGGAATTTTGGGTTTTGAAAATAACATAGACTGCTTTAAAATGAGGACTCTTTTTGAGCTTGGAGCTGTGATTTCTAAAAATTAGAGCACAAGAAAAGCTCAAGCGGCTAGTGGAATGCTTTCTAACTGTAACTGTTGAAGTCTTCATAGTCTTCATCACTATTACTATTAAATGATTCGTGAAAATTGTAGTTCTGGAATTCTGAATTCTTTCTCTGATCTATGAACTCTGGCCTAACTACGACCTTTGAAATTATTTGGAAAATCAATTGAGAATCTCGCAGTCAATACAAAAATAAAAGAATGGAAAGACAATAACCTGTACATTACCACCATCACTTGTTTGTTGCAATCCTCTGTATTCTGACACCTGCTCAACTCCAATCACTTTGTTTTATATTCGCCCCATCTTCACCATGGCGTCCTCCAAAGTGGGTGGAGTCGAGAGGAACTCTGGGGCGGTCCTCTCCGTTTCTCTCCATCTCCCGCCAGATAGAGTGTGTCCCATTGCCGGTCCCGTATGTCCTTCTGCCTCCTCCGCCTTCCAATGCCGCCGTTCCTCATTTTCGGTAATAATGTGATTAACCCCGAACCATAACATCATTCCTCATTTTTCGTTTATTTCTCTTTATGACCATATCCATTTAGAAAAGCAATCATCCAGTTCATTCCATTTGGTTTTGGCTGCCCCTTTTTCTAGTGTGGGAAGCCACGCCGATTGTTGTATACGATTCGATTGTAGCTGAATGATGGCGGAAAGTCAGTTTTTCCTCCTCTTCCTCCACTCCTACCGATCATCAACTAGTACATTTTCTGTTTGAATATCGACTGACTGCGTTTCCCATTTCTCTATTTCTCTGTCCCGTCATCCGGAATTATGAACCGGGCTTTTTGGCTTCGATTCCGTTTGGGTTCAGCTTCTCACAAGTGCAGAAAATGGCCCGTTTTGGCCAATTTTCTCTCGTTTATTACGGGCTTTCTCACGCACTTCTTTTCTTTCCGAATTTTCATTGTCGCATTTGGATGGCCGACTAGAATGACAGAAATTACAGTGTTCTAGATTCCCATGCTGATTATTTGCATTGAAAAGAAAGCCATGTAATTGTTGCAGCAAAAAACAATATTTGCAATTCTTCTTTGGGAAGAATATACCTATTCCAAAACTTGACTTCAAAATTTTCAGTCTTCGACTGATTTCTCGATTTTAGTTTCGAAACGTTCACTTCGCTAGCCCCCCCCCCCTTAGATGTATGACAAATTAGGAAAATTATAGACGTTTTCTGAAGAAGCTTCCTTTAAGAATTCTTCCGATTGCTCCATAATTCCCAATTACTCCACGCTAACTTCCATTTAGCTATGTATAGTTCAGAAATTGAATCAAAAACTATTGAATTTTGTAATCGAGACTTCTAAAACGTTTGATTTCCATTTTTTTTAGCACATGCCACATTTTGAAGAATTATTTTTGACTACAGGATTGCAGGTTTTTAACCAGTTCCAACTATTTGCTCCCATCTGCTCAGCGCTTTCGTCGGAAATCTTTTAGGAACAAAGGAAGACGCATCATTGTCTTTTGATGGCCCTCTATCCACAGCACAAATAGAAAACACGCAAAGAGACAGTCATATTCCCATGTCCTCCTCTTTTTATTTTTTGCATCCTCCCTCCTACCTGCCCGATACATCCTAATCCCGTACCGGTACACACACGCATACACACAAATACAAGAAGGAGACACTAATCCCATTTCTTTTTTCACTCTGCTGCGAGATCCTTTTCTTAAAAAATGTGCTAGGAAGACAATAAAAGTTGTAGGAGATCAAAGGAAAAAGAGATTTGGGTTGGGCGAGTTGCAACAAATCCTATCCCGCCCCTCCCCCTCGCCCGTCACTTGTCTCAATGAGCATACCTCAACCTCCACCCTCCCCCCCCACCGTCTTTCATTCCTTCTATTTTTAATGGGTGACATGTTCATTTACGGAATGTGTCCTTGCTTGTCACCAGGTCCTTTAGCCCATTACCCGTGCCGCTCCATACCCTTTCATTTTTCCCCATTTTCCGACTTGGTTTACGCAACATCACTAGCCTGCAATGAGGCAACTTCCACCGGTAATGGCCGCCTTCGTTTGACAATACATGATACTGTTTTTGATGTGAAGAAAATGGGAAATTGGCTTCGCCAACGTTCAGAGAGACACTTTTCCGATTCTCCAGCCAGCTGTTTTCGTTTTGAAGCGCACTTCTTAAACTTTAAACTAATTTTAAGCGTCTTTCAGTGAAATCAATTGTATGTCGATTCTGTAAAAATTAAGGTAAAAGAAAACTCGATCACATTTTTCATAAATTATTTTGAAAATTCCAATATTTTAAATCAAATTAATGTTCTGAAAAGCAGAAAATTCGTCTCAAAATGAGAGCAATTTTCAGATAGAGAGGCATGAGATGCTAGCATCATCACATTTAGGATGTTTGCGAAGTTTGCGCTTCATTGAACGGGCTCTTTTATGCTAAATGCTTACTTGTTCTATTGAAACTGTTTAATACAACTTGAAACATTGAAACGAGCACTATGGCACTATGGCTAAAAGGCAGGTTCATCTGAAAAGATTAGATAGTCAGAGCCTACATAGGAATTTGAAAAACAGATAATGGACGCGCTCATTTATGGGAATGTCTATGGTAAATTTTCCAATTTCAAGTATTTCTGAATGTATTTATTCTGCAACGATTTATTTAATCATTTAATCAAAGACTGACCAAAAATGCCACAATTTGTGCTCAAATGTGTTTTATCGCAACATTTGTGTCACTGTTGACGTGATAACAGTGGATATCCGCGAATTCCATTCTTTTTCCACTACTTGTCACATTGAATCAATCTTTCTCGATTCTTGGTCTAGCTGTACCTCCTCTAACATCTCTCCACACTCGCTGACTGTTTGGTTGGCTTCGAAACCAATTCCCCATAACATGCTTCATTTTCACATTCGATGTTCCTCCCCCCCCCCCGCCGCAAATGCTTACCGCTCTGACCTACCGCACAATCTTTTCTTATACTATCATTTTCCTACTGTTCGATGAGCCGTCACCAACGCGAAAAAGGCGTGCGTAGCGCAGCGCAGCGCCCACCGCTTCGAAATGAGCCGTACTGTGAGAGTAGGTAGGTTCCTCTCCCTGGATTCCAAGGTCGTTATCGTGTTGAGACCCTTCCGGAGGGCCATTCTAATTGTTCTTATACTCTCTCTCCCTCCCGATCTCTCCCTCTCAGTAAATTTCTATTATTATGTACCTCCTTAAGTCCGTCCTCTTTTCAAAAGACTTCCTCCTTTTCTCCATCTCGGTACCCCCCCCCCTACCCCACCCCTTTTCACAACTTGTTAAATTTTGCTTTGCCATGGACACAAAGCGTGTCTTTCTCTTTTTTTTCCATAAAATCCTTTTCTTACGTTTTACAATTTTTTAAAGGCGTTTCCGATAGATTGCTCTTTTGTTGACATATTTTTGACGTTTTTCAGCAAATGCCAACATGACGGCTTGCGATTGCATCACAGAGCCTCCGTTATTCGATCTACCTCCACCGCCGGATCCTTCACTGATTTGGCATTTACTATCAGATGAAAAGTTTGAGCCGGTGAGTCGTTTAATCAATCAGGATCAAAATTCGATCAGACACCTGTTGAATGTTGAGAAAAAAGTGGGCACACGTCTGCATCATTGGACAACTGACTTCTTTTCCGATGACTTCTGACATGATTCTGAGCCTGAGATATACGAATAGTAATGAGCTGAATAAACAATATCTGCTTCATGAGGAAGACAGGCCGAAGTCAGATTGAATCAAAATTAGTCCGAAACAGAACAAAAATGAAACTCTGTTTCGGAAAAAGCTGATTTGAATTGAGTTAAATGAGAAGAGGCTTTTTGTGTTTTTGCATTTCATCTAGCATTTTTATTTATTTTTCATCAATTTTCTAGAAAAGCAAAAAAAAAAACAATGATTTTAAGACAGTTTTGCAACAGAGCTGCTTTCATAAACAGTGACTTTGCCAACTTCAGGTGTTCCAGACCTAGAAGAGACAGCGAAAATGCTAACCATGTCAAGGTGCTTCAGTATCTCTCGAAAAAAAAACACACATTGACACCTCTCAATTTGCATAACAATTGCCATCATAGTTGACAGCCACTTGAACCAGTTGCGCGTATTACCATCACACTAACGTTTTGCTCCCGTCTCTCCTTCTCCTCCTACTCTTAAAATAATCCCTTGCACAATCTGAAGGATGCTCTAACAAAACCAGCCAGCCCCACAGAAAGAAACACTTGTGGCTCTCCTCCGGCTCTTTCTCTCGGTTTTCTCTCCCTTTATGTTTATGACAAGGTTTGAAGATGTGCCAGTTGAAGCAAAATAAAGGAAAGGAAAGGAAGAAGGAGAAGAAGCTCTGATTTAATTTATAACCACCATATCTTTTTGGTGAGCGGAGAAAAAGCCTTCTTCTGCTTCTCCCCCCCCCCCCCTCCCCCCCCTCACTGAAGACAACGCCCACATAAACCATCTGCGCCAAAAACAATTGTTTTTGCCATTCTCATTTGAAGAAAGATGAATGCGTGTCTGGGTGGTGGACGATGAACAGAAGAAGCTGAGGATGGGTCTGAAGATGAATCTGTTAGATTAGTGAACATTGGGGGGATGAGCGGAAGTGTCTTCATTAGCCGAGATAAGGAAATTCTGCAGTTGTTTGGGAGCTTCATCTCTGTGCCATTTTCAGAATAACTAGAAGCCAAGGCTGATACGTTGAATGTTGAGAAGCCTGATTATTATGATGTGGTTCTGTTTGGCATTTCTGTGAAATTCACGTTACAATTCTTAATAGAATGGCATGACTAACGTTTTTATGTATTGTAGAGAAAATCATTCTGATGAATTTGATATTCGCAATCTAGAAATTGTTAAGCTTTGCTAAGAAACGAAGAAAATTTTGCTTTGCGAGATGGCTTTATCGCCAGAATTTCAGTTAAGTCTACAATAACCGTTTTCCATTTTTTCGTCGTAATTCCGAAAACTGTAACTAAAAGTAGAATTGCCAGAATTTCTCGGATACAAATTTATAGATTGGCATCAGGTTTTTCGTGCAACTTTCAGCAAAATGCTTTCAGCACGCCTTTTCATTTTGAACGGAATTCTGAAGATTACGACAACATTTTGAATGATATTTGAGATATTTGTAAAATTTGTAAAATTAAAAACCAATTTTCGGTTGAGCAGCTTAAGAAAGTTTCCTATAAATCACTAGAGCATGGTTGCTCTGGTCCGAGAACCCTCTTGTTCTACTCTCCATACACCCATCAATCGTCAAATATGAATTGACTAGACGTTGTTGCAACATAACTCATTTCCCTTGAGACTGCGGCCGCCTGCCTGCCAATGAATTCCTGGCGCCTTTTGATCATCCATCTTGTCGCCGCCGCCGCTCCGTTTATGCAAATTTCCCAACTTTTGCGTCCGTTTGTTGTGCCCCTCGTTTTGCCTCATTCAAATTCAAATTGGTGTGAAAAGAAAAGTAGAAATAAATTGAAAGGAAGAGGGGAAAATTAATCGAACTAATTGTAAGAGAAACGGTGGGAAGGAATTGGTAACAAGAGCGCAAAACTGGTTTTCGAAGATCTCGAATCTTCAATGATCCTGAACTAAAACAATAACGCCAGCTATGTATAACAAATGACGAATGTTTCAATTTGCAGGCGGAACAATGCTCATCAAATCAGTTTGTGAGCATTTCGGACATCGGCTCCATTTATGATTCTGAAGACACTCAACAGATCGCCGCCAATATTCTGATTGCCGTCGCTGCTCTTTCAGTGCTTCTCCTATTCATTGTTTGTGTCGCAGTAATTGGCCGCATCCGGAGGTTCGTTTGGGGCAATCAATCAGTAGTTTATGACAGTCTGCACGCGCGCACTGATTCATCATCCACGAGAGGAGGAGGAAGAATGTGTGTTTGATTGATTATCTGTTTCCCTCCAGACGCCCAAGTCTTTATTGCAAGTAGTTGTTGCAACGTCAGTATGAGGCTTTCGATGTCGGGTATTCATTCATTTCTTCATAGAAATTATAGAAAGTTTTCTGAAATTGGTTACCAGAGAAATAGTTTTCTTTGCCGCATGACTATGAATAAAACGGCTCACCAGAATGTTAAGTTGATTTCCAGGAAAAATTTACTGGAAAACCGCTGTCCAAAGCTGCCATTTTTTTCCAGAATTTCTGGAAACTGTCGTAAAGAGTGTTACCGTAGTTTGTCTCTTCCCTTCGAGATCACCGATCGTCGCACGATTCACGGCTCTTTTTTAACGCAATTTTTTCAAGTTTTTAAACTTTTTTTTCGCTATATTCGGCTGTTTTTCTGAATGTTTCTCCTCAATTGATGGATTCTGACGGAAAAATCGTTGAAGATCTCGAAAACATTCGTGAGTAGATTGTAACTATCCGGAAAATCGGGGAAAAAATGGCAGCTTTGTACAGCGTTTTTCCAGGAAATTTCTCCTGGAAATCAACTTTGAACGCGGCATAATGATTCATTTCTAATTAAAAAACCAAAAAATATGTATAATCTTAAGATTTTGAAATTTGAAATATCAAAAAACAATAATTTAAAGATTTTAATGGTGCATGTACTAGAAAAGCACTTTTATTTTTATCGTTCTTCATCAGTGGACTCGCTGAAATTTTGCCGTCAAGAACTAATTTTTTATATAGATCAACTTTTCAATGACAGAACGTACGATTCGATAGAATAAGTTATTGAAATTCGCTATTTACGAGAAATTCTCTGCGCTCCTTGCCAATAGCACATAACACTTGAGTCGATTCGATTTTGGATATGTCATTGGCTTGGACAATTCTAATTAAAAGCGTCCGGACAGGACAAATTGAAGAATTGACCAGAGTGCTTAGAAGGCAACTTATTAAGTTTTCGAGTGTTGACCCACTGGATAAGACAGTTGGTTACATCACTCTCACCTACTGGGGAGGCAGGCGTTGCACAAACACTGGCACAAAACGGGCTAGTTAACACATCTGGCATCTTTCGTGGGGATGATGGTGGGGACACGCTGAAGGTCGTGATTTACAATCCGTAAGATATACAATCAGTCACACACCGTCAGCAGCAGGTCATCATTAGGCGCATAGAAAAGGAAGAGAGTGTAAAGTTGAGGGGAACAGTTATTAGAGAATGAAGTGGTTATAAGACGAAAATTGAATTTACCAAATTCGTGCGCCGAGAAAGGAAGAAGCACAGGGAGACCTAGCACAATGGAAGATTTGGAAAACACAATAAGAAGCTTTGAAAGTAGCGATGCTCTTTTCAAATCCCAATTTCTTATTCTTTGCAGGAGAACACGTCAAGATTCAGATTCATCGAAGAAAATGTCGAGCGATTCGATTCTGGCAGCAGGGGAGCATTTGTGGACCTACAACTCGATGAAGCAGCCGGTCAATAATGGACCAGCGGCCGTCTTGATGTACTCGAATCAGTCGAATGCTGGAAGCCGCCTGTTTCATCACACTCCCGCTACAATGAGATCCTATGTTGCCGGGTCAGGAACTCCAATCATTGGGCCCCCGCACATTCCAATAAGGCATTCTGAATCAACGACACTACGATTGAATCCGGGCGACGGTTGTTCTGCCTATCATACAGTATCTGTCAGCAGGCAAAACGGAATTCCGCCTTCCGAAGTGTACGAGGAAATTGCTCCGATTGGTATGTTTTTCGTTCAGAAAATATGCTAAAAGGGGATTCTCATTAAAGAAATTCGTTTCGTTGAGCAGAAATAGATAGAAAGAAATATTGTTTGATTTGATCTGTGACGGTATGCATTCAGAATTTTTCTATTCAAATTTATTGTCATACCATTTGAAAAAAAAACCAAAAATCATTGAAAAATTGTTCTAAAAACAGTTAATTATGTCCGAACATCTTCAGAATTGTCTATTTTTCATAGTATAATTTGCTCGTTTTCAGGCACAATGGGCCACGTGGGATATATGACAACACGACCAAATATGTGCAATACGCCGCCAATATGCAATATGAACAATCGAATGTCTCTTCGAAAACCTCCACCAACATGCCGTCCACCACAACCGCCGCAAAGTCCGGTTAACAGTGACGGAAGCTTGGAAATCACTCGGATAACAGGCGCGTCGTCCGATTCTCCCCGAGAGCGACAGTGGACTGAAGACGGTCGTGAGAGTGGATACGGCACGGCTCCCAGCTTGCAATGGAAGAGCCCCTCTGGAAGTGCTCGACTGGAAGCGGAAGCCGCATCGCGGGCGATGACTTACGTGTAGACATGTTTCACTTTGCTTTTAAAGCATCCCTTCAGCATCTGATTTGTGTTTGTACTGGTGATTTATATATATTTATACCTATTCTCATTGTTACGGGTTTTTTTCTAATTCCGATGGACCAAAGATGATCCTTGTCTGTTCCTTCTAGTCTGCTAATTGTTTGGCAATTACTAAATAAACTATATTAAATTTTAAAGCATTTTTCTTTTGAATAACCCACTGGAAACGAATGATTTAGCCAGCTTATCTGGCCTGCTTCCTCGCCAGCAGTGTGTCATTTCGAAAAATGATTTCTCGAAAAATGCATTATTCGAAAAATTTCCGAAAAATTCTCGAGAATCTTTCGAGAATCTTCGAAAATTTTCGAGAATTTCTCGAAAAATCGCGAAAAATGATTTGAATGGAAATACGATAAACAACGCGCTTTGCGTTATTTCGGAGTGTCGTTCGAACTATTATCGCCGTAAAAAAGTTCCGACATTTTTTCGAGCCCACGGAAATCGGGATTTGAATTTAGAGGCTCCGCCCATTCATCATCATTTGAGCGCATTTGCTATGCGCGATATGTTTGTTGAATTTTTATTTTTTCTTCTTCTTTTTCTTCGCAAATTGATATATTTAAGAAATTGTATTTTATTCGTGAATTTTTTACACGTTTCTTCGAATGTTTAAATATATCAATTTGCTAAGAAAAAGAAGAAGAAAAAATAAAAATTCAACAAACATATCGCGCATAGCAAATGCGCTCAAATGAAGATGAATGGGCGGAGCCTTAAAATTCAAATCCCGACTCGAAAAAATGTCGGAACTTTTTTACGGCCATAACAGTTTATTATTATTTTTTATCGAAATTTTTTTTCACGAATTGTCGAAACTTTTCGAGAATTTCTCGAAAATCTTTTTGGAAATTTCTAGAGAAATTCTCGAGAAATTTTTCTCGTTAATTTTTCGGAAATTTTTCGAAAAAATTGCTCTGAAGAAGACTTTGCTCAAGGAATGGGACAAATTGTCAGCCGATTACCTGCGTGCCACAGTTGATGCTTACCCGCGACGTCTTCGGGCTGTCATCTGTAAGCGCGGTGACCGCATGGAACAAGATTAATTTATGTTTTTTTTTATCATTTCAATAAACTTTTTGTTATTTCCCAAGTCTCTTTGAATTCTGGTTCCGGTTTTATAGCCGTAGCCGTTCTATCGTGTGCGGGTAATTAGCGGCCACCCTTGGATCACCACTACTGTATCACACAAGGTTTGTATACAGGCTTGAACGTCCTAGAGTACAGTTATCCCTCGAAATTGGCAGATTTGGTTGAGTGTTCGGCTTTATTGCGAGCCCATTTAGTTTCTGTTCGACTGAAATTCAACTTGAACAAACATGTGAAGACGGTTTATTCAGAAGCACACCAACGAGTTGAATTGAAACTAACATAGGAGCAGGAAAGAAGAAAAGAGAACTGGAATTGTGAAGATTCGATTGAAAATAGGTAATTGGATTAAATCAAACCGACAATTAAAAAAAACCAAAAAGAGAGAAAAAGAAGAGAATTGTCACTCGTATTCGTCGGTGGCTCAGGTGTTTCGAATGTTTTAATTGCTGATGTTATTGTTAGAGATCGTTCACGGTTGTGCTCAGCCTTTTGTAACAATAGTGAAAAAGAAAACCAAGCAGATTGCTTCTTTTCTTCAGTTGATAACATGGAACTGTCCATTTAGAAGAATCCGGTCTCCTGGAGCTTCTGAACGAAGAATCGGAAATCGGCAGCTTCATTGGAAGTCAATTCATCGGTGGATCCATTTAGAATGCCTTCCATCACTTCTAGCATGTGCTGTGTTTCTCCGTCGTCCAACTTCATTTCAGAAGCAAATAGATCCGCCGTCGGAGTTTCTACAAGATGATGTCATTACACTTTTTTGTGAGTTAGTTTAGGAACTTCTAGCAGCAATTTTCATCTTGCATCTTTCTCCAACTCTTTTCCGTTTTTCCACTAACTTTATTTTTTTTTCAGTCACCATCAAAAAATACCATTCAGAATTCATGATTTATAATTTGATGATTTAATATAATTCTGCAAATTTCAAATTCAGAAAACAAATTTTCAATGGTGGAGCAAACTACACTTACGCGAAAGAGCAACTGCCACTTTGTCAACTCCTCCCATTCCAGATAGCTCTGCTTTCGCTTTTGGGCCGAACACCTGGAAATAATATCAATTTTCAATTTTCCTCATCCAGTCTTTTGGTGACTCCAATTGTCAAATTCCGTTGACTAGGCTCTCTTCAATCAGCAGTGATATTAAAAGAGAAGCCGTCTTTAATCAGAATCAGGAATTCTCTTCTATTAGAGGTAGAGTTGTTTTCTATGTTTGAAGTGATTTTGTGATTGCGACAGGCAATTCACTTCAATCATTCACTTCAACTAACGGATGCACCTCCTCCGTTCTCAGTTCAACTCATTACATTACCCATTCGTGACATGTCAATCTTCCAACGTTTTCATTCTAAAACCGGTCGTCGACTCATCTAGTCAAGTCGAACGTTTGAGAAAAAGACTGTCAACCCACCTTGACAAGAAAATCCTTTCCGTGGGCGGACATTAGAGCCTTCAAAAACGCCTGAGTCTCTTCGACGGGCGGTCGTGTGGCTGAAGAGCGGAACGATTGGTTACGGTGTCATGTGACAGGGAAAAAATGGAGGAATAGTAGTCACCTGCTGTGCACATGCTCTTGTTCTCATCATACTCGTCAGAACAGTCTGGGGATCCGTCGCACAGGTACTTGATAGGCACGCACTCACCCGATGGACACGCGAACGGGTGCCATGTTGGGCATGGTGCTGTAAGAATCGGATACGACATGGGATACAGATACTGTGACAGAATATTTGATATCACATTATAAAAACGATCTATCATGCTAATTTCAATTCATGAAAACTTGTATTAGAAGGGCACCCTCACACTTTAATAAAAAATATAAGAGAGATCCAATCTCTAGCTGCGCTTATCAGTTTATTAAAGAATTATTCGTTTTTTTTACCTTAAAAGTTTATTAATTCTTTTGAGCAACTGTTATATATGTGCTTGAAGGAAGTTCATAATAATAAAGATGCATGCTCTTCTAAAACAGTTCCGACAATTTATTGGTTACATATATGCAAACTGAAATGTGGAATGGGCTTTCAGAATCTCACTCAAAATGTCGGTGTTAAGTAAATACATAAACTCTAATTATTACTGCTGTTTGATAAAGCTCTTATTCGGGTTGTTTGCTCCTTTATCCGCTTGTCCATCCGCAGTCTCAGAATGCATGCCGCATAATAGTTCCACGGCCGTCAAAGATATGGAAACTCTGTGATTCGTGGAGCGCAGTTTCAATGGCAAAAGTGCCAGAAATCTTGTTGATTTTATTTTAAGAATTCTATTGGTCTTATCATTCTTAAATATAAAACGATAGTGGAGCTCGCAAGTTAGTGCTCCAACTGGGGCACCAGAAGCGCGGAGAGCCAGCCGAGTTTGTGTGTGGTTCGTAGGTTTGTACATAGTATCTACAACAGTGGTCACATCAACATACAGGGTGGGTGATAAATAGTGTTACGCAACTTCGCGTGGATTCTGGCGCATGAACACAAGTCGCTACCGTATACATCATCCCTGTACATCAGAGAAGCGCGGAATTCCGTTTTACGGCTTCCAGATTCTGTGAAAAAACATTTTTTTTCCGTTTTCCGTTTTCCGGATTCCGAATTCCGAGTTCCCAAAATCCAACTACGCCCAACTGTGAGTTTTAATACTTTATTCTCAATTGTTGTGAAAAGTATACTTTTTTGAACTCTTGCAAAAATGTTTGCGAACAGAGCGCATTTACATCATTTGATTCCATCATTAATGGCTAAAAGTCTGTTTTCCGCATTCCGCATTCCCGATTCCGCCGTTTTTTACATTCCGTATTCCGGATTCCAGATTCCGGGAAAAAAATTGTTTTCCGTTTTCCGGATTCCGGATTCCGAGTTCCCAAAATCCAATACCGCCCTACTCTGCTGTACATCAACAGCTAGTTTCTTTTAGTTTTGAAAAATGCTAACTTTGGGTATTTGCCACGATGCTCAAAAATCGTTGAGCGGCTTCTACAGAAATAGAGTTTTATTTCTATAGATATCACATATTTTGTGCGTCCACTGCTCTTACAAGTTCACAGAGAACTCGCAAAGGAGCTATGAACCCTTTGAAATTTCTGAAATTCTCAAATCGGCAAATATTGGTGATGTAGTGCTTGTAGAATACTATCAACAATCTTTAACATTGTGGCAAGCACCTAAAGTTGCTGTTTTTCGACTGCAAAGGCCGCAACAGTAGACAGTGGAATCTGTGAAAATATGTGCCTTCCAAAGTTCACATTATTAAAAAAAATAAATGTGTATTCTCAAACTTTAATTTCGAGATCAACGCAAGATGAGCGATGAGCAAACGAAGCATTTTTCTGATGTTTCCTACCAAGTTATGGAGCTCTGTTTGCTCATAGGATGTGCTCTTCAGAAGAATTACAACTCACTTGCAACGTCAGCTCCCCGTTTCCCGTTGATAATGTCTCGGATGCTAAAGGAACAAGCGGCGTGAATGGCACAGATTAACACTATTAGTCTTAACATTTCTCGTGATTACCTGAAATTTGATTCAAACATTACGTGAAATCAAATAAATAAATAAGAAGAAGAAAAAGAGCATGAAAAGAGCAAACACAATTATGCGAATGAGGAAGATGACGGGCCTTACTACGCCGAGAAACTCTCCGGCGAAGCAGGTGAGATGCGACGGGCTAAACGTTGATAAATGGCGGAGATACACACCAATTTCGGTCAAAAGTGACGAAAAAGTGACGAATTCAGAAGCGAGTGGTTTCAGAAAAATGACGGCGGAAGAAGCGCGCGTAAGTGAAGACACGAAGGTGTGCTGTCAAGAATGATGTAAAATTAAAGTTCCTCAAATATTCACAACGGAATTCTCGGTACACGTCGGGGTAATTCATTTCTAGATAGAGGAAAAAGTGAGAAATTAATTGTGAATATTCCCAGAATGGAAAATGCAATGTTTCCACGAAGTCCCTATTAGAAGAACATTGGATTTTTGTATCGAATCCAAGCAGTTTTCAGCTAGAAAAGTGTTTTGTGGGTTTTACGGCATAAATGATGGGAAAATGTATAAATGGGGCTACTCCCTGCTCAAAAATCTGAAATTTCTCGAATTATATATGGAATTCTCCTTTTTTTTAGTTGGATATCATAATTTTGAATTTGAATGCACTGGATACAAAGAAAATTACACGAAAATAGTGCGGAAGATTCTAGAGAATATAATAAAATGAATGAAAAATAATTGAAATAGTTATACTTTCAAAGAAGACCAGTAAAGCATAATAAAATTAAGAATCTGAAACCGATGACGTTAATTGTAGCGGCAGAAACGTAGAAGAATTAGAATAAATTACCTCCGTGCCGTCGTGGACTCTTACACGTAGAGACTTCAGGCAGTCATCAAAGCGAAAGGAGGATGATTCGAAAATTGTTAATGCTATAATTTTTGTTTTTGCTTAATAAACATTTTCGTTGATTTTCAGAAAACAATCTTTCGATTTCAAGTTATTACACCGTCTTGAATGCGGCGCTATATTTATTCCCCTGTATAAATATGTATGAAATAAGAAATAAAAAAGTGAAGAAGAAAAGAAGTAGGTAGTGAATAATTTGTAATGCAAATTAGAGCATCTCTAACTTTTTCTTAAAAGCTTTCTTCGAATTCCTCTTCTTCGACACCTGATCAAAAAATCATGAGTCGAGTGCTCTTACTTGCCAAAGGAATCGTTGTTTGATAGTCGCCATGGTTCAGCCATAATTCAGAAACATAATGGATAACCATTAGTCATAATTTTTATTTGATAACCGATCACCGGAATCTGAAAATTGAAATTTCAGCGTCTGAAAAGAGAATATCAAAGGGTGCATATTAATCAGGTACATATGTATGCAGGTTGGTTAGAAAAGTGCTCGTGGAGCTGTAGATGGAAGTAAATTCCAACTATAGTGTTTAGAAAAATAGCTTTGTGCAATTGGTAAACAATTGAAGAAAGATGTAACCTAACAATTTTTAATAGGCAAATCACAGGAATTGCTCTGACGCTCTGCTCTGTGAGGAAGCTTTAATGCCCGTTTCAAGACTAAGCGATTGATCTCTACTGAATCAACTTTGGCCAGATTCGTTTCCATCTCTTATGATCGTTTTAAGATTAATATTTCCACTATACAGGTGAAAGGCGCGTGATACAAAACGGTTCGGATGGAATACAGACTGCATACGATCCGCATCCGTATATGGTCCACACTGGGTAAGTTCATTCTGAATCTCGTACAATGGATAGGACTGCACTATTCATCAGAGAAGGGCGGAATTTCGGATTCCGGATTCCGCCGTTTTTTTCATTCCGTTTTCCAGATTCCAGATTCCGTGAAAAAATATTTTTTTCCGTTTTCCGTTTTCCGGATTCCGTGAAAATTTTTTTCTCCTTTTTCCGTTTTCCAGATTCCGAGTTCTCAAAATCCAATTCCGCCCAACTATGAATTTTAATACTTTATTCTCAATTGTTGAGAAAAGTATACTTTTTTGAACTCCCGCAAAACAGAGCGCATTTACATTATTTGATTTCCTCATTAATGGTTAAAATTCCTTTTTCCGTTTTCCGCATTCCGTATTCCGGATTAGTGTGTCGTGTCGATTCAAAAATCGATCAATTTTGATTCGATTTGAATCGATTTAGTTCGATTCGATGCGATAAAATCGAATCAACAAAAATAGTGCAAATGCGCTCTACCGATCAATGCCTTCGGCGGCGGTTTGAAATCGTATTTTCCTTTGAAAAATGCAATTTACTAAAAAACAGTTTAAAAATACGATTTTAAACCGCCGCCGAAGGCAGTGATCGGTAGAGCGCATTTGCACTATTTTTGTTGATTCGATTTTATCGAATTGAATCGAATTGATTCGATTCCTTCTCTTACGATTTCCTTCTCTTACGATTTAAGATCTAAGATCAGCATTTGAAAGATTCAGAATTCTTTATTTGTTTAAACCTAAATTTTGCTGCAACATCGTGTAATACCGAAGAAAAATAATGTTTCCGAATATGCAGACCTGTACTTCATGGACAACCATCGCCCAAGATCGCAAATCATGGTTAGCTGTGATCCGCGCTCACGCAAGCGACTAACGGATCGACTAATTAAGTAAGTAAGATGCAGACCTAGGCAACAAAGAGACAACTCGGAGCATCGGTGCTCAGCGTCGTGATGTGATGGAGCCAATGAGTATGAGCAGATATGAATAATAGCTGCCGATTTCTGGATTAGAAGGTGAAATTAACAAGACAAAAGAGAAAATGCGGAATTGAATTTCTTTTTATCGTTGCTCGTTTATTCATGCGTCAGATGCATTCCTACAGTAAAGCAATTAAAGCGCGCATTTTTCGAATGAATGCATTTTGTTTTGTTGTCGTGTCTTGTTCGCGAAAATTGAATAATATTCGTTCTGTTAACTTCTGGATTGAAAATGCGAAGACTTCTAGAAATTTCCAGAAAAAAAAACGGTCAAATTGATGTCTTGCGAAATGTAGCAAAGTCTAGGAAACGTTGAGCAGAACTTTCGAAAAATGAGCATTTGAACGAAAAAAAATGGAATTAAGAGAGAGAGAAAGAGAGAAATTGTAATTGAGACGTGAGAAAATGATTCGAAGTGCGGCTGACCCACAATTCTGAACGAATCTAAAATCAACTTTCGTCAAAATGAAAATTAATTCTTGAAAAATGACCCAAATGAATGATCTCGCTGAGTTCTTTGAAGTGGTGATTCGATGAAAAATATCAGGCGTTACACTTTTGAAATAGGGTCGATGGAACATTCATGACGACGATATCGGCCCGGAGTGAGTGTCTGATCTTATGGCTTTGGCTCGTCTTTTGGCGATTTAATAAACGGATCGGGATCCACAATTTGCAAAATTTCCTGGGAGTTATGTTCATTTTGAAAAAAGTTATGCAACATTTCCACGAGAGCTTGTTTTGACTGGAAATGCAAGTGTTACAGTAAGATATCTTAGAAGGAAAGGTGCGGTAAACTACAGAAGGAATTTCAGTGGCCCATGCTTTCTGGAACTGTAAAGCTGTGGAAGAATTGAACTCTCTTCGGCAAATAAAAATCAATAAATCCTTCTGTCATTTTTGATTTGGTCTAAACTCTGAAAACCTTTCGTGACACAGTATCCAATTAGATTAAGTGCACAAAAAAAGGAAGATGAAAAGTGAAAAATGAAGGAAAGTGCGAAAAAGAGCATCTCTTCCTCCTATCTTTTCTAATTTCGCACCATCACAATGATCGTCATCCACCGCGACAACATCATCTTTCTCTCTCTCTTTCTCTTTCTTCTTTCGCTCGTACACTTCCAATCCACGCCCATCGGATGTTAGTATGAACATGTGCATATCTTGCTCCGCATGCCTACGAGTGAAAGAGCATTCTTTTCGTTTCCTCTAATCAAATGAGCCCCATTGATTTGGGCAGAGCAGGCTGATGGAAAGAGCAAGAAGAAGGAAAACGCACAAAGTGAAAGGAAAGGTGAAAGGTCTTCTATTCTGAGCGACTTGATTGCTCAACAGTTTTCCATCGAACATCAAGGATTTCCTTCTATTAAAATGATAGAGAGCTCATTTTTGATTGGCGCAAAATTCAAAAAGTTACTCTTTCAAATCTCGAACAAATATCCATTAAAACCCAAATAATTTTTGGCTCTCGTAGCAGTCGAATCCTCTGTTCGGCTATTTCAGCAATAGGGAGGAACGATCTCTTTTCATTGAGCTTCTTCAGCTTCCATCTTGGAGAAATGGTTAGCAAAATCTGATCATCGTGTTAAGCTAATTTTGATTAGTTTATTCCGAGAAATGCATTCGAATACAGAAAAGGAACGGAAGAAAAATGAAGCAAGCTCTTCTATGTGATAATAAAAACAAAGAAGAAGAGGAAGAGAAGAAGAAGAAGCCTTCGTAGAAGTCAAGGATTCTCCGTTTAACGACGGCAAAAGAAAAAATGCATTTGGTTGAGAAGCAAAAATTGTTTTCACTAGTGTTATTAATTATTCAGGCAGTTCTAAGAGCATTTCTTGAACTTCAAAGTTCTTGATGAAAAAAAACAATTCACTAGAGCAAGGGAGGTTTTCTTTAATGATTTATGGTTCCTTATAACTTATATATAGAAGGGGGAAAACGTTTCAAGTGTTGAGAGATCACACAAATTTTCATTTTCGAAAAGCACTTCAGGAATTTAGGAATTTTGCAGGAAGGCTCCCTAAGAATCCGCTAAGCAAACCTTTTTTTTCTAAGGGTATCCATTTAAGTGCTTCATTCAAGGATGTTGTTTTCACCAAAAGCTTACCGTGAATCGCCTAATAAAAGAGCCCTTATGTAACTAGAGGTCACTAATGAAACAAAGTTCCAACGTTTTCCTTCAATTAAGCATTTGGAAAAGCTGGAAAAGTATCAACTCTAAACTACCCGATAAAAATGAGAAAATAATTTTTCAAAGCTAGTAAGCATTATTCATGATGCGGGCACGACAAGGTACAGTCAACCGGCAAGCTCCAAGATCCCTTTTCCTGGTGCAATACTGATTTTAAACTGCCATTTGTATTATACATAGCTAAAATCCGAAAAATCGAGTATTTCAAATTTTTTCGAAAATAGCTTCTTTATCGAAAAAAATTGATTTGGATCATATTTCTTGTGCAGTTTGACACAGTTTCACAAAATACCTTGAGTTTTTATCTATTCTCTGAAAAAAGTTAAAGCCGAAAAACAAAACTGTGATATTTAAGTGGCCGCTACTGTAGCTATGTGCATTGGATTCAATTAACTTATATAGGGAATCACAAGTGACTTTTGTGTTCAGTATTACTACTATCGAAACCAGAAATGGCTATTATTTTTGAGACCGTTCAATTCCAGATGAAACTACCCTCCATTGCATTAAATTAAAATCATGCTTTCAACATTTTTCAAAAAAAATTTAGCTTAGTCCGTTCAGCTTTTGAAAATTTATGAGACCGAACCCACATTGCTCCTCCATTACGTGACTTTTCAATTCAACGACTGCCAATTTCCAGACAGACCGTTTACGATGATATTTCAGGTTTTCAAGAACTTGGAGCGTTCTCCGATCACGGTGGGGTAGGTGATGAACTCACTGTGGCAACAACGCCGTGAAAAAATTGGAATTGAAAGAAATGCGCATCGCAAATCTTCTGAAAGATGTAAAATGACAAGTCAATGGAAAGAATGGTGAAGAAAAAGCTGAAGGTGTGTGGTGTTATCTTGTGAGGAAAGCAGCGATTCTGTGAGATGCCACCAGCACTGCGTGACGAGCACTAAAGAGCACTGCGTGACGTCTTCTAAAAAGAGAAGCTGTGTATACGGTCCAAGCGGAATTCAGTTTCCAGAATATTCTAGTGTTTGTTTAGACATCTGGAGAAGCCTTTACCAATGGATTGACGATTCCCCGAGCACATTGGGTCTATCACGCTCAACTTGGTTCGAAAATCATGCTCTCGATTTTGTGTTGGGGGCGGTTTTTTGTTGGTCACGGTTACGCCACACTGCGCTTAAGTGTTGAGGCTCTAAAGAAGACTCTGCTCCCGAAATGAAGCAATTTGCCAATTTGCCCTTACCTATCGGTCACTGCCAACTCTCGACGTCTTCGAGTACATAACGTCAGAAAAAGGAGGCCGTATGGAGCAGGATTAACTGATAAATATAGTGGAATTGCACATACAAACCTTTTTTAAGCCTCACTACTTTTTGTCTTCTGGTTTTAGAATCAGACGACGTCACTCTTGTATGGGAAATTGTAAACGCCACTATTGGATCCTAATTAGCAAAAGTTAACTTCTACCGAAGGATCTGGAAAGCTTGAAAACAAGCCAAACTGTTTCGTAATTTAACGAAATTATTTTTGATTTATTGATTGATTTTATGTATAATCACAACGTTCCTATTAATTCTACAATCATTCGGAAGTGAGTATCATTCAAGCTTTTGCTTTGCATTTGATTTTTTTCCAATTGTCTCAAAGGGCAGATCTCAAAGGTCTCTGAGCAGAGCTAATAAATCTTTATATAGAGGGTCTTAGACACCCTTTCAAGAGTGGCGGCAGTTCAAATCAATCAAAAATGACAAAAAATTGAGATATTTTGATCAATAGGTTTAAAATTTGGAGTGTGAAACAATACAACAGGGCCAACGGAACCAACTGACCATGAGTAGACAGTTTTCGAGTAAATGTGACAAATTTTGAAAACACGAAACTGAGTGTGAGCCCAGATAGGATCGTTTATTGTGATGCCAT
Organism: Caenorhabditis inopinata; assembly: GCA_003052745.1. Lineage (NCBI taxonomy): Eukaryota > Metazoa > Nematoda > Chromadorea > Rhabditida > Rhabditidae > Caenorhabditis > Caenorhabditis inopinata. The sequence continues at coordinate 7,850,556 of AP018155.1, read as the reverse complement.
CTGATTCTCTGAAAATAGTGTCACACTCTTAAATATGAGCAGTATGACAATTGAATTTATAATCATTGACTGAATTTCTTGAAGTAATTATGTGATTGTGATCCGAAACGAATCGAGCGGACAACGAGCCAACTCAATAGAGCTGAAGGTCCATTAGATCAGTAGTAAAACTATACTGTCTGAATCCTTGGATATTCACATAAATGCGTTTTAAAGTTTATTAAAACCTATTATTTACGACTTTGTCTAGCAAAAAAACTTGACTTCGAGGAAGGAAGTGGAGGAAGTAAAGTAAGAACAAAAGGAAAGGCAAACAAAGAGAGATAAAGGAAAAAAAACAAAATGGGAGCAAGAAGTTTATGGAGCATTATGAGGGGGACGCTGCATTTCCGATTGCTTAAAAATGTTATTCAACGCCTTCGTATTTTACAAAAGTTCAGATAAATTTCGATTCTTCAATTCATTTTGAATCATTAATAAACGCGTTTCTGGTTGAAAGGAGAGCAAACTGTCGGGATTCTATTAGTCACATAATTTAGGAGCGATCAGAATGAAACTGCCGAAACGCTTGGCATCTGGCCTATTTGTTGCATATCTTCGGGCAAGAGCTTCAAGACCCAAAAGCCCACTATTTTAATAGCACTTCCCAAGACGAAGGCAAACTGCTACTCATTCTGCCCACTTCCGGCGCTGAATAATGCGAGTATTGGGTGCTTTCCGAATTTCAGAAAGCGGAAATGTCAAGATTTTTGTAAACAATGTCATCTGAAAAATCAGTTGAAATTATTTATTTACGAAAACAAAAATAAATGGGAAACAGACGGATAGAACTACGTAAAAATGCTGAGATTAGTGGATTCCTGCTTGAAATGTTTGGAAAAAACAGCCGAAACTAGGCCAAACAGTTAATGCGATGCGCCAAATTTGAAATTCAACGAAAAAAAAAGTTGTTTTAGATGGAAAATGTGAAAAATAATGCTGCTCTCACCACTTTTCACCAAAGTCGAAAAGGTTCGAACTTCCTATTTTCATACCATAGTTTAATTAAAATGCTCATTTTAGTTTTTGCTTATTTTCCCAAAATTTCCAGTCGGGGTGAGCCGCTTTCAACATTTTTACAGAGTTTTCTCTCCTTCCGTTTTTCCATTTTTTTTCAGTCTCCGTGAATAAAAATGTTTCACAGTAGTCAAAGAAACTTGTAAAAAAATTAATTTCTTTTTACTTTTTTAAAAGTAATATTTAGGTCGTATTAAATGTATTTGGGATGACCTAACGCTCCGTTATCAGTCAAGAAGTTCTTGTGATCAGTCAGACACTGTTCCCAAAGTGAAGCTGAAATGTGACTTGCAAAATGTGAGAATGAAGAAAAGATTAAGAAGCAGGACTGATTCGAAGCCCAACGTTGGTCTTAGTAATCATGAGTCATTTCCTGTTAATTTTAATATTTTCAGAACGACTGCTCATGAAAGTGAGAAGCCAATTCGGGATTTCTTTCTAACAGTGATTCTCTGAGCACATTTGGAATTCCGACGATCATCAATAGTATTGGATGACCTTTGAAAAGTCGTGAAGGAAGATTTCTTCAGTTCATTTCCATTTTTTTCAGATTTCTCTGAAAATAAGCTCTTCACTCACCCGTTTTGCGATGGGCAAAGAATGAATCAGGTAATGTTTCAAATTTTAAGATAAAAATGGTAAAAATGAAGAGAAAGGAAAATAGAGAATTGGCGAATGTCAGAGCTCACGAAGTCCCGCCCGCTTGAAATTGGGACACAGACAAGAGGTGCCTCGTGCTAATTTCTTGTCGTCAATCACCCCCCCCCCTGACTCCGCACCTCAGAATTTAAGAAGACTTCTTCGACGAAGGCGATGGCTCGACGGCTCTCGTCGTTTATTCATTACAAATTGAAACAGCGCCGGCTCTAGCCACTTTGGTAAACCAAATCCGAAGGTGTCATTGCTTCAACTACACAGAATACTTCATGAACAAAGAAGCAAAGAAAGCGGAAATGAAAATGATTCCCTTTTTTGGTAATACATCTCGAATGAGCTGCTTTCCGCCACCCCACCTACTCATGGACCATAAATAAATATATGTGCATGTATATCGATGAAGCTTGAAGGTCGACATGAAACTGACGAAATGATGTGGCTCTCTTCAGAATTATGGGGAGAGCAACATAGATAGATCGCCTGAGCTATATGAATAAATGGCTTGCGGAGAAGTAGAAGAGACAGGAATACAAGAGGCGAGAGCGAAGAAGGTGTGGGGGGGGGAGGGAGGCGACCCTCTTCAGAGCGCCCCCTCACTGCCTTCTGAATTGAGAAGATTGCGTCGAGGTTTGTCTGGCCAACAGTCATCATCGATGAACTACTAGTGGGAGTGCTCAGGATTTGGTGAAAATAAGTGGGAGAATCCTCGAAATGGGGAAAAACATCAGAAATGAATGAGCGGCTTCAATATCAACGATCAGCCGTATGCATCACTTTTCATTGTATGAATTCGTCAGAAAACCGTCAAAACTGTGTCTATCAATCGAATTTCATGAGCGTCATATCTATTTAATGGGGAACCAGCGGCAGGCTTAATACTTCAAACTTTTTAATTCCAAATAAAACCAAAAAAGTAAAAAATAAAAGGAATTGCCGGGTTTCGCAAAAGGTTTCCTATAAATGTGCTCCGAATTCTAAATAAGAGATTTGTCAAATAATCAACTTTGAAATGGGTATCAAAATAATTTTCAGCCGTTTTTATAATTGAATCTCAATTGCCTGATTGCTTTTATCCAAGAAATTAGAACTTTTCAAATCGAATCAAAGGAAATCAAAGTTGAATAACATTAGCACTAGAAGCGGCGCAAACTATAAGCTTTTCGTTTCTTGAAAATTTGTTATTCAAAAAAAAAAGAGAAAGAAGGAAGTTCTAGAAAATATAATTGTAATCTGTGCCGTTCTTTAAGCATATTCAATGGTCGGCGATAGAATTCCATATTACAAGCAATTATATTCTTTTAGCACCATCTTGGAAGCTTCTCAGAATGCGTTCATAGTGCCAATTATGATTTTCTATGGAAATAATTTAAGGTCAATTGACATTTCTAAGCTTCTCATAGCAGTTTATACGGAAGTACTGTAGGATTACTATTCTTATAGTGTGTAGCGTAAGGGCACTGAGAAGGATGGAAAGGAAGCTCCCTTGGTGGTGGTGGACCCGGGAATGAGACATGTGAGCGTAGCAATCTCTATCTAGGTATGTATTCTATAATAAAATGCTAGTGTATTTTCTATTCAAAACTAAAACCTAGTAGGGCTTCCACGGAAGACGAAATATAACAGTCTCGTCTCGTCTTCGTCTTGAATTCGTCTGACTTGCGTAAGTCTTGCATTTACACTTTTTTCCATTGCGTAAGACAAATGCAAGACGAACGAAGACGAGAAGACGGACGACGAGAAGAAAGAAGACTTTTTGTCATCGTCTTTCGTGGAAGACTTAAAACATAGCATGGTAAGCAGTGTTGTCAAAATAAGCAAAGATTCCTTTGGCGTCCAATGATCAGATAAACATAAGAAATCGCAAAGCAAGCCCTTCATCAAGTACTGCTCGCCGCAACAAAATTTAAGGGTGATGTGTCAAAAAAATGGCTTGAGCCGCCGATTTATAGTTGGTGAAGCAACGCTACATACCTTCAAATTGGATAGATGTTTGCTATTGCGCCAGACGATTCTATGAGCAGACTTCTTCATATTCTGAGTAAATTTGCTCATAAAAGAAGCGTCTGAAAAGCAATTTAAGCCAACAATTATTGGTAGGCAGTGAGTTAAAGCTCGTTTGTGCCAGCTAGGCAGAAACAATTTCTAGCGGAATAGGACTAAACAATGGAGCCAGAATTGCATTTTATTCAGACACTGCGTAGTGGTAAAATCTAATTCACCGAAATGATTTGCTCCTTTTTATTATTCCTAGAATCATATTTCGCCTTTGTTCCATTCTCTGAACTGGACGACTTAAAGACCAAGAGCCACACAGGAAAGCAGGTTACGGTTGGAGACGAAAAATGCGTCAAAAAAGGAGACGCTTTCACACGCATCCACTTGCTAATTGCTATTGTGGTCAAAAACGAAGAGGAAGAGGCGGAGAGCCGTCGTTTTCCTCTCCCGACTCCGCCCCACTTCTTCAATGACATCACCGATGGCTCTGAGCTCCGAGTCGTCAAGTTAAGCATTGTCTCGAAACGATTAATAAGATTTTTATTGGTTTCTAGAAGACGAAAAACATATAAATTGATTAAAATATCCACATCGGAATGAATGAAGGCACCGTTTCCGTGCGAAAGAAACAAATGACGAGGCGAATCCCTAAAAGTTGATAGAAAGGGGAAGGCACAAAGGGAGAGTCTGTGTTTATGGGAGCAACTGCGGTGCAAAATTATATCGAAAAATAAGGTGGAAGTGTTGAGTGAGAAGATCACGAAGCTATAATAATGTGGAAGCTTCTTTTTTCGAAGAAATGTTTCTTTTATTCTAAATTTTCCACTGTTTTCTGATGCTTCATGAGCGCGAAGTTTGAATTGCTTTTCCTATTGCAAGAAGCCGAAAGCAATTATCCTTTGTATACTTGCATATCTTTGAAACCTGAAAAGACGAACAGATTCTTAAACATTAGGGAGGTCTTCGGAAATGAGGGGGTCGGAATACCTCCTTAGGTCGGCAAGTTGAACTATAATTTCATTAATCACAAAATCTTCACTTTAAATCTTTATTCTTTTGAACAGAATCATGTGGACAGTATGCCTAGAGAAAATGGTTGATTTTGCACAAATAACGGACGGCTCCAGTCACAAAATGCCCGGCTGTGCACCACTAGTCGGGTCTCAGTTATTTATGGAGGTGCGGTGGGTTAAGAAAAAGCTGACAGAAATGCTCTGCGCATTCGATCTTTGAGACATTCTGGTGGAAGTTTGCTCTTAACCACTGCTTAACAATGAAGAAGCACACCTGCCAAATAACATCACAACACTGAACCACCTGATGTTTACTGGAAATCCTCTGGAAATTTTGGAAACATGTGCTGCCTCGGCCGTGCATTCTTGCCGCTTGAATAGGGCACATAAACCGAAGCCGTGCCGTTTCGAGTGACACATGTACCATGTCAAGAGGCACAGTGTCGAATCGCTCGGAGATTTCCAGAGAGTGCAGAGTACAGGGTTGGGCGCAATTATCCGGGGTGAAGTTTCGCGCCATAGCGCGAGACACTGACGCATTTTCGGCGCGTACATTTTTCAAAATTTTGTTTATTTATATGTTTTTAACTATTTTGGCAAGTTTTAGATCATTCGCCCAAGTTTTGAGCAAAATGGTGCGAGCTAGCAATCACCGTACCTCCATTGTGACCCTTTTCAAGCAAAGCTTATCCGGGATAGGGATTACAGAGCATGGTCAACGCTCGCCCTCACCGAAACGTGGATTCTCTCAAGAAAACTCTCGTCAAGGAATGGAACGAATTGACCTGCGTGCCACCATCATGGCCTATCCACGACGTCTTCGGGCTGTCATCGACGCAAATGGAGGTCGAGTGGAACAACAGTAGTTGATATTTGTTGCTTATATGTATATCTGATAAACATTTTATTAAATCTCGTTGTATTCTGAATTCTGGTCTTTGAAATAGGTGACGTCAAGTCATCCCGGGTAATTGCGCCCAACCCTGTATACAAAGTACCTCAATAATAGGGACCACTGAATATCTAACAGGAGCAAAAGTGATTGCTCCAGATTTTTATACGGAGAGCAGAAACCATCAATAAGCACCGATACTTAAGGAGATAGGAGACATTTTGACGATTTTTGGAATTTTCGGGATCTGCGCCGGTCCAACTGATTACTGATCTCGGTATTGTTCATTTAGATGAATTATTGAAATGCGTCATAGAAGAATTGCTTTAATTCACGTCTACAAGGAAACTGACCTAGCGCTCTGAAAACAGCTGCAACTACTGGGAGTCTACCCAACTTTTATGGGCGTGTAATTAAAGCGGCTATTATTTTTTTCCTATTCAATAATGCGAAACAATGAATAGCAATAAATAAGCATTTAAATTGCCTTTTAAATGTTTTTTATTTGAACTCTCTTTCATCCGTCAATAAAAAACGCTGAAAATTTAATTATATAAGTGGCGGATTCATCAGTCAGCACCTCTCTACCAGCAAAGCTTGTTATCGTTGCTCATGAATATTTTCAGAAAAGTGCTCTTACTGAGTGTTCATCGATTCCTAACCAACAACTTGCACAGAATAATCCTTATTGTTGACTTAGAATGAGACTGAAAACAATTCATCGTTTTTGTTAACTGTAAAATAGCTGTTAGCGGTTTTCAATGAATATTCAAAGCCCAGAAATGTTTTCAATTTTCCTTTATTTCACTATTTAGCTTTCCGAATCCAAATGTGATATCACGCACGTCACCGAATCCAACAATTATCTTTGAAAAGTTCAGAGCTGAGCACTCAGCGAAACGAATATAGACTTCTGAAGAAAAAATAAATACAAAGGATTTCCTCTCTAACTCCATCCATCGTAAAATATAAAGTCCTCGTCATTTATTTTATTCGAAGCTTCAGGTATCCCTGAGAATGGGTTGCCGATGCTCGAGCGATTTAGAACAATGCTACGCGTTGGACAGTCATTGTGGGCATCCGGGAGCAGAAGGCAAGAGCAAAATGTGAATCGACGACAAATTGGAAAGCAAAGAAAGAAGAGAGGCAGGAAGTTTTTAGCAAGTTTCCAGGATTAGCATCAGGAAATCGGTTGCGGAAAAGCAGGATAAGAGACAACTTTTGGCGAATTCGTTCCATGAAATGCCAAACAAAGCTCATTGCCAGTTGAACTATGAAATCATCATGCTGTATTTTATGCATGTGCCAAAAAAGCGTCGAATTTTTATTACAGGAAATGTTATGCCGCAATTTCCAACCATCATATTACTGAACCTACCGGAAATTCAGCACCATGGACTCGCACAACATGGCAATTGCAGAGTAAGCTGTCGTACGCTTGCTTTAAAGACCAGATGCTCAGCTTTTAAGCAGCACTTCACGAAGCGCACTCTGCCGGGCATGTCGCCAACGAAGAATCTTTGCCGGTTTCCGCTCATTCTTTGATTTTGGATTTCAGAGTTTAAAAATAAAAAAATTCCTAATTCATAATTCCTAATGTCAAATGTGACGTCAGAGGGCAGAGGAAGTTCCGGTATTGATACTCTATTAAATCAAAGATGGAATACTGATAAGAGCGAAGAAGAAGAAGAGGAGCACGTGATCAATGAGAACTAGCACGTAGCTTCCTGCCAAAACGAGGGAAAATCCGAAAAATTGGAAAAGTGATAAGGAGGAAACATATAAATAGGTGTCGCGTGGGAATGAAATAGACCTCCGCTCCACTTCGTTCAGATATGATGGTAAGTATTTAACGATTCCCTTGCAAACGGGATTCATTTATTTGAGGTGACATTTTCAGAAATTAACGCTGCTTGTGTCACTCTGTGCGGTCGCTCTGGCCTTTGTTCCAATTGATCACAAATCGGCTCTCGAAACTCTCACTGGACAGGCTCTTGTCGACTATGTCAACTCTGCCCAATCTGATTTCACAATTGAACACGTTGACGTCACCGAGGAAGATATGAAAATAAGATTGATGGATGGAAAATATGCGGCGCCTCACTCGGACGAGATCCGTGCCACCGAGCGCAACGTTGTTCTCAGCACCGTTCCAGCAACCTTTGACGCCCGTTCCAAATGGCCCAATTGCAATTCTATTAAACTCATCCGTGATCAAGCAACCTGCGGATCGTGTTGGGCTTTTGGAGCAGCTGAAGTGATCTCTGATCGTACCTGCATTGAAACTAACGGAAATCAACAACCAATTATCTCTCCAGACGACATTCTCTCCTGTTGCGGATCATCATGCGGTGACGGATGTGATGGAGGATACCCAATTCAAGCTCTCAAATGGTGGGGCTCTAAGGGAGTAGTCACTGGAGGAGACTACCACGGATCAGGATGCAAGCCATACCCAATTGCCCCATGCACCACTGGAAATTGTCCAGAGTCCAAGACTCCATCGTGCTCATTGAGTTGCCAGTCTGGGTACTCTACCGCGTACTCCAAGGACAAGCATTTTGGTACTTTCCAGAAAGAATTTAGTTGATAGAAATTGCTTTGTTTACAGGATCTACCGCTTACGCCATTTCTAAGAATGTTGCCGCTATCCAAACAGAGATCTATAATAATGGACCAGTTGAAGCTGCATTCTCTGTTTACGAAGATTTCTACAAGTACAAGAGCGGAGTCTACAAGCACACAGCCGGAAAGTACCTTGGCGGACATGCCATCAAGATTATCGGATGGGGAACTGAGAACGGATCGCCCTACTGGCTTGTTGCCAACTCCTGGGGAGTCCATTGGGGTGAGGCAGGATTCTTCAAGATCTACCGTGGAGACAATCAGTGCGGAATTGAGTCTGCTGTTGTTGCAGGAAAAGCCAGAGTGTAGGCTAAATACAAATCGCAATACATTTAATTAACGGATGCATGTAGTTAATGAATAAATTTACGGTAATACTGTATTTATTAAGTCTAATTCTGTCTAATTTATACATAGCTTTAATAAATGTAAAATACAAGTTATCAATTTCAGTCTAGTGTGCAAGATTTCCGCATTAATGATGGATTGCCTCAGCGACAGTAGTGCCGTTGAACCCAACTATAGTTGGTGCTAGATCATGGAATGTGATGACAACCTTCAAATAATAGGATTAGCGAATGAAGCAGCTTAGTTAGATTAATTTGCGATGCTTCAGTGAAGTTCAAACTCCATTCTCGAGTTTCAAAGATACCTTATCTTTCGGAAGACCGAGTTCTTTTCCGCAGAACTCAGTGATAGCGGCAGTGTGTCGAATGTTGTCTTCTGCCGAGACAGCTCCAATGGATTGGATCTGAAAACATCTGGCTAAATCAAACATTTTTTAAACATTATTCAGAAACTAGACAATTTGCCGTTGCCAATGTTTGGTTATGCTTTTCCTCGAACTCCTGCCTTCCTTCCCTTTGCGCAATAAATTAACGGAGATGGGCACCTTGCCCATTAACTAAGAGAGTTCGGCGGGATGCGTGTACCGCACTATTTTCGATTTGTTCTTAACTATTTAGTTTCGCTTCAACTCAAACTTATAAGGGCTAATTCATTGCTGGGCGGCTGCTGAAAAATAATTTATTCCATTTTTCCGCTGCCCTTTTCACAAGTTTTCAAAACTTGTAGCCTGGAAAAAAATTCTGAAATTACAGAATTGTCCGAGTCTTTCAACCTGTTTGCAAAAATTGAATGTAGATGCACGCACTTGTAACATTCGGACTCCCCTTTCCACCATTCACGTTGTAACTATGACCACGCCTCCTGACACCGCATACAAGGAGTAAGGCTTCCACGAACGACGAAAACAAAAAGTCGTCTTCGTTCGTCTTTCAGTTTGTCTTGCATTCGTCTTACGCAAGGAAAAGTTGTCAAAACGCTGTGTCAGACGAATTCAAGACGAAGACGAAGACGAGAATAAACGGCCGAAATTTCGCCCAAACGGAAGCCTTAAGGAGGACGTACAGAGGAGGATTGTTAGTCAGTCGGTGGTAGACTCTCGCAAGAGCATGGTGAGGCCTTGATGTGGCTAAGTTGATCTCTACCTCGTATTCTTCCTTTAATTTATTCTTCTTATTCTCCATCTTATATCTATTTATTTATTCTATATTAAACTCTGTAGAAACTACAGTACTGGCCATAAAGGTATTATATCATAGTTTTTTGACCATATCTCATCTGTACTCGGGTACGGCCTTGTGCTCAGCGAGCGAGAATTGCAGTTTGGACTCTACAGGGTGGCAGCTATGTACTGTTACGCAACTTTGAGTGGATTCCGGGGCATGAGCACAAGTCGCTACTGTATCAATTTTATTTTTTATTAATTATTACATATTTATTATTATGTTTTTCAATTTGCTGGTCGCAACTTCCATTTTTAAGATAATGGCGGCTGCTTCACCCCATCGTGGTTCTATTATTAAAATGATGCAGCAGGGTGTGTCGAATTCGGAGATCGCTAAACGGCTGAACGTCAACCGAATGCTTGTTCATCGGACTGTCACTCGCTTCCACCGTCTTCGTACACTTGATGATCGTCCAAGATCGGGTCATCCTGTCACTGTGACGACGCCAAAAGCTGTGAAAGCCGTTCAAGAAAGAATTCGAAGAAATCCGGAGCGAAGCATGAGGAAGCTTGCTAAAGACTTCAAAATGAGCCGATATTCTATGGGAATCATTGTCAAAGAGAAGCTGAAGATGACTTCGTACCGTATGCAACACGGCGCATTCCTCACCGAGAAAAACAAAGCTCTCCGAATGCAAAAAGCACGAAAACTTCTTCACGGCACGCACTCAGGCACGCACCTCTCGACACTGTTCACAGACGAGAAAATTTTCACCGTCGAAGCTAATAAGAATGGCCAAAACCATCGGATTATTGCAAAAGACTTTCAAACTGCCTGTAAGAACGGAAAAATTCTCAATAAGACATCTCATCCGTCTTCAGTCATGGTTTTTGGTAGAATTTGCTCCGATGGCAAAACCCCGCTGATTTTTGTTGATTTGGGAGCCAAGGTGAACCAAACTTACTACAGAAAACACATTTTAGAGGCTGCTGTTCTTCCGTGGTCCAAATCGCATTACGGAAACCGACCCTGGTGCTTCCAACAAGACGGCGCACCGGCTCATCGCGCCAAGGCCACTCAGCAGTGGTGCAAAAACAATTTTCCTGAGTTCACCTCCTCGTCAGAATGGCCAGCGTCGTCACCCGACCTGAATCCTATGGACTACGCCGTTTGGGAATATTTGACCCAGAAGGTTTCCACCAAAAACTACGCTAGTTTGAGCGCTCTGAAGGTCGCACTTGTGAAAGCCTGGGACGAAATGGATGCCAGCTACCTGCGTGCCGTGGTGGACGCTTACCCGAAGAGTTTGAGAGCGGTGGTGAAGGCCAAAGGAGGGCGATTTGAAAACTATTGTTAACACTTGTTTTTGTATCATTTCAATAAACTTCTGTCCAATTTTGGTGAAAATTGAACTTGTTTGAAGACATTTATAACGTTTAAAGCGTGTAACCGTACTTGGATGCCACCCTGTAACGTGAAGATTACTACTTCCCCGCTTGCATCACTTAAAAAGATTTAATCACAGAAAAATTCGACAGAAACCATATAGTGCGTTTCACATTTATACGGTCGCCCCTGTTTAAGACTGTAACAGCTTGATTAGGGGATTTCACAACAAGACAACTTCAAAATCGAATTCCTCAAATAAAGCTACGTATATGGGCCAATTTTTAATCCTCTAAACTCTATGGCTAATCGCCTTTTTGATGTTATTTCGTCAAAAGGTGCAGCCACCAAGTATTAAACCTTGATTTGCTATTGTTTTCACAACTTTTGATAGGGTGACCGTATAAATATGAAACGCTTGCAAATAGGCCATTTTCAGACTTTCAGGCGCTATACCAAATGTTATTTAGATAGGGTCCTAAAAATTGGCCCATATACGTAACTTTTTGTGGGGAATATGATTTTGAAGTTGTCTTGTTGTGAAATCCCCTAATCAAGCTGTTACAGTCAAATTACAGGTGACCGTATAAATGTAAAACGCACTGTATTCGAAAATAGACGAAAAAATGGTGATTATGAAATGTGTTGTGCATTGGGGCGCCTTTTTTTCAAATTGCGTTATAATTGTTCTGCTACCGGGTCAACCTGCACTAAAACCTCCCTGAAAGTTTCAGGAAGATTGATCGACGTTTGAGGTAGTTCTGGTCGAAAACCCATGATATGTATAATACCTTTATGGCCAGTACTGTATTTTTATTCGTTACAGAAGCTTTTCTCTACAAATAAATCTAGAAAATAGCTCTCGAAGTCTCGAAATGAAGTGTATACTTCATTATAATATTATAGCGCTCAGAATTCACTTCTTTCATCTCTCTATTATCGTTTGCTCACTTCATAGCCAATGAAACCTTCGGGTTTGAAATGAAATTTAAAATTAGGTCGAAACGGGGGGAATTCAAAATAAGTTTCGAAAAAAACACCGTGCGCCGATTTCCAGTCGTATGATTCGGCTACTTCTCCCCCCTTTCGGTTTTCAGCATTAATCCATTTTCCCTCGATTTCGTAGAGAATTCAAAAAGCTAGGAAATTCAACAAATGGTTATTGAGGATGATGATTTTGTAAAAATCTTATTTTTTTTTAATTTTTTTTCTGTAGAATAATGAAACATTGTTTCGAGAAATTTAAATGTTTTTTAAAATATTTTATTTTTATTATTTTTCATTGCCGAGTACAAGAATATGGTATTTTACTTAAGGCAGGCGGTTGTTTTCAAAATGTCTCTTTTTCATTTTCCGACTGAACTTTTGTAAAATAAGAATATTCCCGAATTGCTCTGGAGATTTTAAATTCAAATTTCAAGTTTTTCAACATTTTCAAGTTTCAACCATACGGACCGATTCGGGACGAGGCCTTTGTTATCGACACGATCTACACGCTCGACACGCCAGTACTGTATTTTTATTCGTTACAGAAGCTTTTCTCTACAAATATATCTAGAAAATGGCTCTCGAATTTGTACACTTTATTATGATATTATAGCGCTCAGAATTCACTTCTTTCATCACTATAATATTATCGTTTGCTCACTTCATAGCCAATAAAAATTTGGGTTTGAAATGAAATTTAAAATTAGGTTGAAACGGGGGGGAATTCAAAATGAGTCCCGAAAAAAAAGAGCCGTGCGCCGATTTTAAATCGTATGATTCGACCACTTCTCCCCTATTTCGGTTTTCAGCATTAATCCAGTTTCCTTCGATTTCGTAGAGAATCGAAAAAGCTAGGAAATTCAACAAATGATTATTAAGAATGATGATTTTGTAAAAAATCTTAAGTTTTTAAAATTTTTTGTTGAAGAATAATGAAACATTGTTTCGAGAAATTTAAATGTTTTATAGATATTTTATTTTTTTTACTACCGATTACAAGACATTTTAATATTTTACTTAAGACAGGCGGTTGTTTTCAGAATGTCTCTTTTTCATTTTCCGACTGAATTTTTGTAAAATAAGAATATTCCCGAATTGCTCTGGAGATTTTAAATTAAAATTTAACACTTTTAAAACAATTACATTTTCAAGTTTCAACTATCCGGACAGATTCGGGACGAGGCCATTGTTATCGACACGATCTTTTTCGAACTCGAAGTTCAAGCTAATGACTTTTGAGTCATTAAAGCCATCAAAGAACCTACCGAAATTACAGTTGCAGGATCACGAGTGGCTCCATGAACAAGACGAGCTCCCGCTGCGATCTATAATAAAATCAAAAGACTATCTTATTTTCAGACGTGCACATCCGAACCTCTACTGCAATGCGTTCTCTTGGCTTTCCCATCGAACCAGCAAGAAGATCAGTTAGACGAATCTATATCATCAAATACAGATATGACATAAAACCTTTAATAGACTTGCACCCCGAATTGACTTACGCCCCGAATAGTATTGCTCTCAAAAAAGGCTCCACGAATAATAATATTGCATGCATGTCTATTTGAGTTTGAGTTCAGTTCAGTTTTTCAAGCTTTGCATAAAAATTATACGGAAAGGGAAAACAACACAGATACACTTTTCCGATAATAGAACAATGATTTGATTTTAACGAAGTTGTGATCGAATAGAATTAGGCAGGGTCCTGATCTACGTGTGCCACGTTCGACCTACTATAATACTTCACTTGCCTCCTGAGATTTTCATTGTCGGGCATTTTTGGCATTTCTGTACTATACTTTTGGAGCTTGGCTGAGATATTAGCCAGAAAGGAAAAGCTTTATCAATGGAAAACGAACCTCAAAATCGACTGGAACCTTCTCGTTTGGGAGGTTTGTGGTGACGCGGACCATAGGCATCTTTCGTTTCTGAAGAAGTAATGTTCAGAATTGAGGCTTTCAAATACGGAAAATATGGAATAAAAATCGTAAAATTCCATTGGTTGAATTGAAAACGGGGAATCTGGATAAAGCAAATTTACACTCTGTTGAATCCTTATGATAATTAAGGCTTCCACGAAAGACCAAGACAAAAAGTCGTCTTTGCTCGTCTTTCTGTTTGCCTTGCATTCGTCTTACGCAATAAAAATGTTGTCAACACACTGCGTCAGACGAATTCAAGAGGAAGAAGAAGACGAGACAAAGACGAAGATTAGACGAGACGGCCGAACTTTCGTCCAAATGGAAGCCTTAATGATAATATCGCAAGTTGAAAAATAAAAAGTGAGTAGTAGAAAAAAAGCAAAAGAGAAAAAGGCAAGCAGAAGATAAAATGACCTAGAGTGTCAGCTAAACAGTGCGCTTCTGACAAATTCTGACAAATGACAAAGCCTTCTCACACGAAAAACATTTGGAGCTGCTTAGTTTTCAGACAAAATCAAAGAGAAAATTGTTATCACAGTACTAGAAACTCGGAAAATAGGCCGTGTATTAATTTGAAGTCCCTAATTAAATTTGAGATTTTCACATATCAACGCCGAGTTCAATTCATTGTCGTTCTCCCAAACTGATTTTAATCTTTTCTTTTTTGAAGTTTCTCCCCAAGTCTGATTGTTTCATTTTTTCTAATTAAGCGAATAAAGACCAAAATATCAGAGAAAACAACAAATTATATAACATGATGGGGTAAGAATAATGGGAATCAAGTGAAATTCAAAATATTTTTCTGAAATTCGTCAGTATGTGGTTGATCCACCTTGATTTCTGACCTCGCGAATCCGTAATCACCACGGGCGCCCGCGTCCGGTCGGCCGGATTCTTGAAAGAAAGAAAAAATCAATTACCAAGACGTACTCGATGAGAGTGAGAGCTGGAGAGCATGTAGACCAAACTATCACTTTGTTTCAATATTTTACCGTTATTTCTAGAGTGCTGAATTATAACGATAGGCGTCGTCGAACTGGCAGATCCGGAATCTGCCACATATGTTATGCCAAAGATCTTCTGTCACATCGGCCAGCAAAGCAAGCAGGAACATCTAGAGAGCTTAGTGGGAATGCTTAAAACTCGGTCAATATTCAATGGCTACCTCATCTTTGTCTACTTGATCAATGGCTACCTTTTGAATTTGTTGAAAATTTTCAAAAGTAACTTGAATTTTGCTCATTTTCTTAATAGGTTTCGACTATTAGATCATTTTTGCGTGGAAATCGTATTTACAAAATCAATGGCTACAAACTAGGTAGCCATTGAAACTAGGTAGCCATTGATAATCGAAAGCAAAAGTAGCCAAAGAATATCAGGTAGCCATTGAATTTTGGCCTTAAAACTCGAGAAATGTGCGTACTATTCGTCGGTTCAAGCACATCACACGCCAATAAACGAAGGAAACTCGACGAGCCTGAGACGCATAAGAAGTCCCGTATGGATTTGGGACTCGTTGTTAAATCAAAAACGGCGTGAACCTTGAATTGATCACTTTTATGACGGATTCTGGTGGTTATCGGATGGCTCTCACCAAGAAAAATAATTCACTTCTATGAGGATCAAGGTGATAGTCGCTTCAGCATGCCCTCCAAACCTCAGTCCCATCGAGTACGTCTTAAGACTTCTTGCAATCAGCTTTTTCATTCAAGAATTCGGGTCAACCGGACGCTGCTCCTGGTAAGTACTGTAGCATGTTACTTCTGCCTTTACACGATTAAATTTAATTTTTTTTAACAGTCAGATTTGGTGAAAAACTTCAAAATAGGATAGTAAGGAAAGATGAAAATCAGTTTGGAAAGATGAATTGAACTCGACGCTGGTATGTGAAAATCTCAAATTTAATTAGGGACTTCAAATGAATACGCACACTATTTTCTGACTGTTTAGTACTGTGTACAGAATTTTCTCATTGATTTTCTCTGAAAATTAGGTTCTGTGGGAGGAGAGGGGGGGGGGGGTGCTCGCTTCAGTACATGTTCCTGTTTTTTCGATTAAATCATACAGAACTTCCGAATTTTTCTAATGAGGCGTTACATAAAATAATATTCGCGCGAAAATCAATAGCGAAAAAAGCGTTGCAATGCGCGCTACGAGTGATTCGGCTGGCAGTTTCTTCGGTGTCATCTTTACCACTCGATTCCAACGGGCGAATTTGATGACGAGGTGAGTCATGGGGAGACCTTTTGAGGCTAGAAGACATCTATATATGTATTTCGATAAGTAACTATGTGGTGGTTATTTCTGATCATTATGATTATCAGTTGGAGAAGAATTTGATCGAACTTTCCGAGGCTATCATTATAGAAAATTAAACAGAATTCCGAGGCCTTTCTCTCAATCTTCTTTTTTAACTTTATTATTTTAGTTTCTCCGGCAAACTTGATTCTACTCCGAAATAAATTGCATCTGGAGCCGACGATGAAATCGAAATGTCTCGGATATTGATTGGAATGTTATTACGAAAATTATTACGTTTTTACGCCTATAATATGGGCAATATCGGATAAATTAGAATCTTATTAAATTAAAAGATTGATCGAAAGACGTATAGCCCTGAAAATAAAAAAACTTATGATTATCAAAAATGTTAAAAGCGAAGAATGCATTTCAAGGTCTCATTAATCGTTGTTCGCTTTTGATTCGGGATAGCTCCTCTGACAATGATAATTCGGAATCATATAAGTTAATTTACCTATTCGTGTAAGAATCTTGAAAGTTTATAATTCAACAACAAATGAGTTTAGAACATTTTTATTTACTGAAACTCAGGAATACCACCTACTTCTAAACGAATGATATTTTTGGCGAGAGGCATTTTTCAATTGGATTCTCGACGTTCGTTTACCTTTGAACATTTGAACATCGGTTTTGGTGGCACTCATTTTTCTCCATAAGAAACAGACTTTCCGCGAGGATACGGATTTTGAGAAAATGAGCACTTTGATGGTTATGAAGCTTCGCGATAGAAATAAAAAGGGAACTTTTATCAAAAAATATATTATATAAAATGATGATCATCAAAACAAAACAACATTTGAGAATTTTCAAGAGAGAATGTGCTTATCTTACATTGGAACATGTTGCAAAAAAAATGTAAGAAACCGTATCGCAGAAAGCAATTTTTAAAGAGGAATTTAGTCGGTCTGGGCCAAAGGGTTCTTGACGACGAGAATGACGGAGTCCCCACGAAGGAACATTTTCGAGATAAAGCGGTCCTTGGCAACAGATTTTGCCTTCTTTTTTCCTTTTCCAGTTTTTGGAACTTCCGTCCACATTTCCTTGACATTCTCAAGAACCATGTTGCAGTGTCTGTAAATTCATATTTTATTGAGATTAGGGATAAAATGTTTATTTGTTTGTTCAATTTGAATCGGGTATACTTTTTTTTACGTTATAATAAAACTGTTATTTTTTTTAACAATAACAAAGACATTTTCCAGCTTGTCTTTCTTTTATTATTCGCAGACTTGCTAAAAAAGATCAGACCATACTGAATTTCTAATTCTAGGTCCGAAATGTTTTTTTTTAATTTATTAAGACCTTAAATATTCAAAAGCATTATAGAAAAAGTTCTAAAAACATTTTTTAAAAACTCTCGAAATAGATTCTGGGATTCAATCTAGAAAATGCGTGGTCTGTCGATTTCAAATAGTTCGGATCTGTGACACCGCCATGTTCTCAATTTACCTATCAAAGGCCTTGACCCTTCCTAGAAGCTTTTTGTTGTTTCTACAGTTGATGAGAACTTGTTGATTGTTTTTGACTGAATTTGTGAGGATGGAAAGTGGTCCTAGATTGAACTCCTCATCCTCTTTGGCAGCGATCTCTTCAGCGGTCATTTCCGATCGAGGTTTAACTTGACTGAAAAATAGCAAATAAAATTGAGAGATTTATTAATAGCAACTTACGACGACATCTTCGGTTATCTTCACGAAATGAAACTCTGGAATACAATAATTTCATGATTGTTTTGAAAACAAAAAACAAAGCGAAATTTAAGAAAGAAATTTAGAACATTTCTGTGCGAGCAAGTGCGAAACAAGGAAATAGAAAATAAAAAAAACATAGGCTAGGACAAATGCAATGGGTAAGGGAGAATGCGAGGAATATTCGAAATTCAAGGCCGCGACGCGCACGCGTTGCAAGAAAAAGTACACGATTCACATGAAACGTAAATGAAGGCGAAAACCGCGAGATGTCTGTTGCTTTATTTTGTATTAAGCAAAACGATAAGGGTGCTCTTCAGCTTTGCGCTGGGGCGATAACGTGACCAATGAGGCTTTGCCGAGGTGCGTTTATTGCTGGTTGAAAACTTTTCCCAATTGCCCGCGGTGACCCCTGAAACACGGGTGTCATACGCAATTTTTGAACGCCTCATGGAGGCAGAAGGATTGTTAAATTTGAAGGAGCATTTCGTGTTCTTTACTTAAAAAGCAGCCAAATTTCAAAAATGCGATCGAAGTCAATCATGCAACATGACAAAGAATAATGGTAATTGCATTGTATTACAAGGAAAGTTGTCCACTTGAATCTTATTAGACTCCATTTGTATCTAATATCCCATGATCTAAAGCTGACAAAGAAGCAGTGAACGCAATCCGTTCTAATACATATTTAAAAAAAACTGAATTAATATGCTCGATATAAACATTTTACCGTTATGACGACCTAATTTTAAATCGTTTCTCCATCAATAATTCCGCATAAAAGAAATGCTTTCTTAAAAAAGAGACGACGTGTATATTTTCTATGCACCCTTTACTGGCGAAACATACTTCAGTGAAACCCGGTCCAATTGGAACGTTTTGAAATTGGAAAATTTGTTGAAATTGACACTGATAAAGGACAGACAAAATAGTACATTTTAATCCAAGGTTATTGGCTTCGGTGCAGTGCGTTTTATTTTCTTCTGCTGTCAGTTTGGAAAATGTAAATTCCAGTGCATGTTAGTTTTAGAAACACTGCCCTTAGTTTCTACGGTTATCATATCAATTTTAAATTTAATTTTCGTTTCATAAATCTCGTGGAACCCTTTCGTTGACCCGCTCCTGAAAATCAAAATAAACGGAAATTATTTCGGCTCTAGTAACCATCATTCCACGGAAATTCAGTAGTGAATAAAAAGGGGAAAAAAGGAAATTTAGTAGTGAGAAAGTCGCATTTGCGGAGACTGTGTGAAGCTTTCATTTACTGTTCAGAAGCCAACAAGGTTTTAAACACAGAACCCCAATCGTATTTATCCAGTAAAACGAATACATCTGACAAGGAAAATTTAGCAGTGGTACCTCACGAAAATATGAAGGGAGCGAATGTCGACGGGATACAAGGATTCTGTACAGAACAAACGGGCAGAAATAAGTTAATCGGGATAGAAAATGAAAATTGCTTTAGACTAATTATGTGTCAAATATCTTGGTGTAGCACTGAACTTGGCATACCCTTTGACAACTTTGTTGATGGCTTCAAGGAAATCTTTTTCAGTTGCCACCTTTCTTCTCGCGCGAATAGCGAACATTCCAGCTTCGGTACAAACTGATCTGATCTCGGCTCCTGTACTGTTCGGGCATAGACGAGCGAGTAAATCGTAACGAATATCCCGTTCAACACTCATTTGCTTCGCATGAATCTTAAGAATGTGTGCACGACCAGCCAAATCAGGGAGAGCAAATTCAACTTTACGATCAAGACGTCCAGGTCTCATGAGAGCAGG
Organism: Caenorhabditis inopinata; assembly: GCA_003052745.1. Classification (NCBI taxonomy): domain Eukaryota; kingdom Metazoa; phylum Nematoda; class Chromadorea; order Rhabditida; family Rhabditidae; genus Caenorhabditis; species Caenorhabditis inopinata. The sequence goes on along the minus strand of AP018155.1, from coordinate 7,830,739 downwards.
GTCAAGAGTATCCGGTCTGTTCGTTGCCATTAGAACCTATAAAAATTGGTACTATGAAGAATAGATAAAACTAAGGGAGTCTTGTACAAATGGGGTTTAATAATTGTTCAAATTTTTACCGAAATTTGATTGGGCAGGAAAAGATTTTTCTAATTTTATAAATTTTAAGAAAACGCATTGTTATTTAAAGCATATATACAAATTGTTCAACAGTGGCCAAAAAATGTAACACTTACAATTAGGGAAAACGTAAATAAATTTCCACATTTCGATATCTGGTTAATACATGTATTAAGCAATTATTTGCGGAGTTATTTACAAAAACAGCAATAGAGGAAAAGAACTAAGTAATATTGCTGGAATCAATTAAACGGGTGTAAAAATTTGGGAAGAATAGACAAGCACTCAACTGAACATAACTTTAAAAAATGTTTAATCATTTTTAGCCGGATCTTACAATATTAAAAAAAAATGTTACTACCGAGATGAATCTACTGCATTACGAAAAAAATACGGAAAGAAATTAACTAGCTCGTTTGAGTTTTCGTTTCCAATTTCCCAGCATTTAACATTTTAAGAAGATTGAGCCACTTCGAACATTTTTACAGATTTTTGTTCCGCTTTACCCAATATAGCCATGAGTACAACTCCATTAGTTATCAATAGTTTAAAGCGTATTAGTTTATTGACTAATATTGGGATATCGCCATAAGTTGAGAATTGCGAAAACGGGAGCCTCTTTGCTAAACCCGTGTGCCAGGGTGGGGAAAGTAATTTTTAAACGATTCTAATGTTAAAATAATGAACATTGATATTTACTACGTCGAGTTTAAAAGGTAGAGGTCGTATGAAAACTGAGCCCAATTGAGCTTGTATGAAAACAGAGCCCATGATACCCTTCATTGGTGGGAAAACGCTTTAAGAAAAAAAGCGAAATGCAAACGGTGAACAAAGCTTTAGCAATTTTACAGAGCAGATTACCCGTTTTCATTTTATCCACCGTTTCGTCTTGCCTCTATGTATTATTCTATCTTTCTGTGATGACTCCAAATTACTATGTGAAAATTGTTACCTTGATGTTTCCACGTGGGTCAAAACCATCAAGCTGATTGATCAATTCGAGCATAGTACGCTGGACTTCATTGTCTCCTCCTTGTCCATCATCAAAGCGAGCTCCTCCGACTGCGTCGATTTCATCGAAGAAAATAAGGCAGGCTTTCTTGGTTCGAGCCATTTCGAAAAGTTCACGAACCATCCGAGCTCCTTCTCCGACATATTTTTGAACCAGTTCTGAACCGATAACACGAATGAAGCACGCGTCTGTACGATTGGCCACAGCACGAGCGCAAAGAGTTTTTCCTGTTCCTGGGGGGCCGTAGAGCAATACTCCTTTTGGTGGCTCGATTCCAAGATTAACATAACGCTCTGGATGAAGAAGAGGAGTCTCAACAACTTCACGAAGCTTTTCAATCTGATCTTTGCAGCCTCCGACATCAGAATACGTCACATCCGGTTTCTCTTCAACTTGCATCATTGTAACGGTAGGATCAATTTTGGCTGGCAATGGAAGATGAATCTGATACTTGTTGCGATCTACTCCGACTCTCATTCCTTCCTGAAAGAAATCATTTTTAATTGGGAAAATAGATATTACTTCCAATCAAATAAATTATATATACCTCAATATCAGTCGGTGCTACAGTATCAGCAAGATCAACAACAAATTTAGCAAATTGCTTCACGTTGATCAAATATCTTGGATCATGTTTGTCACTAGTGATAATTTTAGTACACCTAGCGACTTGAAGAGGTTGCTCTTGTTGCATTGCTTGCTTATCAGCGGCGATATCCCAAAGAGCTGGTGGGGCTAATCCTGTGTCTGATTCTTTTACTCCAGAAAGCTCATTGACCTTAAAATAGCGAAACGAATTAATGAACATAATTATTTAATAAATCACCCCACCTTTTTCAAACAGTTTTCAATATCAATGTCCAATTTTTTTAGCTGCTCGGCGTATGGGCCTTGACCATATCTCTTCAAAACAGCAATATCTCCCTCATCCAGAGCTGAAGACAAATTACGTGGGTTGTTAAGTATTCATGGTAATTTCTTACCTTGAAAATTCTTTTCTTCTTCATCTTTTTCACCTTTTTTTGTTTTACGCATATCATCTCCGAGGTGATCTGGCATTTTCTGAAAATCCTTATTTAACAGAAAAAATATAAAAACGCGGAAGTTGATAATAATATAACTCTTTTGAACATTTGATGATTTTTCTATGCCGTCCGACGCGTCGCGTATCTGCTGTTTAATGGAGCGCCCTTGCAAACAGTAAGGGAAAACAGTGAAATTTTAGAAACTTTTAAATACATTAGGCGGTGACACACATTTAATTATTCAGCCTAAAAAATCAGATTAAAAAGCATATTTCCTACTGTATTTTCTAAAAAGTTTCTTTAAAACTGTATGAAATATAGCAAAATTATTCTCTCAGCGTTCTGAAAAATTCGCCGTTTCGGTTGCTTCATTCTATTGCTGTGGATAATCGAAAAAAAACAACTCCAAGGTAAAACAAGTATTCAAAGGATTGGTCCATGTTACTTCGAACTACTACTGATATGACAATTATTTAGAAGCTATTCATTTTTTCAGTAATTTTTGAATAAGAATATGTAAAATAAAAGGGTGCAGCCACAGATAGATGGCACATCAAAGAGCTCATGCCCTGCCATGTTGGCTTCTGACATAGTACCAAAAAGTAATCAAGGTTTTGTACCTCAGTTCAGTCCCGGTTTCCGGTAACCTATTAAGCACCGTTTGTACGATACGCAGCACTTCGTAGAACCGTCTGCAGTCCTGCACAGCGTGCGTATTATTTTACGATATAATTTTATTAATTTTTCTTCCTTTTCACACTTGTTTTCTTATGTTTTACATTTTAGATAAGATGCTTAAGAGACAATGTCTGAGAGATTCGACCGCCAGTAGTCACAGTTTGAAAAAGTTGTTTCAATTGGTCTGATTTTTTATATAATGGGTACATGAGATGCCCTAAGTACAAAACCGTATTCAGAATTAGGCCCCGCCCCCTTCGAGTTGAGATACGGTAGGGGTGTTTCGAAAAAAAATTTTTTTTCTTTTTTGAGGTAACCTCGATTTCTTTTCTGGAATCGATAACCGGTCACTTATGAAGCATTTTTGTAGTGGAAAACATTTTTCTAGCTCTTTTCCTTCCGACCAAAAAATTGAATTTTCGGAAAAAAATGGTTTCATTTCTGTATTGTGGAAAAAAAATTTATTACGGCACGTGACTTCTCATCAGAATTTTATATTTCAGTGTATGGGTTACAAGAATTTATAACTGGTTGGCCGCGGTTCAGCTGCCTTTTTTCCAAAAAATGGGAAAAAGGTACCAAAACAGTAGAAAAATGACAAATATCGTGAAAAAAATGATTGGAGGCAGCAGAACCGCGGCCAACCAGTTATGAATTCTTGTAACCCATACTCTGAAGTATAAAGTTTTGATGAGATCTCATTTCCCGTAATATATTTTTTTTCCAAAAAATGGGAAAAAGGTACCAAAACAGTAGAAAAATGACAAAAATCGTGAAATAACTGACGGCCGCACCCAAACCGCGGCCAACCAGTTATGAATTCTTGTAACCCATACTCTGAAGTATAAAGTTCTGATGAGATCTCACTTCCCGTAATATATTTTTTTTTGCACAATACGGAAATGAAACCATTTTTTTCCGAAAATTCAATTTTTTGGTCGGAAGGAGAAGAGCTACAAAAATGTTCTACACTACAAAAATGCGTCATAAGTGACCGGTTATCGATTCCAGAAAAGAAATCGAGGTTACCTCAAAAAAGAAAAAAATTTTTTTCGAAACACCCCTACCGTATCTCAACTCGAAGGGGGCGGGGCCTAATTCTGAATACGGTTTTGTACTTAGGGCATCACCAGTACCCATTATATAAAAAATCAGACCAATTGAAACAACTTTTTCAAACTGTGACTATGGGCAGTTGAGATATGGTCGAATCTCTCAGACATTGTCTCTTAAATTTTAGAATAAAATTTTTCCAATGTTTCAAAGTCAATCACTTTTTTTTTAGAAATTTTGTTTTGCCTAATGCGATAGCTCGGTTCTCAGTTTCCAGTTTTGTGTAGAACTAGTAAGTTGAATTACGACTGATACGAAATGCAACAATTCGGCTTGAAAAAAAAGCATTAAAACCATTTATTTCGCGCTAAAAAACTTCCGTTTTGAGAATTTTAAAAATAATTTTAGGTAATAAAAACGAAAAAATATATTTACATAATTCGCCAATTTATAAATGTGAAATTGCTGGTTGATTCCGAGGCCTTCCAGTTGTTCCCTTATTTATAATGAAATTTTCCGAAAACTGGAGTGATACCGATTGTCTGTATATTTTTCTGTTCCTTGGTTTAATATTCTTTACATGAGATATTTTTTAGCACAAAAAAGAACATTGCTTACATAAACTCGTTGTAAAGCGTTATGGGGTTATTCATGATGCATTTTTATGCAAAAATGCCACTTTAATCTTATTAACAATACCATTATAATTGAAAGAAAAAATGCATCTTAGTTCAGTGCTATGTTCAGTTAAAATGCAAGGAGGTGTCGGATACCGTCACCGAGAAAGTCTATGCGCCTTTAATCTTTCAAATAAATAATTTTACTATTTTTTCACCATTGCCATAGTAATTTTACGCTTTTTCGCCTCCTCATCGTTCATTTTTGGCTGTAAAATATTATTTTTATCAAATTAATTTAAATTTTTCCGAAAATGTGAATTTTTCGCACAATAGGAGTTCTTTTCCAAAAAATTGAGGGCCTCGTAAATCGACACATTAAAGGCGCACAGACTTTCTCGGTGACGGTATCCGACACCACCTTGCATTTTAACTGAACATATTATCGGATCGCGAGTACGTGGTTTGTCGTATAGAAGCGGGGTTTGGGTCTCGTTAGGGGATAGCGCGTTTTAACGCGCCAATTTAAAATTGTAAGAAAGCGCACACACTGCGTTTGTGATTTCTTTTCGAAAATTGAAGCGAAATTTGACAATAAAAATTAATTTTAAAAAAACATGATTTTCGAAGCAAAATATAAATAGAAAAAATTGCTATATTCGCTTCAATTTTCGAAAAGAAATCACAAACGCAGTGTGTGCGCTTTCTTACAATTTTAAATTGGCGCGTTAAAACGCGCTATCCCCTAACGAGACCCAAACCCCGCTTCTGTACGACAAACCACGTACTCGCAATCCGATAATAGTACTGAACTAAGATGCATTTTTTTCAATTAAAATGGTATCGTGAATAAGATTAAAGTGGCATTTTTTGCATAAAAATGCATAATGAATAACCCCATTATAAATCACAAGAAATCATCGGAAGCCGCATTTTAAATTTAAGTCTATTTTAGGCGCAGCATACAATTTTGTAAAAATAATTTTCAGCTGAAAAATCCATCCCCTTCGAGCTTCGATTACAGTTTTCGTTTATCTTGATTCAGAATTTCTCTCCGATTTTTCTTGAATAAAAGGCATCTCCTAACATAAATTTTGCTAAAACCTTGTCATATTTTGTAAATATAAACTTCACATATTGACATTTCATGCATTTCGAAAATTTCAAAATGAAAAGTTTATTTATGACCACAATATGAGTCAAATGCAAATTTAGAAACAAGACCTAAAGCAAGACACCAGTAAACCCGTGGTCCAATGTGGTGAAAAACTCAATGGAATTTTAAAGTGGAAGGAAGGTAACAAAACCGCATTAGTTAAAAGAACCGCTTAATTATAAATCACAAAAAAAAAGATGAAGTGGTAAATTAATTTTTGGAATACTAATGACTGAGAATAGGAATTGGATGAGCCTCAGTGTTGAATACCCACTTCTCGAGAGAAATGAGTGAATCGTCGGCGAAAGTGAGATAGGCGTACTTGAGGAACTCAGCAAGAAAGAAGGACTGCATGACATCGTCACGACCCTGAAATCAGAATTTTGTGTGCTCATTAAAAGCCTCTGCTATTTACCGCTTTTGAATTATACACGTTTGTAAGCCCAGTGAAGCCATGCTCCACTCGGCAATATTTATCCACTGCTTGAACGGCATCCCACACCCATTCTCTGTATATCGTTTTTCCTGTCAGACGCCATAAATAGAACCATCCTTCGATGACTTCTGGCCTTTGTATATATCCATTCTCGGAGTGTTTGCTTGTCGCTTCATCGTTATCATTGAAGTAAAACATCTCAGGACCAATATGAGTCTCGGTACGAATGTAGCTTTCGTGACACGTTTTGGCCAACTCTTCAGCTAAATTCATTATTCTCACTTTTTCTTCTACCGTATCTTCATTGATTGCTTGAAGAGCAAACATTCCTGGCACAAAGCAGGCGAGATGCCCCATCTTATGTTGTACTAATCCGTTATTCAGTTCGGCAGTATAGGTGAGGTTTGATTGTTTTGAAACCTTGATCATGCTGTAAAGGAACATTTAGAGAGCTGATGCAACGTGTACAGTGCTCCACAAAAGTATAACCTCACTGCGTATTTTTATTGAATTGCTGGCGGTAAATAAATCGATTCCAGAAAAGTCATTAGAGGAAAATGACAGTACCATCGAGACAAATAATTAGGGATGCTCAATAATACAAAGTTTTGCAAAGAGCTTATTTTATTCCATTTTTTCTTAAACACCGGGTTTCGTAGTTCCAGAAAAGTAATACCTCGCTCCATTTTTCTGATTTTTTTGAGTTTTTCAATTTATTTTTATTTCTTTTCATTCAAATTATTATTTTAGTTATAATGCCGAAAAGTTCGCCGCTTACAGCCTATGAAAAAGAGCAAGGTCTCACGCCGACAAATCACTCAAAACTTCGGCAGAAGTTCACGTGTCTTCAATAATTATTCAAAGGACTCCACCAATTATGGTATAAAAAGATCCGGACGTTCTTCAATCCTCTCAAGCCGTGAAAAACGAATGGTTTTCTGTAAAGCGTTCAACAGCAAGGATTTGTGTTACAAAATCAAGGCGGACCTCAATTTGAAAGTGTCTTCTGAAACTGTTCGAAGAATAATTTCGAAGCGCATGTTTATCAAAAGACGTAAAATGCGAAAAGTCCCACATCTCACCAAAAATCACCGAAAAAATCGGTTGCCAAGATATTCGAAAGGAAAATTTCGCCGAAACTTCAAAGGAGGATGAGTCATGGTTTGGGCTGCCAATTATTCTTTGTCTCCAAAAAGATGAACGACTCAGATTATCGCTATCTTCTACGGAAAAAAGTTGGCGTCATTTTGGCGTCGAAACCGTTTCAAGAACTGATCTATCAACAAGATGGAGCTCCGATTCACAGAGCCATGAGAACTATATCTTCGATGTGATAAAGAAGCATAGTTGTTCTTGAATGGCCGGCATTCTCTCCAGACATAACCATCATTGAGAACGTCTGGAGATGCCTTGTGACAAAGATCTACGACGGAAACAAGACGTCCAACAATGTTCCTGATTTGAAAAGGCGATTGTCGATGCCTGGAGTACTGCCTACCAGACGTACATTGACAATTTTTACCTATCAATAGATACTCGCATTTTTTGAGTGGCAAGGAACAATGGAGACCAAATTAATTATTAAATCATGTTTTGAACTGCTATTTGTTTCATTTTTGCTAATTTTTAATTTTTTCTATCGAGTGAGGTTATACTTTTTTGGAACGTCTAAAGGGCCATAGCGTTGTTTCACTACATGTTTCCTTCGTTATCAATTTTTACATCTGGTACATTTCTGTAACCGAAAAACCGCATACTTCTATAAATCTGGCTCATAAATTACCCGAGAAAAAGTTTACATTTTGGAAAAAACAATGGTGAGGTTATACTTTTGTGGAGCGCTTTAGCTCTAATCTCACGTACTGTTTTTGAATGGCATCGCTGGCATCCCAATACATACTCTTGGCTTGTCTGTCAGTGTAGTTCGATTGAACGTAACTCTTGACTAAATATTCATAAAAAGAATCTCCGAGCGCTCCAAGAGAAACGTGACTTCCAGAGAATCTTCCTGTATCCGGATTAATGAAATTTGAATAGAGTCCATCAGGTTTTTCAGCTCTTTCCAGAGCATCTCTGATTTTTCTCACTTTCTTTTCAAAAATCGGAGACCTTGAAATGCGACTGAGATACAGAAATTCAAGATGAAGGCTTCCCACTTCTGACAGAATAGACTGTCCACCATTGGCCCATCCATAATTGCTTGCATGCTTGGAAGCCACATCCAGATTACTTTTTGGGATGCCAGATGGAGTGTTGAATGCCGGAAGGAGAGCTTCTCCCACTTCGCGGGCCTTTTCCCTGAAATCAAAAACTCTCAGGTTCAATGGGAATGGTCGTATCAGAAAATTACATGTAAAACGGCTCCTGAGTGAGACCATACATGGAAAGAAGCCCTCCCAGAAACCGAATAGTCGTCTCGAACACAGAAAGCGTCGACGTCGTCTTTTTCATGGAAAAGTTCTTCTCAATATAGTCTCTCGCTTCTTTATATTGATCCCTCAAATCCATAATGAACAGTGTGTCAGCAGCATCAACGATAGTTGCTGGCATTTGACTTCCTCCGAAAATGTTCTGAGAGTTTGGCTTCATTGCAATGGGCTTCAATTCGTTGGCGCCCCAAGAGTAGTTCTTGTATCCTTCCCAAGCGTGCGCCATCATTTCTTTCACCTTTTGACGACGGAGATCTACAATTCCAAATACGAGTGAAAAGAAAATATAATAGAATAACACATCATGATACCAAAATATTATATGATCTTTTCTCCCACGATTTTTGCTCAAAAATCGTGTTTCCCATAAATTTATTTTCTCTAAATCGCGATTTTCAGCATACTTCACGTTTCTTCAATTTCTTCAGGTAACATGTACGCAACTAGAGGTTAGTTATTAAGGAATGCGCCAGCAGCGATTTACTTTTATCTCCCTTTTGGAAGCGGGATTGATTGTAAAAGATTACGAACTTTAAGGAATAAAAGCTTTCAGTATACATTAATTCCAATTAGTTTTGCTGCAGCCGGATTCTAAAATTATTTAATTTTGCGCCGCATAGGAGTACATAGAAAAGCGCTCCGCGCTCCAATATAAATCCAACTAACCGTTCTCGTTGTCTTTATCTTCATAATGAATTTTTCCGATCAATTTCTCCAGGTCTCCAGATGTGTAAGTAGGCGCTTTTCCGACTCCAAGTTGCTCAGTGCCCGTTTTTTCGGCTGGAGGGTCGATGTCCACTCTCGCCGGCTTCAATCGTTCAACGCTTCCGAGGCCTATTACCCGCTTAACCTCCCCGACTGTTTTCGCATGAGCCACACGTGGGTTTTCTTTCTCTTCTTCATCGGCATTTTGTCTTTTCCACACATCCCGAACAACAATGTGTCCTCTTGCCCGTTGCCCGGTAATCACATTGCTCCGGGCCTCAGAAGTAGTGGTGGAAAAGTAGGACGCAATACAGAGGAGGAATAACAAACAGGCGACAATGAAGGCAATTGCCTGCTTGTTGAATCGCACTGTTTTCATTGCATGCGGCTGAAAATTGAAACAAATTGAAAAGGAGAAGTCAAGAAAGAATCGTTTCAGGATGAGAAAATGCTTTAATTACATTAAACATTAAAAAAAAACAGCGAGTCTCTGCAACACTTTAGGGAAACCACAAACGGGTACGAATCGTGAGGAGTTAGGCCTGTTGGACCATCTCCATAAGATGGTCCGAGTATAACTAGGCAATAACTAGGCACTACAAAAAAATTGTAATAATTAAAACTAAAATAGCTAAATGTCTCTTAACAACACTAATTTTTGAAATTTTAGAAAAATATACTAAAAAACAAACACGTGAAGCGAAAGGAATCCTCAATATGCTCATCGAGGAAATCAACTTCTTACCACAAACCCCAAAAGATCGCAAGGGACGGCTAGCTGTGACCTGCCCCGCACATGCGAAAACGCACCCACTAAGTATCTAGGTATTAAAAAAAATCGGTCTCAGCAAAACTTTAAGGTCCACAATCTTAGCCTTGGCAATGTTTTGCGTATGTCTTGGGGAATAATTGGTGGTGAAGCGCTTCACAAGTCTAGCAAAAGTTTGTCAAATGTTTAGGACAAGTTGCGGTCGAAAAAATTGTGGAAGGCTACTTGCTACATTGAAAAAATTGTTTGGTTACGGCTCCCAACAACGCTAGAGCCATCCAGAGTTCATTTTAAAGGACACTCAAGTTGAAAGACATGAGCCAACCTGAAAACTGAATGCTGCATTCGTATGAGAACTGCACCTGACAGTGTGCACGAGGCTTTCTCAAGTCAACGCACTTTTGAATTTTCCGCTTCTCCCGATAAAATTTGAAAATTCCACTTTTTTGGCAAAAACTGAGGAAAATCTACGAAGTTAATGAAAATGGATATTACATTTTAATACGAAAGTATACGTTTTTTTTAAATTTCGACACGTAATATAAATATTTTTTTTTCTCATTCATGATTAATTAATTATTTATCGAATTGTCCAGCTTTTTTCATTGAGAATTTCCCATATTCTTAGAAGCAAACCCGCGTGCAGTGATCAATTCTTGATCTACGTGCTATCTCCAATTTTTTCCAGCACATAAATCCAGCTGTTTCTCCGCTTTTGAAAGGCCTATCAGGTTCTTTGTCTTAATGATGTTTGGACCAGATTGAAATGTGACTTTTGATATGGGACTAATAGAATGCAGTGTGCGTTGTCGACGAAATTTTGTCTTTTTTTCATATTTTGTCAAATTTTGAAATTCGAAAGCTCGACTTCTGCGATAAAATATCACTTGGAAAACAAAAACAAACGAGTTTACCAAAATTTGTTACAAAACGAAGTGGGTTATAGATCAACAGCCGAGAGATAATAGGATTTTCAGGATGACGGCCATTTCACTTCTAAGGAAGTGGCGAAAGAAGCTGAACAGTGTTTAGCCGAGTGAGGAAAACTGTCGAACTAGAATGAACAAATGATTTCAGGTGTTTCGCGACTGGATTGATACCATTCAAGTTTGTTGAAAACCAAGAATTTCGAGAATTTGTGGGCATCCTCAACAGAAATTTTCGAATTCCAAGTTCATCGAAAATCAAAAAAATTCTCATGGACTTAGCCGCGTCCCACGTTAAAAACTTGAAGCAAGTATTTAGAAATCTGAAAGATTTTCTGTTGTTGTTCTTTTTTTATTTCAATAAAGTAAACTACATTTCGAAAATGTTGAACGCGGCGGTTTCCTCTTTACCAGTGGTTCAGAAAAAGAATTTACAATACTGATAGTTGTCTTAATCAATTTTTTGCTCAAAAGAACTTAAGAGACAATGTCTGAGAGATTCGACCACCAGTAGTCACAGTCTAAAAAAGTTGTTTCAATTGGTCTGATTTCTTATATAATGGGTGCCCTAAGTACAAAACCGTATTCAGAATTAGGCTCCGCCCATTTCGAGTTGAGATACGGTAGGGGTGTTTCGGAAAAAATTTTTTTTTCTTTTTTAGATAACTTCGATTTCTTTTCTGGAATCGATAACCGGTCATTTATGAAGCATTTTTGTAGTGAAGAACATTTTTCTAGCTCTTCTCCTTCCGACCAAAAAATTGAATTTTCGGAAAAAAATAGTTTCATTTCCGTATTGTGGAAAAAAACTATATTACCGGAAGTGAGATCTCATCTGAACTTTATACTTCAGAGTATGGGCTACAAGAATTCATAACTCGTTGGCTGCAGTTCTGCTGCCACCAGTCTTTTTTTTCACGATTTTTGTCATTTTTCTACTGTTTTGGTACCATTTTTCCCATTTTTTGGAAAAAAGGCGGCTGAACCGCGGCCAACCAGTTATGAATTCTTGTAACCCATACACTGAAATATAAAATTCTGATGAGAAGTCACGTGCCGTAATAAATTTTTTTTCCACAATACGGAAATGAAACCATTTTTTTCCGAAAATTCTATTTTTTGGTCGGAAGGAAAAGAGCTAGAAAAATGTTTTCCACTACAAAAATGCTTCATTATTGACCGGTTATCGATTCCAGAAAAGAAATCGAAGATATCTCAAAAAAGAAAAAAAAATTTTTTTTCGAAACACCCCTACCGTATCTCAACTCGACATGGGCGGAGCCTAATTCTGAATACGGTTTTGTACTTAGGGCATCACCAGTACCCGTTATATAAAAAATCAGACCAATTGAAACAACTTTTTCAAACTGTGACTATGGGCAGTTGAGCTGTGGTCGAATCTCTCAGACATTGTCTCTTAAATTCGAAGTGCTTCAAAAACAAGAGAAAAAAAATGTTTTTGTCGACAAAAAAATTATTCGATAAAATTTTGTTCAAAATTTGTCGACAAAAATTCGACAAATTATTCGACAATTTTGTCGACAAAATTTTGTCGATTTTTGTCGATAAATTTGTCGACAAATTTTGTCATCTGTTGTCGGTAACGCACACTGATAGAATGAAAAATATTCAAAAAAAATTGAAATGTGGAAGTTAAATGCAGCTTGAAGAGTTGAGAAAAACTGTGGAAAACGACTCAGATTAGCATTTTAGTGCGGTGCCAAACTTTAAAATTTGAAAAAGAAAACAGGTATTTCAGTCAAATTTTCCAGCGATATATTTTGACTCCCATCTTCAACAGAACTGCTCATTTTCGTTTTTGGTGGTTCTTCCAAGAGACTCAGCTATTTCAAACAATTTGCACTTCTAAAACGTTTTTCTTCTTTTCTTGGTTTGCCGTTTTCTTGATGATCAAAGTTATTGATTTGATTTGAAATACTTCAATACCGCTCTATTATCCTGAGCTAAGAAGACTCAAAGTTTGAGGAAAATGTCGAGTGGTGCGGATGAGAGCGCCGTATCGAAGATTCCAACATAAAATTGAAGCCGTGTGTATTACAAAGAAAGATTTTTTTTAAATACTCCCAGTTTTCCCCATAAATGCATACATACAGTTAAAATGCGCGGGAAAGATAATCCATCCGTAAACTTTCATTTGGCACTCTTTGAAATGAGGAAATCGAAATAAGGACCCCATATACGAACCGTATTTAGGCAACAATCCCAGAAGACAAGCGGAGCATACTACGTGTACAGCACATGGCAGATAAGGGTATGCGATTAACGTGCGAGGTAACGCCTTGATTCAGTGCTATTTTTGCTCATTGCTCATAGTTGAAGCTAAAACCGAAGAATTATGCGTATAGAATGCAGACTATATACAACTAGTATTCTGTAGGTTTTCAGTTCCAATTGGCTCCATACTCTTCTCGCTCACATTTTATCTGTGTATGTTGTGGCCTAAACGCTTTGAAAATGATGTTTCAGATATCAAAATGTAGGAATAATCCGGGCTTTGTAAACAACTGCTGAAGTTGGGAGATTGCTGCTTGTTACAATGAAGCGAGACTATGGCTACCACGAAAGACGAAGACAAAAAGTCGTCTTTCCTCTCGTCGTTCGTCTTTAATCATAAAGTTTCATTATTACTACAAAGCTGGCTGAGATCTCAAGAGGTAAATTTCAATTTGAATAAAAATATGCATGGAAGGCTCATTCACGGGTGAGTAAGATTTTTCGCTATCATAACGTTTCAGACCTGGGGGCTTACCTGTTTAGAGTCTACCGAGAAGTTTGGTTTGGAACAGCTGAAATGGCCGGTTACGAGGCGACCGTTTAGGAAAAGTTATGCTGAGAAACGAAGTTTTGCGATAATTGCGATGCACTCCCATGCGCCCCACTCTTTTTGACGGTAGTTCCTCTCCAGAAATTAGATTCTCACTAGATACTCAAAGCTGCACACAATAACGTCTGTCTGCTATAAAAAAACAAAAAAAGACATTAAGTTCGTTCGGGTTTTGATCAAAAGATCTGTTATATCGTTGGTTTTCATTGATTGGAAAGGATATAATCACTTACTCAAAAATGACTAGAAGTTCTAGACGAAGACAAAGACTAGACGAGACGGTCATATTTCGTCTTTCGTGGAAGCCTTACTTATCAGACCGCAACCCCTTGTGACTACGGTATTCCTAGAATAAAAATGGATGGATAGAACAGCGAAAATCAGAGAGCTCCCAATAACACATGCAATATGCCATACTTTTCCAAGCATCATTCATATTATGATGAAGGCTTATTTGGCGTGAAGCTAACAGAATTCCCGTGAGACTCACGAATACAGAACACGCATTTTCGGCTTAGTATGATGACATTTCGAAAAATCAAAAAACCGAGGAGATGGAGAAGAAGTGTGGCAACGATGACAATGATAAATGAGAGAATGAAGCGAATTGATAAGGAGTTGATAGAGGAAAGAAGTGCAGGGAATACGATGGAAGGGAGAGAGAGAGAGAGAGGGAGAGGGCGAGAAAGCGGGAACAAATGGAATGAGTCTGGTGCACTGTTGTGTAGGTGTACTTCCAACACAGATAGGATCAAATTTCTACTGTTCATTTTCTGCTCTGCTCAAGCGAAAGGAGTTAGGGGCGTTGAGGGCGAGTGAGGGTGAACTGCAGAAGAAACAGGATAAGCCGTGGGATTTGGAAGCCCGTTGAGGTGGAATGAAACAATCTCCCGGAAACTCCTTATTGAACAGCTGGAAAAGAGGGTAGGGGGGAAAGGGTTCAGAATGGGCACGTTCCTTCCCATAGGATGTTCCAATCAGTAGAAAGTAGGGAAATTAGAACTTGTCTCGGAAGAAGAAAACGAAGAAATTACGGAAGAGACGGGAGGAGGCGCAAAGAGGGGGGGGGGGGAGAGAGAAGAAACAGGGGAAAAATGGAAGATGGGAAGAGAACTAGAGACTTTGAAAGATATGACAGAGAACGAAATCGAAATGAAATCGAATTGGTTTCGAGAATCGAGGGTAAGCCAAACCGAATTTCGAGTTTTCTAGTTTTCTTACTCATTCACACATTTCCTCTCGTTTTGCCTGCCCTTCAACCACTTTTTCTTTCTCTTTTTTTTTGGAATTTTCAAAAAAAAAGTCAGAATTTGGAATGAATACATCATACATCTAACATTGATTTCATAATTTCTTAATATATCGTAAAACTCATAATAGAACATCTTAAAACGTTTCAGGGTTCACACATATATCACAAGGTTTTCTACAAGTTTAAGACGAGTTTTTTCCGAATAATGTGTTGGAACTGTGAAGTTTTGCTGAAATGTTTGACTTTAAAGAATTATAACATAAAACCATTCGGAAAAATTCAAAAAAATATATTAAAAATTGTTGAAGTCAGTTTTCGTAGTTTTTATTTTAAATATTGTCCTTTAGAGTTTATAAAAAATAAGGAATATGCCTTTCTAATAAAGGATTCAGTGTTACTTTTTCCATAATTCTCCATCTGGAAGGACTTCGGAATTTAACGAATTCGCAAACGAGATAGTTCCGGCAAACTTGCGTCAGAGTTTATGCCGATGCGGGCTTGCATTTGACATTCTTCAAAATTAGCGATTCTAAAAAGAAGCAAATTCTAGAATATTCTTCTCGATGAGGTCTGCAATGCTATGATACGATGATAGCTGACACAGTTTTGAACTAGAACATTTTGCCCTTTAGAGTTTATAAAAATAAGAGATATGACTTTCTAATAAAGGATTTAGTGTTACTTTTTCCATAATTCTCCATCTGGAAGGGCTTTGGAATTTAACGAATTCGCAAACGAGATAGTTCCGACAAACTTGCGTCAGAGTTTATGTCGATGCGGGCTTGCACTTGACGTTCTTCAAAATTAGTAATTCTAAAAGAACGCAAATTCTATAGAATATTCTGCTCGATAAGTTCTGCAATGCTATGGTACAATGATAACTGACACATTTTGAACTAGAACAGTTAAGGTTGCCGGGCCCACGAAACCTGCGGCGCGGCTCATCAATAGGCCCTGCTCTGGTGTCAAGTTAATCGCTGGGCTTACATTTGCACTTTTATTATAAAACAGACTGCGATCTGCAATTTGCATCCATTCTCGTCAATATTTCTCTATTTGAAAGAAGCTTCGCACCGGCTCTCATGGACCCAACTCGGTCCACATTGCAAGAAAGCTTTCCAATTCAATATGACACCGCTGAACGGAATTACTATATGGAGTCATATGTGTCGAAACCACGGTAAAAAAAGGATTGGAACTGAAATATAGTAATCACAGTGATATTTTTCCATAGAGGTTTTCGAAAACAAATTTTTGCCGATTGCGATGAATACAAAAGGTGAAAGGTCTAACGAAGAGCTCACAACAATAGCTTTGCCACGAAAGCTCATCGTTTTTAGTAATTCGTGCAAAAAAGAAGTGAATTGCACGCTGTATCTAGAAATGACGATAGTGGCTGAAAGAGCACAAACGCAGATAAATAGTTTAGTGGAAGATGGCAGTCGAAATATTGCTGCAAAGTTTGCAAAATTTGGTGGCTGAAACATCAGGTTTTATTCAAGCTTTACAGCTTGAAGACGTTTTAAATTTCTATTTTTTTATTTTAATGGCCAATCTAATAAGGAAATGACACTATCAAGGGTTCCATTTGGGCGAAATTTCGGTCGTCTTATCTTCGTCATTGTCTCGTCTTCTTCTTCGTCTTGAATTCGTCTGACGCAGTGTGTTGACAAATTTTTTATTGCGTCAGGCGAATGCAAGACAAATTTTTGTCTTTGTCTTTCGTGGAAGCCTTAGGAGCTATGGTAGAATGAGGGGAGGGGCATTCTTTTTCGCCTATTTCTTTTTCTATTTTATTTAGAACAGAGCTTTCTTTACCGCCTTTTAAACAATTTTTTGAGCAAAATAGGAAAGAAATTTCTTAAAATTTGGTGTAACATTTTCTAGAAATGAGATATCGAGAAGGAACTTTTTTTGGGTTATTTTCGTCATGTTTAATGTTTTTTCTGCAACTTTGCGTGCATTGATTGCGGGGAAAAATTAAAAAATCCGTATAGAATCACTTACTTGTTCCACTTTTGCGGCTGCTTAATTTTTTTTTCTTGTGGAAACCGAGCGCTCGTTGGTCTGAAGAGTTACTCTCAAGAAAAGTATTTATCGAGGGTTAAGCTGCAGCGGCGAACTTCTGCTTTGCACTTTGGGGGGGGGGAGGGAAACGCAAAAAAAAAGAAACATGTACCCCTCAAACCTGTGGCTGGCCATTTTTCGATAAAAATTGCCAGGGGTTTGACAAAAAACGTGGAAAACGAGTGTGTCCCGATTATCATAGTGCCGAAGGAAATATTAATAATTAAAAGAAAAAAAAAACGAACAAAAACTTTTACAAAGACTCATTGTGTGAAATCCTTGTCGAAAATCTCCATTTCGACTTGATGTAGGACTTCACAATATGGTTGAGCCATTTTCATTACCAGTCGGGATTAATATCAGGAAGAAGCGAAAAAAAGAGGAAGACAGTTTTAGTAAGGAATAATGTATAGTACCTGCGGCACAAAACCCGATTTCCCGAATTACCCCTGAAAAGTTTGTGGCCGTAAAAACATCTCAACCGGAACAAAAAACAATAAAACAACAACCAGGTTTTTATGTCGGCCCGAAGACCACTGCCCTCGCCTCTTTTTACTATAATTACACGTTATGCACGATCTAGGCAAATGACCACCCATAACCGATCCGTTAACGCGCTGCCCTTCCCGAATTGCATTATTATCTAGTTTTCCGGAAAGGAGATCACACGACTTTGAAGGTATGAAGAGAGGGAGAGAGACAGAGAGAAGTACATATGTTATGTAGATTACCAAGTACGTACTAATTGCAAAGCGCACGATCCTACAAGATAGTGTTGCAAATAGAAATACAGGAGAATTGTGGGTGATTTTTGTTTCCGCATCCTGATTGCGTCATCACCGCTTTTACCAATATCAATCTAACCGTTGATCAAGTGCACATTGGTAATATTTGGAATCAAATGTCTAGAATTCGGAGGTTTTTCGAGAAAGGGCGTGGTATTTGCATTGGCATCTTCCCTTTTTCTTTCCGTTTTTATTTCATTTCTATTTTATTTCTCTCTTTTCTCAACCGGCCATTTATAGTTGTCATCTGCATTTTATGGTAATGGATTTGGGGTCGAAACAGCACTAAAAAGAAGAAAACACAGAAAAGCTGAGGAGTAATGTGGAAGAGATGATAGATGAGTGAATGATAGTGGGCAGGGAGGGGGGGGGGTGGACGAAAAAATGGGCGTTTTGTCGGAGGGAGTCTGGAGCTGACGCAAAATGTAATAGAGCGACTTATAAGCTTATTTTCCTAGAAATCGCCATTAGATCACTTTGCTAGATGCGTTTTGCAGCAGTGTGCATTTTCCGCCTTAATTTCGTGGTGTCTTTCGGTGAGGTGCTCTCCGTCATCTGAAATCCGGTTTTTGTCAATGTGCGCAATTGCATTGGAATTCTTCAAATTGGCTAACAATATACTTGCAATTCGGCTAGACTCTGACCGACGCTGTCGGATCTGCTTTAAAAAATTGCGACATTTTTATAATGATAGTGAAGCAGTAAATTTGTTGAGAGCAAATAGCCATCATAGCAGAAGCCGTTTAGATGCCGGTACGACGGATACCTGTACGATTCCGACTTTATCGGCTTTAGCATCGGTTCATTGATTCACAGAACACGTCAAGATCTTTAATTTGCAACTTCTTCTATTATTCCCTTTTATTTGGAAGAATGTTCGATTGCCGATGGTTCATTTTTCTCGAGTAAAACACCTTCTTCCCTTTCTTCATTTGCACACAATGGTATGGCCTTGAGATCGTTATCAGCCCGTCTTAGCAGGTGCTCGAGACATAAAGGGTTGTTAAGCCACTCGAATAGTACCTTCACTTTAATTTTTTTAAAATTTGGATTTTTGAGCTCCTCCCGGGATTAGTGAACACATGAAGGCGCTTTTCTGTGTCGGGTCTTCTAAAGTGCTGTAGCATACAGTTTTAGATGTAGCAATCAGTTTTTTTTCAACGATAGACTTAGCAGAATTTTAAATTTTATGAAAACCGTGTTTTCAGAAAAGAAAGTTTCTATATGCTGCCATTGGGGTTAGCAACTTAAACAAATCTAAATAGAACTGTGAAATTCCGAACTAACACCTCGAAGAACCATGTACACCTGTAAATCATGCGGATGTAATCCGCCGTTCTCCACTGCTTACTCTCTGCGAATAATTTGCAGCAAACGACCGTGGAAAATAAGAAAAATTGACGCTGAATTTTTGGCTTTTCGAAATTACATTTGCCTTCGAAATGGAATGTGGAGAATTACGCGGAAAAAAACCGATTCACTGGAAGAAAAAGAAATAAATGGAAGGCCGACGAGCAGAATAAAATCAATTTAAATTCAAATTCTTCTCAACTCATAATGTTAAGTGTTAGTGCTCATTCATTGGCCAGCAAAGCCGGAAAAAGAGCAGGGAAAGGAGGCATACAGAAAACCACACGAGGGGGGGGGACAATAGAACAAAAAAGTAAACATAAAACAATAGAAAACGCCCAGTAAGGGAGGAAAAAAGAGCGCATAGTAACATGAAGCAGAATCAAAATGGCGTGGCAATATGTGGAAAAGCGACGCGATGAGCCAACAAAGAAAACGTGGGCGGAGCTTGTCGATCCGATTGAGCCATTTGTGCTAATGAGCGAAACATTTGCTGGAGAATTTGGAAAGAAGGGTTTAACGAGGACCGCGCAACAGGAAGAGTAAAGGGACAATCGGCGGAAAGAGCGCAAAAAATTTGCATACAAAGTTGGCTGAGGAAAACGTTGAAGAATTTCGAATGTTTGGTCTCTAATCTTGGAGCCTTGCAGCACAGGAAACAAAATGCTTTATGAGTTTTAGATATTGAAAATATTTTCAGTGTGAAACATTTTTCAGAAGACAGAGCAATATTTTTGAAAAACGCGCGCGATTTCATTATTTTTTTTTCGTTTCATTTATCTGCTCAAAATTATTCAATATAGATACATTTTACGCTAGAACTCTGGAATTTTTCCATTTATTCATTTATTTCTTGGTCAATTCAATTGTTTATTTTTTCTAAATTTCCTTTTTCACAATTTTAACAATACGAATTCTGATCCGAAAATCATTTGAAATGTCAGCGTTTTAAAAGAATTTACGAGAAACTTAAAATAGTTTTTTTTAACAATTTTTTTCGACGAACAAGTTGTGACTATTGAGAGAAAATGAATGAGAGTCTGGAGGAGTCATAGAGCATAGAAGCATCCTATACCCACTGACTGCATGAGTGATACTCCAACTGCAGCACCACATTCACGCCATTCCAAAAACTATGCAAAGTCCCCATTGTCGGAAAACGTAATTTAGTTTGCAATGAATATCATTAATCGGTTCATGAACTTTGTCAATTAGCTTGACTAGAGCAATCCTTTAACAGGCTTACAATCCGGATGGGCTCGTGCCGATCATGCGCCGGCTTTAATATTATACAAAATAAAAATTAATGTTTGAAAAAGGACGAAAAATGATGAAACCATCGATTTCTGTAAAATAATATTTTGATAAAGTGGTACAATTTCTAAATAATGTCGATAGAGTAGCCGAACTGACGAAATCAGTCCGAAATCCTTCGGCCCGGGTACTTAAATTCTTCTACTACGATGGAAACCCACTCAATGAGCATAAATTAGGCAGAGTTGGGCGGAATTCCGGATTCCGGATTCCGCATTCCGGATTCCGCCGTTTTTTTCATTCCGTTTTCCGGATTCCGGATTCCGTGAAAAAATATTTTTTCCGTATTCCGGATTCCGGATTCCGCGATATGGCTTTTTTATTCCGTTTTAATTCTTTATTCTCAATTGTTGTGAAATGTATACTTTTTTGAACTCCCGCAAAAATTTTTGCGAACAGAGCGCACTTACATTATTTTTTATTATAAATATTCCCTTATTGATGGTTAAAATTCCGGATTCCGCCGTTTTTTTCATTCCGTTTTCCGGATTCCGGATTCCGTCAAAAAATATTTTTTCCGTATTCCGGATTCCGGATTCCGTGAAAGAATATTTTTTCCGTATTCCGGATTCCGGATTCCGTGAAAAAATATTTTTTCCGTATTCCGGATTCCGGATTCCGAGTTCCCAAAATCCTATTCCGCCCAACTCTGAAATTAGGCTTCCACGAAAGACGAAAACAAAAAGTCCTCTTACGTCTCGTCTTTCGTCTCGTCTTCGTTCGTCTTCAATCATCAAGTTTCACTATTACTACAAAGCTGGTTGAGATCTCGAGAAGTAAATTTCAATTTGAATAAAAATATGCATGGAAGTCTCACTCACGGGTGGGTAAGATTTTTCGCTATCATAACGTTTCAGACCTGGGGGCCTACCTGTTTAGAGTCTACCGAGAAGTTTGGTTTGGAACAGCTGAAATGGCCGGTTGCGAGGCGACCGTTTAGGAAAAGTTATGCTGAGAAACGAAGTTTTGTGATAATTGCGATGCACTCCCATGCGCCCCACTCTTTTTGACGGTAGTTCCTCTCCAGAAATTAGATTCTCACCAGATACTCAAAGCTGCACACAATAACGTTTGTCTACTATAAAAAAACAAAAAAAAATGATATTTAGCTCGCTCGGGTTTTGATCTGTTATATATGTAGTTGGTTTTTATTGATTGGAAAGGATATAATCACTTACTCAAAAATGACTCGAAGTTAAAGTTAAAAGATTGCATTATGTGGACATTTTGCATTCTTTTTAGAATTCTTCGAACAAGCAAAGGCAGGAAAGTAGTAATTATGTGTTCTCTTTCAATTTCAGAGAGGCTTTCTTCTATAATACTAACGTGAAATCTAGAATATTGAATATTAAAATGTCCAATATACTTTTTTTCAATTTTCGGGGAAGACAAAGTACAGCTGAAAGAGTTCAATAGTTCGGAAACCACGAGGCAATTCAGTCAATGGCACAATCAGAACACTTGGGGCTCTCGGTGCTATTTTAATACAATTTTCACGGGGATTAGTGTCGGAGCATGGAAAATAATTCGTTTTCCGAGGAATTCCGTCCGTTTTTATGGTAATTTCTAAAATAACTATAACTGTAGTAAGCCATACTTGTGATTCGCGATATTTCATTTTAAAAAAGAGCGAAATGTAACTGCAATAAGAGAATGCCACACCAAAAACACGTTAACAGCGGGGACGTAAAGTTTTATTCATTACGACGACCCGGCCACTATCATGGTCATTTTTAAAAACTGTATTGCCTGAATGATTTTTCATGTTTATGAATTCGAAGCACTCACCGAGATCTACAATTTGAAATGCTTTCCTGGCGGGAATTTCAATTTTAAATAAAGTTACGAGCAGGCTTGTTGTCGGCTAGCATCAGAAGTGCACTCCAAATGTTGATAAAATTCTATTAAATTCTAATCAATCGATCATTTTCGGGAGGTAAACTGCGAAATTTTGAATATGACTTTTTCCGATATAAAAATTTAAATTATTTCTTTCAAGCTTCAAGTGTGCTGTATTTACAGCGCATCAACCGAACTTGTCATCTTCTAAATACTGCTTCTAAGATTATAGGGCGAGCTTCATAATCATAGTTCACATATTATATTTATATATTTTAGCATATTTTTTGTAAAGATTCCGCGAAAGACGAAATCGTCTCGTCTTGGATTCGTCTGACGCAGAGAGCAACATTGTGTTGGTACACACGCATAACTGCGTAAGAAGAATGCAAGACGAACTGAAAGACGAACGAAGACGAGTCGAAAGACGACATTTTGCTTTCGTCTTTCGTGGAAGCCTTAATTTTTGGTTCAAAACGAAACAAGCGCCAGCAATGGATATTGCCTTACTTCTAGTAATTCGAAAAACTAGTACACCTCCGTCAGATTGAAATTTTCGAGAGCTATGTTTCAAATTGTGACCAGACAACTTATAGATCATAGAATTAATAAAAATTCTAATGTACATACAAAGAGAAATAGAGAAACTCTGAAAGATTTAATCGAGAACTCCGCTTTCTCTCGGCTAAGGCTTCCACAAAAGACGAAGACACAAAGTCATCTTTCAGTTCGTCTTGCATTCGTCTTACGCAATAAAAAAGTTGTCAAAACATGGCGTCAGACAAATTCAAGACGAAGATGAGAAGAGACGGCTGAATATTCGGCCAAATGGAAGCCTTACTCTCGGTTATCAGCACTTTTCATCTTTTTATCCCATTCTTCGGAAGAGGAATAAGAAAAACATTTGAATACTGTTAAAATGTGAACGAGAAGGGATGACATGGATAGCTGCAGACCAGCATTGAAAAGAATCATTAATATGAAGAGGTACACAGAGAAATTGTGCGTGGCAAACAACGTTGGTGGTCTAGAACTGAACGTTTTCACGAAAAAAGAGATGATCGCCATTAAAATTTTGAATTCCGTATTGATAAAGGCAAATATGGATTTTAATTAATAATTGGTATTCTCTAAGAAACTCAAATGATATGGTGAATTAATGTGCGATCTGATGTTAACTAATCGTAGGAGGCCTTTCAAGTGTTTAATTGATTCAGAATGGTATATTGAAGAGGGTTTCCCTATTGTTCGACAACGAACACTTATTCTACTTTCAATATAGCGGATGCAGGTAGAACCACTTCAATTTGTTGGAACAACAACTATAAGTACACACGGTCTTCTGATGATGTATCGCTATATTTTAGTAATATATCAAGTTGAAGGTTGCAGTTTTCGAATAGATTGCAGAGAAAAGAAATTTGCAAATCAAATTTCAGGGATTCAAAACAGGAAGACGTCGTCTTCGACTTCTACTTAGAACGGAAACGCGCCGGAAGTTGTCGCTTTTCTCAGTTTGCAATGAATATTTGAGGAAACAGCCTAAGTCACGTCGGAAGAATACGAAGAAGAAAGAAGTTATGACTCAAACCATAACAATAAATTGAGATGGGCGAGGCCTCACTCCTTCCCCCCCAAAATGACACAAATCCGTGACCAAACAATGTGCCAGCGAGCAATGTGAACGTTAGGTCTGACAACATACACATGTTGTATCATTGCGCAGAACAGTTCATCCAGCAAACAAATTTATAGAAATCCGCCGAGGAAGAAAAAAAATTATCGACATGAACTGAAATAGAAAGTCGAGATTGTATAAAAAAATTTAAAAAATGAATGTGGATAAAAAATAAAAACAAATAACAACAGTGAGATACATTGTACATCAATCGTTTTTAGCGCCGGGACCTTGGTGGTGAATTGCTTTCTCTGCGGTATTTTTTTCCAACATCGCGGATTCTATTTTTATCCTGAAAACAGATTTTTATTAGTTTTACATTATCAGATATGCTAACCTTCCGATCTCTGCTGCGCGATCTGGTTCTCTTTCGTCTTTCTCTTTTCTCATCCTTTCTTCTTTCTATGCGATCCCCTCGTTCACCGCGATCTCGTCGATCACCTTTCCCATCTCGCTCATTTGATCGCTTCCTACGACGATCCTTATTTTTCTTGTCACGATCAGCCTCTTTTTTCTCTTTTTCTCCATTCTTTCGATTTGGAGATTCTTTCCTACTGGTTTTCCCACTCGATGGTTCACTCATTTCGTCGCCAGGAGCCATTTTCTCCAACTTTTCTGCGATTTCTTTTGCCTTCACGGCCGCCTTTTCGGCATTTTTAGCATTTCTCAAGGCTTCCAACTCTGACTTTATTCGTGGCCAATTCGGGAATGCTCTTCTGGCGTATAGCGCCACTAGCTGCAATGCAATCGCTTCCACGTCTCGGTCAGAAGTATCGAAAGCTTCAAACCAATGAAATGGAGTCGATGGTAAAGCAATTGGATCTTCTACTGTTCGTGCAGCCAAGAAAATACAGGCACAAGCAATTGTCTCTGGTTTGTAACGCATGAAGATATCTGTACGAAGACCATCGTTCATGTAGTTCCAGGATTTTTGAAGAATGTCAGGACGTGATGTTGTGATTCCAAGCGTGTGGCCATAAGCAACAATAAGACGATGAGGATGTTTTACATGAACTACAAAACCCAACGTGGCTAGAATTCTTCGTTCCGAGTTGATCATCTAAAAACTGACTCATCAAAAAATTAATAAGGATAAATTTAGGAGAATAACAATTATTTTACCTGAAAAGAAAATTTAAGAAATGATAAAACGTACGTGTTGTTTGGTATTTATATAGTTCTTGTCGACAGCAGGTGGTTTTATTCCGCGTGTTGTTTCTCTGCAAAACAAACATTAATCCTACCTAAATGTTCCGAAGAACCGATGATAACAACCGATAATTGCTATATTACTTAAAGTGCGGAAAAAAGTGAAATTAACGCAACGGAGCCGCAGGATGAGCTGAACGTGTGAGCCAAGGAAGGGAATAGGAAAATTTAAGTACAATAGTCTTAATGAAAATTTAAAAACTTTAAGTTGTATGATTTTAATTTATGAGCCATAAAGATGTTGTTTTTTTTTAATAAATCGTGAATAGTATATGAGAGAATACGACTAAAACCACATACGCAATGCTATCTTGGTTGTTTTAGAGAAAATAATTTTTCCAACAAATATGGAGAAAGTCCATGGACCGTGCTTTATGGGAAAATTTTAAATCAAACAAACGGCTCACACGTCGCATTGCTCACCTGGGTCCTGCTAGATGATGAAGGCAGGCAACAATAAACTTCTCTCACTTTCAGCCAAAGCATCGAAGAATAGGTTGTCCATGTTTGGCTTCGAGCCGCCTGCGATAAAGATATATTATGAACTGGTTTTCCGGGAGAGGGGAATGAAAGGCCAGATTGCGAAGTAGTGGGAATTAAGTAAACGTCTCAGGAACAATAAAATGATATTTTTACAAGCGTTGATCAATTATCGGTTGTCGCATTGGTTCGCGATAAAAATTATTAAGACGGCACAAAGTTGAACTAGCTGTTTTTACTTAGCTAGACAGCGGGGGAAACATTTTGGTATACTTACTTAGTGATTTCGTTTCCATTTTGTTGCAATCGATGCAACCTTTCCAGACGGTGGAAAACGTTATACACTTCACGCGGCCTCCGAGGCTCCTCCTCTATCTTGGAAGCAAGAAGAAGGCACGCTTGAACTGCATGCTAAATAGAAATGTGTTTAAGCATATTTAGATAAATTTAACTCACCTCAAAATGATATCTGACAAAACTTTTCTGATAGTAGTATCGCTGAAACAATATTTGCCCAGTTGCAGCTGCTGTTTGCGGCAACTTTAATAAAATTGCACCTTGTTGAATCAATTCACAGCCAAGATATCGAAGTTCCTGAAACCATTTGTTCTAAATAATAAAAAATAGCATACAAACCGCTTCAGTTTCTTTTGAAAGTCCATCAGCTAGAGATGGTGGAGTATCGATTTTTAATCGTGATTCCTCATCTAGAGTCATTAGCCATTTATCACAATTAATGTCGACTCTAAAAAAAATTAGAAAATGAAACTAGTCTTATAAACTCTAAAACTTACTTTGAATACAATGGCCTCTTACCAAAAGAGCTTTGTTTGATATCCGGGTTTTCTTTTTGTTTATAATTCGATATAAAATTCTCCTCTTCCTCCTTTTTCACAGGTTCCGCATTGCCATTTTGCTCTTTCGGCTGAAACAGCTATTTTGACAAGTCTTAAGATCGTGAAAGCACATACCCTGATAATTGGACGAATCATAGTTTGAAGCTTGGCTTCAGCAAGCTTCCTCATTTCAATGATGGTCGCCATTTTGTTGAGATTAATCAAACACCCAAGTAAGAGCTGGAACTATATTGAAAATTGAAGAATCGGAAAATAAATAATTTAAAAGCAAATAAAAATCATAGTTTTAAATGACGTAATTAAGAAAAAAATTAAGTAATTCAACCATTCAGCACGACAGCATTATTCGAAAATAGGGTGATGCGTCGCGGTCGGCGCAACGCGGTCCGTGATTGCAGACGACCACAACAACGTAAAAATGCAGAATGTAAAATTCTAAAATAAATAAATTCTAAAATAAATAAATTCTAAAAAAGAAAATGGGTTAAACGCGGAAAAAGGCTTAAGTGCGGTAAGGGAGATTGAGTCATATCTTTTTAGAAACTCATTCGTCTTGGGCTTCCGGTGCGTAGCGGTTTGCTTTGCTCCCGCTGATTATAAAGACAGACAGAATGCGTGCTATAAAAAGAAATTCGGAAAATTTTAGGGCTTTTCAGAATACAATTCTTTTCAAATATATTATTTTAAAATTGAATTCCGAAAAAAAATTAATTTGGAATGATATTCATATCGAATTTCCTTAAAACATCGGTAATTGCTAAGACATTGTCCTGTATTTTACAGTAGGCTTTTACACTTCTATTAAAAAGTTGTTGGATTTTCATTTTTATCTGCCTGGCTGTTCTATTCTTTTTTTCTGCTCACATCAGTGAAAATTAAGTTCTTCTGTCTACCGTAAGGCATGCACTAAAACGACAGCTCGATTTACATTTCGAGAGCTGTCTTTGGGCACCGACATGATGCAGTATGATGGTGCCGATCTATTCTTCGAAAGATTTTTTCAAACAATTTTCAGAAATACAAATCTCAAAAAAATTTGAATACGATAAAAGCATTATTATCTTCCTGCTCGCAGTTAGACAACTCTTCAAAAACAATTTCTTCAAACAGATTAAAGTCGCTGGTTTGCATCATTCTACGCTTTCTCAGAGTTCATAGGCAGTAATAGTTAGAAAGCTTGATTCCGTTTATCGATAATGGTTTTTTTTTTCTAAATTGTTGTTTCCCTCAGAAATGTGTAAGTGAAGGGAATATGCAGACCAATGGAGAACAGAAACGACATAGAAAAAATCCCATCTTGGAAATCATGTTTGGACATTTCAACTGGATTCTGCTCCGGATCACAAAGCAAAGATCGTCCAGGCCTGGTGTGCAGCCAATTTTCCGCGTTTCATAACCAGTTCTGAATGGCCAGCCTCATCCCCAAATCTCAATCCGCTTGACTATTCGGTATGGAGAGCTCTTCAATCGAGAATCCAAGCACGTCCTCATCGCAATTTGGAGTCGTTGAAGAAAAGTTTGGAAGTAGAATGGGCCAAGCTATCACCAGAATACCTTCGTGCCACAGTGGATGCATTCCCGAAGAGACTCAAGGATGTCGTGAACAGCAAAGGGAATCGCATCGAACAACTTTAATTTTATATGTTTTATAATCGTTTTAATAAACTATAGCTGATTTTTCAAGTCTATTCGAGTATTTTTGTAGAAGGTACAGCACTTTGAATGTGTCACCATAATTTTGGCGCACCCTGTATATTAACCTGCTCAAAGAGTGCTACACAAACTGCACAACCACCTTCACACCATTCCACAGACAAGTTGAGGTACCCATCACAAGAAGTTTACGCCAAGGTGATCCAATATCACCAAACCTCTTCTCAGCTTGTCTAGAGCTCGTTCTCGGAAAATTGTATTGGAATCACCTTAAAAGACAAGACGACGACTACGCTCACGTGCCAGGAATAAGGATCAATGGCAGAAATCTCACCATTTGAGATTCGCAGACAACATCATTTTCGTCGCAAACGACCCAAGAACTGCCAGCAGAATGATCCAAGAGTTCACAGAAAGGTGCAAAAAAGTAGGCCTTCAAATAAATACTAACAAAACCAAAGTGTTGAGAAACACGTACGCCACCACACATCCGGTGATCATCAGAAACAACACAACCATCACAACAATCAAAGATGTGGAGTGGATGCTTTTTCTACCTTGGCAGGCTACTCACCTCACGAAATGAACTAGAACCAGAACTCCACAGAAGAATACGGGCAGCTTGGGCCGCGTTCAACAACATCAAAAACACCACCGACGCTCTCACCTGGCCACGAATTCGAGCTCAACTTTTCGACACCATCGTTCTTCCCGCGGTCACAAACGGATCAGAAACCTGGACCTTTACACAGAACCTCGCTGAAAGGACCCTTGTGACGCATGCATCACTAGAAAGAAGATTAATTGGAATGACCCTCACGGAACAACGCCTACTAGACTTACAAGAATGGATTCCTCGAGATCAAAAACGACCTGTCGGACGGCCCCCCCCATGAGATGGTCCGACTCACTACGTAAAGAAGTTTCAATATATCGACGAAATCGACTGACTACTTCATGGAGGAAAAAGCAATGCATGAGTGAACTAGTCATGTTCGACAAAATCAGATCAGAAGTGCCAGTAATGAAGACAAATGCAAAGAGAACCATATTTTTTGTGCAAAAAAAGCGGATGGAGTATGCTGATGGAATAATAATGGAGAAGAGATGTCGTTTAGCGTAGAAAAGGGACAATTCATCCCAGTGACGGTGTACCAACACCAGGATGTTCGAAAGTGGAAGTCACTCCATAATAAGTTTACAACGATTAAAAATGGAGGACAAGGAAGGAAACGACAAAGTGATGATGGAAGAGCAGAGCCAGCTGTAAAAAAGGGAGCTCCACTTGCTCAGATGGATCAGCCCCATTCTTCATTTAAAAGTTGTTCTGAAGACTCATTCCCCAACCACTGTGAGTTCGGCGTCAGGATGACCCCCACGGTTCAATGTCAACGAGACTTACACCGTGAAGAAATCCGAAAAAGATCAAAATAGGTCACGGACCCACTTAACTACATCAAAAAAAATTTGGATGAGCCGGAACCTTCGGAAAATGTTTAAAACAGATACAAAACTATATTCCTTGAGGAAAAAACGACCTGCTGAAAGGCCGCCGACGAGATCGTCCGAATCACGCTTGTCTGTCCTTATCGCTATCATCCTGGAAGCCTGATCTTGTAGTCGTATAACGCGTTTTCGTGAACCTAACACATTGCACGAATAAAAGTGGTTTTTTCAACATGGGAACAGTCTGTTTTCAGGGAACCATGTCTTCTGACTGCATATGCTGAATGAATTAGTGCCTGACTGATGACCGCCGATCGCCGACTGATCGAAATCTGGAAATGATCTAGAACATTTTTTTAATTCGTCTGGTGCAAGAGACTAAATTTGGAAGACAATATAACCGCTGTGCTACCCTTCGGAAAACACAAACCGAGCAGTAAATACTATAGTTAAGGTTTCGACGTGTTTAATTCTTAGAGACTTTATTCCCGCTGTAAGACCAGGAATGAAGCCTGGCCATGTACATAAAATGGAAAGATTATGGAGACGGTTAATATGCGAACCGAAATCAAAGAATCTTAGAGAAAAGGTTACGGAGGTTTATATAGGCGGGTGAAGATGGAATGCATGTCGAACCTCGGATTTTGAACTTCTGTACATGTTATCGGAATCTTCTTTCTGACATTCTGAAATATAGTTGAGAACGATTGATGGAATCCTGCATGCTTTTCGGGATTTCGGTGAAGAACTTGCATCGAAAAAAGCTAAAATTTGATTCAGACGGTTATTTTGTATTCTGATCGATTGAGAATAAAATTCGGCGAGGAGCAAAAAACAGATGATGGTCGGACTTCTATGTTTGAATTACTTTAGCACGTAGTTATTAGAACAATTCTAAGTTCATTGTTTCCGGGAAAATGTTGTTCATTCTTTAAAATTGGACTGATAAAGAAATTTATTCGAAAAAAATATATTCACAGAGAAGGAAAGATAATTATTAGAATATTAATATGATTAGAGACAAGAGTACTAAACGAAATTCAATTGAATTTTTCAAAAAATATTGTCAACCGGAAGACCAATTTCGGAATGACGATTACACTCGGACTATTGATTTTCAAATAGAAACACTCAACTGTTCAATAACGGAAAAGAAAGTGCTAAATCGGAAAATCTTAGTTATGTGAATAGTTTTGTTAAAAATGGTTATGTGGGATTTTGTGGATAAAAATACGCATTATTCTCCATATTGACAGAACCATTATCAAAAGGATTCGTCGTCGAACCGTTCATTGCTGAATAGTAGGGGTTAGATTGTGGAGGCGCCACAAATGCTGGTTGTTGGAAGTAATTGGAGAATGGGTCGAATTGATTGTAATTCTGAAACATTTCATTATGATTATGAGGGAATTGGTACTGTTGGTTTGGATAATAATACTGATCAGTTTGGTTGATTGGCGGAATTGGATAATTCCCCATTAAATTGAACTGATACTGATTTTCAGAAACACTTTTAGATGAAGTTTGGGGTTGTTCCATCTGAACAAGAGGAACCCTCTTTTTTGCAGCTGGCTCTGCTCTTCCATCATCACTTTGTCGTTTCCTTCCTTGTCCTCCATTTTTAATCGTTGTAAACTTATTATGGAAGGACTTCCACTTTTTAACATCCTGGTGTTGGTACACCGTCACTGGGATGAATTGTCCCATTTTTATTTCAAACGACATCTCTTTTCCATAATTATCCACATCAATGATAGTTAGCACAGGAACGTATTTGTGCATTGTGTGCACGAAAAAAATATTGCTCTCTATGCAATTGTCTTGATTACTGCATATTCTAATTTTGTCGAACATTATTGGTTCATTCATCCAAATATTCCCAGTTCTGGCCCCTCCGAAGTGTTCGAGCTCCTTATACTCATGATCTTCTGAGGCATATCTGCGCTGTGACTCGATCCATTCCGTTTTATCGGCATTAATGGTATGCGTCAAAGTCAGACGTACGCCAACTCTTTCAAGAAACCGCTTATTTCACCACATTCCTTCCGCATTTCAGGCATATGTAATGATGGACGGTCGTAAATCTTACTTCCTGAAACAGACGATTCCTAGACGAAGGATACTGTAATCTGTCTAGTGGAAATGAGGAAGTTAATACTTGAAATGCTTCTAAATCATTTAACGAATCCAACTAATTCTCAGAGGAATTTTATGAATATCAAAGAACCGTAAAACTTAGTTTTAGGAAAATCGAATGAAGTTTGTAAGAATATTAAGAGATTTTTGCTTTTCTGCTCAATTGTTCATCAGCGGTGCAACGATAAATGAGAAATAAATAATTAAAAGGGTTTTCTCAATAAAAAAACAACACGTATTGACAGTAGCCGATAAGATCGCAAAGTGAAGTGTGGAAAATCTGTAGATTTTATGTTTCATTTCCAGACATATTTCATGCTGAAATTTTTTGACAGATATGATGACAACAAGTACTGCGAGAAAATCGGCAGCCTCAAAACTGCGATTTTTAAAACATGAGATCAAGTGAGCCAAAAACTTCTGTACAACCTGTACCTATGATGATTCGAATTTTCGAAAAGTTGTGAAACAACGTTTTATGTGAAATTGACCCTTTGGCGTTCCACAAAAGTA
This sequence comes from Caenorhabditis inopinata, assembly GCA_003052745.1. NCBI lineage: Eukaryota > Metazoa > Nematoda > Chromadorea > Rhabditida > Rhabditidae > Caenorhabditis > Caenorhabditis inopinata. Next base: position 7,798,389 of record AP018155.1, on the reverse strand, counting down.
TAACCTCACTTGTTAGAAAAAATTAAAAATTAGCAAAAAATGAAACAAATAGCAGCTGAAAACATGATTTAATAATTAATTCGGTTTCCATTGTTCCTTCCCACTTAAAAAATGCGAATATCCATTGACAGGTACAAGTTGTTAATGTACGTCTGATCGAAAGAACTCTAGGCATCGACAATCGCCTTTTCAAATCAGGAACATTGTTGTACGTCTTGTTTCTCTCGTAGATTCGTAGATCTTTCTCACAAGGTGTCCCCAGACGTTCTCAATGATGGTTACGCCCGGAGAGCATGCCGGCCATTCAAGGACTACGATGCTTCAGGATCGCATCGAAACTATAGTTCTCATGGTTCGGTGAAACGGAGCTCTATCTTGTTGATAGATCAAGTTCTTGGAACAGCTTCGACTCCGAAATGAATAACTTCTCTCCGTAGAAAATAACAGAAAATCTAAGCCGTTCATTTTTTTTCGAGACGGAGCATAATTTCACACTGCCGAAAGTAGAAATCGCAGCCCAAACCATGGCTCATTCTCCTTTGAAGTTTCGATGAAAAAATCACAATTTTTCCTTTCAAATGCGATGAAAATAGCTGCGAAATCTGTCCGGCCCATCGCAGTTAATTGTTTCCAATCACTAAAAACAATTTGAAAATTTTTCTGTGGGGGTTACAGTTTATCCTCAAATTTTATTTTTCTACCTGATTTCAGGCATTTTTTGATGTTTTTTAAAGAACGTCAACCGTTTTTCCTCGTGCTTTTTGGTAAGATGTGGGCTTTTCGCATTACGTTCAAAAAGAGCAGTCTTTTGATGAACTTACTCTTCAAAATTACTCTTCAAATCGAGCTCCGTCTTGAATTTGGAATACGAATCCATGCTGTTGGACGCTTTACGGAAAACCATTCGTTTTTCACGTCTTGAGAGGATTGAAGCACGTCCGAATCATGTCTCCGTACCATAATTAGTGGAGTCCTTCGAATAATTATTGAAGGCACATGAACTTCTGCCAAAGGTCTAATTTTGCACCGATTTGCTCTTTTTCATAGGCAGTAAAAGGCGGACCTTTCGGCATTATAACTAAGAATAGTAATTTGAATGAAAAAATGATTTTAAAAAATATTCGAAAAACTCAAAGTAAAAATCAGAAAAACGGGGCGATGTTATACGTTTTTGGAACTACGAAAATCAGTTAAAAATTGAATAAAGTGAGCTTTTTGCGAATATGTTGATTAATGCTCATTCTTTATTACAGGGTGGCAGCCATTTAGTATTACACAACTTTGCGTGGATTCTGGTGCATGAGCACAAGTCGCTACTGTATCAATTTTATTTTTTATTGATTATTACATATTTATTACTATGTTTTTCGATTTTCTGGTTGCAACTTCCATTTTTAAGGTAATGACGGCTGCTTCACCCCATCGTGGTTCTATTATTAAAATGATGCAGCAGGGTGTGTCGAATTCGGAGATCGCTAAACGGCTGAACGTCAACCGAATGCTAGTTCATCGGACTTTTACTCGCTTCCACCGTCTCCGTACACCTAATGACCATCCGAGATCGGGTCGTCCTGTCACTGTGACGACGCCAAAAGCGTTCGGGACAGAATCCGAAAAAATCCGGAGCGAAGCATGAGGAAGCTTGCTAAAGACTTCAAAAAGTTCCGATATTCTATGGGAATCATTGTCAAAGAGAGCCTGAAGATGACTCCGTATCGTATGCAAAATAGCGCATTCCTGAACGAGAAAATCAAAGCTCTCCGAATGCAAAAAGCACGAAAGCTTCTTCAAGGCACGCGCTCAGGCACACTGTTCGCAGACGAGAAATTTGTCACCGTCGAAGCTAATAAGAATGGCCAAAACCATCGGGTTATTGCAAAAGACTTTCAAACTGCCTGTAAGAACGGAAAAATTCTCAATAAGACATCTCATCCGTTTTCAGTCATGGTTTTTCGTTTCTTCCGTGGTCCAAATCGCATTACGGAAACCGACCCTGGTGCTTCCAACAAGACGGCGCACCGGCTCATCGCGCCAAGGCCACTCAGCAGTGGTGCAAGAACAATTTTCCTGAGTTCATCTCCTCGTCAGAATGGCCAGCGTCGTCACCCGACCTGAATCCTATGGACTACGCCGTTTGAGGATATTTGATCCGGAAAGTTTCTACCAAAAATTACGCTAGTTTGAGCGCTCTGAAGGTCTTACTCTTCTGTCCAATTCTGGTGAAAATTGAACTTGTTTGAAGACATTTATAACGTTTCAAGCGTGTAACGCTATTTGGATGCCACCCTGTATTTGCCTCAATTTGCATCATATCATTTTCCTCTAATAACTTTTCTGAAACCTATTTACAGCCAGAAATTCTATAGAAATTCGTAGTGAGGTTCTACTTTTTCATGAGCACAGCTTTTAGAAAACATGACGAAAGGTAAACCTTTAAGTGAATATGAGAAAGGACTAACTGGCGCCAAATTGGCTGAAGTGGACCAACAGCTGCTCGACAATCTTTATTCGCCTATGGATGATCCAATTTTTGAAATTGCTCAACAGAATGGTCGTCCCATCTATTATTAATAATCATTCGTCTGTTATTTTCTGTTTTTTTTAGTTTTGAGTAAGTGAACTTATGATTTTGTGGAAACTTTTTGAAACCTTTTTTCATAAAATGTCGGTATTTTCCTGACGTTAAGCCTATTTTGAGCTTCTATTATAAAACACCTAATAAGAGTCAATATTTCTTCAATAGAAAGCATTTTGGTTGAAAAGCCAGTTTTCGAGTGTTCGAAAATTTTAGGTGTGAACGTAAGATTATGTGGAGCACCGTATTTGTTAAAAAACGGTTAGCCCTGACCAGAAAACGATCTGAAATGCAAATAAGTACAAATTACATCAAAAAGCGAAGAAAATTCTGAATTGAAGGGAGACGTGTGCCATTGGTCCCCGGGCGAGACGATATTTACAGCTGGAAATCGCTTTCGGTCAAATTATTATACATAGAATTCTGAAAACGAAAATTTGGAGCTCAATTTGAATAATTAATTTTATTAAGAATTTCCTCTTTTGATTGTGAAATTTGGTAATCTACAGTGCTCCTGAAAAAGTATAACCTCACTACGAATTTCTAGAAAATTTCTGGCTGTTAATAGGTTCCAGAAAAGTTATCAGAGGAAAATGATATGATGCAAATTGAGGCAAATAATTAGGAATGAGCATTAATCAACATTATTGCAAAAAGCTCACTTTATTCAATTTTTAACTGGTTTTCGTTATTCCAAAAAAGTATAACATCGTCCGCCTTTTACTGCCTATGAAAAAGAGCAAATCGGTGCAAAATTAGACCTTTGGCAGAAGTTCACGAGCCTTCAATAATTATTCGAAGGACTCCACTAATTATGGTACGGAGACATGATTCGGACGTGCTTCAATCCTCTCAAGACGTGAAAAACGAATGGTTTTCCGTAAAGCGTCCAACAGCATGGATTCGTGTTCCAAATTCAAGACGGAGCTCGATTTGAAGAGTAATTTTGAAGAGTAAGTTCATCAAAAGACTGCTCTTTTTGAACGTAATGCGAAAAGCCCACATCTTACCAAAAATCACGAGGAAAAACGGTTGGCGTTCTTTAAAAAACATCAAAAAATGCCTGAAATCAGGTAGAAAAATAAAATTTGAGGATAAACTGTAACCCCCACAGAAAAATTTTCAAATTGTTTTCAGTGATTTGAAACAATTAACTGCGATGGGCCGGACAGATTTCGCAGATGTTCCTGATTTGAAAAGGCGATTGTCGATGCCTAGAGTTCTTTCGATCAGACGTACATTGACAACTTGTACCTGTCAATGGATATTCGCATTTTTTAAGTGGGAAGGAACAATGGAAACCGAATTAATTATCAAATCATGCTTTCAGCTGCTATTTGTTTCATTTTTAATTTTTTTTTAACAAGTGAGGTTATACTTTTGCGGAACGCCAAAGGGTCAATTTTATATAAAACATTGTTTCACAACTTCACACGCGAGTGACATCGAAAATTCGAATCATCTTAGGTACAGGTTGTACAGAAGTTTTTGGCTCACTTGATCTCATGTTTCAAAAATCGCAGTTCGCAAAAATCGCAAAAATCGCAGGCTGCCGATTTTCTCGCAGTACTTGTTGTCATCATATCTGTCAAAAAATTTCAGCATGAAATATGTCTGGAAATGAAACATGACATATACAGATTTTCCACATTTCACTTTGCGATCTTATCGGCTACTGTCAATACGTGTTGTTTTTTTATTGAGAAAACCCTTTTAATTATTTATTTCTCATTTATCGTTGCACCGCTGATGAACAATTGAGCAGAAAAGCAAAAATCTCTTAATATTCTTACAAACTTCATTCGATTTTCCTAAAACTAAGTTTTACGGTTCTTTGATATTCATAAAATTCCTCTGAGAATTAGTTGGATTCGTTAAATGATTTAGAAGCATTTCAAGTATTAACTTCCTCATTTCCACTAGACAGATTACAGTATCCTTCGTCTAGGAATCGTCTGTTTCAGGAAGTAAGATTTACGACCGTCCATCATTACATATGCCTGAAATGCGGAAGGAATGTGGTGAAATAAGCGGTTTCTTGAAAGAGTTGGCGTACGTCGTGGAGACACATTTGGTGGGAGTCCATTACATTATTGACTGAGCACAGGCATTCTCATCATCGTTACGTTATTTGTCATGCTCTGGTAACGCGCACACCAATGTCCGCCTCTTTCCTGCTCAAGCCACGCCCCCCGACTATAAAGGAGTCTCAGAAAGACAATATATCATTTAGATATTCAGTCTAATCGTTTTTCTTCGTATTCACTAAAATTGTACTGTTTCAATCATGGCCAACGTAATCACTGTTACCCTATTCAATGAAGATTTGTGGTGTGAATGCTTTCCAAATATGGAAATGACCGCAACGAATCGACCATTCTTCCCTGAATTGGGCTTCATAGTAACTGGATTGGAGAGCCAAAAGAGATACAAAATGTCATTATCTCTGAGGAAGTTGAATAAAATGAGGTAAGGTTCTGCTAAGCAGTTCTGAGTCATTCCACAATTTCATTGTTTCAGATATACCATGAACCCCGATAAAACGGAATGGATCGAGTCACAGCGCAGATATGCCTCAGAAGATCATGAGTATAAGGAGCTCGAACACTTCGGAGGGGCCAGAACTGGGAATATTTGGATGAATGAACCAATAATGTTCGACAAAATTAGAATATGCAGTAATCAAGACAAGTGCATAGAGAGCAATATTTTTTTCGTGCACACAATGCACAAATACGTTCCTGTGCTAACTATCATTGATGTGGATAATTATGGAAAAGAGATGTCGTTTGAAATAAAAATGGGACAATTCATCCCAGTGACGGTATACCAACACCAGGATGTTAAAAAGTGGAAGTCCTTCCATAATAAGTTTACAACGATTAAAAATGGAGGACAAGGAAGGAAACGACAAAGTGATGATGGAAGAGCAGAGCCAGCTGCAAAAAAGAGGGATCCTCTTGTTCAGATGGAACAACCCCAAACTTCATCTAAAAGTTTTTCTGAAAATCAGTATCAGTTCAATTTAATGGGGAATTATCCAATTCCCCCAATCAACCAAACTGATCAGTATTATTATCCAAACCAACAGTACCAATTCACTCATAATCATAATGAAATGTTTCAGAATTACAATCAATTCGACCCATTCTCCAATTACTACCAACAACCAGCATTTGTGGCGCCTCCCCAATCGAATAACCCTTGTTATCCAAACCCAGCAATGCACGGTTCGACGACGAATCCTTTTGATAATGGTTCTGTCAATATGGAGAATAATGCGTATTTTTATCCACAAAATCCCACATAACCATTTTTAACAAAACTATTCACATAACTAAGATTTTCCGATTTAGCACTTTCTTTTCCGTTATTGAACAGTTGAGTGTTTCTATTTGAAAATCAATAATCCGAGTGTAATCGTCATTCCGAAATTGGTCTTCCGGTTGACAATATTTTTTGAAAATTTCAATTGAATTTCGTTTAGTACTCTTGTCTCTAATGATATTAATATTCTAATAATCCTTCTCTGTGAATATATTTTTTTCGAATAAATTTCTTTATCAGTCCAATTTTAAAGAATGAACAACATTTTCCCGGAAACAATAAACTTAGAATTGTTCTAATAACTACGTGCTAAAGTAATTCAAACATAGAAGTCCGACCATCATCTGTTTTTTGCTCCTCGCCGAATTTTATTCTCAATCGATCAGAATACAAAATAACCGTATGAATCAAATTTTTGCTTTTTCGATGCAAGTTCTCCACCGAAATCCCGAAAAGCATGCTGGATTCCATCAATCGTTCTCAACTATATTTCAGCATGTCACATGTCAGAAAGAAGATTCCGACAAAATGTACAGAAGTTCAAAATCCGAGGTTCGGCACGCATTTCATCTTCTGTCTCTAAGAATTAAACACGTGGAAACCTCAACTATACCCTACCGGCCATAAAGGCGCCTTTTTGGGACAACTTTGCTGAAACTGCTGTTAAAAATGTTAAAACTGGCCTGAGTAACATATTCAGTGAGTTGCAGCTCGTACATATATTATCGGATCGCGAGTACGTGGTTTGTCGTATAGTGGCGGTGTTTGGGTCTCGTTAGGGGATAGCGCGTTTTAACGCGCCAATTTAAAATTTGTAAGGAAGCGCACACACTGCGTATGTGATTAATTCAGTTTAATAATCAGTTTGAGAAATTTGACAATAAAAATTAATTAAAAAAAAACATGATTTTCGAAGCAAAATATAAATAGAAAAAATTCCTAAATATATTCGCCTCAAAAACGCGCTATCCCCTAACGAGACCCAAACACCGCCACTATACGACAAACCACGTACTCGCGATCCGATAATAGGTAGTTTTTGAAAAAAAATCCATCGTAAAAAATGCACTTTTTTTGAATTTTTTGAAAACAATGTTTGGAAAAGAAAACTTCAAAATATCTAATCAAAATACGATTTCAAAATGTTTAATACTTCGTTGGGTATATTCTGACAGACTGTATTTTTCGATTCTCCTAAATCTAAATTTCACGTCTCTTTGATATTCATAAAATTCCTCCGTGAATGAGGCTCTTCATGTAATCCCAATTTGCAGATATTTTAGCGTTTTCCTACGACTAGAATAGAAAAATGTCGGAACGAAAAGTATTGGAATTTGATTCATCAGCACATTCATTCGAAATTCTTGCGATGATGCAAGTGCTCATAGATGTTCAACAGCATTTCTCTAATTGTATGCGTATTGTGACAACGTTAATGTTGAGCGCAGAAATTGAATATCAAACGATTACAAAATCAGGCTTCCAGGATGATAGCGATAAAGGCAGACGAGCTGATTTGGACGATCTCGTCGGCGGCCTTTCAACAGGTCGTTTTCTCCTCAACGAATATAGTTTTGAATTTGTTTTAAGCATTTTCCAAAGATTCCGGCCCATCCTATTTTTTTTATGTAGTTAAGTGGGTCCGTGACCTTTGTGGACTTTTTTCGGATGTCTTCACGGTGTAAGTCTCGTTGACGTTGAACCTTAGGGATCATCCCGACGTCGTACTCCGAATTTTCCATTTTATTTTTATTTTTTTTATATTAGTTATCCGTGTGGTTTCGGATTCAGTGGCCTTTGTACGATAATACACGATTTGCAAGAGAATTACGAAATTTATTCTTATCCAAGAAAAAATCCGCAATTAATGACACAGAATTTAATAAGTAAAACCAGGAAAAAAAACACAAAACAAAACACCAAAAAACGTAACTGAACTTAAGAAACTCCAACTAAAAACTAAAAAAAACAAACTCCCGGGCGGCGAGATGGGCGATCCGCAAACTGCCAGCGTGCGGGATGTCGGAGTTTCGTTGCGAACGTGAGCGAGACCGGCAGAATGGGGTTTTAGATTCGGCGGGAATGCCATCCGGCAACTTATTTAAGAATCGCTCCAATTTCTACTGAGGATGCATGGATCACTCTGGCTCCAAATTATTTAGTAGTGATCTCACAAATATGCTTTGGTAATGTTCTCCCCAAAAACAAGATTCTCTTTTATCACCATCGGACTTCTTTTTTTTTTGTTGAACGGCTCCTTCCCTTCCACTAAGCTTCAGCATTTTAACAATTATTGCTAACCGGAAGATTGATTTCAGAATGACAATTTCATTCGGAATATTTATTTTCAAATATTATAGAAACATTTAACGATTCAATGGGAAATGGAAAAGAAAGAGACAAATCGGAATATCTTAGTGATGTGAATATTTTTGATAAAAATGATTGTGTGCGGGGTTTTGAGGATGAATATATGAATTATTCTCCATATTGACCTTTATCAAAAGTATTCGTCGTCGATCCGTTCATTGCTGGGTTTGGATAATAGGGATTATTGGATTGGGGAGGCGCCATGCCGGTGGTGGACAGTAATTGGGGAATGAGTTTTCAGAACAACTTTTAAATGAAGTATGGGGTGATCAATCTGAGCAAACGGAGCTCTCTTTTTTGCAGCTGGCCTTTCTTTTCCATTATCGCTTTGTCGCTTCTTTCGTTGTCCTCCATTTGCAATCGTTGTAAATTTATTATGGAGTTCCTTCCACTTTCGGTAAACTGTCACTGGGATGAATTGCCCCATTTCTACGCTAAACGACATCTCTTCTCCATTATTATCCACATCAATTATAGTTAGTACAGGAACATATTTGTGCATTGTTTGTACAAAAAATATGATTCTCCTTGCATTTGTCTTGATTACTGGATATTCTGATTTTGTCGAACATGACTAGTTCACTCATTCATTGCTTTTCCCAGTTTTCGCCCCTCCCAAATGCTCGAGTAGTCATGATCTGGCATATCTGTGCTTTGACTGCACACATTTCGTTTTGTCCGCGTTTATTGTATATCTGAAACAATGAAATTTGAATCGGCTTATGCTGCAATAGATCTAGGAAATTACAGTAATCTAGCCTTCCTCTACAAAACGAGGCAACCCGCTTAGGGTTCAATTAGAACTAGGAAGTGCTGAGTAAATAATAGGATGGGTTTTTAACGTTTTAATTTTTGCAAAAAAAGGTGGAATCGATAGTATAATGATGCTGAGACAGAATTGTCTGCAAATTAATTAGTCGTAGTTCGGGAGAATTCGCAGATCCGCTGCTGTACACTAACCTAGTGGGTGAAGCAGTATTAGAGGCGCAGGTCGCGAAGATGACCACAGATGACTGGTCAGTATTCAGTTACTTACGTGGGATGGACGCGACAGGGGTGATGATTTTTTGGAATCGTATTGACGACGTATTTGTTTACATGAACGTACCTTGTACTCAAACTCATTGCCATCGTACTTGTCCGAATAGTAGAAACCTCTGGATCAGCTAGTCGTTTTGGATGAAGGGGTGAGAAGCGTTTCCTGCAATATACAGATATTTTGTTTATTAAAATAAAAGATTTATTCAAAAATAATACGGAAACCATTTATTAACGATAAAAGAGGAAAGGAGACGAAGATGTAAACGATGTTCGACGAAAGAAAGAATGGAATAGGGAAGGAAGGGATAGTGTGCATATTGGGATATTGGCAAATCGGCACATTGGCAGTCTGCACGACCGGGTCACCATTCTAATTACCACGCAGTCTGAGCTGATCAATAACCTTCGATCCGTAAAAATTATTTCGCGACTCGAAATACATTTGACCTCGGAATTCGGAAAATCATGGTAACACCTGAAACTGTGGACTCTTTTCAAAGTTGGCCGCTTTTCTTGCATTGATCTCAGAAACTGTAATTGGTGGTGTACTTGTCTCTGGCATGAGCATGATTTGTGTAGTGGCGTTTGAAAATCTACAATCCATTGAAGCCCTACACTGCACGATACCTGGCACATAAAAGAGAAACTGAAGACTGACTCCATTGTGCATATTTCATAATAAATATCCTGCATTTCAGCTCTGGAATAACGTTTTGCTCAAAATACTGCGTGGCTCCTAAGTATAGAGACTTTATTACGAGAGCTGTTGGCACGGTGCCAAGTAGTATTTTTGAAAACTTTCGAATATTTTCGCAAGTTTTTCAGTTACATAGTCATCACTTCATTTGCATCGCTAGCTATGAGAGCTTCTCCACATCGATCTCCGGGTACTTGGAATATTGCAGAAATATACAGTGCCCATCGAAAGTAAAGCGATTCTCTGAATTTTCGTTGTTTCGGATTTTCTGGGCGAAGCGAAAAAATATAATGCAATTCGATCAGTAAGGAAACTTACGGTTTTCAATCGGATCCGATGTTCGGCACTTGATCTATGTATAGTAGATAATTCAAACATCGACGGCGTCAAAAGAATAGACTGTTTTTGATATTGTTACTCTGGTGGCTGAAAATGGGTATAAAAGTTAACTTCTTTCATTATTTGTGCTCCATTATCATTCGTTCGTTCGTTCATTTGAAAAAGATTAATAAAAGAGAACGTATTTGAACACTTTCTTTCACAAGTTGGTCTAATTGTTTTCTAAGTTATGTAGGTATAAATTACAAAGCGGAAGGTCTATTGCGAAAATTCAATTAATCCAATAATCCTAAAATACTAGGATCCAGTACGTCTTACGCAATAAAAAAGTTGTCAATACACTGCGTCAGACCAATTCAAGACGAAGAAAAAGACGAGACGGAGACGGAGACGAAGATGAGACGAGACGGCTGAAAGTTTGCCCGCATGGAAGCCTTATTATGTAGTTTTTCATTGGGATGATTGGGATGCTCGCCCATACTGCTTCAAGTTGAGTGAACTTCTGGTTTGCATTGGTGGCCTGGACACCTAGAAGTTGTCTCTCGAGCACCTTCCACATGTGTTCGATCGGATTTAATTCTGGAGATTGACTTGTTCATAGGCAGTAATAGTTAGAAAGTTTGATTCCGTTTATCGATAATGGTTTTTTTTTCTAAATTGTTGTTTCCCTCAGAAATGTGTAAGTGAAGGGAATATGCAGACCAATGGAGAACAGAAACGACATAGAAAAAATCCCATCTTGGAAATCATGTTTGGACATTTCAACTGGATTCTGCTCCGGATCACAAAGCAAAGATCGTCCAGGCCTGGTGTGCAGCCAATTTTCCGCGTTTCATAACCAGTTCTGAATGGCCAGCCTCATCCCCAAATCTCAATCCGCTTGACTATTCGGTATGGAGAGCTCTTCAATCGAGAATCCAAGCACGTCTTCATCGCAATTTGGAGTCGTTGAAGAAATGTTTGGAAGTGGAATGGGCCAAGCTATCACCAGAATACCTTCGTGCCACAGTGGATGCATTCCCGAAGAGACTCAAGGATGTCGTGAACAGCAAAGGGAATCGCATCGAACAACTTTAATTTTATATGTTTTATAATCGTTTTAATAAACTATAGCTGATTTTTCAAGTCGATTAGAGTATTTTTGTAGAAGGTACAGCACTTTGAATGTGTCACCATAATTTTGGCGCACCCTGTATATTAACCTGCTCAAAGAGTGCTACACAAACTGCACAACCACCTTCACACCATTCCACAGACAAGTTGAGGTACCCATCACAAGAAGTTTACGCCAAGGTGATCCAATATCACCAAACCTCTTGTCAGCTTGTCTAGAGCTCGTTCTCGGAAAATTGTATTGGAATCACCTTAAAGGACAAGACGACGACTACGCTCACGTGCCAGGAATAAGGATCAATGGCAGAAATCTCACCATTTGAGATTCGCAGACAACATCATTTTCGTCGCAAACGACCCAAGAACTGCCAGCAGAATGATCCAAGAGTTCACAGAAAGGTGCAAAAAAGTAGGCCTTCAAATAAATACTAACAAAACCAAAGTGTTGAGAAACACGTACGCCACCACACATCCGGTGATCATCAGAAACAACACAACCATCACAACAATCAAAGATGTGGAGTGGATGCTTTTTCTACCTTGGCAGGCTACTCACCTCACGAAATGAACTAGAACCAGAACTCCACAGAAGAATACGGGCAGCTTGGGCCGCGTTCAACAACATCAAAAACACCACCGACGCTCTCACCTGCCCACGAATTCGAGCTCAACTTTTCGACACCATCGTTCTTCCCGCGGTCACAAACGGATCAGAAACCTGGACCTTTACACAGAACCTCGCTGAAAGGACCCTTGTGACGCATGCATCACTAGAAAGAAGATTAATTGGAATGACCCTCACGGAACAACGCCTACTAGACTTACACCGCGAAGACATCCGAAAAATCTCCCAAGTCACGGACCTACTCAAATACATCAAAAAGAAAAAAACTAGGATGGGCCGGGCACATTATGCGAAGAACTGACGGAAGATGGACAAAACTGATACAAAAATGAATTCCTCGAGATCAAAAACGACCTGTCGGACGGCCCCCCCCCCATGAGATGGTCCGACTCACTACGTAAAGAAGTTTCAATATATCGACGAAATCGACTGACTACTTCATGGAGAAAAAAGCAATGCATGAGTGAACTAGTCATGTTCGACAAAATCAGATCAGAAGTGCCAGTAATGAAGACAAATGCAAAGAGAACCATATTTTTGTGCAAAAAAAGCGGATGGAGTATGCTGATGGAATAATAATGGAGAAGAGATGTCGTTTAGCGTAGAAAAGGGACAATTCATCCCAGTGACGGTGTACCAACACCAGGATGTTCGAAAGTGGAAGTCACTCCATAATAAGTTTACAACGATTAAAAATGGAGGACAAGGAAGGAAACGACAAAGTGATGATGGAAGAGCAGAGCCAGCTGTAAAAAAGGGAGCTCCACTTGCTCAGATGGATCAGCCCCATTCTTCATTTAAAAGTTGTTCTGAAGACTCATTCCCCAACCACTGTGAGTTCGGCGTCAGGATGACCCCCACGGTTCAATGTCAACGAGACTTACACCGTGAAGAAATCCGAAAAAGATCAAAATAGGTCACGGACCCACTTAACTACATCAAAAAAAATTTGGATGAGCCGGAACCTTCGGAAAATGTTTAAAACAGATACAAAACTATATTCCTTGAGGAAAAAACGACCTGCTGAAAGGCCGCCGACGAGATCGTCCGAATCACGCTTGTCTGTCCTTATCGCTATCATCCTGGAAGCCTGATCTTGTAGTCGTATAACGCGTTTTCGTGAACCTAACACATTGCACGAATAAAAGTGGTTTTTTCTACATGGGAACAGTCTGTTTTCAGGGAACCATGTCTTCTGACTGCATATGCTGAATGAATTAGTGCCTGACTGATGACCGCCGATCGCCGACTGATCGAAATCTGGAAATGATCTAGAACATTTTTTTAATTCGTCTGGTGCAAGAGACTGAATTTGGAAGACAATATAACCGCTGTGCTACCCTTCGGAAAACACAAACCGAGCAGTAAATACTATAGTTAAGGTTTCGACGTGTTTAATTCTTAGAGACTTTATTCCCGCTGTAAGACCAGGAATGAAGCCTGGCCATGTACAAAAAATGGAAAGATTATGGAGACGGTTAATATGCGAACCGAAATCAAAGAATCTTAGAGAAAAGGTTACGGAGGTTTATATAGGCGGGTGAAGATGGAATGCATGTCGAACCTCGGATTTTGAACTTCTGTACATGTTATCGGAATCTTCTTTCTGACATTCTGAAATATAGTTGAGAACGATTGATGGAATCCTGCATGCTTTTCGGGATTTCGGTGAAGAACTTGCATCGAAAAAAGCTAAAATTTGATTCAGACGGTTATTTTGTATTCTGATCGATTGAGAATAAAATTCGGCGAGGAGCAAAAAACAGATGATGGTCGGGCTTCTATGTTTGAATTACTTTAGCTCGTAGTTATTAAAACAATTCTAAGTTTATTGTTTCCGGGAAAATGCTGTTCATTCTTTAAAATTGGACTGATAAATAATTTTATTCGAAAAAAAATATATTCACAGAAAAGGATATTGTTGCGATCGTTATCGCATAAATAAATAAATTCATATTTTACGTGAACCACCACCCCAGTGTTTCACGTCACACGTTTAGTTGCCCCACTTTTCACCCTATAAAAGGGTGGCTTTTTCTTCTGTTTAATAAATTGGTTTTACCTTGGAAACCGAGTCATTCCTTCAATCGTAACAAAGTGGCGATCAGGATTGTGAAGAATGGATGCGGAAACAAAAGAAGCGTTTGCCGTCCTACTCAAGATGCAGAAACACCGCCAAGAGGAAAACGAGGATTTGAAGCAGCTTGTAAAAGCACTCATTGCTCTACGCAACGACAAGGAACAGATTGGAGGAGCAGAAACCCACGTGCAAGCCGTTCAGAAGTCACCTGAGGGACAACAGCAGCAGTCAAGAGGTCGACAGGACAAGGATTCCAACCACGAGCAAGTCCAACCGACACAGAAGTCAATATCAGGCAAGCATCCCCACCACCCAATTTCCAATGTCCAATTACCAATTTCCAAAGGGAAGCCTCCATCACCATGTCCAATTTGTGGATATGATCATTGGCGGATCGATTGCAAGCTTGACAAGTCAACCGTGTGCAACAAGTGCAAGAAGACTGGACACATATCTCGGATATGTACATCGTCGTCAAACAAGGAATACACAAGCAATGCTGTATTTATCGCTCATTCATCTGCTGGCACTGGAAACAAGATTTATTTTCACGTCGTCATCAATGGAACACCTATCCGAATGCAACTGGATACGGGCGCCGAGCAAACACTTCTGAATACGAAGGATTGGATTCGTCTAGAGAAGCCAAAATTGTCAACACCTACGGTCAGTCTACGTTCGGTAAACAGGACACCAATTGAGGTCAAAGGACAATTCTCATGCGATTTCGTCATAAATGGACAATCGGGATCAGGACAATGCTACGTTGCTGAAACACCATCGCTTCTCGGAATGGATTGGATTTTTCAAAGCACACTTTATGGTCAACTCACTCATCACGCTGTCAATGCCGTTCATCAAATCAAATTCAATGGTTCAACTACATCACCAAAAGCACTGGAAGCAGAATTAAAATCAAAATTTCCAGCTGTATTTCAATCGGGACTGGGTCGTTGCAATAAGGTCAAAGCCGCATTTCACCTCAGATCGGAAGCCATACCGACTTTTCGCAAAGCAAGACCCGTACCATATGCCGTGCTGCCTAGAGTTACGGAAGAACTAGAACGACTACAAGGACAGGGAATTATCAGTCCTACTGATTACTCTGAATATGCAACCCCCATCGTCGTCGTAAACAAGAAAGAAGGTTCGATTCGAATATGCGCAGACTTCTCGACTGGCTTGAATGATTCGATCGAAATGCACCAACATCCTCTACCAACTGCTGAGGATATCTTCACAACTCTCAATGGAGGGAAATACTTCTCGCAAATCGACTTAGCAGAAGCGTATCTACAGATTGAAGTTGAAGATCAATGCAAGAAAATGCTGACAATCAATACCCACCTCGGACTATTCTACTACAACAGGATGCCATTCGGTGTGAAGACTGCCCCAGCCATTTTTCAACAAACAGTAGACACTATGATATCAGGACTCGCTGGAGTCGCTGCGTATATGGATGATCTCATCATCACTGGTTCTACTATCGAAGAACACAATGCTCGCCTGCATGAACTGTTCAAAAGGATTGAGGAGTACGGATTTCGTGTGAAACCTGCTAAATGCTCATTTCTGCAACCCGAAATCAAATTTCTCGGGTTTATCATCAATGACAAGGGACGTCGTCCAGATCCGACGAAGATCGCTGCAATCACCAAGATGCCGGCACCAAGGGACGTCTCTCAACTTCGTTCATTTCTTGGAATGGTTCAATTCTATGGAACATTCGTTAAAGATCTGCATAACTATCGTGGCCCACTAGACACCTTGACAAAGAAGGATATCAAGTTCGAATGGACACAATCATGCCAAACTTCATTTGAGAAGATCAAGACAGTGCTGCAATCCAATCTACTGCTCACACATTTCAATCCGAAGCTACCCATTATCGTCGCTGCTGACGCGTCGCAATACGGAATCGGTGCCGTTATCACACATCGCTTTCCTAATGGTTCGGAGAAGGCAATCTGTCATGCCAGCCGCGCACTGACTGCAGCTCAGAAAGGATATAGTCAAATCGAAAAAGAAGCACTTGCTCTGATTTTCGCCGTTGAAAAATTCCACAAATACATTCATGGAAGGAAGTTTACACTCAGGACGGATCACAAACCTCTTCTCGCGGTCTTTGGATCAAAGAAAGGAATTCCGGTCTATAGCTCAAACCGACTGCAACGTTGGGCAGTCATCCTGTTAAACTACGAATTCCATATCGAGTACGTCAACACCAACTCATTCGGACAAGCGGATGCGTTATCCCGACTCATCGCCGAAAACATCGAGAACATGGAGTCAGAAGATCGACTAATTTCTCGTGTGGAAGCTGAAGTGAAAGCAGATCATGAAACAATCCTCAACTTGCTGCCAATCAATGCAACAACGATTCGGACAGCCACAAGTAAGGATAAGGACATCGTCAAAGCAATGAAATTTGTTCAAAATGGAAATTGGCCAAATGTGGACAAATCATCATCATTGTATAAACTGTACACTCGTCGAGAAGCTCTATCAATCGACGGAAATACACTATTCTTTGGATCTCGAATCGTGATTCCAACATCATTAAGGACCAAAGTACTGAAAACGCTACATCAAGCTCATCCGGGAACCGAAAGAATGAAGAAACTGGCTCGAAGCTACGTTTACTGGCCTTCAATCGACAAGGAAATTGAAGATCTTGTAAGGAAATGTAATGAGTGTCAAGCTGCTGCTAAAAACCCAGTGAAAACATCTTTGGAGCCATGGCCTACCACAAAAACTCCATACGAACGGATTCACATTGACTACGCTGGACCGATCGATGGCGTCTACTACTTGGTCGTCATCGACTCGTTTTCTAAATGGCCGGAAATTTTACCAACGAAATCGATATCCGCGCTCTCGACAATTCAACTGCTGATTCCAATTTTTGCAAGATTCGGAAATCCACGGACAATTGTATCGGACAATGGAACACAATTCACGTCTTCAGAGTTTGCAAAATTCTGCTCATCAAGAGGAATTCGACACCTACGTTCACCACCATTCCACCCACAGAGTAATGGACAGGCTGAAAGATTCGTCGACACATTCAAAAGAGGACTTATCAAGTTAAGACAGGAGGGAACGACGCAAGAAATTCTACAAACATTCCTCATGTCGTATCGCTCAACGGCATTTAATTCGGGGGGTACAATATTCGGGGGTACAACGGGGTACAAACGATTCGGGGGTACCAAATTCATGATTCGAGGGGTACTATTATTCGGGGGCACTATATTTTTAGGGTACAATGACAGAGGGGTACCATGACGCTATGATTCAGGGGGTACCAACGATATTATTTGGGGGTACCACAATTATGATTCAGGGGTACCACAAGTAGGCCTTAGGGTTTCAATTAATATGAACAAACAAGAGTTTTTTATTCTTACGTTTATCAATCGTTACTGCGAAGAATAGCAGAAAATGTAAATTTTAAGAAGTATTCATCTTTGAAACAGAAATAGTATTCGTTTTTGAATATGATTCGTTTAATATGTTTTTATCAGCAGAATAACGACCCGAAACACACCTCGAAGCACATCAAGGACTGGTTCCGACGCCGCCACGTGGATCTTCTGGACTTTCCCAATCATTCTCTTGATTTGAATCCGATCGAACACATCTGGGAGCATGTCGAGAGACAACTTAGAGGGGTCCGTACATCGAATGCCAATCAGAAATTCGATCAACTCCAATCTGTCTGGAAGGCCATCCCCCTGTCTGTTATCGACACCCTTCTCGACTCGATGCCAAGAAGATGTCAGGCGGTCATCGACGCCAAAGGCTACCCAACGAAGTATTAAAACTATTTTAGTCATGTTTTATTGTAGTTTTTCATTTACCGGTCTTTCCTAGATCTCAAAAGTCAAAGTTCCATTTTACAGTTTTTTGCCATTTTCATAAATTTTTCGATATTTTTTCAAATTTTTGAAAATTTGATTATTCTTGTTGTTGAATCAACTTCTTATACCGTTTTAAATTTCGTCTCAAAATATCAAAACGATCCGGGAAGTTTCAGAAAAGTTATGCTCGAAAAACTGTTTGCGAATACCTTTTTGGCCGATACTGTATATTGTCTTTCTGAGACTCCTTTATAGTCGGGGGGCGTGGCTTGAGCAGGAAAGATGCGGACATTGGTGTGCGCGTTACCAGAGCATGACAAATAACGTAACGATGATGAGAATGCCTGTGCTTAGTCAATAATGTAATGGACTCCCACCAAATGTGTCTCCACGACGTACGCCAACTCTTTCAAGAAACCGCTTGTTTCACCACATTCCTTCCGCATTTCAGGCATATGTAATGATGGACGGTCGTAAATCTTACTTCCTGAAACAGACGATTCCTAGACGAAGGATACTGTAATCTGTCTAGTGGAAATGAGGAAGTTAATACTTGAAATGCTTCTAAATCATTTAACGAATCCAACTAATTCTCAGAGGAATTTTATGAATATCAAAGAACCGTAAAACTTAGTTTTAGGAAAATCGAAAAATAAAGTTTGTAAGAATATTAAGAGATTTTTGCTTTTCTGCTCAATTGTTCATCAGCGGTGCAACGATAAATGAGAAATAAATAATTAAAAGGGTTTTCTCAATAAAAAAACAACACGTATTGACAGTAGCCGATAAGATCACCAAGTGAAGTGTGGAAAATCTGTAGATTTCATGTTTCATTTCCAGACATATTTCATGCTGAAATTTTTTGACAGATATGATGACAACAAGTACTGCGAGAAAATCGGCAGCCTCAAAACTGCGATTTTTAAAACATGAGATCAAGTGAGCCAAAAACTTCTGTACAACCTGTACCTATGATGATTCGAATTTTCGAAAAGTTGTGAAACAACGTTTTATGTGAAATTGACCCTTTGGCTTTCCACAAAAGTATAACCTCACTTGTTAGAAAAAATTAAAAATTAGCAAAAAATGAAACAAATAGCAGCTGAAAACATGATTTAATAATTAATTCGGTTTCCATTGTTCCTTCCCACTTAAAAAATGCGAATATCCATTGACAGGTACAAGTTGTCAATGTACGTCTGATCGAAAGAACTCTAGGCATCGACAATCGCCTTTTCAAATCAGGAACATTGTTGTACGTCTTGTTTCTCTCGTAGATTCGTAGATCTTTCTCACAAGGTGTCCCCAGACGTTCTCAATGATGGTTACGCCCGGAGAGCATGCCGGCCATTCAAGGACTACGATGCTTCAGGATCGCATCGAAACTATAGTTCTCATGGTTCGGTGAAACGGAGCTCTATCTTGTTGATAGATCAAGTTCTTGGAACAGTTTCGATTCCAAAATGGAACAACTTCTCTCCGTAGAAAATAACAGAAAATCTAAGCCGTTCATTTTTTTCGAGACGGAGCATAATTTCACACGGCCGAAAGTAGAAATCGCAGCCCAAACCATCCTCCTTTGAAGTTTCGATGAGAAAATCACAATTTTTCCTTTCAAATGCGATGAAAATAGCTGCGAAATCTGTCCGGCCCATCACAGTTAATTGTTTCCAATCACTGAAAACAATTTGAAAATTTTTCTGTGGGGGTTACAGTTTATCCTCAAATTTTATTTTTCTACCTGATTTCAGGCAGTTGATGTTTTTTAAAGAACGTCAACCGTTTTTCCTCGTGCTTTTTGGTAAGATGTGGGCTTTTCGCATTACGTTCAAAAAGAGCAGTCTTTTGATGAACTTACTCTTCAAAATTACCCTTCGAATCGAGCTCCGTCTTGAATTTGGAATACGAATCCATGCTGTTGGACGCTTTACGGAAAACCATTCGTTTTTCACGTCTTGAGAGGATTGAAGCACGTCCGAATCATGTCTCCGTACCATAATTAGTGGAGTCCTTCGAATAATTATTGAAGGCACATGAACTTCTGCCAAAGGTCTAATTTTGCACCGATTTGCTCTTTTTCATAGGCAGTAAAAGGCGGACCTTTCGGCATTATAACTAAGAATAGTAATTTGAATGAAAAAATGATTTTAAAAAATATTCGAAAAACTCAAAGTAAAAATCAGAAAAACGGGGCGATGTTATACGTTTTTGGAACTACGAAAATCAGTTAAAAATTGAATAAAGTGAGCTTTTTGCGAATATGTTGATTAATGCTCATTCTTTATTACAGGGTGGCAGCCATTTAGTGTTACACAACTTTGCGTGGATTCTGGTGCATGAGCACAAGTCGCTACTGTATCAATTTTATTTTTTATTGATTATTACATATTTATTACTATGTTTTTCAATTTTCTGGTTGCAACTTCCATTTTTAAGGTAATGACGGCTGCTTCACCCCATCGTGGTTCTATTATTAAACTAATGCAGCAGGGTGTGTCGAATTCGGAGATCGCTAAACGGCTGAACGTCAACCGAATGCTAGTTCATCGGACTGTTACTCGCTTCCACCGTCTCCGTACACCTAATGACCATCCGAGATCGGGTCGTCCTGTCACTGTGACGACGCCAAAAGCGTTCGGGAAAGAATCCGAAAAAATCCGGAGCGAAGCATGAGGAAGCTTGCTAAAGACTTCAAAAAGTTCCGATATTCTATGGGAATCATTGTCAAAGAGAAGATGACTCCGTATCGTATGCAAAATAGCGCATTCCTGAACGAGAAAATCAAAGCTCTCCGAATGCAAAAAGCACGAAAGCTTCTTCAAGGCACGCGCTCAGGCACACTGTTCGCAGACGAGAAATTTTTCACCGTCGAAGCTAATAAGAATGGCCAAAACCATCGGGTTATTGCAAAAGACTTTCAAACTGCCTGTAAGAACGGAAAAATTCTCAATAAGACATCTCATCCGTTTTCAGTCATGGTTTTTCGTTTCTTCCGTGGTCCAAATCGCATTACGGAAACCGACCCTGGTGCTTCCAACAAGACGGCGCACCGGCTCATCGCGCCAAGGTCACTCAGCAGTGGTGCAAGAACAATTTTCCTGAGTTCATCTCCTCGTCAGAATGGCCAGCGTCGTCACCCGACCTGAATCCTATGGACTACGCCGTTTGAGGATATTTGATCCAGAAGGTTTCTACCAAAAATTACGCTAGTTTGAGCGCTCTGAAGGTCTTACTCTTCTGTCCAATTCTGGTGAAAATTGAACTTGTTTGAAGACATTTATAACGTTTCAAGCGTGTAACGCTATTTGGATGCCACCCTGTATTTGCCTCAATTTGCATCATATCATTTTCCTCTAATAACTTTTCTGAAACCTATTTACAGCCAGAAATTCTATAGAAATTCGTAGTGATGTTCTACTTTTTTATGAGCACAGCTTTTAGAAAACATGACGAAAGGTAAACCTTTAAGTGAATATGAGAAAGGACTAACTGGCGCCAAATTGGCTGAAGTGGACCAACAGCTGCTCGACAATCTTTATTCGCCTATGGATGATCCAATTTTTGAAATTGCTCAACAGAATGGTCGTCCCATCTATTATTAATAATCATTCGTCTGTTATTTTCTGTTTTTTTTACAGTTTTGAGTAAGTGAACTTATGATTTTGTGGAAACTTTTTGAAACCTTTTTTCATAAAATGTCGGTTTTTTCCTGACGTCAAGCCTATTTTGAGCTTCTATTATAAAACACCTAATAAGAGTCAATATTTCTTCAATAGGAAGCATTTTGGTTGAAAAGCCAGTTTTCGAGTTTTCGAAAATTTTAGGTGTGAACGTAAGATTATGTGGAGCACCGTATTTGTTAAAAAACGGTTAGCCCTGACCAGACAACGATCTGAAATGCAAATAAGTACAAATTACATCAAAAAGCGAAGAAAATTCTGAATTGAAGGGAGACGTGTGCCACTGGTCCCCGGTGTCAAGTTTTTTGTCTTCTCGTCGACCTCAAACTTGGGTAATTAAACCGTTTATGATATAAATACTATGAAACAAGTAAAAATAAAATAAGAGTCACGCGCAGGTGACAAAACTAGTATAGAATGGGAAAGGGGTCCTTAGGGATCCCTTTTATACTGGCCAAAAGATGTGGTAAATACCGCCAACGCAGGTAGGGCAAATGGGTTACGAGGATGTGGTAAGCACTGCCAACGCAGGTAGGGCAAATGGGATACGAGGATGTGGTAAGCACTGCCAACGCAGGTAGGGCAAATGGGATACGGGGATATTATGAGGGGGAAATATATATTGAAACGGTTGGGTTGACAATTCCCAACAAATATTGTATAGAGAGGGTGGTTTGTAGATACTTGATCAATTCTCCTGCTTCTCCACTGACGACCGATTTTAAATAATGTAACTTAGTGAGCTCGTCCACTTTGATGCTGTTCATGATTGATTCGAATGATTCCTTGAATTCATAATATGCAGTCACGTTTCCATTAAACGTCGGTAGAGTCATTTGAGGTAGTGTGATATGTCCGAAAGTATTCACCATAATTGGTTGAGTAGCCGGAGGTGCAACCGCTTGCACTGACACCAATTTGTCATCCGCTCTCTTGTCCATCAACTGCTCAGCCTGTTGCATTTCCACAGTTGGATTTCTCCAATTTCTCAAATTGATCTCTCGTTTCTCTTCATGTGGAACTCCTTCCTTGAATAGGTCTCCCAACGTTGGTAACAGAATCAGTCTGCTGTCATCCAAGGATTTCAAACGATTGAGTCCCATAGCATATAACTCCTTGAGAACTTGTAATCTGATCTTACCTCGTTCAAGAGTCTCCAAATAATTTCCGAATTGTGCGATGTATTGATCCTGGATCTTCCTCTCTTCTCCAGTGAGATCCGCAGCAATCAATTCCTTCCATTTCCGATCCAAATCTTCCAAAGTTGTGCAACGTCGTTGTAGCTTTTCCCAATCCTCGTACAAATCTTCCAAAAACTGTTGAAGATCATCCGTGTTGTACGATTCCACCTTTTGTTGATCCGTAACATCCTCTTCCAGACAGTCATCCACACGTCTTTTCGTAATTCCGATTTGTGTGCGAATCCGACCACTGGCCTGGGTCACCATGTCAAGTTTTTTGTCTTCTCGTCGACCTCAAACTTGGGTAATTAAACCGTTTATGATATAAATACTATGAAACAAGTAAAAATAAAATAAGAGTCACGCGCAGGTGACAAAACTAGTATAGAATGGGAAAGGGGTCCTTAGGGATCCCTTTTATACTGGCCAAAAGATGTGGTAAATACCGCCAACGCAGGTAGGGCAAATGGGTTACGAGGATGTGGTAAGCACTGCCAACGCAGGTAGGGCAAATGGGATACGAGGATGTGGTAAGCACTGCCAACGCAGGTAGGGCAAATGGGATACGGGGATATTATGAGGGGGAAATATATATTGAAACGGTTGGGTTGACAATTCCCAACAAATATTGTATAGAGAATGGTACATATGTTGATAGTCGATAGCTCGTGAGAACGGTGTGACACATATTGTATAGTACATGTTCTTTCAATGATCACTGATATCTTCTTTTCTTACGATATCGACGATACTGTATGTGTGTGCTTCGTCGACACTGCCGAGCCAAAAATTGATCCCACTCCCATACCGATTCTTACGATATCGACGATACTGTATGTGTGTGCTTCGTCGACACTGCCGAGCCAAAATGATACCACTCCCATACCGATTGCACCGCCATTGAACAGTCCCAATCCTTGCTTCATCAACAGAAAGAATATCACGATGGTAGCTCTCTGATACGGTCGTCTGAACATTGAAGTCCCATTCCAGCATGATGAAATAAGAAACCAGCATACTTGCAGAAGCTTTCTGACAATTACAAATGTTACGATTACCACAGCCATCAACATTTTTAGCATTGATACACATACGTACACCACATACATTACTCCAAACAGAAGTAATAGCTCCATCAGACTACCCGAACCATTGCCATATTTCCAATACAAACGATTTTGAATGGGCTGTTCTTGATCCACTTTTGGTGAGATTGTCGTTGGTGTTGAAGTACTGTTGTTCCAATTGACCGAAGAAGTAGTTGCCGAAGTTTTCAAAGTAGTGATGTTGGCAGCATAGGTTGTTGAACAAAACGAAAGAAGTATCATTACCATTGACAAAGAAGTGATGGCATTCAAACGTGTTGATCGTCTCAGTTGTCTTGAAGAGTTGGACGATTGTTGTTGATTCTCCTGTTGTTTTGACTCATGATCCTTTCGATTGTCATCCTCATTTTCAGCAATTGATGTTTCCAACGGATACAACGATTTCCACGGATACTCCACAATTTTCTTTGTTGATCCATTTTTCACGATGGCTGATCTCGATTTGACTTCTAAAATTCTTCCCATTGGCCATTTGGTCTTTCGAAGTGAAGGAAATTCAATCAATACGATGTCTCCGACTTTTGGGGTTGTTCCTGATGTCGACTTCTGATGATGTTCAAAATCTCTTCGTTCTTGCAGCATTTGTACATATTCCTTGTTGAACCTCCGATGGAACGCATCCGTCAATGAAGACAATCTGCTCCATTCATCCATCAAATTTTTTCTCTCACTTGTTTGATTGTCCGTATCAGGAGGTGCAGATAGGTCCATAATTCCAGTACATCGATTTAGTGGAAAAATAAGATCTATTGGTCTGAGAGGAGATATGTCATCTTCCGATGCCACATATGATAACGGTCGACAGTTTACTAAGGCTGTGCATTCGGCCAGTAGAGTGATGAAGTCCTCTTTTTCCATAAGCGATCTCGTTGTTCCTGCTCTTACAAGACTTCGTTTAACCAATGAAATCATTCTTTCGTATACTCCTCCCGCCCACGGCGAGTGAGCAGGGATGAATTTGAAATCAGGCAGTGTAGTTGATTGAATGATTCCTGCAGACTGTTGCAACTTCAAAGTTTCCAGGACTTTGCTCAACATCTTGAACTGAGTACCATTATCCGAAATCATTTGTTTTGGGATGCCAAACATTGCACAAAACTTCCGAAGTGATAGCAAAAATGTTGTTGTCTCCAAATTCTTGACGACTTCCGTGACAATGAATCGAGAGAAGAGACAAGTGTACAAAACAAAATGAATCTCTTCTGTGACGTTACCAACTTTGACGAACAATGGTCCAGCAAAATCAACACCGCAGGTCTCAAACGGCATATGTAATCCAACTCTTGACTCAGGAAATGATGGAAAAATCGGTTGTTGATACGGCTTCACATTTAAACGTCGACATCCAAAACACCCTTTGATCACCTTTTGCACAAACGATCGACCACGTGGAATCCAGACAAACTCTCTCAATTGAACCAGAGTGAACAATGGACTTGCGTGATTGAAAGTTTTGTGTTGATCCAAAATCAGCATTCTTGCAATGTGTCCCCTTGGTAGAAAAACCAATTCCTTCTGTTGCACTCTTCCATGATAAATCCAAATGCCATCCTGATTCTTTTGAAGTCTCAAAGATTCAATTGCCTCCTTTGATGGTGGGTCAATCCATTGAGCACACCGATAAATCACTTTTCTGGCACGACTGACTTGTTGTTGAAGCGAAAGTTTTCCCCGAGAAACGAAGTAGAACACTAGCATAACTGTTCGTAACATCCTGTGAAACGATTCGAATCGATGTGGATCGATCAGTGCAACATATTCCTCTTGAACAGCAACATTAGAAAGTACAACTTCCTCCACTGAAGATTGTCGTATTGGAAGCTCCGCAGTATCCAGTAGAAACTCAGCTCCGTGAATCCATCGATCTGACTGTTTCAGCTCCTCGAATGTAAGACCTCTTGATAGCAAATCGGCCGGGTTCAATTTTCCTGGTACATGACTGAACTGAACTCCTTTCGAAAGTTGTTGGATTTGTTGAACTCGATTTCTCATGAATCTTGTTCCAGTCGTTCCATTTGCTTTCAATGTATCCAGAGAACACATTGAGTCGGTCCACAACACTGTCCGGTCGAAGTGAGAATCCATTTCTCTGTGAATGTAATTAGCCAAACGAACTCCTGTGAGTACACCAAGCATTTCCAACTGTGGAATGGAATACTTTGGAGTAGTTGGTGCAACTCGAGATTTAGCCATGAGGAAAAACGATTGAGCTTCTGATTTGTTGACGAATCGAATGTAGGCAACAGCGCCATAAGCCAACTGACTGGCATCCGTGAAGACATGCAATTCCGATTGGAACGAAGTTGACAAGAAATTATCAGGAATCAGACGTCGTTTCACTCTCCATTCCGTTCCACTCCACTGTTTTAACAGAACATTCCATTTCTCCTCTAGCTCCTTGGACAACATGACATCCCATGACATCTTCTCTTCAGTCAGTATTTTGAAAAACAATTTCCCGAATAGTGTGGTGGGTGAGAGAAAACCAATCGGATCGTAAACTTTCGCAATGAACTTCAGCACACTCCTTTTTGTGATCGTATCTGCTCT
Source organism: Caenorhabditis inopinata (assembly GCA_003052745.1). NCBI lineage: Eukaryota > Metazoa > Nematoda > Chromadorea > Rhabditida > Rhabditidae > Caenorhabditis > Caenorhabditis inopinata. The sequence goes on along the minus strand of AP018155.1, from coordinate 7,771,839 downwards.
TCTTTCAGGAAAGCGATAGATGAACTCATCAGATGTAATGTCCCATTTGATACCGAGTAACTTCTGAATACCACTTTCCTTTTCCGTCTTCTCCTGCACAGCAAAATAATCATTGGCTTCATCCGAATTGCTACAGTATTGAGTTAAATTCATCTTGGCCTCCGCAAACATCTCCTTTGAATCATGGTAGAATTTTTGAGCCTCTTCAATTGACTGAACTCCAACATAAACATTGTCCACATAGATCGAACGAACCATTTCCTTCGCAAGTGGATTTGCTTGTTTTGACAAATGAAGACGAATTGTTGCATTCAACAAATACGGTGACGATTTCAATCCGAATGGAACACGTTTGAAACGATAACAAATGATCTTTCCTTTCTCATCAATCCACAGAAATCTTGTAGCATCACGATCGAGAATATTCAATTCCAGTTGAAGAAATGCTTTTTGGATGTCAGCCGAAATAAGAATGATGAATTTCCTCATCCGTAACACACATGCAGCAATATCTGGTAAGAAATTGGTACCGGCCAGAAGATGCTCATTCAACGATAGTTCATTCTTATTCAGCTTTGCACTTCCATCAAACACAATCCGCATTTTTGTAGATTTTGAACTCTCCTTGAATATTGGGTGATGAGCCAGATAATGAATAATCGATCCATCCGCATGATACTCATTCTCAACCAACTCGATGAAATCCAACTTGAGCTGTTCCTTGAAGGTGTTTGCATATTGTTCGAGAAGTCTTTCATCTTTTTTCAACCGTTTCAAAGATCCTTGTAGACGAAAAAATGCCAATTGACGATTGGACGAAATCTTTTCCTTGTTCGCATATGGAATTCGAACGACATATCGACCATCCATGTTCTGAGTTGTGGTAGCATCGAAAAAAGCTTGTGTTTCTTCATCAATAGTTGCTTTGGGATTAACGTCAATTATTCCAATAGATTCCAAATCCCAAAATGCCTGCAGCATATGACGAAGTTCATCGTTTCCCACAGTTTTCTCCGAAGATGTAGAAAACGTAAGAGTAGAATCCACCACATTCTCTTTTCCAGCAACAATTAGTCCGACATCCGTGATATGCAATTGTAACCCGTTCGCCAATCGAAGAGTGTTCACTTGTCCCAAAATTTCCAAATACGAATCCAATCCAATGAGAATGTCAACTTCTTTTCTTGTACGTTTCAACTGAAGATATTGGTCCTGGTCTTGTAGCAATCGTTTCAACACATCCCTTTCCACTTCCGCAGTAACGATATTGCTTGCAATGTTTTCCACACTACACAGTTGAACAGTAGCTGTCGAATGTTTGGTTTTAAAACAAACATCAAAAGTAGTTGTTAGTAATCTCTTGATCTCTCGTTGAGCAAATGTACTCACATTCAGCTTCTTCTGACCAGTTGGTTTCAATTTCAAACGCTCCGCAAACTCTCTCCTGATGTAACTGGTATTGGAACCCGAATCAAAGAAGACTGTAGCCAAATGCTCCTCTCCATAGTCGTCAAAAATTGTAACATCGGCAGACATCATAATCACTGGTGGTCTTACTGTTTCGTTCACTTCAATTTTTTCTTGAGCATCAATTTCCATCGCTTGAGAAACTTCTTCGGTCGAAATGGGAACATCATGAATTTCAGTATCCGACTGTGACAAATGAGTGAATGATTCTTCAGATTCGACAGAAGCATCTACCGCATATGTTTGTTGCTGTTGTCCACTTCCTTGACCTTGTTGATATGATTGGTAACTTCTTGGTTTCGGTCTCCGTTGATAGCCTTGATAACCATAAGATCCTCCATTTTGACCATTGTTCTGTCCTACTCCAGATTGATTGTTAGGACGTTGAGAATATCCTTTGGCACCATTGTTTTGATTGTTGAACGGTGGAACACTCATTCCGTTCGATGACGAAAATCCAGCTTGTCCAGAATGTCGTTGTTTATTTTCGATTGAACGTTCCTCCTGTTGAAAACAAATGGCTTCATGATGAGGTCCATTACAGCAGTAGCATTTGTAGGAACATTGACGAGCATTGTGACCTGATTGTAGACATCGAAAACATAACTTCAATTCCTTCGCTCTTTGTTTGCGCAACTCCACTGTCGAAAACTTTCTGCAGTCTCTTGGATAATGTCTCATCCGATCCTCCACACCAAACGCACACGGTTTGCTAACTTCCGAACGAGGTTGTTGTTGTACTCCTTGTCCAGTTCCTCCACGATTTCCTGTTCGTTGTTGATGTTGATGATGACGATGATGATGATGCATAGTTGACATAGTAGTTGTAGGTCTCTCCGACTTGTTGTTATAGATAGCATCAACCAAACTTTCTGCTCTCGAAATATCTCGAACTCTTTTCAAGAGATCCTTGGCCGATTTCGGTAGTTCACTATTGGTTGCACCATAGATCTTGGCAATCACTCTTTTGGGAAGTTTTGATTTTATAATGTCGGCAGTTGTGACATTATCCATGTCCAATCCATAGCCGATTAATTGACTGAAAATCGAAGTAACCTTTGTAATGAATGATTGTAGAGTAGCTGCATCGGTATTGCTCGATGTAACATCAGGAATCTCCCGCAACTGTTGTAGCAGTATGTGTTGGATCCGTTCTTTTCCTCCATATTGTTCTTCTAACATTGTCATAGCAATTTCATAATTGGCGTGGGTGGTTTGTAGATACTTGATCAATTCTCCTGCTTCTCCACTGACGACCGATTTTAAATAATGTAACTTAGTGAGCTCGTCCACTTTGATGCTGTTCATGATTGATTCGAATGATTCCTTGAATTCATAATATGCAGTCACGTTTCCATTAAACGTCGGTAGAGTCATTTGAGGTAGTGTGATATGTCCGAAAGTATTCACCATAATTGGTTGAGTAGCCGGAGGTGCAACCGCTTGCACTGACACCAATTTGTCATCCGCTCTCTTGTCCATCAACTGCTCAGCCTGTTGCATTTCCACAGTTGGATTTCTCCAATTTCTCAAATTGATCTCTCGTTTCTCTTCATGTGGAACTCCTTCCTTGAATAGGTCTCCCAACGTTGGTAACAGAATCAGTCTGCTGTCATCCAAGGATTTCAAACGATTGAGTCCCATAGCATATAACTCCTTGAGAACTTGTAATCTGATCTTACCTCGTTCAAGAGTCTCCAAATAATTTCCGAATTGTGCGATGTATTGATCCTGGATCTTCCTCTCTTCTCCAGTGAGATCCGCAGCAATCAATTCCTTCCATTTCCGATCCAAATCTTCCAAAGTTGTGCAACGTCGTTGTAGCTTTTCCCAATCCTCGTACAAATCTTCCAAAAACTGTTGAAGATCATCCGTGTTGTACGATTCCACCTTTTGTTGATCCGTAACATCCTCTTCCAGACAGTCATCCACACGTCTTTTCGTAATTCCGATTTGTGTGCGAATCCGACCACTGGCCTGGGTCACCATGTCAAGTTTTTTGTCTTCTCGTCGACCTCAAACTTGGGTAATTAAACCGTTTATGATATAAATACTATGAAACAAGTAAAAATAAAATAAGAGTCACGCGCAGGTGACAAAACTAGTATAGAATGGGAAAGGGGTCCTTAGGGATCCCTTTTATACTGGCCAAAAGATGTGGTAAATACCGCCAACGCAGGTAGGGCAAATGGGTTACGAGGATGTGGTAAGCACTGCCAACGCAGGTAGGGCAAATGGGATACGAGGATGTGGTAAGCACTGCCAACGCAGGTAGGGCAAATGGGATACGGGGATATTATGAGGGGGAAATATATATTGAAACGGTTGGGTTGACAATTCCCAACAAATATTGTATAGAGAATGGTACATATGTTGATAGTCGATAGCTCGTGAGAACGGTGTGACACATATTGTATAGTACATGTTCTTTCAATGATCACTGATATCTTCTTTTCTTACGATATCGACGATACTGTATGTGTGTGCTTCGTCGACACTGCCGAGCCAAAAATTGATCCCACTCCCATACCGATTCTTACGATATCGACGATACTGTATGTGTGTGCTTCGTCGACACCCGGGCGAGACGATATTTACAGCTGGAAATCGCTTTCGGTCAAATTATTATACATAGAATTCTGAAAACGAAAATTTGGAGCTCAATTTGAATAATTAATTTTATTAAGAATTTCCTCTTTTGATTGTGAAATTTGGTAATCTACAGTGCTCCTGAAAAAGTAGAACCTCACTACGAATTTCTATAGAATTTCTGGCTGTTAATAGGTCCAAGAAAAGTTATCAGAGGAAAATGATATGATGCAAATTGAGGCAAATAATTAGGAATGAGCATTAATCAACATTATTGCAAAAAGCTCACTTTATTCAATTTTTAACTGGTTTTCGTTATTCCAAAAAAGTATAACATCGCCCCGTTTTTCTGATTTTTACTTTGAGTTTTTCGAATATTTTTTAAAATCATTTTTTCATTCAAATTACTATTCTTAGCTATAATGCCGAAAGGTCCGCCTTTTACTGCCTATGAAAAAGAGCAAATCGGTGCAAAATTAGACCTTTGGCAGAAGTTCATGTGCCTTCAATAATTATTCGAAGGACTCCACTAATTATGGTACGGAGACATGATTCGGACGTGCTTCAATCCTCTCAAGACGTGAAAAACGAATGGTTTTCCGTAAAGCGTCCAACAGCATGGATTCGTATTCCAAATTCAAGACGGAGCTCGATTCGAAGAGTAATTTTGAAGAGTAAGTTCATCAAAAGACTGCTCTTTTTGAACGTAATGCGAAAAGCCCACATCTTACCAAAAAGCACGAGGAAAAACGGTTGACGTTCTTTAAAAAACATCAACTGCCTGAAATCAGGTAGAAAAATAAAATTTGAGGATAAACTGTAACCCCCACAGAAAAATTTTCAAATTGTTTTCAGTGATTGGAAACAATTAACTGTGATGGGCCGGACAGATTTCGCAGCTATTTTCATCGCATTTGAAAGGAAAATTTGTGATTTTTTCATCGAAACTTCAAAGGAGGATGAGCCATGGTTTGGGCTGCGATTTCTACTTTCGGCCGTGTGAAATTATGTGCTCCGTCTCGAAAAAAATGAACGGCTTAGATTTTCTGTTATTTTCTACGGAGAGAAGTTGTTCCAATTTGGAATCGAAACTGTTCCAAGAACTTGATCTATCAACAAGATAGAGCTCCGTTTCACCGAACCATGAGAACTATAGTTTCAATGCGATCCTGAAGCATCGTAGTCCTTGAATGGCCGGCATGCTCTCCGGGCGTAACCATCATTGAGAACGTCTGGGGACACCTTGTGAGAAAGATCTACGAATCTACGAGAGAAACAAGACGTACAACAATGTTCCTGATTTGAAAAGGCGATTGTCGATGCCTAGAGTTCTTTCGATCAGACGTACATTGACAACTTGTACCTGTCAATGGATATTCGCATTTTTTAAGTGGGAAGGAACAATGGAAACCGAATTAATTATCAAATCATGCTTTCAGCTGCTATTTGTTTCATTTTTAATTTTTTTTAACAAGTGAGGTTATACTTTTGCGGAACGCCAAAGGGTCAATTTTATATAAAACATTGTTTCACAACTTCACACGCGAGTGACATCGAAAATTCGAATCATCTTAGGTACAGGTTGTACAGAAGTTTTTGGCTCACTTGATCTCATGTTTCAAAAATCGCAGTTCGCAAAAATCGCAAAAATCGCAGGCTGCCGATTTTCTCGCAGTACTTGTTGTCATCATATCTGTCAAAAAATTTCAGCATGAAAGATGTCTGGAAATGAAACATGAAATATACAGATTTTCCACACTTCACTTTGCGATCTTATCGGCTACTGTCAATACGTGTTGTTTTTTTATTGAGAAAACCCTTTTAATTATTTATTTCTCATTTATCGTTGCACCGCTGATGAACAATTGAGCAGAAAAGCAAAAATCTCTTAATATTCTTACAAACTTTATTTTTCGATTTTCCTAAAACTAAGTTTCACGGTTCTTTGATATTCATAAAATTCCTCTGAGAATTAGTTGGATTCGTTAAATGATTTAGAAGCATTTCAAGTATTAACTTCCTCATTTCCACTAGACAGCTTACAGTATCCTTCGTCTAGGAATCGTCTGTTTCAGGAAGTAAGATTTACGACCGTCCATCATTACATATGCCTGAAATGCGGAAGGAATGTGGTGAAACAAGCGGTTTCTTGAAAGAGTTGGCGTACGTCGTGGAGACACATTTGGTGGGAGTCCATTACATTATTGACTGAGCACAGGCATTCTCATCATCGTTACGTTATTTGTCATGCTCTGGTAACGCGCACACCAATGTCCGCATCTTTCCTGCTCAAGCCACGCCCCCCGACTATGAAGGAGTCTCAGAAAGACAATATATTATTTAGATATTCAGTCTAATCGTTTTTCTTCGTATTCACTAAAATTGTACTGTTTCAATCATGGCTAACGTAATCACTGTTACCCTATTCAATGAAGATTTGTGGTGTGAATGCTTTCCAAATATGGAAATGACCGCAACGAATCGACCATTCTTCCCTGAATTGGGCTTCATAGTAACTGGATTGGAGAGCCAAAAGAGATACAAAATGTCATTATCTCTGAGGAAGTTGAATAAAATCAGGTAAGGTTCTGCTAAGCAGTTCTGAGTCATTCCACAATTTCATTGTTTCAGATATACCATGAACCCCGATAAAACGGAATGGATCGAGTCACAGCGCAGATATGCCTCAGAAGATCATGAGTATAAGGAGCTCGAACACTTCGGAGGGGCCAGAACTGGGAATATTTGGATGAATGAACCAATAATGTTCGACAAAATTAGAATATGCAGTAATCAAGACAAGTGCATAGAGAGCAATATTTTTTTCGTGCACACAATGCACAAATACGTTCCTGTGCTAACTATCATTGATATGGATAATAATGGAGAGAAAATGTCGTTTGAAATAAAAATGGGACAATTCATCCCCGTGACGGTGTACCAACACCAGGATGTTAAAAAGTGGAAGTCCCTCCATAATAAGTTTACAACGATTAAAAATGGAGGACAAGGAAGGAAACGACAAAGTGATGATGGAAGAGCAGAGCCAGCTGCAAAAAAGAGGGCTCCTCTTGTTCAGATGGAACAACCCCAAACTTCATCTAAAAGTTTTTCTGAAAATCAGTATCAGTTCAATTTAATGGGGAATTATCCAATTCCGCCAATCAACCAAACTGATCAGTATTATTATCCAAACCAACAGTACCAATTCACTCATAATCATAATGAAATGTTTCAGAATTACAATAAATTCGACCCATTCTCCAATTACTACCAACAACCAGCATTTGTGGCGCCTCCCCAATCGAATAACCCTTGTTATCCAAACCCAGAAATGCACGGTTCGACGACGAATCCATTTGATAATGGTTCGGTCAATATGGAGAATAATGCGTATTTTTATCCACAAAATCCCACATAACCATTTTTAACAAAACAATTCACATAACTAAGATTTTCCGTTTTAGCACTTTCCTTTCCGTTATTGAACAGTTGAGTGTTTCTATTTGAAAATCAATAATCCGAGTGTAATCGTCATTCCGAAATTGGTCTTCCGGTTGACAATATTTTTTGAAAATTTCAATTGAATTTCGTTTAGTACTCTTGTCTCTAATGATATTAATATTCTAATAATTATCTTTCCTTCTCTGTGAATATATTTTTTTCGAATAAATTTCTTTATCAGTCCAATTTTAAAGAATGAACAACATTTTCCCGGAAACAATGAACTTAGAATTGTTCTAATAACTACGTGCTAAAGTAATTCAAACATAGAAGTCCGACCATCATCTGTTTTTTGCTCCTCGCCGAATTTTATTCTCAATCGATCAGAATACAAAATAACCGTCTGAATCAAATTTTTGCTTTTTCGATGCAAGTTCTCCACCGAAATCCCGAAAAGCATGCTGGATTCCATCAATCGTTCTCAACTATATTTCAGCATGTCACATGTCAGAAAGAAGATTCCGACAAAATGTACAGAAGTTCAAAATCCGAGGTTCGGCACGCATTTCATCTTCTGTCTCTAAGAATTAAACACGTGGAAACCTCAACTATACCCTACCGGCCATTAAAGGCGCCTTTTTGGGACAACTTTGCTGAAACTGCTGTTAAAAATGTTAAAACTGGCCTGAGTAACATATTCAGTGAGTTGCAGCTCGTACATATATTATCGGATCGCGAGTACGTGGTTTGTCGTATAGTGGCGGTGTTTGGGTCTCGTTAGGGGATAGCGCGTTTTAACGCGCCAATTTAAAATTTGTAAGGAAGCGCACACACTGCGTATGTGATTAATTCAGTTTAATAATCAGTTTAAGAAATTTGACAATAAAAATTAATTTTAAAAAAACATGATTTTCGAAGCAAAATATAAATAGAAAAAATTCCTAAATATATTCGCCTCAAAAACGCGCTATCCCCTAACGAGACCCAAACACCGCCACTATACGACAAACCACGCTAATTTTATGCGTATTATGACAACGTTAATGTTGAGCGCAGAAATTGAATATCAAACGATTTCAGTGGGATTTGCAGCAGGATTGGAAAAGTGTGAGCAAACTGGAAAATCAATTAAAGTGCAATGTGTTAGGTACACGAAAACGCGTTATACGATTACAAAATCAGGCTTCCAGGATGATAGCGATAAGGGCAGACGAGCTGATTTGGACGATCTCGTCGGCGGCCTTTCAACAGGTCGTTTTCTCCTCAACGAATATAGTTTTGAATTTGTTTTAAGCATTTTCCAAAGATTCCGGCCCATCCTATTTTTTTTATGTAGTTAAGTGGGTCCGTGACCTTTGTGGACCTTTTTCGGATGTCTTCACGGTGTAAGTCTCGTTGACGTTGAACCTTAGGGATCATCCCGACGTCGTACTCTGAATTTTCCATTTTATTTTTATTTTTTTTATATTTAAGAATCGCTCCAATTTCTACTGAGGATGCATGGATCACTCTGGCTCCAAATTATTTAGTAGTGATCTCACAAATATGCTTTGGTAATGTTCTCCCCAAAAACAAGATTCTCTTTTATCACCATCGGACTTCTTTTTTTTTGTTGAACGGCTCCTTCCCTTCCACTAAGCTTCAGCATTTTAACAATTATTGCTAACCGGAAGATTGATTTCAGAATGACAATTTCATTCGGAATATTTATTTTCAAATATTATAGAAACATTTAACGATTCAATGGGAAATGGAAAAGAAAGAGACAAATCGGAATATCTTAGTGATGTGAATATTTTTGATAAAAATGATTGTGTGCGGGGTTTTGAGGATGAATATATGAATTATTCTCCATATTGACCTTTATCAAAAGTATTCGTCGTCGATCCGTTCATTGCTGGGTTTGGATAATAGGGATTATTTGATTGGGGAGGCGCCATGCCGGTGGTGGACAGTAATTGGGGAATGAGTTTTCAGAACAACTTTTAAATGAAGTATGGGGTGATCAATCTGAGCAAACGGAGCTCCCTTTTTTGCAGCTGGCCTTTCTTTTCCATTATCGCTTTGTCGCTTCTTTCGTTGTCCTCCATTTGCAATCGTTGTAAATTTATTATGGAGTTCCTTCCACTTTCGGTAAACTGTCACTGGGATGAATTGCCCCATTTCTACGCTAAACGACATCTCTTCTCCATTATTATCCACATCAATTATAGTTAGTACAGGAACATATTTGTGCATTGTTTGTACAAAAAATATGATTCTCCTTGCATTTGTCTTGATTACTGGATATTCTGATTTTGTCGAACATGACTAGTTCACTCATTCATTGCTTTTCCCAGTTTTCGCCCCTCCCAAATGCTCGAGTAGTCATGATCTGGCATATCTGTGCTTTGACTGCACACATTTCGTTTTGTCCGCGTTTATTGTATATCTGAAACAATGAAATTTGAATCGGCTTATGCTGCAATAGATCTAGGAAATTACAGTAATCTAGCCTTCCTCTACAAAACGAGGCAACCCGCTTAGGGTTCAATTAGAACTAGGAAGTGCTGAGTAAATAATAGGATGGGTTTTTAACGTTTTAATTTTTGCAAAAAAAGGTGGAATCGATAGTATAATGATGCTGAGACAGAATTGTCTGCAAATTAATTAGTCGTAGTTCGGGAGAATTCGCAGATCCGCTGCTGTACACTAACCTAGTGGGTGAAGCAGTATTAGAGGCGCAGGTCGCGAAGATGACCACAGATGACTGGTCAGTATTCAGTTACTTACGTGGGATGGACGCGACAGGGGTGATGATTTTTTGGAATCGTATTGACGACGTATTTGTTTACATGAACGTACCTTGTACTCAAACTCATTGCCATCGTACTTGTCCGAATAGTAGAAACCTCTGGATCAGCTAGTCGTTTTGGATGAAGGGGTGAGAAGCGTTTCCTGCAATATACAGATATTTTGTTTATTAAAATAAAAGATTTATTCAAAAATAATACGGAAACCATTTATTAACGATAAAAGAGGAAAGGAGACGAAGATGTAAACGATGTTCGACGAAAGAAAGAATGGAATAGGGAAGGAAGGGATAGTGTGCATATTGGGATATTGGCAAATCGGCACATTGGCAGTCTGCACAACCGGGTCACCATTCTAATTACCACGCAGTCTGAGCTGATCAATAACCTTCGATCCGTAAAAATTATTTCGCGACTCGAAATACATTTGACCTCGGAATTCGGAAAATCATGGTAACACCTGAAACTGTGGACTCTTTTCAAAGTTGGCCGCTTTTCTTGCATTGATCTCAGAAACTGTAATTGGTGGTGTACTTGTCTCTGGCATGAGCATGATTTGTGTAGTGGCGTTTGAAAATCTACAATCCATTGAAGCCCTACCCTGGCACTGCACGATACCTGGCACATAAAAGAGAAACTGAAGACTGACTCCATTGTGCATATTTCATAATAAATATCCTGCATTTCAGCTCTGGAATAACGTTTTGCTCAAAATACTGCGTGGCTCCTAAGTATAGAGACTTTATTACGAGAGCTGTTGGCACGGTGCCAAGTAGTATTTTTGAAAACTTTCGAATATTTTCGCAAGTTTTTCAGTTACATAGTCATCACTTCATTTGCATCGCTAGCTATGAGAGCTTCTCCACATCGATCTCCGGGTACTTAGAATATTGCAGAAATATACAGTGCCCATCGAAAGTAAAGCGATTCTCTGAATTTTCGTTGTTTCGGATTTTCTGGGCGAAGCGAAAAAATATAATGCAATTCGATCAGTAAGGAAACTTACGGTTTTCAATCGGATCCGATGTTCGGCACTTGATCTATGTATAGTAGATAATTCAAACATCGACGGCGTCAAAAGAATAGACTGTTTTTGATATTGTTACTCTGGTGGCTGAAAATGGGTATAAAAGTTAACTTCTTTCATTATTTGTGCTCCATTATCATTTGTTCGTTCGTTCATTTGAAAAAGATTAATAAAAGAAAACGTATTTGAACACTTTCTTTCACAAGTTGGTCTAATTGTTTTCTAAGTTATGTAGGTATAAATTACAAAGCGGAAGGTCTATTGCGAAAATTCAATTAATCCAATAATCCTAAAATACTAGGATCCAGTACGTCTTACGCAATAAAAAAGTTGTCAATACACTGCGTCAGACCAATTCAAGACGAAGAAAAAGACGAGACGGAGACGGAGACGAAGATGAGACGAGACGGCTGAAAGTTTGCCCGCATGGAAGCCTTATTATGTAGTTTTTCATTGGGATGATTGGGATGCTCGCCCATACTGCTTCAAGTTGAGTGAACTTCTGGTTTGCATTGGTGGCCTGGACACCTAGAAGTTGTCTCTCGAGCACCTTCCACATGTGTTCGATCGGATTTAATTCTGGAGATTGACTTGTTCATAGGCAGTAATAGTTAGAAAGTTTGATTCCGTTTATCGATAATGGTTTTTTTTTCTAAATTGTTGTTTCCCTCAGAAATGTGTAAGTGAAGGGAATATGCAGACCAATGGAGAACAGAAACGACATAGAAAAAATCCCATCTTGGAAATCATGTTTGGACATTTCAACTGGATTCTGCTCCGGATCACAAAGCAAAGATCGTCCAGGCCTGGTGTGCAGCCAATTTTCCGCGTTTCATAACCAGTTCTGAATGGCCAGCCTCATCCCCAAATCTCAATCCGCTTGACTATTCGGTATGGAGAGCTCTTCAATCGAGAATCCAAGCACGTCTTCATCGCAATTTGGAGTCGTTGAAGAAATGTTTGGAAGTGGAATGGGCCAAGCTATCACCAGAATACCTTCGTGCCACAGTGGATGCATTCCCGAAGAGACTCAAGGATGTCGTGAACAGCAAAGGGAATCGCATCGAACAACTTTAATTTTATATGTTTTATAATCGTTTTAATAAACTATAGCTGATTTTTCAAGTCGATTAGAGTATTTTTGTAGAAGGTACAGCACTTTGAATGTGTCACCATAATTTTGGCGCACCCTGTATATTAACCTGCTCAAAGAGTGCTACACAAACTGCACAACCACCTTCACACCATTCCACAGACAAGTTGAGGTACCCATCACAAGAAGTTTACGCCAAGGTGATCCAATATCACCAAACCTCTTGTCAGCTTGTCTAGAGCTCGTTCTCGGAAAATTGTATTGGAATCACCTTAAAGGACAAGACGACGACTACGCTCACGTGCCAGGAATAAGGATCAATGGCAGAAATCTCACCATTTGAGATTCGCAGACAACATCATTTTCGTCGCAAACGACCCAAGAACTGCCAGCAGAATGATCCAAGAGTTCACAGAAAGGTGCAAAAAAGTAGGCCTTCAAATAAATACTAACAAAACCAAAGTGTTGAGAAACACGTACGCCACCACACATCCGGTGATCATCAGAAACAACACAACCATCACAACAATCAAAGATGTGGAGTGGATGCTTTTTCTACCTTGGCAGGCTACTCACCTCACGAAATGAACTAGAACCAGAACTCCACAGAAGAATACGGGCAGCTTGGGCCGCGTTCAACAACATCAAAAACACCACCGACGCTCTCACCTGCCCACGAATTCGAGCTCAACTTTTCGACACCATCGTTCTTCCCACGGTCACAAACGGATCAGAAACCTGGACCTTTACACAGAACCTCGCTGAAAGGACCCTTGTGACGCATGCATCACTAGAAAGAAGATTAATTGGAATGACCCTCACGGAACAACGCCTACTAGACTTACACCGCGAAGACATCCGAAAAATCTCCCAAGTCACGGACCTACTCAAATACATCAAAAAGAAAAAAACTAGGATGGGCCGGGCACATTATGCGAAGAACTGACGGAAGATGGACAAAACTGATACAAAAATGAATTCCTCGAGATCAAAAACGACCTGTCGGACGGCCCCCCCCCCATGAGATGGTCCGACTCACTACGTAAAGAAGTTTCAATATATCGACGAAATCGACTGACTACTTCATGGAGAAAAAAGCAATGCATGAGTGAACTAGTCATGTTCGACAAAATCAGATCAGAAGTGCCAGTAATGAAGACAAATGCAAAGAGAACCATATTTTTTGTGCAAAAAAAGCGGATGGAGTATGCTGATGGAATAATAATGGAGAAGAGATGTCGTTTAGCGTAGAAAAGGGACAATTCATCCCAGTGACCAACACCAGGATGTTTGAAAGTGGAAGTCACTCCATAATAAGTTTACAACGATTAAAAATGGAGGACAAGGAAGGAAACGACAAAGTGATGATGGAAGAGCAGAGCCAGCTGCAAAAAAGGGAGCTCCACTTGCTCAGATGGATCAGCCCCATTCTTCATTTAAAAGTTGTTCTGAAGACTCATTCCCCAACCACTGTGAGTTCGGCGTCAGGATGACCCCCACGGTTCAATGTCAACGAGACTTACACCGTGAAGAAATCCGAAAAAGATCAAAATAGGTCACGGACCCACTTAACTACATCAAAAAAAATTTGGATGAGCCGGAACCTTCGGAAAATGTTTAAAACAGATACAAAACTATATTCCTTGAGGAAAAAACGACCTGCTGAAAGGCCGCCGACGAGATCGTCCGAATCACGCTTGTCTGTCCTTATCGCTATCATCCTGGAAGCCTGATCTTGTAGTCGTATAACGCGTTTTCGTGAACCTAACACATTGCACGAATAAAAGTGGTTTTTTCAACATGGGAACAGTCTGTTTTCAGGGAACCATGTCTTCTGACTGCATATGCTGAATGAATTAGTGCCTGACTGATGACCGCCGATCGCCGACTGATCGAAATCTGGAAATGATCTAGAACATTTTTTTAATTCGTCTGGTGCAAGAGACTGAATTTGGAAGACAATATAACCGCTGTGCTACCCTTCGGAAAACACAAACCGAGCAGTAAATACTATAGTTAAGGTTTCGACGTGTTTAATTCTTAGAGACTTTATTCCCGCTGTAAGACCAGGAATGAAGCCTGGCCATGTACATAAAATGGAAAGATTATGGAGACGGTTAATATGCGAACCGAAATCAAAGAATCTTAGAGAAAAGGTTACGGAGGTTTATATAGGCGGGTGAAGATGGAATGCATGTCGAACCTCGGATTTTGAACTTCTGTACATGTTATCGGAATCTTCTTTCTGACATTCTGAAATATAGTTGAGAACGATTGATGGAATCCTGCATGCTTTTCGGGATTTCGGTGAAGAACTTGCATCGAAAAAGCAAAAATTTGATTCAGACGGTTATTTTGTATTCTGATCGATTGAGAATAAAATTCGGCGAAGAGCAAAAAACAGATGATGGTCGGACTTCTATGTTTGAATTACTTTAGCACGTAGTTATTAGAACAATTCTAAGTTTATTGTTTCCGGGAAAATGTTGTTCATTCTTTAAAATTGGACTGATAAAGAAATTTATTCGAAAAAAATATATTCACAGAGAAGGAAAGATAATTATTAGAATATTAATATCATTAGAGACAAGAGTACTAAACGAAATTCAATTGAAATTTTCAACAAATATTGTCAACCGGAAGACCAATTTCGGAATGACGATTACACTCGGATTATTGATTTTCAAATAGAAACACTCAACTGTTCAATAACGGAAAAGAAAGTGCTAAACCGGAAAATCTTAGTTATGTGAATAGTTTTGTT
This sequence comes from Caenorhabditis inopinata, assembly GCA_003052745.1. Taxonomy (NCBI): domain Eukaryota; kingdom Metazoa; phylum Nematoda; class Chromadorea; order Rhabditida; family Rhabditidae; genus Caenorhabditis; species Caenorhabditis inopinata. The sequence goes on along the minus strand of AP018155.1, from coordinate 7,756,663 downwards.
AAAAATGGTTATGTGGGATTTTGTGGATAAAAATACGCATTATTCTCCATATTGACAGAACCATTATCAAAAGGATTCGTCGTCGAACCGTGCATTGCTGGGTTTGGATAACAAGGGTTATTCGATTGGGGAGGCGCCACAAATGCTGGTTGTTGGTAGTAATTGGAGAATGGGTCGAATTGATTGTAATTCTGAAACATTTCATTATGATTATGAGTGAATTGGTACTGTTGGTTTGGATAATAATACTGATCAGTTTGGTTGATTGGCGGAATTGGATAATTCCCCATTAAATTGAACTGATACTGATTTTCAGAAAAACTTTTAGATGAAGTTTGGGGTTGTTCCATCTGAACAAGAGGAGCCCTCTTTTTTGCAGCTGGCTCTGCTCTTCCATCATCACTTTGTCGTTTCCTTCCTTGTCCTCCATTTTTAATCGTTGTAAACTTATTATGGAAGGACTTCCACTTTTTAACATCCTGGTGTTGGTACACCGTCACTGGGATGAATTGTCCCATTTTTATTTCAAACGACATCTCTTTTCCATAATTATCCACATCAATGATAGTCAGCACAGGAACGTATTTGTGCATTGTGTGCACGAAAAAAATATTGCTCTCTATGCACTTGTCTTGATTACTGCATATTCTAATTTTGTCGAACATTATTGGTTCATTCATCCAAATATTCCCAGTTCTGGCCCCTCCGAAGTGTTCGAGCTCCTTATACTCATGATCTTCTGAGGCATATCTGCGCTGTGACTCGATCCATTCCGTTTTATCGGGGTTCATGGTATATCTGAAACAATGAAATTGTGGAATGACTCAGAACTGCTTAGCAGAACCTTACCTGATTTTATTCAACTTCCTCAGAGATAATGACATTTTGTATCTCTTTTGGCTCTCCAATCCAGTTACTATGAAGCCCAATTCAGGGAAGAATGGTCGATTCGTTGCGGTCATTTCCATATTTGGAAAGCATTCACACCACAAATCTTCATTGAATAGGGTAACAGTGATTACGTTGGACATGATTGAAACAGTACAATTTTAGTGAATACGAAGAAAAACGATTAGACTGAATATCTAAATAATATATTGTCTTTCTGAGACTCCTTCATAGTCGGGGGGCGTGGCTTGAGCAGGAAAGATGCTGACATTGGTGTGCGCGTTACCAGAGCATGACAAATAACGTAACGATGATGAGAATGCCTGTGCTCAGTCAATAATGTAATGGACTCCAACCAAATGTGTCTCCACGACGTACGCCAACTCTTTCAAGAAACCGCTTGTTTCACCACATTCCTTCCGCATTTCAGGCATATGTAATGATGGACGGTCGTAAATCTTACTTCCTGAAACAGACGATTCCTAGACGAAGGATACTGTAATCTGTCTAGTGGAAATGAGGAAGTTAATACTTGAAATACTTGTAAGTATGTAAGAATATTAAGCGATTTTTGATTTGCTGCTCAATTGTTCATCAGCGTTGCAATGATAAATGATAAATAATTTATTAAAGGAGTTTGTTCAATAATGAAATATCCCGTACTACAGGTATCCGATAGGATTTCAAAACGAATTGTGGAAGATCGAGGTTTTCATTATTTTTTAGATCAAAATGAAATTCAATTAAAAGAAACTTTGGATCAAAAGTTAGGCGAAGAATTAGTAAAAGTTTGTGAGACTGCTGAGCTGCCAAGTCTTTGCTCAAACCTTTCAATCGAACTGAAATACGTTGTAGACATGGAATATGAATGTTTTGGATTTCAACTATGTTGGGAAATCTGCCAACTTCTTTGCACTTGAAATGCTTCTAAATTATTTAACGAATCCAACTAATTCTCAGAGGAATTTTATGAATATCAAAGAGCCGTGAAACATAGTTTTAGGAGAATCGAACAATGCAGTTTGTAAGAATATTGAAAGATTTTCTCCGAATTCTAGTCTGAAATCTCTGAAATAATAGATGATTACCGGTGACTAAGAGAAGTATTTCTCACTTGTCATGGTGAATTTCTGGGAGAATGTTTCTGCTTTTCAAACTTTTTAGCTGATTTATAACAGCTTCAAAGATGCCTTCATTATGTGTGGGTTGTTGTTTATCAACTATTTAGCAATCCAAAGAAGTGGGCAGATTTTCCAGCATAGTGGTTTCGCTAGTGACACCTTATCTCAGCAGTCGCACAAGCTTTTACTAATTTTTTGCCTTGCTTTTGCTCCAGCTTTATCTTGACGTCGCAACAAAAATAACTATCTCCCTAAAATCAAAAACTGAAAACAATTATACTTGGAAAGCTAAATATCGAATTGAAAACTGGGAAAGGGAAAATATTCTCCCAAAAGGCAGGAAGTACTCGCGCTATCGGCAAGTTTTTGACAAGAGATATCGGCAAGTTGTTCACTAATGACGCCTTGAAAAAGGAATAAAAACTCTGCTCTTTATCGAAAAAACCTTCAATCGGAATATGAATTTATGTGTGAATATTGTCCTTTGGTTATTGATTTTCAAATAGAACAACCCACAACAATTTCAGAAATTCACAGTGACCAGTGAGGAATATTGTTCGTATTCACCCATTAGCATCTTTTATTTCAGAGATTTCAGATTTCCTGTATTCCAAAGTGAACTTCCACTGTTCCGATAGATTCTGCCATTCCGATGCGAAGTTGTGATGCTTTAGATACATTTTGAGATCGTTGATAAACTTTTGACTTATTTCAATATAATGTTTTGCTTCGATTTCGTGTAAATTTCGAAGAAATCTGAGAAAATTATAAAGAAATCGTGCACTAGGAACAAGCCTTGAAGTCAGTGCTCAAGAATCTGTTTTCATTATTTTTTGGATCAAAATAAAATTTAATTGAGTGAAGAATGCAATTATGACAAGGGAAGCAGTGTGTACGTTATTTGGAAAATGGTTTGGGTTACTCTAATAATTTGGTCAACTTTGCTCTTGTGTGGCTGTTGCGAATACTATTATCGCCGTAAAAAAGTTCCGACATTTTTTCGAGCCCGCGAACATCGGGATTTGAATTTAGAGGCTCCGCCCATATATCGCGCATAGCAAATGCGCTGCAACGATGATGAATGGGCGGAGCCTCTAAATTCAAATCCCGACTCGAAAAAATGTCGGAACTTTTTTACGACGATAATACGTATTCACAATAATCAATTAAACTCTCACTGAAATTTCCCTCATTTCATTATAATTTAATCCTTTTTTCCAGCTTCCGTCGTGCAAATTTGAACTGACGCCGGAAACTCTGGATCTCGCCGCGATGCGCCGCGACGCCCCGCGACTCGCGTGCGTTTTTAGGTCAACAACCAGTTTGGAGCTTACATATATCCATACCTTTATTCAAAGCAACGACGGATTTTTTAAATGGCTTTTTTCTTAAACTTTTTTTGCCATATTCATTTTAATTGAGGTATTTACAGCCGACCAACAGTGCCAGGCTTTTTCCCCTAAATAAATGTTAAATTTTCAACCATTTTTTACACGCATTCATCCGCATAGCTCTAGGCGTTTCATCATTTGAGAGTCATTCTTAATTAACTCATCATACTTTACGGTGATATTACGGTGATACTTTACGGTGATACCGCGAACAATTTCGAATTATTTCGAAGAGGCCTCAATCATTTCTTTTTGCAGCAACAAAGAGAAAAGAGCCTGTTCTGCCCAACAACGCGAACTAAACATGTCGAATACGTCGTCCAACCAGAACTCACCGAGCGAGCATTTCCATAATGAAAATGAAATTATCCACTCGATAAAAAGCCGAAAATCCGAACACCCGCCAATATTGAGGAAAACAAGCGAGACTACTCCTATGAGGAAACTGCTCGCATCTATGAAGAGCTATCAAACGTCAAACGAACGTTGGCAACATACGCCAGTAAGCTGAACGATGTATCAAAAAAAAACTCGAAGACAAGCTTAACAAAGTCGAAAATCGAAACGTTAAAATCGAATCGGAAAAAAGGCTAGGCATGAAGCGCATAATCGACGAACGACTCATGACGTTTGAAGAAAACAATAAGAAGGAGAGGATCCTTCTTCAAAGCCCAGCCAGCAATATCGCCTGTGTGCTTTGCTCCTCGAGCGCTTCTGTCCTCTGGAGTTGCCAGAAATATCCGACTAACGAAGCACGAGCGGACGAGTTCATACGGAGAAACCTAAGATGCACCAACGCAAACTGCAATATAAGAACTTGCACAAGAGGATTCATCGTACGCGAATCGCAAGTAGTACGAAATCACAAAGCAATTCACCAACGATGAGATTCAACAGAAAATGGAAGAAAAGGAAAAGGAAATGAATCAGGAAATCATGGAGAAAATTGAGAGGATTCGAGTTCTGGAAAAACAACTTCTGGCTTTTCTAGATAGAAAAAAACGAGGAAATCGACAATTCGCCATCTCAATCATTTCCAAAAGAATGTATGTTGGAAGTGCATCAAGATAGTGAGAGGGGTTCTGAAGGTAAACTGAAAATGGTTTAAAATCGGAAGAAAAAGTAGAACTGACAATTGATATTTGACAATGAAGTTGGTACGAAGTGCTCTTCAAAAGCTGTTTGGCTCTTGCAATCTTATTCTGCTTCCTTCTCCAGCTTTTCATATTAAGCTCAGAAAAATTATAGAACAGGGCTCCAAACGTCTTATATACATATATATAATACTATATATATATATATTTACAGTTCCGTGCAAAATTATACGAACCGGGGTGATTTTTACTGAAACTCGACTTCAAATGATCCGATCGAGCCTAAAGTATCAAGGATTTAGAAAAACGCTTAAAAATGAGTTTTAATAACAAAAGAACAAATTTACTCAAAAAAATGTTTCTTTGAAAAAATTTTAAAAATTGAAAAAATGGATATTTTGATTTTTGATATTCATGGGAAGAAAAAACAAGTTAAAAATAAGGGAAAATGATACGAAATTATTAAATTATCTTAATACTTGGTCGCCATGCCTCAGGCTTTGATAACGGCCTCACATCTTCTTGTCATCGAGTCGATCAAGTTCATCAGGGTCTGAAGTGGGATTTCGGTCCATTCTTCCTTGAGTTTCTCGAATTTTTCGATACAATTTTCTGCTTTTCTGTCTTTCAAACTTTTGCCAAGGACCTCTCAGAGATGTTCAATGGGATTCAGATTGGCTTGGTATTGTATCAAAGGAAGAGGCCGAGTGCAGAGGACAAAAGCAAATTGATTCAGATTCCGTAATCGCCCATATCAACTCCCAGATGGTCTGCGTTATGAAGAAAAACAATAAATATTGCAAAAACGGTGTCCGGCTAGCAGCCAAAAATTGCTCCAACATTGTAACTAACTCTTTTAATTAATTTTTATGAAAATTGTTGTATTTTAATATCGAAATCATTTGTTTCAGTTTTCACTTCTCTGAAAACTATTTCCATTTCTCTAATTATTTCATACCGATTGTTATCAATTTCTCTGTTCCTTAATGTGCAAATTGATTTAAATGTAAATAAATTAATGAATGAATAAATAAACTTATTTTTGATTAAAATATCCACGAAGAAAGGGATAGAAAAGAAGGATTGACAATGCTTAATCTGTGCGGCATAAATAATAGGTCATAACTTTTGCATAAAAAGTCGAATTGATGTGAAATTTGGAGAAAAGTTTATTCAAACAATATAAAAACAAACAAAGTTAACATTTTGTCGAACCTTTTTCCTCTCGTCATGCTCCTTGCAGCATTTCTTCGAATCCTCGAACATATGTACCTTTTTGAAAGCTTCAAGAGTCGTGACAGTGACAGAATATAGACGTGAATTTTTGAGAAATAAGTAATTCACTTTATATAAACTTCAACACGATTCGATGAATTTTCTTAAAGTTGCATTGTATCTTTGCGGCTACAGTACTTTCTCAACTCGCTGTAAACTGTGCATTCCGAAATGAAGCGGTTGTCTCAATTCTATGAGCTCACAAAGTGCTCATAGAATTCACAAAATCTTGATGGTCAACATTTTGAAAAACTTCGGTGTCCAAGATAAGATGGTGTACTTTGCACGGAGTTGAATGCTCGGGTATACGATGCGGGTATACGGGTGTACAGGAAGTGCGCCGTTTAAGATCATTTACAATGAGTTTACTGCCTAGATGGTGTAAAACGCCGTGGGGGTAAATAGATTGAGTCATTGATCTAATTAGAGTTGACAATGACTGGCTGGCCCCCCCCAACTGACTACCATAAGGATGTAGACGTTATTTTTATTATGATGACAATTCAAATGGAAATAAACTATTTCATGTAACTGGAAAGAAAAACGCTGAAAATGAATTATAAAACTGTTTAAAAATGCTCTAAGAGTTTTGAAAAAGATGCCAAACTCGCCAGATACAGGATTCAGATGCTCCACATAAAGATACGCCACCTCTCTAATATTTTTAAAAAACTAGAAAATGAGTTATTAATGAAATTTTGAGCTGTTTGAGCAAATGAAGAAAGAAATGCACATAATAATATGTCAATTCATGAAAAAATGAGAAAAAAGTAAACAATTTGAGTCCAAAAGCGGCCTAATGACCGACGACGACAAGCCATTCTCATAATTGAACTCTTCATTCCATTCCATTTTATTTTGATCCAAAAAGATAATGCAAACTGATTCCTCATATATCAGATAGTTGAATTTCATTTTGGATAACGGTAAAATCTGAAATCTCTGAAATAATAGATGGTAACCAGTGACTATGAGAAGTATTTCTAACTTGTCACGATGAATTTCTGGAAGAATGTTTCCGCTTTTCAAGCTTTTTAGCTGAGCTATAACAGCTTTAAAGATGCCTTCATTATGTGGGGGTTGCTGTTTTTGCACTGTGTAGCACTCCAAAAAAGTTTGCGCTTTTCAAGTCTCACAAACTTTTATAATTCTTCGCCTAACTTTTAATCCAAAGTTTCTTTTAATTGAATTTCATTTTGATCCAAAAAATAATGAAAACCTCGATCTTCCACAATTCGTTTTGCAATCCTATCGGACACCAGTAGTACGGGATATTTCATTCGTAAACAAACCCTTTTAATAAACTATTTATCATTTATCATTGCAACGCTGATGAACAATTGAGCAGCAAATCAGAAATCGCTTAATATTCTTACAAACTTACAAGTATTTCAAGTATTAACTTCCTCATTTCCGCTAGACGGATTACAGTATCCTTCGTCTAGGAATCGTCTGTTTCAGGAAGTAAGATTTACGACCGTCCATCATTACATATGCCTGAAATGCGGAAGGAATGTGGTGAAACAAGCGGTTTCTTGAAAGAGTTGGCGTACGTCGTGGAGACACATTTGGTGGGAGTCCATTACATTATTGACTGAGCACAGGCATTCTCATCATCTTTACGTTATTTGTCATGCTCTGGTAACGCGCACACCAATGTCCGCCTCTTTCCTGCTCAAGCCACGCCCCCCCCCCCCCGACTATAAAGGAGTCTCAGAAAGACAATATATCATTTAGATATTCAGTCTAATCGTTTTTCTTCGTATTCACTAAAATTGTACTGTTTCAATCATGTCCAACGGAATCACTGTTACCCTATTCAATGAAGATTTGTGGTGTGAATGCTTTCCAAATATGGAAATGACCGCAACGAATCGACCCTTCTTCCCTGAATTGGGCTTCATAGTAACTGGATTGGAGAGCCAAAAGAGATACAAAATGTCATTATCTCTGAGGAAGTTGAATAAAATCAGGTAAGGTTCTGCTAAGCAGTTCTGTGTCATTCCACAATTTCATTGTTTCAGATATACCATTAACGCCGATAAAACGGAATGGATCGAGTCACAGCGCAGATATGCCTCAGAAGATCATGAGTATAAGGAGCTCGAACATTTCGGAGGGGCCAGAACTGGGAATATTTGGATGAATGAACCAATAATGTTCGACAAAATTAGAATATGCAGTAATCAAGACAAGTGCATAGAGAGCAATATTTTTTTCGTGCACACAATGCACAAATACGTTCCTGTGCTAACTATCATTGATGTGGATAATTATGGAAAAGAGATGTCGTTTGAAATAAAAATGGGACAATTCATCCCCGTGACGGTGTACCAACACCAGGATGTTAAAAAGTGGAAGTCCCTCCATAATAAGTTTACAACGATTAAAAATGGAGGACAAGGAAGAAAAAGACAACGAGATGATGGTAGAGCAGAGCCAGCTGCAAAAAAGAGGGCTCCTCTTGTTCAGATGGAACAACCCCAAACTTCATCTAAAAGTGTTTCTGAAAATCAGTATCAGTTCAATTTAATGGGGAATTATCCAATTCCCCCAATCAACCAAACTGATCAGTATTATTATCCAAACCAACAGTACCAATTCACTCATAATCATAATGAAATGTTTCAGAATTACAATCAATTCGACCCATTCTCCAATTACTACCAACAACCAGCATTTGTGGCGCCTCCCCAATCAAATATTCCTTGTTATCCAAACCCATTAATGAACGGATCGACGACGAATCCTTTTGATAATGGTTACGTCAATATGGAGAACAATGCGTATTTTCATCCACAAAATCCCACATAACCATTTTTAACAAAACTATTCACATAACAAAGATTTTCCGATTTAGCACTTTCTTTTCCGTTATTGAACAGTTGAGTGTTTCTATTTGAAAATCAATAATCCGAGTGTAATCGTCATTCCGAAATTGGTCTTCCGGTTGACAATATTTTTTGAAAATTTCAATTAAATTTCGTTTAGTACTCTTGTCTCTAATGATATTAATATTCTAATAATTATCTTTCCTTCTCTGTGAATATATTTTTTTCGAATAAATTTCTTTATCAGTCCAATTTTAAAGAATGAACAACATTTTCCCGGGAACAATAACCTTAGAATTGTTCTAATAACTACGTGCTAAAGTAATTCTAACATAGAAGTCCTACCATCGTCCTTCTGTTGCTCTCCGGCGAATTCCCCATCGATCAGAATACAATATAACCGTTGCATGCTTACTTATTGTTAGTTACTTATGTAGTCGATTCGCTAATCGCTTTTGTCGGCGCGGATTCCAATTAATCTTCACACGGATCCTTTCAGCGAGGCTCTGTGTAAGGGTCTATGTTTCAGATCAGTATGTGAGCGCGGGAAGTACGATGGTGTCGAAAAGTTGATCTCGAATTCGGGGGGAAGTGAGAGCGTCGGTGGTATTTTGATGTTGTTGAACTGCCCGTCTTCATTTGTGGAGTTCTGGTTCTAGCTTATTTCGTGAGTTGAGTAGTCTGCCAAGGTAGACATACTCATCCACGTCTTCGATTGTTGATTTGATTAAGAGGGGTTTGATGATACAGCATCACCCTGGCGTACACCTCTTGTGATGGATACTTCCCAACTTTTCGACACAATCGTTCTTCCCGCGCTCTCGTACACTACGCATCTGAAACGTGGACCCTCAGACAGAGCCTCGCTGAAAAGATCCGTATGACTCATGCATCACTAGAAAGAATATTAATTGGAATGACCCTTACGGAACAACGTCAACAAGATTTACACCGCGAAGACATCCGAAAAATATCCCAAGTCACGGACCCACTCAAATACATCAAAAAGAAAAAATTAAGGTTTGTCATTTTTCGAAGAACTGACGGAAGATGGACAAAACTGATACAAGAATGAATTCCTCGAGACCAAAAACGACCTGTTGGAGATGACCCTTTTGCCGTTTTTCTTTTGAATACAAAAAAAAACTGTCGGCACTTCTACAGGGTGGTTTTTAAATGTTGCAACGCAAGTTTGGCGCCATGACGCAGACTGCTGACACATTTTGCGCGCACAAATAATGCAAATTGTTCATTATGTTTTCATTATTCGTTTTGCCAAGTTTCAGAATGATCGGTTGTTTTTCAGCGCAATGGTGAAGCCTAGTGTTCATCGCTCTACAATTATTGAGCATTAAAAGGGTAGTGAGAAGCAGCAAATCGGCTCGGAATCGCAAGATCAACGGTTCACAGAACAATCAAACGTCTCGAGGACACAGGTGCACTAAAGGATAGAGCCAGAAGAGGAAGACCAGTCACTACTACAACTTCTCGTGCTGTAAAAGTCGTCAGAGAACGAATCCGAAGAAATACTCACCGTTCCATCAGAAAAATGACAGAGAATCTCGGAATGTCTAGTTTTGCTATGACAAACATTGTCAAAATGAAGCTGATAGAAAATTCATATTGTGTCACTCGAGCCGTCATTCTGTTTGAAGTCAACAAGCTTAAACGCCTCCAGTAAGCCAAAAAGATTCTGGCTAGCACGCGCGCTGGCGAACATTTGGTGACGCTGTTCCCTTTCACTGTGAAGGCGGAGTTCAATCCTCAAAACCATCGTGTTATTGCCCGCAACATCCAGACTGCTTCTGACAAAGGAAAAACCATCCATCGAACATCTCACCAGCGAGCGTGATGGCGTTTGGTTCAATTTGCTCAAACGGGAAGTGTCCACTGGTTTTCGTCGATAAAGGTGTCAGAATCAATAAAGAATATTACGTGGAAGAAATTTTGAAGAAGCATTTGCTTCCGTAGGCCCAAAATCTTTTTTTCCGGAAAACATTGGATCTTCCAACAAGATGGGGCAGATATTGTGTTGTGAAAATTCTACTGTAGCTGCGGAACACCCTCATGGTAACTTGCAGAAAATGAAATTGCATTATCAGCGAGTGTGATTCCCTATTTTTTTTAGAAATGGTTAGATCTATTGGAGAGAAATCGCTCACTGTAGGCCTACGAGAAACCATCATTGTCGACTGGAAATGAGGTGATTCTACAGTTGACTTGGCTCACCAGTTCAATCGATCTCAAAGTCAGATTCGTCGCGTTTTGAAAAGATACCGAGAAGATGTGAATGCTTTTTAACTTTTAAAAACTATTATTTCACGTTTAGGGGCGAGTTGTTGATCGTAAATCGCCGGAAAGACCCCACATCGCCTCCAGAAACGTTGATCGACACATCCTGCGCGCTGCTCGAGAGGATCCTAGAAGGACTTCTACGCAGATTCAGATGATTTCACTTTTCCAGTGGAGCCCGTGCTTTCAAGGAGAACTATTAGAAGACATCCCGAAAAAAAATGGACTCCATGGACATCGTCCTTCGAAGAAACCGCAGGTCAGTTTAAAGAATCGAAAAGCACGTGTAGCGTGGGGTCCACAGGAGTGGGCGAAACACGTCTTTAAAAAATGGAGGACAAGGAAGGAAACGACAAAGTGATGATGGAAGAGCAGAGCCAGCTGCAAAAAAGAGGGCTCCTCTTGTTCAGATGGAACAACCCCAAACTTCATCTAAAAGTGTTTCTGAAAATCAGTATCAGTTCAATTTAATGGGGAACTATCCAATTCCTCCAATCAACCAAACTGATCAGTATTATTATCCAAACCAACAGTACCAATTCACTCATAATCATAATGAAATGTTTCAGAATTACAATCAATTCGACCCATTCTCCAATTACTACCAACAACCAGCATTTGTGGCGCCTCCCCAATCGAATAACCCTTGTTATCCAAACCCATTAATGAACGGATCGACGACGAATCCTTTTGATAATGGTTCTGTCAATATGGAGAATAATGCGTATTTTTATCCACAAAAACCCACATAACCATTTTTAACAAAACTATTCACATAACTAAGATTTTCCGTTTTAGCACTTTCTTTTCCGTTATTGAACAGTTGAGTGTTTCTATTTGAAAATCAATAATCCGAGTGTAATCGTCATTCCGAAATTGGTCTTCCGGTTGACAATATTTTTTGAAAATTTCAATTGAATTTCGTTTAGTACTCTTGTCTCTAATGATATTAATATTCTAATAATTATCTTTCCTTCTCTGTGAATATATTTTTTTCGAATAAATTTCTTTATCAGTCCAATTTTAAAGAATGAACAACATTTTCCCGGAAACAATAAACTTAGAATTGTTCTAATAACTACGTGCTAAAGTAATTCAAACATAGAAGTCCGACCATCATCTGTTTTTTGCTCCTCGCCGAATTTTATTCTCAATCGATCAGAATACAAAATAACCGTCTGAATCAAATTTTTGCTTTTTCGATGCAAGTTCTCCACCGAAATTCCGAAAAGCATGCTGGATTCCATCAATTGTTCTCAACTATATTTCAGCATGTCACATGTCAGAAAGAAGATTCCGACAAAATGTACAGAAGTTCAAAATCCGAGGTTCGGCACGCATTTCATCTTCTGTCTCTAAGAATTAAACACGTGGAAACCTCAACTATACCCTACCGGCCATAAAGGCGCCTTTTTGGGACAACTTTGCTGAAACTGCTGTTAAAAATGTTAAAACTGGCCTGAGTAACATATTCAGTGAGTTGCAGCTCGTACATATATTATCGGATCGCGAGTACGTGGTTTGTCGTATAGTGGCGGTGTTTGGGTCTCGTTAGGGGATAGCGCGTTTTAACGCGCCAATTTAAAATTTGTAAGGAAGCGCACACACTGCGTATGTGATTAATTCAGTTTAATAATCAGTTTAAGAAATTTGACAATAAAAATTAATTTAAAAAAAACATGATTTTCGAAGCAAAATATAAATAGAAAAAATTCCTAAATATATTCGCCTCAAAAACGCGCTATCCCCTAACGAGACCCAAACACCGCCACTATACGACAAACCACGTACTCGCGATCCGATAATAGGTAGTTTTTGAAAAAAATCCATCGTAAAAAATGCACTTTTTTTGAATTTTTTGAAAACAATGTTTGGAAAAGAAAACTTCAAAATATCTAATCAAAATACGATTTCAAAATGTTTAATACTTCGTTGGGTATATTCTGACAGACTGTATTTTTCGATTCTCCTAAATCTAAATTTCACGTCTCTTTGATATTCATAAAATTCCTCCGTGAATGAGGCTCTTCATGTAATCCCAATTTGCAGATATTTTAGCGTTTTCCTACGACTAGAATAGAAAAATGTCGGAACGAAAAGTATTGGAATTTGATTCATCAGCACATTCATTCGAAATTCTTGCGATGATGCAAGTGCTCATAGATGTTCAACAGCATTTCGCTAATTTTATGCGTATTATGACAACGTTAATGTTGAGCGCAGAAATTGAATATCAAACGATTTCAGTGGGATTTGCAGCAGGATTGGAAAAGTGTGAGCAAACTGGAAAATCAATTAAAGTGCAATGTGTTAGGTACACGAAAACGCGTTATACGATTACAAAATCAGGCTTCCAGGATGATAGCGATAAGGGCAGACGAGCTGATTTGGACGATCTCGTCGGCGGCCTTTCAACAGGTCGTTTTCTCCTCAACGAATATAGTTTTGAATTTGTTTTAAGCATTTTCCAAAGATTCCGGCCCATCCTATTTTTTTTATGTAGTTAAGTGGGTCCGTGACCTTTGTGGACCTTTTTCGGATGTCTTCACGGTGTAAGTCTCGTTGACGTTGAACCTTAGGGATCATCCCGACGTCGTACTCTGAATTTTCCATTTTATTTTTATTTTTTTTATATTTAAGAATCGCTCCAATTTCTACTGAGGATGCATGGATCACTCTGGCTCCAAATTATTTAGTAGTGATATCACAAATATGCTTTGGTAATGTTCTCCCCAAAAACAAGATTCTCTTTTATCACCATCGGACTTCTTTTTTTTTGTTGAACGGCTCCTTCCCTTCCATTTAGCTTCAGCATTTTAACAATTATTGCTAACCGGAAGATTGATTTCAGAATGACAATTTCATTCGGAATATTTATTTTCAAATATTATAGAAACATTTAACGATTCAATGGGAAATGGAAAAGAAAGAGACAAATCGGAATATCTTAGTGATGTGAATATTTTTGATAAAAATGATTGTGTGCGGGGTTTTGAGGATGAATATGTGAATTATTCTCCATATTGACCTTTATCAAAAGTATTCGTCGTCGATCCGTTCATTGCTGGGTTTGGATAATAGGGATTATTGGATTGGGGAGGCGCCATGCCGGTGGTGGACAGTAATTGGGGAATGAGTTTTCAGAACAACTTTTAAATGAAATATGGGGTGATCAATCTGAGCAAACGGAGCTCCCTTTTTTGCAGCTGGCCTTTCTTTTCCATTATCGCTTTGTCGCTTCTTTCGTTGTCCTCCATTTGCAATCGTTGTAAATTTATTATGGAGTTCCTTCCACTTTCGGTAAACTTTCACTGGGATGAATTGCCCCTTTTCTACGCTAAACGACATCTCTTCTCCATTATTATCCACATCAATTATAGTTAGTACAGGAACATATTTGTGCATTGTTTGTACAAAAAATATGATTCTCCTTGCATTTGTCTTGATTACTGGATATTCTGATTTTGTCGAACATGACTAGTTCACTCATTCATTGCTTTTCCCAGTTTTCGCCCCTCCCAAATGCTCGAGTAGTCATGATCTGGCATATCTGTGCTTTGACTGCACACATTTCGTTTTGTCCGCGTTTATTGTATATCTGAAACAATGAAATTTGAATCGGCTTATGCTGCAATAGTTCTAGGAAATTACAGTAATCTAGCCTTCCTCTACAAAACGAGGCAACCCGCTTAGGGTTCAATTAGAACTAGGAAGTGCTGAGTAAATAATAGGATGGGTTTTTAACGTTTTAATTTTTGCAAAAAAAGGTGGAATCGATAGTATAATGATGCTGAGACAGAATTGTCTGCAAATTAATTAGTCGTAGTTCGGGGAAATTCGCAGATCCGCTGCTGTACACTAACCTAGTGGGTGAAGCAGTATTAGAGGCGCAGGTCGCGAAGATGACCACAGATGACTGGTCAGTATTCAGTTACTTACGTGGGATGGACGCGACAGGGGTGATGATTTTTTGGAATCGTATTGACGACGTATTTGTTTACATGAACGTACCTTGTACTCAAACTCATTGCCATCGTACTTGTCCGAATAGTAGAAACCTCTGGATCAGCTAGTCGTTTTGGATGAAGGGTTGAGAAGCGTTTCCTGCAATATACAGATATTTTGTTTATTAAAATAAAAGATTTATTCAAAAATAATACGGAAACCATTTATTAACGATAAAAGAGGAAAGGAGACGAAGATGTAAACGATGTTCGACGAAAGAAAGAATGGAATAGGGAAGGAAGGGATAGTGTGCATATTGGGATATTGGCAAATCGGGACATTGGCAGTCTGCACGACCGGGTCACCATTCTAATTACCACGCAGTCTGAGCTGATCAATAACCTTCGATCCGTAAAAATTATTTCGCGACTCGAAATACATTTGACCTCGGAATTCGGAAAATCATGGTAACACCTGAAACTGTGGACTCTTTTCAAAGTTGGCCGCTTTTCTTGCATTGATCCCAGAAACTGTAATTGGTGGTGTACTTGTCTCTGGCATGAGCATGATTTGTGGAGTGGCGTTTGAAAATCTACAATCCATTGAAGCCCTACCCTGGCACTGCACGATACCTGGCACATAAAAGAGAAACTGAAGACTGACTCCATTGTGCATATTTCATAATAAATAACCTGCATTTCAGCTCTGGAATAACGTTTTGCTCAAAATACTGCGTGGCTCCTAAGTATAGAGACTTTATTACGAGAGCTGTTGGCACGGTGCCAAGTAGTATTTTTGAAAACTTTCGAATATTTTCGCAAGTTTTTCAGTTACATAGTCATCACTTCATTTGCATCGCTAGCTATGAGAGCTTCTCCACATCGATCTCCGGGTACTTGGAATATTGCAGAAATATACAGTGCCCATCGAAAGTAAAGCGATTCTCTGAATTTTCGTTGTTCCGGATTTTCTGGGCGAAGCGAAAAAATATAATGCAATTCGATCAGTAAGGAAACTTACGGTTTTCAATCGGAACCGATGTTCGGCACTTGATCTATGTATAGTAGATAATTCAAACATCGACGGCGTCAAAAGAATAGACTGTTTTTGATATTGTTACTCTGGTGGCTGAAAATGGGTATAAAAGTTAACTTCTTTCATTATTTGTGCTCCATTATCATTCGTTCGTTTGTTCATTTGAAAAAGATTAATAAAAGAGAACGTATTTGAACACTTTCTTTCACAAGTTGGTCTAATTGTTTTCTAAGTTATGTAGGTATAAATTACAAAGCGGAAGGTCTATTGCGAAAAATCAATTAATCCAATAATCCTAAAATACTAGGATCCAGTATATATCTATTCTTAGTTAAGTAGGCAATACAAAGCCGGGGATCTATTGAGAAATTGTGATTATAAAGAATGTCGGCGGGCTTTTTTTGGGATAACTTCGCTGTCACTGCTCCGATTGGTCTAAATTTCTTTGGAAGAGTTGAAACTGGCCTGAGTAACATATTCAGTAAGTTGTAGCTTGTAAATATAGATAGTTTTGGAAAAAATCCAAAATTTGAGAAAATCGTGAAAAATGCACTTTTTTTTAACTTAAAAAAAATGTTAGGAAAAAAAACTTCAAAATATCTAATCAAAATACGGTTTTAAAATGTTTAATACTTCGTTGGGTACCGTTTTGCATCGATAACAACTTGGCAACGGCGTGGCATGGACTCCAAAAGTGCCTTAATGACTGTGATTGGGATGCTCGCCGATGTTGCTTCAAGTTGAGTGAACTTCTGGTTTGCATTGGTGGCCTGGACACCTAGAAGTTGTCTCTCGAGCACCTCCCACATGTGTTCGATCGGATTTAATTCTGGAGATTGGCTTGGCCACGCCAACAAATTAATTCGACGACGTTGAAGCCAGCTTGCAACATGCTTCGAAGTATGCTTTCGGTCGTTGTCTTGTTGAAAAACGAACGCTCTTCCAACTTTTGCTTTAGACAATGGTCTCATCGTATTCTCCAAGATATCTTCTACACAAACCGATCCTTGATTCTATTGATACGTATGAACGGGCCGTTTGCATTGTCTGAGAAGCATTCCCACACCATCACCGATCCACATCTATGTTTGACTGTTGGGCACTGGTACTTTGGGTCGTATCTGGCTCCAACTTCAGGACAAACCCATTGAATTCCGTCCGTACCAAACAAGTTTAACTTAGATTCGTAGCACCAGACGTGTTTCGTCCACTCCTGTGGAACCCACGCTACACGTGCTTTTCGATTCTTTAAACTGACCAGCGGTTTCTTCGAAGGACGATGTCCATGGAGTCCATTTTCTTGGGGATGTCTTCTAATAGTTCTCCTTGAAGGCACGGGCTCCACTGGAGAAGTAAATCACCTGAATCTGCGTAAAAGTCCTTCTAGGATCCTCTCGAGCAGCGCGCAGGATGTGTCGATCAATTCTGGAGGCGATGTGGGGTCTCGAGTGACACAATATGACTTTTCTATCAGCTTCTTTTTGGCAATGTTTGTCATAGAAAAACTAGACATTCCGAGATCCTCTGCCATTTTTCTGATTGAACGGTGAGTATTTCTTCGTATTCGTTCTCTGACGACTTTTACAGCCCGAGAAGTTGTAACAGTGACTGGTCTTCCTCTTCTGGCTCTATCCTTGAGTGCACCTGTGTCCTCGAAACGTTTGATTGTTCTGTGAACCGTTGATCTTGCGATTCCGAGCCGATTTGCGGCTTCTCACCACGCTTGTGATGCTCAATAATTGTAGAGCGAAGAACACTAGGCTTCACCATCGCGCTGAAAAACAACCGATCATTCTGAATCTTGGCAAAACGAATAATGAAAACATAATGAACAAAATTTGGCATTATTTGTGCGCGCAAAATGTGAGCAGCCTGCGTCATGGCGCCAAACTTGCGTTGCAATATTTAAAAGCCACCCTGTAGAAGTGCCAACAGTATTTTTGTTTTCTATTCAAAAGAAAAACGGCAAAAGGGTCATCTCCAACAGGTCGTTTTTGGTCTCGAGGAATTCATTCTTGTATCAGTTTTGTCCATCTTCCGCCAGTTCTTCGAAAAATGACAACCCTTAATTTTTTCTTTTAGATGTATTTGAGTGGGTCCGTGACTTGGGATATTTTTCGGATGTCTTCGCGGTGTAAGTCTTGTTGACGTTGTTCCGTAAGGGTCATTCCAATTAATATTCTTTCTAGTGATGCATACGGATCTTTTCAGCGAGGCTCTGTCTAAGGGTCCACGTTTCAGATGCGTAGTGTATGAGAGCGCGGGAAGAACGATTGTGTCGAAAAGTTGGGAAGTATCCATCACAAGAGGTGTACGCCAGGGTGATGCTATATCATCAAACCTATTCTCAGCGAACAACCAGCCGGATGATCCAGGAATTCACAGAAAGGTGAAAAAAGTAGGCCTCCAAATCAATGTCTACCTCGGCAGGCTACTCAACTCACGAAATGAGCTAGAACCAGAACTCCACAGAAGAAGACGGGCAGCCTGGGCAGCGTTCAACAACATCAAAATACCACCGACGCTCTCACTTCCCCCCGAATTCGAGATCAACTTTTCGACACCATCGTTCTTCCCGCGCTCACATACGGATCTGAAACATAGACCATCACACAGAGCTTCGCTGAAAGGATCCGTGTGAAGATTAATTGGAATCCGCGCCGACAAAAGCGATTAGCGAATCGACTACGTAAGTAACTAAGTGAGTATGTAACGGTTATATGGTATTCTGATCGATGTAGAATAAAATTCGCCGGAGAGCAACAGACGGACGATGGTCGGACTTCTATGTTAGAATTACTTTAGCACGTAGTTATTAGAACAATTCTAAGTTCATTGTTTCCGGGAAAATGTTGTTCATTCTTTAAAATTGGACTGATAAATAATTTTATTCGAAAAAAAAATATATTCACAGAAAAGGACAGATAATTATTAGAATATTAATATCATTAGAAACAAAATGACTAAACGAATTTAAATTGAAATTTTCAAAAAATATTGTCAACCGGAAGACCAATTTCGGAATGACGATTACACTCGGATTATTGATTTTCAAATAGAAACACTCAACTGTTCAATAACGGAAAAGAAAGTGCTAAAACGGAAAATCTTAGTTATGCAAATAGTTTTGTTAAAAATGATTATGTGGGATTTTGTTGATAAAAATACGCATTATTCTCCATATTGACAGAACCATTATCAAATGGATTCGTCGTCGAACCGTTCATTGCTGGGTTCGGATAACAAGGGTTATTCGATTGGGGAGGCGCCACAAATGCTGGTTGTTGGTAGTAATTGGAGAATGGGTCGAATTGATTGTAATTCTGAAACATTTCATTATGATTATGAGTGAATTGGTACTGTTGGTTTGGATAATAATACTGATCAGTTTGGTTGATTGGGGGAATTGGATAATTCCCCATCAAATTGAACTGATACTGATTTTCAGAAACACTTTTAGATGAAGTTTGGGGTTGTTCCATCTGAACAAGAGGAGCCCTCTTTTTTGCAGCTGGCTCTGTTCTTCCATCATCACTTTGTCGTTTCCTTCCTTGTCCTCCATTTTTAATCGTTGTAAACTTATTATGGAAGGACTTCCACTTTTTAACATCCTGGTGTTGGTACACCGTCACGGGGATGAATTGTCCCATTTTTATTTCAAACGACATCTCTTTTCCATAATTATCCACATCAATGATAGTTAGCACAGGAACGTATTTGTGCATTGTGTGCACGAAAAAAATATTGCTCTCTATGCACTTGTCTTGATTACTGCATATTCTAATTTTGTCGAACATTATTGGTTCATTCATCCAAATATTCCCAGTTCTGGCCCCTCCGAAATGTTCGAGCTCCTTATACTCATGATCTTCTGAGGCATATCTGCGCTGTGACTCGATCCATTCCGTTTTATCGGGGTTCATGGTATATCTGAAACAATGAAATTGTGGAATGACTCAGAACTGCTTAGCAGAACCTTACCTGATTTTATTCAACTTCCTCAGAGATAATGACATTTTGTATCTCTTTTGGCTCTCCAATCCAGTTACTATGAAGCCCAATTCAGGGAAGAATGGTCGATTCGTTGCGGTCATTTCCATATTTGGAAAGCATTCACACCACAAATCTTCATTGAATAGGGTAACAGTGATTACGTTGGCCATGATTGAAACAGTACAATTTTAGTGAATACGAAGAAAAACGATTAGACTGAATATCTAAATAATATATTGTCTTTCTGAGACTCCTTTATAGTCGGGGGGCGTGGCTTGAGCAGGAAAGATGCTGACATTGGTGTGCGCGTTACCAGAGCATGACAAATAACGTAACGATGATGAGAATGCCTGTGCTCAGTCAATAATGTAATGGACTCCCACCAAATGTGTCTCCACGACGTACGCCAACTCTTTCAAGAAACCGCTTGTTTCACCACATTCCTTCCGCATTTCAGGCATATGTAATGATGGACGGTCGTAAATCTTACTTCCTGAAACAGACGATTCTTAGACGAAGGATACTGTAATCCGTCTAGTGGAAATGAGGAAGTTAATACTTGAAATACTTGTAAGTTTGTAAGAATATTAAGCGATTTTTGATTTGCTGCTCAATTGTTCATCAGCGGTATTTTTTAGATCAGAATGAAATTCAATTAAAAGAAACTTTGGATCAAAAGTTAGGCGAAGAATTTGTGAAAGTTTGTGAGACTGCTGAGCTGCCAAGTCTTTGCTCAAACCTTTCAATCGAACTGAAATACGTTGTAGACATGGAATATGAATGTTTTGGATTTCAACTATGTTGGGAAATCTGCCAACTTCTTTGCACTTGAAATGCTTCTAAATTATTTAACGAATCCAACTAATTCTCAGAGGAATTTTATGAATATCAAAGAGCCGTGAAACATAGTTTTAGGAGAATCGAACAATGCAGTTTGTAAGAATATTGAAAGATTTTCTCCGAATTCTAGTCTGAAATCTCTGAAATAATAGATGATTACCGGTGACTAAGAGAAGTATTTCTCACTTGTCATGGTGAATTTCTGGGAGAATGTTTCTGCTTTTCAAACTTTTTAGCTGATTTATAACAGCTTTAAAGATGCCTTCATTATGTGTGGGTTGTTGTTTATCAACTATTTAGCAATCCAAAGAAGTGGGCAGATTTTCCAGCATAGTGGTTTCGCTAGTGACACCTTATCTCAGCAGTCGCACAAGCTTTTACTAATTTTTTGCCTTGCTTTTGCTCCAGCTTGATCTTGATGTCGCAACAAAAATAACTATCTCCCTAAAATCAAAAACTGAAAACTATTAAACTTGAAATGCTAAATATCAAATATCGAATCGAAAAGGGAAAACATTCTCCCAGAGGGCAGGAAGTACTCGCGCTATCGGCAAGTTGTTGGCAAGAGATATCGGCAAGTTGTTCACTAATGA
This sequence comes from Caenorhabditis inopinata, assembly GCA_003052745.1. NCBI lineage: Eukaryota > Metazoa > Nematoda > Chromadorea > Rhabditida > Rhabditidae > Caenorhabditis > Caenorhabditis inopinata. The sequence goes on along the minus strand of AP018155.1, from coordinate 7,735,365 downwards.
CGTCTTGAAAAAGGAATCAAAACTCTACTTTTTATCGAAAAAACCTTCAATCGGAATATGAATTTATGTGTGAATATTGTCCTTTGGTTATTGATTTTCAAATAGAACAACCCACAACAATTCCAGAAATTCACAGTGACCAGTGAGGAATATTGTTCGTATTCACCCATTAGCATCTTTTATTTCAGAGATTTCAGATTTCCTGTGTTCAAAAGTGAATTTCCGCTGTTCCGATAGATTCTGCCATTCCGATGCGAAGTTGTGATGCTTTAGATACTTTTTGAGATCGTTGATAAACTTTTAACTTATTTCAATATAATGTTTTGCTTCGACTTCGTGTAAATTTCGAAGAAATCTGAGAAAATTACAAAGAAATCGTGCACTAGGAATGAGCCTTAAAGTCAGTGCTCAAGAATCTGTTTTCATTATTTTTTGGATCAGTATGATATTTAATTGAGTGAATAGTAGAATTACGACAAAGGAAGCAGTCTGTTTTTGGAAAATGGTTTGGGTTACTCTAATAATTTGGTCAACTTTGCTCTTGTGTGGCGAATACTACGTATTCACAATAATCAACTAAACTCTCACTGAAATTTCCCTCATTTCATTATAATTTAATCCTTTTTTCCAGCTTCCGTCGTGCAAATTTGAACTGACGCCTGAAACTCTGGGTCTCGCCGCGATGCGCCGCGACGCCCCGCGACTCGCGTGCGTTTTTAGGTCAACAACCAGTTTGGAGCTTACATATATCCATACCTTTATTCAAAGCAACGACGGATTTTTTAAATGGTTTTTTTTTTGATTTTTTTTGTCATATTCATTTTAATTGAGGTATTTACAGCCGACCAACAGTGTCAGGCTTTTTCCCCTCAATAAATGTTAAATTTTCAACCATTTTTTACACGCATTCATCCGCATAGCTCTAGGCGTTTCATCATTTGAGAGTCATTCTTAATTAACTCATTATACTTTACGGTGATATTACGGTGATACTTTACGGTGATACCGCGAATAATTTTGAATTATTTCAAAGAGGCCTCAATCCTTTTTTTGCAGCAAGTGAAAAGAGCCTGTTCTGCCCAACAACGCGAGCTAAACATGTCGAATACGTCGTCCAACCAGAACTCACCGAGCGAGCATTTCCATAATGAAAATGAAATTATCCACTCGATAAAAAGCCAAAAATCCGAACACCCGCCAATATTGAGGAAAACAAGCGAGACTACTCCTATGAGGAAACTGCTCGCATCTATGAAGAGCTATCAAACGTCAAACGAACGTTGGCAACATACGCCAGTAAGAAAAAATATATCCGACTAACGAAGCACGAGCGGACGAGTTCATACAGAGAAACCTAAAGCCTAAGACAGTCGAAATCGATGTTAAAATCGAATCGGAAAAAAGGCGAGGCATGAAGCGCATAATCGACGAACGACTCATGACGTTCGAAGAAAACAATAAGAAGGAGAGGATCCTTCAGCAAAGCCCAGCCAGCAATATCGCCTGTGTGCCTTGCTCCTCGAGCGCTTCTGTCCTCAGGAGTTACCAAAAATATCCGACTAACGAAGCACGAGCGGACGAGTTCATACGGAGAAACCTAAGATGCACCAACGCAAACTGCAATATAAGAACTTGCACAAGAGGATTCATCGTACGCGAATCGCAAGTAGTACGAGATCGCAAAACAATTCACCAACGATGAGATTCAACAGAAAATCGAAGAAAAGGAAAAGGAAATGAATCAGGAAATCATGGAGAAAATTGAGAGGATTCGAGTTCTGGAAAAACAACTTCTGGCTTTTCGAGAGATAAAAAACGAGGAAATCGACAATTCGCCATCTTAATAATTTCCAAAAGAATGTATGCTGGAAGTGCATCAAGATAGTGAGAGGGGTTCTGAAGGTAAACTGAAAATGGTTTAAAATCGGAAGAAAAAGTAGAACTGACAATTGATATTTGACAATGAAGTTGGTACGAAGTGCTCTTCAAAAGCTGTTTGGCTCTTGCAATCTTATTCTGCTTCCTTCTCCAGCTTTTCATATTAAGCTCAGAAAAATTATAGAACAGGCCAAACGTCTTATATACATATATATAATACTATATATATATATATACATATTTACAGTTCCGTGCAAAATTATACGAACCGGGGTGATTTTTACTGAAACTCGACTTCGGATGATCCGATCGAGCCTAAAGTATCAAGGATTTAGAAAAACGCTTAAAAATGAGTTTGAATAACAAAAGAACAAATTTACTCAAAAAAAAATGTTTATTTGAAAAAAATTTTAAAAATTGAAAAATGGATATTTTGATTTTTGATATTCATGGGAAGAAAAAAACAAAAAAACAAAAACAAGTTAAAAATCGGGGAAAATGATACGAAATTATTAAATTATCTTAATTGGTCGCCATGCCTCTGGCTTTGATAACGGCCTCTGTTGTAACCCTTTCGTAATGCATTGGTTATTTCACACGCACGTGAAATAACCTACCTTTACACATCGCTGATCATTATCAGCTACCCTTTAAATAAGCAGATTTCTCTCTGTTCCCCAGTTCGAGATCTGCCCACCTCTCCTGTCTTACACTCCAATAAAGCCTTTGATCCCAAGCCGTCTTCCCACCACACCATGGTCTTAACAACTGGCGATCAGGACGATCAGGATGACATCTTCTTGGCATCGAGTCGATCAAGTTCATCAGGGTCTGAAGTGGGATTTCGGTCCATTCTTCCTTGAGTTTCTCGAATTTTTCGGTACAATTTTTTGCTTTACTGTCTTTCAAACTTTTGCCAAGGACCTCCCAGAGACCTCTCAATAGGATTCAGGTCAATGGGATTCAGATTGGCTTGGTATTGTATCAAAGGAAGAGGCCGAGTGCGGAGGACAGAAGCAAATTGATTCAGATTCCGTAATTTAATCGCCCATATCAACTCCCAGATGGTCTGCGTTATGAAGAAAAACAATAAATATTGCAAAAACGGTGTCCGGCTAGCAGCCAAAAATTGCTCCAACATTGTAACTAACTCTTTTAATTAATTTTTATGAAAATTTTTGTATTTTAATATCGAAATCATTTGTTTCAGTTTTCACTTCTCTGAAAACTATTTCCATTTCTCTAACTATTAGGTTGAACACAAGGTTATGTCGTTTTTGAACCTTCAACTTTAAATGACCATAACTTTTTTTAAAATCAAATTTATTAATCGAAATAAAAACCATTAGAATCAATACATTTTTGCCAACGAGAAACAAGTTTCTTTATGCCGGTAGCGTGAAAGTCCGGGTTTCTGGAAGGGACGAACTCATTGAAGGCATTTTCGGCATCGTCTTGGCTTTTGAAGCATTTCTCACGAAGGAAGTTGTCGAGGTGCTTGAAAAAGTGGTAATCGGTGGGCGAGAGGTTCGGTGAGTATGGTGGATGAGGCGGAGTCTCATAGCCTAATTCGTTCAGCTTTTGCAAGGTCGGTTTGTCCGAACATTATTTTGGAGATGAATTGGCCCCTTTCTGTTGATCAATGCCGGGCACATACGTCGTGACTTCTGATGCATTTTGTCAATTTGGTGGCAGTACTTCTCTGCTGTAATTGTTTCACCCGAATTTAAGAAGATGTGGTGAATGAGGCCGGCTGCAGACCACCAAACAGTCACCATAACCGTTTTTTGGTGGATTTTCGGCTTCGGAAAGTGTTTGAGAGCCTCATCACGATCCAACCACTGCGCGGAACGTTGTCGGTTGTCGTAGAGGATCCACTTTTCATCACAAGTTACGATCCGGTCAAGAAACGGCTCATTTTTGCTGCGTAAAAGAAGAGCGGACGACACCTCAAAACGACGATTTTTTTGATTTTCGTTTGATTCGTGTGGCACCCATTTGTCGAGCTTTTTTGATTTGCCTATTTGCTTCAGATGAAGAACGACTGTTAATTGGTCAACGTCGAGTTCTTCGGCAACTTCTCGTGTTGATTTGAGAAGATCGGCTTCGATTAAGGCTCTCAATTGATCGTTATCAATCACAGACTGCCGGCCGTCACGATCTTCATCTTCGAGGCTCTCGTCACCGCTGCGGAATTTTTTAAACCACCGTTGTGCCGTACGTTTATTAGTGGTTTCTTGGCCAAATGCATCGTTGATATCGCGAGTTGTCTCGACAGAGTTTCGGCCTAGATTGAACTGGAACAAGAAAATCGTTCGAATTTGCCTTTTATCCATGCTTTTTTGAAGTGCTATAAAAAGTGACATAATTATTTCAAGGAAAAATCAAAAAGACAAGTAGATAGAGCGAATTACGCTCTTTAAAATGATATATAACACGATCACAGATAACCAAAATTTTATTCAAAAATCTTTCACCAAAGTAAACAACATAAAAACGACATAACTTTGTGTTCAACCTAATATTTCATACCGATTGTTATCAATTTCCCTGTTCCTTAATATCCAAATTGATTTAAATGTAAATAAATGAATGAATGAATAAATAAACTTATTTTTAATTAAAATATCCACGAAGAAAGGTATAGAAAAGAAGGATTGACAATGCTTAATCTGTGCGGCATAAATAATAGGTCATAACTTTTGCATAAAAAGTCGAATTGATATGAAATTTGGGGAAAAGTTTATTCAAACAATATAAAAACAAACAAAATTAGCATTTTGTCGAATCTTTTTCCTTTCGTCATGCTCCTTGCAGCATTTCTTCGAATCCTCGAACATACCTTTTTGAAAGCTTCAAGAGTCGTGACAGTGACAGAATATAGACGTGAATTTTTGAGAAATAAGTAATTCACTTTATATAAACTTCAACACGATTCGATGAATTTTCTTAAAGTTGCATTGTATCTTTGCGGCTACAGTACTTTCTCAACTCTCTGTAAACTGTGCATTCCGAAATGAAGCGGTTGTCTCAATTCTATGAGCTCACAAAGTGCTCATAGAATTCACAAAATCTTGATGGTCAGCAATTTGAAAAATTTCGGTGTCCAAGATAAGATGGTGTACTTTGCACGGAGTTGAATGCTCGGGTATACGATGCGGGTATACGGGTGTACAGGAAGTGCGCCGTTTAAGATCATTTACAATGAGTTTACTGCCTAGATGGTGTAAAAAGCCGTGGTGGTAAATAGATTGAGTCATTGATCTAATTAGAGTTGACAATGACTGGCTGCCCCCCCCCCCCCACTGACTACCATAAGGATGTAGACGTTATTTTTATTATGATGACAATTCAAATGGAAATAGACTATTTCATGTAACTGGAAAGAAAAACGCTGAAAATGAATTATAAAACTGTTTAAAAATGCTCTAAGAGTTTTGAAAAAGATGCCAAACTCGCCAGATACAGGATTCAGATGCTCCACATAAAGATACACCACCTCTCTAATATTTTTAAAAAACTAGAAAATGAGTTATTAATGAAATTTTGAGCTGTTTGAGCAAATGAAGAAAGAAATGCACATAATAATATGTCAATTCATGAAAAAATGAAAAAAAAATAAAAAGTTTGAGTCCAAAAGCGGCCTAATGACCGACGACGACAAGCCATTTTCATAATTGAACTCTTCATTCCATTCCATTTTATTTTGATCCAAAAAGATAATGCAAACTGATTCCTCATATATCAGATAGTTGAATTTCATTTTGGATAACGGTAAAATCTGAAATCTCTGAAATAATAGATGGTAACCAGTGACTATGAGAAGTATTTCTAACTTGTCACGGTGAATTTCTGGAAGAATGTTTCCGCTTTTCAAGCTTTTTAGCTGAGCTATAACAGCTTTAAAGATGCCTTCATTATGTGGGGGTTGCTGTTTTTGCACTGTGTAGCACTCCAAAGAAGTTTGCGCTTTTCAAGTCTCACAAACTTTTATAATTCTTCGCCTAACTTTTAATCCAAAGTTTCTTTTAATTGAATTTCATTTTGATCCAAAAAATAATGAAAACCTCGATCTTCCACAATTCGTTTTGCAATCCTATCGGACACCAGTAGTACGGGATATTTCATTCGTAAACAAACCCTTTTAATAAACTATTTATCATTTATCATTGCAACGGTGATGAACAATTTAGCAGCAAATCAGAAATCGCTTAATATTCTTACAAACTTACAAGTATTTCAAGTATTAACTTCCTCATTTCCGCTAGACGGATTACAGTATCCTTCGTCTAGGAATCGTCTGTTTCAGGAAGTAAGATTTACGACCGTCCATCATTACATATGCCTGAAATGCGGAAGGAATGTGGTGAAATAAGCGGTTTCTTGAAAGAGTTGGCGTACGTCGTGGAGACACATTTGGTGGGAGTCCATTACATTATTGACTGAGCACAGGCATTCTCATCATCGTTACGTTATTTGTCATGCTCTGGTAACGCGCACACCAATGTCCGCCTCTTTCCTGCTCAAGCCACGCCCCCCGACTATAAAGGAGTCTCAGAAAGACAATATATCATTTAGATATTCAGTCTAATCGTTTTTCTTCGTATTCACTAAAATTGTACTGTTTCAATCATGTCCAACGTAATCACTGTTACCCTATTCAATGAAGATTTGTGGTGTGAATGCTTTCCAAATATGGAAATGACCGCAACGAATCGACCATTCTTCCCTGAATTGGGCTTCATAGTAACTGGATTGGAGAGCCAAAAGAGATACAAAATGTCATTATCTCTGAGGAAGTTGAATAAAATCAGGTAAGGTTCTGCTAAGCAGTTCTGTGTCATTCCACAATTTCATTGTTTCAGATATACCATTAACGCCGATAAAACGGAATGGATCGAGTCACAGCGCAGATATGCCTCAGAAGATCATGAGTATAAGGAGCTCGAACATTTCGGAGGGGCCAGAACTGGGAATATTTGGATGAATGAACCAATAATGTTCGACAAAATTAGAATATGCAGTAATCAAGACAAGTGCATAGAGAGCAATATTTTTTTCGTGCACACAATGCACAAATACGTTCCTGTGCTAACTATCATTGATGTGGATAATTATGGAAAAGAGATGTCGTTTGAAATAAAAATGGGACAATTCATCCCCGTGACGGTGTACCAACACCAGGATGTTAAAAAGTGGAAGTCCCTCCATAATAAGTTTACAACGATTAAAAATGGAGGACAAGGAAGAAAAAGACAACGAGATGATGGAAGAGCAGAGCCAGCTGCAAAAAAGAGGGCTCCTCTTGTTCAGATGGAACAACCCCAAACTTCATCTAAAAGTGTTTCTGAAAATCAGTATCAGTTCAATTTGATGGGGAATTATCCAATTCCTCCAATCAACCAAACTGATCAGTATTATTATCCAAACCAACAGTACCAATTCACTCATAATCATAATGAAATGTTTCAGAATTACAATCAATTCGACCCATTCTCCAATTACTACCAACAACCAGCATTTGTGGCGCCTCCCCAATCGAATAACCCTTGTTATCCAAACCCTTTAATGAACGGATCGACGACGAATCCTTGTGATAATGGTTACGTCAATATGGAGAACAATGCGTATTTTCATCCACAAAATCCCACATAACCATTTTTAACAAAACTATTCACATAACTAAGATTTTCCGATTTAGCACTTTCTTTTCCAGTTATTGAACAGTTGAGTGTTTCTATTTGAAAATCAATAATCCGAGTGTAATCGTCATTCCGAAATTGGTCTTCCGGTTGACAATATTTGTTGAAAATTTCAATTGAATTTCGTTTAGTACTCTTGTCTCTAATGATATTAATATTCTAATAATTATCTGTCCTTCTCTGTGAATATCTTTTTTTCGAATAAATTTCTTTATCAGTCCAATTTTAAAGAATGAACAACATTTTCCCGGAAACAATGAACTTAGAATTGTTCTAATAACTACGTGCTAAAGTAATTCTAACATAGAAGTCCTACCATCGTCCTTCTGTTGCTCTCCGGCGAATTCCCCATCGATCAGAATACCATATAACCGTTGCATACTTACTTAGTTACTTATGTAGTCGATTCGCTTTTGTCGGCGCGGATTCCAATTAATCTTCACACGGATCCTTTCAGCGAAGCTCTGTGTGATGGTCTATGTTTCAGATCCGTATGTGAGCGCGGGAAGAACGATGGTGTCGAAAAGTTGATCTCGAATTCGGGGGGAAGTGAGAGCGTCGGTGGTATTTTGATGTTGTTGAACTGCCCGTCTTCATTTGTGGAGTTCTGGTTCTAGCTTATTTCGTGAGTTGAGTAGTCTGCCAAGGTAGACATACTCATCCACGTCTTCGATTGTTGATTTGATTAAGAGGGGTTTGATGATACAGCATCACCCTGGCGTACACCTCTTGTGATGGATACTTCCCAACTTTTCGGCACAATCGTTCTTCCCGCGCTCTCTTACACTACGCATCTGAAACGTGGACCCTCAGACAGAGCCTCGCTGAAAAGATCCGTATGCATCACTAGAAAGAATATTAATTGGAATGACCCTTACGGAACAACGTCAACAAGATTTACACCGCGAAGACATCCGAAAAATATCCCAAGTCACGGACCCACTCAAATACATCAAAAAGAAAAAATTAAGGGTTGTCATTTTTCGAAGAACTGACGGAAGATGGACAAAACTGATACAAGAATGAATTCCTCGAGACCAAAAACGACCTGTTGGAGATGACCCTTTTGCCGTTTTTCTTTTGAATACAAAAAAAAACTGTCGGCACTTCTACAGGGTGGTTTTTAAATGTTGCAACGCAAGTTTGGCGCCATGACGCAGGCTGCTGACACATTTTGCGCGCACAAATAATGCAAATTGTTCATTATGTTTTCATTATTCGTTTTGCCAAGTTTCAGAATGATCGGTTGTTTTTCAGCGCAATGGTGAAGCCTAGTGTTCATCGCTCTACAATTATTGAGCATTACAAGGGTAGTGAGAAGCAGCAAATCGGCTCGGAATCGCAAGATCAACGGTTCACAGAACAATCAAACGTTTCGAGGACACAGGTGCACTAAAGGATAGAGCCAGAAGAGGAAGACCAGTCACTGCTACAACTTCTCGTGCTGTAAAAGTCGTCAGAGAACGAATCCGAAGAAATACTCACCGTTCCATCAGAAAAATGACAGAGGATCTCGGAATGTCTAGTTTTTCTATGACAAACATTGTCAAAATGAAGCTGATAGAAAATTCATATTGTGTCACTCGAGCCGTCATTCTGTTTGAAGTCAACAAGCTTAAACGCCTCCAGTAAGCCAAAAAGATTCTGGCTGGCACGCGCGCTGGCGAACATTTGGTGACGCTGTTCTCTTTCACTGTGAAAGCGGAGTTCAATCCTCAAAACCATCGTGTTATTGCCCGCAACATCCAGACTGCTTCTGACAAAGGAAAAACCATCCATCGAACATCCCACCAGCGAGCGTGATGGCGTTTGGTTCAATTTGCTGAAACGGGAAGTGTCCACTGGTTTTCGTCGATAAAGGTGTCAGAATCAATAAAGAATATTACGTGGAAGAAATTTTGAAGAAGCATTTGCTTCCGTGGGCCTAAAATCTTTTTTTCCGGAAAACATTGGATCTTCCAACAAGATGGGGCAGATATTGTGTTGTGAAAATTCTACTGTAGCTGCGGAACACCCTCACTTGCAGAAAATGAAATTGCATTATCAGCGAGTGTGATTCCCTATTTTTTTTAGAAATGGTTAGACCTATTGGAAAGAAATCGCTCACTGTAGGCCTACGAGAAACCATCATTGTCGACTGGAAATGAGGTGATTCTACAGTTGACTTGGCTCACCAGTTCAATCGATCTCAAAGTCAGATTCGTCGCGTTTTGAAAAGATACCGAGAAGATGTGAATGCTTTTTATCTTTTAAAAACTATTATTTCACGTTTAGGGGCGAGTTGTTGATCGTAAATCGCCGGAAAGACCCCACATCGCCTCCAGAAACGTTGATCGACACATCCTGCGCGCTGCTCGAGAGGATCCTAGAAGGACTTCTACGCAGATTCAGATGATTTTACTTCTCCAGTGGAGCCCGTGCTTTCAAGGAGAACTATTAGAAGACATCCCGAAAAAAAATGGACTCCATGGACATCGTCCTTCGAAGAAACCGCAGGTCAGTTTAAAGAATCGAAAAGAACGTGTAGCGTGGGTTCCACAGGAGTGGGCGAAACACGTCTGGAGCTACAAATCTAAGTAAAATTTGTTTGTTACGGACGGAATTCAATGGGGTCGTCCTGCAATTAGAGCCAGATACGACCCAAAGTACCTGTGCCCAACAGTCAAACATGGATGTGGATCGGTGATGGTGTGGGAATGCTTCTCAGACACTGCAATGGGCCCGTTCATACGTATCAATGGAATCAAGGATCGGTTTGTGTAGAAGATATCTTGGAGAATACGATGAGACCATTGCCTAGAGCAAAAGTTGGAAGAGCGTTCGTTTTTCAACAAGACAACGACCTATAGCACACCTCGAAGCATGTTGCAAGCTGGCTTCAACGTCGTAGAATTAATTTGTTTGAGTGGCCAAGTCAATCTCCAGAGACAACTTCCAGGTGTCCGGGCCACCAATGCAAACCAGAAGTTCGCTCAACTTGAAGCAGCATGGGCGAGCATCCCAATCACAGTCATTAAGACACTTTTGGAGTCCATGCAACTATAATATATAATCACAATCACAACAATGAAACAACTATAATCACAATTTCTCAATAGATCCCTGGCTTTGTAATGACTACCTAACTATGAGTAGATAAATAAGAATTAATAAGCGCCGTGAAAAAAGACTATATAATAAGGCTTCCATGCGGGCGAAATTTCCGCCGTCTCGTCAGCGAAGGTTATTGATCAACTCAGACTGCGTGATAATTCTCAGGTAATTTTTGGCACATGTGCCCCATGTTGGGGCGCGGTTGCCGGTGCTACGCGGTAAGCTTTTTCAACGTGAACGCTTACTGCGTAGCACCGGCAACCGCGCCCCAACCTGGGGCACATGTGCGAAAAATTACCTGAGTTAGAATAGTGACCCGGTCGTGCAGACTGCCAATGTGCCGATTTGCCAATATCCCCAATATGCACACTGCCCCTTCATTCCCTGTTCATTCATTACCATTCTTTCTTTCGTCGAACGTCGTTTACATCTTCGTCTCCTTTCCTCTTTTATCGTTAATGAATGGTTTCCGTATTATTTTTGAATAAATCTTTTATTTTAATAAACGAAATATATATTGCAGCAAACGCTTCTCAACCCTTCACCCATTTCATCACAATGACTAGCGGATCCAGAGGTTTCTACTATTTGGACAAGTACGATGACAATGAGTTTGAGTACAAGGTACGTTCATGTAAACTAATACGTCACCAATCATTTTCCAAAAAATCATCACATGTCAGAGATCGAGTAGAGAAGTCTCGGAATTGAATAGATTCGTACATGGCATTGAAAATCTCTGAACAGTAGTATTTTACGGCGTAGAATTATAAATTCTAGAAGTAATTCGGTTTTGGAATTTCAAATAATAATAAACGTCCAATTTGGCGAATAATTATCCTTTTTCCCACATTTGAAAAAAGTCCCAGACTTTTCTGTTTTTCTTATGTTTCTTCTCAAGATCTTCGCTGCTCTTCTTATGGACGTTCATTTTCTTATCGCTGGATTTCTTAAAATCCGATTTCCACATATTGCATTAAATATGCTTTTGCTGCTTCATCCCCTGTCCAATGTGAGAAACTGAATACTGAATACAATGCCCAAGTACTTTCCAGTATTAACTATCATTGACGTGGATACTAATGGAGAAGAGATGTCGTTTAGCGTAGAAAAAGGGCAATTCATCCCAGCGACAGTTTACCAACACCAGGATGTTAGAAAGTGGAAGTCACTCCATAATAAATTTACAACGGTTGCAAATGGAGGGCAAGGAAGAAAACGACAAAGTGATGATGGAAGAGAAGAACCAGCAGCAAAAAAAAAGAGCTCTGCTTGCTCAGATGAATCAGCCCCATACTTCATTTAAAAGTTGTTCTGAAAACTCATTCCCCAATCACTGTCCACCACCGGCATGGCGCCTCCCCAATCCAATAACCCCTACTATCCAAACCCAGCAATGAACGGATCGACGACGAATACTTTTGATAAAGGTTATGTCAATATGGAGAATAATTCATATTTTCATCCTCAAAACCCCGAACATAATAATTTTTGTCAAAACTATTCACATCACTAAGATATTCCGATTCGTCTCTTTCTTTCCCATTTCCCATTGAATCGTTAAATGTTTCTATAATATTTGAAAATCAATATTCCGAGTGAAATTGTCATTCTGAAATCAGTCTTCGGGTTGGTAATAATTGTTGAAATGCCGAAGCTCAGTGGAAGGGAAGGAGCCGTTCAACAAAAAAAAAAGAAGTCCGATGGTGATAAAAGAGATTCTTGTTTTTGGGGAGAACATTACCAAAGCATATTTGTGAGATCACTACTAAATAATTTGAAGCCAGAGTGATCCATGCATCCTTCAAAGGAATAGGAGCGATTCTTAAATATAAAAAAGGAAAAATAAAATGGAAAATTCGGAGTACGACGTTGGAATGATCCCTAAGGTTCAACGTCAACGAGACTTACACCGCGAAGACATCCGAAAAAGGTCCACAAAGGTCACGGACCCACTTAACTACAGTACTGGCCATAAAGAATGTCCGCGGGCTTTTTTTTTGGGATAATTTCGCTGACACTGTTCCGATCGGTCTAAATAAATTTTTTTGGCAGTGTTAAGCAATTATGTAAGCAAAAAGCGAAACTTCACAATTGCATCCAAAAAGAAAGTACTCGATTCTAACAAATAATGTGAAAGCCGTCGAAAAATATGGAGTTTCTCGCCAATGTATTCAAAAACGGAAATCGAACAAGTCTGTATTGGAAGAAAAATCAGTGTTTATAATCTTGTTGTTTAGGCACAAACAGGTGGCTTCAACGCTTTCTAAAACGTCACGGATTTGTTTCTGACAATTTCCGACAACAGTCTGCCAAAAGCCTCCAGATGAATACGTCGAAAAAATTGTTGATTTGTCTCACAAAATTATCTCACAGACTCAGGAAACAAGCGTCCTGGAAATTCATTTACAAAAATCTTTCATCGGATGTGGAATGAAGAATACTACGGACGGATCCGAAGATTTCAAAATTGAGAGTTGAATAGTTCAGTGAATATCGCACAGAAGCATGGGAAATGTGTTAAATGGTTACACAAGTACGAAATAGGAAATATCGTTAATCTTATGGTGAATCAAGAAAGTTCCTTTTTACATACATGCGGAAGAAATTCTGATGGAGATATTCCGATGATATTGGTGTTTGGATAGTAGCCAGCACTCCATCGTTCTTTCTCCTGATTTTATGATCAACGTAGATGATGCCGCCACTGGAAAAATGAATTGAAGAAATTTTAGTAATGCGTACGGAAATACCATACTTAGTATAATAACATTGGAACACTTGAAGACCCATCGTCAAAGCTGTTATATCAAATGGGTCGAGAAGTTCAAAACTAATTCTATCCAACTGATCGGAATAAATTCCGTCGCACCAACCCTTTAAGAAATTATTCACATCTTGGTTGGAGAATTTCATTGGAAAAATATGGATTGTGTTGCAGTCCGCCAATTTAAAATGTTCCAACGATAAAGCAGCGTGTTCGGAAGAATCATTCAATTCCAGTTTATGTAATTTTAAATTTGAAAAATGGTCTGAAGAATATCGAAAATTTTCGCTCGTCTCTACGCACAATTCTAGAGTTTCCAATCCGCGAAGGGTTTTCAGTGTTTGCAAAAAAAGAGTCATCTCGTCTTCATCAATTATAGAGTCCCAATGTAACCTAATTTCTTTAAGAGGGTACTGCAGTCCTTTGATGAAGTGAACAGAATTAGGTAAATTATCCTTAATTGTAACGTTGTACAACTGGCATTTTAAAACGTCGCAAACATAATCTGTGGCCGTCTTTAAGCCAACAAATATATCGTCCCAATACGTTTCCAAAAACTCATATTTTCCATAAGTCGACGGTACAATATGTCCATTGATATTAACAGCGTCCTTAGTGTCGTGTTCCTTTAGGTTACATTTGTCATTAACTGTTAGGATTGAGAGTTCATTTTCGTATTTGTCTTTTAATGCAATTGAATAATCATTTCTGACAACAAGACACAACACGAACTGTTTCTCATCGATCGATGCTATACGTTTCACAAGTTGCCTGCATCTTTTAGAACATAAAGCCAGACAAATTCTGAAAAAAAAAACTGTTTGTGTTAAGGTTTCTCCGAACAGATTAAGTAATTACGTGTTACGTGATCTCATAAGTGTCACGCCCCAATTAAAAATTCTCCCTATAAATGGTCGACTTTTCTTCTTGATAAATTGGCCTACCTTGCTTGGCTTCCGGCTACACTCCTCAGCCCTCACTCGACAACAACTCTATAAAAGAGTGACTTTTCTTCGATTCATTGGGGTTTCCCCGCGTGAATTCGAATCTCATCCTGATCGCCAATTGTTGTAGAATGAGTGCGGGGGAGTGTTCGATGGAAGGTAGACCAATTTATTAAGTAGGAGAAAAGTCACCCTATTATAGGTTGAAATGGGGACACGTTAATTGGAGCGTGACACGTATGGGATCACGTAACACGTAATTATTTAATTTATACGGGGAAACCGTAACAGTTTGATATGACTTTTTGTTGCAGAATAGACTCTGACTGATTTGGGAATCACCAAACAAGATATAAAACCCAAGTTCGAAGAAAGAAACGATAGCTGAGAAAATTTTTCAGTTTTTGCAAAACTATCAACGCGACGAAAACATTCCGGTCTTATATTTCAGTACTGAATCCTGCGATTTTCTCGCCACCCGAAAAGTCATGATTCATAAGCAAATCAATCCGAGAATAATCACCTTTATTCTCAAAAAATGTAAAATTAAAATTAAGCCCAAATTTTGCATCGGCTCATGCTGGACAGACCTCAGAACAAAACGGTACTTTTTTAAAGTTGAATATTTACATATTCTGCCGTGTTCTTACTTACTTACTTAGTGACTAAGTAAGTAAGAACATTTACCTATACATGCTCTGATTCATGACTTCAAGCCTATTCATATTGACTTCGAGAAAATTACAGTAATCTAGCCTGCCTTTACAAAGACTGCTCTTCAGCTCTATGGTAATAGTCGGAAAGTATTGAAACGCATATCTAGACAAATTTCATTTTTCGAATAAGAACGTCACGTAAAAATGAAGCTCATTACGAAGATTTCAGTTATGAATTGAGTAAATTTGGAATTCGTAATTTTAAAAGCAAAAAAAAGACTTACAGCTCTTGTGGACAGTCAAAACTGTTGATAACGTATTCAAGGGGTATATACGTTAGGCGCAGCAAAGGAAACGGAACAAAAGACATTATAGGTATTTTAACAAGTTATAGACACAAATGAAGTAGTGATGACGTGGCGAATGAAAAAGCGAATAGCGTGTATGCAACCGATGATGCTGAAAATTAGAAGTTTCTGGATGGCGATTTACTAATTATGGAAGGATCAAAAAATTTAATTTTCGCCTTTATACTAAAAAATATTTAATTTAGTAATGAAAGATATATCCATTTTCTTATATTACACGGCTAATCGTTTTGGGTTTAATTATAACTCCCTATTATGAAAAAGAACTTTGAAATTTTGATTTTGATTACGCAGTTTATTGAGTCAATTTCAGTCAACTTAAAATGTTCCATCGATAAAGCAGTGTGTTCGAAAAAAATTCCGGTTTAAGTTGTCTTATATTATTATATTTTATTATTTTCGAAGGTCACTTAGTTGTATCAAAATGTATTCAAATCCTTTTTTAATGACAGAACCTTTTCACACTTAGCCTGAAACGAGGTTCAAAAAAAGTGAGTGAAACTATGTTTATTTGGAGAAGCGTATTATTAAAACAAACAGTTTATCAAAAGTACATCTTATTGTTAGGAAATTTAGAAACATAAAAAGAGCTTAATTAAATTCTAACAAAACTCTAGTGTATTTCAGAAAATTTACTAGTCTTATCTACCGAAATTTGAGGGTTTTCTTGGTCTACAGGGGAAAAAGCATTTTAAAAATATATTTACGTAATATTTAGAGATTAAATCTTAAGCGACAATAAATAAATACGACTAGAAACGGACAAATGTATTCCTCAGAGCATTGAGTTTGAATAGTCCGTTCGCGCGCACTTCACATCAGAAAAGAAAGTGGAGCGCCTCAGTGGAGCGCGCATGCTGGCCCACTTTAAAATAAATAAATGAGTTATTTTGCTTGTTTTTCATTCAAACCTCGTTTGAGTCGATTTATTTTATTTCTTTTAAATATCTCCTTTAAATAATTTAAAGGAAACTTTGATTTACAAATTTTAAATTTTAAAAACTTATATATAAATAAAAATAAATTAATGTTCATGAAATTATGTCTCGAATCCATCTACAGATTTTTCACAATTCGCTCTTCGATCTTATCAGGTATCGCTAGTACAAGTTGTTTCCTTATTAAGATCCTAATTGATTTATTTATTTACCTTTGAATTCACTGCTGATCACTGAGCAACAAATCAAAAAACCCAATATTTTGACAAACTGTATTTTTCGATTCTCCTAAATCTAAATTTCACGGCTCTTTGATATACATAAAGTCTCTCTGTGAATTGTGTATAATTTGGATTCGTTAAATGATTTAAAAGTGTTTCAAGTGTTAACTTCCTCATTTTCATTTTTTTTAAATTTTCATAAAGTTAATTTTCTGCCGCGCCCCCGACTATAAAGGGACCTCATAAGAACAATATGCCGTTTAGGCATTCAGTCTAGTCTTGAGGTCTTTTTTCGCATTCACTAAAATTGTTCAATCATGAACACTGTTACCCTATTCAATGAGGATTTGTGGTGTGAATGCTTTCCAAATATGGAAATGACCGCAACGAATCGATCATTCTTCTCTGAATTGAGCTTCATAGTAACTGGATTGGATAGCCAAAAGAGATACAAAATGTCATTATCTCTGAGAAAGTTAAATAACATCAGGTAAGGTTCTGCTAAGCACTTTGGGGTCATTCCACAATTTCATTGTTTCAGATATACCATTAAAACGAAATAGATCCAGTCACCAGGATGTTAGAAAGTGGAAGTCACTCCATAATAAATTCACTACAATTGCAAATGGAGGACAAGGAAGAAAACGACAAAGTGATGATGGAAGAGCAGAGCCAGCTGCAAAAAAGAGAGCTCCGCTCGTTCAGATGGAACAGCCCATACTTCATCTAAAATTTTTTCTGAAAATCAGTATCAGTTCGATTTCATGAGGAATTTTCCAGTTCCCCAATCAACCAAACTCATCAATATTATTATCAAAACCAACAGTATCAATTCTCACATAATCAACATGAAATGTTCCAGACTTACAACCAATTCGGCCCATTCTTCACTCACTGTCCACCACCAGCTATTGTGGGGCTTCCCCAATCCAATTACTCCTAATATCCAAACTATGCAATGAATGCCTCGTCTACGAATCGTTTTGATAAAGATTATGTCTGTATGGAGAATAATTCGTATTTTTATACTCAAAACCCCGCACACAATCATTTTTATCAACACTATTCACATCACTAGGATTTTCCAATTCATCTCTTTCTTTCCCATTATTGAACATTTCTATTTGAAAATCAATATCCGAGTGAAATCGTCATTCCAAAATTGGTCTTTCGGTTGTCAATATTTTGTTAAAAATTTCAATTTAAATTCGTTTAGTACTCTTTTTTCTGATGATATTAACTTTCTGATAATTACCTTTTCTTTGTGAATATCTTTTTTTCGAATAAAATTCTTTATCAGTCCAATTTTAAAGAATGAACAACCTTTTCCCGGAAACAATGAACTTAAAATTGTTCTAATAACTACGAGCTAAAGAAATTCAAACATAGAAGTCCGACCATCGTCCGTCTGTTGCTCTCCGGCGAATTCCCCATCGATCAGAATACAAAATAACCGTCTGAATCAAATTTTAGCTTTTTCGATACAACTTTTTTCTTTATTTTTGCTCCATTTTCACTTTTCTTCCAATATGCCACGTTGTTCCCGCTCATCCGCCGCCGAAAGATCTCAAAACGATGTTCTTATCGCTAGAGGAATCTGAAGATCTTCGATCGCCTGCCAGCCAGCGAGGAAGTTAGGAAGAAATCGCAAAACGGTGCGAAAGAGCGATAGCTGGCGCAAATTTGTCAGTTTACTTATTTACAAATTGTTGCAAAATTTTTAACACTGTGTAGTCTAATCATCAGAAATTTTTGAATGTTTTTCTTATTCTATAAAAATCCGTATCAAGAGTACGGCCCTGTAAACCGGATCGTAGTTGCTTCATTCTAGAGCTGGACAGCAACAGGTTGTTTACCAATGTAGTTTTTTGCCTATTTTGTCAGGCTGCAACGTATGATTTAAAAAATTGAAATTTTTAAAAAGTTTTGGAAGTTGAAATAGTATGCAAATGTGGAAGTGTGAAGTGAATAGATAACAGATTGTTTCAGATGTATTTGATTTTTTCGAGGTGTGTAAGGATGAAATGATCGCTCGGATATTCAGACAAAATTTAATAGAATTCAATCAGTAAATATGGAACATTTAATTGGAAAAGAGGAAAACTGGCGGTTAGAACTGGCAATAGAAAACATTTTAAACAATCATTTAAATGAAAAACTAACCGAACATTTGCTTTTCATTTAACTGATTGAACAACATCGTGGAAAGCAACATTGCTAATACATCAGCGTCATTGGAATGGTCTTCGAGTTGTTTTTTTCCAAAGGAAATAATTTTAAATTCCGATTGAAGAACACGTGTGCATATCTTGCTTTTTAACGTGCCACAGTTGCTAAAGTGGGCAGATCCTTTTTTCTTGATTTGCATTTTTGACGCCCCATGGAAAATTGCCAAAACGTTATTTTTTTAAACAATAAACTTTAAAATACAACATTTTTGAAAGTCTAGAATATCGGAAAAAAATCCACAACAATCCACCTGGATATTATACTCTCCCCCTTTTGTGATATTGTTGTCACAAATGGGCTCATAAGATAGAATTACTTTAGTATTTAGTTATATGAAGGATTGTGAATTTTTTAAAGAGTCCTCCGTATCCTGTTCAGCATACATTTTGTAAATGTTTTGCGAAATACGGTCAGAAGACAACTGTTCATCTAGCCCTCACTATCTTCTATTTGAAAAAAGAAACTTCTGCTTTTTTTGTTTGAGAGATCCTAAATTTATCAACTGCCAAAAATGTTCCGGATTTTGTGGTAAACATGCTCGTGTGATATGATAGGAAATCTACCCCCATCTGCATTTTTTCTCATGCTTATTTTAGTTTTATTTGTATTGTTATTCACGTTTTTTGATATGTGGACGACCTTTCCGTGATGCTTGCAACGTGGAATCACTGCGTGGAAATGTTATTCGAGGACTTTTCCAATTTATTTTTAATTATTTGAAATGGCTCTGTACCGTCTGAGTGAACTCGTTGCCGTGACAAATGTTGACGATGAATATGAGACAGAAAAAGATATGATAAGAGTACTAATGAAAGTTGGGATCCTGCAAGACAAAATGGTTTGCAAGAAATGCGCAAGTGAGATGAATCTTCGGACGAGAGGAACCAGTGCAGAGGTTAGAATCGTCTAAAATAGTGATTTTATATTTATAATTTAGTGGAGATGCCGTAAATATGGCCGTGATTGCTCAAGTCAGTCTATTCGCAACTCCTCTTAGTTCAAAAACGGCTCACTCCCGTTCAAGACAGCGATGAAGTTTTTCATCTGTTATTCCAGCAAACTCAGCGGAGTTCAAATGGAACGAGAGCTGAAAATTGCTCATACCACTTGTTTGGATTGATGATCAATGACCCGTGAACCGTGTCAATATTTGTGGAACATATCCAATGATAGGAGGACCGAACAGTACAATTGAAATTGACGAGACTGCAATTCACAGCATGAAGTACAACAGAGGAGCCGTCAAAGCACAAGTGATAGGGGTGTTTGGAGGTAGTTTGCTTTAAACTAATGTTATTAACCAAAATAATCAGGCATCGAACGTGGAACACGAAAGATGTTTGTGGCAATGGTACCGGATAGGTCATCGAGGACGCTGATTCCGATACTTCGCCGTTTTATAGACCCGCGAAGTGTCATCATATCGGATAAATGGAGGGCATACCAGACTGTCAGAGAGGACAATTCTTTGCGAGACACGAGACTATCAACCATACGGAAGAGTTTTCTAGGTAATTCTATCATCATCTACGAAATAAAGGAATAGTTTCAGAGATGCTGCCGATGAGCTGCTGGTTTCTACAAATTCTATGGAGGGTTCTTGGATTCGGTTGAAAGCCCCTCTAAAACGAGGACACGGCACAACAGACGAGCAATTACCGGGTTACATCACGGACTTCATCGTCCGTGAACGAGATGGAGATGGATTCCTGAAGGATGGAGATGGAGATGGATTCCTTCCTGAAAAAATTTCTTTGTATACTAGTACTGCTACTGCTACCTCCACTGAATCCAGGAAGACCTCCACTATCCCCGTAAAGGAAACCACGAAAACCGGTAGAGACCGAAGAGATGTGACCAACGCGGACAGACATAGTCTTCTCACCGAACGCGCAACCCTGAAAATGAAGTATTATTAGTATGAATGATGATTTATAAAAAGTAAAAAATGTTTGCCCTATTAATTATACTAATAATTAATCTAAATAAATAGGTAAGGTTAATTTACTTACCATGACAAGATACTTGTCAATTAGCTGCGGAGACATCAGTTCTGGTACACTCTTAAACAATCCCTCGCCTTTCTTGAACACAACATAATTCGGAGTCGTGCTATAACTATGGACATGAACACTGTGCAGCTCTCCCAACTCATCGTGGAAAATCAACGGCGTGCCTGAAATGTATTGACAATTTTGATCTTTGTTCAGAAGTTCTAGGAATCCTACAATCCACTGCTTGCAGCTTAACTCATTAAAGTTCCATATCATTCACTCGGAAGCGGTCCGGTACGCAGTGGAGTGGGGAAGCAGCGAAACTTCCCGCGATAACAACAGCCGAAATCCATCGACTATCACACTCAATAATCATGCAGTATAAAGAGAAAACTTTTGCAATAAGGCTTGTTCGACGCGTGTTTGAACATTCTGAAAACTTTCCATTATTCAAATAATGTAATACTCGCGGACCTCTTAAGAGAGAAGAGAAATAACTAGCGAAGTAGATATTAAACGGAGAACGGCTCGTGTTTGGCGATTTCAATATAATTGAGGTTGACTAAAAAATGAAATTTATATAAGGCTATATATTAAATTTAATCTCACTTTGAGTTGAGACCATTTCCAAGATGTCACCGCGCTGTTTCGTTTCCTTTCCGTTCCATTCACTTCCCCGAGCGATGCCGAGCAGAGCTCCATTTTTTGCATAGAACACTGCATAGATCATATATATTTTTCAACCGACATAATAATAAATTTGTTTAGCAAATCTGATAGTCTTCATCAATGTTTCTCAAACTGTCCTCATTTTTTCTCGTTGAATATTTTTTGTTTTCAAAACGTGATTTATAGGGCGAAAGATGGCCCAAATTGGTCAGTTTACTTATTTACAAATGCTTGCAAATTTTTTAACACTGTCTAATCTAATCGGAATTTTTGAATTTTTTTCTTATTATAAAAATCCGTATCACAAGTACGGCCCCGGAACCCGGATCGTAGTTGCTGCTAGAGCTGGACAGCGACAAGTTGTTGGCTAATGTAGTATTTTGCTTATTTTGTTAGGTTGCAACGTATCCTTTAAAAAATTGAAATTTTTTTCAGATGTCAAAAGTGAGCGGACATCTGAAAAAAGCCACAAAAACTTTCCTAGATTCTATATATACAGTGCGGGTCATAATGATAGGACACCCCCCTAAAATGAGGATTCTGGAACAGCGAGAAATTTTCAAAAAAAACTATTAATACCATTCGATTTCACGTCCAAAAAAACCTATATGGACAAATTTTCATACCCGTACCTAAAAAATGGCTTCAGTGGCACGCAAAAGTCTGAAAATCAGCCGGGTCAAAATGATAGGACCTAAAAATGGGGGAGTTGTCAACTTCAAGTTTTTTTTTCATTTTTTTCTTGTTTTTTTTTTGTTTCTTTTATACTTCCAAACCTTTTTATTTTTTTCCGCATCTCTTTCAATGATAATTCATTACTTTCTGGACAAGTTTCAGGTTTCCATATCTGAATTTGGAACATTTTCATCTTAAATTAACAGAAAATAATTTATTTAAAAAAAAACAAAAACAAAAACACTTAAAATCAACAAAAACAGCCCATAATTAATAAGTTGTCAATCCTCCAAAGTTTTGAATCACTCGGCAGAGTCTGTTGCTCATGCTTCTGGTCAAGTTCTCCAGATAGGACTGTTGAAGTTTGTGCCATTCTTCTGTGACCTTGTCTTTCTGCTCAGCAACCGTCTGAAACTGATTACCGTGTCTGTAAACAGCTCTGGCGAGTACTCTCCAAACGTTTTCAATCAGATTAAGATCCGGAGAGTTTGGGGTTCTTTCTGCAACAACAAGACGGTTTCCTTGAAGTTCGTGACCTGCAAGATGAACTCGATGGACTATCAGCAGACTTTGCAGTCGGGAATCGTTCCATTCTTTAGCCGTTCCAACCGCAAAAAGACGCATATGTTCCAACAAAATAACGCGGCGATCCATAGGAGCACTTCCACAATGGCATGTTTCTCCACAAAGAAGATCAAGGTTATGGATTGGCCAGCCAACTCTCCGGATCTCAATCTGATTGAAAACGTTTAGGGAGTACTCGCCAGAGCTGTTTACAGACAGGGTAATCAGTTTCAGACGGTTGCTGAGCTGAAAGACTAGGTCACAGAAGAATGGCACAAACTTCAACCGTCCTATCTGGAGAACTAGACCAGAAGCATGAGCAACAGACTCTGCCGAGTGATTCAAAACTTTGGAGGATTGACAACTTATTAATTATCGGCTGTTTTTTGTTGATTTTAAGTGTTTTTGTTTTTGTTTTTTTTTTTAATAAATTATTTTCTGTTAATTTAAGATGAAAATGTTCCAAATTCAGATATGGAAACCTCAAACTTGTCCAGAAAGTAATGAATTATCATTAAAACAGATGCGAAAAAATAATAAAAATATTTGGAAGTATAAAAGAAACAAAAAAAACAAGAAAAAAATGAAAAAAAAAACTTGAAGTTGACAACTCCCCCATTTTTAGGGAAGTGTCCTATCATTTTGACCCGGCTGATTTTCAGACTTTTGCGTGCCACTGAAGCCATTTTTTAGGTACGGGTATGAAAATTTGTCCATATGGGTTTTTTTGGACGTGAAATCGGATGGTATTAATAGTTTTTTTCGAAAATGTCTCGTTTTTCCAGAATCCTCATTTTAGGGGGGTGTCCTATCATTATGACCCGCACTGTACTCCCCCCTTTTGTGCTATTCTTGCCTCAAAAAATAAAACAGAAAAAAAACGGAAAATCGTGAAGCTGGAAACGTGAAATACAAATTCCGGAACCATTACTCATTTCAAAATTATTTTTGGTTTACAATGAGCGATATCACCACAATGTCAACAAAGCAAGCAGAATCTTCAGTGTGTGGAGAGTTCAGAGCGCTTGGTCCAGCTCCACATTATGTAGGAGATGAAATAATTGTTATTAGATGTGCCGAGACTATCAACGAAGTTTTTTCGGATTGGATCAAACGATCAAATCTCGACGAAAATACATACTTCCCTTTTGATGTGGTACTGATTTTAATTGTGAAGGCTGAAACCGCCATGTATAATTTCTAGAATTCACCTATTGAGCTTCCACGTCGTACGTCAATGGTGAAGTCTTATTCTCTTGACCCTCCAATCACTGAAACCGGAAAAATCGCCTCCAAAATGATGGCTAGAGAGCTTTGCGATCGCCACGCTGTTCCATCTGTTATTTTTTGTTCTCCCGATTTTGCATCCGTTGAGACCGCTCATTTGATAAGATCTTACATTGGAGAGAAGTGTGGAAAGATTCAAGTGGAGCCAGAACTTTCAACTCTTCACAAAGCTGCGCACGTTTTCTTTGGACCAAATAATTTAAACTCTTTGGGGTATTCTGTAGATATCAAGAATCCGTTACCAACTGTGGTAAGTCAGAGGGCGTATTGGAAAGTGAAGCCGGCGCTATGGTAATTAGGGTGAAGGCCACTCATTTTTCGCCTATTTCGGCGGTGTCTTTTTCTCGGAACAGCATTTTCAGAAATTTTTATAAACAAAATAGAAGACCAACACATAACTTTGCTGTAAAATTTCATATATTATCCATCCTCGAGTACGTGATATTGGGCAATTAATTCTGCACTACCTAAAAGTGCACTACCAATAATTTTTGCACTATCCTGATTTTGCACTACCTACTTTTTTTTGCAATTTTTGCACTCCCTAATTTTGCACTACCAGAATATTGATTTTGCACTACCATTTTCGCAGTTTATTTTGCACTACCAAACTTGATTTTGCACTACCTCTGAGTTCATTTTGCACTACCATTTTTGTGGTTTCCACTATTTGTAACACTACTTTTATTTTTTCGTGACAACACAGTCCAAACAAAACAAAGAATGAAAAAATTATGACAAGAGTAAGCAACAACAATTAGTTTAAGAATTATGGGTCCGATGAACCAACGTCGTCAGTCGTCGTCAACTCCTTCATCTGAATCGATTCCATACATTTTTCGGTTGAAATCTTTTCTCCATAGCGCCCTTAATATCATGATGATGATGATGATACTTTTTGCGAGAAATCTCAATACGGTCAATAAGAAACAAGAAAGACACTCGTACTCTGCATTCTCCATAACAAAATCTATACGAACTTTACAAAAACTCCCTCTGCAAACGTTTTGTGATTGGATTGTATAAAATTTTCAAAACTATAACTGTTGAATGTAAACTAATGGCTAACATATTTCCAATACTGAAACAGATGTTTTTGGAATATTCCGCTCGTCACATTTAATAATTATATGGAACCAAGAAAACCTTGTAGTTTTACAAAAAGTGGAAACCACAAAAATGGTAGTGCAAAATGAACTCAGAGGTAGTGCAAAATCAAGTTTGGTAGTGCAAAATCATGTTTGGTAGTGCAAAATCATGTTTGGTAGTGCAAAATAAACTGCGAAAACGGTAGTGTAAAATCGGAGGTAGTGCAAAATCAATATTCTGGTAGTGCAAAATTAGGGAGTGCAAAAATTGCAAAAAAAGTAGGTAGTGCAAAATCAGGGTAGTGCAAAAATTATTGGTAGTGCACTTTTAGGTAGTGCAGAATTAATTGCCGTGATATTGCTTGAAGAGGCGGTGTTTGGGTCTCGTTAGGGGATAGCGCGTTTTAACGCTCCAATTTAAAAATTGTAAGAAAGCGCACACACTGCGTTTGTAATTTCTTTTCGAAAATTGAAGCGAATATTGGAATTTTTTCTATATTTTGCTTCGAAAATCATGTTTTTTTAATTAATTTTTATTTTCAAATTTCTTAAACTGTTTATTAAAATGAATAAAGTGTGTGCGCTTTCTTACAATTTTTAAATTGGAGCGTTAAAACGCGCTATCCCCTAACGAGATCCAAACACCGCCTCTACACGCAATATCACGTACTCGCGGATGGATAATAAATTATACACTTTTTTTGGTTATTTTCGTCAGGTATAATGTCACTTCTGCTACTTTGCGTACAGTGATTACAGAAAATAATTATTTTCGAAGAACGTATACTTCAAAAATCTGACCCTGCAATTTCCGTGTATAACAATCAAACTTTATTTCGCATTAATCTCCTGTCATTTTTTCAGTCGGATGGAGTTTCACTTTCCGATCTTGTCAGCCGCATCAAAAGAGCGTTCTACGAATTGACCGCTAAAGTGGAAAATGGTACGGGTTGCAGACAAAACCCCGTAAAGACTGCAATAGAAGGGTGCCCCATTCGGTTTGACGAGCGAAATCCATATTTGAATTCTAAGTTTCCCATATTCATTATGAAAATTTTCGAAAGTAATATTCCTCCAAAATCCCATCTAACCAATTTGGAATTTCGGAGAAAAATGTGCTATAAGCATACTTTTAATGGAAGATACATTGCCATTTGCTAGACTAGACTCGTTGACTGCTATTTCTGATTGACTTCACTTGCCTCTCAATCACGAAACCTAGCTGTGAATCATCTCCTTTTTTGGTTTTCCGAGCAGTCGTTTGCCTTTCTCTAATTGAAGATAAACTGTTTTCTTAATGAGTGTACTTGCTCTTTAAATTCCAATGATTGCAATTTTATGATAAACGTTAGAGTGCATGTGAGCAAATACTCTTCTTAAACTATGGCTTATTTTCGTTAAAACAAGCGTGCCTGATACGCTAAGCAACTACACCATCAGAAAAACGTTTGGAAATACAATTCGCTATACCTTCATTGCAGACTTTGCAGTAGAAAAATGAAAAAAAGAATAACTGCAAATGAATTGGCATAAGCTTTCGAGTTTTCAGCACTCCTCGTTGTTGATCCTCTCTCGATGATGATTATTTTCTCTTTTTTCCATCGTGTTAAAATCCGCATTGACTCTTCTGTCGAGCTGGAACGTCTTCGCAGTCTTTCATCGTTTCCATCACTCTCGAATTTCACTGCATTTCGCGTTGGAGGGCTCGTAGGAGCGGTAAACAAAATAGTGAAGACGTCGTTATAGAAACCTCATCATTCCAGAAAATGTACGACTTAACAACTACCAATTTGCGTCCACTTACATTCACTGGATTTTCAAATGAAATTGATTTGGATTGAATTCCCAGAAGTCATATAAAGAAAAAATGCCGTAAAGGAGCAAGAATATCAAATATATAATAGTTTTTTGCGGTTTATAATAAATTTCACAAAGAGGGAATTTTTTTAGCTTAAATTTGGATAAATCTTTCTGTTTATGGGTCATTATTTAAAAAATTTTCAATAATTGCCAAAAAAAATTGGTCAGCGGTGTTTGCAGACTCGCGCACAGGAATGTTGCGTAATTTGGAAATCCCGCAGAAAGCGCATTGAGAGCTCTTCAAGCGATCGCACTACTTCGCTGCTTCTTTCGATGCATTCTGAAGTGTCAGCTATAAATGGAAGGTCTTCGATGCGGTAGAAGGTGCAGATATTTGCGGTGAGTGCACCATCGACTCAGCACACGGTGAGTTATAATAAATACAAATAAATATAAATTTTACATGAACGTTTTTCGTAATTTCTGCAATCTAAAACATCAACTTTTCAGCTATTGCCACACGTAAATGCTCGATTTGCATCGAATCGATGATCGATTTGCAAATTACCGAGAAGTGCGGCCCGAACAAAAGTTTCATCTGAATCCGTCACGTTTTCGATTTTTTTTAATTGGTCGAAAATGAATAGTACACATGAATGTTCATCTTCTTTTAATGGTAAATGTTCAATTTCAATTATAGTTGTTTCTTTACATGGACAATAGAAAATTCACATTATGATACAAACTTTGGTCTTCAACTTGTTATCCGCTCGAATGTCTTCGCATTTGCATCGGGTTTTATCACGAGTGTCTTTTCGCGTTTTAATGGAATACGTCTGAAAAATGGAACGTGAGAAAACGGGAATACAATGTATTCAATTACCATGGAAGAGGTTTTCATTGAGCTGGAGCGTTGTTTCTTTTCCGAGTCTTTTCCCCGGGGCGGTCGACGCGTGGCCGCTGTTTTCGCCATCTAAAGTTCATTATTTTAATTTCTAATATGCTATTTTCAAACTGCGAAAACCGACCATCTTCTCCAATTCGATCGATTCCAAAAGTCTCTAGACATGGTATATTCAAGGTAGGAGATTTCAAAAAACATTAAAGAGAACAGAATCACCGAAACTCAAATAGATTTATTTTAGTTTTCCTCAAATTTTTCTTCATATTCCTCACAACCGCTCTTTAAGTATTCGATTAGACTTCTGCAATACCCGTTTTTGTAAATATGCGCGTATACCTATGAACATGATGCAGATTTACGGGACTGGTTTTATTTCGATGATCCCAATTTAACGCATTTTAATAAAGTTATCAGCGATATTTAGTAGATTTTCTAATAACTTTAGTTCTTGAAAATTTTTTGTGGACTATTTAGTATATTTCAGAAATAACATCTCTAATGGCCTGATTCCTCATTGTCACTCACATTTTCCACTAGGAAAATCTTGAAAAACTTGCTGAAATATTTTGAAAAAACTATTAAATGCGTTAAATTCGGATATTCGCAACAAAAGCATTCCCGTAATGCTCAATGCTCAAACGTGCACGCACTTACAGACAATTATGTTAGGCGGCTGCAAAACATTTTGAAAAATCAATTAAAAAAGGAATAGCAAAACCGAAAAATCAATCCTTTTCTTTTGAATCGAACCGAGATTTATACTTTCTCATTGTTTTCTGGTCAGAATTTCCACTTTGAAAAAATTTATAAGTCGGCCGCGGTCATCCCTTGCTTGACACGGATCACAAGCATGATTTTTTTTTCAGTTGGTTCATCCGATTCTCTAAACGCTTTAGGAATATAAATTCCTAAATTCCTAATTCCTAAGAAATTCCTAAATATTTTTCAGTCATAAAATATGGAAAACAATTCTGTAAAAGTGTTGAAAGTAGATCCACAGGCTTGAAATTTTGGAAACAAAAATTCAAAAACTAAAATGTCAATTATAAAATATAAAGAAAATTTCTTTATATTTTCAGCCATTTTCAGCAAATTTTTCATCTGAGTGTTTTAATTTTTTTCAGAAGTTCGAGCCGATTAATGTTTTTTGCATTGTTCCAGCAGAATTTCTTTCGTTATTTTCGCTACCGTATAATTATTTTATTATGAGCTACCACTAAATAGAGGAAGTCCCCGCTATTCAGAATCTTACTGTATTAAAATAATGAGCGTGCGAGTCTCTAAATGATTTAAATTCTTTTCAGATGGCGTTAATTTTTTCTGGATCATTTCTGGTTGGACAATACCTTGCGCACAAGGGAGCAGACTATTTAGAAAAACACTATGATATTCGTGGTTCCATTGATCTTAACGAGGACTAATAAAATTTTCATTGCTCACTTGTTGAGTTCTGTCTTCCAAACTGCTGAGAGAAGAGGTTGAGTCTTCTTTTGCCAACTGATGCTTAGAAATTGGCTCGTCTCCAACATCAGATGGCTCCGCCGAAGGTAGAGAAGAACGATCTTCTGTGGGAATCTTAAAATTCAAAAAATTATTTAGCTCCGGAAGAAAAACATTTTACGCACGCTATCAGACGGCATATCAATGAAGGTGATGTTTTCGTCTACGCGGCTGACTTCCGAGTTTTCTTCTAGTTGGGAGTCAACTTCACGCACATGATCATTTTCTTCGTTCACCTCTTCTATCTCTTCATTTTTCTTCTCACCATCTTCTTCTTCGGCAACACGCGCTTCTTCTCTGATTCGACTGACTTCTTTCAGTTCGCTTGAAGTTGGTCGCGGCGTTTCTCCATTGAAATCGGTTGAAGTTTCTGCACGGCTTGCTGCTAGATCTGTGGAGCTTACACGACTGTTGAGTGTCGTTTTACTTTCAGCATTTTTAGGTTTATGGCCATCCTGGGGGTGAGCAACGAACCAAGTTGGAGGACGATGGTTCTCATCGTGCATATTTCTAAAAAACGATACATTTAGTATCAGAGACGACTCAATACCGGTATTTCTTTCAGTACTGTCTAAAAAACGAACTACATGTTCCAGCAAAATGAAGTTAATCGTAGTTTCTAATTTTTCAAATTTCAAAAACAAGATGAACCCAAAATAACCCGAAATTACTTCAACAGAAAAGAGGAAAAACTCCATTTTCGAGAATCATTAAATTATTCACGACAAGAGCCCATTTCCTCACAAGTCTAAAACAGCAGAAGCCTTGGATGTCACTTCAATTGTGTGAGCAATTGTCCTGTTGAGCTCCAACTGAGAACCAGACAAACTTCCACGCCGGGAGCCCGAGCTGTCGATGGATTCTCTGAATAAATGAAGGATTAAAAGCAGAATAACATAAAAGCGGGACAGTTTTAGTCCGTTTTATGAAGTCACGCAATGAATGTGTAATGTGTGCGCATGACTATATGATGAGCCTCGCTTATATATGAATCCGTTAATGTTCGTATCATCAAATCAATTTGCCGATCTGCTTACGTGCATCCGGTTTCAGTAATGTTTAATCCTCGACTCTTTTTCAGCGGAATTGCTCTTTCATAGTTAGTAACCAGAACTTTATCTACCCACCCTAGGCTCATCCGACTGAGTGTACTCGATCGATGGCCTTCGTTATCCTCATCCAGCAATTCCTCGGCTTCTTTCTTTTCGGCGATCAATTTCTTCCGTAACGGCTCATTCTTCATGTACCGCGCTCTTCCCTTCTTTTTTTCGATTTCATAAACTCTTACGTCTCCTTTTCCTCGCACAAACATGTTCCCTCGTTGCTTAACTCGAAATGCTCCGTTCGCTTGTTTCTCGATTCTGTCTTTAGTTCGTTGCCCAATTTGAATGGTCATCGGCTGAAGTGAGAATAAATTTCGAAAGCCTGGCACTTTTTAATGGAAAACAATCTCCATTAGTATCTACAATTCCGTAATTCTAATGCAACTATTCATGAAAACTGGTGAAAAGAGAATAGAAACGCTGTAAAAATGCTGAAAGTTACTCAACCACATGAGCATATGAACAGTTTATGGTTCACACCACGTGTGGAAATGTATCATCTGAAGACTTGGCTGAAAATGTCTGAAATTGTTCAGAATTCATATGCTGACGAGATGTTGACCAAGATTCAAATATGTTTACCCTTTTGCACTACATTCTTCGCCGTTTTTGCGAATAACCGCCTGTAAATGTTAAGATTTCTTAATTTATTGATTTTCCAGCAATCCTAAGGGATCTTATTCATGATAGGTGAAAAGACTTCTATCCTTTTTTCCCCGCCTATGAAGAATTTGCGGTCGTGGTAAAGCCTTTTTCCGGGTTCCCTAGGCCCTGATGGAATAGCGAGACTAAACGAGTAGAGGCCTTTAAAATTGTATTCAGATATTCCAGTGATTGGACAGCAAATTGGTCATATTGCCTATCTCCGCGCAAGCATCAACAAGCATCAAATTCTATGCCGCACTCCTTGCTCTGAATTATGTGAGGTGAGATGACGTTGAGAATTGGGAAAAAGGCTGCCCAACGACCGCTGTTTGTTTCTTATTCGTTTCGCTTCTATAATAAAAGAACAAAAAAGAGAATCCAGATTTTCCGTTCATGAATCAGAATCAGTGCACTCGAGAAAGAAAGCTGGAAGTTTTGTTTCAGAATGAAATGTTGACTGCTCTAGTTGAAAAGCGTCCATTAAAACCGTGCTTTTTCCATAATGGTTTTCATTATTCGCAGTATTTCAGAAGCTTGCTCACCACTTTATTGGTTGATTCCATACGACTGGCAGTGTTCACCGCTTCTCCAAACAAACAATACCGTGGAGCTCTCACTCCGACAACACCTCCAACAACTGGCCCCGTGAATATTCCACATTTGATTAACACTTTTTTTACTGCGTCATGAGAGGTGTATTCGAAAGATTGAATGGTAGAAACCATGTCCAGACAGCAATCAGCAACCATTTCCGCATCATATACATCTCTGTAAGGGCATCCAGCGGAAATCATGTAGCTTTCTCCAATGGCCTCCACTTTATATACTCCGTGTATCTCCACGACATCATCCAAATGAGCGTATACTCTGAAATTCAAAAATGACAGCAATTGATATTGATTTATTGATTTATTGCGTACGCATTTAGAAGACTGACAACTTCAAACGCCTGCATCAATAAGCTGATATTGGAGAAATCGCAGATTCGAATGAATCCAATAGAAGCGCATTCGAATGCCTCACAGTGCTCAGCGCTCTCATTTCTCATCATTGTTTGAGCCACTTCATAGGGCATCAATTGAGTGAGAAGCTGTCGGGAAGTCTTCTTTGCTTCCGATATCTCTTGTGTCATTTCCGTCAGAATGCCGCTTCTCCTTTTCTCATTCTCCAGCATTGTCTTCAACGTGTCGCTCTTCTGAATCGTCGCCATAATAATCTCTCGGTTGCAATCGGATTCTCCGAAATCGTTCAGGTACAATCCCATTTTAAACATAGTGTCTAGAGTGTCCACGACACAAGTTGGCAAAAGCAGGAAGGTGTCCGAGGACTTCAGAACAGTAACCGGGCCACGAAGAATCACGTATGGGAGGCTTTCTGAAAAAGAATTGGCAAGCATGCAAGTTAATATTCAGAGACAGGATTAGCCTACCGTATTCGTTATCAATAACAGCCTTTTTCTCCAAAGAAACTTTGTCCTCGGTTACGTCGTTTATCTGGACGGTGATATTTTCTTCAGTTTGCTTGATTACAGGATGCAATGATTCAATTTGAAAAACGCAATTCTGATGAACCATTATGCCTTCTGCTGTAAATTTGATGCATGGACGTTGAAGGTCAAAGACATCTGTCATCAGCAAGCCTTGAATATTCGGCATTAAGTGTAGAAGGCCTTCACCGGCCGTCAGAATCTCCAGTTTATTGTTGAATGCAATGTGAAATGGGAACATTTGAAGGAACGATTTCGTATCTACTGGAAGGTATTCATTCAGGTTCTTCACGCGTTCTTTCATTCTGAAATTGAAAATGGCTTACTGGCAAAACAAGCAACTTCTCACTTAAAATCTTGCCCAAGGCCAACATTGTCAAATGAGATTCTCAGCACCACAAAAGTGAATCTTTCTTTCTCTTTTTTCTTCAGAACCTGAATTCCAATATCCAGCTGGTAAAATATCCGTGCCAATTCGACAAGCTGCCCAATAACATAGGAAAGATATCCAGCTCGGCGACTCCGATAATGCAAAATCATGCCATCTTCACTTTCAGACTTACAGTAGAACGATGGAGCTCTCAATTTCGGATAGCTGAACCGAAAGTACTCGTGAATGTTGTCGAGCCCTTTGATGAAATCCGAAAATCTTCTTCCCATTACATTCATCAGATCCCCATAGCCGTTTCGAATCAAGAATTGGACAAAGAATCGGCCAGCAAGCACTCCAATTTCCTCATGAGGCGTTCCAGTTATTTCATGGATTGCTTTGAACATCTGCGGTACGACGTCCTCCGAATATTGGTCATGCGTGGAAACAGACTTTTCAGACAGCGATGTTAGTTTTTGGACCTTAAACAGGTAATTATGAACGGGAGAATGAGAATTATCTCATTTTTGGAATACTCTATCAACTTTTTTCATACTTCCCGTGAGTTCGGTGGTTATCTATTAGGACTGATTCCTGTCAGTGCCCTGAAGAGTTTTTAAGAGATGCAATATACCCAAAACACATAAAACGGCAAGGTTCCGTGCAAAAAAGTGTTCTTGCCGATGGCAAATTTATTACAGAAAATTTCTTAGAATTCAGTGAGATCGTGCAGACCGAATGGCCATAGAAGTTGAGAATTAATCTTTAAATTTGCAGGGAATGATTTCGCAGCATTTCTTTTATTCATATTCCAAATTCTACCGTTCCAGAAAGTGGTCAAAGCAAGAAGAGATGTCTCGGAGATCTCGAAAAGAAGACGTCCTCTTGCTGCCAACACTTTCCGGATTCGTGGCTTCATTAAGAAGAGAAAAACCAGCCAGCAACGATGCCGTCAACATTAACAAAATGTGAGAATCGCAGAACTACTGGTCAGAGAATCGTGAAATCGGATTTGGGTTTGACCAGTTACAGTCTCCGTCGTGGACAGTGGCTTTCAGACGAGTCCAAAATAAACCGAATAAAAAAAATCAAAGAAGCAGCTCTCAATGTGCGCCGTCTCTCCGATGTCATCTAGACCGACGGAAAGATCATTTGACAGCTTCCGAATCGCCAGAATCAGTGCTAAATGTTTCCAAAAGATCAATCCCAGCTCGCATTAAATGATGTCTTATTTCCGTGGTCTCTAGCCACTTAGAGCAGAGACCTTTCATCTCTTGACAAGATTGGGATCCTTCGCATGACTCGAAATCCACCAAAGCAGTGTTCAACTCTCATTTCCCAGGATATCGGAACAAGGACATGCTGGCGCGCTTTCTCTCTGGATCTTAATCGCCTATTCTTCTCGGTATAGGGATTCTTGGAACTGAAGATCATGGTTCACTCTTATCCAGATTTGAAGTCTCTGAAGCTGGCGCTGCTAAAGTCTGAGAGGATACCGCACAGTCGAATCTGTACCGACTAGTTTTAAAGCGTACATCGAGGCCGAAGGATCCAATTTGGATCTTCTTAAATAATTGCTGCCTCTGTTCTGTTCCGTCAGAAAATAAAGTTTGCTTCACTATTACCCCTCGTGTTTTGTTTTTAGACTGCAAAGCAAAAGCCTCCATTCTTATGGACCACCCTGTCTGTATGTGCATAGTGGCCAAGTTAATCTGCAGATGTAAATTCGATCGAACACATGTGGGAGGTGCTCGAGAGACAACTTCGAGGTGTCCGGGCAACCAATGCAAACTAGAAGTTCGCTCATTTTGATGCAATGTGGGCGAGCACCCCAATCACAGTCATTAAGGCACATTTGGAGTCCATGCCACGCCGTTTATCGATGCAAAAGGGTATCCAACGAAGTATTAAACATTTTGAAATCGTATTTTGATTAGATATTTTGAAGTTTTTGTTCCCTAAAATTGTTTTTAAAAGTTTGAAAAAAATGCATTTTTTGTACTCGATTACGAGCACTTCCAGTCATTTTCCATCTAAGCCCCGCCCCTTCTTACTCATCCTATGATATCGAGTTGTTTACGACTCGATATCATATTTGAATTTGTTTTTCATTATCATGCGCGTTCACGCCCCGCCCCTTCTTCCTCATTCCTATGATATCGAGTTGTTTACGACTCGATATCATATTTGAACTTGTTATTCACTTTCTCGCGCAAATCTTGTTTATTGTTATTGTAATTTTTAGATGCGCGCTCACGCTCCGCCCCCTCCTAAGCCCCGCCCCTTCTTGCTCATCCTATGATAGCGAGTTGTTTACGACTCGATATCATATTTGAACTTGTTGTTCATTTTTCTTCCACTCTACTTTCAGGTGGATTTTCTCTTTTATCTTTGTCTTTAACTTTGACTTTGACTTTACCTTTACCTCTACCTTTACCTTTACCTTTACCTTTACCTTTACCTTTACCTTAACCTTAACCTTTATCTTAATCTTTCTCTTAATCTAAATCTTAATTTTAATCTCAATCTTATTCTTAATTTTATTCTTATATTTTATATAAATGGTTTAATTACCCAAGTTTGAGGTAAATCAGTACAACCGAAATAATTTGGGACAATTTTATATATGGTGCATTGACCATCATAGAAACGAACCCGAAGGACAAAAAGACCCGCGTGGCACATAAAGAAAAGTTGATCGAAATCAATTCGAAAAAAAAAAAAACGATGGCTCTCAGCGCGAAACAAGGAGCGATGACCAGAGCGAACAACGCTCTCCGGAAAACCATCGATGAATCAATCCAGAAGATCCCCTTCTGGAAAGAACTACCTGATGATACAATTATCATACACAAACAGGACATGGAGGAATTGGAATTCCTGCTAAAATCCAAAGCAGAAACGCTGCAAAACACATGGACAAAGTATGCCGACGCCGTGGACAGTATCCAGAAAGGTGAGACAGAAGCCATAGCAGCCGCTGAAAAGCTTTTGGACAATACTAATGACACAATGGACAATTATCATACAGTCAAAGATCAGCTGGCTTTTCAACTGCAAAGACTGAAGGTAAAGAACAGTCCTACACCACCATACCCATTGCTCCAAACGGACAACGGACAAAATCAACCGATCGTACAGATTGTTGATAAACAAAATCTCCCCAAGCTCCCCAAGTTCAAGGGAAACGCTTGGGAATTTTCCAACTTCTGGGCACTATTCGAGGAGCTGGTAGATCAAAATCATTGGACAGAACTGGTCAAGTTCAACAAACTGATGGAGAATCTGGAAGGAGATGCTAAGCTGATCGTGTCAAAGTACATCAGCTCGGAAAACAAGTACCAACTTGCGGTGGACCATCTTCAACGACGATACAACAATAAAGAAGCAATCGTCGCAGAGCTGACCTCTCAGCTAAAGAAGGAGAAGGCGCCATCATTCTCCACAAAAGACCAGAGACATCTTTTGGATAGAATCCTGTGCCTGATAAATCAGTTGAAGGATCTAAAGGAAAATATTGAAAGCAGAATGCTCAAGGACGAAATTATCG
Organism: Caenorhabditis inopinata; assembly: GCA_003052745.1. NCBI lineage: Eukaryota > Metazoa > Nematoda > Chromadorea > Rhabditida > Rhabditidae > Caenorhabditis > Caenorhabditis inopinata. The sequence goes on along the minus strand of AP018155.1, from coordinate 7,698,934 downwards.
GAAAATTTGCCAACCGCATCCGAGAAGCTGTCTTCAAGATGAAGAAAAAATCGAATGCGGACTGGACAATTGACTGTGTAATGCAGGACTTGGAAGATGTCATTGAGAGCGAAGAGGAACTGAATCGATACATGGGACGAGACGATGCCCAGAAAGACAATAGGAAACACCCGGCAAAGGACAACTCTCCCTCTCAATCGACGCAAGCACCGAAATCGAGCAAAAAACAACTCCCTTGTGTGTTCTGCAAGAATGACGGACATCGTAGTCACGAATGCAGGACAGTAGTCAATCAGAAAGATCGGCAGAAAATTTTGGAAGCTGAAAAACGATGCCGCAGATGCCTTAGCTCAAATCATACATTAGACAATTGCAAGAAAACAATCATTTGTTTCAATTGTAAGTCAAAAGACCATCATGCATACTTCTGCAACAAGCAGAAGACCAGTGAGTATGCCAAGGACAAATCGGCTTTACAACCGAAAGATCAAACCATACAGGCAGTGGCTATCTCAAGAGGACACAAGTGCCAAGAAGGCGATGATACATGCCAACATCATGCACATGGCAACACACAGTGGATGCATGATAGAAAAGAGACAGGGCATCAGGTATGCAAAACAAACATTGCTCTAAAAGATCACCAAACCTTCATTCCAACGATTGAAGCAAGAGCGTACAATCCGAGGGAGCGTTGCTGGACTCCTATTGTACTCATGCTTGACACTGGTTCAAACCAGTCCTATATAAAGTCAGACATAACAAAAACATGGGGACTACCAAATCATGGCACCCAAACTATGCATACCAGAGTCTTTGGATCACACGCTCCGGAAGAAAAGGAATACCAAAAAACGATGATTAGCCTTCAAACTGACAATCAGCAAGTCCTGGTATTGGAACTATTCTCAGTGAAAGACATAGCGGGATCAATCAGGAAGAGTCAGCTAACCAATGAAGACATGCAAATGATTCTAAAGAAACGTTGGATAATAAATGAAGATGCCGTCAAAACAAAATCAGAACCCCAAATACTGATCGGATGCGATTACCTGAGCAAGATATTAGAAGGTCAACTCTACAACCTCCCATCTGGGATCTCCCTAATAAAAACCAAAATGGGATTCACTACAATGGGAAAGCAAGAATCAACACAACTTCCAGAGCCGTTAACAGAACATTCGACAACGGACAATCCAATTTGCATGATAAGCCAAAACATCGACTATGAAAGAAACATAGAAGACCACCAGAAAATGGATATGTGCATGAAATCACCAGAGGAATTCACAGGTCCACTCACTGAAGAACAATCAGAATTGGATAAAAAGACCATTGCTTTCTTTGAAGAAACGGTAGAGAGAAGAGACAATGCGTATTACGTACGCCTTCCGATGATCGAGAATTACCCAATAATTCCGGATAATTTCAACATAGCGATCAGCCGCCTACAGAAAGTCCAGAAACAGTACTCAACGGAAATACTCCAAAAGATGAACGAAGTATTCATGGAGCAAGAAGAACGCCAATACATCGAAAGAGTTCCACTTGTTCGTGGAGACACAACGGGAAGAGTTCACTACAACCCTTGCCAACCAGTCATCACCCCTCACAAAACTACCACCAAATGCAGAGTAGTAGTTGATGGATCAAGTCACACAAAAAATCAACCATCACTCAACGACATCATCAAGAAGGGACCGGTTATCCTCCCAGAAATCGTGGACATGCTCATCAGATTCCGCGCAGGACGCACGGTTATCATTTCCGATGTTGAAAAAGCCTTCTTGCAAGTATTTTTGCATGAAGATGATCGAGACTTCACAAGAGTGCTGTGGTTGAAGGACTTCAGAAAATCTGCAACGATGGACAACGTCATCGTGTACCGCTTCACACGAGTTCTATTCGGACTCAACGTGTCACCATTTCTGTTAGCCGCAACCATTCTTCATCACTTGAAACAATTGGACGACATCCAGCTGTACAACGATATCGCGAACAATCTCTACGTGGACAACCTCGTCCAAACCACGGATCTTGAAGACCATGAAACCGTGCAGATCTATAACCGCACCAAGACGATTTTCTCCGAGATGGGAATGAACATGAGAGAATTTAGATCCAACTCAGAAGTGTTCAACGCTGCCATCGACGAAAAGGACATCTCAGCTGAAAAACAGATGAAAGTTCTTGGAATCCCATGGTCATCAATCGAGGACACCATCACGATGAAAGCAGATACGGAAGAAGTACTTCAAAACTCAAGAAGGACAATTTCGAAAGCCATCGCGAGCATCTTCGATCCAATGGGATTCTTGGCACCGCTGATTCTCCAAATGAAGCTTTTCCAAAGAGACACTCTATGGAACAACACCTATGGATGGGACACTCCAATCTCCGACGAACACAACGAAACTTGGTCCAAAATTACCAACGACGTTAATGGATTCGAAGTGACAATGCCGAGGAACGTTGTGAGGAAAACGGCGGACAACAAACTCGTGATCTTCACAGACGCGAGCAAGGACGCCACAGCCTGCTGTGGGTACGCGATCAACGAGCTGGGCTCACATCTGCTCTTCGGAAAGTCAAAGATCAAGCCTCTCAAAGAAGCGTGGACTATTCCGAAACTGGAGACACAAGCTCTCAAAATGGGAACGGAGATGGCACTCAAAGCAGTCAAAGCCCTCCGAGAAGGATCCATCGAAGTGACCTCAGTCACAATCCTTACCGACAGTGCAATTGCTCTAGATTGGCTCCGCTCGAACCCTGGAAAGGAAAAAAGTGGAGTGTTCATCACGAACAGGATCAGATCCATCATCGAAGCAGTCAGCCAGATCGAGGAATACGGCATCAACGTTCGATTTGGACACGTCAGAACTGACCAGAATCCAGCAGATCTTGGGACACGTGGATGTACCAAGCTCGAATTCACGGACACCATGTGGTGGAATGGACCGACATTCCTCAACGAACAAGAAGACAAGTGGACACCAGTGAGCAAGAGATTCTCTCTCACGGAGGACACATTGATTCAATGTTCAGCAATAACCGGTATCGCACCACATCAGCCAATCTTTGACCTGACCGTGACCAATTCCTTCACCAAGATGATCCGAATTGCATCGTATGTCTTGCACTTCATCAAGAAAAGCAGCAAAGGACTGAACGAGAAGAGGAGAAAAGAAATGGAGAAGTCACTACCGTTTCTTTCTCAAGAAGATCCTGAGATCGGACCAACCTCTCCAGAACTACGCCAAGAAGCAGAGTGGACACTGATCCGAGACCATCAGAAGCTGATCACATCAAAGGAGCAGAAGAAATGGAACAATCTCGGACTAATCACCAACTGCAAGGGATTGACAGTGTGCAAAGGAAGACTGGAAGAAGCAGATCTACCAGACTCTGCCAAATTCCCTACCTTCATCATGCCGAAGTCAACATTGGCCAAGATGATCATCCATCACCACCACTCAAGATTCCACAAATCGTTAGAACATACGATGGACTCTGTGAGAAGAAAGTTCTGGATTCCTCAACTTCGCCAACAAACCAAGACCATTCTGGGGAAATGTATCGCATGCCAACGAATGATCAAACAGCCATGCAAGTATCCAGATATGGGAAGAATGCCGAAGGATAGGATCACGATCAGCAGACCGTTTGCAACCGTCGGAATCGACAACTTCGGCCCAATTACAGTCAAAAACGAGAACTCGGGAAGTGGAGTGGTCTTCGGAACGATTTTCACGTGCGCAGTCACACGACTTGTGCACATCGAGATCGTCATGGACGCATCCGCACTCGAATTCGTGAATGCTCTGAGAAGATTCGTGGCCATCAGAGGAGTCCCAGACAAGATCATCTCAGACAATGGAACCAACTTCGTCCTGGGACGAAAGTTGATTGAGGATGCCATCAAAATGAATCCAGAAGAACTCCAAGTGATCATATGGACATTCATCACTCCGTACTCACCGTGGAAAGGCGGATTCTATGAGAGGCTCATCAAATCCATCAAACACATCTTTTGGAAATCACAGAAGAGAGCGAAGCTCACCACTGAAGAAATGCGAATAGTATTCTACGAGATTGCCGCAGCCGTCAACTCCAGACCACTCACTGACGTCGAAGACGACATCAACAGTGGACAAGCATTGAGACCGACGGACTTTATCAATCCAGAAATGAAAATGATCCTACCAATGGAGAATCTCGTGGAACTCGAAGACGACTACCGACCGACAGCCGAACAAAGCGCTCTGGACACCAAAAGGGGAACGATCGCAGCTTTGAAGGCATCAATGGACTCGTCAAGCAAAGCCTGGAAGAAATGGCAAGGCAAATATTTGGCTGAACTCCGAGAACATCACAAGACCAGGATGGACAAGAAACGAGGATCACCAAAAATGCCCAAAAAAGGACAACTTGTTCTGCTTTGTGACGAGAACCAACCAAGAAACTCGTGGAAGTTGGGTCGTATCACTGAACTTATTAGCTCATCCGACAATGTCATCCGAAATGTGAATCTCATCACAGACACAGGACGGACACTCGACAGATCGATTAATCAAATTGTTCCATTGGAAATCGATGAAGATTCTGATGAGGACGAGTCATCCGAGACGGTAGCTGGAGAAGCACCGAAGGACGCTGATACAGAAGCAGGAGAATCGCCAGTCAACGGCACGAAACCCGAAGCGCAGCCAGAACAACGCTACAATCTTCGGAAGCGAAAGCCGATCGACTCCGACGAGGACACCGCGAGTACCGCAAAATCAATGACCAACATTATCAGCCCAACAATTCTGATGGTCACCTTTATCATGTCCATGTTCTTTGGACAAATCCACGGAGCTGTCATCAACACGACACCAGCAACCGCATTGGATGTGAAATGTACACCAACTGGACACAAATCTAACATCACCTGCTACGAGGATAACGCCAAATTCTCAAAGAAGTGCTTCATCGATTGCGGAGGAAAAACAAATGGACTCTTCGAAACAACAGGAGTCCTGAAGTACTCCGGATCCATATGGACAACCGTCTACCGACTTTTGGAAGAAAAAACCACGGTTTACAACGAAAAAAACCTCCCGGACATGAGCCACATACTGAACAGCTACTTGTCCTACGTCAAAACACTGTTGACAATAACTCTACTAGTAGGAGTCGGATTCCTCATCACCTACTCAGCAATCATAGCTACCGGATGGACACTGGTGAAGACATTCTCCAAAATTGTTTTCACAACGGTAACACTACCAATAAGAATGCTCAGAAGGCACAGAGACCACGGTCACCTTCACACCCTCATCCTTTTTTCTGTTATTTTCTCCACTGCACACTCGCACTTTCGCACTCTCACTGTCACTCGGTTTTCTCATTCCTTTGTTCGCATTAACCTCACTCACCGAGACACCACCAATCACTCAACAATGAGTATAATTGCAGGAACAATGGACAGCAAGGAAATTTTCAAGTTGCTCCACCAGATCCTGGGACAACAAAAAATGATAACCGACCAGATGGACGAGATGGTGCGCGAGCAGTGCAAGATGGGATCAGAAATGAGATATCTGAAAGTGCAGACCACTCAGATAACTAGGGACACCATGGCCATAGCCGGCAATCTCGGAATCTTGCCAGAGGATTCCACGCCGAGGGGAGGGCCTCTCACTTTCATCGAGGCTTCTCCGAAGGAGAAGAAAGCCGAGCCAAGGGAAGAGTCGCGTGAAAAAGAAAACGTCAACGAGGACACAATCTCAATCGTCATCGACGAGAAAACCACCAGAGAGAAGATTTCGGCGAACGAGGACTCCGAGAAGCCGAAGCAGGACATTTGGAATCGGGTCGTCAAGACCCAAGACCAGACTCAACCCAGGAAACTGATCAGAGCCATCGCTCGTGACATCGACGAGGACAAGCGACGCAAGTGCGCTTTCTGCAGCCGCGGCCACTTCGCCGATCGATGCCCCCAATATCCGGACGCGGACACGAGACGAAGCCGGCTCAAGAAACTCAACGCTTGCCGCCACTGCCTCGGCATCAAGGGAAATGGAACCCATCGATGCCACCCCAAGGCCTGCCGGTACTGCCACGGATTCCACAATTCGGCAGTGTGCAACGTCGAGAGCAGAGTCGAGGAACTCAAGACCATGCACGTCTCGAAGGTCCACAAGAGACACCACTCTCCGCCACACGAAATCTCCAAGAAAACCAAGGACAAGGAAATTTAATTGATTATTTTGTCTCTCTTCGTCCCCCCCCCCCTCACATTTGTCCCCCGGGAGTGTACTCGATTACGAGCACTTCCAGTCATTTTCCATCTAAGCCCCGCCCCTTCTTACTCATCCTATGATATCGAGTTGTTTACGACTCGATATCATATTTGAATTTGTTTTTCATTATCATGCGCGTTCACGCCCCGCCCCTTCTTCCTCATTCCTATGATATCGAGTTGTTTACGACTCGATATCATATTTGAACTTGTTATTCACTTTCTCGCGCAAATCTTGTTTATTGTTATTGTAATTTTTAGATGCGCGCTCACGCTCCGCCCCCTCCTAAGCCCCGCCCCTTCTTGCTCATCCTATGATAGCGAGTTGTTTACGACTCGATATCATATTTGAACTTGTTGTTCATTTTTCTTCCACTCTACTTTCAGGTGGATTTTCTCTTTTATCTTTGTCTTTAACTTTGACTTTGACTTTACCTTTACCTCTACCTTTACCTTTACCTTTACCTTTACCTTTACCTTTACCTTAACCTTAACCTTTATCTTAATCTTTCTCTTAATCTAAATCTTAATTTTAATCTCAATCTTATTCTTAATTTTATTCTTATATTTTATATAAATGGTTTAATTACCCAAGTTTGAGGTAAATCAGTACAACCGAAATAATTTGGGACAATTTTATATATTTTTCACGATTTTCTAAAGTTTTGGATTTTTTCAAAAACTATTTATATTCCCGAGCTGCAATTTACTGAATATGTTACTCAGGCTCGTTTTGACACTGCCAAAGCATTTAGACCGGTCGGAGCAGTTTCAGCGAAGTTGTCCCAAAAAAACGCAAGCGCGCATTATTTATGGCCAGTACTGTATATAATAAACTAAAATGTTGGGCAAGTTGCCGTGAAAACAAAAAAACAATTCGATTGGGAGCTTTGCATGCACGACAACTTGCTCTTTTTTGTACTAATTAACTGCAGTATTTTCAGAAATTTTACAGTCTTCCACGACAACACGACAATTGCAGAGCAAGTTGCCAAATTCTCCGCTGCATGTGTGGTCTTCATCTGATTGAATTGATGGCTCTTAAGAACTGGAGAGCAGAGTCTCAAAAATCTGGAGGCATTGAGAACTTGTAGTCTGGAGAGGAAAAATCTGATTCCGACTGCTAGTTTCCTGATATAGCAAATCTGATTCGTTTTTTGCAGTTTATGCTATTCGCGGTAAGAGCCTCGTATATCACACGACCACGAGGGGAAATTTGCAAAACTTGGTTTTAAAAAAAATTTGAAATGAATTTCAAATTAACAAAATGCCGCGCCACAGTAATCATTAGATATGCGAGAGTCGCGCCACGAGCGACACGATGCGAAGAAAATTCACTCCGGAAGCACCATAAGGTGAGATTCTCAGGGTTTGAGAAGCGCTGCAAAAATCTGTGATCTGACCAAATTCTGGGCGTTTTGTCCTCCAGCTGCCCGCCTGCGCGCAAGCTCCCGTTGCCGTTGTTGCACATTTCATGCACACTCCCTGCGCTGAATTGTGTGAGTCGTCATATACTAATTAATTCTAGAAACAATAGTGCTGAACGCGGGGAAATTAGAAGTATTGTCTTGTAATAGGCACCAACCTGCTGAAGTACTTGAGGACCCCAGTTCTCCAGAATCATGAAGCAGACACCTTCGATAACCAATCCGTACATTTTGATGTTGAAATAAAGAAAAGTTAATGAAAGATCCGCACACGAAATGTGAAAATTGTTGATTATAAATCTGAAGTCTGAAGAATCCGTGTTTTCCTGCCTTTCGCCGATATTCGCATTTCCGTGCCATTTCCGTAAGCTTGATGCACACAGTTTACATCCCCACTCCCCCTTTTTCATAATCTCATCTTCAATTCGTAGCGACACATTGCATCACCTCCTCTCATTCACCGCCTGAAACACAAATGTGTCTGCGTCTCCAATCTTCCCCGTGCTTTTCGCTCCGTCCTTCTTCCCTCTTTGGAAGGCACTATAATCCACGACGTTGGTCGACCAACACCGCTCAACACAGAGATTCGTATGTGTACCCCTACAACACACACATACTGGAGAGATGTGGAGAGTCTGCGGGAACGGGGAGAGCCTCGCTCTTTTCATTGCTAATTCTCATGCTAGTCTCACGTGCCCCATTGGCGCAGTCGGTTAGCGCGTGGTACTTATAGTCTATAGGTTATGCCAAGGTCGCCAGTTCGAGCCTGGCATGGGGCAGACATTTTTGCAAATCTAATATTATCGCCGTAAAAAAGTTCCGACATTTTTTCGAGCCCGCGAAAATAGGGATTTGAATTTAGAGGCTCCGCCCATTTCATCAGCGCATTTGCTATGCGCGATATATTTTTATCAGAAGAAACGAAAAAAAAAATAAATGACGCAAATTGATATATTTAAACATTCGAAGAAACGTGTAAAAAAATTCACGATTAATACAATTTCGTTCTTTTAATCCAGTTTAATTCTGAAAATTCAGAAGAAAAAATAAGGAGCCTCTAAATTCAAATCCCGATTTTCGCGGGCTCGAAAAAATGTCGGAACTTTTTAACGGCGATAATAAATATGTCTGACCAAATAATTTATCGTATATTTACCTTTTGATTACTTCTTAGTTACTATTATATTATCTCAATTAAAAAGGGGTACGTCATAGTTTACTCTCGGAAAATGTAAAAGCGTTCCCTCAATTCTCAATAATACAAATTCCACCAACTGACCGTCGTCAAGTCTACATCATTCACTACATCAAAAAGAAACAATTAGGATGGACAGAAGAGCACATCATGTGCGAAGAACAGAAGGAAGATGAACAAAACTCATATACGAATAGATTCCTCGAGACCAAAAAACCAACTGTCGGCCGACCGCCATTAGTTTGATGCGGCTCACTTCGAAACGAAGTCTCAATAGGAAACCGACAGGAGGAAAACGACTGCTTACTTCATGAACAGGCACCGTCCAAGATCTCAAGCCATGGTCAGCTATGATCCTCTCCCCGACAAGCGAATTACGGATCAACTCAGCATCCTAAGCGAGTAGGTAACTAAGGGAAATCTATACATATGTATGCACATTTAAAACGCCGAGCATCCTAAAACACTTCTTGAATATAATTTTGAAGGGAGTAATAGTCAATATATTACATTTCAACTGGACAATGCCCTATTTCCGATTCCTTCCTGCGTGACTGAAACACATTTTTCAAGTCCAGGTATAAATGGAATATCCTGTACCGTATAGAGCAGGAGATCATAGCAGTTTGCCCCTTTTAAGAGCCTCATATTCTTTTCGTACACACTTTACATATCGATTTATATGTAACGTATCCTGACGATGAGATGACATCTTCTAAAAACAGAAATTAGCGAGAGTTGAAAACAATTTTCTATGAAAAGATCAATGATAAGAAAACGCTGATAACCTGACCATTGACGTAACCTATTTTTCTGATAAACGTAGCGTGACAAGTCATGGATTCTGATCAACATGTTAAAAGCGTATTCTAGTAAACCGAGGCGCTGCAAAATCAAGCCATAGCAGCGACGAACAAATGATCAAAGTTCTATAAAAGGACACCGCAAAGTGCTTGAAGCAGTCCGAGCTCATCGCAATTTGTGAACTTCATCGTTCTTTATCATGGGAATAGAACTCAAGTTCGATCTACTCAACTATTTCGGAAGGATCGACGCGTCGGAGAATCACAGCGGACATCTGCCGCAAGCCAATCTTTTTCCAATTCATTATCGATTTTTCATAGCAAAATTATTAAGCTATTGATCGAATTTTCATTTTCGTCTGAAGCAAAAAACTTGAAAAAGCAAACTAAACATATTATTCATAAAATCAAAAGGAAACAATAAATGGAAAAAAAAAGTTTATATTTGTTGGGAGGTGAGTGGATTTCAGACAGCGTTATTATTGCTTTTGTAATGCTAAAAAAATTACAAACAGTACATAGTGAACAAAGTGGACAATGCTCTGAAAAGTAAACGCGGCAATGGTAAAATGGCTTATCGTCTCACTCAACACTGCCCAATTGGGTTCCAACATCCAGAAAACGTGAAATTTCGTAGTAAATGCTTTTGCGGGAAAGGGGGCGTCGTTTTATGATATCGGATCAACTTGCTCCCGTTTTGAAAAGTTGCTGAACGGAGATGTCAGTACATCACAACGACGCGCCAAAATAATTCTGCGTATTGAAACAGTGTTATCAAAGTGATGAAATATTTGCAAAAAGTACAGTACCAGCATGAAAATTCAATTATAGTTTATTGAAGCTATTATAAAACAGAAATTATTAAAATTGTTCGATGCGGATGCCTCCTTTCTTCACAGCATCCTTGGGACTGTGGTACGAAGGTATTCTGGAGATGGCTTGTACTATTCTGTAGCCAAGCTTTCTTCCAATAACAGCAAATCGGGATGTGGACATGCTTGGACTCTTAACTCAAGAACTCTCCAAATTTAATAGTCGTGCGGATTCAAATCCGGTGATGAGACCAGCCTTTCAGAATTGCTGATGAAGCGAGCAGCGGCATGCTGGGACGACTTGATGGAAAGTGCAAACCTGGCTTCCGAAATGTAATTTGGTCCACAGGAGCGGAATTTCTACGGTCTTGATTCTCTCTAGAGTGATGGAAGTGAAAGGTTTTCGCTTTATGAAAGGTTTTCGAGTGTGTTAAGCTCTTTATGCTCTCCAAAACCGTTGTTTGAGAGATTCCACAAATCTTTCCGAAGGTGCATGGACTTATTCCATTTATAGCCATCTTGATAGTCGTAGCACGATATGCTTAGCTGTCACACCTGTAAAAATGAATGAAGTAACTACATAGAAAATTGAGAATAATACGGTTAAAGAAAAAGAAAAAAGACGAAATAAAGCTGGAGGCTCAATAAATACGGCAGGGCCCTCTTTATTTATGTATCTTTGAAAGTGCTGAAACTCGCTATTGATGAGCATGTTTTGATATTTGGTTATAAGAGATCAATGTTTGGAAGACCATTTGCGTAATTATCTGAAAGAGAATTTATTCGAACGCTATGTATATTTCTCCCTATATTGAATAAAATTGGAATTGTTCGTGCTTTTTATGTTTCGGAATGTTTTATATTTTGCTTTTCAAATGGAAATATTATATCTCGATTTCCAGAAATTTGTGCAGATAGCCACCATGTGTACTGAATTATCTGTAGTCGAAAGTACTTGTGGTCGAATTTTTAAACACAGTTAAGAAGATTCGAGGTTCCCTAATTAGGGAAAATTAAAATTTAAAAAAAAACAAATTATTTAGCGAAGAATGTTCCGTCAGAGTGAATCCGCCATTGCGGCCTCGACTGCTGTATTAAATGCAAACGCGCCCCTTCGACGCTGACTCGTGATTTCCGGAGACAGCGGTTTCTTCGCCTTAAAATTGCATTAAAACTGTACTCAAACTCGTTTTCAGCATCTCCGTCTACAAGGAAATCAACTGCATATTCGGGATATTTTGTATCTTCCTTAGTTCTGTGGTCTAAAAAAGGCAGAGTTAGGCGCAGGTGAGTTCGCCACGAAACAGTTAAAAATGATATCTATCGAAATCCCTTTTATTTTTTAGTTAATAATTTTTAAAAATTAAAAATTATCTCTGTTTGGTGGTTGATGCTGTTTCCAGAGTTGCATTAAAAAATATATAATTCGCGAAAAAATCATGAAAATCTCGATAATCAGCACAGATATTTTGATGTGCAGGTTGATTACGGCAATTGGAAATCAATGTTGCCGCAAGTTTGGACTACTTCGACGTGAGCAATAGCAGAGCTCAACCAAATTATATGAGGTAAACCGCAGTTTTGATACCGGCCGGTTCGTAACATTTTTCCAAATCAAAATTTTAGCTTGGGAAATGTCGAAAACTGTAGATCTCGGCGTATTTTATTTATTAAATAAGGAATTGATTTATACAGCAATGGGACATGACGAAACGTCCTTAAGCAGGGGCCATCAGCCGATGTAGTCGCCCGCGCCACTTTAATGACTCTGCTTCCGAACTTGTCACGATAAAGTTTTGGCCTATTCATATAAATGTATGTACCCCACCGAGATCTATTATTCTCGGCCTTTTCCATTAAACAATTCCAAATTTGAAGGCTATTTTGAGCGGGTCCGTTACCCGGCTCGGCACAAGTATCCCAAGTATGTATAAACGATTTTACTGAATTCTACGTAGTCTGTTCAGCGGCTCCACTAGTGCTCCATAATATGGGTTCAAAGATCGACTAGAAGCTGCATTCTCTGCATAGACTGTTTGAGCTACATGTCGTGCGCCAGCGTTAATCACAAGTGCGGTACGCACTTCTGCAGTTTTCCGATACATTTTGCACAACTTTTAGTGAAAATGCTATAATTCCTACAATTGCAGCGTGCAGTATATTTTTCGCTGCGTTTGCTGAAATAATTCCTTGTTTTACTGCAAGGGTCAATGGCTAGCAGCTTCTGCACACGGGTTGCCGGTACAGTATTCATTCGCCTTGTCGTGAAGGTGCTCCTTGCAGAGTTATTTTATTTTCCCCTCACCAAGTCATGTGTCTTAACAGGATTCTTATCGCTGACGTTGAACACAATGCCAAATTCCAATATTTTATCGCTAATACTCAATCAAAAAGAGTATAAAACTCCGTGTAGAAGTTTGATAAATCGGTCGACTGCCGAATTTGGGTTTCACATTCTTCAGCCAACCGAACAAAATGGTAGATTTTTTCGCAGTTTTTTTCCTTGTCTTTCTAATTATTATTCATTCAGAAGACTACCATTGCTGCTCTTCTGGTTGGTCTCGTCGCCGTCAACGCCTACAATGTTGAAGTGAATCACGCTGACTCAATCCCCATCGAAGCTCAAATGCTCAGAGGACAGGACCTCGTGGATTATGTCAACAAGGTTCAGACTTCATTCAAGGCTGGGCTCGGAGCATACTTCAGCTCCTACCCAGATACCATCAAGAAGCAATTGATGGGAGCCAAGATGATTGAGATTCCAGATGAATACAGAGTGGGTTATAAACTTTATGTAAATTTTCTTATATTTCTAGTACAGGTGTTCGAGATGACGCACCCTGAAATCCAAGATGACACCATCCCAGACTCCTTCGACTCCCGTGCCCAATGGCCAAACTGCGCATCTATTTCCACAATTCGTGATCAATCTTCCTGCGGTTCCTGCTGGGCTGTTTCTGCTGCTGAAACTATCTCTGACCGTATCTGCATTGCATCCCAAGGACAAATCCAAGTCTCCATTTCCGCCGATGATATCAACGCTTGTTGTGGATATTCTTGCGGCAACGGTTGCAACGGAGGATACCCAATTGAAGCCTGGCGTCACTACGTCAAGAATGGATACGTTACCGGAGGATCCTACCAAGCCAAGACCGGATGCAAGCCGTACCCGTACCCACCCTGCGAGCACCACATTAACGGAACACACTACAAGCCATGCCCACAGGATATGTACCCAACTGACAAGTGCGTACGCTCCTGCCAGGCTGGATATAATCTCACATACAAGGAAGATCTTCACTTCGGAAAATCTGCCTACGCTGTCTCGAAGAAAGCTGCGGAGATCCAAAAGGAGATCATGACCAACGGACCAGTTGAGGTGGCTTTCACCGTCTATGAGGACTTTGAGCACTATACCGGAGGAGTCTACGTTCACACCGCCGGGGCAGCTCTTGGAGGACACGCCGTCAAAATGTTAGGATGGGGCGTTGACAATGGAACTCCATACTGGCTCTGCGCCAACTCCTGGAATCAGGATTGGGGAGAGAATGGATATTTCCGTATCATTCGTGGAATCAACGAGTGTGGAATCGAAAGTGGAGTCGTTGGAGGACTTCCGAAATAATGAGTTTCGTGACTCAGATGTTGCCATTTTCAATGGCAATTGTACAATTTTATGTCAATGTTTAATAAAGATTCGAATGATTCTGCACTAAAAAAACAATACACTTCCAAGTGGAATTACGACCTATCAAAAACACTGAAATTGATACGGAGAACAAAAGGAATTGAGTATAATCTAGTCATGTTTGCTCTGCCATTGGCAAATTTGCACCTGCTAACTTTGTTGGCGGTCGGCGGAAGCTGCTGATTTTCAACTAACAGTTTCCATAACTGTTTTTGTGAAAAAATAAACGATCTATTAATAATTCTCCTTTAAAAGAAACGAATTATGACGCAACAAATGCCGACACAGTATTAATGAAGTCAGCCAAATCGAAAATAGCAATATTCGAATTTTATTCGATTTAAACGTTTTTTATTTAATATCATTTAATGAATCCCGGTTTCTCATCGGCTTCCCACTGCCGATTGTAACCCTTTGCAATCCGGAAGTGATAGGAGAAGCTGACTATTCGACTAAGCGGGGCCCGCCGCTCGACTTTCTTGATATTTTCTATAAATAGCTTTTCTCTACTTCCGCATACAAACCACGTCTTTAATATTTTAAGAAGAACAGAATGAATGAGAAAAATTGAGAATTCACTGATAAAATATTAGTTTTTTTCGTTTTTCATAATGAACTTTTATCTAATTAAGAGAAATTGCATCATCTAATATTATCAAGTTGCTCCTAATTTTATTTTTACAACAGGAAGTCAATGAACTATTTCAAAGGAAAATCGAAAAAACACTTGTAACATCACAAAACGGCGTATTTCAATTAATAGTATTTTAGTGGACTGGATGATTAAAAACCTTAAAATCTGAATGACCTTACAGTTATTTTAAATGTAAAGCTATTAAAGGGATGGCGAATGTGGCGCTTAAGTTTTCGAAGAATTTCTCTTGATATTACAGATAGAATTCTATTAAAGAAGGGCACGTCTTCAAGCATAAAATAAGAAACCACAACATTTAAAAAATGAAGATGAAAACAATTTGCAACATCTTTGTAACCGAAAAATACATATCTTCTTGAATCATGAAATAATTCAGAAACCTTTAAAACATGGAAAATCCGAAAAGATCATAGTGAGATTATACTTTCGTGGGACACTGTTTTTTATTTATTTTGGCACGACGGTAAATGTGCTGACGTGCAGTGTGTGTTTTCGATCCCGGTTCGGTGAATTCATCGATTCTTAGTTCCGAAAAAAACACCGATTAAGTACCGATTAAAAATCGGTACTTTGGAATCGAGAATGAATCGAAACAATTCTTCGATTCTTTACCGATTCTTTTTCGATTCCAAGTAATCGAGCAAGAATCGATTCCACATTTTTCATTTCTTTCGAAAGATGCTTTCGTATTGAAGTCGTCGAACTGTTATATTTTATCACCGTTGGACATCTTGGACAAGTGATCGTTTTAACATCAAAATTCGCTGGAATCGGGAAAAACTTACAACAAATAGATCGCGATTTGTTCACTACTTTCTTTGCATTTGGCGAGGGCGCCATTTCAAGCTGAAATCTAATATTTTTATCGAAAGATTCAGATAACTTTACTAAAAAAAAAAAAAGAAAAATATATAATAAAACATTAAACAGCGAAAAAATGCCTTTTGAAACAAAAAACGAAAAGGCAAATGAAAAAATAACTTTGAAAGCGAACAACGACACTCCGAAATTACGCTTGCGTGAGTGGTTTAGCCGGAATCGGTAAAGAATCGAAAAAGAATCGAAACCCGAAAGAATCTATTCGATTCCGGTTAAAAAGAATCGATTCTTTTTGACCGGAATTGATGCAGCTTGTATCGGAACCAGAATAAGGAAAAACGGAAGTGAAATGCTCGTTGTCATTGTCAACACTACTCGGTATATGCGACTGTGGGATCTTTGGGAAGGTCATATATTATGGTTCACCCATTCGAAACACAGTCAGTGTCGCTGTCCACAGCCTTTCTTGCTCCAGATGCATTTTCAGGTTTTTCAGACATGTAAGTTACTTGCTTCTGTTTAAATTGCCTAAAAAGCCCCATCCTGCAATGCTCTTCTTGCCGGTGCTCATTCTACTACAGTACACCGACCATAAAGGTATCATATTATGGTTTTTCGACAATATAATACCTTTATGGCCGGTACTGTATATCTGAATGGTATCTCAAATATCTGAGATTCGTAGACGACATTATTCTTGTCGCAAAGGACTCAAAAACTTAGAAGTAGAGATTCCTGAGCCAAATGAAATATCGCCAGGTGAGAGAATACTCGACGCAACATCCAATCTGTGTGGGACCCTTCGATGTGACAAAATCGTCCAAGTCGAGAAAGAATCCACCTGCTGGCCTTTCTTGGGACATAGAGGCTCGGTACACAAAATGTAATTTCCTGCATTTTCATGTAGACCAGCGTTCGACTGCGACCGCTACGCAACCGCTTTGCAGGTGTACTGTCTGAAAATGTAGTGATGAAGGTGTTGCGAGCAGGTATCGACTGACAGCTGCCATTTGCACAGTTTGTCTCCACAGAAGGTGGTCGAAGGCTCTTAAGCAGTCAGTTTTGCAGTTTTATATTTCATGTTTTTTTTCATATACTTACGGCATTCTTTTCCATATTCCCATGCTTTTTGCACCTTTTATGATCTGTCTTTGATTTGCGACACTAAGCCTGAGAGAACTGGTGTACTCCTCGTGGAACTTCTTCATCTCTTTTCTGCAGCTAATCGTGAATTGCCGCATTGCGAGAAGGTTTATGGTAGCTTCCGGGATTCATTCAGCTATTTGGTAGTTGTACTACTATACTTCATCCTACAAGTCTTGAAGGATTCTGTTCAGATTATTTCAGTTTTGGCCGACGTCTGGTATTGATTATCAGTAAAAATGTCTATGATTATTTTGTATTAGCAGCCATCAGTGTGTGTATTTCGATTTTACCGTATCGATTCTTGGGTTAAATCGGTAAAGAATCGATATGATTCCGGTTAAAAAGAATCGTATCGATTCTTTCGAGTTTCGATTATTTTTCGATTCTTTACTGATTCCGGCTAAACCACTCACGCAAGCGTAATTTCGGAGTGTCGTTGCTCGCTTTCAAAGTTATTTTTTCATTTGCCTTTTCGTTTTTTGTTTCAAAAGGCACTTTTTCGCGGTTTGAAAGCGAGCAGCGGCACTCCGAAATTACGCTTGCGTGAGTGGTTTAGCCGGAATCGGTAAAGAATCGAAAAATGTGATATCGATTCTTTTACCGATTCTTGCTCGATGATTTGGAATCGAAAAAGAATCGATTAAAAATCGGTAAAGAATCTAAGAATCGTTTCGATTCTCAATCGATTCCAAAGTACCGATTTTTAATCGGTTCTTTTTTCGGAACTAATAATCGATGAATTCACCGAACCGGGATCGAAAACACACTGGCAGAACCGTACACTTCTAGCAGCTCCAGCGTGCCCCTACTGTGAATATGAGTTATTTAAATCAGTGATCTATGAACTTGATCTTTGTAAATCTGTGAATGAGAGTGACTTATCGAATTAACATCTATCACTCGTTTCTTTTATGGAAAATCTGAAGATATCGAATTCTCTTTTCTCTTCGATCTCAGAGAATATGTTTTTCTGTTTCGTTCTCTCGAAAAAATCGATAACTGAAAAGGTATTTTGACAGTAAATGATTTATTTTACAAGTTGGTTTTATGTTGTATAAGTTAGGTAGAAATTACAAAGCCGGGGGCCTATTGTGAAAAATCGATAAATGCTAGGATAAACTGGGACCTGCAAAATTTCGAATTAGTGGCTTCACAGTGTTCGGAGCCTCGCTCTGGAATAAAAATGTTATCATTTTTCTCGTATATTATATAGTCTTTTACGGCGCTTATAAATTCTCCTTTTTTATCTACTAAAGCTTGAAAAGATGGATGACCTTTCCAGATCGGCGCTACTAATACTCCGCTTATTCTTTCTTTTTTGGCTACATTAAGGAGTTTGGGAATCAAAACTGGGGGAGGTACCCACCAAGGAGCCCCCAGTGATTTTGCTCTACTGATGTGGTTGAAGACGTCAACCCCGCTGGTCTCCGGCTCTGGATATCTGGAAAAAAATGTCTGGGTCTTCCTGTTTTCCGAATCAGCGAACCAGTCGACTTTTATTTTTCCCCACAACTTTTGCGCTTGTAGGAACACTTTATTTGAAATACCCCAATCGTCGAAGTCAAAATTTCTGCTTGCTTCGTCAGCTTCAGCGTTTAGTTTCCTGGGGATCCATAAAAATTTACTTTGCCCTACTCGTTTTAGCTCTTCCCAAATTTTCTCCGCTAATTCGTGCAACTCCGTTTTCATAGAACCTTTCTGAAGGATAACTACAGCGGCTTGACTGTCTACTAGTACTTGAACATCGCCTGTCACCCATTCCGCTAACTTCTTAGATGCTGTATGCACCGCCTTTAGCTCTCTCATAGTGCTAGATTCGTTTTTGAAAAAGACGTCGCCGTACTCCGAAATTTTCCATTTTATTTCTCCTTTTTTATTTTTAAGTATCGCTCCTACTCCTACTGAGGTTGCATCGGTATATAAGTACCACTCTGGCTCGAAATTATTTAGTAAGAATCTCACAAATATGCCTTGGTAATTTTCTCTCCAAAAACACAACTCTCTACTCTCACCTTCGGATTTCTTTCTTTTTGAAGAGCTACTTCTTCTTCTCTGTTGAGCTTCCGCTACTACTCGCATCATGTTTCGAGCTTTAGCAACTCCAATGTCACCTGTAACTACTTCCATTGATGCCAGGCATCCCAGGAATATCATACGATCCAGGATCGTTGGAGTCAGACTCCTTTCCAAAACTTCTAGAGAGTTTCGAAATCTTTCAGCTCTTTTCTTGGTCACAGTGACCTCTTTCGCGATCAGATCGCATTCAAAACCAAGCCACGTGCACTTACTGGATGGTTCCCACGTAGACTTATCTTCCGCTACGATTACTCCTGCTTTCTCCAAGTCTCTCCTAACTCTTTTCACTGCACTTTTCGTTTCCTCCAAAGATTCTCCAAGAATGAGACCGTCATCAAGGTAAAGGAAGATTTTTATTCCTTCTGACCTCCATTTATTTACTAACTCTTTGAAGACTTTTGTAAAAATCCAAGGCGCCGTCGAAAGTCCGAACGGTAAAGCTCTAAACTGGTAAAAAGGAGGAAATGGAGGTTCAGACAAAGAAAAAGCTAGCAGATCCTGAGAATTTTTATGTATTTTTATATGGTGATATCCCGAACGAAAATCAAACGTAGCAGCGAAATTTGCAAATTCTATGAAAGGCAATGCCGTTTTTAAATTTTCTAACTTAAATTTTGGAGGAATCAAACTCTTATTAAGATCACTCAGATCGAGTATCATTCGCATTTTTTCACCTCTTGTGACCACGTGCAGTGGAGAAACGCATCTCGGCTGCCGACTCGTTTCTGTCAATACTCCTTCTTTGTATAGCCGTTTAACTTCTGTAA
Source organism: Caenorhabditis inopinata (assembly GCA_003052745.1). Taxonomy (NCBI): domain Eukaryota; kingdom Metazoa; phylum Nematoda; class Chromadorea; order Rhabditida; family Rhabditidae; genus Caenorhabditis; species Caenorhabditis inopinata. The sequence continues at coordinate 7,679,263 of AP018155.1, read as the reverse complement.
TTATATATTCTTTATGACGCATAAGGGACTTTCTGAAACCTTTCGGCTGTGGTAAAACGAGTTCGGGATTTAGCTGTATCTGATAACCTGATTCTATTACACTTAACACCCAATCCTTATTAGTAACGGTTTCCCAGAAACTTACTCTTTCTGATAATCTGTCCGGGAAACTCGTACCTTCTTTGTAAACATTCTGTGGCATAGTGTCCGAAAGCGTTGCAGTTGAAACATTTGACTGCTTTCTTCCAACTTCCAATCCGCTGTCTTCATACCTTCTCTTCCTCGTCTCAGGTGGATCTTGGTTTTGTTTTGCCTGCATTTGGGATAAGAGGAGGAGCGCGGTCAAGTCAGAATGAGTCGAGTCGCCGCTCGAATTCCCAGTGATAGCCTTCAGGGCCTCCAAATCGGTTTTACTTTTGAGTAAGCCGGATTATTACTCAAAAGAATTAATTCTGCGTTTATTGCCTTTATATTTTCAATACATTCCTTTGCTGCCTCTTCCAATTTTCCGGAACTTATCCCTTTATTTAAAATGTTTTTTATCTTGAAGTTGAAATCCAAGTTCAATTGGATTCCTTTTTGAGAAACTTTGGGTGGTTTCTCTTCTTCGTCCTTGATTTTCCCTTTTTCTCCGGCTATCTTATCTATTGCTTTTTCAAATCTGCTTATTAAACATTCTTGGAATAGCAGCATTTGCTGCTCTCTATTATCTTCTCGCCCTCTATCCTCCTGTCTTCGCCTGTCTTCAAAATGAACTGGAACACCATCGAGCTCTTGCTCGCCGTCCGTAGACATTTTACGGTCTATTATAAATAATTAGAAACGGAACGGTCTGAATAATGAGACGAGAATTAAAAAAAAAACAATTAAAAATAAGAAACACGGTAAATTTGAAGAAATTCGACCTAAGTTAACAACGTAGAATGAAAGATTTGTTCAAAAACACGCGCAGGGAAACTGTGCAGCGCGGTGGGTATTACCTTTCGAAATATAGTATGCTCCTTTAAATGATATGACGTCGTTGCGTAAAAGTAAGCAAATCATTTTTTCCTCGTTTCTCAACGAAAAACATAATATTTTATCCTTTTTGTTTCTTCAAGTAGTTCTACGAGTCGGGCGTCAATGACGATATATGTTGTATCAGAAGCACCGGCGGAGTATTGAGGACTGAGAATGAGAGTGCTGCTGGTCCGAGAAAATTTCGATTCCCGAATTCCTTAATAAGACAAATTGAAGACTGCCAGGGCGGAGTATATTCGACACTACCATCGACTTTTGTGGTACGGTGTACTTCTTGACCAGATAGACTCCCTTCGATATGACAAAATCGTCCAAGTCGAGAAGGAATCCACCTGCTGACCTTTCTTGGGGCATAGAGTCTCGGTACACAAAATGTAATTTCCTGCATTTTCATGTAGACCAGCGTTCGACTGCGACCGCTACGCAACCGCTTTGCAGGTGTACTGTCTGAAAATGTAGTGATGAAGGTGTTGCGAGCAGGTATCGACTGACAGCTGCCATTTGCACAGTTTGTCTCCCCAGAAGGTGGTCGAAGGCTGTTAAACAGTCAGTTTTGCAATTTTTAATGTTTTTTTTTCTGATCTTCTGAATCTTTTCTGAGTTTCTATGGCTATTTCTCCTATATTAAAAAGAAACATGCAATGCGTTTAGAATTCATTTAAAAAATTTTCATTTAACGAGTTTCTAAAATATTATATTTAAATTTCCTTATTACTCTTATTTTGATGCCTTCCAAGTGTAATCCTGGATAGAAGAATTATTTAGTTTTTTTGTGCAATATTTTTTTAAGAACTCGTCCTATCACTATATTTCTTGAGTTTTCCTGATGTTTGGGCGTCATCCCATTTACCTTTGTCGATCCATTATGAATCATTCTAATGCAACTTCTCAATTTATAAGTAACCATATTAAACTTCCCTCCAAGGTTATCCCTCTCTTCCAGTCAACCTGGCTGTTTAAAGATCTTTTATTATCGTTTAATTTCTGTCTTTTTCTATATTTAAACCGTAAAATTAAGGCCAATATTCAATGGCTACCTAATCTTTGGCTACTTGATCAATGGCTACCTATTATCAATGGCTACCTGATATTCTTTGGCTACTTTTGCCTTCGAGTTTCAATGGCTACCCAGTTTTTTTTCTGATTTTTAACCTTTAAAGACATTGATAGTTATTTCCACTCAGTGGGTAACCAGAGTTTATTTTGTGGTTACCCCTTTTTTAAATCAATATCAGAAGTGGTTTTTTTGAAAGAACAAAAATAACAGGATAACAAGAAAATCAAATGAAAACTCAAAAGAAAACGATGTCATCATATTTTAAAAAGTTTGAAAATTCTACAGTGCTGGCCAAAAAGGCATTAATAATCAGTTTTTTCGAGATTACTTGGCTCATAGGTGAAGTGCGGTCATGAAATTTTTTGCATGTTTTTGAAGGTAAATCACGGTAACAGAAACTTTGATTTCGACAAAAAATGTAAATTTTGAAAAATTATAACAATTTATTCGAAAATTAGAAAAACGAAGAAAATGACACTCTTCACAAAATGAAATAGGGAAGCTTTGATTGGCAAGTCAATAGCCAGGAAATGATTAAAAATGATTTAATATTTTGTGGCAAAACCTTTTGCATCAATTACTGCCTGGCAACGACGCGGCATGGAACCCGCCTCCGTGCTTGATAGTTGGAAGTCAACGTTTCTGTTACCGTGATTTACCTTCAAAAACATGCAAAAAATTTCATGACCGCACTTCACCTGTGAGCCAAGTAATCACGAAAAACTGATTATTACTGCCTTTTTGGCCAGCACTGTAGAATTTTCAAATTTTTTTAAATATGATGTTATCGTTTTCTTCTGAGTTTTCATTTAAATTTCTTGTTATCCTGTTATTTTTGTTTTTTCAAAAAAACCACTTTTGATATTGATTTAAAAAAGGGGTAACCACAAAATAAACTCTGGTTACCCACTGAGTGGAAATAACTATCAATGTCTTTAAAGGTTAAAAATCAGAAAAAAAAACTGGGTAGCCATTGAAACTCGAAGGCAAAAGTAGCCAAAGAATATCAGGTAGCCATTGATTACCAGGTAGCCATTGATCAAGTAGCCAAAGATTAGGTAGCCATTGAATATTGGCCTAAAAATTATTAACATATTCTTATTTTTGGTAAATAAATAAGAGGCGCGCCCTTCATCGAATAAACTATAATTACGTTTTCCCTTTTTATATTCTCATAGACTATAAAATTTATACCGTTTTCTTTTCAGATTTCACATCTTGTTAAAATGCTTTCGTTCAATGCTTCCATTGCTCTCGCTGCTCCACTTCTCGGTGTATCCCAGCCCATATCAACTGCTCACCCTGATCAAAATGATCTCAAGCTCATGGATTCCCTTTTGGAAACACTCCATGATTTCAATAATTATGAAACACAAGAAGAAACGAAACTTCGCTTCAAAGCGCTGGGAAATCTAAATAGAATGGCCAACGAATGGGTTCAGGCTGTCACCAACGCAAGAGTTCCGAATGGGCAGAATATCAATGCTGGAGGAAAGTTGCTAGCATTTGGATCTTATCGGCTTGGAATCTATAGTCCACAAGCGGACATCGATACAGTACTTTTGGCGCCGAGACATGTGAACAGGAAGGATTTCTTTTCATCATTCGTAAACGTTCTCAGGAAAGATCCCGAAGTCAAGGAACTGCATTCCGTGGAAAAGGCGTTCGTTCCACTGATTAAGTTAAAGTACCTGGGGATCGACATAGACATTCTGTTTGCACAGCTCGCACTAAAGGAAATCCCAAATGAGCTCGACCTTTTGGACGACTCCCTGCTGAAGAATGTCGATCACGAAACTATCAGAAGTTTAAACGGAGTCAGAGTTGTGGAACGTCTCTTGAATCTTGTTCCGAATCGTAACGCGTTTTGCACCACACTCAGAGCAGTAAAGTTGTGGGCTACCAACCATGGAGTATATTCTAACTCAATGGGATTCCTTGGAGGCATCAGCTGGGCAATCTTGGTAGCTAGAGCATGCCAGCTTTATCCAAACGCCAGCCCCTCTAGATTGGTTCAAAAGGTGTTTTTCATATTTTCAACCTGGAATTGGCCAGCACCTGTCATTCTAGATAATTTCGCTGATCGGTCGGATATGCTGAATTTGAATCAATTGGTGTGGGATTCTAGGATAAACAGTGCCGATCGTTACCACCTGATGCCAATTATAACTCCCGCGTTTCCGGAGCAAAACTCTACACACAACGTCTCCAGGTCATCATTAAAAGTAATTCAAGAAGAGATGAAAGATGCACTTATCATATGCGATGACATTCACCGAGGAACTGCTACGTGGAAGGATCTTTTCGAAGAGATCAACTTCTTTACTCGCTATAAGCACTTCATCTCTCTCTCAATGGCTGCTCGAACCATACAAGATGACATAAACTTTGGAGGATTCTTTGAGTCTAGAATCCGTCAATTTATCCAACTTCTGGAAAGAAATCCTGTTGTCCATCTTGCCCATATCAATGCAAAAAAGTTCAAGCCATCCGAAAAAGCGAAATTGGGATTCGACAAGGAAAACACAATTGTCAATACTTGGTTTATTGGATTGGAATTTGGCAAACATGCAAAGAATCTGGACTTGACGGCAGAAACAACAAAGTTCAAGATGATGGTGGAGACTCAAGCAAGAGGAGTTAAAGAAATTGGTCAGAATTGTTCAGTTCAAATTGACATTTCTTATGTGAAACGTTCAAATCTGATCAGTGTTCTACCAGCAGCTGATCTGAAACAGGGAAAAGTATTCCAAAAAGCGGCTGTTCAAGCCAACGACAGAAAGCGAGAAATGCCGAGAGTTGTCACACCTGAAACACCATCTGTCAAGAAGTCGCGAATGGAAGAAGAGGAAGCAAGTGTCAACGAAATTCTTAACGATTTGAAGGAAAAGAGCACTAAAGTTTAGAGAACGTTGATGGCTAGTGGCACAGTTGACTATACGTTCTCATCGCTATTCGTACAGTAAGTAGAGCTTAAAACCAATGTTTTAATAAATATAAAAGTTACAGCGTGAAAGACGACGCCCACAAAACCGAGCGACTCACAGCAACAAGGAGCAAATCGTTGGAGCACAGCAACTTCACGCAATGGCAAGTGATACCAAAGGACGTGTTGGAGGAAGAGCTTCAAGCTTACGAAGCTCATCGAAAGAATTTGATTGCCAAACAGAAAGCAAATAAGTCGATTATGATTGTTTGAAAGATAATTGTTATCCAATTTTACAAATCTACCGTTTAACCTGTTCTCTCTTTGTTACGTCATCTTTTTTTGTTTTATTCCAACACAGCATTCCTTTATTTTGTTAATCATTTGAGATCTCTAATTATCCACTATAATTGATATTTATTCTCTGTTTTAACACAGGTCCTTATATATTTTTTAATTTCCTTTGGAAGCTCAAAAGGCATTATTTATCGTAATCATCCCCTTTTATTTCCTATGTAAATTGATGCTACCCTCCGGTTTCCGCTAGTCACTCTCATTTTTAACCACTCATTTGAAACTCGCATTTTTATTGTTTTATAAGAATAATACAATGTGTGCAGTGGCAATTGAGAATTTAGGTTACACTGGAAAAGAAAACGTTTTTATTATGAGTTGTTTCCTTAATTCTCAATGCAAGCACTCATTGCAAATATAATATTAATTCGTTTATATTTTTTGATTACTTTTTAAAATACCTATTCAATAAAAGCAATATTCTTTTTTCTTCTTGATATCTTATTTTATACATGACATGAAAACTATCCGTGATGTACAATGTGGAATCTGCGTAATACAATTCTTGGCATTCCTTCGAGCAAATGAAACAAATGACTCCAAAAGGAAAGTTGTATATTTCGGTCCCCTGTTTAATAAGCGTGTGATTGAACTACCATTTAAACTTTTTTCAAAAGTTGATTTCTAAATTAAATTAAACAAAATTGTAGCCTAATTTCAAGTCATGTCACCCTAGGTTGCCATTTTGCGAATTTCTATCTACATTTCTAGGAACAGGTCGGCCACACTATCACTTTTCGGACATTGAACCGTGATTCCAAGACACAATTCAAGCTTGTTCAGGCTGCCGCAGAGCTCAGACAGCTCGTATAACTTCTAATTAGAAAAAGAAGAAAATAATACCGTGGGCTTATTAGCTAGTTGAAATCATATAAGAAAAAAATCAAAATAATATTATTCCAAAATTTTCAAATCATATTTTTCTTTAAAGGTAATGAAGATTCAAGGAGCAAAGTAAAAAACATGGTGTTCACAGAGAAGATGTAAAATATTCTGTCACAGCTGAAACGAATGCGACCGTATCTGAAACCGTAGATGTTGTTTTACGAGAGCCAATTTTTTTCAATTATTTTTTTGGATTTTCTGTCTGAAAACTCCGTTTAAGCTGTTTTTTACCGAGAGCTTTACCTATGTCTGTCCGTCCATAGTTTTATTAAGGTCCGTTAGTTCATTCTGCTAGAGCAAACTGCAGTAAGAGTATAGTTTGCCAATTGTCACCAATTGGCCGAATTTCTTTCATTACAGATTGTCCTTTTGTCTAGTAATCTGCTTCGTGTTTTGCTAAAAGTTCTGTTTTACAGAGCTGCTGGCTGTTTTTCACAGTATTTGCCAGATGCACATCAATTTTTTGTATGCTATTCAAAAATTCGCAGAATTGTTTTTAGCTACTCATGCAACCGGTGTCTATGTGGCTACGTGCAATCATCATTTATTGTAACGTTCTCGTAGACAAAAACGAGAACCGAGAAAACTAGTTATAGAAAAAACACAAAGCCTAGAAAACTGTTGGGAAATGGAGAAAAATTCGGGAATATGCTTTCCACATTAACCTCAGAAGGGAATACCTGTTTCTATAAATACTGAAACACATGAATATATACTAAAAAGTAATGATTTTTCTTAAACGACTAATTAAAAACCTAGAATATTGCATAATAACCTAAAAATTGTTCGTATTTATTGCTTCTAGTTTGTGCGTTCTTAAGGCTGCTAACCATGTTCATTGAACAGATATAAAACGAACAAAACAGAAAAGTGTGATCACATAAAAAATGAAAAGAGAAAGAGAAAATACAGAATAAGCTAAAAGTAAATACTGCATCATTAGTACAAAATCAGTGGGAAGGCTTGTTAAATCGGCTACTCCCAGAGGCCAACGATTAGTGGAGAACATCAGAATTTTCGACATTCGATTGTGAGCTTCTGATTTGATCATATTAATGTCTCTCTGAAAATGACTTCGATCCATTACTTGGCTTATTTCCACTGATTCAATTGCAGCTGAAATAAAAATGTCTTATGTCTGAAGTTTGTGGGATTTCTAAATTCTTACTAGTCATAAATATAGAATACTTTGGAAAAATGAAATTTGGCACAATGATGATAAGTAACAGAATGGCAACACATTTTGAGAGCGCTTTTGACGGATTCAGAATAGCTGTCAAACAAATAAAGCCGACGATAAGAGCGAAAATGGGAAAAATGACGTCAGCGAGCATTTCAATTTTGACACCATTCATTTGAATGTAGTTCCAGAGGAGCACGTTTTTTGAGACATCAGTCACCAGGAGAATACCGGATAGGAAAATCTGAAAATGAAGAATATTTCGAAGCTATATAATTTTGGTTTTTATTAATTCTCAAACAGAAGAAACATCTGAAAAGCATCTTCAGAAACAATTTTCTGTTTTTGTATCCTTAAAACTGCGATTTTTTAGAGGGAGTTGAGCATTCTGCACGTTTTTTTCTCAATCAATCCATTTTAATTTATAGCCGCTTTATTGATTTCTTGATTTACTTTGACAAGATTGAAAACCTTAAAATCTATTGAACCTCAGTAAAGAATTTGCGTAATTTCGAGAAAAACTAGGTGGAATTTAAGAACTATTTGGAGACAGGAGCGGAGATAAATGATCCCTTATAGTTTTAAGCAGCGAACGGATTCCGCTGTATTAGTTGCAAAACTTATTTCATTTTCACAATAACTACAAATTTGAGATCTCCGGTTGTCTCATGATAAAAGCGTAGGAGTAAATTTATTGAACAAAATTAGCATATGATCAGTAGCTGTTAAGTAGCCAAACGGAGATTCGTCTATTTTAAAACGTTACCACTTAATTCCTAAAGTCCAAACACAGCTACACAGAACTTTTAATTTTTGAACATTTTTCAATTTAAAAAGAATTCACTTTCAATATTTAAGTATGCATAATTTTAAATTAAAATAATTAAAAAATGATTGTTTTTAACTATATTTTTTGCAAGCATAACATTCAGAATTTTTCATGACGTTTCAGAAGATTTCCCAAATTAGCAATCCATACTGAATTTATATAGACTTATATTATCGTTTTTTTCAGACTTACTTGAGCATATGAAAGAACTCGAATATAATAAATAGATGAATCGAAAACTCGTATTTTGCGTTCATAATCCCTGATCGCAAAATTGCTGTTTGTTTTCGTCAGATAGTCTCGATAGTAGTCAGTGTAGTCATCTTCCAAATACGGGCGATTCAATGCGAACGGACTTCTGAAAACAATGAAATCTCGTTGGACGGCAGATGGGTGAATCATTTTCGTGTAGAAGTTCTGTTATTTGGGTTTCCACAGTGAATTGCGAATACTTAAGAAGTTTTACTCCCGGGAGAGTAAAGGTGGCCTTGAATATTGAAATGAGCGTTGACATCTTGGGAAAGAGATTAGCGGTTTGGCGGATGAAAATGAAGTTCTACTTGGTATGTTGTTGACATGTGCCATTAATTCAAGTTAGGCAACCCGACTAGAATTTTTTTAAGTTTCAACAGTTTAATGATTTTTAGTATTTATGAAATGAAAAACTAAATTGTTTATGCACGCATATTAGATGCTTCACAGAAGTTCATTGCGATGCTGCAACAAATATTTGAAGCGTTATTTGTACCTGTACGGATATGCAGTTGAGTAATAAATCTGCCGGTTTGGATAAAAACCATTATAGAGTTCCTCATCCATTTACAGAATGCATCAATGCTGCCCTAGTAAAAGCACTGAACGAATTGTTCTTGTTTGTAGGATTCTGGAAGCAAAACGCGATTCAATAAAGGAACAGAAAATATCAAGAGTAGTAGGACAACATGCAATAAAGCATTTATGACTCAACTGTCAAGGAATGGGGTCGGAAGAGTGAAATGACACCATAGGAAAAAGAGGATGGAAACAGAGAGAGAAAGAGAGAAAGAAATTATGTAAATGTCCGGAGTAACGTGATGCTTTATTGCTTCATCAAAATATCATTTTAATCGCAAATGAAAGAAAATGTGTTGACCTAACAGTTGAAAGGTGTCGGATTTCGAGGACGACAATTTTAAACCGTGTAGAACAAGTAGAAAAATTTTTTAACGATTTTGCGACAATCGGGTATCGGATTTGATTACTGAAACTATAGCGTTGTGGTGTACAAGTACATCCCTGCAAAACGCAATAAAAATGAAACGAGTAATCATAAGAATAATCATAAGAATAACTTCAAATTTTAACAGGAGTTTATCAGAATAACAAATGACAAAATTAAATTATAATTGTTCGATTCTCGCACCTCTGTTCTTGAAGACCTCCCTCAATCTCTTCGGGCATGCATCGATGGTGGCACGGAGGTAGACCGGCGACAGATTGTCCCATTCTGGGCATTCTTTCCTATAGATTAACCTCGGGAAATTCGCTGAAACTCACACTGCTGAACTCGTTTAGTCGTGTGAGCCGGTGCTCCATTCATGTGGAAAAGTTCAATTTTACGATACAAAGTGAGATTGGGAGTAGGGAAGCATGACTTTTACAAAAATCTCGTTGAGATAGTATGCCTGGTTTACTTTCATGTCTGGTTCCACAAAAACCAAAGGCGTCTTTCTATTGGATGTGATTCCTTCAAAAACAACGATTTGCTGTAGATGCAGCACGGTGAATAAGCTGACTTTTGCAGCTGGCTTGCCGCGGATCTCGAGCAAGCATTCCGCTTCTAAATTGAATATCTTCTCATCGGTGAGCACTGTTGCCAAGTACGTTTCTTGTCCCGTGCAGGAAAGAAACACCTTGCATTTTTGCAGTCGACCGAGTTTGTTTCGATCCGTAAAAATAGCAATTTTTCAAACTCGATATGGCTTCATCTCCAACACATGCTTGGCATCTCTCCTCACAGTTCAGTGAGGATTGCGTCTGGTATTTCCCGAATCGCTCTGGAGTGATGGAATTTCTCGAGCGGCCGCTTCTCGGTCGTTCAGTATTATCCCCAGTTGCTTCATAACTTTTCATTGCCCTCCAGGCAGTAACTTTGCTAATTCTGAGTGCTGATCGGATCTCATCAGTTTTTTTTGCCTTGCTTTTGCAGAGCGATAATTGGAGATCGGTGCACAGAAGGACCTGCCATTACTGTAAAAACAGCCATAGAAACATGACATTTTGCAAATCAACAAATAAAGAACGGAAAATTAAAAAAAAACCGCGCAGTACGAAAAGTGTACCAACACGCGCCAGACGTCCCAGTTAAGTTACGGTTCTTTTGCCGCACCCTGCATAACACGTCGAAATTCCTCTGAATCAGAGTATAAAACGCAGGCTTACAGTGATCTACTGAACTGATTAGAAATCGAGAGCTCCAACGCGTCGGAAAGAAACCAGGACCACAACGGCTAAGTGTATTTTTTTTTTGAAATTTTTTTTGCGATTGCTTGTGAATTTCTTTCTTCTTTTTATGTTTTCAGAATTTAAAGAATTCTATTTACTTTCTTTGGCAATATGTCTTTTTTGAAGCGACTGAAAAAAAAAAGTTTAAAATATGGGTTTTATTGCAATAATAACAAATTTGGCGTTGGTTTCAATTAGCCATAATAGACGTGGTAGAGGCGCTATATAATTAGTGAAGTAGAGCGCGAAACTTGTGATTTTAATGAAATTAAGGAGATAATGTTTAAATAAGTTACAGAATGAATATATAACATCCAAAAAGCTATTCCCATTATTCAAGTTTCTAATTGTATGTTGTACGATCATATTTTGAATATTAACGCAAACCGTTTTATCAAAAACATTTTGAAAGCAGAATCGGTCGGATAACAAGAAAAAATATTGTTTTATTTTTACGTTAATCGCTCTAATATCAGTCCACGATGTTTTCTCAAGGAATTTGTCTAAGTTGGAGAACATAGAATTAAGGATGAAATCATTTGGACTAAACGAAAAATTCCGGCTACTCCACTTGAATTCGGAATCACAAAGACGATTTAAATCATTTAAAAAACGGGAGTCAGAAAAGTCCACTTTAAGTCCACTCGAAACATAAAAGTGAACACGAAAATGAAGAAGAGTAGACCAGAAAAAGTTTGACAAAGGAGAAATAAATTGCTTCAGCATAATTATGTAACGAAAAAGACGATTTTGCAACCGTCCGGCTGCTGAGTGAGCGGATCGAGCGATTTGGTAAGGCGGAAAGAACGTAAAAAGATAGAGAAGAAGTAGAAGGACGGCATCGCAAATTCTAAGAAATAGGAGGAGGCGCGACATAACGATTAGTGGATTTGTTACAAGCGTAACTTTTTGGATCACAAGTCAGTGGGAACATTTCTGCAAGAAAGAAAGGGAACGCACATTGTTCTTTTACATCTTTTCAACAGTATAATTTTGAAAAAGGATCGATTCTTTAATGGGATTGTTTCACCGATTCCTAAGTGAAGCTGTGAATGGGGTCAGGTATTTTCACAACTGAATGTTCGAATGAACTTGGTTCTCCTGAAACCGTGTTGCTAAACGAAAAAAAATAGTTTTACGAAATATGCCTGCCAATTTATTGTTATTCAGATCTGCAAGAAAAAAATTTAACAATATCAAATAATCTCAATGACTCGGATATTAATTCTAACATACTAAATTGATGTGGTTGCAGTACGAAAGCAGTAGGAACTATTTCTGTAGCTTTGATGGAATGAACTTTTAAAAATCTTCGCTTTTTTAACTGAAGGACTTGTTCAATGAAAAAAAAGCTTTACAAAATATGCTTGTCAATTTTTTGTTATGCAAGAAAAAAAATTATATTTTTTTAACAGGCCGCACATTAAATTTGAAAATATTTTGATATTGCAGGCGTTCATAGTTGCTCAGCATCATCTCCCGAGCTTTGTGCGTATTATGACAACATCAAGGTTGTCACAACAGGCAGAAATTGTGAATCAAGCTAATCACTCATAAGACTACGGATTAAAAAAAAAATGTCCGCACGATTATTTTCATCATTAGAACAGCTCCATACGACCGGTCTTGTTCGATACGAGAAATCAGGTAATATCGCTAGTTTGGAAAGAAATTTTTTTAATTTAAACTTTTGTTGCTAAAGTCGGATAAATCGAATCTTTTTTTAAAATTTCATGATGGTCAACGACCTATCACCCTTATTTCTTACTTTCCCTTTTGTTTATTTTTCAAAAATCGGTGTCCTGTCGTATTCATTGGATATTGAACTTATTTCGCAAGTCGGTGGCGCCTTTTTCAGTTTCATACAGAAATGAGCGCCATCCGTGATACCTGAAAAAATGTGCAATTTAGGAGTTTTAAAAGTATTTAGAAACATGTAAGAGCAATGGAATAACTATAGAAACTATTGAAAATCGGTGTTCTGTACATTTCGTTTCAAAGAAATCTCTCGTATATAAGCTTAAAGGCACACGTAGTTTTCAGTTTGCATTATCTCTATGCGACGTTTTCTCTACTGCACTTTAATGCGCGTTTAAATACATTTTCATACGCTTCTAATGGGGTTATTCATGATGCATTTTTATGCAAAAAATGCCACTTTAATCTTATTCACGATAGCATTTTAATTGAAAAAAATGCATCGTAGTTCAGTGCTATGTTCAGTTAAAATGCAAGGTGGTGTCGGATACCGTCACCGAGAAAGTCTATGCGCCTTTAATCTTTCAAATAAATAATTTTACTATTTTCTCACCATTGCCATAGTAATTTTACGCTTTTTCGCCTTCTCATCGTTCATTTTTGGCTGTAAAATATTATTTTTATCAAATTAATTTAAATTTTTTTCCGAAAATGTGAATTTTTCGCACAATAGGAGTTCTTTTCCAAAAAATTGAGGGCCTCGTAAATCGACACATTAAAGGCGCATAGACTTTCTCGGTGACGATATCCGACACCACCTTGCATTTTAACTGAACATAGTCTATAAAATTGTCAAAAAAAAACGTAAAAACGCATGATTTTACATATAAAGCTTACATTTTAAAGGAAACCTCTCGCAATGAATACGTCATTAAATACACTTTAAATTAAGCATTCTAGAAATTTAGAAAAAATTACTGAAAGAAGCACATTATGAGAAGTGCTCCATATTAAATGACTAATCTTATGATTATGAATCCTCTTAAATTTTATTCAGATTCCGTAACAACTGTATTATAACGCCTGGCTCCATTTTTATCGGAGAACAGCTGAAGTGGATATTGTATTACAGGTAGTGTTTTACCAGGTTTTGGCGTTACATTGTTCAAAACTAAAAAAAGCAATATTTCGAGCACTTTCTAACAAATGAAAACTTCCTTAGTTCATTTTCATTATCACCGAATCGGTAGCTATCCCAACTCATTCTGAAAATAGAATCTCCCAATCACATTTTGCAAGAATTTGGCTTTAGCGAAATTTTTTACAATGGCCGCCTTTCTAGCCTCGCTCCATATTTTTCGACTATAGCAAGAATTGAACGTTTTCTTGGCAAAATAACGATCACGTAACGCTTAAAGCTATCCTCACGAGCGCACATCGTGACAGTAATATGTAGCTTCCGTGGCAGTTGGTCTGGCAGAAGCCTAAACGATTTAGAGGTTTTATTTTTCGCTCGATATTTGTTCGGCGTTTTACTAAAACTCGAATTTAAGCTTGAAAAGCTTCGTACTAGATAGACGCTTTAGTAATAGTAATATCAGTTATATATATATATATATACAGTATCGGCCAAAAAGGTATTCGCAAACAGTTTTTCGAGCATAACTTTTCTGAAACTTCCCGGATCGATTTGATATTTTAAGACAATATTTAGAACGGTAAAAGAAATCGAATCAACAACAAGAATAAACAATTTTTCGAAAATTTGAAAAAATATCGAAAAATTTATGAAAATGGCGAAAAACCGAAAAATGGAACTTTGACTTTTGAGATCTAGGAAAGACCGGTAAATGAAAAATAACAGTAAAACATGATTGAAATAGTTTTATTACTTTATTGGGTAGCCTTTGGCGTCGATGACCGCCTGACATCTTCTTGGCATCGAGTCGAGAAGGGTGTCGATCACAGACATCAGGATGGCCTTCCAGACAGATTGGAGTTGATCAAATTTCTGATTGGCATTCAATGCACGGACCCGTCTGAGTTGTCTCTCGACATGCTCCCAGATGTGTTCGATCGGATTCAAGTCAAGAGATTGACTCTGCAAGTCCAGAAGATCCACGTGGCGGCGTCGTAACCAGTCCTTGTTGTGCTTCGAGGTGTGCTTCGGGTCGTTATCCTGTTGGAAAACAAACGCCCGGCCCACATTAGACCGTGCCCAGGATCTCATTGTGTTCTCCAAGATTTCTTCTTACACAAATCGATCCATGATGCCCGTAATTCTTCTCAAGGGGCCGATTGAAGTCCCAGAGAAACAGCCCCAAACCATCACCGAACTTGACGGTTTGGAGCTCGTAGCTGGGATCGAACCGACATCCAACCGGACGGCGAATCCATATGATACCGTCAGTACCAAACAGATTAAACTTGGATTCGTCGCTGAACACGTGATTAGCCCAATCCTGGCGTCCCCAGTGGAGATGAGCTCTGGCCCATGCTACGCGGGCGATTCTATTCTTCTTGCTGATCGATGGTTTCTTAGCTGGCCGTCGTCCATGGAGCCCAGCATGCTGGAGACGTCTTCTGACGGTTCTCAGGGATAGTGTGACTTCATTTGGACTCTTCACGATCATCTGTATGTCCGTAGCACTCCTCTGAGGATCCTCTCTTGAAGCTCGAACAATGTTTCGATCCAGGTTCTTCGACGTGATACGAGGTCTTCCTGGCGATTTTCGCTCCACCAAGGCTCCCTAAACATTTTTCTCAATAACTATACTATTTTTGAATATTACCTCATCCCGAAACTGCTTCAAAATTTTCTCGATGGCACGGTTACTACAATTGAACTGCTGCGCCAAGAGGTCCTTGGAGCATCCACTTCTGAAGCCGATGACGATGGCTTTACGGATGTCCTGAGAGATGTTTTTTCTTCCGAGGGTCTGCCCATGTCTGTAAACATTTTTAAATACATAGGACCCAAAACCAACATTCTTAGAAACTATAATATCCAAAATATAAAAATAGGAAAAAAGTGAAAAAACGAAAAAATTGAAAAAAAAATTTTTTTTCTGGAAACGATGCAAATTCTTTTTACGCAATTTGTCGTCACCGTGTACGACATGCACAGTAAAATTTTTAGATCAATCCCTTAAATTTCAGAAAAGTTATGCTCGAAAAACTGTTTGCGAATACCTTTTTGGCCGATACTGTATATATATACCATTTCTCGAATTTTTAGATCTTTTTTTCAGGAAAAATAATAGATTTTTAAGGTCTGTGATATTCTGAAATTTCTATTAGGAACTATGAGGAAACGATTTGGAGTCCTAAAAAAATCTTCTGAAACGAAAACAACGATATCACGTTCAATGAAAGAGTTCAATGCCCCATTTGGTGTTTGCGTATTTTCCGCTACAGTAACTAGTTTCATTTAAAAAATTTTTGTGTGAATATAACGAGAAAGTGTTCTAAGTCTATTTTCAATAAAAAAACCGTAATCAAAATGACGTTGAGGGCTGGAATTCTTTTATAGGATGCCGATATGTTAGTTGATAACGTTTTATTAAAAGATTAGCAGCGTTATAATACTATTTTTACGGCATTTACAATTCAATTGTTGCCCATCGCGATGTAGGGCAAAATTTTGTTAATTTGAGTGTTATATCGAACGCTTTCTAGACATGTAAATTTCGCAGCGCCGTTGGTACAGTATACGCGAGCGTCTCACCAAGAACGAGAGAAAAGCGCAAATTTCCTTAACACCTTTTCTGCTCAAATATCAAATGCAAAATGCTTCAAAATTGAAGGCTTTGTTAAGAAAGTCTTATTCAAATAGTCCCATTCTGATTTAAAACCCCACGTATCATATTTATATCTAATTGCAACGTCTCTAGAACTTAGTAGAAAGAGATTTTAATAATCACAGGAAAATAATAGAATTACAAAAGAAAATGTGTGAGAAACGAAAAGAAAAACGTGCCAATCAAAGAAGTCGTCAGGTTGTCTGAAGCGAAGACCATGAAGATGGAATAAATCTCGCGAATCGTTATGGGTGTCAAGAATGGCAAAAAGGTGTGAGAAGGTCAATCCTGCGGCCCAAAAGCAGGGAGGCGAACAAATAAACACAAAACTCTTTTGTTGACGAGAAAGGCCGGCACGCAGACGTTTGGAGAAGGAAAGAAGAGGAGCGAAATTAGAATGCGCAGATTCATGGCCACAACGCGACAGCCTATTTCATGTTAGGTAATGCCGCTCACTCTCTTATCAAGTATCTCCACAGGTGTTTTTGAAATTTTTTTCAAACTGGAAATCAATATTATTAAGAGCAGAACTATCTAAACAAATGGTGAAATGCTTAATTTTTAAGCTAGGATATAGGCTAAAAACGGGTACTGAATAAATATTCAGTAGAAAGCGCAATCTCACAATATTAAGCACTATAAAGGGAGTGTCCATCTGATAAAGATTCTTTTCAATTAAAATAGGACTTAATTATTCCAATAGACAACGCGACTTTTTCCAAAAAAACGTACACATGCAGATTTTCATTGAAAAATCGACTGAGCCCTCAACAATTCAGTAAAGCAAAAGAGCGTGTCTGCCACTGACAGACGGCAAGCTATTTCTTCTCGGCACCTTGCCAAAATAGCTCTGTGATCATTCATTCCGAGAAATCAGGATTATAGTTGTGAACTGTCTCGTTGGAAACCTAAAAGAGAATCAAGCGCGAGTAATACCAAACCATTTAATTGATTTTAAAAATGAGTAAAATACTTCATTGCAAACTAGACTTTTTCTTTAATAGGAGATATGGACAACGCGACTTCCACCTGACTAAGGCTTCCACGAAAGACGAAGACAAAAAGTCGTCTTCGTTCGCCCTGCATTCGTCTCATGCAATAAAAAAGTTTTCAACACACTGTGTCAGACGAATTCAAGACGAAAAAGAAGACGAGACAAAGACGAAGATGAGACGAGACGGTCGTAATTTCGCCAAAATGGAAGCCTTACACCTGATTGTGAGTATACATTTCGTTTTCAACATATATTTGTTCTCATAGCGAAACCTCTTATCGTCGTTTCCAGGGGACCAAATCGAACCATTTCGGGGTCACATGCCACAACGTTTTTGAATTTTAATAGTTGTAGAACATCCACTTCGCCAATTTTAGATCTCGGTGCATTTTATGGTAGTGATTTGGAAAAAATCGTTAATTCTTATCAGTTTTTTATTAGATACCGTCACGTAGCGAAGGCCACTTATCGAAGCCACATCGTCTAGATTCGTCCTGTTTTACGGCGTCATAGGAGAATTTGATGAACTCATTTAATGTTTTTTCCTGCAAACCTTCACCGAAATTCGCTTTGTTCGAAGTTAAACACATCTAATTGAAAAGCTACCCAGTTTTCGAATACTTTTAATATCGAGCTTCAGTCAAGAACATTTTATTATTGTTATAAACCGAAAATCAATTATTCATATGATACCTCTATAAAGAATCCGCCCGACATTGTCAAGTACCCGCATTCGCTTCTACTTCTCATGTGTGCGTCAAGTACCATTTTTGTTTGTTGTGTCAGTAACATGTTAGCAGCAAGAAGATCTCTGTTGTTTATTGTTCACACCCAACAAATACAGAAAGAGACACGCAAAACTTTCGTGTCGGGGCTTTTATATGCGTATAAATTTGTAAATATTATCGATTGTACATATGACCGGTAACGTATCCCTGTGCATCCAGCTGCCTCATATATGCCTGCCACTCCAATTCGCCTTTCCGCCATTGCGTCGTGTTGACGTGCCCGTTTTGTCTGTTCACACCACCGCCTGAAACGGAAGAAGCCGATTAAAAAAGTCAGAAGAATGGAAAAATAGATGATAAAGTTGAGAAGCTTTGAATTTTAACGAGAAAATGCTATGAAGCATAAATAATACCTCCATGACTGGCCACTTTGTAAGCCTGTTTTATGGCCGATTGTGATGGGAAATGCACGTTGTCCGTGTTTCCACCGGGAGCTGTTTTTATTTGCGTTTCACATGCAATGATCAGATGATAAGCGAGACTGAGAGCATGTTCTACAGACTCGCCACAAACTACAAACCCGTGGTTTCGGAGAATCATCACGTTTCGTTCACCCAAGTCACGGATGAGCAACGCACGTTCCGCCTCGTCAATCAGAATACCCTGAAAAAAAGAAACGTGTCAAGGGCAAAATAGGCTTGGAAAAGCAGTTTAGTGTGAAGGTTATACGATTCAGTAGAAAAAAATTTTAACACAGAGGAATTACTTTCAAAACCTCGGCTACTACGAGTTTTTACTAATATATTTTTTAGCCTTCTCGCAACTGTTCGTTTTAAAATCAGACGTTTGAGAACCGATCGCTTCAAGCCTAAACGTGTTGGAAAACTCTAGACACATAACGGCAGGTTCCGAAATTCTTCCTAATTCGAAAAGGCCGAAATGCCAATAGTAGAAAAGGCTGTAGGTTGCAGAAAGCGTTTGGAAACAATAGAGCTGTTCGAAAATAGTACTTATCGTAAAAGCAGCCAAAAACAAACGATGGGAAATAGATTAACATTTAAACAATTTTTATCATACACCAAAATAGACGTCTTCAAGTTTTCCTCATTTTCGTGAGAAAAGTTCGCGGTTCCTTTGGCAGTAGGCGCATGTAGAGTCTTTATTTTCAAGCTAGTAGAAATGTTGAAGGCTTCAGATACTAGAATATTTTTCTGAACATTTCGTTTTCGTAATCCACACTAATATCCAACTGACTTCAAAAGTCGGGTAAATCAGGTTAAAACTACAGTGCTCCACATAAGTCTTCTTCTTCTTCTTCCACATTACGTTCACCCCCAAAACTTTCAAAATTTCGATTTTCTGTAATTCCTAATTATTTATCATATATGATATGAAAATATTTTTAAAAAATACAATTATGGGTCCTGGAGCGAAAATAAAATAAAACTGAGCAATCGAGAAATTTGACATTCTTCGAAAAATGGGTATTTTTTTATCCACATAACGATACGTTCACTTTCATTTTTGTCGTTTTTTGAACTTTAAACTTGTTTCTAATCTGTTTACTAATCGTTTTTTTTTTGCTTTCAGAAGACATGCCGAAAGGTAAACCTCTAAGTGAATATGAGAAAGGACTAATTGACGCCAAATTGGCTGAAGGACTCTCGCACCGTCAAATCCCTAAAGAAATGAAGCGTTCCCTAGATTTAATCAATCGATATGCAGCAAATCCACTTGGTTATGGTACAAAGAAGTCTTCTGGTCGTCCACCTCTTCTTTCTGGACGAGACAAGCGAAGAATTATCCGCAGAGCATCAAATTCTAATGTCACTTGCTCAAAGATCAAGAGCGAACTTGGACTTTCCGTATCAGTGGAGACTGTTCGCCGCGTTCATTCGAAGAGCAGGTTCATCAGACGCCGAAAAATGAGAAATGCTCCAAATGTGACCGCTAAACTCCGAGAAAATCGGATTGAATTTGCTAAGAAGAACCAAAAAACTGACTGGAAAGGATTACTGCAGCTTTCTTAAACTGGTATTTTGTTTTCAGATTATCTTCAGTGATGAGAAGAAATTCAACTGCGATGGACCAGATGGCTACCGTGATCACTGGCATGATTTGAGAAAAAAAACTGCGGTTTTCACGTCGAAGCTTCAAAGGTGGAGGAGTGATGGTCTGGGCAGCAATCAGTGCCCAAGGCAAAGTCAAACTTTGCTTTGTACCAAAGAACATGGACGTTTGCCAATATCGATACGTGATAAGAAGAGGTCTCATACCATTTATCCGTCGGAATCGCTCTAAAAATTTCATTTATCAGCAGGATGGAGCTCCATGCCATCGGGCTCGACGCACAATCAAGTGGATAGGTGACCGCGGAATCCCGATTCTCGCTTGGCCGGCCTGTTCCCCTGACATAAACATCGAAAATGTCTGGGTATACATGGTACGGAAAATCTACGACGGAAACAAAATTTATGAGGACATTCCATCCCTCAAAAAGGCTATCATTGAATCATGGCAAAAAGTGGACCAACAGCTGCTCGACAATCTTTATTCGTCGATGGATGGCCGAATTTTTGAAGTTGCTCGACCGAATGGTCGTCTTATCGATTATTAATCATCATTCGTCTGTTATTTTCTATTTTTTTTACAGTTTTGAGAAAGTGAACGTATTATTTTGTGGAAACATTTTTACCCTTTTTTCATAAAATTTTGGTTTTTTTTTCTGATGTGTGAATTTTAAGTCTATTTTGAGTTTCTATCATGAAACACCTACTAAAAGCCCATATTTCTTCAATAGGAAGCATTTTGGTTGAAAAGCCAGTTTTCGAGATTTCGAACATTTCTGGGGTGAACGTAAAATTATGTGTGGCACAGTACAATTAACATTTTAGTTTGAAATCTATTAAAGCTATCAACATGGGAATTTTAGAATTTTAAAAATAATACAAAAACCTAGAAGAGGAAGATTTCGCTTGAAGAATCTGCCCATGCTGAATATAGCTTTTGTCCGAAATTGTACGAAAGTCGAAAAACTGGGTTTCTTTTCGAATTTTTAAAACTTAAACAGGTTTCCTTCAAAAACACACTCGGTATTCATGGTATCCAACTTCTCCAACAATCATTGCCTCTTGACTAATGGGCAATAATCCACATTTCTGAGCAGACACGGCTACAACCGATGGATGATGGAGATGAACAACACATTTCACTTCAGGACGACCACTGTGAACTGCAGAATGAAGAACATAACCAGCTTGATTTATACCAAAGTCCGTGGATCCAGGATCGATAACTGCTCCGTCCAAATCAACTTTTATTAAAGATGATGCACTGACTTCATTGTAGAATTGACCAAACGCGTTGATGAGGATTTCGTCGGGATCCGTCGAAACGCGAACCTTTAATTTAAGGTTTAAGATTCTCTTAGGGGTCTATTAAAAGGAAGTGCTTAACAATAAAAAAAAACCCTAAGAAAGGGGCATTTCTATGTTGAAATTGTCTTTCTTTTAGAGGGTTCACGATAACGAGTGCTTGCAGATAATAAAATTAGTATTAGAGTTGGTATTGCGCTTATAATTTGAGAGATTCGAGAACAATGCCAAAAAATATTTCCCAACTTTATGAAAGGCTCTTCGCACTGAATAGTGAAATTTCATGATAAAAATTTTTATGGGCATTGCAGCAAATTATGTAATAAAGAATTTCGAATATAGAAAAAGTGCTTACCGTAATATGATTATATATTCCCTGACTCCATCTAAATAAATCAACCAGTCTGTATAGTGAGGCTAGCTTGTTCCTTTCTGTAATTTCTTCGATGTCATACTTTCCATTATTCTCTAAATCAGCAATCGGAGTGATTTGTGGAAAAAACATCGGAGCTGGAACAGTCGCGCTTGATAAAACTCCAGTAGAAAGCATTTCACTGTTTTCCAAGTTTCGCTTATGATTTGACCGTTGCACTACTGTAGCTGTTGCAGTTGCTTTCGCGGGCTGTAATAGAATTTTTGGAAATCGTAATCAGAAGTTAGAAGAAAAACAGACAATTGAAAACAAATGAGAAACCTAAGCGATTTGATACTGGGAAAAAGGGGCGTGGCTGGAGATAGCACAGGATATGAAAGAGGTTAGAAAGTTAGAAATTGTTGAAAAACGAGAAGATAGCATGTACCTGTACATTGAACAATGGCGACCGATTATTGATCGAATATTCTGACTCCCATTTAGTATCTGTACTGGACATGCGTTCTGCTAACTTGTAATTTTCTTCAACATATAAACTTTCAGTTTTTGGGATGAGAAGAGCGGATGTTTCAAAATGCCTAAATTCGTTCGTATGCTCAGGAGAGTCAATCATGCCATTAGAATATTTCGTCCTTTTTTCTTTCGGATAATCTGATTCTCTTGAATAAAAGCGTTCATCCTTAAAATAAGGAAAATCGGAAAATGTGTATGGCCTCGAATTGTTTTCGTTATCTCTTCTCAAAGCTTCTGGCAAATTCGGCAGCGGTCGTTCGTGTCCGGGCTCGAATGTGTAAACGATCAAAGACGGAAGAACGTGCCTTTCAAGATTTTCCAGCGTTGTTAAACGGTAGATCTGCAAGCGAAACCCCTTATTTGCTGAGAAGAAATGGCAATCCCCACAGAAAGGGCGCCCCCTATATTTTCACATATTATTGAAACTGAATGAACCCCCAACACAAAATTGAACTATTTTTCTATGTTTCAATGCGGGCAAAACAATTTTAAATGAATAATATTCTTAATAAAAATCAAGCATAACGGCTCATTTATGCAAGCAGATCGCTGACGACATCAAAGTACAGGGTGGTCCAGAATTACCGGTAATTGTTAGAATTATCAAAGCAAAAAACAAAAATAATGTTCAGATTGAGATGATATTCAACAAAATGTTTATTTAGATGCTACGGAATAACTAAGAACTTGCTCAACCCCATTTTTCCTTTCGCTTAAAAGACAGTTTTCAGACAGCGTGGGTTGGAGCTGATGGTGGCACGGAAGTATTCTACGGACAAATTGTCCCATTCCTCTAAGAGAGTCTTTTTCAAATCGTTTACATTTAAGTGTGGCTACGCGTTGAGCTTTGCCTGCAAGACAACCAAAATGGAGAAGTTCGGATTCAAATACGGGGAGGAAGCTGGTCACTCCGACGTCCACACGAACACAGGAACATGAGTCTCACTCCAGTGCTGTGTCACCTTTGCTGTGAGAACTGCAGCTCTGTCTTGTTGAAAAATCCAATGTTGTTCGGCAACGTGCTGTTGAGCCCATCACAACAAATTATGTTCCAAAATGTCTTTTATATAGTATTTCTGGTTGATTTTGACTCCTTTTTCAACGAATACAAAGGGACAGTGTACATCTCCGAAAACCATCACGATGGCTGGATGAGAGACTCGGACACACCTTTCTCATTAGCTTCTTGGGAGACGTGTGGGCGAGCACTACGTTCAGAGTTGAATTCCTCCTCCACCGTAAAAAAACTTCTCATGAGAGAAGACCATGACAAGATGTTCGCCAACCCTCGTGCCAGCCTGGAGAGATTGTGCCTTCTCCAGCCGTTTCGCCTTGTTGGCTTCAGATAGAATGGCTGAATCATGTGGAGCATATTTTAACAATACGTCTCATAGATGTTTTTGAGAATTTCATATCAACATTCTGATGGTTATGTGAACAGTTATTCTGATTCTCTCTCGCAAGTCTTGATCTTCAGAGGAGTGAACGGTAATTTTGTTTCCTCTGCCAGTACGATCACCAGTTGTTCCAAGCTTTTTGAAACGTTTGATGGTGGTACAGACTGTATTGGTCTGATGATCTCAGCAGCGCTAATTCCTTGTTTGAATATTTGGATATTCGAAGAACGGTGGCAGATAGGCCACACATCATTTGGCCGGAACATAACTTAATAAAATAAAAAGTACCCAATTAATAACAAAGTAATAAATATGGACACTGGCAATGCACCAGTACGCACTCATATTAGGCCAAACTTGAATACCAGCAATTCTGGACCACTCTGTATGTACATGCAGCATTTTCAAAATCAAACAGATCAAACAGCCTCATCTAGAATACGACACTCAATCAGATATTTTTTTAACAAATTAAAAGATAAACTCTTAAACACTTTAACACACGAAAGTCTCGAGAGCATCCTAGGTTCTATTAGAAACGAATTGTAGTTTACTATTTCTCGAAAATAGACGATTTACAACCGATAAAAAATTTTCTTTATAAGTTAACAAAAATTTTAATTTAACCAAAGCAGGACTTAAACTAAAGTCAATAACTAACTGAAAGTGCAATAAAAAACCATGGCTTTCAAGAGCCACTTTTTTAAGTCATAGAAAGCTGAGTTTGATAAGCAATCCGAAAAAATAGACAAAACGAGACGTGTACAAAGTGTCTGAAGCCAATTTATAACTCAGGTAATTTTTGGCACATGTGCCCCATGTTGGGGCGCGGTTGCCGGTGCTACGCGGTAAGCTTTTTCAACGTGAACGCTTACTGCGTAGCACCGGCAACCGCGCCCCAACCTGGGGCACATGTGCCAAAAATTACCAGAGAAATAACTATGCGGGTTTTACAATAATTTTTATTAACTCGGAAATAAATATTTCACCCATTTTTTAGATCCGCAACTCTTATTACAAGATATCACCACATTTTTTTAATCGTTGTTTGTTTTATTGAACTTATCTTTTTTCTTGTAGTATTTTCCATTTTTTATCTTAACGCAATAGATTCGTTATTAAATACACAAATAAAACATGTATTTAATAACGTCTATCAAAGAAAGAAACATGCTCTTCAATTATAAATTTGTACTAGAACAATTGACGAAATCTAATAATTCACTCATTTTGGAAATACTTACCTTTTTATTCAATGCTGGACAAGAAGCTAAAATACAGACGAGAATTCTTAGAACGTGTGTTGCAGTGTTTTTCGGAGAAGGAACATAATTCCCTGCTTCATTTTGTCGATAATAATAGCAGTGCTGGCGTTCCATAGATCTTTTACTTCCTAAAACCGAGTTAATACGTATCCAGATAATGACGTTGAAAAAGGGACATACCGTACACTCTAGCGTTATTTAAAAAGTTTAGACTGCTTTTTTTTTATTGAAATTGTTTGATTTTCTCAATATACAAAATATGGAACAATTTTAGAAATCGTGAAAATTCGAGTATTTGGTGGACATACCTCCTTTTGACCATGGAGTGAAATTGTCAAGAGTCAGGATCACTTTTCCGACTTTTTTGTTGATTACAAAAACTTCACAACTCGTAAAACCAGGCTCTTTTGGGGGAGTGTTGTTTATCAATTCTGAATAGGTACTGAAACAATTGTACATTAAAACACAATTTGAAATAATTTACGTCGGATTCTTACTCGGAAGTCTGCATGATTGCTAAGTAGTCTATTCTGTTCATTTTCTTCGGTAACAGAAGGCATTTTCGATCCGAAACTGTTGCTAATCTCTGGAAGCGACATTTTTATTACCAGTTACTTATCACCTTTTATGTTAATTTTTGCTCACTTGACTCAAAAATTCGTAAGATGCGTTCGTATTGTACAATTCCTCATTACCGACCTCACAGTCACTAACGTCTGACATGCTTGAAAACAATTCTTGATGCCAGTATCTTTAAATTGGTCTTTAAACATACAGAAAGTAATGGAAAACACAAGAAAACGAATGATAACAAACATTACTGCTTTGTACTAAAGATAGAGCAAACTGCACAACAAAGAGACGCAATCGATTTTCGAAATGTGCAGCTGCACAATTCGCATGCAAACGGGTCTCTATTGGAGAGAGTGGCTGCGCAATTTCACGGCTGTCGGCCTTCCAACTGCTGCCTATGTCTCCCACAACTTGGGCACAAAGAGTGTACAAACCAAAGAGTGTACAAGGTTGCAAAGAAAAAACACAATTTAGCGTGAGAAAACTCTTTTCGGCATAGAGAGCAGTAAGTGCGTTTTCATTGTATTGAATTGAACTAACTCAATGGGCGCACCTATGAAGTGTTCATGAGAGTTTTCATAGCTCATTAAGAATCACCAAGAAACCCGACTTCAGTCAATTATTTGCACTCTTATGGCATCTTTCCGAATAGTTTCCAAAACCTTTGATCAACAGTAAGCGCTTACAAAGCGCGTTCGTTGTACCCACTGGTTTTGCAGACCTTCCGACACGTATCCGTACCCACACGCGGGTCAGCGCGTAGCTTTATTCAGACGACAGATTTCGTGTCAATCTCGTTGGTCGGCTCCTTCTATTGCAAAACTTCAATTATCGGAGCATAACCTCACAAAACTACTTTTAATAGGAATTCGATTGACAACGTCCAAGAACTAATTTTCAATTTGAAGAAAGTCGTGAAATGTAACATTACAGTATTTTACCACTATGTTGCTCGTCAACAGTCTGAGCCCTCTTTTTCCAAATGAACGATTGCGACTGTAATGTGATTATTATTGCTTACTATCAATTATTAGAATTCACACTGATTATTTTAAGGTTTTAAAGAGTACATAAGACTTAATATTTCCTTTAGGTCTCTCAACTCTCTCACTTCTCTCACACAGTTCAAAGACCAGATACCCAACACAAGCGCAAACTGCCCAAGCGGCGAGCGTCTGGCCGCCCATCTTCGCGCAAAGAATTGTTTACTTCACCTATTATTAATTATGGTATTTATGACTATGCCAAGCTGTTTGCTTGTCACATTTTGGACGATTATTCTTTTTTTTTGTTTTTGAATATTCTTAAATGAGATAGTCACGAAGGATTTTGAGCTCCGTGATAGTTGTTCGTTGTGACAACAGCAGAGTTAAGAATTATTTTATATAGCTTCTCGAAAAAGCTGGCATGATAAATCGAAAGAGTTT
Source organism: Caenorhabditis inopinata (assembly GCA_003052745.1). Taxonomy (NCBI): domain Eukaryota; kingdom Metazoa; phylum Nematoda; class Chromadorea; order Rhabditida; family Rhabditidae; genus Caenorhabditis; species Caenorhabditis inopinata. The sequence goes on along the minus strand of AP018155.1, from coordinate 7,652,386 downwards.
TACAAAGGAGTCTACAAAAAGAAGCAGCAAAATAGACACAAATTTTAAGAAACGAATCCATTCGGGGGAGGGGAGGGTGGAGTGGTGGAAACGAGAATAAGAAAGGTTAACACATGAGAATATAAGGTTGGGATCAAAAGAGGAAAGCTTTGACTTATTCAGGATCTGTGATAGTTATGTATTAAAAACAAATTTGAAGAGTATGCGATCGTAGGAGAAGGTGAACAATAAACAGGGAATTTTTAAGAGGCTCTGTATAAATGAGTGTGAATAAAGCCTTCGAAGGATGAAGGGGGAATTTAATGATTATCACAAGGCAACACGAAATAGTGGAGAGAATTGAGAAGAATGGAAACGTCAACAACAATCACACACTATCCATTTCATCGAAATTTCAAACATTTTCAAATTCTCCAGAAAAAATGAGTGGGAAAGTGGCAAGAAGAGTGAAATCTAAACTAATTCACAAGGAACGAAGGTTACAGAAAGGAGAAATAAAAATGAGGAAAAAAGAGAAATAAAATAAAAAAAATTTTCGCCTGATACTCTATGATAAATTTGTAATTTTAGGTCCCATCATTACTACTTTACAGACACAACCAGCTAAATTCCAAAACAGTTTGAAAATATTCAGAATTGGACAAGTAATGAAGTTTTACTTCAAATTTTAGCATTTGAAAGGTTAGAATTGTTCTATAAAAAGTGGGCAGGAAAAATCAACAGGTCAGTATGCGTATAAAGAAGAGGAGTTGGAATGTGCTTGTTTGCGATTTAGTTGATTACAGAAATTAGAGTTCTGATTATGAGAGCTTTGAATGATTTCGATAAGTAAGGAAAGAAAAGAGAAAAAGGACAGAACAAAGAATTAACATTTGAAAAAGAAAACTCAGTGAATTACAAAGAAAAAACAGAAGGCCAGGGAATGAATGAAATGGAGAGGATGAAGAGGGCACTGGTACACCTAGATTAAAAAGCGGATGAATATTTTTAGTAGGTGAAATGCGGATTTATGAAAGAGAAACCGCGGAATTCGTCCTGGTTGATTGCTCTGACAACGGCGGGATCACTAGGTGTCAGTATAGGCTCTTCTTTTGTGAAATCACTATCGAAATTGTTAGCGTCACGTTTTGATTTCTAGAAATACGGAAATTAGAGTTTGATATGAAAATAAGAAAAAATCGTACAATTTTCGGTTTGAATGGTGGTTTTACATTCCGCGACTCTAACGCATCCCAGTCTATTTCACGGAAGAACGGATGAGCGCGTATCGCATCCTCGCCTCCTTGTGACACAACACAACCAAGTCTTTTACTTGCGTTTTTTGTCATGAACTGGAAAAATAATTAATAAACACTATTTTCACTCTGAAAACTCATACCGCTTTTAAGATATTCACGGCTTCTTTTGAGAGCCACACCGGGTACAGAACATCATCATTCAGAATTGCTTCAAACAGGTCATCTTCATTATCTGCCTCGAATGGGGGTTGTCCAGCCATCATTTCATACATAAGAACGCCTAAAGCCCACCAGTCAACCGAGACACCATATTCCATTTCTTGGAGAATTTCGGGAGCAATGTAATCCGGCGTTCCACAGAAAGTGCTTGTAAGATTATCCTTGTTAATTCCTTCTTTACACATTCCAAAATCGGCTAGTCGACAGTGGCCTTCAGCATCCAAGAGAATGTTATCCAGCTTCAGATCTCTGAAAAACACTAGAGCTCAAGAAGAACATTGTCCTGCCAGACATTTATTGTATGTTAAATTTTGTAATTCGACTATTTGAGCGTTTTCATCAAATTGGATATGAACTTTGACAGGATAGAATAACACAACTAACCGATAGATAACGTCATTTCTGTGCAAAAATTGTAGAGCACATGTTACTTCTGCAGCATAAAACCTTGCTCGACTTTCATCAAACTTTCGTGCTCTTTGAATTTGGAACATCAAATCACCACCATTGACATACTCCATTACAAAGAATAAACGATCCTATAAAATTACGATTGTCTAGTTTTTTTAACCAACATATTAAAATCAGTCCCTGAAGGTGTATTTGCGAAGCGTATCGGGCAACTACTTAGAACTCCTCCTCTCGTTAAATTAAGGACTCACCGGGGTCTGAAAGGAGCTGTGTAGAGCCGTTAAAAACGGATGTTTGGCTGCTAGCGAGAGAATCCGTTTTTCACACATTGTACATTCAACATCGTCATCTTGAACTATCACATCTTTTTTAAGAATTTTGATGGCGTACACTTCATCAGTTCCTTTCCTTTCTGCCAGCATTACTTTTCCAAAAGATCCTTTTCCGAGTACCTTCATGAAAGTGAAATCGTGAATAGAAACTGTTCCGCCAGGAATCTTCGTAGCACGCGAAGATGACGATGCTCCTGAATCATCTTCGCTAATATGTTGTAAATAACCTAAAATGAAGCTAACTACCAAATTTATTTAAAAATAGAAACTACCCGAATTCTCAGAATTGGAAGATCCAGAAATGTCTGTGCTGGTATCGGTCATTATGGAAGGCTGAAACGAGATGATAGAGAGCATTATCTTACGCAGAAAAACAGGCACTCAATGCCACTCTCTGCAAAGCGAGATATCAGGGAACACAATGGGTGCATTGTTTGAACCGAAACCTTTGAGCAGCTCACTTCACACAGTTAAGTATACAATATATAACTTGGCAGATGGAATGTTGGAATAAGAAGTCAATAGTGTTCAGCCTAATAATGAGAATGAAAAACTAAGCCATGATTGGCCTAAAACTCCTTTCCTAAGCGGGAAAGGACGTAAGCATAAAAACAAATGGGTAGATCAAGGGTATTTATACGACTGTGGTTATAACACAGAAAACAATTGTGTTCTCCAATGTTTTTCAGTTAAGAACATGAGATAAATTCTGGAAAATTACCTTCTTTTTCGATCGAACGCTCATTTTGTCTCCAGTGAGTCCCAGTTGTGCTAATTCAGCTGCCATTTGTTTAGCATTGATTCCGCAATTGTTGGCCACATTTCGCTGACATCTGAAAATGTTGACGACTGACTTGTGCAGACAAAACCTATTTATGAAAAAAATACAGCTGAAAACTTCATTAGATTTATATCTTTAGATCTTTAGATTTATATCATTAGATCGTTCAATATTAGTTAAAAAGTATTGTCTATTGTTCAAAACTGCTCACCTCTTGTGTACATTGAGCTTGCACGTTGAGCACTGCAATCCTTGATTGATCAGTCCGTAGAGCATAGATCCACAATGATCACAAAAAGTAGGCCGCTTGTATGAATGTACAGAGAAACGGTGGGGCATATTGATATTGAAGCGGCCAGCGCCAGTTTCTTGAATTTCTTTTCCGAGTTCTTCGACGGCTTCTGCTTTATTTCCAGGACATTTCCACACAACGTCTTCGTGACATCTTTTGTGAACGACCACCGTACAAACTGAAACATGAAACGAATTAAATAAGAATTGTCAAGCAAATATTGATTCTCAAACTTTGGCATTGATATCCTTGTTTTCCGATTCCCCAAATAAACTCTTTACAATGAGCACAAAATGTTGGTTGACGCAAGAACAATGCCATGAATTTATGCCCAGTGACTTCATGAATTTTCCGTCGCATGGCACCGCGTCTTTGACGGTCATTAAAAGCATTTGTTCGCTCTTTGAAAACTCTTGCTTTGTTATGTGAGTGAATATCTGAAAAAAAAATCATTTAATAAAAATTATTTTGTGTTGAACATATGAATAATGACTATCATACCAAGAACAGAGCTGCCGGTGCTCTCCTGTTTTCCCCAAAATCCCCAGCTGTTTTTCTTTTTCACTTTGGATTTATTAGAACCACTACGGGAAGATGACGGCGAAGCGTATTCATCGTAAACCAAACAGTCAAAACTCATAATTGAAAACGAAAATGTTTAACGTATCAGTGTGACCGTTGGAGCAAAAAGAGGCAAAGAAAAAAAGATAAAGCGTCGTTTTTCTTATCATGCTTCTCGTGCCTCTACCTCTGTCTTTGATCTGTCTTGTGTTGGAGGGGCATGATTACAGACCGCAGAGCCAAACTTCGAGCGAGAACTGAATTGGCAAAAAGAATTCACACGGGAGACAACCAATGTACGCACGATGACGTCATGAGAAATCGTATGAGTCGAACTGTTGATGAGTCGAACAGTCGAAACGTACTCTACCGCAGGTTGAACTTATCAATAAAATAAAAAAATTTAAAGATCGGATATTTATTCGAACAGTTAATTCGTTTAGAGAATACATGTTGACTGAAGACTTGAGCAGAAGACAAAACCCTCTCCGAATTATCATATCTCAATAAACTTTTATCCATTTCGAAACAATCTAGATATTTAATTTTTTTTATTTTAATATGTATACGGTTAAGAAATAACAATAGTTTGTGTGAAATTAGAATTTGTTTATGGAATTTGTTTACGCAGCCATTATTAGAAGTTGTGAAACTACTTTTAAGTGATTCAACATTTTCTGCGGAATATGTTTGTTCTATTATCGGTTCGCGAGTACGCAAGAAACCGCTTAGAGATGGGGTTTGGGTCTCGTTAGGAAATTGGCGCGTTAAAACGCGCCAATTTAAAAATTGAAAGAAAGCGCACACACTGCGTTTGTTTTTCTTTTCGAAAATTGAAATCGAATATTGGAATTTTTTTCTATTTATATTTTGCTTCGAAAATCATGTTTTTTTTTAAATCAATTTTTATTGTCAATTTTCTTAAACTGCTTATTAAACTGAATAAAGTATTATTTACCGGAATTTAAATGTTTTTTTTTCAATATTAGAAGTTTATATTCTTCAAATTAGTATCTTTTCACTTGCAGCTAATTGTTTCAACAGAAGTGATGAAGTTTATGGTAAGGAATACCTGTCAAATAAAATTTATAAATATTAATTTTCAGGTTTTTCGTGAGAAGAGGTTTTACAATAAAAATTAATTTAAAAAAAAAACATGATTTTCGAAGCAAAATATAAATAGAAAAAAATTCCGATATTCGATTTCAATTTTCGAAAAGAAAAACAAACGCAGTGTGTGCGCTTTCTTTCAATTTTTAAATTGGCGCGTTTTAACGCGCCAATTTCCTAACGAGACCCAAACCCCATCTCTAAGCGGTTTCTTGCGTACTCGCGAACCGATAATACCTCATATCAGTTCGCAGCACAACACTATCAACTATTCCCTCTTATTCAACAATGACTCGTCGTTTTTTCATATTTCTATGTATCTGCGGCATAATACTTTTTTCATATCCAGATATTTTTGTACCCCCCGTCTCATTTCTATCGCAGAAAATTGAAAACAGTAAAGCCCATCGGAGCCGTTTTTACACCTCAAAATGTGTCGTTTCGCCACCAAACCCGTGGGACCCATCTATCATCGAATATGTGCATGACGACAGCTCCATAACCACCCAGCTCACTTGCCACGATGACAAAGTGCAGCCTGAGCTTACTTTTTTGGATAGCAGTGTAAGAGAAGAGAAAGAGAGAGAGTCAAATAATGGTTAGTTTAGGGTGTTCTTCATCTTAATTCGAGTGCTGTAGACGAAAGTGGGTTAGAAGTACAATGCAATTATCGTACCTACGATAAGATGTATGGAGACGACGACAAATTAAATTACACCGATTGGATAACGTTTAACGTAAATTTCCGGTCTTTTTTTTCAGTGAGAATTTAGTAATTATTAACTTTTCGAACGTGTTAAGGAAGAAACCGATTGTCGTTTCCAGTTATTTGTTTATTAACTTTCTTCCTGAATGTTGTACCTTGATTTTCTTTGGTAAGAAAGATATTACTAACTTTGTCTCATCTGGAGATTCGTAGTGTAGTGAATTGTGACACTCACAGTCGACGTTTCTTATTTATATCATGAGCTTTTTCTCGATGTCGCTATAGTTCTTTTTGAAATTAATTAACAAAGCGCATCACACTTTACAAATAGAGAGCTTTCATATTCTAAATATATTTTTACCTAACAAAGTTCAGAGGAAAAACAACATCATTGCAGGAATCTGCAAAAATAAACGCAGAGTTTGTGGAAGTTTCCTGCCAAAAAAGATGGTTTCCACGGACACAAGTTTACTCTAACAACCACAATAACATAAATCCAGATAAATCAAGATCTGTTCAACATTTATCTCAATCAAAATATTCACTCATTATTATCGTGCTCGATTCTGTGTCGCACTCCAATTTCCGACGGTTGATGAATAAAACTCTCGAGACATTGCACTCTCACTACGACTCATTTGTATTCGACGGAATGACAAAAATTGGCGATAATTCTTTTTCTAACGCCATCGGTTTTTTTGCCGGAAAATGGTGGGACACAGAATTCGGAGATCTTCATGGATTTTTTGATGAGCATGATTTTATATGGAAGCATTATCAAGAGAAAGGCTATCGAACACTATATGCAGAAGATTATCCTGGCTTCAACTTGTTTAATTATCTTTCAAAAGGCTTTAAAAGAAAGCCAGTAGATCATTATTTCCGACCATTCTGGCTGAACGTTTACTGGTCATATGTGCATAGAAGGAGTAAAAATTTGTGTTATGGAAATCAAAAAAAGCATAATCTTCAACTAAACTATTTGTCACAATTTATTTCGAAGTACAGAGGTAAGTGACGACGATATTCAAGTTTTATGATTTTCTTTTTTTTTAGATGAGCCTAAATTCGCAATATCTTGGTTCACTGAACTCGGACATGACTGGTTAAATCAAGTTCGATATGGTGATCAGGATCTCGCAAACTTTTTAAAAATTCACGCGAGTGATCTCGAGGATTCCTATCTAGTGGTAATGTCTGATCACGGGCATAGATTTGATAGGATAAGGAAAACACCCGTGGGAAGGCTTGAGGAACGACTTCCATTTTTTTCACTCGCTTTGCCGAAAACCCTGAGAAAAGACAAAGAACTAGCTGAAACTGTTAATAAAAACACGAGGGTAAAATAGAAGTTATTTATTTTACGATGATACTATCGGAATATTTTCAGAAACTCGCATCTTTTTTCGATATTTACGCTACATTCCGTCACATTCTAACTTATCCAACGAGACCTATCACTACGAGAGGTCAAAGCCTACTTTTGCCGTTGCAGGTTATTATTTCAATTGTAGTCTGACTATATATTATCTGCTCTAGGACCGATCATGCAAATCCGCAAATATTCCGGAAGATATTTGTTTTTGTGACATTGAAGTTCAACTGAATGTGACTGCAAACTCTTTGATTCGAACAATTGCCGACGATTTCGCTAAGGATATAAACAAGCGTTTGGAAGAACATGTTCAATGCGTTCAGTTAGAACTAAAAGAAGTGGTTACAGCTAGTCAAATAGGAGAAAGGGAAGAAAAAAAGTTTCGAATTGTGATAGAAGTAAAACTGTTGATAGAGGGACGGAAAAATAACTAATTGTTTCAGATGTCTCCATCTGGTGCGATCTTTGAAGCACTTCTACTATATGATTCACTCTCTTCTAAATTTGTCGTGATAGGTGATGTAAACCGTATCAACAAATACGGTAGCCAGTCAATATGTGTCAAAGATCAATTTCTGCGCAAATTATGTTTTTGCAATACTTTTTAGTGGATGTACATAAATTACATGACACCAACCTTCCACATTTGTTCCGTGCATTTCCACGACGACATGCAGTTGCCCGTGAGGTTCTAGATCTACCCAAATGTCGTTAGAACTTCCAATTTTCAACTCATCAAAAGAAATTCGAGTGTTAGCAACGAAGTCGTCAGGTGGCATCACACAACTATGAAACACAGAGAATCCGATAGCTTTTCCTTGATGTACCCCAGACTGAAAATAATAATAAGGTTGTTAGTAGGCTATTCAGAATTATCCTACTGCTGTGAACTCTTCATTCCAACGAGGTTCGTTAGTCTTCGGCCGAACTTGAGTCTTCCCTATTGGGTATTCATCCCAGTCCACATTCACGTAGGAATCGATAGCAGCCTAAAATATTACCAGCTTCTATTTTTAGAAACGCTTCTAAAAAACTAGACCATCTAACTAGACATTATTGTAAATGGAAACTTACAGTTGCGGCTTCGTTTTGACTGAACCTTCGCGACCATTCTGTTGGGCGAAGTTGACGAGCCTCGAGTACGCGAACGCGCACGGTGCCTGTGAACAGCATCACCACTCTCTCATTCGATGGCCTGAAATTAAGAAATATGAACGTGATTTTGATTTGTTAAAGAAAACTAGCGACGTGGCTCATGTAAATCAAATTGGAGGGCGAGCAGCAACGGCGGGTAAAGGGGAGCCAAGATGTAGGGACGAGGAGTCACAGAGCATTGCTAGCGTGGCGACGGCGGCGGCGGAGCGAGAAGCCGTCGATGCGGACGACGGAGGAAGGGAGGAAATGGGCGGAGCGCCGCCTGGAAACGGGTGTGACAGCAGTAGCCTCCGCCACTGCCTCACTGCCATCGCAGTCGCCATCAAACGATCCTAATTGTGGACTTATCGGGAGGACGAGAGCGCCGCCAAAGTGAGAGCTGCGCGAAAGTGGAGAGCAAGGAGATGCGTCACACAAACTTGCCCCCAGAGCGAATGAGAAGAGAGGAGGAGACGTAGACTTCACCCAATGAAGCCACTGAAAGAGATAGATAAAGAGAGGTTAAACGGATACGGGAAGATGACCATTTAGAGCAAAAAGATAGGGGGCATGTGACGATTTAGAATTATAGAAGTGACGCTTGGTTAGAAGTACATAGACACACATTTTTAATTGTTATGGCCTCACGTAATTTGTATATGAAAACAGTACTTTCAAATATGTGTTTCCAATTATTACTTAATGGTCGAACCATATTTTAAATTTTCAGATAAATTTACAAATTGAAAAAGGTTGAAAAGATTTATTAAACGAGTAGATGGAATTACTTATCAAAAATTATTTATTTATAAAATGTCTATTCTACAATGTACTAGCAATACATAACACAGCTTGACGAGGAAATAGGCTTTTCAGGAAAACGCTGCAGAATGTTGCTTTGAAAGAATGTTGCTTACTAAAAGTTTTGAAATGCTTGATGAGAAACCATAGTCTCGAAGATCATTGAGTGGGAATCAGTTAGGAAAAAGAAAAATCGTCAAAAGTGAGCACTGCATTTCCTACTGCCTATTTCCTATCTCAGCCACTCTATTTTCTCAACAAGAGACCGTCATCTTTCAAATATATTATTCTTCTCGCTGGGGCTTTCTTCATTCTTTTTTAAAAAGAAGAATACGAGAGAACAAAAAAAAACAATTAGGGAGCCAATTCATCAAAATGCTGTGTATTCACTTGTTGTTGTCGCCTATTGGATCCTCATGTATTCGTACAATGGCACGCAAATGTCAAAAAAAAGAGATGAAGATGAAGACAGCAACGACTAAGAAGGCAATGCGGATAATTGCATCAAAAATGCGCCATTGCTATTTCTACCGAAGAAAGGGACCCGTACAACCCAAGGAGCGGTGTATTTCTAGTTGGACATTCTGGAGAGCACAACCTTTTCAAATATTTAAAATTCAATTACACGACGCACTCACTCTCCACTTTTTCTTTTTCCTCCTTGCTTTCGGGGGACCGCGACTTAATGAGAAAACGAGCAAGCTCATTAATCAACGACGAGCCTCTCGAAGACCTTCATCGCGGTTTTTTTTTTTCGAATACTGGGGTTCAGCCACTCTGTAAGTGGGAGCCGAGAGCGAGCCTTGCTGAGTTCAAATTCAATTTCACTGAGAGCTTGAAGCTGCTTTTGTGCACAAGCATATGTGTGCTACAGCTTGTTAAGCAGAATTGGGATATAAGTAAGCGAAAAGAAGAGAATTAGAGAAGCAAAAACTTTTAGTAGTTGCCATGATGAACTTTTCTTTTAGGTCAAATATGTTTTTCAGGTGTTAAAATAAGAAAAAATAAGCAGCAAAGGGATAGATTAGGCTGTTAGATGAAGATATTGATGGTGATCCAGAAGGAGAGAAACATAAATGATGATACTGGTGCCAGTCGGTGAGGAGAGAAAATTGAGTATGAAACAACATTTGGTGCGGGACGAGAAAAATAAATAACAGAAATATAAAAGGTAAGTTGATGGGTAAAAGGAAAAGAGCAGTTTTGGCGCCGAATGTTTTTTCAATATGAAGTTAACCCGGAATACTCAAACCAAGATCTTATATTGAAGCTAGTGGCGAATTCTGAATAACACTTGATTGTGGAAAATGAACTGACGGCTGGTTAGATCTATTCATGTCTGGCTCAACTCTGCCAGATCACAAAACTTACCGTATGAGGATTTTGAAAAAAAGATGAGAAGAAAGATTCCGATTGTTTGGCCAGAATTTCTTAAAACAAAATTAAGGAATAGCTAATGAAAAGCGACTGGCTCAATAAAATAGGAATTTAAATATATTATACTACATTAAATTACAATCAATAATCAGAAAACGTAAAATGAAGACATTGCTGTATTATTGCAGTTAGATAAATTATGAAAGTTCTAGGACAAGAATGGAAAGTTGCAAATCAGATTTTAGGATCATCAAAATTCAAGTGCTTCCTAACTCGACTGGCTGACTGTTTCAAATTAGGATGGTTCGAATTACATAACAGAGGGTCGGATTTCCACGTCTCGTTCAGTCCTATGACTGGCGTTTGGCATTGCAAACTAGGCCTAGAGAGCGTTCTCTTTATAAGACTTCATCGTTTTTTTTTATATTAAAGATTGGCAAGAAAATGAAGAAAAAGGAAAATAGCTGGTCGATGGCGAAGCGGACGACGGCTGACTGACTTAAATCTCGCCTCTCACATGGAGAAAGAAAGTAGGAAGAGAGGGAAAGCCAGTAGCAGGAGCAGGAGCAGAAGCAGCTCGCGCATACATACACACATGCCTATGCACATTATAAAGAAGCATGGCGGCGGAAGCAGTAGTCTCGAGATGAGAGAAAAAGAGATGGAAAAAAGAAGAAGCGGGATCGGGAAACAGGGACGAAGTGAGCCATCGGGAGAGTAGAGGGGCCACGAGAAGATGCAGAAAAAAGATGGACGAGGGCAAACGGAGGAAGCGCCTGAAGAATGAGAGCAAGGGTAGTGAGCAGCTTGTTGTATGTTGGAATGTGTTGAAACGCAAGCAGGGCATGTGTTTAAAATGCTCATTTGTATCTTCTACTCGTGATTATCATTACTTTTTCCCCTATTTGGTCTTCGGTCAAAATCCGGATTGAGACAAATGGGCACTCCCCCATGATGGATGGTTATAGTTGTGAGTCGGGTATAGCTAATTGAAACTTGTAAGTGTTATTTTATTTTTAGTGATCGTGAGTAATTGCCTGCTATTGATATAAAAGAAAGAAGCCGGAGAAAACTGAAAATAATGAGCGAAAACTTTAGAGACGGCATTGTGTTCGTTTTCAAGCATCCCCCTTTGGTTAATCTTTTTTAGGGCAGAATATTTCACTTTATTTTAAAACAATAATTTTTCAGATAGGATATCGCGGGGATATTGCAGTCGGTTTTCGATCTGCAACGATTTGATGAAAAAATTCTACTTAGAGCACACCAGTCTGGGCAGATATAGATAGTTTAATTTGGAAAGAATTTTGCTTGAGGCATAAATACATCATTAAAGTAAATGCGCTGATGATACTGGTAGTGTTAGTTTTAAGCAGAACTACGAGTATGAGTGCGAAGAGAAAACACTCTCACACACTCCATTGCAATGCCAGAAAGAAATAATTTTCAGTGATGATGTACCGAGTGGTTGAATAAATAGTTCTAATTTTGAAAAACGAAAATATTTTTAATTTTTTTGTGGTGAGTAAAAGTTGAATGCCTTATAGTGACTTTTTGGGACAAATCTTACAGTGAAGCATGATAGTTTTTAAGAAAATATAGCAAATTATGAAATTCTGAATTTGTCAAACTTAACTCACTCAGAATATGGATCAAAGATGGTCAGAGCTTTGTGTCAATATCCCGAGTACTAGTACTACTACAGCATAGATAATTTTTCTTTAAAACAAGGAATGAAAGTTTGAAAATATTTTGAAAACTTTTAACAATCATTATGGAAAATTATAACTTCAAGTAGTTTTACGAAAAACCCTAAAATATGTTTCACGGGCTGGGTCAAAATGTTCTATTCGACGGCTCATTGTGTCTGGAAAAATTTTGAAAGCCGATCCATTTATCTAATGTTGCTCCACTCATGGAGTCCTAGATTGCAACGTCGTAATGACGCCTTCGTTGACGACATCAACGACAACAAGACCATTTGAAAGTATAGAGGCGTTGTCGCAGTTGTTCATTAATCCGGCGCTGATCTACTCGGAAAAGAGAAGAGAGAAAGACAAAGGTATTATTTGAATGTGATGAACGAGAAAAAGGACAACTGATATAATAACGAGACATTAATTTTTGAAATCGAGAGTGGATCAGCCGATAATAAGAAAGTTAAAAATGAATAAGAAATTTATTTTGAACACAGTAAAAAAAGCCGACCACATTTCTAACTGAAACAAATGACAGAAAATCGAGTGTTCGTTGATAGGTAGGTAGGTGAATCCATATTCGCGAAATACTTCGCGAAATTTGAAAAAAAAAGCGAATGAAGTTGTCGTTCGTATACGCGAGAACGAACCGGCAGTCTATGTCAGTGACTGTGAATCCGATTAAAATAATAAATATAGGAAACTAACTAGCATTGCACGAGACAAAAACACAGGAACATAATAACCTACATGAATACATTCACTCGCTGAGAGATGTTTGCCGCCTGCGGTTTGGAAATAATATTCAGCTTCTTTTTTCCAAAGTTGAGAAAGTGCATTTTTTTTCAGAGAGTCAGGGAATACTATATTCCTTCTGGAAACTCAGAATCGAATGAGAGAAGCTGACAAAACGAGGGCAGTATTACTCTGCGCCATGCTCCATGGATACTGTTTCCAAGCAAAACGTTTTAGAGGGCTCTCAATGGAAGTATTTCCTATATAATGAAACATAGTTTATATAATGAAACATAGAGGATTTATATACATATAAATGTAATATTTTAAAAGTTATTTTAGTGTTTTCTACATGGTGGAGCAAACGTACTGTAACCGAGATAAAACGTGCAGCTTTAGGAAAAAAAACATCGAAACGTCGTCAATTTCAAGCAAAAATTTATGAGAAAAAAAAAAGAAGAAATAAGATTATAGCTGCTCGATTCCCGCACTTTTGCTCTCAATGTCCTCATTCAGTCTTTTCGTGTAGGCATCGATAATGACACAAAGGTATTCCACCGAAGGTATGTTCTATTCTGCTCTCAGTGACTTCTTGATACATCAGAAATAATATGAGTACGAGCTTCCCATACCAAATAAGTCATCGGATTCAGATCTAGGCTCAAGGCAGGCTATTATTCATAGACGATATTCGGAATTTCATCAGGTTTAGCGAAATCTCGCTCATATAGTATTCCTCGTTCACTTTCCCACCAGAATTATCGAAAACCTGTTGTTTTTTCCATCGGTAGTATTTAATTCCACTGAAAGCCATGATTTGCAGAGGATGACAGGCTCAATGAAAGAGTCGGTCCTTGTAGTTAGCTTGTCGGAATACGAGTTAACACATGATGATTTCGAAAAATAAATCAAGTTTTAAGAGTACAGTACTTCTCACCAATGAAAAAGGTTGTCAGATATGTGCTACGACGAATATCGGAAAGAAGTTCTTCGAATTTTTGGAGTCTGGCAAGTTTGTTCCATTTGTGCCAGATAGCAGAATTCTATACGCCTTCATTTTTGACGTCCCTGACAATTTCTATGACAAATACGCGAACTTGTGAATAAATACAACGAAATAAAGACGAATAGTGCACATCAACTTGCGGGAGACTTGGGGCTCAGTGTTTTAGCCACACCAAAAATATATATATTTATTTATTTACTTATTATTAAGCTAATAGTTCTGTCTGTGTTTCCGTCTGTATGTCCAGGACGTTTCTTTGAATAACTCAAAAGAACGTGGGCCTTTTACCTTTATATGCGAGATGGAGTCATGGACACCCGAACGCTTCGCAACCATACCTTAAGGAAGTCGCAGGGCAGAACTATACACACAAAATCTAAAAAAATTTGCCTTAACAATGATATAGTCAAGGACATTTCAGATTTTCCTACAATTGTTTATAGTAAAAAACTACCTGCCGAATGGCAGCGTAAACTGTCTGGTGTATATATAAAGCTGTGTTCCCAACTCGCGCAGGAAAGTGTTCTGAGTGCCATGAAATTTGGTTTGCTTTTTTTGCATTTCTCGTTGGTAGTAGCGGTTCTCTCAAATATATAACAACTGAAAATGAAAATTGTTCAAAATAACTTCTAAATTAGCAAAATTCGTTTCTTAGATATATCGTAGTTTTTAGATATAAACGAGAGCAGCCAGGCAAATTTTATAACGCATCGAACACCTTTTTGTTATAGAGACGCCAATCAGTCTGAACTTTTGTGTCGATATAGAAGAGAGCTTTCTTATTTTCCATTAGTTTTTAGCTACATCACATTTGCATCAGAACCACTCCTTGGGTGATTAGTTATTAAAAGCCTGAGGCAGTTGTAAGTTTTACGAACTTGTCTCTCAGTTAAAAATGAGACACCATGTAGTTCCGTGGTTTGAAAAGGAGGTGAGAAGCAACTAAACGAAAAAGTCGAGAAAACAAACACATGAAAAAACTGTGCAATTTAATTTGAAAGGCTATTGAAAGAACTAACGATTAAAAAAAACCAATAATAATATACAGCGTGCGCCGTAATGGTAGACCTCTCAGCAATTTGGCGTTTCCGGAAAAACAAAAAATTCAGAGAGCTGCGAATGCATATTCTAAACACCACCTGAGTGCAACTTTGTATGTTATTTGTTTATCTGCTCAAAATTGTTGTTCTACCATTTACTGTATTGCATTTTACGTGTTTTGCAATTGTTGTCAAAATTGTTAGTAACACGCTAACGTAAATAGCCGACACTATTTGGGAGAATGCAAACGCGCCCTACCAAACTTGCAAAAAAAAAGCGGGGATTTAAATTATTAAAATTATCCAATCGTTTTTCTTTGTTTTTAAATGGGTTTTCTTCTAGAAAACATATTTTAATTTAAAAAAAGGCGCTATGGTAGTTGGTGGGAGTTAATGGTTTTTAGTCATTTTTGGAGCTTTATTCTTGATTTTTTTTTTCTGAAAATGTTATTAGATATAAGTTATGATTAACTAACAAGCGATAAAAAAAATCCTTTAAAAATCCAAAAAAAAATTGCAAAAATTGCTGATCGTTGAAACGCGCCACGCGTGAAAAAAACAACTTACAAATATTTTAACAAACATTTTCAAAAAAAATTTAAAAAAAAAGCTCCAAAAATGACTAAAACATATTGACCCCCACCAACTACCTTAGCGCCTAAATAAAAATTTATTTAAAAATAACAACAAAACCCAAAAAATTAAAAGTAGTCAAAATTAATCGGAATTTTCATCTGAATCAATTTCAATTTCGTAATTGTCTGGATAAAGTGTAAAATAAGAATTCGGGGAACATTTGCATTGCTTGTTACTCCAAATACACGAAAACATCCAAAAGTTAATTGAAGGTTCTCTACCTGTGCACAAATAGAACAGCGTCCAATTTTTATTTTTGGGATCAAAATAGAATTGGAAGCGTTGATAGTCTGTCCTCCACTATAATACATTTTTCTAAAAATAATTTATTCCATAATAAAGCAGTGAGAAATTGAACCTCGTGCAAATGATAATCACAAAAAACTTTATAAGGAAAATAAAGCAATCTTCCAATGGCTCTACGAAAAATCACTATTTATATTTCCGAAAAAGAGGATCTAAATTATGTTTTAATCGAGCCGCGAAAAATTCTCGTATCATGATTGTTCATGCATTTGAAAAATTCTGAAAATGCATAAAAATACGTATTCTTTCCATATTAACTCGAATTTTCATAGTTCCTTTTTAAATCCGGCTTTTCTGCGACTAAAACGTTTCATTTCCGATCCAAATGAAAATTTTCATTATTTAAATCGCCTTTTTTTTGCAAGTTCGGTAGGGCGCGTTTGTATTCTCCCAAATAGTGTCGGCTATTTACGTTAGCGTGTTAGAAACTGGAAAATTTCTGCAAAATTAGTATTTAAAAAGCAAACTTTGAAACCATGTAGAAATGCAAAAATTTGGTTTCGTTACGAACTGAAGTAGGATTTCCACGGTTACGGTAAACTGGTGTTTAAAAGTAACACACTGAAATGAAGCAAAGTTTATCGGAATGTAGCCATCAGATTGAAGAGGAAACATGTAAAATATTAACAAGCCGAAATCAAAATTATGGACATTTTCTAGTGTAGCAAATTGCCAGTGAAGGCTTTATTGGCTCATAGACTACACTTATAAGTACACAGTTGCATTTAATACTCAGGTAAAGAAACCAAATTTAAGCTGAGCAATTTTTTAAATTAATTTATTCAGTTTCGTTTTCCTCTCACCTACTTATTTTCGTCAACTTCTTTTCAAACGCAAGTATTGATAGGTTAGTAACACAAGCCAGTTTTGAAGAATGCTCTACAGTGTGTTGCATAAGGACTATACTAGAAAATGGAAATTTCGCGGCTACGCCGCTGTTCTAGAACATTCTGAAATGTTCCAGAAATTTTGAAAAACAATGTTTATTAAAGTTGTAGTTTTGCACTTATGAAACTGATTTTTTACATGTGATATACGGGCATTCCAATTGATATTATCGGCTCGCGAGTACGTGGTGAGCCGCTTACAGGTGGGGTTTGGGTCTCGTTATGAAATTGGCGCGTTTTAACGAGCCAATTTAAAAATTGAAAGAAAGCGCACACACTGCGTTTGTTTTTCTTTTCGAAAATTGAAATCGAATATTGGAATTTTTTCTATTTATATTTTGCTTCGAAAATCATGTTTTTTTTAAATTAATTTTTATTGTCAATTTTCTTAAACTGCTTATTAAACTGAATAAAGTATTACAAACGCAGTGTGTGCGCTTTCTTTCAATTTTTAAATTGGCGCGTTAAAACGCGCCAATTTCCTAACGAGACCCAAACCCCACCTGTAAGCGGCTCACCACGTACTCGCGAACCGATAATATATCAGCAAAATTTTGACTGTTTTTATCGTTGTTGAGACAGTTTTGTAGATTTTGGGTGTACGGTTCTACAGTATCTCAAGCACCCTGTAATCGCAAAAATATATGGTTGCGAAGCGCTCGGGACTTCATCCCGAGCGTTATCAAAGTTTATCAAAGTGAAAGACCCATGTTCTTTTCAGTTATTTAAAGAAACGTTTTGGACAGACAGACAGAAACAATTTGCTTAATAATAAGTAGATTACGATGCCATTCTTCGATAACCTAAACGAAGAAAAGAACCTAGTTTTGCTCGTAAACCGGTTTTTAAGAAGTACTGTGCGTATGTGCAAAGTTCGAAAATTTCAGGAAAAACCGAGGAGATTTGGCCAGGGCCGTATTCAAGTCCTTGGACTTGCCTCGAGAATGACAGTTCACAGCAAATCAACGAAACCTCAGTCTTAACTTACTTTTTAAAAATTATTGATTACAGAATATGCACAAATTCTCCTATTTATTATCATTGATAAAAAATAAACAATTACATTGAAAATGAAGAACTTTCGTAACCGGTCATTGAAATCGAAGAGGTGTAGTCATTGAGAAGAGAGTAGTCAAATAGTATTTGCTAGAATTTGGGGAATTCTAGGTCTATCTGTCTTCTACTAGTACTCTACAAAACTTTCTCGAAATGCCTGTTAAATAGAGTACGAAAAGCGGTAATAGAAATCCAGCCAGTCGAGCCAGCGATCATACTCAATGATCGACCACATACACGCTTACTCGAGGTTGGCCCTGAGAAACAAATCCCGCTCACACTTGTCTATATCGACTTCCACAGAGCATTTTACAGTGCGGAATCAAGAGCCATGGTGACGCATGCATCACTAGAAAAAGGGTTGATAGGATTGACTCTCACGGAACAACGTCAACGAGACTCACACCACGAAGACATCCGAGAAATTTCCCAAGTCACGGATCCACTTAACTAAATCAAACAGAAAAAAATAATGAAGGTTGCACCATGCAAAGAACCGACGTTTCAACGTCTCAGAAGTCAGCTAATCATTACTAGGACCACCAGCGCCGAAGATGGAAGGTCACGATTAGCAAGCGAAAAATGAGTCGATTAAGTAACTAAGTAATTTATACAGTGTGCAACATATGGTAGTACTTCCCAGTTAGTCGTTTCCACAAAAAGAAAACAAAATTTAGAAAAAAACTGAGAATGCATATTTTAAGTCTAAAAAACCCCTTGGGTGCAACTTCGTATGTTATTTGATCATCTGTTCATAAATGTGGTTGTACCACCGAAATACAACAGGCTTTTACATAATAAAACGAACATTTCGCAAAAAAACTGTCAAAATTTTGCATTTCAGAGATATACTTTTCTAAAACATTAGACACAGCCAGAAATAAATGATGTAAAACCTATGAAAATTATAATTTTTAAAACACAATCTTCTCGAAAGTACACGGAAATCTTCAAAGAAAATAAAAAAAAAACCGTAAAAACTTTACATCGAATAGCCAGGTGCAAAAGTTTAGGTTCCGTTATTTAATGACGGGAATATTATTTTGGGAAATTATAAATATGATACATGAAAACTTTCATATGTAAACGAAACAAGTTGTTTAATCATGTATAAAGAGAACCTTACGAAAAATTAAATTTTGCGGATTTATCGATTTCATAGGTATATTATAAAAAAGTCGTCTGGAATTGACTAGTTTTTGGTTTTTTTTTTTGCAAGGAAAAAGACCAACCTAGGAAAAAAAACGTAAAGGAATTAATTCTCAATGTGAAAACAGAGCCGCAAAGGGTATTTGAAAAATGAGTAGATTGTGTACCAGTGCACTCCAATGATGATGATGATCAATGCGATTTGAATAATTCAGACTACGACCGGTACTTTTGTTCTATAGAGAAGAAAGAGAGCGCGACAGTTTTCTAAGGCCAATATTCAGAATACAGGCGTTGGTCTGTGTGCGTTTGATTCAGCTACAATAGCGACGAACACCCGGCAGCCAAACAAATAACGCAGGTAGGGATGACAATGTATTTATTATATAATTCAAGAGACTGTTGGTGTTGCTAACCCGTGGACATTTCATTTACGCTTCGCATTTTTAGATTTCACGCAATGCCTGATTTTTTTATCAATTTGCTATGTCGTTTATCTAAAACAGGAAGGAAGATTATATTTTATGTTAAACGATTACAGTAGCTAAAACATCTACTTATTATTAAGCGAATAGTTCCGTCTGTGTTTCCGTCTGTCTGTCCAGGACGTTTTTTTGAATAACTCAAAAGAAAGTAGGCCTCCTACTTTGATATGCGGGGTGGAGTCATGACCACTCGAGCGCTTCGCAACCATATCTTTAGAGGTCGCAGGGTACTTGAGATACCGTATACTGTAGAACTATACACCCAAAATCTATAAAACTGTCTTAACAACGATATAAACAGTCAAAATTTTGCTGATATAGAAATCAGGAGGTCCGTGTATCAGTCAAAAATCAGCTTCATAAGTGCAAAACTACAACTTTAATATACATTGTTTTCCAAAGCTTCTAAGACATTCCAGAATGTTGCAGAAAGTTCTAAAACGGAGCCAAGAAACGCGTGCTTGTCTTTAATTTATTATTCTTATCACGTTAATTAGTATTATTAGGTAATATTCAAGGTTATTTACACAATATAAACAATTGTAAAACAGGTATTAAGTTGTTCTATTAAAACGGGAAATTTTAAATACCGAATTAAAAAAAATGTTTTTTTGGCCGAAATCAGCAATTCGGTAAAATGCCGCAATTTTGGTTGAAAATTCAACCTGTTGACGACATGTTTGGGGGCGTGCTCCTGAAATCCGAATGAGTCAAAATAAGTTGATTCCCTAAAACATTTAAAAATACAGAAAATAAGTAAGGCGTCTGTTTCGAGAAACATGTTCAGGTTATATTATGATATCGGTCATAATATAATTTATAAAAATAGCGTTAGAACAATTTTTCTTCAAAAGAACCAATTTCTCTGTCGAAATCATAAACGGTGTCTTTTGAAGCAGGCACAAGGTTTTCCGCAGAACTACACACAGCTGCAGAAATTAATAACAATACCTTTCTGAGATATAGCTATTCAGGGTAGTCTGTGATTTACATTTATTTTAAAAATAGTAAGCTTTTATTCAATCTAAAAAAATTCTAACAGATTTCAAGAACATATTCTTGGCAGAATTTTACAGAATAATTCGGGTGATTTTTCCGCGCTGTTATAAACTAGACTAACAATTACCGAAGAAGGCGATTGAAAACGGATTAGGAAGTAAGCAACTTTTATTCAAAACTACCCCAAACCGTTATTTTCACGAGAGTTATTAACACTTGAAGTCAACAGAACTATCTGACGTCGCCAACATTACAGATCAAAATAAATAAATAAATATATATATATATATATCAGACGTTAAAACCGGATTTCGAGAAATTAGAATTACCTAAGCCTTACAGAAAGAGCTGAAAATTGTAAAAGTAAAAGTTTATAATTTTTGGGGAGTTTCGTGACTTATAATTTTCAGTTGAGATTCAGCTCACTAAAAATGTAGAGGCAGGCTTTATCAACTGATTTTTATGCTTCAAGTGATTATTTTTCAATATGCATGTGTTGTTGATTAGACCAGGAAGTTTTATTAACTTGAATGATTCTATCGTCAGAGTATGAGTAGTGATGAGAAAATCATTTATATTTTTTAAACATTTTGCTGTTAGGAAAAAAGAAACTCACATAAATTCGCATAAGAATTCTGGAAGGTATTCATATATGTTTTAATTGGAAATAATCAGAAACAAAAAAACCTTGCTACATATTTTATGAGCGCTTTCTTTTGGATTATTTTTCATAAAATTTTTTATAAATGACAAGAATATCGAGCAACACACTGAAAATTCTGAAATTTTAACAGATACCAACGTAATACATTTCCGTTCTATGAACGTATTGCTTCCGTTATGCGTCTTCATTTCTCTATTCTAAAATTATGCCACCACTACCACTACCACTGCAAAGTAGTGTGATGGCTGAATACAACTTTAAATGCTCAAACTTGCGAGCTGCAAATAAGAAAAGAAATCTGCATTTCCCGTTTTTTCAAGTCTCTATTTTATATACAGCGCTTGTGACCTTCAGCCAGTATTAAAGAGAGGCGGTTCTTATTTCACTCGGCGTATAAATTCCTTTTTCCCCGGAGGCCCCTATTATCACCAGGAAAACTGAGGAAAATAAAAAATGTGAACAGGAGACAATTAGAGTTTGTCTTTTCACTTTACCGAAAAATGGTTTTATGGTACAAAAATAAACTTTGGAGTGAGTGAAGTGAATCGGAAGAGAGTAACCGGGCGAACTGGGCTCTAAGGAAGCGAAAAAAAGAAAAAAAAAAGAGCAAGAGAGCAATAGCTTGTTTCCTTCTCCTTTTTTTTCTTCGAATTGCGCCTTTCAACAGCTACTTTTTTATGCACAAAACTCTTCGTTATGAGGAGAAAAAAGAGGAGGAATGAAGGAAACAAATTCGCTAGCCGTCTTTAGATCGGTTTTTCCCTTTTCTTTCATTTATCCGGATGAGAAAGGAGAAATGGAAGATCTAGCGGGAAAATAGATATAAACAGCGACGAGTTAGAAAATATGAAGGGATAGAATTTTCTAAGAAACTCACCATGATGCCAAGTGTTAGATTTATGCAGATTTTGGCTGAAATAAGATAGACCAAAGTAAATCAAACGCAATACTATTGAATAAAAATAAATAGTTATTTTGGTGAGTTCAAAACTCTTTTCGGGATTTTTTGTTTAAGAAAAAAAATACGCTAGCGATAACGATTAAATTATTTAAAAAAATTATACTACTTAAACTCTGCATAAAAATTAGATGTACATGGAACATACGTTGAATTTTTTCAACCGTAACGTGTACGTCCCTCATTTTTTCATGGGTATAGAAAATCAGTAAAGAAAAAGAACAAAAAATAAGCTAAACATCGGGGACGGTTCCATATTTTTCGAAAACATGGATATGTTCTAATATTGAAATTTAAAAAAACGCAGAAAACATTTGTATTCCCATGACATCACTCTTGTCTAGCGGTCCCTAGACGTAACCCAAATAGACTCAACCAGATAACGAAACACTTGTCTTGATTTCTAAACAGATATTTTATCCATCTACAAGGACAAAAATAATATTACTTTTCTAGTGGGAAACAACGCTTTCCAGAGCGAAATACTAACGTTCCACAGCGGCTCGAAGTTTTCTTTTGTTTTTTCAAAACAACCGAGTCGACTTTAGGATGTACTGAATTGAATGCGTATTTGTGTTTCTTCGCGGTCCAAAATCCTCCTTTTGAAAACGCTTTACTGATGAATTTCTGAATTCGGTATACTCCGAAAATTTATCTTTGAAACATGTACTTACCATTCTTTTTGGCTTGCTGCTGGCCCGTTTAATAACTATCGTTACATCAAGATTCATAATTCTGAGGGTAGAATTGTTGCGATTAATATACGACTGAAACAAGCAACACTCTATAATGATGATGAGAACAAATAGAAGTGAACTATATATAATAGAAGTATTTATTAGACAAGAAACATATTTTATATAAAGTTTTAGAAGCGGGAGAGGGCAGTTTTGAGATATTTTTATTTTTCTATGTCCTCTCCTCCCGGAAACCGAATACGATCCCTCATTGGTCGCTCCACTCTTCCAGGTCGTAAGGGATGTGCAGCAGTTCCCATGCGAGCTACCACGTCATCCTTATCGTACTTTTTTTCTTCACTTTTCCGTCTTTTTATAAGAGTCGTGCTATCAGAAGCCAATGAATTATTGGTTTCGCCAAAAAGAAACCCGCATTTTACAGCTCCACGCCCCTGAAATTAAAGCATATCTGTGACAAAAAAGAAACTCGAGAATTTTGATTTAGAATTTGTCGATATTTGCACAGGTGAGCGTTAAATTACTTTTCAGCCACCTTTCAGCATGACAGGCTAATATAGAAACATGTTTAAAATTATTAAAATTGTAATGCATATTGAATTGACCTTCGTCTCTGTAAATCTTTAGAGTTCTAGATTATGGAGGTCTTCATGGTGAATTTTCCATGGCTTCTCTAAAGAATATTTCGGATTTTTTTTAGCATGGCAGTTATTAGAATTCGACGAAAACGGGTATTGCTTAATTGTGATACAAACAGATAGGCTGACACGAAAATCCAAGAGCGGAACATGAATTGTAAAAATTTCAAGCAATTCAGAAAACGACTAGCCACGCTATATCATGCTTTTAAATTTATAAGACGAATTACGATAACATTTGGTTAACCTGCTGAATAGGCTTCTATTAAAGCGAAGTCGCCTGTTATTATATACTACTAGAAAGTTCGCGGCTACGCCGCTATTCTAGAACATTCTGGAATGTCTTAGAAGCTTTGGAAAACAATGTCTATTAAAGTTGTAGTTTTGCACTTATGAAGCTGATTTTTGACATGGGATACAGGGAACTCCAGATTGATATATCAGCAAAATTTTGACTGTTTTCATAGTTGTTAAGACCGTTTTGTAGATTTTAGGGGTATAGTTCTACAGTATCCCAAGTACCCTGCGACCTTAATAATAATTAGATATTTTTAACATTTTAATTTGTAGGATGCGGGAAATGGAAAACTCATTATCATTACTTCTCCTATAAGAATAAATGGAGCAGGTGACGTCACGACCTTGTAATGTCCAAAGTCGAAGATATATTTTTTATTAAAGAAATATCAAAAAAACCTTACTTTGATTTTGATGCCCTGAGGTAATTCCACTTTCTCCACTTTTTCTTCATTTTTATCATCAACATAAAATCTGGTATCGTGCTCGTAATCCCATTCCAGTTCTTTTCCTTCTTGATCGAAAACATTCAATCCGCCACGATTCGACGTCTCGTGAGTCCAAAACGAGTCATTGCCACGTTTCGTTCCAGTCTTTTGAACTTGTCCTCTGTCAGACTTCACAATTTCCTATAGATTGAAACAGTGTTTTTTGTTATTATTTGGAAAATAAATACCTGATATTCTTTGACAGAGGCGTATCGAACTATAACAAACATATTAGATGGAGCATGCTTCGTCACCACTCTCCATTTCCCGTTCGGAACTTCACGTGCATTAATGTCGACGGTAATGAAATCGCTGTCTTTGTCACCGGTTACAATCCCTTTTTCTGAACACGATGTACCAGTAAATGGGTCTGCAGTTCCATGCTTGTTTCTTGTTTGCCTATTATAAGAGAACCCCATCAATACCCCAAAAAGAACGAAATGTCAAAAGAAGAATAATCGCATATGCAAACTCGATTACATCCGTTCATCCATACCATACGCGTTCTTCGTTTATCCCTTTATTTACATTCATGCTCATCTTCGACACCTCCGATTAAGCCCTTTCTCGAGTAATTCGCATGTGATTAGAAAAGCTTACGAACAAAAACTAAATTTTTAATACTGTGAATAAAACGGTGATTATTAATGCGTATATTGCATATATACAGAAACGAAAATTGTATTTTGAAATATTTTCTGGTAGAGTATTGTAATACACAACGAACAATCATTTGTAATTATAATTTGTCTCCATACACGTTTCGATAGGCAGGTACTGTCGGTATAATTAGGGGAATAATATAAATAGAAATTCAAAGATATTTCGACATATCAACAAGCCCATGGCCGTGCTATTGAAAACAAAATAATAGTGAATGAGAATGTTTTCGCGTTTATATTGAGGTTAGCAGAAATTAGCAAGAATCAAATTCCTCCCGGAGATTCCGGTGATTTGAATGATTCACTCATTTACATTAATCTTCTCTACCCTAGTCATCAACGACGATCACGTCTGAATTGATTATACTTGACTCGTATACTTTAACGAAGTATTAGGACTGGTGTTGCTATTTACTATGAGCAAAGAGTACCCGAGTAAAAAAGTAGTTTCAACTTAAAAAACATAATAAAAATCGTTTTTATCTGTAATGGCAGAACAGCCCCTCAATCACGCTGTAACAGCGAGTTATTACTTAGGAGGTCAAAGGGTAATCCTGTGAGTTGACCTAGTATCCCGTTACTAAGTTACCCCTGCCACTGCTTGTATAGTGATGACTGTCTTGTCTTCTAACTCGGTTCGGTTCCCTAAACAGAAGGGTAACAAAACAGGAGTCGAACGATTGTCGATCAAATAGGATCGTGGACAAAAGAGCATACAAACATAGAGAAAGGATCCTTATGACAAGAATGAAAGGGTTATCCGACCGACATAGTACGGTGTGAACTGTGTACTCGAGAACAACCACACAACTGGTGGCGACGAGGAAACTAATAATGACAATGTAAGCGGTAGTAATAACCGACAAGTGTCGATTGAGACAGAAACACTAAACTAACAAAACAACATCTTTCTTTTTCAAGTACTATTATTCTATTCTTATTTTCGGATATAGAAGAATGAGATTCGCTGGTGCATTTCACTGTTTTTTGTATTCAAGGATAATCAACACCTTGATAACTAGAACAAAAATATGTAACTACATACATTGGGTAATGGAGAGCTACTCTGTCATAATGCAAATGAAGAAATATTCCCACCTCGTAAAATATTCTTCATTTTCTTTGTGTCATTATGTCTTCAGCTTCATCATTTATAAACAAATCTCACTCAGTGTATCCTATGATTGTTTATTAGTAAAAATTGGACGTCTAAATTAAACCCCTCTAAATTTACTCCATTTATTTTCAAGACAACCAATCAGCTCTCCTCTTTCCCCTACTATAAACGAAGCCATTGCCCAATGTCAACCATGGCTTGTTCAAACAAAACCAACTATTTCTCTTCCAGCTGTGTCACTAAACACTACATACCGTTCGATTGAAGTCCTTCAATTAGCTCCACATCGTCATCTTTTTCCTGCATGATCTGCCCCTCTTCTACGTCATCATCATCCGACATCACTTCACCTTCCTCGACAGCCTTCTTACGTCCACGTACACGACGGATCATTTTAGACATGTTGAGCATCATCTGGAAAAAAACATTGAAAATATTAAAAAAAAGTCATGTAAAAATTTACAGCAGCAGCTTCCTGTCTGTAGTGAAATTGAACCATAGCGACGTTGCTTCTTTTCCAAACTTTTTCCGGGCGGAAGTCCGCGAACATTCTGGAATAGGAAAATAATAGTTGATTTTTGTTTATAGAAATTCAGTACTTCTGAATTTCAAACTCATCCATAGATTCAACACCATGTACAAATACGGAATCTAGCTGTGAATTTTGCTCTGTTGCACCTAGCTCTTTACGAAGAGCACCGGTTTCCGCAATGCTGACCTGAAACAGATAATATAGACAGCACATTTAATAAAAATGTGGCAACAGAGAACTAATAAAATTGATCATCTTTCAATTCAGAAAATGCGCAGAAATTTACCATTTAGTTGGTAATAGCAACGATTATACTTAATTTACATTATTACGTTAGAAATGTTACGATGTTCCTTGTCGGCTGATTGTTATAATGTTTTTCAAAATTTCAGCAAATTAATATGTGTACAACGGATACGCAGTACTATAAGTCAAAGGCGAGCTTCGAGCTTCCAAACGTGGATACTTAGTAGTATATATTTTGAAATTGAATTCGTTCTTGTATGTCTCTTGTTGACTAAAGTTACGTCTATCGTCTATCAAGAAAATGCAGTACCATTCAAAAGGTTTTTGGTGTTTTGTGGATATACGTTTCAATCGTTACTATCTGACTAGATATTCTTTGTCCCCAACGAGTAGGTAGTCTATGGAATTAAATTTAGCTTGGTTTTAAAACTCTTATAATTTCGAAAAAAAATTGGAAGTAAACCTTCGATCTGACAAATAAGAGCCTATATGAGGATCTGAGCAGTCCACAGCTAACTAGATATCTTGGTAGTAGACTGTTATATGTAAACTCATATGGGCGTTAAACATACGGCAAACTGAAGTCAGGCTCTTCTTTGCTTAACGAGGATTTTTTTCCAATTTTGAACTTCATGATATTAATTGTAGTTTTTTATGTATCATACCACTAAACCCTCCTGACTCAATTCAGGCGACACCAAAGCGCAGCTGCGATGAGAAGGGAGAACTTCCAGGGAAATTCCAGGAAAAGGAAAAAAAGCAGCATACACTTCATTTCTATGTATGATAAGACTTGTTTCTTTTTCTTTTTCGTACTTCTTTTATGACGTCGGCACTATTCAGAAAGAAGCAAAGTAGTTTTCACATCTGTCTTTTGCTCTTTACTTCCTGATAATAATTGGAAGCTTAATATAGAAACGAGGAGTAAAGGAATAATTAATTAAAATTCGTTTTTTTTTTGAAAAGAAAAACTTACACAAAGATGCTTGTCAACAGAGTTGCTGATTCCGAAAGCTTGCTCAGTTGCAATTTTTTCTCTTTTATCAATGATTTCATCCAAGAGATCCTGAAAAATAAGTATATGAACGCCAGAGCACTGAAAGAAGTTTTTCAGTTTAGAAGCTATGAATTATATTTAATGCACTTAGAGCTGGATTTTATTTAAAAAATCAGGATGATTTTTTGGTAACTTTTTGGAAAAAAAACACGTATTTAACTTATTAGTACCACAGGTGCTCAAATTTAAAATGTTGGTCCCACTTATAATAATGAATTGTAAACTAAAGATTAAATGTTCGCCTATCTTATTTTACCAAACATATTCTATGCATCAGACATCTGATTTCAATTAAAATAGAAGTTATTTTAAAGTATTTATAAGGTGTACCAACTTGTTATTTGAAAAGTTAAAGAAATTGTCGAATAGTGGGTAGGGGTATTTAAAAAAAAATGATTTTATGGGTTCAGTCAATTAAAGTTGTGAAGGCTAGTTTATAAAAACTTCATTTCCAGGACAGTGTCGGCTCACATTTTTAAAATGGACCAGCATGCCTGCTTTTTTAATCTTCCCTATTCCATTTTTTTCCAGCTTGCACTTTTTCTTTGGACCATTTTTCTACGTTTTAACGAAATAACACCGCAAATCTTAATTATTTTTTAAAAATAGCTCTCTTAATAGAAACTCAGTTGAAAATATTCAGTTTTCATATTTTTTTTGCAATTCAATGCTTTCCGGTGCAGCAAGCTTTTGTTCTTGGGTCATGTCCCTGGTGTATTTTTAAATTGCCAGTCTATAACCGCAAATGTTCGGTTCTAACTCTTTTCTACTGCTACTTCACTGCTAAAATCGAACCGGCCTCATAAATTTGGACCGATTTTTATCGCTGTGTATGTCCCCGTCTTCCTATATTTTGCCTTTCAATTCACAGCATTTCACATTACATTTCCCAACCATTTATGGCGCCGCTTGTCGACATTCTTCATGCGTGGTTGTGTGCTTTGTTTTTTTTTTACTTGTATTATGTTTCAAAATCAACGCTTCGTTGAAAAGCTTTTGAACTGCTCTTTTTAAAGAATAGGAACACTTGAACAAATTAAATGAATATCTTCAAAAACTACATGCGTGGTTAATCAGAATTATAGGTAGACATGCTAAATTCTACAAAAGTGAAGTCGACATATCGCTGAAGGCATTTTTTAATGAAGAGGGATTCCTACTCATTAAGAATGGCACGATAATCTCTGATTTTAATCTCCTTTCTGCCACGTCATTTCATTGGAAATGCAACATGGCGCGCTCAATCAATGAGAGCCAGATGCGCCCGACAGAGGCTCTGGAGAGGGCAAGGCTCTGGTACCGGATGTGAGATGCAATGTTGTTCCAGGCGAACAAGCACGACCTTCGTGTTTTTGCTGGTTTCTTAACGATCACAACGCCGGAGTGTATTGATTAGTTTCTTGGAGCTGTGAATTAGGAAATCCATTATAGAATTAAAGTCGACACGATAAGAACCAGGATGGTGTCGGATATCCAATAACATAATACGCGTGCGTACAACGAAATAATAACTTAGAAGAACACAATCCATTATACTGTTGCTAGGATACCAGTTCCCAAACTACTACTCTTAATAAAGGAGCCAACAGAGCTAACAAGGCCATGCACATATCAACCAAAATACCTAATCCAGCCACCCGTTAATTCTCGTCGAAACGATTACGTCGTACCAATTTGAGATCACAAAGCGGATCGATTTTTAAAATGATGAGGCTAAACATTGTACAAATGTGCCTACACACAATTACATAACCATCATCAATATATAATTGACGCCCATGTCGACGACGTACCACAGCCGCATTGTGTATGAACATGAAATAACTGCCCCTGGTCTCAGTCACAAATGTACAACACTTTGCTGTGCCGTCTCCGTCTCTGTCTTCTTTTTTCTTCTTCTCGCTCCACTTTTCAACATCTTTCAGCTCTTTAAAATAAAATATTCAGTGCACACACATACACCCTATAGCAAAAGCCAAATAAAGAATACGCCATTGCGGCAGAACTGTTTTTCTTCGTCAAGATTCTTAGGAACGAACTTCGAAATACATGTACATAGCAAAGCAGGGATGTGTTCCAGCACACCTGAAACTTTGCTCACCTACGACCTATCTGACAGCGAGGTTGAGACGAAAGTATCAGGCGGCAGGAAGGCACAGCCTGTCCCGACGGAGAAGGCTTCAGACCCGTATATGAGATAGAGGAGCAGTGAATGGATGATCTCCACGTGGAATAGAGGACGTCGTCAGGATGCTCGCTTTCAACACAGCGCCACGAAAACACGATAGGAGGCGCGCGCGCCTTCGCATACACGCTCACATATACTGAGGAGGCGAGAGAAGGGAGACATTCGACGACCGCTCATATGAGGGTGGAATAGGAGGACGAGGAGCGACGAAGAATGAGCGGGGCAAGAGGACGGATGAAAGAGGCGAGAGGAGGGCGCACACATTGCCAAAAGGGGCGGGACACTGGACTCCTCCCCATACGTTTCAGCTAGCTTCAAGCTTAAGCTAATAAGTAACGTCTATGCAAATTGAGTGGAACAAACAGACATTATGCGAATATAATGTGCGACAATTCTTTAAAATTTACTCTGAAAGCTGTCCACAAATACGCCTAGCATTGTCTGCGAATAAATAAAACAAAAAATCTTCAGCCAAAAAAATATTGATTAGCCTCTATATTCCCCAAATGTTCAGATGACATCTTACTTTTTAAATTCCAGATTGAAGGCATTGCGGCATAACGAAGATAAAGCCTATGCACGTAAATATTTTAGAAAACATTCTCAAACTATATTGGGAGTTGTGATTTAGCATAGGAAAAGAAGAAAGTGGATTTCACGAAAATAGTCTTTGAATGATATACGCAGATGTATGTAAGCCCAACATTTGCTCTCACGTTAAATCTTGAACTTCTTTTAAACGAGGCAAAAAGTTTAGGAGAAAAGATCCGCATCTATTATTTTTCTTATCTAGATATTTCCACAACCTAACCTCGCATATTTATTCAAAATTTATCAGAATTAAAAAAAACTATATTTTAGAAAAGTACAATTATCAAATAGAAATGCCACATCACGATAATTACATATGCAAAGACCGCCTACAATCGCCGCCATTGTCGTAAAACTTTTTGTGTCATCGAGTTGTTAGACAAATATTTCCGCGGCGATTCAGTTCGGGAGACCACTACCTCCACCGCAGACGGTATTGAATTGGAGGGGAGCAACACAAGGACACGCGATGAATAGCCTGACGAAGAGGCACAATAGGGGCTCTCCTTCTCCGTCGCCGCCGCAACCGACAGTTTTCTCTCTTTCTTTTTCTGTCGTTACCTTCAATTTTCTCCGGATGTCGTCATCGTTGTCCCGGTCACTGCCTTAACCACTATGCTGTTTGTGTTCAATTACCTGCCTGCGGTGTGTGGATGTTCATTTTTATGTGTTGGAAGAGATGAAGAGATGAGAAAAAAGAAGAGAGGCTGAGAACACGCTATAATTACGCAGCGGCGACATATTCTGGATATTGCAAACCTCGGGCGTGCCGGATGAGTGTCGTGTCCACAAATCGGCTTATGTTGTAACATAATTAGGCTCTTATACGAGTTATAGAACAGTCACGACGATGAATCATAAGTATTCTGAGTAAATGTGTGGAAACAACAAACTATATGTGTGTGAAAATGCAAATAAAAATAGTGCAAAACCATAGATGGGCAGTTTCCAATTGGAGACTTCCTAAACGGACGTAGATGAAGAACGGAAGGGGGAGAGTATGAAAGACAAGTCAGCACTGATAGTAAGAAAGACAGTTACAGAATAGAACTCACTCCAAACACGCTGAACAACCACTGAATAGAGCTCATTGGATGAAACGATTTTGAATTTTTGGGTTAGAATTCAAATGCTAAGTTAACCTTACTTTTGAAAAATATTTGGTAATATTTCAGTGAATGTCAAAGCCCTATATTTTATGTTCCGTTTTTTAATTCCCACACGCTCTACCGAATAGCTGGTTCAATTCGGGAACGCGGTGATTTATCGCGGTGAAAGTTTGCGGTGCTTCTCGGCTATAACACTGAAACGACATCTTAAAAACTATTCGATGTTGCTCCAAAACTATATGACTTTCAAAGTTATACTAAAGGGAAAAGACTACGAAATAAATAGTTTTAAAGAATTAATTACCTTAGGATGGTGAGATTCATCGTCACTCAGGTTGCTGTCATTCACCTCATGAACTGAGTGGTCTGATCCATAGTCCAGCTCGTCGTCCATTAACACTGTAAACTTAATGTGTTTAAAAACGAATGATTTTCAAAAGGATAACGGTTATGAAAAAAGCATAACATAATTGCAAAATATTTGGATTGCTTTCGGTAATAATCCGACTAGCAACCGAATCCGACCGGCCGATCGTGTTCTTCAGCACCTTTTATTTTGTATTTTTCATCTTTCTTATTTCAGAATTTTCAGCACTCATATTCGTTTCCTTTTTTCAGAACGTTCAATTAAAGAAAATTCAAATAAACAATTTTTTCTCACAGAAAAAAAAACACATTTTTGAAAGGAAATCTCTTTTTTCAGTTGCCTTCTAGAAAATTTCTGAAAATAACCAATATCATAACTGGCTTTCAAGGATATCAAGCTCACCAGACTCGCAAAATGTATTTTTCAATGTCTAGGAAAAAATATTGAAACATATCATGACAATTATAAAATAATTATGTTTTTACAGAGTATTATTGAGAAATAAATATTGTGTGTTGAAAATGCAGTACTACTCGCGATCTGGTATTAGGTATATGAAGCAAGGTTGTATGTATTAAGCAATGAGAGTTCGCTCCACTGTACCAAATTGATTAGCAAATTAAAAATCAAAAGGGTCATGATGCGATTGTTTGGAAGAGAAAAATATTTTCAGAATTTCAACGGTTTTTCATGGCACATATATATTTTTTCTGAACCTGTTAAACTAAGGAACACGATTGTTTCCGAAAACCGGAGCCAAGGATCTATCGTTTTTATTTTGGAGTCGATTTAGTACATTGGAGCGATCATTTCAGATATTCTATATCCCTAATGAAATAAAAGCATCGGCTACCAGTTCAAGAAAATCCCCAAATTTGTAGAGTGGAGGACTATTTAAGAACAAATTCATAGAAGATGGACAAAACTGATACAAGAATGGATTTCTCGAGACTAAAAACGACCATTCGGACGGCCCCCATGTCGGAATGTCGGAATCCCCACATTTTAAATTGCGTCGTGTAGGCTTTATATAAGTTTCTTATGCCACGGAGGAGCAAACTTGTGTGGCTCTACTTTAAGAATCTCGTAATAAGAAGCCGACAATAGTTTTAGATAAGGCTTATACGAAAGACGAAATAAGACCGTTTTGACTCGTCTTCGTCATCGTCTAGAATTCGTCTGGCGCAGAGATAGACATTGCGCTGGTACACATGTGTTTTAATTGACGAAGTAAGACGAACCCAAGACAAACTGAAAGACGAACGAAGGCGAGACGAAAGGATTACGCGAAAGACGACCGATCTGTTTCGTCTTTTGCGGAAGCCTTAGTTCTAGACATGATCCCCAAAAAGACCATACTAGATAATAAAAATGGAAGGTTAGTGAAGGTTTTAAGGAATGCTTTAAGCGTTTTTCCTTCGCATTTTCCTCCCAATGAGACTAAGTAGTTTGCAAGTTATCTAGGGTTAAAAAGTATGAGTCATTAATAAATTTGCACAGGAAGATGGATCTTCTACATTTTACTCAGCCTCTACGTGGCGTAGAAGATCAACAACTGACTCTCTTCTACATATCCGGAGGAGTTCGGCACCCCGGCAGAGTCTCAGTTGGAAAATGGGTAGAAACGTGTCATATCGGGTTGAAGGTAGCGCCCAATACTCTTTGTCCCGGTAGCTCTAGCTCTGGCTTAGCAGGTCATAATAGAGTAAACAGGCACACAATAATTGCTACAAACAGCAAACCAGACTGCCTCAGTCCTCCGCACTCGGCCCCTGCTTCTGATACGGTAGATTCAGAAGTAAGTCGGGAGAGGCGATCAAATCTCGGAATACCGGTAGTCTACCACTCGGAAAAGGAAAAGAAGAAAACACGGCCCAAAACAAGAAGAATCGATTTAAGAGTGTGCACCTTCAACTGCAGGTCTGTCGCATCCGACAACAGACTAGCAGAGCTTCTCGAAGAAACAAAAAGAATAAAGTACGATATCATCGGACTATCAGAAACAAAACGAGAAGCAGAAGAGCACAAAACCCATCGAGACGGGACCGGAGTTTTCTTAGGATCTCGGAACAGTAGTTCCGTGTCAGGAGGGATCGGCTTTATCGTTACGAGCACCCTCCTCCCAAAAATCATAGAAGTCAAGTTCCTCAACCATAGGATCGGCTACCTTACTTTACAAGTAGGAAGGAAACTCAGCTGTACCATCTTCCAGGTGTACGCACCTGTCGCTAATACCGATCCAGAGGAACTCGCTGACTTCTATGACAGCCTTCAAGACGCCTATCTAACCTGCCGTAGCAGGTACAAGCTCATTATAGGCGACTTCAACGCTAGATTGGGTGTAAGAAAAGACACGGAACGATACATTGGCACAAATTCAATGGAACCAAGAAACGAAAGTGGCGAATTATTAGCTACCTTTTGTGAATCAAATCGTCTATGGCACATGAACTCGCAATTCAAAAAGCCAATGCATAGACGATGGACACACATCAGCCCCGACCAGAAGCACAAACATGAAATCGACCATATACTGGGAAACGGAAAATTTGTGACGGATGTGTCGGTGCTCCCATCATTCACAAATGGTAGTGACCACCGTCTACTTCGCAGCCACCTACACTTCAATACCAATATCGCAAGATACGAGCAGGTCAAGCGAAGAAAGCTTCCAAAGAGAGAGTTGGACCCGAACACTGCACACACGCTCAGTGCCACAGTCGAAGTAGATTCAAATACGGACATTGATCAAGATTATGAAAATCTAATCGACGTACTCAAGGATCTACAGGACAAAGCAATAACAACGCCATCCAACCACGCACACAGAAGAATCTCGGAAGCAACTCGTCAGCTTCTAACCAAACGGCGTTTCACAGACAGATCAGATCCAAGCTTCAAGTCACTGTCTCAAGAATGCCGAGAAGCTGTCGAGAAAGACCATGAAGAATTCGCCAGAACCCGCCTACTGAATGCCGCTAATCAACGAAGGAGTCTTAAGAAGGTAGCGAGAGACATCACAGAGTATAAATCTCAAATACCTTGCCTTAAGTCTCCAACGAGCGGCGAAAGAATCACTTCTAGGACAAAGATGGAACAGGAGATTCAGAAGTTCTACTCGAAACTATTCAGCAGCAACTTCTCTTCTCCCACATCAACCAACACGACCATCAGAACGGAAACACCACCACCAGCACCACCGTTCCTCCCAGAAGAAGTGCGAACTGCCCTCCATTCATTCCCAAACGGGAAGGCAGCAGGTGATGACAAAATCACGGCAGATTTTCTCAAGAGCTGTCATGACAATGTCATTAACCTGATCGCACGACGATTCTCGAAGTATTTAGAAAGCGGAAAAGTTTCATTGAAATGGAAAAACTCGAACACTACTCTGATCTTCAAAAAAGGAGACAGAGAAAATTTGGAGAATTATAGGCCTATCTGCCTTCTATCAGTACTCTATAAGACATTCTCAAAATGTCTATTAAATAGAGTACGAAAAACACTAGAAGAAGCCCAGCCAGTTGAGCAAGCAGGATTCCGTCGATCATTCTCAACGATCGACCACATACACTCAGTACAACGCTTGCTCGAGGTTGGCCGCGAGTACCAAATCCCGCTCACACTGGTCTTCATTGACTTCCACAAGGCATTTGATAGTGTAGAACCAAAAGCGATATGGGAAAGCCTTCGAGCACAAGGAGTAGAAACAGTCTATATTAACCTGCTTAAAGAGTGCTACACAAACTGCACTACCACCTTCACACCATTCCACAGACAAGTTGAGGTATCCATCACAAGAGGTGTACGCCAAGGTGATCCAATATCACCAAACCTCTTGTCAGCTTGTCTAGAGCTCGTCCTCGGACAATTGTCTTGGAACCACCTGAAAGGACACGACGATGACTACGCTCACGTGCCAGGAATAAGGATCAATGGCAGAAATCTCACCCATTTGAGATTCGCAGACGACATCATTCTTGTCGCAAACGACCCAAGAACTGCCAGCAAGATGATCCAAGAGTTCACAGAAAGGTGCAAAAAAGTAGGCCTTCAAATCAATACTAACAAAACCAAAGTGTTGAGAAGCACGTACGCCACCACACACCGGTGATTATCAGTAATAGTACAATCATCACAACAATCGAAGACGTGGACGAGTAGGTCTACCTTGGCAGGCTACTCAACACGCGAAATGAGCTAGAACCTGAACTCCACAGAAGAAGACGGGCAGCCTGGGCCGCGTTCAACAACATCAAAAATGCCACGACGCTCTCACCTGTCCCCGAATTCGAGCTCAACTTTTCGATACCATCGTTCTTCCCGCGCTCACATATGGATCTGAAACGTGGACCCTTACACAGAATCTCGCTGAAAGACTCCGTGTGACGCATGCATCACTAGAAAGAAGATTAATTGGAATGACCCTCACGGAACAACGCCAACGAGACTTATACCGCGAAGACATCCGAAAAATCTCCCAAGTCACGGACCTCAAATACATCAAAAAGAAGAAATTAGGATGGGCCGGGCACATTATGCGAAGAACTGACGGAAGATGGACAAAACTGATACAAGAATGGATTCCTCGAGATCAAAAACGACCTGTCGGACGACCCCCATGAGATGGTCCGACTCACTACGCAAAGAAGTCTCAATATACCGAGGAAATCGATTGACTACTTCATGGACAACCATCGCCCAAGACCGCAAGGCATGGTTAGCTGTGATCCGCGCTCACACAAGCGATTGACGGTTCGACTAAGTAACTAAATAAGTAAGTATGAGACTAAGTAGTTTGCAAGTTATCTAGGGTTAAAAAGTATGAGTCATTAATAAATTTGCACAGGAAGATGGACTACATAAAGCTCTCGATTACAGCATAAACCGGCTTCGTGAAGAAAATTATCTTTAGTAAAGGGCAGCAGCGCTTATTAAATATAACCAGTGGTTACGCGGTTACGCAGCTGCTCTAGAACTTACCGGAAAATTCTGGAATGTCTTAGAAACTGAAGAAAACAATGTCTATTAAAGTTGAAGTTTTGCATATATGATGCTGATTTCTGACATGTGATACACGGACATCCATATTGCTACATCAACACAAATTTGACTGTTTATATCGTTGTTAAGACAGTTTTGTAGATTTAGCGCGTGTAATTCTACACTATCCCAAGTACCCAGCGACCTCCTAAAGATATGATTGCGAGGCGCTCGAGTTGCCATGACCCCATCCCGCATATCAAAGTAAAAGGCCCACGCTCTTTTAATTTATTCAAATAAACGTCTTGGACAGACAGACAGAAACACAGGGAACTATTCGCTCAATAATAAGTAGACCATATCTACTGAATTGGACAGCTGTAATTCTACGACATAATATAAAAATCAATAGAAAAAAACGGGTTTAACAAATCCAAATACAATCGGCTGGCGAATGGGAAGAATAGAGGCTATCAGATGATGAACTCACTCAGATAAATAACGGGATCCACAACGTAATACATTTTTCGTGGTAGCCATCTATATCAGCAGTTTTTTATAGCCGCCTATTAAACCAATCGCGGTCGCGGATTAAGTGTAACTAACACATGATCCGCGATACAGAAATTTCAGAGCCAGAAGTCATATTGAACATGAATATAAAGTCTAGATTGTTTGATGCCGTTTCCAAATTCGAAGATATAATTTTGAAAGAAAGACAAAAAGGACTCTGAGATAGAATAAATGCAGTAGGGCAGCGTGGCCAGGGTAGTAAGAAAATTTAGGGGAAAAAAGGAAAAGAGCCAGACAGGAACGTGCGCCGAGAATAATCAAGGAACAGGAAATTGAAGAGGAAAAAAAGACTCGATTGTTCTTTCCAAAAAAAAACTAGTTCGCGAAATTCAAAAAATTCTGAACAATTAACAATTCAGGATAAATGCGATATTCCATGCTACCGTTGAAAAAATATTCGGGTATACGTTCTGAAGATTAGTAAAAAATTATGGGTATTCAAAAATTGCTGTCTTCTATCTTTTGTGCGATTTTCACGGTACCACCTGATTCTTGTAACTCCTGACTGCGAATTTTTCTGGCAATACGATTTTTCGTCGGCCAGGAGAAACAAATGAACAAACTGACAGAATAGGAATGTTTAAAAAATAATGATAAGTTCTTGTTTTAGTTTTATATGAAGAATTGTCTAATAATGACGAAAAAAATTGTGTCACTCACCCTTATAAGATAAAAACTGATCAAAATAGTTTTCCAGAATTCAATAGTGTGGAATTATACCTAAGATTTTTTTCATTTCGAAATTGAGAATCTTCAAAAAAATTCATGGGTGACATATTGGCTGAACTCGATATAGGGAGCGAGTTCTTTATTTTGATCAGTTACAACCTAAATTTCGAATATTGTGTGAAAATAAAGTACGTGGTATAGACAAACTACTTAATATTCACGGGTACATTTTTCTACACCGCAGCACATTTTTCTTGAACAAAATAGTTACGAACGACTGGTCAATTTTTTGTTCTGTGAAAATTTCGTATTAAAATTAGTTCTTCTCTGATAGTGAGGCATTTCTATTTAGATGACGTTTAAATGACGATATTTGTTTCTTTTTCTACTTGAAAACTTTCCCCAGCAATTAGACTAACTGTCGGTATCATCTTTTTATATATTTATACTGGAAAACAAGGCAAGTTTTAATGAAGACAACACCTCCTCCCAGATACGCAGTCGTTTGCAGCGCATCCAATGTTAAATTGAACATTATGGACAACAAATGAGTATTTGCTAAAAAAAAGCTGTCATACTTTTTATGCTTTAGAAAGCAACAGATAAATTTTACTAAAATATTGAAAACAAATTATTTCATTATTAATTTTGAAAGGGTAGTGTGTAATAACCCGAATTCGCGGGCCTAAGGTTATTGGAAAAATGTGCATGACAAAAATCGATTCACTCGAAAAATATTTTCAAACTGCGCGCTGAAAAAAATTTGCAGCAGAGCGCAATTCCAGCGCCTGATAACTACAGAATTTGCGCGGAAAAATAAAAAAAAAACATTTTCAAATTTTAGAACACTTTTCGAGCGGATCGCTGTGCATAAAACTTTTTTTTTCAGTGCTAATACTTGTTAATTTATAGAATTAAAAAAAAACTGCAAATTTATCTAGCTAAAGATTAAAGCGAGCATCTTTCACTCATTTTCGTGTATCATTAAATCTCCTACATTGCGCTGGAGCAGGTTTGCTCCCGCTGCCATCAGAATATTTATTCACTAAGTGGTTTTAGCAAACGGTGGGGGAGCGCTGTTAACACCGTCAATCATCGTCTCGCTAGTGCCGTGAAATGTTTCTAAACCACTTTTTTAAAATAATAACAGCAGCGATAAGGAATATACATATGTGGCGGAACGGTTGTTTCCTCTCGATATCCTCCGCCGTTTCACTGGCAAAAACCTCTCGGTACATTTCTTCTCGCATTTACTTTTTATACATTTGTAATGATTACCTTTGTCAGAAATGCTTAACAAACGACCAGGAGGCAGCGCATTTCAACCAGAAGTCAAACGAAAACGAGAAAGTGATGAATTCGAGCAATGCTACGTTGTAAATTTTATGTTTCCGCCTGAAAAATGATGCTCAGGAATTGTTTGCTTCGAAAACCTATATCAAAATAGTGTATCATTGATCCACAGTAAAACCTGTATTAGACAGGACACCTCTAATTTAGTATTCGTAAAGTATTATTAGACACACGTCTAATGCAGTTTCTACGGTATACCTAATTTTTTAAGGCTATAATATTATAATATTAATATTTATTCAGAAATGTATGTCCTCTGTACACAATAGTTACTATTTTAGCCAAAGTTCGAAAATGAGCTTCCCGCTGTTCCAAAGATGGACAAATCAGGTTTCGCAAGGCCCGCAGTAGACAAGGATCTCGGAGTCATTAAAAATATTGCATGTCAAGTTCTAGAAGTTGAAACATACCATGAAGATGGAAATACTACATCTTACGACAGAACAAATGTTAAACTTTATGGTGCCACGAAATCGGGCAATTCAATTTGTGTTATTGTTACGGATTACTTTCCGCATTTTTATTTCCAGGTATCACTCACTAACTCGTGAAAATATTTTCCGGTTCTACGTTTTCAGGCTCCTCAAGGGTTTGGCGTTGAACACGTCAGTATTGCTCAAACAGCGATTTGCAATTTGATAGCCGCTGCCAAACGTCGTGGTGGAAATGAGCAAAGTCCCCTACCGGGAAAAGTTGTTGATAATTTAGTACATGTCGAGCTTGTTCGTGGAGAAAATTTATATTATTTTCGTGGTACCGATAGCAAAGTTCCGTTTGTCAAAGTGACAGGATCTACAGAAGCGCTTCAGAAAGCCAGAATGGAACTCAAAAATGGAGTGAATTTGATGGGAAAAGGACCTATAAACGTAGGAAACCTATACGAATCCAATATAAATGCTGTCGTCATGTTTTTAGCAAAAACAAACATTGTTGGCTGTGGATGGGTTGAGGTCCATGAAACAATTTATTTTAGGCATAAAATTGATATTTACAGATTCCAGCTGGAAAGTGCCAGATTCTTTCGAACAGGGAAAAGTCATCTCGCTGTCAGATAGAAGTTTCAGTTTCGGTGAAAAATTTAATTGTGCACGAAAGTGATGGAGAATGGGCTGACATCGCTCCTATTCGGTAAGGATATTTGGTTTCAGTTATTTAATCAAATATTCGACTTTAGAACTTTATCTTTGGATATTGAATGTATTGGCCGACGTGGAGTGTTTCCTGAAGCGAACAAAGATCCAATAATTCAAATAGCCAATCTTGTAAAAATCGAGGGTGAATCGGAACCATTCGTTCGTAATTGTTTTGTTCTAGGGACTTGTGCTCCCGTTGTGGGCGCAGACATTATACAATGTGTCAACGAAAAGGTGCTACTTGAAAAATGGGCCGAATTTATTCGAGAAGTGGATCCCGACATTATTACTGGCTATAACATTCTTAACTTCGATCTTCCATATATCCTGGATCGGGCTAAGGTACTCTCGCTTCCTCAAGTCGCTCAATTGGGCCGCCAACGAAATAAGGGATCCGTTGTGAGAGATGCTGCAATTTCTTCAAAGCAGATGGGTAGCAGAATCAACAAAAGCATCGATATACACGGAAGGATTATCTTTGATGTTCTTCAAGTAGTTCTTCGTGATTACAAACTTCGAAGCTATACACTGAACAGTGTTTCCTATAAATTTCTCTCCGAACAGAAAGAAGACGTTGAGCATAATATTATACCCGATCTTCAAAGAGGCGATGAGCAAACTAGAAGACGTCTCGCACAATATTGTCTGAAAGATGCATATCTTCCTCTTCGGCTTCTGGATAAGCTGATGTCAATTATCAATTACATTGAAATGGCCAGAGTCACAGGGGTCCCTATGAATTTCCTGCTGACAAAAGGGCAACAAATTAAGGCAAGTGCTTATTAATTTAAATTTCCTTCATGCATACTTCATTAATTCGGTTCAGATTTTGTCAATGATGCTACGCAGGTGCAAAGAGAATAAATTTTTCTTGCCAGTTATTGACGCCAACGCTGGAGATGGAGAAGGTTACGAAGGGGCTACAGTCATTGATCCAATTCGTGGATTTTACAATGAACCTATTGCTACCCTAGATTTTGCCTCCTTGTATCCGTCCATAATGATAGCTCATAATCTTTGCTACACTACTCTCCTGAAAGCGCCGCTAGGAGTGGAAAACGAAGATTATATTCGCACACCATCTGGGCAATATTTTGCTACTAAAGCGAAACGACGTGGTCTCTTGCCAGAGATTCTCGAGGATCTTCTTGCTGCTAGAAAGCGTGCTAAAAATGATATGAAAAACGAAAAAGATGAATTTAAGCGGATGGTGTATAATGGGCGACAGCTGGCTTTGAAAATCTCTGCTAATTCTGTTTATGGATTCACTGGAGCAACAGTTGGAAAGCTTCCTTGCTTGGAAATTTCACAATCCGTCACTGCTTTTGGAAGAAAAATGATCGATATGACAAAATCCGAAGTCGAAAGAATTTACAAGAAAGGTTCTCTCAATGGCCTGTGCCCAGCAGACGCAAAAGTTATTTATGGAGATACTGATTCGGTTATGGTAAAATTTGGTGTCGAAACTGTTGCTCAAGCTATGGAAATTGGACTTGACGCTGCTAGAGAAGTTAGTAAAGTTTTCACACCTCCCATCAAATTGGAATTCGAAAAAGTGTATTTCCCATACCTTCTTATCAACAAGAAGAGATACGCAGGTCTTTATTTCACAAAACCTGACGTTCATGATAAAATGGACTGTAAAGGATTAGAAACAGTTCGTCGTGATAATTGTCCTCTCGTCGCAAAAGTTCTTGGAGTGTGTCTCGAAAAGCTTCTTATAGAAAGAGATCAACAGTCAGCTCTTGATTTTGCTAAGCGAACCATTAGTGATTTGCTTTGCAACAAGATTGACATTTCCCTGTTAATTGTCAGTAAAGAGCTGACCAAGTCTGGGGACGTGAGTTCTTCATTTTTATTATGTCTTATATTTATAAATAAATCTCAGAAGTATCAAGCGAAACAGGCTCATGTTGAGCTAGCGGCCCGTATGAAGAAAAGGGATGCTGGAAGTGCGCCAAGGCTTGGTGATCGTGTTCCTTACGTTTTTGTGGCAGCTACGAAAAATGTTCCTGCATATGAACGTGCTGAAGATCCAACATTCGTTCTGCAAAATAATATTCCCCTAGACACCAAACACTACCTGACAAATC
Source organism: Caenorhabditis inopinata (assembly GCA_003052745.1). NCBI lineage: Eukaryota > Metazoa > Nematoda > Chromadorea > Rhabditida > Rhabditidae > Caenorhabditis > Caenorhabditis inopinata. The sequence continues at coordinate 7,609,640 of AP018155.1, read as the reverse complement.
AGCTCGCCAAGCCCCTTGCAAGAATTTTCGAACCTATTTTGGGTGATAGAGCTGAAAAGATTCTAGTTGAAGGAGAACACACAAGAGTTCGAACCGTAGTTCAAAGTAAAGTTGGAGGACTTGCAGCTTTTACCAAAAAATCAGCAACTTGTCTGGGATGTAAGAGTGTTTTACCAAAAATGGAGTCATCGAATGCGGTATGCAAACACTGCGAGCCGAAGCTGCCAGAAATATTTGCAACAAGGTGAGTAAAACATGCTATGCTTGGCTTTATTGTAATTTTTCAGGCTAACTACAATGCACGAACTTGAAAACCACTTTGGTCGTCTTTGGACTGAATGCCAAAATTGTGCAAAAACTATGCAGGACAAAGTTAATTGTTCTTCTCGTGATTGCCCAATTTATTACATGCGCGAGAAAGTTCGCAACGAATTAACCGATGCCAGTTCCGTCATGCAGCGATTTGGAAATCCGTGTTTCTCATCCCTTACCAACTAAGCCCACATAATCTACAATCCTGGTGTATTAATTGGTATTTTCTCCTTGTAAATTAACATATTATTAAATACACGGTTGCATTTATGCTACTGACACTTCACTTATAAAAGGCGATCTGATTGAAAATATTTAACCTTTATATTGATGATTTGTTTAATTGAATAGTGCGACTTTCGCTTGCGATACATTGTTTCTATTTCTGAAAATATGAGCCGCGGGTCAAAAGAAGATTAAAAAATGGTCTCATTTGGAAAATATTAGACTAAGTCAAATGCTTTGCATCACTTTGTAAAAAAATTTAAGTGTCCGAGCGTCCACCACGATGAAATCCTGAGAATTTCACTTCTCCAGTCCTGAAATTTTGGAGCCAACGTAGAACTGTAGCTTGATAAACAGTGCGAAGACTCATCAATAGTCACATAGTCACAATAGTCACAACATTCGATCCGCGGCTTGCCTTGATGAAGAGCGAGAACGATGCTCATAAAAAAGTAGCAGTCGGACTTACTCCCGAGTTAGTTGAATCGGTATGTTGCTTGATGCTGTAATTGAACCAGATTTTCATATAAATGTAGCCCACACGCGGCCCCTTACACCGAGCATGAAATTTTCTAGATGCTTCTCGAAGTTTCTTTAGGAAAAATAATTGATGCAAGGATTTTGACTCAACCTAATAATTATTAAGTTCTTCGAAACATTTAGAATCCTATTTAAACTCATAGTTCATATTTTCGGGGAAAATGCTTGACTAATTTTTATGAGACTTAAGTAAGCTTTATTTCAGATGATAAAAAAGACATGTATATTATTATTACTTTTGCTAATAACATTATTAAACGCATCGGACAACCAAGGAGATTTTAAACAAGAAAAATCGTCGCTTCGTTTCTCACCTGATGTAATAGAATCATACAGAGAAAAAGTACGACGAATGTTCTACCACGCTTACAATGGATATTTGAATCATGCGTTTCCGCTGGACGAGTTGAAACCGATAACTTGTGTTGGACAAGACACTTGGGGATCATTCTCGCTGTCTTTAATAGATGCTTTGGATACCCTTTTAGTCATGGGGAATACCACCGAATTTCGGAGAGCCGTAGCGATGGTGCTAGAGAACGTTCGTGACGATGCTAATGTGAATGTATCAGTCTTTGAAACAAACATTCGAGTTATTGGAGGACTTATCTCAGCTCATATGTTAGCAGGGAGACATAAAGGTAAAACTGGGTTTAACAATGTTCAAAGTACTGTAACACATAATTCCTCTGCATTTATTTGAGAGTTAGCTGACGTGCCCTGAAATATGAAATATGTGAGGGGAATTATTGATTGAAAGAAAACTGATTTATTTAATTTTCAAGAAACCATTTTGCTGATGTTCCAAATTGTGAAAATAAGAACATTTTTTCAAAAGAAAAATTATCTTCTTACTAGAATTTCTTGACAGTGTAGAATGATGAAATAATAATAGTAATATGTATAAAATGTACTAGAGACTTAATCGCATTCCCGGTATTCTAATAAATCCCGACTCCGGGAATGGTTTTCCTGTGCCACAGGCTGCTGCTGAGAACTCATATTTCCTAGTGTTGGAAAACTATTGCTTCTATTAATTACAGACTTGGTCGCAGAATGGGAGGGCTATCCATGCAATGGACCACTCCTAAAACTTGCTGTAAATATGGCGGATCGCCTAATGCCTGCTTTCAACACTGAAACTGGTATGCCCTATGGTACAGTCAACTTGAAATATGGTGTACATAAGCACGAAACTTCAATAACATGCACTGCTGGAGTCGGTACATTTATTATAGGTATGTTTTCTTCAAAATTGTATAAATGAAATGCCTACACACTAATTCTAGAGTTTGGTACGCTTTCCCGTTTGACCGGTGATGATAAATACGAAAAAGTAGCCTTAAAGGCGCTGGATGCTCTCTGGTCTTCACGGTCCCCAATTGGATTGGTTGGTAATCATATTAATGTTCAAACTGGACAATGGACTGCAACTGACTCTGGAATTGGAGCTGGAGTTGATAGTTATTTTGAGTACCTAGCAAAAGGTGCCTACCTTTTCAGAAGACCTAGCCTCATGAAGCAGTTTCATGAACAGGCAACTTCGATCAATAAATATGTTAGAAAGGAAGACTGGTTTATGTGGGTATCAATGGCGAAGGGATCTGTCTCGCTTCCTATTTTTCAATCACTTGAAGCATTCTGGCCCGGAACCCTTACAATGGTCGGAGACTTGCAAGATGCCTCAAGAATCATGCTTACCTATTCCGAAGTTATTAGAAAATACGGGTTTCCTCCAGAGTTCTACAATATTCATAATGAGGAGCCCGTGGATAAGAGAGCTGCGTTTCCCCTTAGACCTGAAATGGTTGAGTCGTTGATGTATTTGTATAGGGCTACAAAAGACGAAACATGGCTGGAATTGGGAGCCGAAATTGTTGATGTGAGTTATGTTTAACTCATGATATTATATTTGAATATAAGCAGATAATTATTACTTACATAGTGCATCCGTTATTCGCAAGTGTGGGCGCAGAACTCAGATAATCTCCTTTACAACTTCTATTTCAGGCGATTGAACTATCGGCTCGAACCAACTGTGGGTATGCAACAATTAACAATGTGAAAGAGCATAATATTGAAGACCGAATGGAGTCCTTTTTCTTAGCGGAAACAACAAAATATCTGTATTTACTCTTCGATCCTGCTAATTTTATTCATTCAAAAGGAGACCAAGCAAGAATTCTGACCAGCTCAAAAAATCTGACCTGCGTAATCTACGGCGGAGGTTACATTTTTAACACTGAAGCGCATCCGATTGACCCAGGAATGTTAGACTGCTGTAGTATACAAGCAAAACGAGAGCAAGAAGAGGATGGTGAAAATGTAATTTTTGGAGAGTTTCACGTTTAGCCCCCTTACACTTACAAAGAAAGTAGAAAGTGGTCGAAAAAATTACAAGTAGTGAAATATGCTCAATATAGTTTTTTAAAATTTATAATCATGTTCCCCGATCTTCTCCTTACTCAAAATGGTGGCACTTATAATTTTAAGAGAATTATAAATTCCACTAATATTTTATAGCATAAATTATGGAACCATTTTTTCTAATGTCTAAAGACAGTTAATTAACATTATCTCAGTTGGTGGTCTTCAAATTTTTATAAAGGCGAGTGGATCTAGTGAAATTAATCTATTGTGTAGGGGGTTGCACGTTATCCTCAAGTATTGAAATTATTTGCTTTCAGTTCAATAATGGGGATCATCATGAACAAAGGGATCTGTCTGAAAAAGGAGGTGAAAGATATTTTGAAAATCAGTACGGACATAAAAACTCTTTAATCGAATTCGAAATTGATTCCAAATTAAAAGAAAAATCAGAAAAAAGGAGATTTGAAACTGGTGAACAGGAGAAAAGAGAAAAATCGAAACAGGCGATGAAGAAAGTACGAGCAATACTCGTGAAAGCTCATCAGAATGACGAAGAAAAGCGACGAAACGGAGAAAACTCTTCTACTGCGAAACTGTTAATTGATCAGTTATATAAAGTTTATCCAAATTATACTTCAGAGTTAGAAACGATTAATAAGGAGGCATTAATTGAATTTGAAGAAAATCAACATATGGAAAATACCAGAGAACTTGTTAAAGACATACCGATACCTGATGCTTATTGTGAAAAATGTTGTTTTCCATTACACGAAATCGTGGAATCTGTCGCACTTCGAGTGTTGATGTCTGATATTTACGAATACCACTTATATCCAAAACGAAATGTGAGTTTTATTGATTGAATTAATAGAAGTCAAACACATTAAAAAAATGAATAAAGTTAGCTGGTTATGCTATTCTAATCATTAATGGCTTTTGTTTTCAGATGAAATTCCTTCGCGGTCCAGTATGTTGGTCTGAAGAATCGCCACGGATTGAGGATGAATACAAAAATATTCCACCTAGTGTTGACACTGAAAAATGGAATAGCGCACTTTTTGATAACGATTTGATTCTTCCAAGTGATTTCGTTGGAAGGGATATCGACTCTGTTAAAAAATTTGGGTTCGAAAATCTGTTGGCCCCTGGTGTTAATAAAATAGATCGATTGATTGGAGGGCGAAACATTGCGTTAAGGCGAAAACAGTCCTGGTATTATAATCTTTAATTTTTCCCGGGTATTTTGTAAAAGTTTCCTTCCTCTACTAGTCTTCCGTTTGTTACTTTTCTGTGATAGGTTGCTATTTCCTTGAATATTAATATGGTGAATTTTTTAATAAAAATTATTCTTAATTTTCTCACAAAATTTGTTGGCTCCAATTTTTCATACTTTCAATAGTTTGCAAAATTGCGTGCATTTTAATCTCGCGAATGCACTAAACGAATTCAGGATGCTATCAATCAGAAAAGCAACCGCTGGCTTTCAAATGCTTTTGTCCACATCTGCTTATACAGTCAGAACACACACTTGCGGCGAACTCAGTATTTCCAATGAAAGTAAGGCCACTGTTCATAAAAATCACTCGATCCATAAACATTTCACAAAATTATTGATTCAGACGAAAAAGTTAGCGTAATGGGATGGCTGTCTCACAAGCGAATGAACCGGTTTCTTGTTTTACGAGATTCGTATGGCTCAATTCAAGCAAAAATTCCAAAAAACTCGAAACTAGATCGTATTTTGAAAGAAATTCCTTACGAGTCAGTCGTTCGGGTCGACGGAATCGTTGTTAGTCGGGGAGAGGATCGTAATAAAGACATGAAAACTGGAGAAATTGAGGTAATGAAGTGTTTTTTCCCGTACTATACCAGTATTTTTGTAGATTAGTGTTGAAGAACTGAAGGTGTTAAACAATGCAGCTCTTAATATCCCAATGCTCCCCGATGCTAACGCCAGTGAGAAAACTCGTCTCAAATACAGATACATAGATCTGCGCTCGGATAAGCTTCAAAGGTCAGATAAAAACGAACATAACCCGACTTACATAGGTAGATAATTTTAAGATGAAAATGTGAAAACTTTCAGAGCTCTGCGAATTAGATCGGAATTTGTTCACAACCTTCGGAAATTTCTTGTAGAGAAAAATGGTTTTGTTGATGTAGAGACTCCGACTCTTTTCCGGCGAACACCTGGTGGAGCCGCCGAATTTGTCGTTCCTGCACCTCCTCCCAATCTTGGAATGGCATATTCATTACCTCAAAGCCCACAACAATTCAAGCAATTATTGATGGTTGGTGCTATTGATAGATATTTCCAAGTGAGAATTTTAACAAAATCATCATACTTCTGAATTGCGTTCCACTATAGATTTCAGATTGCCCGTTGTTATCGCGATGAAGGCTCCAAGGGCGATAGACAACCTGAATTCACCCAAGTCGACGTGGAAATGTCATTCACAACTCAAGACGGCGTCATGCAACTTATTGAAAACATGATACTTTCAGCATGGCCGGAATCCTTAAGCCATATCAAACCAACATCACCATTCCCACGAATAACATATTCTGAAGCTACGAAACTTTATGGAATTGATAAACCCGATATGCGCATTCCATGGAAAATTGAAGACGTTGAAAACGGAATGTTTGACTTTTTAAAAAATCAATATGAGAAAAATTGGCGAGCTCGAGTTTTGGTTTGTCGAGGAGCTGGGAAAACACCGATAGGAAACTCAAAGAAGCAAGAATGGAAGCGACTGATTCAGATGAACGAAAATGGAAAGAACTTTTCCGTTTGCCATTCATCACAGAAGAAATGGTTCAAATCTATTGATAACCAGGAAATAATAAATCAATTCAATTTAAACGAAGATGATGTTTTAGTTGTTTGCTGGGGGGAATCGGAAGGCGTATATTGGTCTCTGGGTAAGAGTTCATTTTAATTTTTTATATTTTTAGTAAGTGGTACTTACAAGCTGAAAAATAACTACTAAAAATGTGCAATTCCAGGTCAGCTTCGGAATTTTGTAGCAGAACATTGTAATCTTCGTTCGAAAAAATCTATTACTGCTCACTGGGTTGTTGATTTCCCTTTATTTTCATTCGAAGGTGGTCAACTAGTATCGACTCATCATCCTTTCACAGCTCCCATCGAAAAAGATTCCAAGTTTTTATATGAGAACGATCAGGCAAAGCTTCTTCAAATTACCGGACAGCACTATGACCTAGTCATTAATGGAATTGAAATGGGTGGTGGATCCATTCGTATTGAGAATGCTGATATTCAACGACACGTGCTGAACATTCTCGGAGAGCCCATGGAAGAAATGGAACATTTACTGAATGCTTTATCGCATGGTGCTCCACCACACGGAGGGTTCGCATTGGGCCTTGATAGATTCGTTGCGTTGCTCACTTCAGAAGGAAATCCCCTGACACCTGTTCGAGATGTAATCGCATTCCCAAAAACGAAAAATGGCAAAGATTTGATGAGCGGTGCTCCAGCCTTCTTATCAAAGAAACAGCTAGAAAGGTTAAACAATTGAATATGTTGTTGTCTGAAACGAATAACGTATATTCATTTCAGATATGGAATCAGTTTGCAATCGAACGATCAGATTTGATTTATGATGATTTAAAGTTATAAATTTTCTTCTGTTTATTCTTTTGAAATATTCCACTAACTTTTTCGATATCTAAAACAGCTGAGAATTAAGTACTAATGAAAAATAGAGATTGTTACTATTGTTTAATCCAATCATTGTAAATTATGAAATGCCTTGTCTACTGAAGTTATTCTGGCTCAAGTGCGGCCTTAAATTCAAAGCTTGAAATTGTCATTAAAAAATCATTATGAATAGGTAGACAGAAAGTTCTCCATATCATGCTCGACCTTCCATATGAATCAAAATGATTAAAATAACCTCACTACGAATTTCTAAAGAATTTCCGGCTGTTAATAGGTTACAGAAAAATTATTAGAGTAAAATGACAGTACCATCGAGACAAATAATTAGCGATAAAAAAATGTTTGCAAAACGCTCATTTTATTCCATTTTTTCTTAATTTCATGGTTCAAAAAAAGTATAATTTCGCCCCATCTTTCTAGTTTTTTTTTGAATTTTTCGGATATTTTATATATATTTTTCCACTCAAATTATTGTTCTTACAAGTATCTTACCACTTCCTCTGCGTTGCTCTTATCTCTTGTTTTTCGACACCGAAAGCTGAAGATCAGTCTTTATTAGAGTAACGCGTCGATGATGAGTCGAGTCGACGAAGTCGACGAAAGTCGAAAAAATCGAGTCGACTATAGTCGACTTGACCATAGTCGACTTCGACTTAAAGTCGACTTTGACTTAAAGTCGACTAAAGTCAAGTCGACTTTAGTCGACTGAGAGTCGAAGTCGACTTGAGTCGAGTCGACTAAAGTCGACTCGACTTGAAAGTCGATTTGAGTCAAGTCGACTTCGAAGTCGAGTCGACTTTAGTCGACCACGCTTCAAGTTGCAAATTCGCTCTATTGGACTGCTTTTTAGAGGGGATTCAAATTTAAAAAAAATTTTCTTTTTTTTCTTAAAAAAAATTAAGAAAAATTTTTTTTTTAATTTCAAATTTTTGCACTTGATGCATTTCACTTGAGATCCATCTGGTGATTTCTCGAAAAAATTTTGGAGCTTTTTTCTTGATTTTTTTTTTGAAAATTAAATGAAAATGAAAATGTTTCAAATTATTCATCAAAAAGGTAAATTCAAATTAAAAATTAACGAACAGCACTCATTTCACAATATGTGGAAAATATTATGTTTTTCGTTGAGAAACGAGGAAAAAATGAATTTCTTACTTTTACGCAACGACGTCATAACATTTAAAGGAGCAGACTATATTTCGAAAGTGCGAATGATACTCGATCTGAGTGATCTTAATAAGAGTTTGATTCCACCAAAATTTAAGTTAGAAAATTTAGAAACGGCATTGCCTTTCATGGAATTTGCAAATTTCGCTGCTACGTTTGATTTTCGTTCCGGATATCACCATATAAAAATACATAAAAATTCTCAGGATCTGCTAGCTTTTTCTTTGTCTGAACCTCCAGTTCCTCCTTTTTACCAGTTTAGAGCTTTACCGTTTGGACTTTCGACGGCGCCTTGGATTTTTACAAAAGTCTTCAAAGAGTTAGTAAATAAATGGAGGTCAGAAGGAATAAAAATCTTCCTTTACCTTGATGACGGTCTCATTCTTGGAGAATCTTTGGAGGAAACGAAAAGTGCAGTAAAAAGAGTTAGGAGAGACTTGGAGAAAGCAGAAGTAATCGTAGCGGAAGATAAGTCTACGTGGGAACCATCCAGTAAGTGCACGTGGCTTGGTTTTGAATGCGATCTGATCGCGAAAGAGGTCACTGTGACCAAGAAAAGAGTTGAAAGATTTCGAAACTCTCTAGAAGTTCTGGAAAGGAGTCTGACTCCAACGATCCTGGATCGTATGATATTCCTGGGATGCCTGGCATCAATGGAAGTAGTTACAGGTGACATTGGAGTTGCTAAAGCTCGAAACATGATGCGAGTAGTAGCGGAAGGTCAACAGAGAGGAAGAAATACTTCTTCAAAAAGAAAGAAATCCGAAGGTGAGAGTAGAGAGTTGTGTTTTTGGAGAGAAAATTACCAAGGCATATTTGTGAGATTCTTACTAAATAATTTCGAGCCAGAGTGGTACTTATATACCGATGCATCCTCAGTAGGAGTAGGAGCGATCCTTAAAAATAAAAAAGGAGAAATAAAATGGAAAATTTTGGAGTACGGCGACGTTTTTTTCAAAAACGAATCTAGCACTATGAGAGAGCTAAAGGCGGTGCATACAGCATCTAAGAAGTTAGCGGAATGGGTGACAGGCGATGTTCAAGTACTAGTAGACAGTCAAGCCGCTGTAGTTATCCTTCAGAAAGGTTCTATGAAAACGGAGTTGCACGAATTAGCGGAGAAAATTTGGGAAGAGCTAAAACGCGTAGGGCAAAGTAAATTTTTATGGATCCCCAGGAAACTAAACGCTGAAGCTGACGAAGCAAGCAGAAATTTTGACTTCGACGATTGGGGTATTTCAAGTAAAGTGTTCCTACAAGCGCAAAAGTTGTGGGGAAAAATAAAAGTCGACTGGTTCGCTGATTCGGAAAACAGGAAGACCCAGACATTTTTTTCCAGATACCCAGAGCCGGAGACCAGCGGGGTTGACGTCTTCAACCACATCAGTAGAGCAAAATCACTGGGGGCTCCTTGGTGGGTACCTCCCCCAGTTTTGATTCCCAAACTCCTTAATGTAGCCAAAAATGAAAGAATAAGCGGAGTATTAGTAGCGCCGATCTGGAAAGATCATCCATCTTTTCAAGCTTTAGTAGATAAAAAAGGAGAATTTATAAGCGCCGTAAAAGACTATATAATATACGAGAAAAATGATAACATTTTTATTCCAGGGCGAGGCTCCGAACACTGTGAAGCCACTAATTCGAAATTTTGCAGGTCCCAGTTTATCCTAGCATTTATCGATTTTTCACAATAGGCCCCCGGCTTTGTAATTTCTACCTAACTTATACAACATAAAACCAACTTGTAAAATAAATCATTTACTGCCAAAATACCTTTTCAGATATCGATTTTTTCCGAGAGAACGAAACAGAAAAACATATTCTCTGAGATCGAAGAGAAAAGAGAATATTATGTTTTTCGTTGAGAAACGAGGAAAAAATGAATTTCTTACTTTTACGCAACGACGTCATATCATTTAAAGGAGCATACTATATTTCGAAAGGTAATAGTTTCCCTGCGCGTGTTTTTTGAACAAATCTTTCATTCTACGTTGTTAACTTAGTCTCCCAACCCACCCACCCCGAGAGAAAGGAGAACGAACACCCGAGGGTTAAAGAATAAAAAAAGTAATAATCAAGATTTTTCCAGCCGTATTAGCAATAGCTTCGTTTCACGCACTACTGCGAGCCAGTGGAGTAGCCACACTCAAATGACTCATTAGAGAGAACAACATGCTGGAAATCAAAGTGGAGAGAGCAAAAAACGATCAACTGGGATATGGGAGACCGACGTTTTTCAGATGCGAAGAAGGCAGTGGCATGGATAGAATCATAGTAAGATGGAAAGAAAGAACCGAAAAACAAGGAAACAAATTCGTTTTTCCAAATTTGCTTGGAATAGATCAGCTCTATCTCCGCTCTCGCTTCCAAGCTTTTGATAAAAATAGGGAAAAAAAGGTGCAACACACCACTGTTTCAGAAGAGGAGGAGCAAATTACATGAGGAATCAAGGTTTTCGCCCAGAAGAAATACAACAACGAGGAAGGTGGAGATCGCTCGCTGGACTCTCCAGGTACCTGAAAGATAACCCAGTAGCCCAAGGTTGCAGAAGATCGTCAAGTGAGCCGAAATAAATAAGAACCATTTCGAAAACCAGATTAGCCAATAATGGTACATATGAGACTCCCTTAGTTTTCTCTTAAATCACCACGAATTTATTTATTTTTTTGTTTAACTCTAACACCATTTATTAATTCTTGTTTTTTGCTCATGTTACTTCTTGAAATAATATATAATAGAAACCCAGTTCCAGTCTTCCGTTCATCAAAAATCTAGTTATTCAGTTGTTACAAATATCCTACGTGTCATTTATTATTATTTTTTCTCCTCACCCACGTTTTTCCATGTCCTTCTCTGATCTTATTTATCGTTCAGGTTAAAATATCGTTGAGTTATACTAACGTAATAGCGTTGTTGTTAATATTAATAAGCATAATATTGTTGTTGTTTCTACTATTTGTTACTACTACCAATACCGTTTCGACCTAACTTATACAACATAAAAACAACTTGTAAAATAAATCATTTACTGTCAAAATACCTTTTCAGTTATCGATTTTTTCCGAGAGAACGAAACAGAAAAACATATTCTCTGAGATCGAAGAGAAAAGAGAATATATATTTTTCCACTCAAATTATTGTTCTTACAAGTATCTTATCACTTCCTCTGCGTTGCTCTTATCTCGTGTTTTTCGACACCGAAAGCTGAAGATCAGTCTTTATGCTTTTAGCAGACATGGTGGAGTTGGACACATTGCGTTGAATGGCGCGGTGTTTGCGACTGGACAGTTTCTTTGGTCTTCAGGAACATGGAGCAAAACCAGAAGTTGGATTGTGATCATAGGTAGAGACAGTTCTGAGACTTCTTTCTAGCTGGCGGGTGATTAAAGTTCTTGATATACCTCTAGCGATCAGAAAATCGATTTGAGCTCGTTCGGCGGTAGGTAAGTGAGAACCATTTGGTACATTGAAAGAAAAAATAACAATTAAACAAAAAAATTTAAAAAGCTTGTTTTTATACTCATTTTCGGCCACCAGAGTACCAAAACAGTCTATACTTTTGACGGTCCCAATATTTTCAACTATCTACTTTAGATCAAGTGCGAAACATCGGATCCGATTGAAATTTTTTACCCGTAGGTTTTCATAGGTTTTTTTAAGTGCTTGATCAAACTGCATCAGCCGATTTTTTTCATTTCGCCCATGAAATTCAGAATAACCAAAATCGAGGGAGTGCCTATACTTATGAATATATATTTATTCATTGAAAAAGGACTAAATTTGCCTCTTATATTTTCAAGGTTATAATACATGAAAATATTAGATAATAATAAATATTAAGTTAGAGATATCCATGAGATAATGTTAGAATTTCCCGGAATTTAATGTGAGGTATGGTGAAAGGTTTAATTGAGTGATGTTAGTTCTTTGATGGGGAAATTGGCAAGTTTAGGTTAGTAGAGATTTCTTTGGAAATTAATATTTTGTACATGAAAACTAAGTCAGCAATAAGTCTTCTGTGTTCTAGTGAGGTAAGGTTACAATCATAAAGGCAATCAAAATATGACACATAATTATAATTAAATTTTTTATAACAGCGAACGAGGAAAGATTTTTGGACACTTTCAATTAGTTTAATATGTTCTTTTAGTACAGGAGAAAAGATTATGGTTGCGTATTCAAAGATAGGACGAATATAAGTTTTAAAGCATTTTACGAAAATTTGGAAACTTGCTCGGCGGAGGACATTGAAAAAAATGTTAATGCGTTGTTGGGCTTTTCGAAGTATGGTGCTGAGGTGATCAGTAAAGGTAAGGGAGGGGTTATAAATTACACCCAGGTCAAGAATTTTTCTTGTGCTTGGTAACTCTTGATCATTTATTGTGAATACAGGGTTAGTGTTAGCAATTCTTTTTTTGTGATGAAAAGATATAGTTTGACACTTGTCAGCAATATGCATCTGCCAGGTATCGCACCATTTTTCTAGTAGTTCTAAATCATGTTGTATGTTAGTGGTGTTTGTTGAGAAGATTTTAAGGTCATCAGCGTAGAGTAAAAAGTCCGATTTAAAGTTGTCTCTAATGTCATTAATGAAAATGAGGAAAAGGAGAGGGCCAAGAATGGAACCATGTGGTACACCCGGTCGAACTTTTGTTTCTTTTGATAGTGACTTATTAATATTAACTTTATAAGTACGGTTAGTGAGGAAAGCGTTTATCCAGTTGTAAGTTTTGTTTTTAATGCCATAGGCGTAGATTTTGCGCATAAGTTTGTTGTGAGAGACTGTGTCGAATGCTTTTTTGAAATCGATATAAACACTGTGCGTTGTGAGTTTTGAGACGAAATTTGCGATTAGTTTACTAGAATAGGAAAGAAGCTGTGAATCAGTTCCTCTTTTAGAGCGGAACCCGTATTGTGATTTAGTTATAAGATTATTTTGGTTAAGGAAACGGATAATGTGTTGATGAATTAATTTTTCCATTAATTTTCCTACAGATGATGTTAGTGAAATTGGTCGGTAGTTATTTGTGTCGCTTTTTGCGCCTTTTTTATGATGCGGACGTACTATTGCCATTCTCCAGTAGTTGGGAATTGAAGCCGTTCTTAACGATTCTCGAAATATTATAGATAGTGGAAGAGATATTGCTGTGCCTGATTTTTTAAGGAAAATAGCCGGGAGGTTTTCGGGAGTTGTGTTATTTTTGGATTTTTTATTTTCGAAAGCATAAATTCGATATGATGAGGTTCTATGTTAATTATATCGATTGTTTCGTTTGTTCTGCTAGGGAAAGTTGGCGATTTTTTGTCATCTTCCGTGAATACATTTTCAAAGGATTGCGCAAAAAGTTGTGCTTTTTGTGTGTCATTGGTGATAGAATCGTTTGCGGAATTTCTCAACACTCCAATTTCATAAGATTCTTTATAACGGGTGTTTGTAAATTTGAAAAAGTTTTTTGAGGTGCCAAAACTGAGTTGTAATTCAGTTGTTTTTAGTAATGTGGGTATTGCTTAGGCATAAGTCTAAGATGTTATCGGGGTTATATCTGGTTGGTGTGTGGATGTGTTGAGTTAGATCGTGTCTTATTCTTATTACAGGTTAAAGTCGCCAACTATTATGCAGTGTTTATGGGAAAGAAGTAAGTGATCAAGAGTTTCCATTAATGCGTCAAGATTTTTTGAGTGGTTTGGGTGGTAGATGACAATGACTCTTACAGTGGTACCTTTCATCAACACGTCAATACCTACTACTTCTGGTACCAAAAGCCTATCAGGAATTTTTATGGGAAGACATCTAAGTTTTTTAGAGATTAGTATAGCAACTCCTCCGCCATGCTTATTTCTATCTTTTCTAATGATGGTGAATGTATTAGGCACAGTAAGTAGGGCGTCAGGAAAGTTAGGATCTAGATGAGTTTCAGTCAGTGCAAGGATGTCAAAATTGTGAGTGGTTAAAGAAAGTTCCATTAGGGGGATTTTGTTTTTGAACGATTGGCAATTTGTGTATCCAAGGGACAAAAATTTTACTTGCCTTCTATCGCTTCTTTGATGATCCATGCCCTTGGAGTCTGGTTTTCCTTGAACACGATTTTTGCGACTTCCAGGTTCCGAACTGTGTAGTTGCGCAATTTCTGTTCGTTGTTGAGTCTGATCGCTTCCTTCCAGGCCATTCTGTGTTTCATTAGATCTTGTTTTGACAGGTTTGGACGAAGGGTGGCGGTACTTAGCTGTTTTATATTTTTCTTGATGACTCCTGTGTTTCTGAGCAGTTTTTTGGCATCGTCTTCTGAGTTGTTTAGTATTTTTTAGTAGTGGTGGGGATTTTTTTAATGGAATCCGAAAAATCTTGACATCTCTTGTTATTTGACTGAATTCCGCAATTTTCTTTCCGAGTTCTTCATCTGACAATGTTTCTTCTGTTAAGTTTGCATCACGTATTATCGCCTTAAAAAAGTTCCGACATTTTTTCGAGCCCGCGGAAATCGGGATTTGAATTTAGAGGCTCCGCCCATATATCGCGCATAGCAAATGCGCTGCAACGATGATGAATGGGCGGAGCCTCTAAATTCAAATCCCGACTCGAAAAAATGTCGGAACTTTTTTACGGCGATAATACAATCACGGAATTTTTTTTTTCATCAGTTTTTTGCGCAACAGTGGCTGCTTTGATTATTGATTTTTGTGTTTCTGGGGCAGCCAGAGTTTTCTTTACTATTTCCGCGAACGTTTTTTTTCTTGTCATCTTCCGATGCGGCCAGTTTCGTTTTAAGGTCATTTACCGTTCCTTCTAGGTTGTTAATTTTCAAGATTAGAGCATTGTTTTGTTCTTGCACATTTTTAGTTATTTGTAGAATTGCACAGATGAAAGCGTGTATATCTTTATTTTTTAATTTCTTTGGAATATTTTCCGACGCTAACGTAAATAGCCAACACTATTTGGGAGAATGCAAACGCGCCCTACCGAACTTGCAAAAAAAAAGAAAGCGGGGATTTAAAAAATTAAAATTATCCAATCGTTTTTCTTTGTTTTTCAATGAGTTTTCTTCTAGAAAACATATTTTAATTAAAAAAAAGGCAAGGCGCTATGGTAGTTGATGAAGGTTAATGGTTTTTAGTCATTTTTGGAGCTTTTTTTTTGATTTTTTTTTCTGAAACTGTTATTAGATATAGGTATAGGTATAGGTATAGGTATAGATTAACTGATAAGCGAAAAAAAAATCCCTTAAAAATCCGAAAAAATTGCAAAGATTTCTTATCGTTGAAGCGCGCCACGCGTGAAAAAAACAGCTTACAAATTTTTTAACAATAGCAACAAATTATTCAATAATAAAGTAGTGAGAAAATGAACCTCGCGCAAGTTGTTCATGCATTTGAAAAATTCTGAAAATGCATAATAATACGTATTCTTTCCATATTAACTCGAATTTTCATAGTTTCTTTTTGAATCTTGCTTTTCTGTGACTAAAACGTTTCATTTCCGATGCAAATGAAAACTTTCATAATTTAAATCGCATTTTTTTGGAAGTTCGGTAGGGCGCACTTGCATTCTCCCAAATAGTGTCGGCTATTTACGTTAGCGTTATTTTCCGGATCTAGTATTGGAAATTGATGGGTATTCAAGTTACCGTTATTTTCCTGGGAGTTGTTGGTGTTAGATGAGTTAATTGAATTATTTGGTGATTCATTCGTTCCAGTCTTCGATCTTTTATCAATAATAGTAATAGCGGCTTCCTTTTTTTTCATTTCCAAGAGCGAGATTGAGACGACCGGTCAGTACGAGAAAAAAGGAAAGAGTGAAGAGCACTGTATTATAAGCAATTTATATAAGAAATGTGAGAGTAAATACAGAATAAAATTCATTTAATTCTCTGTTATTGCTGGCTTGACTTTCTTTGATGTATCATAAGACGGTGGTCCTTGAATGGATTGAAGCCTTGATGAATGTGCCTGGCCCATTTGAATAGACAGCGTTTCCTGCACACAGTCTCGCCCAATCACATTAAACTGAAATTATGGGATATGAAACAAGCCTAAAGAGTTACGCGCTTACCAATTGAATCAATTCGCTCATTTCTTTCATTCCGTCGGATATCCCAACAAGCTCCTCTCCTATTCCTTTCTCCTTTTTCTCATTTATGGAATCTTCATCGTCATCTTCGTCCATTTTCGATTGGATACTGTTAATTTGATCTGTCAGATATCCAATCAATTTAATAACCTTTGCAATATATTCGGTGAAGTTGTCTTCATCTGTAGAACCAGCTGCATTGAACGCAGTGGCTCTCTCATGGAAAACTCTCAGCGCTCCACGAAGATCATCTGTATCACATTGTCCAGCCGGTTTCCCTTTTTTCATACGGTTGTGCACTTTAAGCAGCTGGAAAACTCATTTTTCATTGTTTTATCAAAATACATCCAAATTAAATTACATGCCTCTGGTTGCATTTCATCGTATTCCACGCGGAAAAATCGGTACTTGTCTCTTAAGATTTTGCACTGCTGCTTAAAATGTTCGAAGCTATCTTCTAGCGCCAAACTTTGTCCAATTTCGGCGGTGTTCTTGACTAAAATTAAAAAAAAATTAATAAAGCTTAAAATAATAGCTCACTTCCAATCAACATCATCTGTTCTTTTTTGGTCAACCGATTTCTTTGTTCTTCATTTCTTTTCTCATCTAATGCTTGAAGACGTTCTTCTCCCTTGATTTTTGCTTCGTGGAGTTTCTGGTTTAATTCTAGAATCTTGTTGTTCATCTCTTCCTGTTCCTTCTTTTTGTCTTCGCGCAAGCGGTTCATATAATCCTGACGGAGGTCTTCTCCTTTTCTCATAATTTCCGATGAACAATTCAGTTGAGCACTGCGAATTTGTATTTTCTCTTCTATTTCCTTCTGTTTTTTCTCAAGCTCATTCAATTTATTCTCCATTTGTCTTTTATTCCATTCAGATTTATGCGCAAGTTGCTCTTTCATATTTGCGTTAATCACAGCTTGAAGACTGGCTAGTTCCTCATCATGTCTACAATAGAAGTTGTGAATTTTGAAGTGTCCAATATCCGAAACAATTAAAAAACTTCGTACCTTTGCCTCTGCTGGATCAGTTCTTCTTTCTTCGCTTCAGCTTTTTTTCGTGAATCTTCTCTCACCTCATCGAGTTCCCGTTGATTCTTTTCATTTTGGGCAGCACACGCAACCTTCACTGCCTAAAACTGTTAATAGTTACGGCTATTACAAACTGCCTAATCGATCACCTCATCAGCTTTTTCCTTCTCCTCTCTTACCATCGCTTCCCTTTCGGCATTGCGCTGAGCGTTGTTTTTGGAGTTTGAAGGCGAATACATCACAGAAGTAAGAACGATCTGCAGTTTCTATAAAATCCCAAAGAAACAAAATTCGAAAAATCGTTGTACGACGAGATTCGGAATGAGGATAACGTAATCGGAATCAACCGAAGAAATAATAAATAAAAACTCGGCGGTAATGATTAGTCAAAGAAATTTATACAATGATAGATGAAAGCTTAATTTTGGATTGCGCGTGTCTCGGAATTTGGCATAGTGACATCCGTACGGTTAGAAATGGCATCCATAACATCTGAACGTCTTTCGGAGATTGATGGCATTTGGTTGATCTGAATTGCGAAGACGTCCACGCGATTGTAATAAAAAAATGAGCAACATACCATTTCAAACAATTCCACTTTCAATTCATTGAAATCCAGAGCTCTTTCAGGGTTCATAGGAGCGTTCTGTGTTCCAAGAATGGTAGTCAAATATCCAAAAACTGGTTGAAACGATGAAATTTGCGTTTTGATTTGCCGGATGCTTTCCTGCACGAGGAACAAATGCTCAGTTCATTTGTACTTTGATCAACTTACATTCATTTCTACATCTCTCAGCTCCAGAGAAGCTAAATTTTGTTCGATGTTGTTGAGCTTGGTGTTGAGAGAACGGAGCGTTTCCATGAATCTTGTTAAAAGATCTTTGGTTTTTCTCTTTTTTTGCTGTGAGAATGTGTCGTACAGTTCTTTTTCTGCACCGATCTGTAACTATGTACAAAGTCGCAACTGCTTTTTGATTACAATGTTAACTCTTGTTACGCATAATTTCGCAAAAATGAAAAGAAACGATCCTAGGATATCGTTGTCTTCCTTAAAAAGTCCCTGAATGCGTGGTTAGAGGAAATGAATGATCAATGCGCTGTGAATGATTCTCCATGCTTTTTTTCATACATGCAATTTGAACACGTTTTCCAAACACTCCCTTGGCATGCATCATGTTTACATGATTCATCACTAACCACTCCGCTAACTCTTCCAAATTGATCATCGAGGTTCTCCATATAATTTTTCACTTCGTTGATTTTTTCATTGATTTGACGTCTTTGCCTTTGATCAATACTGTGCTGCTGGATTTCCAAATTACACATTCCCAAGTTTCTTTGCTGTTGTAAGTCCTCACGAATTTCAGCAACTATCTGCAATCATTGCGACTATTGAAACGAGAATTTGAAATTTCTGGTCATACCAAATTAGCATTTTGTTTTTTCTCTTCACGCTCTTCTTTCAGCACGTTCAATTCCGTTTCCAGAATGTCGTTATCTTTCTTGCGGAGCTCCTTATCGTGTTGCTCAAAGAGAAGTCTAAAAGCAAAAACAGTCACGTTTAGTTGCATTACGCATTAGCATACTCATTCTTGTCTTTACGTGCTTCCACTTCGTCGAACACTTGTCGCTTTACTTGAATTTCCATCTCTGTATTTTTAGATTTAGCATCATTTATTTCTTTGTCTAATTCTGCTGCTTCCTGTAAATACTCTATTCAGCGATTTTTGAACCCATACCTTTGCATTTCAATTCGAAACACAATATTGCTAATAATTAATTTTTCATTTTTTCATAAACAAGGCAACGATAAGGAGCATTACGCATAAAATTTCAGTTTTCACAGATAATGGGAAAACTAAAAATGTCGAGAGGGCCTGCAATTTCGTATTGTACCTTGTCAAGTTTGATGGTGTTCTCATTGATATTTTTTAGTGCGGCGGCGGTCATAGAATCGTTTCTATTCGAACACTCTAAGATCTTGGTTTCAGCGTCTCTCAGGAGCTGTGCTTTCTTAGCTTCAAACTCTTGTTCCTCGTTAGCTTTCATTCTGTCAACATCTGCCATAAACTTATTAGATCCGTCAACCACAAATTTCAAATTTTTCAAATGCTGAGTTTCTTGATGAACGCGTGCCTCATCTTGACGTTTTGGTACATTACCTTGAATTTCTCTAAAGTAGAAGTTAACGTATTCTTATTAATATCGAGTGACTTACAGGATTTTGGCTTCAGTGGCTTTCTCCGCGTCAGCCTCCCTCCTCTCGGCATAATCGTTTTCAATACAATCCATTTAGCAGATCTGGAATATATCGATGATTAAATTTTCATTTCAGCGCTCTTTACGTTGTCCGAGTTTACAATGCTTCAAGATTTCTCTACAGTTTATAAAATTGAATACTATATCGCTTCAAGGGTGAATGTGACAATTCAAAGAAAATTCGATAGCAATGACTGCTCGCCAAGAACTGAAGAAGTAACAAATCAGAAAACTTTACACCTATTAAAGACAAATAGAAAGAAATATTAAAAAACAAATGTGTCAATATCATTGCGGTACACTCGACAATATGGTATATCTCTACAAGCACGTCGCAGAAGGCATGTTAAAAGAGTGAACAAGTTCATAGTGAAGACAACGGAAGGCACATTCGTTGAAATGAAAAGAGTGATAGAGGGTACAGGCTGACAAAGTGAATTACAACTCCGCCTCCAATTTATAGTTAGCAAGAAGGGACGATTATGAAATCAAATTGGAAATCGTCATTTACTATTAGCAATCTGACTTGAGAATAATGCATATTCGCTGATAACAATGCGCGGTTTGTAATCATAAATGCCAATTTTACGCCCTTCATGGAAATAATTGCTTGGAATCTGATGCTTGGAAGAATATCAGGGTTTACAAGAACAGGAACTCAGAAGAGCTTATAAAGCTGAAAACCATTAATTAAAAACATTTCTTGCAGTATGTAATAACGGTTAAGGTACTTTTTAGCAATGACTGTGTGTATAATAGGTTTTAAAATGATATGATAAAATAAAATAAAGATCAAGAACTTCTAGAATAAACCAGAACGAGCAAGGCATTTACATAACCACATTCGGAATGTTGTTTCAAACTTCAGATCATTGGCGTATAAATACACAAAATTGGGGGCAGTTCCACCCCTTTCAATCATAAAAATTAAGAGTAGCAAGATACAAAGGGCAAATCAGGTCGAGAGAAAGAATGAGGAATAATGAGGAAGACAACAAAACCAAGTGTCAGTTTCCTTTGATAAAAGCAAAGTATACGAGTTGAACGCTTAGCAAGCGAGTTAAAAATTGATAATTAGGAAGGCACGAGCTCCTGGCAACAAGGGTATCTACCATTTTTTGAGTAAATACGTGGGGGAACATAACTGCCAACTTTTTGAACCTCTCCAATTGTTTGTAGGCCACAAGAAACTGTTCTATGACTGTAGCCAAGATTAGCATCTCCCCTGGACCTCCTCGATTCCCCTTCTTTCTTCCATGCATTCTCCACGTTGAAATAACCAAGCAGTTGTGGCCGAGAGGGGAAGAGGGAGGGATGGGAGACTGGGACGTGTGGGTTCGATTCCGCTCCAAAGTAAGATTTTTTTGCTTTTCTGATTTTGCTTTTTTTAAAGTTTAATTGGATCATGACAGATAAGGATAAGTTACATTTGAATAAGCGTGGTGCTTTTCAGAAACAAAAATACTCCAAAAAAGCCGAAAAACCATTGGACCCCCCCAACTAAGATAGCGCCCTTTTTGAACCTCTCCAATTGTTTGTAAGCCACGAGAAACTGTTACTCAAGTACCGTTGATAACTCACAGCTGGTTTGGAATGGATTATACCCTTTTCCTTTTGAATACTTCCGAATTTTCATTTGCACAGATCAACTATCATTGCATCTGAGTTATCATATACTGTTGGACCATCATCAATCGACTGAAGCTTCAAAAGCCACACATCATTTCATTTTCTTCTTACTTTTTGCTAGTGACCGTATTTATTTATGACTGAAGTTAGTTTGTCCATTATTTGTCTCGATTTCCTGAACTTACTTCAGCGGCATGGCATTGGATCTGCAGATTATCACAAAATGTTTCAGAACCATGTTCATTCCTTCCCCGCCTCCGTCAATTCCAGTTCTAACGGGATAACGCTTCGATTTATATCAGCTTGTCAACTTTGGATTATGGAAATCAACGCTGTGCCTAGCTTTATTTACAGTTGAATTCCCTTAAAAATTTTTTTCGAATATGTGAAACATTCTTTCTAGTTTTTGAGTTTAACGGGGTAATCAGCAGTACCTACATAACCTGAAGGCATAATACATTTTTACAGACTTTCAGATGTGGCCGCATAAATACGCAACTCATTGTGCTTCCATTGCCGTGAATCATGTGCTCAGAAGTTCTTATTTTCCTAAACTTAAACCCGTTTCGCAACACTGGTCTCTTGTACAAAACACTTTTACGCTTAGCAATTTTCCGTTGTTTATAAATTTGCTGCATCGATAAAGTGTGACCTTATCTAATGAAATGTCCATATCTCTTCATTTCGAAACCTGTGTTTCATTTACTCCAGATTAAAAATGTTAGTTATTGTTATGTTGGTGCGAAGTCGTTGATAGAACGAAGGTTTATATCGATGGATAATCGAGTTGGAATTAGTTAATAATTAATATCAAATTGATTAACAGAGTTCGATAGCCACGTCGTTGTGATGGGTCGTGTCATTGCCAACGTGGAAGGCCACGTGCCTTCCCAACACCTCCCACCCCCATTGACGAAGATTCAATTACAGTTATAACAGGATAGCGCTTCGATTTACATCAGCTTGTCAACTTTGGAATGGTTGGAGATAACCTGATGACCTAATACAAACATTTTCATAGACTTTCAGATGTGGCCGCAACTCATTGTGCTTCCATCTCCGTGAGTAATGTACTCAGAGATCCTTGTTTTCCTAAACTTAAACCCATTTTGCAGTATAACTTTACTACTTCATAATGCATATCCTTCGGAGCGTTGCGTACTGAAACCTAATTAGAACACTGCAAACGACACTTGAACACTCAATTTAGGAAGTAGAAATTATATCTGACTATAACATTTTATAAGAGAATATATGTACATAGAGAATTCAGCACGCGAAACAAACAAAATTTGGGCAGAATTAGCTCTTGAAAACTAGCCACAAACTAATTCAGCAGTGCAAATAAATTCTGTTTCAATCCTGAGCATTGGGTTATCTAACATTTCGAGGTTTGAAAACAGCATTTGAGAAAATAATACAGGGTGGCCGCTAATTACCCGCACACGGCTTACGCTCCAAGGAGGCAAGCATTAACGCATCAGTGGGGCGGATAAATTCAATTTTTTTTATTTATTTATTTATGTATTTTGTACTACATATTTTCGCAATTTTCAGCTTCATAGGTTTTGTTTTAGCCAAATGGCACGTGCTTCTCCCCACTGTGCTACCATTATCTATATGTTCAAGTCCGGAATCAGTGATCGTCCAGGAGATCGTCCTGGACGAGAAAAAAAAGTTACTGTGACAACTCCGGAGGTGATTAAGGCTGCCAAGATGGAAATCCACATCGAAGCATGAGAAAGATGTCAATTGATATGAAAATCGGACGAACATCGATGAGAAAAATTGAAGAAAACCAGCTCCAAATCGTGTTCGAAAAGCAGCCATTCTTGCTGAAGCCAACAAGAAGAAACGTCTGGAGAAAGCAAAAGGTCTTCTCTGCCGCACGCTGACGAATGAACATTTTTCTCATGAAAAATTTTTCACAGTACAGGCCGAGTTCAATTCCCAAAATCACCGTGTTTTGGCCCATAGTTCCCAAGAAGCATCTGACAAAGGAAGGACCATCAATCAAGTCTCTCACCCTGCTAGCGTCATGGTCTTCGGAGTCATCTGCTCAAATGGCAAAGCACCATTGATCTTCGTTGATCAGGAAGTCAAAATCAACAAGGAACTTTGGCATAATACAATAACTCTCCCGTTTAATATAAGAATGACCCCCCAGTGAAAGACTGTGGAATGACCCCCCACCCCTTCCCCTAACGTCAGTTTTTCCACCAATTTTTACAATTTTCATAATTATTTTCGATTTTTACGTGGCATCATGAACTAGTTTCATTTTCATTTTTTTCATTTCATTCCGTCTGAATCTCATAGAAATATTGGAAGGGGGGATCATTCTTGGGTCTTCTGGTGGGGGGGATTAGTACTGTTTGTTGGGGGTTGATTATTGTAGATTACCTAGGATCCAAATATTACCCCCCATTTCAACTGGCGGGGGATTAATATTGGATAACGACTTCGTATAGAAGCCCCCCTACAGTAATTATCCCCCACATCAATTTTGATAATGAATAACGCTGGTTGGGGGGCTATTATCGATGGTGGGGTCGGTTGTAGGGTGGGGGCGATTCTTGGAAATTACCGGAACTTTATATTCCAGAAAGTTTAGGGAAGTGCCTTCTTCCTTGGTCCAAAAAACACTTCAAAGGACAACACTGGGTTTTCCAGCAGGATGGTGCACCCGCTCACACCGCCAAGATCACCCAGCAGTGGTGCAAGACGTTAATCTCGAAAGAAGAATGGCCTGCTTTCTCGCCAGACCTGAATCGCTTGGACTACTCCGTGTGGGTGGTCTTGCAGAGCAAGGTCAATGTCCAACCCCATTCAAGTGTGGCTGCTCTGAAGAAGACTTTGCTCAAGGAATGGGACAAATTGTCAGCCGATTACCTGCGTGTCACAGTTGATGCTTACCCGCGACGTCATCGAGCTGTCATCCGCAAGCGAGGTGACCGCATGGAACAAGATTAATTTATGTTTTTTGTTATCATTTCAATAAACTTTTTGCTGATTCCCAAGTCTCTTTGATTCTTGGTTCCGCTTTTATAGCCGTCCTATCGTGTGCGGGTAATTAGTGGCCACCCTGTAGTTAAAATCGATTCAGCGATTCTAGCACGGATGTGCAAGATAATGAATTCAGGAAACCGAACTGTCTAAAGTGAAAATCAACCAAAATGTTTAGTAAACAACAACAAAAATTATGGGATAAACAGTTTTCGAATCTTATAATTTTGACAATTTTTCGTGGATACTTGTTGGGTCAAATATCCCCCACACAGCAAAATCCATTTGATTGAGGTCTGGGCTCGAAGCTGGTCATTGATACTGTCGGGTTATTGCCCGGTTTGTAGACCAAAGACATCAAAATCCTCAAAGCCAAAGTCATTTTTGACCTGCCGATTTCCTTGATCTACATGTTGCAGTTGGCGCCAAGGGCGCGAGGCTGACGTGTTTTTGGACTCAGGGCGGCGCGAAAAAACACAAAGGAGGAAATTTTGTTTTTCATGGGTTACCTAAGTTTCATCCTTGGTTTTAGGATTCTTTTTGAGTTGCCTTGTGTTAATTAATTTGTTTTTCTCCGTTTGTTGACTGCCTTGTTTTATATAAATCCGTAATAATTTACAACTTGGGGGCCGAACCGGGAGCTCATCAATCTTCGGGATGTCGTCAGCACTCAAGATTATTGGCGTGAGGTGTACACCATGGTAAAGGACAGGGGATGGATGTGGCCAAAATTTGGAGTGATGGAAGACGGGAAGAGCAGCAGCAGCGGACAGCGTCGGGAAAGCAGTCGAGACTGCCGAGGAGCCGAAGAATGCCAAGTGCCTCCTAAGAGACGAAACAAAATTCCTTAAGTTCCCTCTTCCAATATTTTCCATCCTTTTTTTCTTCTATATGTTATTATTATGTTTTATTTGTATATTTGAATCCCCCACTAGGTTTTAATTTTTTTGGTAGCCTCTTAATTTTGTAGTCTTTTTGTAGTTTTTGTAAAGATTTTTAAATAATTAAGTTGTTTTGTAAATTATTAGGCCCCCCTCCCTTTGATGTCATATGTGCCTGAAGCCCCACTGTTGAGTCTCAAGATCTTGGAAGGCTGGGCTCGAAAAAGAGGAGGATGTCGGGTTATTGCCCGGTTTGTAGACCAAAGACATCAAAATCCTCAAAGCCAAAGTCATTTTTGACCTGCCGATCTCCTTGATCTACATGTTGCAGTTGGCGCCAAGGGCGCGAGGCTGACGTGTTTTTGGACTCAGGGCGGCGCGAAAAAACACAAAGGAGGAAATTTTGTTTTTCATGGGTTACCTAAGTTTCATCCTTGGTTTTAGGATTATTTTTGAGTTGCCTTGTGTTAATTAATTTGTTTTTCTCCGTTTGTTGACTGCCTTGTTTTATATAAATCCGTAATAATTTACAACTATACTTAGTGATAAAATCGAGAAATTGGCTTTGCACCATTACTGTTTTGCGGCGGGGTGAGACGTTTTATTTAAAAGTTTTCCTCTCTGGCAGGCATTTTCATAATCGACAGCTATGTAGACGCTCATTTTATTCCATTTTTTTTTAATTTCGTGGTTCCAAAAAAGTATAACCTCGCCCCATCTTTCTAGCTTTTTTTTTGAATTTTTCGGATATTTTATATATTTTTTTCCACTCAAATTATTGTTCTTAGTAATAATGCCAAGACATCCGTGTGATCCGAATGTTTTTCAATCTTCTCAAGCTGTAAAAAACGATTGGTTTTCCATAAGGCGACCAACAGCGTGAATAAATGCTCCAAAATCTAGACGGAGCTCGATTTGAAAATGTCTCCTGAAGCTGTTCGAAGAATAATTTCGAAGAGCATGTTCATCAAAAGACGTAAAATGCGAAAAGCCCCACATCTCACCAAAAATTACCGGAAGAAACATTTGCGGTTCTCCAAAAAACTGACTGAAAGCAGGTAGGAAAAATATTCATCGTGGATAAACTGTAACTGTTGGGTTCCCCCCCCCCATAAATTTCGAACTGCGGTACGTTATTTCCCACCCACGTGAAATACGTGACCTTCACACGCCACTGATCATTATCAGCTCCCTTTATATGTATAGGCAGACCTCTTTCTGTTCCGGAGTTCGAGATCTGTCCATCCGTATTCCGAATAAAGCCTTAAATTCTTCTCCTCGGCGCAGCAGCGACCCCACTGAAAAATTTTCAGATTGTGTTCAGTGATTAGAAAATGGGCCAGATGGATTCCGCAGCTATTTTCACGACATTCGGATGTAAAAATTGCGATTTTCTCGTCGAAACATTCAAAGGAGGATGAGTCATGGTTAAGCCTGCCATTTCTTCTTTTGGCCGTATTAAATTATGTTTTATCTCAAAAATTATAAATGGCTCGAACTGTAGACTGTCGACTGACTGACGGGGAGAAGTTCTTGCAAGAAAACCACCGCTTGGATACGAGCCAAAATCATCAAAGTTCTTGAATGATGGGTGTGCTCACCCGACAGAAATATCATCGAGAACGTTTGGGGATACCTTTGCTAGAAAGATGATTGGAGTATTGCCAACAAGACGTACATTGAAAACATTATTAAATCATGTTTTGAGCTGTTGATTCATTTTTGTTGGTTGTTAATTGTTTCTATCTGTGTATGTTTTTGTGGAACGTCAAAAGGTCATTTTTCACATAAAAGGTTGTTTCACAACAAGTTTCCTACGTTATCTATTTTTACCTCGGGTACATTTTTGTAACCGAAAAATATATACTTCCATGAATCAAGCTCAATCATTACTCGAGAAAAAATTAACATTTCGGAAATCAGCAGGGTGAGGTTATACTTCCGTGGATCGCTGTATATGATCAACTTCCAAACAAGATCGACAGAACATCTAGACAGCGAAGCTAGAACTTTATGTGGCCAAGTGCGTATCATTTTCGGCACACAGACTGCAGACTATTCTGATCTTCGACGTCACTGTCCTTCATTCTTACTATTCGCCGACCGTTCACTGATCAAAATGTTGTAGACCAATGAGATTAGCCAAAAATAGACTACTCTGAAAATAGACTGAATTATAAGAAAGTTTTTTTTTCAATAAATTAGCCATAGCGTTTTTGAGATTTATTGGAATGTCGCCAAGACCATCTAGACCTATTATCCATCCGCGAGTACGTGATACTGCGTGTAGAGGCGGTGTTTGGGTCTCGTTAGGGGATAGCGCGTTTTAACGCGCCAATTTAAAAATTGTAAGAAAGCGCACACACTGCGTTTGTGATTTCTTTTCGAAAATTGAAGCGAATATTGGAAAAAATAAAAATTAATTTAAAAAAAAACATGATTTTTGAAGCAAAATATAGAAAAAATTCCAATATTCGCTTCAATTTTCGAAAAGAAATCACAAACGCAGTGTGTGCGCTTTCTTACAATTTTTAAATTGGCGCTTTAAAACGCGCTATCCCCTAACGAGACCCAAACACCGCCTCTACACGCAGTATCACGTACTCGCGGATGGATGATACTTACTTTGAACAGTTGTACCTTTTTGTTCATTTCGAAGATATCAGTCTCATCCCTGTCTATTTCCGTATAGTTCACAAGGAGAAACTATGCGGTAACCTCCACCATTCTATAATCCGGGTGCATTTCACAAAACTGACTGCCACCTAACCTACATATAAAGATGATTTAGAGCTCGAAAGTTAGGGTGTCTAGAGTAGTATCTAGGTACTTACAAGGCCCTGACCGGAAATTAATGATAGGCGACAACTTCTGACTACCTTTTACTACTCAATTTTATGAATAGAGCCATCGTGGTAGCCTCGATATTACATAGTTTGTGCCATGCAGAATTGGCTTGTGGAAGTGATGCGTCCGCATGTATGGACGCTATTCAGGACCAGGGTTCTGAATCAGGAGAACCAAAAAATAGGCCGATTTTCGAACGATATGTTCTTTACGAGAGCCACCCAAATTGTAAAAATTGTAAATTACAAGAATGAAGAACTTCTTGTGAATGAACGAACACCTTAAATATGTTCGGATTAGGATCAATCGAACCATTTCGGACTTTAGGACGGGCATACAATCAACGTTGATAATTTTCAACCAATTGAAAATAGCGATTTCAGAAGTAGCTGTTGTAATTAAACTCTCCAAAAGGCCCATAAAAATAAATGGAATTTCAACATTTTTTTCGTTTCAATAGAGCCTTGAAGGTTTTTCTTGTTTATCGTGGATTGCTTCTTTGTTTTCAGCATATCTTATCTTTAGAGCTCTTACAGATCCCAAAATATATTTCTATTTCATAAATAGAACACGGCTGCTCAATTATTCAGCAAAAGAAAGCTGCTGGCGGTAAGAATGAATAAGAAAACATTCTCTGATTTCTCTGGTCCATGATTTTAGACCAGGTATCCTCACAATCAGGAATGAAACGAATTCATTGGAAAGAATTTGGCGTTTTTCGGAGGAAAAATCCAAAAACTGCCAATGGTGCCGGTTTAAAATGCAAATGAACATTGTAGATGTTGGCACAGTGCTTCCGCATGTTTGTTTTTCATTCCATCACTCGCATTCACACTTTCTGGCTACGCTGTTTGTTCCAATGATCCCACCCTCACAACTAGTTTCCTATTGCTTTTAACATGTGGGTACAGATTACAAAACCGTCGAACTGATAATCAGGCCGTGGAGGTGCGATCAGTAGATGAACAGACAAGGGTAAAAGTTTGACCAAAACGCAAAAAAGAGGGAGTTAGGGAGAGATATTGATATCGTTTCACGATTCTTTCACGAGGACGAAATGTGGGCGGAGCTTAGGTGAGACTGTTTGTTCGTAGAATCAAGACACTGGGTCCGGGCATATTTAAAATGCCGCGAAATGGTACAATATCCAAGCAGCTACAATTTCTTTGACTTTTAGTAGCCTAACAACATTTTTTCAGCTGTAAAATCGAATTATTTCTTTCGCAATCAGACTTGTGTTCATTGCCTACAGTAGCCCTATCCTAGAAACATGGGATAGTAGCAAAACTGAAGAAATACTAGCTTTAACTTTGAGTGGGATTCCGATCTTTACTACGACTGCGCCCTTTTCTATAAGTTACTTTTCAGACGATGCAATTTCTATTAAAAGATCGACAGAATCAATTAAATTTTAAGACGTATGCTACTAAGCGATTTCTGCTTCTTTTGCTGAATGCATTCAAATGAAATCGCTATTATTCAGTGTCTGCAGCTATGTTCGAAATGAAGATTAACACAAGTTGTGTGCAAAATGTTATACTTTGAACCATTTTTCACCGCTACACGTCGGTCTTGTATTACAGTCTCTTCACTCGCTGTTTTTGTTCATGACACCTCACTAGTATTCCTCTCTTTTTTTAGTGAAATACTACATGCATCGAACAATGGCATAGTTCGTATTACAGATGAATCCAGTCAAGAATCGGTTTCGCTATATTGTGGTCTTTCTGGGGCTTGCATGTCTTACTTCAATTCTTTCAAATTACATCATTATTAACTTCACATTCATTTGTATGAAAGACGATCCAACAGGGATTGAGACCACCGAAAATGGAGTAGGTCTTTCAACGTTGAAATACTCAGATTCAGGAATGTAACTCCTTTGTCACTGTCTTATTTCTCCCAATTTTCAGACTACATATAACAGATACGATTACTCTGTAGCAGAAAAAAGTGCAATCGTTTGGGCTGTCGCTATAGGAACCATTCTGGGAACAGGACCAATAAATTATTCGTACGTTCGTTATGGAGCACGATATCCATTTTTTATCGCTGGAATGGTTTCCGCGTTTGCAACCGTTTTAACTCCATATGGTGCATATCTTGGACTACCATACCTTTTAGTGCTCAGGTTTGCACAGGTAAGGGACGGGCTAAAGACGGCCTATTAATCGAACGGAATCAGACAGTTTTATTGTTCTTGTTCCTATTCCCCTATCTGAAAATCGAGCTATCTTAATATTTTGTAATGATTCTGTTTCAGGGTCTTGCTTATTCTGCCGACTTTGCTGCTATTGGAATCGTTTGCGTTCGATGGGCTCCATTAGCTCAAACGGGGCTCTTCATTTCCATTTTGACGAGTTTCAGTCCAGCAGCTACCGTTATGACAAATGCCGCGTCTGGCTGGGTAACTAATCTAAATCGACCGGATAATCTCTTCAACAGATTGTTTCTTTTAGTTGTGTAAATCTTCATTTGGATGGCAATCCGCATTCTATGCCCATGCAGCGGCAGGGTTCATCATTTTTGCATTGTGGCTCTACGTATACAACGATGATCCACAATTCAGCAGCAAAGTATCGGCAAAGGAGTTGACTACAATTCAAAAAGACAAGACACAAGCACACATCGAAAGGGATTCATTCGTTCCGTATTGGGAGATTTGCAGGAACAGAGTCATTCTGACTGTGTGGATTAATTCTTTCTTCGAAATGACCACATTGATTCTTCTTCTGACCTACTCACCAATCTACTTCTGCAAAGTTCTTGACTTTAGTGTCGTGGAAACTGGAATGTTAATATCGCTGTCTGCAGTAGCTCATATGCCAGCTAAACTCATATCCGGATGGCTTTCCGATCGTCAATTTCTATCGGAGAAGGTCAGAATGTGGTTCTTCAACACTTCATCAGTTGGATTAGCTGGATTCATGTGTGTCTGTCTGGCATATATCCCAGTTTCATGGAAATATACAAGTGTCGTTATGTTCAGTATTGTATACACGTTGATGGGAACAAATTGTGGAGGATTTTACAAATGCGGAACTTTTGCCGCGCGGTAAGATTTGATGAATTATGCACATTTGGCTTTTCAATGAAGATCCGCTTTCAGCCAATACGCACACTTCGTCCTTGCAATGATTCAATTCATGAAATGTATTGCACTTTTCGCAGCTCCGGCCACCGTCGCCATTTTTGTTTCTGATGAATCTTCTCATACGCAATGGGGTCACGTCTACATGCTGAATGGATCATTGATGTTCATTGCCAACATTATATTCTTCCCAATGGCTACAGATAAACCACAAGCATTTACTTATGTCACTCGGAAAACAGTGGAGGATGAAAAGAAAAAGAATCAACAGTTAGCATGATGTTCCTACACTCCTCATCCAATATTGTGGCAATGGCTCCACCAAGATGAAAGAGATTCACCTCTCAAGAAGTCCTGATCATCCTGATAAAGCTCCATATTTTTTAAAAATTGCTTGAGAATCCTAAACGTTATTGGAGCGTGATTGTCACATTTAGGGGTAGATTTTATCACATATCGAAACTTACTTCATACGGTTATGTACATATTATGTTTTACTTTTCAATCAATGAATTTCTATGTATTTAGTGAATATACATTATCTAAAATATGATCTTTCAAATGCCACTTTTGCTTTATACCGGAGTAACAATACGAAAAACAGTCTACTTCTGATTTCTTCTGAAAACTTCTGATTTCTTCTGAAAAACAGTCTACTTCGATACTTCTGATGGCGCCGCCGATTTTTGATTTGTCTATTCTAGATCAATTGCTGAACATCGGATCAGATAGAAAATTTTCACACGTCGGTTTCTTAGACGCCTGATCGAACTGCATTAGCCGATTTTATTCATTTCGCTCAGAAAATCTAGAATAGCCAAAATCGAGGGGTGTCTATACTTTTGAAGGGTATGTATTCCTTTCAGATATGGAATCAATTTGAAATCGAACGATCAGGTGTTTTATTTATTCTTTTTAAATATTCCACTAACTTTCGCGATATCTGAAACAGCTGAGAATTAGGTATAATATAATACCAATGAAAAATAGAGATTGTTACTATTGTTTAATCCAATCATTGTAAACCACGCGGCTCCTGTGAAGAATTATGAAATGATTTGTCTACTGAAGTTATTTTGGCTCAAATGCGGCCTTGAATTCAAAGTTTGAAATGCTCATTTAAAATTCATTTTGAACATGTCAACAGAAGGTCAATCTGAATGGTCTTTAATTCAATCTTTCACTCTCGGCTTTCCAAGCGAATCGAAAAATTAAAAATAACTTAATATAGGATTAACTTCCAAACAAGACCGACGAACATCTAGACAGCGAAGCTAGAACTTTATGTGGCCAAGTGCGTATCATATTCGGTACATAGACTGCAGACTGTTCTGATCTTCGACGTCACCGTTCTTCATTCTTACTATTCGCCAACCATTCACGATTCAAAATGTTGTAGGCCAATGAGATTAGCAAAATACAGACTATTCCGAAAATGGACTAAATCATATGAAAGTTTTATTCTCAATTATTTAGCCATAGCGTTTTTGAGATTTATTGGAATGTCGCCAAGACCATCTAGACCTACTTACTTTGAACAGTTGTACCTTTTTGTTCATTTCGAAGATATCAGTCTCATCCCTGTATTTTCCATACATATATGTAGCTCACTAGGAGAAACAATGCGGTAACCAATTAATTCAATACTCCGAGTGCATTTCACAAAACTGATTGTCAGCTTGACCTATAAATATTATTTATAGCACGAACGTTATGGTGTTGTTTGATATTTGGAACTGCGCTTTAACTAAAGTGATGATGTAGTAATTTGGCAAAAAATGTGTTTGGAGTAGTCTCTAGGTACTTACAACGTACCAGCTTCATTTTATGTATCAACATACAATCAAAGGTGTCAAGTCGTCCACACTGAAACGTTTTGAAATGTTTTGTTACGGTTCCGAATGCAGAATTCCAATAAGGAACATTGAAAGCATTTGAATAGAAGTTGGCAAAAAATAAAATGTGTTCATCCAATCAATTCATAGTTTGGAAAGCTCCATTAAATTGATAATATCTGAAGTAAGACTTCCAATTGGGCGAAATTTCGGCGTCCCGTCTCATCTTCGTCTCCGTCTCGTCTTCTTCTTCGTCTTGAATTCGTCTGACGCAGTATGTTGACAACTTTTCATTGAGTAAGACGAATTCAAGACGAAATTAAAGACGAACGAAGACGACTTTTTGTCTTCGTCTTTCTTGGAAGCCTTAATGTGAGCTGCTCCGCTCGTATTTCAATGCGAGCTGAAATGTGCGTACAGACACATTTTAAAAATGGAATGCAAGGAATGCAATATTGAATACATGCTTCAAGTAATATGGAATAATTTATGCGAATAGAAAATGGAAAGTGGGATTCTGAATGGGAAAATTCTGAAATTCGGTATACGAAAATGCACAATCAAATGTACAGGCTCACGTTTTTAAGACTGACTTCTCTTGAATTTCATTTTTTTCGTTCGAAATTTTTAGGCAATTTGGTTAGCAATATTTAAAACTTATAATATTTCAATAACTGAACTCGAAATTTATCATAATTTTTCTGAATTAAGAATTTTTGAAAATTCATTAAAAATGGCATTTATTCAGAACAATTCAATAAGCTCCGCAAATGCAGTTTCTTCACTTGTCTCAGTCCATGAAGTTCAGAAGCTCGAAGACGTCGTCTAATTGTTCTTTTTGATGGTGGTCGCTTAATTTGAGGCGGTTCCTACAACATATCTTCTCGACAATGCATGCATGCTGCTGCGATCGAGGGATTTAGAAGTGATACAGGCCTTACTGGAGATGACTGATAAACCACGCCTTTCTAAACATTGAAAATTGAAATCATTTATTGAAGAATTCTGGCAGACAGAGCATCAAAATTGATGTTCAAGATGTGCTGGTTTAGCTCCTAAGCCTTGTATGATTCTTTCTCGACTATCCACAGTGAGGAGCTTGTTCGCAAGTTGTCTGCCCACGACGAAAATGAAGTTTTATAACTATTGGAACCAGTTAGACGAGTATAATACTCAGCGATTTACTTATTTAGTTGCTTGGTCGATCCGTTCTTTGCTCACTTTGTATGGGCGCGGATGAAAGCAAGCCGTGCTTTGCGATCACAAGAAGTAATTATTAGGGTCGTCTTTTAATAAGTAGAAGGACTATCTCATATGAGGGGGGGGGGGAAGTACGACAGCTCGTGTATCGTTTGGAGGAAACGATTATTGCCTCAACTCTTTGCATTATGTGTCTCGCTCATACAAGTTATTTTTTTTATTACGGTAGCTTAGAGCATCCCGAACTTGTGAACATTTCTTAGATGTCTTCCCCATAAAGCCACGAAGCCCTCGTCGTCGTTGCTCCTCGATGGTTACTTGGTTACTCCGACTAGTCTTCTTTCTAGTGATACGGGAGCCACTCGAATTCTATCGCCGAGTGATTGTCTAGTGTTCAATGTTTCTGATCTGTAAATGAGTTCTGAGAAATCGATAGCTTCAGAGAGTTGATATAGGTTTTTTTGAAAAGCTGAAAGACTACCGCTATCGCTGCACGGGCTGCCTATTTTTGGCAACTGTAACACCCACTGTTTACTTTGCATTCTATCCTCTTCTATACAACTTTCTGATCGGAGAATGATCGGTGAGGAAGAAGAATGAAGAACGATGACGTCGTAGATCAGGATGTTCGATACTCTATGTACGAAATATGATACACACGAGTTCTAGCTTGGCTATCAAGGTGTTCAATTGATCTTGTTGGTTCATTTATTTAATTATTGTAATAATTCCGATTCGTTTGGAAGAACGAGTGTGAAAAATTGAATAGAAAGTCATTGCGATACCTGCCGTAATTTCCAGCATATCTAATTGATGTTCCGTATTGAATGAACTTTTCAAACACAACAGCACACTTGAACGTTTTTGGTTTTCAATCTGATTCAGGACGGCTAAAAATTTATAGAAATGCGATTTCTGAATTTTGAATCTGGCTGTCTAAGCCGAAGCGCTCTATAATCAAACAATGGGTTTAAGAACTTTGACACAGAAAAATCTTCTCCTAGCTACAGCTACATTTGCAGATAGCTGTTTCTTTGATAAAAAGGCTGGAACACCGCTCATCAAATCTTTGTCATTTTTCGCTTTTGGGAATGCGATTACATCTCGAACAGGTGTCAGGGGATTTCCTTCTGTAGTGAACAACGCAACGAATCTATAAAGGCTCAATGCGAACTCTCCGTGTGGTGGAGCACCATGCGATAAAGCATTCAGTAAATGTTCCATTTCTTCCATGGGCTCTCCGAGAATGTTCAGCACGCGTGATTCTGTTTTGGTCCATCTGAATGGATTGCTACTATCGCTGTTTTGCTCCAGTTTCGCCGTCTTGAGGTGCAGGAACGATGAATTCGGTGGCTCCACAAGGCGTTCGCTGGAAAAAAGTCGGAGTCTCTACATCAACAATCATGCTTCCGCATGCTTGTTTTTCATTCCATCACTCGCATTCACACTTTCTGGCTACGCTGTTTGTTCCAATGATCCCACCCCCACAACTAGTTTCCTATTGCCTTTAACATGTGGGTACAGACTACAAAACCGTTGAACTGATAATCAGGCCGTGGAGGTGCGATCAGTAGATGAACAGACAAGGGTAAAATTTTGACCAAAACGCAAAGAAGAGAGAGTTAGGGAGAGATATTGATATCGTTTCACGATTCTTTCACGAGGACGAAATGTGGGCGGAGCTTAGGTGAGGCTGTTCGGAGTAGAATCAAGACACTGGGTCCGGGCATATTTAAAATGCCGCGAATTGGTACAATATCCAAACAGCTATAATTTCTTTGACTTTTAGTAGCCGAACAACAACTTTCCAGCTGTAAAATCGAATTATTTCTTTCGCAATCAGACTTGTTTTCATTAAACACAGTATCCTCAGCGGGCAAAATTTCAGTGAAGCAACTCAACGGGATTTAAAGTCACTGTTTGCACCGTTTTTCACCGCTATACGTCGGTCTTGTATTACAGTCTCTTCACTCGTTGTTTTTGTTCATGACACCTCACTAGTATTCCTCTCTTTTTTTAGTGAAATACTACATGCATCGAACAATGGCATAGTTCGTATTACAGATGAATCCAGTCAAGAATCGGTTTCGCTATATTGTGGTCTTTCTGGGGCTTGCATGTCTTACTTCAATTCTTTCAAATTACATCATTATTAACTTCACATTCATTTGTATGAAAGACGATCCAACAGGGATTGAGACCACCGAAAATGGAGTAGGTCTTTCAACGTTTAAATACTCAGATTTAGGAATGTAACTCCTTTGTCACTGTCTTATTTCTCCCAATTTTCAGACGATATATAACAGATACGATTACTCTGTAGCAGAAAAAAGTGCAATCGTTTGGGCTGTCGCAATAGGAACCATTCTGGGAACAGGACCAATAAATTATTCGTACGTTCGTTATGGAGCACGATATCCATTTTTTATCGCTGGAATGGTTTCTGCGTTTGCAACCGTTTTAACTCCGTATGGTGCATATCTTGGACTACCATACCTTTTAGTGCTCAGGTTTGCACAGGTAAGGGACGGGCTAAAGACGGCCTATTAATCGAACGGAATCAGACAGTTTTATTGCTCTTGTTCCTATTCCCCTAATGAAAATCCAGCTATCTTAATATTTTGTAATGATTCTGTTTCAGGGTCTTGCTTATTCTGCCGACTTTGCTGCTATTGGAATCGTTTGCGTTCGATGGGCTCCATTAGCTCAAACGGGGCTCTTCATTTCCATTTTGACGAGTTTCAGTCCAGCAGCTACCGTTATGACAAATGCCGCGTCTGGCTGGGTAACTAATCTAAATCGACTGGATAATCTCTTGAACAGATTGTTTCTTTTAGTTGTGTAAATCTTCATTTGGATGGCAATCCGCATTCTATGTCCATGCAGCTGCAGGGTTCATCATTTTTGCATTGTGGCTCTACGTATACAACGATGATCCACAATTCAGCAGCAAAGTATCGGCAAAGGAGTTGACTACAATTCAAAAAGACAAGACACAAGCACACATCGAAAGGGATTCATTCGTTCCGTATTGGGAGATTTGCAGGAACAGAGTCATTCTGACTGTGTGGATTAATTCTTTCTTCGAAATGACCACATTGATTCTTCTTCTGACCTACTCACCAATCTACTTCTGCAAAGTTCTTAACTTTAGTGTCGTGGAAACTGGAATGTTAATATCGCTGTCTGCAGTAGCTCATATGCCAGCTAAACTCATATCCGGATGGCTTTCCGATCGTCAATTTCTATCGGAGAAGGTCAGAATGTGGTTCTTCAACACTTCATCAGTTGGATTAGCTGGATTCATGTGTGTCTGTCTGGCATATATCCCAGTTTCATGGAAATATACAAGTGTCGTCATGTTCAGCATTGTATACACGTTGATGGGAACAAATTGTGGAGGATTTTACAAATGCGGAACCTTTGCTGCGCGGTAAGATTTGAGGAATTATGCACATTTGGCTTTTCAATGAAGATCCGCTTTCAGTCAATACGCACACTTCGTCCTTGCAATGATTCAATTCATGAAATGTATTGCACTTTTCGCAGCACCGGCCACCGTCGCCATTTTTGTTTCTGATGAATCCTCTCATACGCAATGGGGTCACGTCTACATGCTGAATGGATCATTGATGTTCATTGCCAACATTATATTCTTCCCAATGGCTACAGATAAACCACAAGCATTTACTTATGTCACTCGGAAAACAGTGGAGGATGAAAAGAAAAAGAATCAACAGTTAGCATGATGTTCCTACACTCCTCATCCAATATTGTGGCAATGGCTCCACCAAGATGAAAGAGATTCACCTCTCAAGAAGTCCTGATCATCCTGATAAAGCTCCATATTTTTTAAAAATTGTTTGAAAATCTTAAACGTTATTGGAGCGTGATTTTCACATTTAGGGGTAGATTTTATCACATATCGAAACTTACTTCATACGGTTATGTACATATTATGTTTTACTTTTCAATCAATAAATTTCTATGTATTTAGTGAATATACATTATCTA
The DNA here is from genome assembly GCA_003052745.1 of Caenorhabditis inopinata. Lineage (NCBI taxonomy): Eukaryota > Metazoa > Nematoda > Chromadorea > Rhabditida > Rhabditidae > Caenorhabditis > Caenorhabditis inopinata. The sequence goes on along the minus strand of AP018155.1, from coordinate 7,571,481 downwards.
AAATATGATCTTTCAAATGCCACTTTTCCGCAAATGAAATTAAGTATTTACATACGTATATTGAATACATGCCAAATCCCGGACCAGTGCGATGAATGGTTAAAAACTGCTTGGATTGCGCCGAACCAAGCAGAGAGCATCGAGAAATTAGATTCTAATAAACTTTTCAAAAAAAAATGGAAGACAACTGAGTATTTTTGCAGTTTTTTAAATTAAAGTCGTTGAAATCGATAGTTTTCACAGGTTTTGCCTATTTCTGTACTTAAGCTGGAGTAGAAATTTTGGCCGTGTCAAATTTGGCCGAAAATTAATAGATTTGATGCTGATCGGATTTCCACCCGAACAATTTATTTTATTACTTTGATTTTGCTATTGTCTGCCAACATATTGAGCCAGTCACAGTTTTAAATTGTAAGAGATCGCATACATACATACAATAGATTAATTTCATTCGCAAAATGGCAAAAGTTACAAGTTTTAACAGTGCATTATTAATCAGGATACCGAAATGTACAGTTCTTCAACCTGATACTCGTGATTTCGCCGTCTCTCACGGAAACGAGCAACATCTTTCCGTGTAATCACACCACGAAGCTGGAAATATAAACTATGGATTTCATGGCGTTTTTAAGAATAATCTTTACATGATTATCATCGTTGACAACGAAAAGATAACGAAGTCCAAGACCACGGAAAAGCCTGAATATGAAAGGAAGAGATGTATTGATTGGGACACGATGCGGGTGGGGGTGCATATATGGTTCAATATCCAGCCAGCATGACTCGTCGTATTGGGATAGTCCAAGATCAGCTAGAGATTTAACTTGACTGAAAAAACAACAAATTTAAAAACAGAGTTCATTCGTTTTCAAGAACATATTAGAAACAGTGCAGAACAGCGCGTCCGAAAGCACAGTGTTAATTTCAATTCAATCGATCTTACCGACAAGACCCTTCAAGGCAGGTAGTTGATAATTTCTTTACAGGAATATGAATTTCTATTTATACTATAATAAATGAGTTACACTTACTCGTCGTCATCCTGGCATTGGTAGAAATCATTTGGAAGGCGTGAATTGGTCGAACCTTCTTCTTCGAAAACACGATTTTCGAGTAGTTTGAAAAGTTGTGATCTCAGGATGTATCCTTTGAGCCTACCATAATCAGGTAGTAATTCATATGGGGACTCTTCTATACGATCAACGACTGGGAACCCATGATGCAGAGTAGTGCGAAGGATTTCAACAATTCGAGAAACTCTTTCACGTCGTTCAAGTGCAACAACATCCTTTCTCATAACACGGCTGTATTATAACAAATAAAAAGGTTCATATTATATAAACGTACTCAGCTAAAATGTTCCGGCTCATCTTTGGCGGATTCCAACCGAGAATCGGTACCTCTGCTAAATCGATATGAGAATCATAGAGTCCTTCATTGAACATGTCTCCAACCCATTTTGTTATCATCAAAACCAACATAATTGGAAGGCCAAAAGTGATATCCTTAGTGGCTTCCATAATAATAGCGGTTAATGAAATTGTCATTCTGACAACACCTCCTAATTGAGCAGCCGCTCCTGCCAATGCATATTTGCCTGGATCTATTCCCGTAACAGAAGGGATAAGTCGTTCAACGACAATCCCGAAAAGCCTTCCCCACGCAGCACCTGTGAGAATCGCTGGTATGAAGACGCCGGACGGAACAGATATTCCAAACGTCCATAAAGTGAGTAAGAAGTACTCTATTCCAAAAATTATTAAGGTTGTAACACCGAACGAATCTGTAACAAATTTTAGATTAATTTCTTTTCAACTAAATAACCTACTAATAGGACTGTGAAACAAGCTTTTCACGCTTTCTTCAGGATTTTGAAAAAATAGACTAGCCACAGCGGAGTATTCTCCTTTCTTACACCACATTTGATTAACTTGTATAGATGTTGCAGTGGGATTTGCTCCAACAGGTTGACAGTCGTCAACGGTAAAGATAGTTAAGAATGCAAGGAATGCGGAAACAGCAGCTACCAGAAGACATTCAAATAGACGGCCAAACTTGCTGCTTACATACTTTTTGCGAAATTCTGTTAGTCGAGTGTTCAGGTAGTTGAAAAGTGCACCGAGACAACCACCAATTATTCCAATTAAAAGGAAAAGCGGAATTTCCCAAATATTGTAATCTTTGTTTTCAAATACTCCGAAATTAGCTAAGCCAGTCCACGAGAGCCACCCACTTCGTCCGTTAAACCAACTGAGAATACAGTTGACAGTGAAGGATGAAATCATTGCAGAAAAAAACATTCGCCATGTTAAATTCTGATTCCAAAAACTCGCACCTTCTTCTAGCGAAAATAATACTCCTCCAATAGGTGCTCCGAAAGCAGCTGAAACTCCTGCCGCAGCACCTGCGGATACAAAATCTCTCCTTTCGCGATCATTTCGAAACTCATGGAACAATCCAAAGTCGATACCGAGCGAATTACTTTTGCCCTGAGAGATTCCTGCTCCTACAGCTGCCCCAGAGTGAATCATTGGACCCTCTTTTCCGGCGCAAAGCCCACCGCCAACAGAACAAGCTACTCCGATTGCCTTTGATATAAGAGTTTTCAAGCGGACAACCTATAAAAAAAAGATTTTTTTGAGTTCAAATAAAGAAGATATGGCCTATCGTTTATATTCATTTTCATAATACTCAGTTTCGGTCAAATCTATTTCTTTTTTAAAAATTATTTTAACATTTTTCAAGAATAGTTTCTTCAAAATTCAGCGAAAATTTACCTCAGGAATAGAAATTCCATTAAGATAGCACTTTATCTGTGGAATTCCAGACCCTCCAGCGACCGGAGCAATGTAAATTACTAGAACAGCCGCTATAGTAACCAGAACACAATTGTAACCGATCCACGCAATCATTACAGTCCACATGCATCCAGCTGTTGTTCCACGTTGCTCCTCTCCGCATTTTGATATCACTGAAGTTAAATGTAACTACCTTTCAACAATAACTATCCGCATACAATATTTGAGAATCCAGTTAAACTTAACATCTTTGCTGTAATGTACCATGATATCAATGAAAGCGGCGACCAGGCCTGTGAAGACACCAATGAGAAAGCATACGAACCAGCGGTTTCTGGATATTCGCCAAAGAGTTAACTGTAAGAAATATGATATTTATAAAATAACTAACTCAATATTCAAAATAATTGTACTACTTCATTTTAGATCGTATAATATCAATGCGACATATTTAGCACGTTATTAAAATTTTTGCTTAAATATTTTATTTAACTTACTAATATATTTTATATTATTCTAATGTTGCATATATTGCTGTACCTTGTTAAATTTTCGAAAATAAAGTTGCAAGGCAGAAATAACAGCCAATTGAGCAAAACATTCATGTTTTTAAATCGTGTACATATTCAATAAAAAGATAGTTATGCATTTTTCTATAAGTTTTTCTAATAGCTTGGGTCATGTTGTCGGGATATTTTGACCTCAATTTGAATCAATATGGGATCCTTTAAACTCGGTAGGATTTACCAAATCTTTTATTTTTAAAATCTTAATTAACAAAGTGTTGTTTTAGATATCCTCATTCCATGTTTTCTTATTTCGCAGATTCTACTGCTTCTACACCGTTTGTTTCCTTTTTTCTCTCATTTGCTTCCTCATTAGTTATTGCTTCTACTTATTATTATTAAAAAATTTCAAACGTGCAAATCTACATTAATTTAAAGTTGAACAGATGAAAAGTAGATTGCCTTCGAAAATATTCATTCCAGCTATTGAGAAAAATGCCAAAAAAACTCGAGCGACTAAAATTAGTTTAAAATGTTTTTCCTGCCACTTCTTAGTTATTCGGGAATGCAAGAAAAATTACTTACAGGCACATTAATATGTACATTTAAAAATTGAAATGAAGAAAAGGAAATCAGATGAAAACATTTTACTAACAACGAGGAATATCAAATTAACTCAAGGTATATAAGACGAAATTCAAGATACCTCAAAGGATCGATCAGGTTCGTCAATATGTATGCTTGTAATCCCTCTGGTTAAAGAATAAAAACGTGAATAGATAGTTATCGGAAATGGACAAACGAAGAATTGCCCATCGTGCTTCGACCAGTAATTTCTAGCTCCAGAATCCGATGTAAACAGAAATGTCCAGTGTCTCGTCAAACTATTCGCCGTACAATTCGAAGAGCGAGTTTATCAAGTATAGCACATTAAGAAAGGCGGCATTTCCGGCAGATAAAAAAGAGTAAATCGCATAGATTCTGCGTAGAATCACGGAGCTGACTGGAGAGCTGTAGGAATTATGGTAACTCTCATTTCAAAGAGCCGATGTGAGATCAAATTCCCGTTTCTTTGAATACATGCCCATTTTAAATGGTCTTCTTGTTAAAAGAGAAACGAGGATGAAATGTTTTCTATCGCCAAATTATTTTTTCAACTTTTACGTATTTGTCAAATCTTGAAGCAGAATTGAGTTGACGTTGATAAAATGAATGATAGTATTTAGTTTGACTCACAAGTTCTACGTGTTCTGACAAGCTTGATGATGGCACACAATTGCGAAATCACAGTACTTTCAGAAAAAATAGACTAAATAAACATAATACCATTTTCATTTTTTCTTTTTAATTAAATAATAATAATAATAATAATTTATTTAATCAAAATAAAGAAATGACACATGATAAATTGAAGAATTGGAAAGAAAAGAGGGGATGGACGAAAAAATAAGTAAAATGACCAACCAATTTGGACCAGCTTTAGACATGGAGGTCAAGTGCCAGGCTTAGGGATTCGAAGGGAATAGCTCCTAAGCGCGTTGCAAAGGCTTTTAGGTTAACCTTAACTAGCGTAACGATTTGCACACACAGTTCCACATCAATAATTACACAGGAAACATTTCAACTTAGTTCCATTCAGTTTTAGTAGATACGGAGATGGGGACGAGTGACAAGGACGAACACAGAACGGAAATTATACTCTTTGGTTATAATCTTATGCATGCCGCGTAGAACCAGAAGAATACGTCTGTGAAAAGCGTTTTTGAGATTAAACTGAAGAAAGCGATCACTGCATGGGGTGAAAGGGACGTTACAACGTTGTAGAACGTGCCTGGCGAAGAACTTAAAAGGGAATTCAAGTTTAGGCGACTAGGTGAACATGCATGTTATATAAATAGACTGACTTTTCTTGTATTCCTGAGTAACGAAAATGTGGCGGAAAAAATTTTATTTTTTTTTGTGAAAAGTCCATTAAACTGAATTTTTTGCACTGCCGAAAAAGGAACAAAATGGTTAAAAAAGATGAGACACAAACTTACCCAAGTGGTGTTACTCACAAAAACTGCGGTAAAGGAAAAAAGGGAAATAACTTTGTAAAAATATTGCAAGTGACTCAACCAGGTTGAAACTTTAAGGCAAATTGCCAAGAAACTCAGTCGAAGCTTGAAATTTTTAAACATTTTTCAGCATCAAAATTTAAACATTTGTCAATGCTGTCGGGCCCGTGGTAATCAAGAAACAAATAATATAAATGCCTTATTGTATTGCTTACCTGGTGAGAAGGGTTGTTTTCAGCATCACGATATAATCTGTTTTCAGAAACTTCATAGTTAAGACTTTCGTATCGAGCCGACAATGCTTCGTGGCTATCCGATCGATCATTGGAATTTAATTGACGGGTAAATAATAGCTCATCATTCTGAAATGTAATAAATATTTTAATGTTTCAAATCCTGATATCTTCCACACTTGTCTTCTGCGTTGTCGAGTGGCATGCTCTAAATAGGAATTCGACATTACTCTTTCCAAGCCAGAGACCGGATCCTCGTTTGGGTCAAGACTGGAAAAATTAATTTTCGAAACAACCGCTTAAAAGACTCACCTATTCGAACTGGTCCGCACTCTACCTCTGGATGACATCTACAAACATAAAAATTTATTTTATTTAACATTACATTTCATATTACATTACATTACATTACATTTCATTTCATACGAGAAATTCACTTCCAATGCGATTTCATAAAAAATGTTTTCTCCTTCTTTGCTATAAAAACGAAGGAAAAATTAATTTTGGGAAATTGGCATACATTTAAACATTTCTAGGTGGTGAATGAGTGGCCTGACTCCGAACTGCTCATAATAGAATATAACTCTACCACACACACAGAAGGTATTGCCACTAAATAAAACTTGCGAAATTCGAACTTTCTCAAAACAGAGCTGACTTATGAGATGGAGCGAGTTAGAATCGTTCGCCAGGAAGAGTTTTTTTCAGCTAGAGATATTTGACTGACACTTTAAGCTTGCCAATTTTTCTATTCTTAACTAGATTTGTGCTTTTAATCTTTCTCCGGTTTTTATTTTTCAAATATGAATGGCCCAATCTAGTCCTTTGTCGAATTATACATTCGTTTATACTTTTTGATTCTCACAAAACTATAATAGTTAATACAAAATCGGTTTAACAACTCTCAGACACCTAGCTCAAGTTTGGTAGGTGCAAGAAGTATAAGCTCGCTCTACCGCACAGCCGACTTGCATTTCATCGATAGTTCTACTCGTGAGTTACTCTATGGATAAAGTAACTTCCCATAATTCGGATTTATTATACCATCTATCTATCAAAAGGGTGGTGGAACTCCATTTAAACATTCAGAATATCCCCTAAAATTAATTTAGCTCGAACTGAATCGTAGATCGCAAGGGAGCTACCGAAGTAAAAGACGCTGGTACCAATGCAACAGCTTTCTGGAATTTAAGAAGATTAAAAGATTATTTTTATTTTATATGGTTCTTCAAAACAAAAAATAAATTGAGTTGCAGAAAATAAAAAAAATGATTGATGGAAGCGGTGACGAATAGTACGTAGAGTACGTAGGTCTTGAGTATCCAGATGGCACGGAGATAAAGACATCAATAGGCGCGGAAGCCACGGCCACGAGAAGTAACAACCTGCTCAGTGACGTATTGAACTGGACGGTATTGAATTTGTTGATTCTGAAAAATATTGATATTGACAGTTCCGATTTCAAGGAGACACAGAAGACATTTTTTGTCTTTCACCATTGAAAGGAGACTATGATATATTGAATTTGAGTCAACGTATACACGCCTACAAAAAAAACAGAAAGAAAAAACAAACGCTTCGTTTCTATAGCTTAACTGACATCAAGATATTTACCTGACGAACAGCATCATTTCTTCGAGCTGGTCTTCCTCCGGCATTTCTTCCACCTTGTGTCTGATGTCTTTGGAAACGTTTTGGCTGCTGCTGGAGCCTTTGACGTTGTTGCTGTTGGAAGCGTTGTGGCTGTTGGTTGAAACGTTGGATTGGGGCTTCAATAACTCTTTGCACAACCTGCTCGTACTAATAAAGAAATAATAAGTAATGATATACATTTTGAGTCAATATAAAAACCTGTGGCCTCGAAGATATAGAGCGTCTAGGGGTCTCGTGAACGACTCGACGAATCACACTCGTTTGATTTTGATAGTGATTATTATTAGACGAACGGAAGCGATTTGTCTGCCGCACCGGTTGAATCACAGTGCGTCTTTGTCGTTGAGGATGATTGCGTCGAGACTGTTCTGATGGTCCGCTTCGAATCACTTGCGTTTCGGTATGAGGAGCAGTGATTATTTTACGGATTACTTTGACAGGCGGTTGAACGTGCTGGACAATTGTTCGAACTGGCGCGACAACCGGTCGCTGTTGAATAACAGTTCTCACTGGCTGACCTATGACACGAGCTGTGGTCACATTCCGTTTGATAGCCAAGTTTCTTCTTGAGGCAATAGTGGAAGCAGCAACACCCTGAAAGCAATTACCTCACCTCGAGAAAGATTGGGAGAACACTCGAAACGCTGTAGAAGCAGAGAATGAGTTGTTGTCTTTCCCCAGGAGAACGTTCACGAAACTCGGGTGCTGTATGCGAATTTTATGGCAAAAAGACATGGCTTTACATCGGGTTTTCAATAGTTGATTTTCTTATCCAACTATTCATCGCGGTAGTGCCGTGAAATGAGAGCTAGTAATGCTCACGCGACACGAGAGGCTTCATGCTGTCTCTCGACCCAATTTTTGCCAATTTTTCTCTGAGGATTGGATCTTCAGGTATCCATATTTCATTTCTAAGTTTCCGATTCACAGACTTCGCCGCAGTAACACAGTGATTAAATTTGGTAAAAACGTACGCCACGCTTACGAACGACTTGAGTCGTTGTGATGTTAGTTCTCTTACGAAGAGCATTCTGAAAAAAAAACATTCAAAGAACCAGAGAAAAAAGTAACCCACATTGACAAGTTTGTTGACTAGCTTCTTGGTGGCAACGGCACTCAAACCGGTAGCAACAGTAGGCTTTCCACGTGCAGTGAACACTCTTCGCTGGCTACCAACACCAGCTGCGCGACGAGCAGCAATAGCTTTCGATTTTTTCAACACCTTGTTGGCCATGGCAATACGAGAGTTTTTGACTGGTGGCACTCTACGGTTGTTCTTTCCAGGTTTAATGAAAACACGACCCTAAAATTCGTCGATGCTTTAGAATGTAAAGTTCAATTCCTTACATTATTGCTTCCAGTTTTGCGATTGTTGCTGCTTGTTCCCGATACAAGTTCGCTCTTCACCTTTTTCTGGCCATGCTTGATAATATCGTCCAACGACATATTAATCTTATCCGCCATTGTTTCAAGTAAGGGTGGAAATGTGGATTCAAACTGAAATGAATAGAACAGTATTGAAGAACGAAAGAATGGAGGAATGAACGTTGTAAACAGAGAGCAGTGTAATACCAAGCGAGAGGCAGTAAGTGAAACGCAGAAAAGTCGCATGGCAGTGTACGAAAGGCAGTGGCTGTTGCGGAGCGGTTATTGATTGATGAGTCATTATTCGAGTTTTTGGCAAACATACGGAAAATTGCTGTGAAACTGGAAAACTTCTGCGAGAAATGGGGAATCGCATTAGAATTAGGTAAATTTCCGGGGTAGCTTCTGTGTGAAACGGTAAAATTTTTTCACTGCAATATGACGAGCCAATTAAACAACAAATAAAGTTACAGCTATTAAGGTAATAGTGCTTTTTAAAAGTGAACCAGTGAAAAAAGGTGCTATAAAAGCACTGCAAGCTGCAAATTTTTTGAACTGGGGCTATCGAAAATCGCTGCACAGATTCACATTTTCTCTTTGTGGTTCACAAACGTTATGGCACTACCTTCGTTTTGGTTTTAAAAAATGAGAGAAATATTGAGAACTTTTTAGACAAAGAAACAATATTGACGACTCAATTCAATAAGCGATGTCTCATAGAGAAAAACAACGAAATTTTAACAAGTCACATGTAACCGAAACGGCGAGGAAGAACAGTCGATGATTCACAGACTATGGTGTTTACGGAATGCAGACCGTAGTCATTTGAGAAAATTCAAGATAGATCGTACGAAAACGAAAACAAATCCTACAAAGAGGCTGAATCGATTAAACTACTTGAGAAAAGCGATTTGGCGGAAACAGAATCAGGTGGTCCGACTGACTGCGAAAAAAAGTCTTAATACGTAAAGAAAATAAACTGATTATTTTGTGAATCGCAATGGCCCGAATTCGCAAGGCAAGGTTAGTTGTGACCCTCGTCCGTACAATCAAATAATGGATTGACTAAGTAAGAAAGTGTCGTGACGGCGCAAGAGTCGGGCCGTAACGAAAAAACAACATACTGGCTCACCATAATATATGTATTATAATTTTCTGAGCTAATTCTGAAAATTGAGCTATTTCATAATTTTTATAATTATTGTTGGTCCGACTTTTTTTAGTTGCGAGAGCCGCTGTCCTGCATTAATTTTCTACGTTTCGTTGCAAAATTAACTATAGATGATACCAAATTCGAAATATTTGAATGCCCTTTCTGAAGACGGTTTTCCCTTTTTGTTTGGTAAGGGTCTCTGCAACTATTCCAACTAGCCATCTTGAAGTGAGCTATTCTGCATTTCTCTGCCTGCTTCAGTATACGGCGATAATTCGCATCCACAAATAAGTGCTGTCAGGCGTATCGTGCTGGAGTTGGGCATTGAGGTAAAGTCACCTAGTGACATTCGAACGATTTCGATTTCGACTTAATAGGTCGCAAAATAAAAATAAAATTGGAAAAATTAAATATATGAAACTGGTCGTATCATTATGTGGTATTAACTAAATAAGTAAGTTTATGCTTTGCATACGGATGCTGACACGTTTTTTTAACCAGAAAACTTTCATTTTATTACATGTCAAGAATTGATTGACTAGTGCCCTAGAATCACATCTTCCTTTCTCCATGAATTATGAATACCAAATTGTAGAGATGTCTCGCCTGTTTTTTGCATGCTCAGATCGAAATATGCAAGTTTAATGCACTTCCGAGCAAACTTGAATTCAGGAGCTTTTAACAAATTTCTTCTACTGGCCAATGACCTCCGTCACAAGCTGAAGCAAGGTTATATCCCATCTTAATGGCACACGCGAACAGAAGTTTTCGTTTCTTAAATAACATTTCTATGTTGTTTGAGCTGAAGACGTTTGTTCGCGTGATGGATTTGATTACAAATGAAAAAAATTATCTTTGGGAGTAAAGTATGTGAGAAGTTCGTGCATGCCTTTCATTCAGAACTGGAAACTTTAGTAGAACACCACTTTTTTCACTTTTAAAAGCTCTCTTCTCTTTCAATGTGAGTTTTCCCTTACAGAAATATTCTCTTTCGCTCTGTTCTTTTCCAATGATCTCATTACTCTAGATGCTAACACCAGATTGACCTTTTTTATGCAACAACAGCGCTGACGGAATTCTTTTTACATATCTTCGCATTATTCAAAGAAAAACCAAGAATTATTTTATTTCAAGCAACACGCAAATACTGAAATAAATAGGTTATATTCCCAATCGGTTTCGATTTAAATAAATTCCAGCAGCTGCTCCAACCAAAGCTAGTGTAGACGTTGCCGCAAATAAATGAGACAAGATCTTGTCTTGCCTTCTTCTTCGCTCAACAACTTCTGAGTATGGAATACGTGTGAAAGTGACCATTGAGTAAAGAGGAATCCAGCTTTCTGGGAACAATTTGTTCAGGAATGCATCAAACTTTTTGCGCAATTTGTATGAATTGCGGTTCACAAGATCTTTCAATTCTTCATAATTGTACATTGCCAGATCGTTGATGGTGTGAGCATCGTTTACTCGCTTTTGAGAGTAAGCGTGAACAGCTCTGGCTGAAAAATGTTAATTGCTAGATTGGACAAAAAAGTATAGAAATAGTAACCAATGTTATTTTCCTGCTCTTCCAGCGTTTCGCTAAAAACCAAGCAATCTTCGAAGCCCTTAAAAATGCCGTTTCCTATTTTCAAGTAAATGCACAGTAAATCCTGCCATATTGATTCCAGCACATTTTGGAAACCCCGCATTGCGGATACCCAAAAGTGCCGATTTAGGAGGAATCACCAATTGCAGGGTTTACCGTTATTAAACCAACACAATTCATTCCTTGCCCATAGAATGGAACCATTGCATGAGCGGCATCTCCCATCAGAACCAGATTATCAAAAAACGAATGTGGAGAGCATTTGATGGTCACTAATGGTTGCGGTTTCACTCGATTGAATGTGTCTGTGATATGCTCTCTTAAAAATTCAAGATTGCGAATTGAATTGCTCTGCAAAACAAAAGACGCACGTTCCAAGTAGGGCGTAAGCATCGGGAAAATTTTCTTCAAAAAACGAAAGTACATCTTCTGTGGTAGACATATGTTTTTCAAACTCTGTATATGGGGCGAATATCGTCACTGTAATTCAATCACTCATTTTTGATCATATTACCCGAAGGATTTGCGACGAACCAGTAAATGTCTTATCCTTATTCGCCAATGCGATGAGCGTGAAATGACCTCGTGGCCACAAATGAAACACGTTCTCTTCGAATGCAAATTCGTTGTTATTTGCCATTATGTTTAGCTCCACGTAGCCGTGCTCAATGTACTCTTGGGAGAAGTCGAATCTAGAATAACACTGATTCAATAGCAGAGAACACAGATCAAACGCATAGGAGCTTATGTGCAGCCTATATTGGCAGAACCACACGGGATATCTCTAAACACTGAAATATATTGCGGCGCAGAAACTTTGAGCATCCATCTCATGCTAGATCCGTGAAGAAATTGCTCAACTGTCTACCAACATAGGATGCCCCGCGTTAGACCTGTGAATGGAAAAAGTAAAGAAAATAACTTTGGTATCGCCATCAAACTTCTGCGGACAGCTGAGTGCGCTCCGTCGCATGATATAATCAGATCAGCTTTGATGTGGATTTCAGTGTTTTCTTGCCTGAAAATGACTTTTAACAGTATTTATACATGGAAGAAGTAAGGCTGTGTGACTGAAAAGCCTAAACCTGCCGGCCGCCCCCGGACTAATAGAAATGTATCCATGGATACAATTCTCAAAGCTGTTATATGTATAGAGTGCACGAGTTTTTGGACTTCTTGGGTGACTATACCGATTTTTACCGTGTTCAGTTTTGCTAGAATATAGCTGGCCTGAATAATTTCATGCAGTATGGGGAGGAATCGAAAAATAAAAATTTCGAAACACTTACTGCTGACCTTTGTTTCCAAAAGTGGGTATTCTAGATGGCTGAGATGTACACTGAACCACCAGCTTCTTGGTGTCGTAATCCACACATTTCACCTTGTGTTCGAAGAAAAATTTGACATTTGGTGACTTTTCAGCCTGCGTTATCATCACTTCATTCAAATGACGACGATTGATTGAAACGATGTGCTGAATGCATAGATGTTATGTTAAGCGTTTTGGATGCAGAATTTTTTGCAACCGACCAACCTCTCCTGGTTTTCCATATGGCTGCCGGCTGAATGTCTTTCCATCTTTGTTATGTATAAGTCTTGCATACATTGGTACACCTTGATTCACAATGTAATCTTTCAGCCCAACTGCTTCTAACGCCGATTTTCCGCGTTGACTGAGAGCCAAATTTATACTGCGCCCCTGGACATGCTTCATAGTTCGGATGTCTTTGCGGAATTCATACACAGAAACATCCCATCCTTTTTGCGCAAAGAAACATGCATTCAGGGAGCCAACCAGACCAGCTCCAGCAATGGCAACTGATGGCATCTGTAGAAATGTACACATCATAAGGCATCATCATTTACAAGTGCACGTATTGCAAAAGTGATATTTACGTCAGCTTTAACTCGCTGCATCGTAATACTTAAAAGTTCAAAATGCTTAAAAGAGCATTTTATTGGAGCTAGAAATGGTTTGGCCAACATTGTAGAGTGCTCCAACACTATGCTCACACAACGGAAACAACTGATCGTGGTGCGAGGTTAACTTCCTCAAGTTCATCAAGAGCATTCTTTCCGAAGCTTAATTCTGTCTTGGAGACTTTCAGAATCTGACAACTGCAATGAGTTATTCATGCTCAATGTATTGCCGATGAATAAAAGGAATTCGATCTTTTTTCTGACATCGTGTATTTGCTTCTCTGTTTTTAATGAACTGGACGCTTCACCTCTTGTCTTCTCAAGAGTTTTTAAGACAGTCAAACGGATATACATATAAAAATAAATAAACAATAATACGAACTGTGTAGCAATGACAAGTACTGATGATAAGTACGGGTAGTGAATGAAAGAAGTTGTAGGCAGTAGTGAATGAAACGATATTTTTGACAAAGATAGTAAGAAAAAACTGATGATGACTAGTCAATGATATACATATATTGCTGAGCCGTGAGGTATATGGCACATTGAAGTCAGAGTTATGTTTCCGTGGCTCAGCTAAACTTCACAAGTCAAATGAAATCATCGAAGGGAAATGTACAAAACGTCTCCGAAAGTTTGTGATGAAGAGACAAAAAGCGTCAGAATGCAAGAAGATGGCCATCTGATATCACGTGGCACTGCAGCGACGAAAGAATTGATGTCTACCGCTGAAGAGTGTCCTCGATGATGAAGGCCGCGTAGAATGATACACAGATGATCTCTGATTTTTCATTTCGTCGCTGTTGAGAAGTTTTTTTGAAAAGAAACAACTACCACGACTTCTTCTGGTTTGCAAAGATAAATAGTGTAGGAAAAATAATTGTTAAAACGAACTCGCAATTTGTAGAATTGATTCCAGCGAACAAAGAAGCAAAAGACGGAAAACAGAAAAGAAACAACAATGTTGTGAAAGGAACACGAGCCCTTATGTTTGTACAGGATGTGGAATAAATATAGCGCCGCATTCAAGGCGGTGTAATGATTTCAAACCGAAAGGTTTTTTTTCTGAAAATCAACCAAAATGCTTACTAAACAACAACAAACGTTATATCATTAACAGTGGTCGAATCTTCCTCCTTTAGCTTTGATGACTTCCTGAAGTCTTTTCGGGTAAGAATCGACGACGGCAAAGAGGTAGTCAACGTCTAAATTGTCTCATGCAGCTGTCAGAGCGAGCTCAAAAATTCGGATAATTTTTCGTGAATACTTGTGGGGTCAAATATCCCCACCCAGCAAAATCCATTGGATTGAGATCTGGGCTTGAAGCTTGCTACTGATTCTTATGGGGTTATTCATGATGCATTTTTATGCAAAAAATGCCACTTTAATCTTATTCACGATAGCATTTTAATTGAAAAAAATGCATCGTAGTTCAGTGCTATGTTCAGTTAAAATGCAAGGTGGTGTCGGATACCGTCACCGAGAAAGTCTATGCGCCTTTAATCTTTCAAATAAATAATTTTACTATTTTTTCACCATTGCCATAGTAATTTTACGCTTTTTCGCCTCCTCATCGTTCATTTTTGGCTGTAAAATATTATTTTTATCAAATTAATTTAAATGTTTTCCGAAAATGTAATTTTTTCGCACAATAGGAGAACTTCTCCAAAAAATTGAGGGCCTCGTAAATCGACACATTAAAGGCGCATAGACTTTCTCGGTGACGATATCCGACACCACCTTGAATTTTAACTGAACATAGCACTGAACTACGATGCATTTTTTTCAATTAAAATGCTATCGTGAATAAGATTAAAGTGGCATTTTTTGCATAAAAATGCATCATGAATAACCCCATTAGTTATAAAATCGAGGAAATTGGCATCGCACCACTGCTGAGTGAGTTTTGCGGTGTGAGCCGGCACTCCGTCCTGCTGGTATGTCCAATCGTCACCCACGAAGTGGGATTTGGACAACGGCAACACTTTCGCATTAAGAATCTTCTCGATATGTATATAATTATATAATATGTAGCATTCCCCGTTGGAGACAAGGAAAATGTTGACTATCTCCGAGCCGTTGTCGAGTTTTACATGAAGAAACTTCAGAGGAGGAAGATTCGAACTGTTAATGCTATAATTACTGCTGATTTTCAGAAGAAATCTCTCGATTTGAAGTTATTACACCGTTTTGAATGCGGCGCTATATTTATTCCCCACTCTGTAGTTTCCTTCAATCCACATCCAACTTTAGTTTTTCCGCAATCTATCTGCAACAAAATGATGCTAAAAAATGATGATTTGATGATGCTTAAAGAAAATTTATTAAAGCTCAAAACAAAATTAAAGAAATGGGCTCCGAAAACTTGTCTTCGGAAACAAAGGTATTACTTATTACTCAACGATTGTTTTGCATAGTTTTGTATTTTGCACATTTTGCTCATTCTCAAAAACAATGTTTCTACGTTTTCCAAGCGTGCGCTCCATTACTGTCATTTTTACGGCTTGAATGATGAACTAGTGCCTAACTAAATATAATAGATATATTCTCAAAATTTTCTGCGTTGTATATGCACAGTACTTGCAATCCGCACCGATCGTGGATGGCCTCAACCCTCATCACTTTCTTCAAATTGAAAATGAATTTCAAAAAGATCCAAAAATGATGATCTCGGCAAGTTCTATAAGGTTCTGCTCCAATGATAATCAAAAACTGGAACAATTTCGAAGTCTGTTGGCCCTGATATCTACCGGCTTCTAGCTTGATGACAACATGATCAATGCGTTACTTTCTACTTGATATTTGATAATTCCGTCATAAAATGTACAGAGATCTACACATCGAGACCTTCTTCTATGATTTTAAAAGCTATTTTATTTTCCAATAGGAATCATTTCTCATTCAAATTGATAAAAGAGAAGCAAAAACGACTGAAACCGCTGCCCGTATCCATTGAAACCCGAGTGACAAACGCATTATAATTTCTAGCAATCAAATTTATTCCTGTTATATGTTCCGTTGTTTTTCTGCTGCATTTCTCGAAACTAAAAAATGTCAAAAATTAGAATTAAAATAATAAATGAAAAGGAGAACCTGTGGAAAGGATGACAACCAAACAGCATTCGGTATTGAGCCAGTTGTGCTCCGCTTTATCATTTCACGAACACAGACAATGGTGCCAAAATCAAACGACGCCATTACCTTGTTAGCTAAAGAAACATATTGTCAAATAGCAACAATTTTCGAAAAGTTTTTTTTTGCTGAATATAGCTGCAAATGGCGAAAGGTGCACCTTTGTAAAAACAACGTGCTTCTTTTTATTTTGGTTCACGATTCAAAATGCTTTGTTAAATTTCCAAAGAATAAAATTCACGTAGAAGGAGTATAAAATTCAAAATAGAAAATAAGACGTGTAACTAATAAGAATGGGCTTATGACAATGCACGCACACTTTCAGCGCCTTCAATTTGTTAACTTAATTACGCAAATTGCTAGTCTAATAAGACATTAGATAAATCAATCTAGATGTGCTGCGAGAGCTGCCTGAATACCGCCGAAGATTTTTCATTTTGAAGTTTGTTTGCGAGATGTTACACTGTTAGTATCATGTTATGAAGTACAGATGCGGATGCGTTGCTTGTGAAATACATACTTTAATAATAAGTAAAAATAGTTGCGAACATTCCTTGTTATTGGAAACTAAAAGGAATAATTAAACATGTTACAGCACGGAGGCAGGCGAACCTCTTCCCAACTCAACCATCTCGGAAACGGTGCCTTGTTTGCAGTAGCACCTACGGGGCCGAAAAGGGCCAAAAATTTACCAAGCATTTCTAGGTATTGTATTCAGGCAAAGAGCGAAATCGGGTTCGTTAACAGAATGTTTTCTGCAATGCTGTTATTCATGACGTTAAAATCATTGCAATACATAGGTTCAACCCCCCCCCCCCCATATCCCCATCTAAGTCCGCCACCGACTCTATTCGAGAGAAAAGCAGCAGCAATTTTTTACAATTTAAAACGTTTTCAACTTACTATCTTTGTGTGCCTAATCTGAAGCATTTTAGTTCATATTCAAATTTTAAAAATTTCAGTGAAACTTCTCACCTACAACCCTTTGACTTTTCACAAGTTCATTCAAATATTCAACTCCGAGAACACATATTGCGTGACGTTTCCATTTTGAAAGACACTTCCGGTCAAAGCCATCTGGACCACTGAAGTCCCAATGTGTCAGTCTGAAACTTTTTTTTTGCTTCCAATGCTCACCAGTTAATGGAATTATTAGCATTATCATTGTTTTTCCTTTGCTTTACTTATTCTCTTATATCTCTACGCTCCTTCTGGTTCTTCCACTAAAGTGAACCTACAATCCGTGTTACGTATGCATCACTAGAAAGAAGATCCTCACGGGACAACGCCAACGAGACATAAACCGCGAAGACATTCGAAACGTTTCTCAACTAACCGGACCCAATTAACTACATACATCAAAAATAAGAATTAAACTGATACAAGAATGAATTCTTCGAGTCGAAAAATAACCACACGAGAGAACAACGGATCGACAAAGAAACTAAGTAAGTAAGCAAATCAAATAGACACCTTCAATGTTTTAACGCGATTGTTCATAACGTTTTCAAATTTGAAATTATTGATTCCAGAAGGCTACAAGTCGTAGATATCGGTCCAACTTATATCAATTTCATGTCTCCATTAAACTATTATCGTACCTTGTTAGAATATCCTCATGCACTCGTGAACAATTGGATTCCATTTCCCCTTCCAGTCCAAGATGATTCTCATAAAGCGTTGGTGAGAGCATCTCATCCACTCCAAAGTAAGCGTTGTCATCAAAAAGTTTAATGATATTTTTCACATTTAGTTTCTCAAATATTGAATTGACAAATATTCTTGACAGGATGACTTCATTCAGGCTATTTCTCACATTCAACCTTGTGTGAAGAATCTTATCGGGCACTCCAGATTCTTAAAAAAACATATCTTTAAAAAAATATATATATATGAAATTTCTCGCTATATTCATACCGTTTTTGAAAAGCTTCATCCCTGAAGGAGTCCAATCGGCGCGCGTATTGTATCTGTATTCAAATCCAAAATCAAATCCCATGATGCTTGTGATGTTCAAAAGTTGGCTGAGATCTGATAGTTGGTACGGTGTTTTGATAATTAGGTCGAAGTTCTGAAAAACAATTGTCTGCTGTAAAATGGCAAGAGCAACGTACTTGGAGCATGAGTGCATGATCCCATTTCCTATCTAAAATTCGTTCTAGACAATCGAAATGAGCGGGGTCTTGTCCATGTCCTCCACTGTTTAAATTATATTCTTTTTCAAGCACTAACACGTTCTCGAAACAACTGCTCATGGTTCTAACCGATGCTCTCAGCTTATCAGAACTTTTTGAATCCATTACAAAACAGAATGTGTTGTCCGGATGATACGACATCGAGAGAAATGCTTCTTGAAGTTCGTAAATTCTATAAATAGTTCTGACAATGGCAATCGACCGTTTTAGCTTTTTGAATGGTGGCACATCTCCATAAATTCTTTTTCGTATCGAGGGGCAATCCATTGGTAGTTCGAAAACTCGTTTTTCGTCCAGCTTCATTCTCCCATTATTCACATATAAATCGATGATATCCTTGTTTCCTTTAATCATTTCAGAACAGTTGAGAAATTCGCTTTCGTCTCTGAAAACCTTAAAAATTACAGCTGAATTACACAGTACATGAGTTTATGGATGTAACAAGCCATTGCTAAATTCATTTTTCTAAATTGCTGATTAAATTGATTCCAGATCATGGTTCAAGTTGACTTCTTTTGATAATGCTTGTCATTTGAAAACTCACTGAGTGAAGTAGTAGTCCGCCCACTTCGTAATGTAACCTTCGGATTTTTTGTTGAATGAAGGACTATATTTCTCGTTCCACCGTATTAGCGTCTACATTCATAAAATTTATTCAGAATGATTTAGATCGAACTCTTACTGGATACGGTTGGACATTTGTCAGGAATATCATACAGACGACAAATAAAAAAACGAGTAGAAATCCAATCAACATGGAGCAGACTGATTTGGGTGGAGAAAGCTGAGAACAATTTGAAAGGCTATTCAAAACTTTTCGAACTTACCGTATCGAGAGGCGATCCGAGTCTGCTAGCCTCATGTATCTTGTAGCCGTCATTACTAAAAAGAGCTCTGTTACTTCGTAAATGGGCTTTCGGAGTCTTTTATAAAGAGAGAAAGACTTTGTGAGCAGATCGAGATTTTGGAGCAACTGATTTCTGCTTGTATTATAAATGGATGGTTATTTGGCTCTACTGTTTAGTATTGATCCTAATCAGAATTAATGGATGTAATGAGAGAGAGAGAAAAAGAAAGACAGAAAGAGGGAGTGAGAGAAAAGAGCATGCACATGCTGCAAACAGGATTTCGTGCTCGTTTTTAATGACAATATGAGCATATGAGTGAAATGAGAAGTAACGAGAAGGAAGTGAAGAACTGCGTTAGTAGCTAAGACTCGACTGATGATAAAAACGGAGAAAAATCGGTCTTGTGCAGAGAAACGTGTCGACATAAGAATTGCATGTTTTAGTGCGGGAGAAAACCTAGAGACTTTATTGTCGATATCGAAGACAATAAGTTTTTCCGGTCAAAAATGGCTGTTTCCATGATCGTGCAAAGTGATGCCGATCATTATAGCCAACAATGGCAGGTGTTCTGTTACAATTCTTTGAGCAACTTGTCAAAAAAAAATAGAAACATGGAAAATACGACGAAATGGAAGAACGAAGCCCGTCGTTTTGCGGAAGGATGAAACCATAGACACGCTAACTTCAGACACGCTAACAAACTCCTTTTTTTCTCAATTTTATGAATAACTGCACAATGACATAATATATTGAGCTAGTTTTTTAGAGCTCCAGAATGTTTGTTTAAAAAAAAGACCGACCTTACTCGTACTTGTGGGATACTCGACAATATCTACTTCTCACTAAGCGAATAGTTCTGTCTATGTGTGTCAATCTGTTTGTCCAGAACGTTTTTTTTGTCAATAACACAAAAAAACGTGTGGCTCCTACTTTGATATGCGGGATGGAGTCATGGCCACTCGAGCGCTTCGGAACCAAATCTTTAGGATGTCGCAGGGTACTTGGGGGATGTTGTAGAACGATGCACACAACATCTACAATATATGATAACGATATGAACAGTCTAAATTAACCGATGTTTTTCACGTTGTTTCAAATGCCTGATTCGTTGGTTTTATCACTCACTCTTCAAAAATACCAAAAGGGTTATTGATAGAGTTAATTTTTCAGAAGCTCCAGATGTCGTCTTTCAGTAATCCGATGAAAGAATAGTTTTCTGCACTATAAAATTTGGTACAATTTATCAGTTGAAAATACCTCATTTTGAGATTGCTGAATGGAATTATTAGATTTTTAAAGTGTTCTTCCTAAATTGCTGCAATTGAAAACTTTTCGAAACAGTACAGAACATAGAGAAAAACAACTTTAAACTTTACAAAATTCTGTACATTTACCGTAAAAACTCAAATAGTGTTGCGTGCAATACTATTGTTCAAGCTTGTCTCTGCGGGGCAATACTATTAGGGGCGCAAATCAATTAGAGGTGCAAATCAATTAGAGGTTTTGCTGTAATACAATCAGGGAAGACTGCTGAATAGTTCGCTGAAGCCAAAACACAGAAATGATGCTAATTTCAGTACAAAACGAGTGAATTTTGGTTTATTTGCACATCGTTAAGCGATAGCGGACTCGTCGATGACTGTTGCATAAAGGTGATATCTACAAAATTTTACTTTATGGTGTAACAATTTCAACAAACAAATTTCAGAAAATTTCAAGTTATTCTACTCAACAGTTGCATTGTATTATAATGGAACTTTTAAACATTTAAATTTAAGTCGGTTCATAGGATGAGGCAATAGCACAAAATGTAGAGGAAACTACAGCAATTCATGCTGCTCGATGTGCTTCTTGCTATTTTTAATCGTTTTGATGTAAAAATTATTCTGAAAACAAATTTGACAATATTTCAACTAATTCAACGACCTCATCCAAACTGAAAATTTCGGGAGTAAGATCTCCCAGCTGAGCCCTCTTTGTTTTCTCTCCGACTGTCTCAAACAGACTCTGCAAATAGTGTTTATCAAGGATTGCGTGACCAAGCTTGCTCAAATGGAAATGGTCCAGAGCATAGAACGATGAATTGTAGTTTCCCAGTTTCTAAACATATGAGTCAATTTTTTTTATGAATGACTCGTCTATTTACTTATGTTTCACATTAACGCTTCCATTTGGGCGAAATTTCGGTTCGGCCGTTTCGTCTTCTTCTTCGTCTTGAATTCGTCTGACGCAATGTGTTGTCTCATGCAGTTTCATGGCCTGGTCAAAGAAATGAAATCATGCCGATTTCCACACCCTTCTTCGATCTCATCCTGCTCTATCTATTTTGTCTAAATTGTGACCGTGAACCATTTTTAAACAATGTTTGCTCCATTCTGTCTACTATAGTAGAAACTACTTTCTGTGTAGATGGAGTCTTTCTAACTTCACTCAATTCTGATAAGCGCTCTCAAAATAGTAAATAAAGTCTCCGCCATTGACCACATTCAGCTCTGCGACCACAACGTCCTCATTGTCCAACTTCGAGCGTTGCATCATCCTCGAGAGCCCATCCGCTTCTCCAAATGTATCGGTTTGAACGTACACGATCGCGAAATCGTATCCCATCAACGTCGTGGCCCAACGAGTCAATCGATTCTGCGAATAGACAGGCAAATCCCTCTTTTCGCCAAAAATTGCCAGCAATGGCTTGTGATCCGTCTTCAATGTGAATCTCCTTCCAAATATATATTTGTGGAATTTCTTAATTGCAAAAATCAGACCAAGTCCTTCTTTTTCGATTTGGGAATAGTACTTCTCAGCTGCGGATAACAATTTGGTTTTTTTGTTTTTTTGTTTTTTTTTTCAGCGATTGGTTTTTTTGTTCCATCTGGCATCTTGTGTGTAATCACACATTCGACTCCATAATCCGACGCGTCCGCCGCAACCGTTATGTGCAATTTGGGATCAAAATGGGTCAAATTGAGGTCTGAACCTAGTATATCTTTCAATTCTTGAAATTTTGTCTTGTTTAAGACTTGTCCATCTCCATTTTGTGTTCTTCTGAAGCAACTCATCCAATGGTCCTCGTTTTTCTTTAATTTTTGGAAAAAAGGCAGAGTAGTAGTGCCCATAAACGAGTAAAGTTTCTTCTTGTTGTCTGGCGGTAGCATATCCCGAATAACCTTTGTTTTGGCAGGATTTGGTTTTCTGCCATGTCGGTCAAGAATGAATCCCAAGAACTCAATCTCCTGCTTGGTAAATGATCACTTTTCGAGCATTACGTGAAATTCCTGATTCCTGAATTCTGGAGAATAAATTCATAAAATTTATTTTGTGCTTTTTATTATTTTTATTTATGTTCAAATTTATTTATTCTGTTCTTCCAACGACAATAATATCGTCCAAATAGGATGCTACTCCTTCCAATAAGGTCCACTATCTGTTGGAAAATCGCCGGTGCCGTCTTAAACCCAAACGGAAGACGGTTGTATCGAAATAATCCCAAATGCGTCCTTGAAAGTTCTTGGAACTGTCATCCAACTCCACCTGAAGATACGCATCTGCCAAATCGATTTGCGAAAATATTGTACCTCCGTTTAGATTTGCAAAAATATCTTGCGGCGTTGGTGATGGATGCTTGTCATCTTCAAAATTGGCGTTAAGTCCGGTCCGGTAATCAGCGAACAATCGAGTTTTTCCGTTTTCCTTCTTTATCAGCATCACTGGAGCAGCCCATTTGCTGTGTGTTCAATTACAAGTTGGATGATGGATACATCCATCCGGATACCTGATGGAACAGGTTTACTTATTCAATATCTGATATACAAACTGTATTTGGTTTTCTGTTTTTCTCGAATATTGAGAAATTAGAGGTTAATCATCTCTAGTTTAATCCTATTTTGTGAGAACAGCTCGAAAAAGATTCATCACTTAATTTCTGTAGCTCTGGGGAAGAGGGTGAGGTGCACGATGAAACCGATTTCCCCTTGAACAAGTGCGAGTTCCGTTTTCCTAAAACAATTCCTGCACTATTCGATTTGCTGAACTTGTTTCGGCTGCTCGTTGAATTGCTTTGTATCGGAAAGTATTAGGTTGATGGAAAAGTTATGGCGTTTTTATGTTGTTTACTTTTGTGAAAGATTTTTGAATAAAATTTTTGGTTATCTGTGATCGTGTTATATATCATTTTAAAGAGCGTAATTCGCTCTATCTACTTGTCTTTTTGATTTTTCCTTGAAATAATTATGTCACTTTTTATAGCACTTCAAAAAAGCATGGATAAAAGGCAAATTCGAACGATTTTCTAGTTCCACTTCAAACTAGGCCGAAACGCTGTCGAGACAACTCGCGATATCACCAAATTGACAAGATATCACCAAACTGCCACCAAATTGACGAAATGCATCAGAAGTTACGACGTATGTGCCCGGCATTGATCAACAGAAAGGGACCAATTCATCTCCAAAATAATGCTCGGACAAACCGACCTTGCAAAAGCTGAACGAATTAGGCTATGAGACTCCGCCTCATCCACCATACTCACCGAACCTCTCGCCCACCGATTACCACTTTTTCAAGCTCCTCGACAACTTCCTTCGTGAGAAATGCTTCAAAAGCCAAGACGATGCCGAAAATGCCTTCAATGAGTTCGTCGCTTCCAGAGACCCGGACTTTTACGCTACCGGCATAAAGAAACTTGTTTCTCGTTGGCAAAAATGTATTGATTCTAATGGTTTTTATTTCGATTAATAAATTTGATTTTAAAAAAAGTTATGGTCATTTAAAGTTGAAGGTTCAAAAACGACATAACTTTTCCATCAACCTAATACGATGATACCCAACTTTATCCTTTTCACAATTTCAAGCAGTTCTGCGAGTTGAACGCCGTTGGCGACAGATCTGCAATTGAATGTGAAAACTATCAAATAGGATCCTTTTGTTTTCGACCAGTTGATCTTGTTTTTTTGTTCCTTTTGCAGACGAGGTGTACTCGGTGAGTTCTTCGTCTCTCCCCACGTGCTTCTGAATCTGCCGTATCAGAAGCAGGAGACGAGTGAGGAGAACTGAGGATGACGGCGCTACAGTTCTGAACCAATTTGGAATCTCGGAATTTTCTATATGACCTTCTAAACGAATGTTAGGACCACCAGGTCACAGTATTCGATGCTACTTTCGACAAGCTTGAGATGGCATATATCTTGACAGATAGACTTTCCTCGAATCGACAAAATAATGAAGATTGAAGAAGGAATCTAGGTATCTGCTCGTCTCTGTGAAATGTAAAAGACAAATGTTGAAAAGAGAGAAAATAAATTAATCATTTTTCATTCATCTTGATAAAAGAGAAGGAAAAACGACTGAAACCGCTGCCCGTATCCATTGAAATCCGAGTGACAAACGCATCATAATTGCTAGCAATCAAATTTATTCCTGTTATATGTCCCGTTGTTTTTCTGCTGCATTTCTCGAAACTAAAAAATGTCAAAAATTAGAATTAAAATAATAAATGAAAAGGAGAACCTGTGGAAAGGATGACAACCAAACAGCATTCGGTATTGAGCCAGTTGTGTTCCGCTTTATCATTTCACGAACACAGACAATGGTGCCAAAATCAAACGACGCCATTACCTTGTTAGCTAAAGAAACATATTGTCAAATAGCAACAAATTTCGAAAAGTTTTTTTTACAAAAACACTCACCTACAACCCTTTGATTTTTCATAAGTTCATTCAAATATTCAACTCCGAGAACACATATTCCGTGACGTTTCCATTTTGAAAGACACTGCCGGTCAAAGCCATCTGGACCACTGAAGTCCCAATGTGTCAGTCTGAAACCTTTTTTTTTGTTTCCAATGCTCACCAATTAATGGAATTATTAGCATTATCATTGTTTTTCCTTTGCTTTACTTATTCTCTTATATCTCTACGCTCTTTCTGGTTCTTCCACTAAAGTGAATCTACAATCCGTGTTACGTATGCATCACTAGAAAGAAGATCCTCACGGGACAACGTCAACGAGACTTAAACGGCGAAGACATTCGAAACATTTCTCAACTCATCGGACCCAATTAACTACATCAAAAATAAGAAAAACTAGCATGGACACATCATACGAAGAACCAACGAAGGTGCATTAAACTGACACAAGAACGCATTTTTCGAGTCAACACACTACCTGTTGGACGACTAGCCCACTATCCCCTCCCACCCAAATGATGGTCCGGCTCACTACGGAAACACCTGCCATTGTTGGCTATAATGATCGACATCACTTCGCACGAGCATGGAAACAGCCATTTTTGAACGGAAAACTTAGCTCTATCAATAACACTTTTGGTATTTTTGAAGAGTGAGTGACAAAACCAACAAACTAGACATTTGAATCACAAGCAACGCATGCAAACTTTGTTGAGATAACAGTCGCTAGTCACTAGAGCGGCGTAGCTGCGAAATTCTACTGGGGTCTATCAAAATTGTAGTTTTGCACTTCTGAAGTTGATTTTTGACATGTTATACACGGACATCCAGATTGCTATATCGGTTAATTTTGACTGTATATATCGTTGTGAAGACAGTTTTGTAGATGTTGCGTGCATCGTTCTACAGCATCCCCCAAATACCCAGTGACATCCTAAAGATTTGGTTCCGAAGCGCTCGAGTGGCCATGACTCCATTCCGCATATCAAAGCAGGAGTCCCACGTTCTTTTGTGTTATTCACAAAAAAAACGTTCTCTACAAACATAGAGACACACAGACAGAACTATTCGCTTAGTGAGAAGTAGACATTGTGCAGTTATTCATAAAATTGAGAAAAAAAGGAGTTTGCGTCTCTATGGTTTCATCCTTCCGCAAAATGACGGGCTTCGTTCTTCCATTTCGTCGTATTTTCCATATTTCTATTTTTTTTTTGACAAGTTGCTCAAAGAATTGTAACAGAACACCTGTCATTGTAGGCTATAATGATCGACATCACTTCGCACGATCATGGAAACAGCCATTTTTGAACGGAAAAACTTGTTGTCTTCGATATCGACAATAAAGTCTCCGAGTTTTTCTCCCGCACTAAAACATCACTAAAACAAGAAAAGCTAGCATGGACACATCATACGAAGAACCAACGAAGGTGAATTAAACTGACACAAGAACGCATTTTTCGAGTCAAAACATCACCTGTTGGACGACTAGCCCACAACCCCCCCCCCCACCCAAATGATGGTCCGGCTCACTACGGAAAGAAGTTTCAATATATTGAGGAAATCAACTGAATACTTCATGAGCCACCTCGCAAATCATGGATAGCTGTGATCCGCGTCGACTGCGTCGACACCAGCGAACAACGGATCGAAGTAACCAAGTAAATAAGTCAAATAGATATCTTTAACGTTTCAACGCGCTTGTTCATAACGTTTTCAAATGGAAAATTAATGATCCCAGAAGGCAGCAAGTTATAGATATAAAAATAACTTATATCAATTTCATGTCTCCATGAAACTATCATCGTACCTTGTTAGAATATCCTCATGCGCTCGTGTACAATTGGATTTCATTTGCCCTTCCAGTCCTAGATAATTCTCATATAGCGTTTGTGAGAGCATCTCATCCACTCCATAGTAAGAGTTGTCATCAAAAAGTTTAATAATATTTTTTACATTTAGTTTCTCAAATATTGAATTGACAAATATTCTTGAAAGGATGACTTCATTCAGGCTTTTTCTCACATTCAACCTTGTGTGAAGAATCTTATCGGGCACTCCAGATTCTTAAAAAAAACATATGACATTATGGAATTTCTCGCTATATTCATACCATTTTTGAAAAGCTTCATCCCTGAAGGAGTCCAATCGGCACTTGTATTGTATCTGTATTTAAATCCAAAATCAAATCCCATGATGCTTGTGATGTTCAAAAGTTGGCTGAGATCTGACAGTTGGTACGGTGTTTTGATAATTAGGTCGAAGTTCTGAAAAACAATTGTCTGCTGTAAAATGGCAAGAGCAACGTACTTGGAGCATGAGTGCATGATCCCATTTCCTATCTAAAATTCGTTCTAGACAATCGAAATGAGCGGGGTCTTGTCCATGTCCGCCACTGTTTAAATTATATTCTTTTTCAAGCACTAACACGTTGTCGAAACAACTGCTCATGGTTCTAACCGATGCTCTCAGCTTATCAGAACTTTTTGAATCCATTACAAAACAGAATGTGTTGTCCGGATGATACGACATCGAGAGAAAAGCTTCTTGAAGTTCGTAAATTCTATAAATAGTTCTGACAATGGCAATCGACCGTTTTAGCTTTTTGAATGGTGGCATATCTTCATAAATTCTTTTTCGTATCGAGGGGCAATCCATTGGTAGTTCGAAAACTCGTTTTTCGTCCAGCTTCATTCTCCCATTATTCACATATAGCTCAATGATATCCTTGTTTCCTTTAATCATTTCAGAACAGTTGAGAAATTCGCTTTCGTCTCTGAAAACCTTAAAAATTAAATTAAAGCTGAATTACTCAGTACATGAGTTTATGGATGTAACAAGCCATTGTTAAACTCATTTTTCTACATTGCACGCGATTCCAGATCATGGTTCAAGTTGTCTTCTTTTTATCATGCTTGTCAGTCGAAAACTCACTGCGTGAAGTAGTAGTCCGCCCATTGCGTAATGTTTCTTTTCGGTCTAACAACTTCGGATTTTTTGTTGAGTGACGGGCTGTATTTCTCGTTTAACTGCATTTGCGTCTACATTCATAAAATTTATTCAGAATGATTTAGATCATACCCTTACTGGATACGGTTGGACATTTGTCAGGAACATCATACAGACGACAAATAAAAGAACGAGTAGAAATCCAATCAACATGACTGATTTGGGTGGAGAAAGCTTAAAACCATTTGAAAGGCCACGCAAAACTTTTCGAACTTACCGTATCGGGAGGCGATTCGAAATCCGAGTCTGCTAGCCTCATGTATCTCGTAGCCGTCATTACTAAAAAGAGCTCTGTTACTTCGTAAATGGGCTTTCGGAGTCTTTTATAAAGAGAGAAAGACTTTGTGAGCAGATCGAGATTTTGGAGCAACTGATTTCTGCTTGTATTATAAATGGATGGTTATTTGACTCTACTGTTTAGTATTGATCCTAATCAGAATTAATGGATGTAATGAGAGAGAGAGAGAAAGAAAGACAGAAAGAGAGAGAGTGAGAGAGTGAGAAAGAGAGAGAGAGAGAGAGAGAGAGAGAGAGAGAGAGAGAGAGAGAGAAAAGAGCATGCACATGCTGCAAACAGAATTTCGTGCTCGTTTTTAATGACAATATGAGCATATGAGTGAAATGAGAAGTAACAAGAAGGAAGTGAAAAGACTGCGTTAGTAACTAAGCAACAAAGCCGAGTTTCAACAACCCGACTGATGATAAAAACGGAGAGAAATCAGTCTTGTGCAGAAAAACGTGTCGACATAAGAATCTCCTGTTTAAGTGCGGGAGAAAAACTCAGAGACTTTATTGTCGATATCGAAGACAATAAGCTTTTCCGGTCAAAAATGGCTGTTTCCATGATCGTGCAAAGTGATGTCGATTATTCTAGCCAACAATGGCAGGTGTTCTGTTACAATTCTTTGAGCAACTTGTCAAAAAAAAATAGAAACATGGAAAATACGACGAAATGGAAGAACGAAGCCCGTCGTTTTGCGGAAGGATGAAACCATAGACACGCTAACTTCAGACACGCTAACAAACTCCTTTTTTTCTCAATTTTATGAATAACTGCACAATGACATAATATATTGAGCTAGTTTTTTAGAGCTCCAGAATGTTTGTTTAAAAAAAAGACCGACCTTACTCGTACTTGTGGGATACTCGACAATATCTACTTCTCACTAAGCGAATAGTTCTGTATGTTTGTCAATCTGTTTGTCCAGAAAGTTTTTTTTTGTTAATAACACAAAAAAAAACGTTTGGCTCCTACTTTGATATGCGGGATGGAGTCATGGCCACTCGAGCGCTTCGGAACCAAATCTTTAGGATGTCGCAGGGTACTTGGGGGATGCTGTAGAACGATGCACACAACATCTACAAAACTGTCTTTACAACGATATAAACAGTCTAAATTAACCGATGTTTTTAACGATGTTTCAAATGCCTGATTCGTTGGTTTTATCACTCACTCTTCAAAAATACCAAAAGGGTTATTGATTGAGTTAATTTTTCAGAAGCTCCAGATGTCGTCTTTCAGTAATCCGATGAAAGAATAGTTTTCTGCACTATAAAATTTGTAAAATTTATCAGTTGAAAATACCTCATTTTGAGATTGCTGAATGGAATTATTAGATTTTTAAAGTGTTCTTACTAAATTGCTGCAATTGAAAACTTTTCGAAACAGTACAGAACATAGAGAAAAACAACTTTAAACTTTACAAAATTCTGTACATTTACCGTAAAAACTCAAATAGTGTTGCGTGCAATACTATTGTTCAAGCTTGTCTCTGCGGGGCAATACTATTACGGGCGCAAATCAATTAGAGGTGCAAATCTATTAGAGGTTTTACTGTAATACAATCAGGGAAGACTGCTGAATAGTTTGCTGAAGCCAAAACACAGAAATGATGCTAATTTCAGTACAAAACGAGTGAATTTTGGTTTATTTGCACATCGTTAAGCGATAGCGGACTCGTCGATGACTGTTGCATAAAGGTGTTATCTACAAAATTTTACTTTATGGTGTAACAATTTCAACAAACAAATTTCAGAAAATTTCAAGTTATTCTACTCAACAGTTGCATTGTATTATAATGAACTTTTAAACATTTAAATTTAAGTCGGTTCATAGGATGAGGCAATAGCACAAAATGTAGAGGAAACTACAGCAATTCATGCTGCTCGATGTGCTTCTTGCTATTTTTAATCGTTTTGATGTAAAAATTATTCTGAAAAAAAATTTGACAATATTTCAACTAATTCAACGACCTCATCCAAATTGAAAATTTCGGGAGTAAGATCTCCCAGCTGAGCCCTCTTTGTTTTCCCTCCGACTGGCTCAAACAGATTCTGCCAATAGTGTTTAGCAAGGATTGCGTGACCAAGCTTGCTCAAATGGAAATGGTCCAGAGCATAGAACGATGAATTGTAGTTTCCCAGTTTCTAAACATATGAGTCAATTTTTTTATGAATGACTCGTCTATTTACTTATGTTTCACATTAACGCTTCCATTTGGGCGAAATTTCGGTTCGGCCGTTTCGTCTTCTTCTTCGTCTTGAATTCGTCTGACGCAGTGTGTTGTCTCATGCAGTTTCATGGCCTGGTCAAAGAAATGAAATCATGCCGATTTCCACACTCTTCTTCGATCTCATCCTGCTCTATCTATTTTGTCTAAATTGTGACCGTGAACCATTTTTAAACAATGTTTGCTCCATTCTGTCTATTATAGTAGAAACTACTTTCTGTGTAGATGGAGTCTTTCTAACTTCACTCAATTCTGATAAGCGCTCTCAAAATAGTAAATAAAGTCTCCGCTATTGACCACATTCAGCTCTGCGAGCACAACGTCCTCATTGTCCAACTTCGAGCGTTGCATCATCCTCGAGAGCCCATCCGCTTCTCCAAATGTATCGGTTTGAACGTACACGATCGCGTAATCGTATCCCATCAACGTCGTGGCCCAACGAGTCAATCGATTCTGCGAATAGACAGGAAAACCCCTCTTTTCACCAAAAATTGGCATCCGTCTTCAATGTGAATCTCCTTCCAAATATGTACTTGTGAAACTTTTTAATTGCAAAAATCAGACCAAGCTCTTCTTTCTCGATTTGGGAATAGTACTTCTCAGCTGCGGATAACACTTTGGTTTTTTTGTTTTTTGTTTTTTTTTTCAGCGATTGGTTTTTTTGTTCCATCTGGCATCTTGTGTGTAATCACACATTCGACTCCATAAACCGACGCGTCCGCCGCAACCGTTATGTGCAATTTGGGATCAAAATGGGTCAAATTGAGGTCTGAACCTAGTATATCTTTCAATTCTTGAAATTTTGCCTTGTTCAAGACTTGTCCATCTCCATTTTGTGTTCTTCTGAAGCAACACATCCAATGGTCCTCGTTTTTCTTTAATTTTTGGAAAAAAGGCAGAGTAGTAGTGCCCATAAACGAGTAAAGTTTCTTCTTGTTGTCTGGCGGTAGCATATCCCGAATAACCTTTGTTTTGGCAGGATTTGGTTTTCTGCCATGTCGGTCAAGAATGAATCCCAAGAACTCAATCTCCTGCTTGGTAAATGATCACTTTTCGAGCATTACGTGAAATTCCTGATTCCTGAATTCTGGAGAATAAATTCATAAAAATTACAAGTTGGATGATGGATACATCCATCCGGATACCTGATGGAGCAGGTTTACTTATTCAATATCTGATATACAAACTGTATTTGGTTTTCTGTTTTTCTCGAATATTGAGAAATTAGAGGTTAATCATCTCTAGTTTAATCCTATTTTGTGAGAGCAGCTCGAAAAAGATTCATCACTTAATTTCTGTAGCTCTGGGGAAAAGGGTGAGGTGCACGATGAAACCGATTTCCCCTTGAACAAGTGCGAGTTCCGTTTTCCTAAAACAATTCCTGCACTATTCGATTTGCTAAACTTTTTTCGGCTGCTCGTTGAATTGCTTTGTATCGGAAAGTGTTAGGTTGATGGAAAAGTTATGTCGTTTTTATGTTGTTTACTTTTGTGAAAGATTTTTGAATAAAATTTTTGGTTATCTGTGATCGTGTTATATATCATTTTAAAGAGCGTAATTCGCTCTATCTCGTCTTATTTATTTTTCCTTGTAATAATTGTGTCACTTTTTATAACACTTCAAAAAAGCATGGATAAAAGGCAAATTCGAACGATTTTCTTGTTCCACTTCAAACTAGGCCGAAACGCTGTCGAGACAACTCGCGATATCACCAAATTTACAAGATATCACCAAACTGCCACCAAATTGACAAAATGCATCAGAAGTTACGACGTATGTGCCCGGCATTGATCAACAGAAAGGGGCCAATTCATCTCCAAAATAATGTTCGGACAAACCGACCTTGCAAAAGCAGAACGAATTAGGCTATGAGACTCTGCCTCATCCACCATACTCACCAGACCTCTCGCCCACCGATTACCACTTTTTCAAGCACCTCGAAAACTTCCTTCGCGAGAAATGCTTCAAAAGCCAAGACGATGCCGAACATGCCTTCAATGAGTTCGTCCCTTCCAGAAACCCGGACTTTCACGCTACCGGCATCGAGAAACTTGTTTCTCGTTGGCAAAAATGTATTGATTCTAATGGTTTTTATTTCGATTAATAAATTTGATTTTAAAAAAAAAGTTATGGTCATTTAAAGTTGAAGGTTCAAAAACGACATAACTTTTCCATCAACCTAATACGATGATACCCAACTTTATCCTTTTCACAATTTCAAGCAGTTCTGCGAGTTGAGCGCCGTTGGCGACAGATCTGCAATTGAATGTGAAAACTATCAAATAGGATCCGTTTGTTTTCGACCAGTTGATCTTATTTTTTTGTTCCTTTTGCAGACGAGGTGTACTCGGTGAGTTCTTCGTCTCTCCCCACATGCTTCTGAATATGCTGTATCAGAAGCAGAAGACGAGTGTGGAGAACAGAGGTTGACGGCGCTGCAGTTCTGAACCAATTTGGAATTTCGGAATTTTTTATATGACCTTCTAAACGAATGTTAGAACCACCAGGTCACAGTATTCGATGCTACTTTCGACAAGCTTGAGATGGCATATATCTTGACAGATAGACTTTCCTCGAATCGACAAAATAATGAAGATTGAAGAAGGAATCTAGGTATCTGCTCGTCTCTGTGAAATGTAAAAGACAAATGTTGAAAAGAGAGAAAATAAATTAATCATTTTTCATTCATCTTGATAAAAGAGAAGCAAAAACGACCGAAACCGCTACCCGTATCCATTGAAACCCCAGTGACAAACGCATCATAATTGCTAGCAATCAAATTTATTTCTGTTATATGTCCCGTTGTTTTTCTGCTGCATTTCTCGAAACTAAAAAATGTCAAAAATTAGAATTAAAATAATAAATAAAAAGGAGAACCTGTGGAAAAGATGACAACCAAACAGCATTCGGTATTGAGCCAGTTGTGTTCCGCTTCATCATTTCACGAACACAGACAATGGTGCCAAAATCAAACGACGCCATTACCTTGTTAGCTAAAGAAACATATTGTCAAATAGCAACAATTTTCGAAAAGTTTTTTTTACAAAAACACTCACCTACAACCCTTTGATTTTTCATAAGTTCATTCAAATATTCAACTCCGAGAACACATATTCCGTGACGTTTCCATTTTGAAAGACACTGCCGGTCAAAGCCATCTGGACCACTGAAGTCCCAATGTGTCAGTCTGAAACCTTTTTTTTTGTTTCCAATGCTCACCAATTAATGGAATTATTAGCATTATCATTGTTTTTCCTTTGCTTTACTTATTCTCTTATATCTCTACGTTCCTTCTGGTTCTTCCACTAAAGTGAACCTACAATCCGTGTTACGTATGCATCACTAGAAAGAAGATTAATAGGAATAACACGCACGGAACAACGTCAACGAGACATAAACCGCGAAGACATTCGAAACATTTCTCAACTCACCGGACCAAATTAACTACATCAAAAATAAGAAAAACTAGCATGGACACATCATATGAAGAACCAACGAAGGTGAATTAAACTGACACAAGAACGCATTTTTCGAGTCAAAATACCACCTGTTGGACGACTAGCCCACTACCCCCCCCCCCACCCAAATGATGTTCCGGCTCACTACGGAAAGAAGTTTCAATATATTGAGTAAATCAACTGAATACTTCATGAGCCACCGTTACCCAAGATCGCAAAGCATGGCTAGCTGTGATCCGCGTCGACTGCGTCGACACCAGCGAACAACGGATCGAATAAGTAACTAAGTAAATAAGTCAAATAGATATCTTTAACGTTTCAACGCGCTTGTTCATAACGTTTTCAAATGGAAAATTAATGATCCCAGAAGGCAGCAAGTTATAGATATAGGAATAACTTATATCAATTTCATGTCTCCATGAAACTATCATCGTACCTTGTTAGAATATCCTCATGCTCTCGTGTACAATTGGATTCCATTTGCCCTTCCAGTCCTAGATAATTCTCATAAAGCGTTTGTGAGAGCATCTCATCCACTCCATAGTAAGAGTTGTCATCAAAAAGTTTAATAATATTTTTCACATTTAGTTTCTCAAATATTGAATTGACAAATATTCTTGAAAGGATGACTTCATTCAGGCTTTTTCTCACATTCAACTTTGTGTGAAGAATCTTATCGGGCACTCCAGATTCTTAAAAAAAACATATGACATTATGGAATTTCTCGCTATATTCATACCATTTTTGAAAAGCTTCATCCCTGAAGGAGTCCAATCGGCACGCGTATTGTATCTGTATTTAAATCCAAAATCTAATCCCATGATGCTTGTGATGTTCAAAAGTTGGCTGAGATCTGATAGTTGGTACGGTGTTTTGATAATTAGGTCGAAGTTCTGAAAACAATTGTCTGCTGTAAAATGGCAAGAGCAACGTACTTGGAGCATGAGTGCATGATCCCATTTCCTATCTAAAATTCGTTCTAAACAATCGAAATGAGCGGGGTCTTGTCCATGTCCTCCACTGTTTAAATTATATTCTTTTTCAAGCACTAACACGTTCTCGAAACAACTGCTCATGGTTCTAACCGATGCTCTCAGCTTATCAGAACTTTTTGAATCCATTACAAAACAAAATGTGTTGTCCGGATGATACGACATCGAGAGAAAAGCTTCTTGAAGTTCGTAAATTCTATAAATAGTTCTGACAATGGCAATCGACCGTTTTAGCTTTTTGAATGGTGGCATATCTCCATAAATTCTTTTTCGTATCGAGGGGCAATCCATTGGTAGTTCGAAAGTTCGTTCTTTGTCCAGCTTCATTCTCCCATTATTCACATATAGCTCGATGATATCCTCGTTTCCTTTAATCATTTCAGAACAGTTGAGAAACTCTCTTTCGTCTCTGAAAACCGTAAAAATTAAATTACAGATGAATTACATAGTACATGAGTTTATGGATGTAACAAGCCATTGTTAAACTCATTTTTCTACATTGCACGCGATTCCAGATCATGGTTCAAGTTGTCTTCTTTTTATCATGCTTGTCAGTCGAAAACTCACTGCGTGAAGTAGTAGTCCGCCCATTGCGTAATGTTTCCATTCGGTCTAACAACTTCGGATTTTTTGTTGAGTGAAGGACTGTATTTCTCGTTTAACTGCATTTGCGTCTACATTCATTCAATTTATTCAGAATGATTTAGATCGAACTTACTGGATACGGTTGGACATTTGTCAGGAACATCATACAGACGACAAATAAAAGAACGAGTAGAAATCCAATCAACATGGAGCAGACTGATTTGGGTGGAGAAAGCTGAAACCATTTGAAAGGCTATTCAAAACTTTTCGAACATACCGTATCGGGATGCGATTCGAAATCCGAGTCTGCTAGCCTCATGTATCTTGTCGCCGTCATTACTAAAAAGAGCTCTGTTACTTCGTGAATGGGTTTTCGGAGTCTTTTATAAGGAGAGAAAGACTTTGTGAGCAGATCGAGATTTCGGAGCAACTGATTTGTGCTTGTATTATAAATGGTTATTTGGCTCTACGGTTTAGTATTGATTCTAATGAGAATTAATGGATGTAATGAGATCACAATGCAAAACTACGCATCCTTTCAAGTGTTTGGAGATGTATTATCTTACTTGGTTAGGGATGCTACTCTTTTCAGAAATTAAATAGTTTCAAAAAGAGAATAGAATTCAATTGAAGAGCACTGAAGCATCTACAATATGTAACTCTTTTTCCCAACTTTGAGAACATTGAGGCAAACGATCTGTTTTATCAGATGTGAAGAAAGAAAGAGTTACCAATTGAAAATATTAGTTCCTATGATGCGTGTTCTTTACTGAGTTGCACTTATTTGAGCAACTTGTCAAAGATGGAAAATGTAAGACATTGGAATATGACGCCGTTCTCCCGACAGACTCGAAACTACCTCAACATGTATTATACATATAAAGTTTTCATCAATGTGGAGGATGACGCATGTTCGTTTGTTTCCTGTGTACGACTTTACTCCGTGAATCATCCAACTCTCATACTTTTGAACGGACTGTTCCAATACACATCTGGTGCCTATGATTGAAATCCTATCGGAATGCTAGAAATTAAACGTCTTCTACTTTAATGAATTTAGTGGTCCCTCCAGGAATCACAGCCATATCAACACATAGGATTTACATCACTTTCTTCGTATCCGTGTTAGTGTGGCAACGATAAGAACGATATGAATCGCAGACTAACAGTCTCTTTCCAAACAAAGTGGTTCCGATGATAGATTTAAGGAGATGCTCTACCGTCTTATCATTGAAAAAAGGTTCTCTCTGACCAAGACAGCTCCATCGAGGAACCATATTTTTTAATAATCGATGAAAAAAATGTTTTGAATCTATCACGGATGTCAAATACGTGATAGAGAAAAACTTTTAAAAATTCAAAATTCAGATAATCAAACAAAAAGAAGAAAAAACAATAAAAAAAGATGAAATAATGAAAAAATAACAAATCTAAATTGCTTTGATATCTTTTCACTATTGAAAGGCGTATGGGTGGTTTACAGTTCTCAAACCTCAAATGTGGATTTGAAAAATCTGTCGTGGCGCCGATTGTGTCATCACGAAGGAGCAAGACAATTAGGGAGGCAATACTATTAGGGGCGCAAATCAAATAGGGGTACAAATCTATTAGAGTTTTTACGGTAAGCAACAAAGTCGAGTTTTAGCAACCCGACTGATCATAAAAACGGAGAGAAATCAGTATTGTGCAGAGAAACGTGTCGATATAAGAATCGCCTGTTTTAGTGCGGCAGAAAAACTCGGAGACTTTATTGTCGATATCAAAGACAATAAGCTTTTCCGGTCAAAAATGGCTGTTTCCATGATCGTGCGAAGTGATGCCGATCATTATAGCCTACAGTGGCAGGTGTTCTGTTACAATTCCTTGAGCAAATTGTCAAAAAAAATAGAAACATGGAAAATGCGACGAAATGGAAGAACGAAGCCCGTCGTTTTGCGGAAGGATGAAACCATAGAGACGCAAACTCCTTTTTTTCTCAATTTTATGAATAACTGCACAATGTCTACTTCTCACTAAGCGAATAGTTCTGTCTGTGTGTCTCTATGTTTGTAGAGAACGTTTTTTTTTGATAACACAAAAGAACGTGGGACTCCTACTTTGATATGCCTGATGTAGTCATGGCCACTCGAGCGCTTCGGAGCCAAATCTTCGGGAGGTCGCAGGGTACTTCGGGAATGCTGTAGAACGATGCACACAACATCTACAAAACTGTCTTAACAACGATATATACAGTCAAAACTAACCGATATAACAATCTGGATGTCCGTGTATAACATGTCAAAAATTAACTTCAGAAGTGCAAAACTACAATTTTGACGGACACCAGTAGAATTTCGCAGCTACGCCGGTCTAGTGACTAGCGACTGTTATCTCAACAAAGTTTGCATGCGTTGCTTGTGATTCAAATGTCTGGTTCGTTGGTTTTATCACTCACTCTTCAAAAATACCAAAAGAGTTATTGATAGAGCTAATTTTTCCGTTCAAAAATGGCTGTTTCCATAATCGTGCAAAGTGATGTCGATCATTCTAGCCAACAATGGCAGGTGTTCCGTTACAATTCTTTGAGCAACTTGTCAAAAAAAAATAGAAATATAGAAAATACGACGAAATGGAAGAACGAAGCCCGTCGTTTTGCGGAAGGATGAAACCATAGAGACGCAAACTCCTTTTTTTTCTCAATTTTATGAATAACTGCACAATGACATAATATTTTTTTAGAGCTCCAGAATGTTTGTTAAAAAAAAAGACCGACCTTACTCGTACTTGTGGGATACTCGACAATATCTACTTCTCACTAAGCGAATAGATATGTCTATGTGTCTCTCTCTATTTGTGCAGAACGTTTTTTTGTGAATAACACAAAAAAACGTTTGGCTCCTACTTTGATATGCGGGATGGAGTCATAGCCACTCGAGCGCTTCGGAACCAAATCTTTAGGATGTCGCAGGGTACTTGGGGGATGGATGCTGTAGAACGATGCACGCAACATCTACAAAACTGTCTTAACAACGATATATACAGTCAAAATTAACCAATGTTTCAAATGCCTGATTCGTTGGTTTTAGAAAAAATATCCAACGAAGTATTAAACATTTTGAAAGCGTATTTTTATTAGATATTTTTAAGTATCTTTTTTCCTAGCATTGTTTTTAAAGTTTCAAAAAAGTGAATTTTTTACAATTTTCTCAAATTCAGGATTTTTTCCATAACTATTTATATTTACAACTTACAACGTACTGAATATGTTACTCAGGCCAGTTTTAACATTGCCAAAAAAATTTAGACCGATCGGAGCAGTGCCAACGAAGTTATCCCAAAAAAACACCCACGCGCATTCTTTTTGGCTAGTACAGTGCGGTGAATATCTGTAGGACCCCCCTCTAATTGGGGTCTCTCCGGAGAACGGAAAGAGATATCAAAAATTTGTAAGCTCCATTTGATTTTAAGCACAAAAAAATCCCCCGGGGCCAAAATTTCATGAAGATAGTACTTTCCAGGACTCTGTAACGACAAAAAGGTGCATCTGCAAGTGATCAATATCTATAGGATCCCCTCCCGTTTTCAGCTGTTTGCAGATATGAGGTCCTTCTGAACTTTGATTTTTTTTAAAATTTTTATTTTATTACACGTTTTCCGATTTTCTACAGTAATTTTACTCTTCTAGAGACTTTCAAAGCTTTTTGAAACAGCCCAAATCCACTGAATTAGTTTATTGAAAACAGCAAGAAAAACATCAAAAACAAACAAAATTTTGATAAATGTTTTTCCTCCATTGTTATGGATCATTTCAATAAAACGATTCGGCATGTTGGCGACTATATTCTTGAGGGTGATGAGGCCCCACTCCGATTTAACTGCTCTCTTTAGCTTGTGTACATTGTTGTATTAACGGTCATTATGGTACACACGTCGAACCAAGTATCCTCAGACATTCTCGTTGGCTACTGGAGAGATCTTCGGAAGGATCCGAAGTACTTCTCGAAGCGCAATTCTGCGGTGGAACTTTGATGGTTTGGGGAGAATTCTGCGACGGGAAGAAGTTGGATTTCAAGTTCATTAGTACTCGCGAGACGTCCACCCTGTATCAGCAGACCCTCCAGAACACTATCGTCCCATTCTTCTAAAATCGCCGCCGTACCCAAACCTTCAAACAAGATAACGCATTGCAGCAAGTCCACAATGGATTGGTTTTCCGCCAAGAAGATCGATGTGATGGAGTCACCCGCCTGCAGACCGGATCTGAACCACATCAAGAATGTCTGG
Source organism: Caenorhabditis inopinata (assembly GCA_003052745.1). Lineage (NCBI taxonomy): Eukaryota > Metazoa > Nematoda > Chromadorea > Rhabditida > Rhabditidae > Caenorhabditis > Caenorhabditis inopinata. Next base: position 7,531,538 of record AP018155.1, on the reverse strand, counting down.
AGATACTTGGTTCGACGTGTGTACCACAACGGCCGTCAGTACAACACTGTACACGAGCTAAAGAGAGCAGTTAAATCGGAGTGGGACCTCATCACCCTCAAGAATGTGCTCGCCATGATGCCGAATCATTTGATTGAAGTGATCCAAAAGAATGGAGGAAAAACCAGTTATTAAATTTTTGTTCGTTCTTTATGTTTTTCTTATGAGGTTAGGTATTCATGAAAAACACAATTGCATTTTAATGCAAAAAATGCATTTTTTTTGCATTAAAATGTTCTTCGTGCTTTTCATGAATAACCCCATTACCAGTGTGTCGTTTCGAAAGCATTTCGAGAAATTTTTCGAGAAATCACTTCGAAAAATTCTCGAAAATTTTCCGAAAAATTCTCGAGAAATGTTTCTCGTTGATTTCTCGAAAAATTCTTCGAGAATTTTTCGAAAAATTTTCGAAAGACGCATTTTTCGAGAAATAATTTTTCGAAACGACACACTGCCCATTACCATTCCTTTCCAGTTTTCAATACATAAACTATGTTTGTTAATGTGTAATTTAGTGGATTTGGGCATTTTCAAAAAACGTGAAAGTTTCTAGAAGAGTAAAATTACTGTAGAAAACCGGAAAACGTGTAATAAAATAAAAACAGAAAAAAATTGAATGTGAAAACTATCAAATAGGATCCTTTTGTTTTCGACCAGTTGATCTTGTTTTTTTGCTCCTTTTGCAGACGAGGTATACTCGGTGAGTTCTTCGTCCCTCCCGACGTGCTTCTGAATCTGCTGTATCAGAAACAGGAGACGAGTGAGGAGAACTGAGGATGACGGCGCTACAGTTCTAAACCAATTTGGAATTTCGGAATTTTTTATATGACCTTCTAAACGAATGTTAGAACCACCAGGTCACAGTATTCGATGCTACTTTCGACAAGCTTGAGATGGCATATATCTTGACAGATAGACTTTCCTCGAATCGACAAAATAATAAAAATTGAAGAAGGAATCCAGGTATCTGCTCGTCTCTGTGAGATGTAAAAGACAAATGTTAAAAAAAGAGAAAAGAAATTAATCATTTTTCATTCATCTTGATAAAAGAGAAGCAAAAACGACTGAAACCGCTGCCCGTATTCATTGAAACCCGAGTGAAAATGCATCATAATTGCTAGCAATCAAATTTATTCCTGTTATATGTCCCGTTGTTTTTCTGCTGCATTTCTCGAAACTAAAAAATGTCAAAAATTAGAATTAAAATAATAAATGAAAAGGAGAACCTGTGGAAAGGATGACAACCAAACAGCATTCGGTATTGAGCCAGTTGTGTTCCGCTTTATCATTTCACGAACACAGACAATGGTGCCAAAATCAAACGAAGCCATTACCTTGTTAGCTAAAGAAACATATTGTCAAATAGCAACAATTTTCGAAAAGTTTTTTTTTACAAAAACACTCACCTACAACCCTTTGATTTTTCATAAGTTCATTCAAATATTCAACTCCGAGAACACATATTCCGTGACGTTTCCATTTTGAAAGACACTGCCGGTCAAAGCCATCTGGACTACTGAAGTCCCAATGTGTCATTCTGAAACATTTTTTTTATTTCCAATGCTCACCAATTAATAGAATAATTAGAATTATCATTGTTTTTAATTTGCTTCACTTACTCCGTTCTACTATCTCTAAGGTCCTTCTGGTTATTCAACTAAAGTGAACCTACAATCCGTGTTAAGTATGCATCACTAGAAAGAAGATCCTCACGGACCAACGCCAACGAGACATAAACCGCGAAGACATTCGAAACATTTCTCAACTCACCGGACCCAATTAACTACATCAAAAATAAGAAAAACTAGCATGGACACATCATATGAAGAACCAACGAAGGTGAATTAAACTGACACAAGAACGCATTTTTCGAGTCAAAACACCACCTGTTGGACGACTAGCCCACTACCCCCCCCCCCACCCAAATGATGTTCCGGCTCACAGAATGGCTGGCTAGCTGTGATCCGCGTCGACTGCGTCGTCACCAGCGAACAACGGATCGAATAAGTAACCAAGTAAATAAGTCAAATAGATATCTTCAACGTTTCAACGCGCTTAATCATAACGTTTTCAAATTGACAATTAATTATCCCAGAAGGCTGCAAGTTGTAGATATCGGTTCAACTTCTACCAATTTCATGTTTCTATGAAACTGAAATATAAAAAATTTTATTATAATTATGTGTCATATTTTGATTGCCTTTATGATTGTAACCTTACCTCACTAGAACATAGAAGACTTATTGCTGATTTAGTTTTTATGTACAAAATATTAATTTCCAAAGAAATCTCTACTAACCTAAACTTGCCAATTTCCCCAGCAAATGTAAAACATCTCAGACGTCACTCACATTATTTTCAACCCTCACTTGTAAATTTTTCTAAACCTTACTCACAATTTTTCACTTCCCGTATCATCAAAGCTTGGAACTCTCTTCCACACTCAATTTTTCCCACTAAAATATCGTCGTCCGCATTCAGAACTAACATCACTCAATTAAACCTTTCACCATACCTCACATTAAATTCCGGGAAATTCTAACATTATCTCATGTATATCTATAACTTAATATTTATTATTATCTAATCTTTTCATGTATTATTTCATTGTATAACCTTGAAAATATAAGAGGCAAATCTAGTCCTTTTTCAATGAATAAATATATACTATAATCGTACCTTGTTAGAATATCCTCATGCTCTCGTGTACAATTGGATTCCATTTGCCCTTCCAGTCCTAGATAATTCTCATAAAGCGTTTGTGAGAGCATCTCATCCACTCCATAGTAAGAGTTGTCATCAAAAAGTTTAATAATATTTTTTACATTTAGTTTCTCAAATATTGAATTGACGAATATTCTTGAAAGGATGACTTCATTCAGGCTTTTTCTCACATTCAACATTGTGTGAAGAATCTTATCGGGCACTCCAGATTCTTAAAAAAAACATATGACATTATGGAATTTTTCGCTATATTCATACCATTTTTGAAAAGCTTTATCCCTGAAGGAGTCCAATCGGCACTTGTATTGTATCTGTATTTATATCCAAAATCAAATCCCATGATGCTTGTGATGTTCAAAAGTTGGCTGAGATCTGATAGTTGGTACGGTGTTTTGATAATTAGGTCGAAGTTCTGAAAACAATTGTCTGCTGTAAAATGGCAAGAGCAACGTACTTGGAGCATGAGTGCATGATCCCATTTCCTATCTAAAATTCGTTCTAGACAATCGAAATGAGCGGGGTCTTGTCCATGTCCTCCACTGTTGAAATTATATTCTTTTTCAAGCACTAACACGTTCTCGAAACAACTGCTCATGGTTCTAACCGATGCTCTCAGCTTATCAGAACTTTTTGAATCCATTACAAAACAGAATGTGTTGTCCGGATGATACGACATCGAGAGAAAAGCTTCTTGAAGTTCGTAAATTCTATAAATAGTTCTGACAATGGCAATCGGCCGTTTTAGCTTTTTGAATGGTAGCATATCTCCATAAATTCTTTTTTGTATCGAGGGGCAATCCATTGGTAGTTCGAAAACTCGTTCTTTGTCCAGCTTCATTCTCCCATTATTCACATAGAGCTCGATGATATCCTTGTTTCCTTTAATCATTTCAGAACAGTTGAGAAATTCGCTTTCGTCTCTGAAAACCTTAACAATTAAATTACAGCTGAATTACACAGTACATGAGTTTATGCATGTAACAAGCTATTGTTAAACTCATTTTTCTAAATTGCACGCGATTCCAGATTAAGGTTCAAGTTGTCTTCTTTTGATAAAGCTTGTCAGTCGAAAACTCACTGCGTGAAGTAGTAGTCCGCCCATTGCGTAATGTTTCTATTCGGCCTAACAAATTCGGATTTTTTGTTGAGTGAAGGACTGTATTTCTCGTTTAACTGCATTTGCGTCTACATTTATAAAATGTATTCAGAATGATTTAGATCGAACTCTTACTGGATACGGTTGGACATTTGTCAGGAACATCATACAGACGACAAATAAAAAAACGAGTAGAAATCCAATCAACATGGAGCAGACTGATTTGGGTGGAGAAAGCTGAGAATCATTTGAAAGACTATTCAAAACTTTTCGAACTTACCGTTTCGGGATGCGATTCGAAATCCGAGTCTGCTAGCCTCATGTATCTTGTAGCCGTCATTGCTAGAAAGGGCTCTCTTATTTGTTTTTCGGAGTCTTTTATTGAGCTTAAGAAGATGAATGTTTTGTGAGCAGCTCGAGATTTCGGAGAATATATTTTCTGCTTATTTTATAAATGAATATTTGGCTCTACGGTGTACAGGGTGGCAGCCACGAAACTTTGCGTGGATTCTGGCGCACAAGTCGCTACTGTATCAATTTTATTTTTTATTAATTATTACATATTTATTATTATGTTTTTCAATTTTCTGGTCGCAACTTCCATTTTTGAGGTAATGGCGGCTGCTTCACCCCATCGTGGTTCTATTATTAAAATGATGCAGCAGGGTGTGTCGAATTCGGAGATCGCTAAACGGCTGAACGTCAACCGAATGCTTGTTCATCGGACT